>BSDF01000002.1:15373125-16675000 GCA_027925045.1 Hypotaenidia okinawae
AACAGAGATGTCTTCCTCTGCCTGCCCTTCATTCTCATCCTAACTGCAGAAAAATTACTTGGCTGACCAGTTTCCCCTACTGCCTGTATTCAGTTTGGGTCCGATCTGTACTTCATCCTCACCACCCCCATAAAGATTCCCTGTTACTTCTGCTGTAATAATGCTGCAAAATCTGGCTGCTCCCAGCCTCCTTTTATGTAAGGAGAAGAAATAATCTCAATTTGCTGTTTGTACTTTGCCCTAGCGACATGAAACACACTGAGTCTGATTATATAATCTCCAGATATGTGGGAGGGATTTGGAGGTTTGCCTCAAAACCTGCCACTTCGCATGCATTCAAAAGCTCAACAGCATGGCTTTTTCCAAAGTACACATCCATGTAGCTGAAATCACAACTCAGGTCCTTTATTCTATGTCATCAAAAGCATTACCATAAAAATAAAAAGCCACACAGGGAAGAGAGTACAATAAAATAAAATGAAATAAAATAAAATAAATTACACAAGACTTCTATCCAATAACTTGGGCTTGCTGCTGTTGTAAATGAGAAGAGCTCTAAAGTTAATGGATTTACACCAATTTACACTGTCCAATAACTTTAGTGGTTTCAGTCTAAATGCCAGCAGGTCAGTCACCGTAAAATACAGCCACCAGAACTGATTTACGTCACTGTTGTTGGCAGATTTTTCTGAGGCTCTGTGGACCAGCTGAACCCTAGCCTTTCTGCAACACTAAGGCATGTAACACACCAGTAGTTCCAGTGACAGCAGCGCTGGACAGATATGCTGGTTCTGGCTGGGACAGTTAACTGTTTTCATCGTACCCAGTATGGGTCTGGATTGTGGTGCCCAAAATAGTGTTGACATCTCACCCATATTTTACTATTGCTGAGCAGGGCTTACACAGAGCCAAGGCCTTCTCTGCTCCTCACCCCATCACACCAGAGGAATGGCTAGGGCTACACATGGAGTTGGGAGGGAACACAGCCGGGACAGCTGACCCAAGGGAACCCCCATACCATATGGGGTCATGCTCAGCAGATAAATCTGGGGGAAGGAGGAGTAAGGGGGAAAGTCCAGAGTGAGGGCATTTGTCTTCCCAAGTCACCGTTACATGGAATGGAGCCCTGCTTTCCCAGGGATGGCTGAACACCTGCCTCTGCATGGACGTGGGGAATTAATTCCTTATCTTGCTTTGTTTGCACAAGCAGCTTTTGTTGTACCTATTAAGCTGTCTTTATATCAACCCAGGAGTTCTCACATTTACTCTTCCAATTCTCTCCCTCACCCCACTGGGGGAAAGTGGGCGAGTGGCTACATGGGGCTGAGCTGCTGGCTGGGGTAAAACCAGGACAACAGGTCTTCCTGTTCCTTTATGTACCACTCTTCAGTGTGCCTTAGTCTTAAGGCAACTGGAAGTCAGCCAGGTATTGATGAAGTTGGTCTGTTTTCATTTACTAGCAACAGGCTAAGATTTTAAAAAATACCACAAAAAAAGTTTAGAAATTTACTTTTGCAACATTAAGGAAAGTTCCAATTATTCCATTTGAAGACTCACAGAACTGAAGAAAAATACAGAAGAGACAAGGTTGAACTCGACACTTTTACAGCACAAGTACTAGCAAGGTGCATCTAGCTGAAAGGTATCAGCCTTTGAAAAATCATTACCATCAACTTTGTTTTCTGTTTTTCAAGCTTTAAAAGTTGGTGCTATCTCCAATCTGTCTGACTTCAAAAGCAGAAAATGATTTGTCCTCAACACGAATACACCTGCCTACTGGAAACCACTTTATGGGTGTTTTTAATTTTGACTTTTTTTTCCCTTCATCCTATACCTTACATTCCTTGAGATATGCAAATGAAACTCCCACAACTGGGCAGCAATTTCTTCCCATATAAATAAGTGGAAAATAGCTCATCTATTCTCAAAGTCTTTTTGAGATCTTAGTCACTTTTCACCAATGCTGACAAGAGATGCCCTAAATTATTTTGATGAACTGAATATGGAAATAGATTCTGCAAGTTCACAGTACTTCATTTCTTTAAAATACCAGGATAACTGAAGAAACAGAAACAGGCTTTGAGACATCCATCTCAAAGGTTTGCCTTGTGCCTTGGCTTCGAGTACATTCACTGTATTCCACGGTACCTGTATGCCACCAGCCACCACCATTTCTGGCACTGTCTTTTCTCCAGCATGATAAAGGGAAGCCTGTCAACACAGTTCAGGCAAAAGACTGGGACTCCTGAGATTCGGGGTAAGCATTAAACTCTGCCACAGATTTACCATGCAAATTTGCATAAATAATTATCCTGTGTGCCTAACCTTGGTGTACCAACTCACTTTTATACCTTTCAGAAGAACTGTTTCTTGCTGTGTGTCACCCAGCATCTCAAGGCTCATACAGCATTCTGCAAGAGACTGCACCAAGGCAACACAAATTAATTTAAATTGGTAGTCACATGTAATGATTCTGGGGATGAGTTTACACAGAGCTTATGAAAACTATCAGATTTTAAGAAGCTGCTACAAAGAAAGCTGCCATATCTTAGAGTGTCTTAACCTATCTTTTTTAAAGAGGACCTTAGTATGTACCCACCAAATTAAGATGACTAAAATATCTGTGCTGAAAACAAATATTTGAAGGACTAATGACAATGGCTGAAAAAGCTCCTTTTCATAGGTGTGCAAGAAAATGAGTTTGGGGACTAGAAGATACCAAATAAGACAAGAGTAGACACAAGCTTCGGCGAGGTTTGAGATGCAGAAGGGATAAAACATGGGTCCTCATACAAGAGAATCAGGGATCCTCCACCCAAGCCAAAACAGAATTCCAGAATAGGAAAGAGAGCAAACACTTTTGTCTCATCTGTGTACATTTTTATACTACTAAGTAAATAACAATTACATCCTAAAATACAACCCACACCTACACGTGCAGTGGATGCCCCAGAAAGCCAAAATGGATGGAGATCTGGGACACTGTGGTATTTAAGCCCCCAAATACCCTTAAAGTCTGCACAGATCTGAGAGTCTAAGGCAATCAGGACATAAAGCTCCATTTTGTGACACGGTAACAATTTTTTTCACTCTTGGTCTTTGCCACATTAGTGTCAGAAGAATCATATTTTTGCTAACAGAGGGAATCCTTTTTCCAAGGCACTGCTTTGTTCACTTCTGACTCCAAGGTGACCTTAACAAACATTCTAGCAAGAAAGAGAAGCTGGTCTCTCAAAATAGCTGCACGAAAGTTCTGCCGAAATGTTTTTTCCTAAGCAAATCTTTCTCATTATTTTAAACTGTCATAAGAAAATCTTTCTCTCTATGCTCTCCCTCCCACTTCTTTTCACTAGAAGAATTTCATATCCATTCTCTAATAAATTAGTATGTCTCCAACTGTCAGGCAGTAACACGTATACAATCGGGTGGAAAATCATTCCCTTCAATCCACCTCAGAAAGCAGTAAGCAACAGGAAAAAAAGGAATTATTAGAACAGAACAGAAGATTGCAAAATATTTTTCATTGCCTCCCTTTCTTTTTACCAAGATTGAGGTTTCTTATTAGATTTATCCAAGAAAAAAAAAATACTACCATCATTTTTAAAGCCAACTTCGTATTTCCTGGGATGAAAACAAGACATGTGAATCCAAGATTTTGCCAGCTGCCTGTAACCTCAGTAGCATTATAAACCTTTTACAAATGACTGATTGCACATTAATTTTCCTTAAGTTGTACACTTTTCTGTCGAACAAAACTCCCAGCAGAAGTTTTAAAAAAATACAAATGAACAGATGAGCAATTGAAGTGCAGAAGCCTTACACCACCTCAGCTGTCAACGTATGTAAATGACATTTAACAGTAATGCAGGCTGCCCTGGTCTTCACTGTACTCACAGAATCTAACCCGTTTCCCATTTTGTCATTTCATTTCCCACTTCCTCACTTCTACATTGGCAATTCCAAGTCTCTATTGTCATCTATTCATAAAGGGAAGAACCCAACAGTAAAGGCATAATAAATGACAGACCCTCACACAGTGAGCTGAATTCCACCAAGGACAGTTATCTCAAGCTGTTATTATTTGTAGGCAGATAAAAGTCCATACAGTTTACAAGTAAAAACCCTTGATTACATCTAAATTAAAAGAGGAGCCCATCTTACCATTATTATTTGATTTGTACTCAGGTCAAAAGCAGAGCTTGAAAAAAGTATCTTGCTATGGAGAACTTTCTAGTTATTCTGACATCTCCTGCAAACATTTACATTCTCAACACTACTGGTGCAGTCTGGTGTCCACACAGCTGCTACCCTCCACCTAAGGGTCTGCTCTGTTCTCCTGACAAGATTATTAGTCTCTTAATTAAAAGACATTTATTTGTACATACACATTATTTTGGGAAGCAGAAATGACACCATTGGAAAAACTAACTCTTCCGTTCTCTGTAGTTTGTCTTTTTAGTAGCAGCTAATGATCATCCATTGCTTACCACCCTATGGCTTACCACCCTATTACTTCTTCCAAACGTGTATTTTGCCATTCTCCCCCATTATGCATGTCCCACTGTATCCAAGCATGTGCTCTAGGACACCCCTTCACAAGTTTCCAATGCTGCCAGGCTTTGAATGGTTTTTTGATCACATCTTACTAGCTAATAAAACATTTGGAGAATGTCTGTCTGAACACTGTCTAGACCACGATGGGCAAGAAAATCTCAGCCAGAAGATTCCACTCTGTATTGAAAAGTGGAGTATGTGCACTTCACAAGTCCCCACACCTCAACTACAGACACAATCGTACAGGGGAAAGACCAGAGAAAAATAAACTAGTGAACAGTTACGAGTTGGTAGAAACACATTTTTGAGACAATCAGAGGGTACCAAACAATGGCAGATGACTGTGGAACAAATGCAGTGTCCTAGCAAGCTGCATCCTGGAGGTTTCTCCAGGAATTTCCACTTGGCTGCTGTGAGGAAGCAGTCACAGCTCAGCACAAGGGCTGCTTGCAAAGCAGGAGGCTCTAGCACAGACCCTCAGAAAGCCCTCCTGCAGAGAAGGGACTCAGTAAAAAGGTCCACGATCCTTCTAGAAATTCAAGGTGAGGTGCAAATGAGAACAGAAGGGAGAATAGCAGGTAGGAAAAAAGGCTAAGCAAAATGTTAATCAGCTCCTGTCCAGTGCTTAGACAGAAGTCTAGAAAGACAGCTGTTAATACAGCTCTAAAGCCAGGGACTGGTGTTCAAAAGAACAGAACTCCTATTTCCATTTCCAAAAGCCTGTGAACACAGTCTCCTCTGAGTGCCAAAGGTCTGTTCCACAATAAATTCTTGCATTGCTGTTCCCAGTCTAAGCCAGGGCAGAAATCTCTGGGAGGGGAAATAAGGGTCAAAGGAATGTATTTAAATCAAAATGTTCTCTTTTTTAAAAAACTAATAATGAAATAACTTGGGAGTTTTGTCCATCCTAGGCTTAGGCCTCAGGGCGTGTACTTAAGTTTTCCCTTACATTTTCAGCTGATGCTTAAAAAATGGATCAAGTGATGCAAGTTGCTGGCCAAACATTCAACAAGTTTATTTCTAATAATGGCTATTTCTGCAAGTGAAGAAGCTATTTTAATTAACACAGTAAAAAACTCTAATCTGAAACAGGAAAGCTTATTTACTCTATCTAAAAACAGTAGAGATTAAATTATTAGTTACAAAATTGAGAAGGATTAAGGTTCCACAAATAGTACAACAGCTACTATATCTTCCTCCTTAACAAGTTACCTTACCAACTAAGACTGTTTTAACTGGTTTTGTGTCCTAAATCCAAAGGCAGCCTGACAAATGCATTTTAAAGTTGTGTTAGCACAGTGCTTCAAGTATATATTTTTATCAAGCACAACTATTCCTAATGACACCTTGAAAGACAGCATCAAATGTCACCAATAGTTCTCATTCTGAAGCATTTTATATATTGTTAGTGATCTATATAACTTGTGGAACCTTATTTTCATGTCAAGAAAAAAATTAACATCTAATAGAAATCTAAAAATTATCCTGTGGTATTACTAAAGATTTAACTATACAGTTGCTTATCTAACCTGTATACCTTTCTTCATAGGTTGTGGCTTTATTATTTCATAGGGAGATGTCAGTGATCGTTACTGAAAGTGAGTAAGAATATCTGGTGCTCTCATTTTCCAGCTTTAGTACCTTCACCTGTTCTCGTTGTTTTCTTGTGAAAACTTTTTACTCTTCAGGTCTTAATGACAGACATTCCTTGCTTCTTGGAGCCTTTTTTTTTTTTTGAATGAGACTACCATTAGATCTTGGAGTTCATTCAGGGAGATTTTTCTATTAAAAATTATAGTCTATTAGGTGATATTTTTTTAATCTTGCTTGAATTCCCACAAGTCCATCAACTGCCAGACTGAACAGCCATGTGCAGGGCTTTAAGCACATCTTCCAGTTCTACTGCAAATATTTATCATCCAATTAGAAACCTGTTGTTTGTAACGGGGGGTTAAACAGCTAAAAATTATTTGCCCTACACTTGGAGTTGTGTTATTAATAGCAGCGATAATTCATAAGAAAATGCATGGTAGCAGCAGAGTGACCAAATAAGCAACAAAGTTGTTGTTCTGAGAAAACAGGTGCTATACTTCTGCAGATTTCAATGTGAAATCGCACTTCGCATCACAAAACACTATTAACACATTGACAGAACACAGCCCTCTTTTAAACCATTAAGCCAAACTATACAGCTATTTTAAAAGTGGTTTGTGTCATCATCTAAAGAGACACTGACAACAGGAAAATTGGAACAACAAATGCAGCTAATATTCAGGGCATAAAAATAAGCACCTGAATTGCAGATCTGTCTCTGACACAATATTCCATTGTTGCTTGCTCCAGTAAGTGCTACATTTCACACTAGTGGAGCTGGCCTCAAAGAGAGACATTTTTCCACTGTTCATTAACTAGCAGGTATTTAAAGAAGATATTAGACAAAAAGCCTAATTACATCGAAATCTAAGCATTTGTTTGAGGGCTGCTGCTTAAACAGCAACTATCTTCATCCATTTGGCAATAAAGAAGGTACATACACAGAAAGAGGCACTGGATTTGGCCAACACAAACAGGGAAAGGTATGAAATGACTGGCAGACACCGTTTTCTTTACTATTATGCTGCTAAGAGTGGCTGCCATAGGGAGACATTGATCAAAACTCTGTGAAACTCAGATCACTTAGCAAAGTACCACTTGGTATGCATTATACACTATGACCCCAAAGACCTGAGCAGTCCACCAAAAAAATAAAACCATAACCACCGGGTAATATATGCAACAATTTCCTTATGCTACCTGTTCTACTGTTTTCTAGATGTGCTTCTAATTGGCTGGGTACTTATGTAATTTCTGCACATACACGTCATTTACTAATATATATTTCACCATACAAGTCAGGTCACAGATAGTCAATGGTATCAAAGCGGTTGCCATCTATTAAAGGAGGAGAAAAAAATGAAGGAAAAAATTAAGAAAGGTCAAAAAATTAAACCAAAATATTATTATTTGGATTAAAAAAACTTAAGTATGAATGTACAGAGTTTTACTATCTTGGCTGAGTAGTTTTACCACCTCGGTTAGGAAACTTCAGCTATCATATTTTCTAAATTTAGACATACAGAAGCAGCATACTTCCTTATTTTTGTTGTCCGGACAGGGCTCACAGACAATAGATGATGTCAGCCTCCTGGCCTGTACATAAATATTAAAGCATAATTCTATTTTCAGTTAACTTCCTAAGGAAATAAGGCATGTGCAATGGTGTTAACACTCAGCCCTCTGACTTTTTTTTTTTTTTAATCCACAGCTAATTTCAAACAAACACTGGTAAAAGGCTAAATGTCTCAAAGGAACAACCTGCCCTAAACCTTCTGGGGCAGGTATAAGAAAGGCGTCGTAAAATACTCATTAAAGGATGGAGGGAGTGGCTGACCAGCCCAGGCACAGCACTCGTGTTCCATCAAAGAGGCAGGAACATGGGGGTTGAAGACAGGGCAGAGCAGCGTAAGCTATATGTAACAAGCATCTATTAAAAAGAGAAGAAAAAAAAGAAAAGGGAGACTTGATTAGACTCGCTGCTCATGAAACACCATATATACATCTGCATATAGCAGCCTATGCTCTGACTCAGAAGGAAGATTAGGTCAATTGTTTAATGGGACATATCCATCCCTGATTAAAATGATACTAAGTGCTCCTCACAATCTTTAAAATATGTCCCTTGACACTAATAATTTTATGATGAAGGCTAAATTATGTTCAGATCAAATTAAACAAATTGAGGTAAATTGCATTAGGCTATTTAAGACAAATGTTCATTCTGAACAGCTATTACATGTTTATTCTCATATCCTGTAGGAACAAGGACATAAAGGTGATTTGTCTTAACAAAATCTCCAGATGCAGAGATTGAGAGAATGAGAAGCAAAGACAGGGGAAAACTTAACTAATGGCATCTGGTTTTCCTCTGTGTCAGTGGCCTTATTGCCAGTAACCACCATAAATTACTTTCCTATCACCAACTGTGAAGTCACACCACCATGTGTCTACTCCCATTACCCTGTTCCTGGTGCTCATTTTCCTTTGCTTTCCAGATGTTCTATATTCTTCTTTAACAAACTCCAATGTTACACTAACGTACAGCATTGTTATTTCCTTGTCTTCTCCTTTCCTGAATGTAGGTTTCCTGCCCTGTAGTCAGAGTTCAATTTTTTCCCCTACAGATAAACTTTTTAAAGTTAACGTATTTAATCTTCCCCTCTTTTCTATTTATTTGTGTTGTTCCAGGGCTTGCTTTCTATGTTAATTACATTTGCTCTCTCTTCCTTAGCAGAAGACAAACTGGAGACACTTTACTTCCCCCAGTCCTCTAGCATCAACATCGAGCACTCACTAGTTACTTCTGCACCACGTTCACCGATCTCCCCCATTTTCTCTACCCACCTCCATCCACCCAGAAATATGTGTAGCACTGAGCAAACACAAAGCACCTGCACCAGTGTCTGCCCTCTCTACAGCAGTTGGCCTACCTGCACCTCCAATACTCCAGCACCAAAATCAGAGTCTGGAATAAACTGGCAGGGCTCACTTGAGGGCTTCAATACTGAGAACAACAGCAGGAACAACCACAATACCTGAGAAGTGGAGTGGCAATGATTTCTTAGGCACAAATGTGCTCACTCATGCTACAGGCAATGCCTTTCCTGCAGGGGCCAAAAGGCTGCAGATAGGCAAAAAGGCCCAGCAGATGCCCCAGAACACCATGACTGACTGAAAACACAAGACCATTTGAAACGTTGGAGAGCTGGATGGAACAAGGGAAGCCTTAACAGTGCTTTCACAAGGAAAAGCCATGCTACATTTATGCTTTCAGGATGAGAAATGCAGACTGCTATGCAGGGGAAGTGTGCTAAAGTGTATAGCAGCTTAAAGGAGGGCTGTGGCCTAGAAAAAAGGGAAGATTAAGGGGGTTTGCATGAGAACAGTAAGAACATGCATGGGAACAGAGAGCACACTATAACACTAAATTGCACTTAAATATTGCTAATTTTCCCAAAAAAAGAACAAGATCCCTTTGCTAGGCTCACACTCAACCCATCTTGCTAAATAAAGCTTAAATTATGGGCTAATCACCTCAGCCTCCCTGCACAGTTGACAGAGATGAATCTAATCCCTATGTGTTATTCCGTACACATTTCAACATGGAGATACAAATCAGAAATTGACTCTGGAGAAGAATTGCCTAAAAATAAAACAAAGAAAGACCCATAAAAAAACCCAAAAAACCACCAAAAAAAACCCTTAACATGTAATTAAACTACTACATCCTTTTGATGTGTCTGTAGACTGGTAAAAAGTTGGCAATTTTTTAAAGTGTGTTTAAAACTGAAATAGCATGGAGCTAGGAATGGGACTCACTCTCTAAGCTTTCTAAACTCATTGTGCTCTCTCACACGTGGTCTGAACCTTCTCCAACCTCCCCATGCTTGCTGCCCTTCAAATGGTTTGATTTCTCCCAGACAGCTAGCAACATCTTCAATTTTCTTCCCAGCACGTCTGAGTGATCCTTGCCTCCTCCCAGCCTCTGTTTTCCTTAGCAAGCTCCCCGGCTTCCCACACCGCCTGCACTCTTACCATAGGTATCAGGAGAACACTCCCACCAAACGCGTGCAGCCCTTTCACACCTTCAGCACCACAACCCAAACAAAAGTGCGAATACATTTAGCATTCTAAAAAATAATCTATACACATATGAGAAAGAAAGAGACACAGGGATGTTACACTTAACAAAGCATGGTGGTACACTGCATATCTGATTTAATAACGTGTATACACACTTCATATCGTTTGTATATCTCAAACCACTGGAGACAGGCATCAAAATACCTATAACCTCATCACATTAATTTTGTTAACACTCTATTTTCTTGCTAAGAGCTTCACTCAGATGGTTCAGGAAAACATTTCAGGTGCTTCTCTCCCTACATATCTGATCCTACAGTTGGGAGCTGCTATACACCATCAGATACACTGCCCACTTACAAGACTTTTGCCTCATAGATAACGAGCATTAAAAAATTCAGGGGAAAATGGAAGGAAAAAATAAAAAAAAAAAAAAAGAGGCAGACAAAAGAGAGAAGAAATAAAAGAGTAGGAGGATGTAGGTTTTCACCTCCACAGGCGTCACTCGAGTTACAAACTCTGTCAAACAGTGAAGTGCTAGATTGGTTTTCCTGTCCAAAACTTGTGTTCAACTCCCTACTATTTTGTCATCCTATTTAGAACCATCCTGATTTTCTTAGTGCTAAGCCAAAGCCATAGTATTTCCCAGTGTTCTATATTTGAGATGCAAGCCTAAGTATCAGGCTAAAGTAAGGGTGGTTATACACCACTAAATGGTTTTCTGAGTGATAGATATTTCTGCAGAATACCTATCCACATTTCTAAGGCATCCATCATGGTAGGATCTTCTGACCAAAAAAGTTCTGTTCTATTTAAGTCTCCAAAGACTTTCTTGTTTGGTGCTGGAACACTGAACAGAAGGTGGAAAAAAAAATAAATTGCCACATAAGAGCAGGCATAGAAAAATCCTGCAAATCCCACACTATGTTACTGGTTTCTTCTCTGCTTTCTGCACAAAGAACTGATACAAACAAGACAGAATTGCACACACACAGCAGACAGCCTGTGAGCTCATCAGGGGCATGTTTGAAAAGGCTTGTACTCAACAGCTAATTGCTTTGGGTAAGAAAACAGTACAGAGGGTTACACCTACAAGGATTCTACATTAATTGTAGAGCAAGAAATACTCAGCCCTGAATGACAACAGGTCTAGGTTTATTACAAAGTTCCACAAACTTTCTCCTTTTCTCTGTCACAAAACACAGGTGGAATTAAAGCCTATTCTTGGTGAGAATCTTTCAGCTGTGAATTATCATGTCAAAGTTTCAATCAGAAAAACAATTTAAGACACACAAGTCTTCTGCCATCTCTTGTGCATGTTAACATGCAGTATCCACACTTAGCATGAGGGAAATAGGCCACCTATGAACACATGCTGCATATGAACTCACAGCTACTATTTAAGGTGTTTGCTGGCGGAAAAAATAAAAGTCTTTACAGAAGCTCATTAAACATCACTATAAAGACAGAAGACCAAACACCTCAGTGAGGCTTACAGCTCTGCTGGGGACAGACCCCAGTGTCCCTGATGAAATAACCACTGCAATGCTGAAACGTATAGTTAAAATTTTATTTTCTGTTGAAGACTACCCCGAAAATCCTCCAAATGACTGAAATGGATCACAATACTAGAAAAGGTATGCATATTTGTAGAGTAATATTCATTATTAAATTAGTAGTTGAATTTTTTAGAGATACACGATATGATATAGATTCCATGTAATTCTTTGTTACTGATAAAAACAGCAAAGGTTCTGCAGCCAGAAATGTTTGCTTGGCATTACAAAGGGAGGTGAGAAAAATTCTCAGAAATGGACAGATGTGTATTTAAGTATGAAAAGTGTCTGGATGACAGAGGCACCTGTGCAATGTCATTAGCTGGACATCTACCTTGGTTTCAAAATAGCAAGTTAAAAAACCATGTAGAAACAGATAAACATCAATTGCGTTTTAGCACTAAAAAGGGCAAAATTTTGGCTATAAAGAAAACAAACGAACCCACAAAAAAATCCTGCCTTTACCGATTTTCCTCTTAAAATAGAAGGTCTTTTTGGCCCCCCCCCCTTTTTTTTTTTTAAAGTTCCTCACCCATTCATAAAGGAAAAAAAAATTTGGCTTTCACTCATATTCAGACTCAATTAAGAGCTCTGTAGTGCCTGGTCAGCAGCTTACATGGAACTAGAGCCGTAACACACCCAGGACCACTGCTGTGCCATCTATACTCAAACAGAGCCTGTTTACTCAGCCTAAGGGTTACAATGGGATGGCGCAGGGAACCACAAGAACAACGTACCCCTATCAAAAGTATCACAGCAGCAGCCATGAAATCAGCTCTCCGTCTCAGGCCAGAGGTCTGGACAGACTGAACATTCATATCACAGAGTGGGTACTCTGCAGCATCACCTCTGATACGAGGTCACATCAGAGACGGTGAGTTAGTGACAGTGCGGTCCTGCTTGTATTATCCTATGGACAGGTGGCATCCACTGTCGGCCAGTAGGAAAAACTCAAAGCAAGCCCAAAGTGATCCTGAGACCATGACAAAGCAGACAGCTCCATTGAGCCTCTGCTATTTTTCTGCTAAAGGTGTATTTATGTACTTTAAAACATACATCCAGAAGCCTAAGATCAGTCTTTTTTCTACATTCTTCCTCCTGGGCTGCAAAAGACTATGTAAGAAGTCACGCCTGCTCATTTAGGGATTTTACATAATTGCCCTCAACAGGCACACAAACAGTGTGTCACCACACATGATGCCTTCCCAAAGCAGTCTTCAGTACTTGACCTCTCCTGCACAGCATTACTGGTGGAAAACCACAAACAGAACACACTAGAGTTCAGACCCACTGAAGTTCAAGACACTGTAAACCTGAACCCAGACCCAAGTTTACCCAGAACACAAACTGCTCAGGAACTAAAGAAAACTACAAATATCACTGTCCAACAGCTTGTGGGCAGACAAATTAAACACATGAACAGGCTACCATGGACAAATAAGGGAAAGGAAACATCCTAGTGCTGTTCCTCATGCCTAGCAATGTGGTTTTAACTGCTCCCTTCAGCAGCACCGGATGCTGGAGACCCTTCCATAAGCCACACTTCATCTCTGTGTCTGGAGGGAGTTGTAATCCAGGAAAATGATTTAATGAAATTTAAAACTGCATTTTCACTTAAATAGGATGCTGTACACACGTGGACTTGACCTGCAATAAATACTCCCTACAGCAGCGAGGAAGCTCAGCAGAAGACTAATGACATGCAGGTAGCTACAGACAAGGTTGTGCCACCCAGCTGCTGGCAGAAATAGGCATGAGCACCTCCTACTGCCAACCACAGGAGGACACCGGGTGCCCACACAGTAAAAATCAAACTTTTGTTCAGAAAAGGAAAAACATGCCTGTCCAGCAAGCTCTATAAACCAGAAACTGGTACTCGGCTCAGTACACCAAGTGGATTACAAACACAGCCTGTACACAAGCCAAGGAAGGACAGACTGCCCACCAACACCCCTGCATCCCCCTGCACACTGCAGATGGGCACCCACGCAGAGATACATACCTGCAGCTGGGAACTTACGTGAAATGAAAGTAAAGCGGGGAGAAAAGCAAGGAAAACTCTTCACAGGGCAGATGAAGGTCAGCAATAGGAGTGCAAATACTGAGCAAAGACAGTAGCCTATCTTAAGGAAATTAAACTATAACACTGTAACCTAGCACCCACTCCTGTAGTAAGCTAGGCTACTGCTGGAGTTTGCCTTGAACAGCGCCCAATGTCATGTAAATAAATAGATCTAAAGGTTACCTGGTTCTGCAAGGATTTCCACCTGACACACAATGGTACTTTGCAGCATCAAATAAATTTTACAGAATTTTTCAATTCAACATTTTACCTTCCAGAGCAGCAATTCAACATAGTAAGGTTAAATAATGTTACCTCTCTGCTGGGAGTGACAAAACATTTTAGTAACAGCTGTGTCCCATAAACAGAGCTAAAAACACCATCTCACAAGAAGCTTCATGAAGACAGTTACAATAAACATAGTCCTAGACTAGAATAACAGAAGGCTTGAAAGTAGGCATTTTGTAGACTATATTAAAAAAAACCCCAACAGTTAATATGTTAATATTTTTGGTTCGTACTGCTCTGACTTCATTCTATCCATCTTCTGTTACCACTCTGCATACATCACCAATCACTTCAATCTTCAGTTTTCCTTACAGAAGCCAGACTGCCTGGTCTCAGTGTTCACTACATAGTTAAAACCATGGACAAGTTTACTGCTTCAGAGAGATCATCTTCAGAGACTGAAGCTTTGAAATTCAGTCCATTGCTCTTTGATTTTTTTTAACCGTGCCTTAAACAAAAAAGTGATTTTATCTTATTTTATCTACTCCTTTAACTTAGACCTTATACCAAGCTTCACTTACACTTCAAATGGCAAATTTGTTATCTTTTGGGTGGACACTAACTATTGAACAACAGAACCTGACCTTCTACAGAGGTAAGAGCCAATGCTTCTGCAAATGCACATGCTGTATGCTGGCTACTTAAAACAGAGTAAGAGAAAAATGAACCAGTATGTTGAAACACTGAAAAATTTCCCTAATGAACTGAGTGCCTCTGAAGTTGAGAGAAAACAAATTTAATTAGTTTAAATGTTTCATGGGGTCAAAAGGGACTTAAAAATTTTTTCATCTGAAAATGGAATATACGGAAACACGAATTAGATACTGGGTTTAAAAGACAGGAAAGAAACAGTTCATACCAGTCACAAAAAAGGAGACCACAAATCAGATCTATACCGACCAAACAGAAGGCAAAAATCAAGCTAGACATAAGGTCTATGTAACACACGCTTCATACAGCAGGCAGGATCTCCTAGGACAAGCACTTGCTTTGGTGATGAGAACTGGGGAAAAAGGTGCATTACCCAACAAGCAATTCCTCTTGCTCTAGTTCTATAATCTTCCTTCCCGTGAGTAGTAGTATTTAATTGTTTAAGTATATTTCATCTTAAGTATCACTGAATCTCTATAGGTTTCTGCCACCTGACAAGCACCAGAGCCCAATCTATAGGATGCTACACTGTAAGAATCATACAATCGTAGGGGTTGGAAGGGACCTCGAGAGATCATCGGGTCCAACCCCCTGCCAAAGCAGCTCCCTAGTTCATACTGCACAGATAGGCATCCAGATGGGTCTTGAATATCTCCAGAGAAGGAGACTCCACCACCTCCCTGGGCAGCCTGTCCCAGTGCTCTGTCACCCTCGCTGTGAAAAAGTTCTTCTGCATGTTGGTGCAGAACTTCCTATGCTCCAACTTGCAGCCATTGCCCCTTGTCCTGTCCCCACAGACCACTGAAAAGGGGCTGGCTGATTCCGCCTGCATCCCCTGCTTAAGATATTTATAAACATTAATTAGGTCCCCCCTTAGTCTTCTCAAGGCTGAACAGTCCCAGCTCACTCAGCCTTTCCTCATAGGGGAGATGTTCCAGGCCCTTAATCATCTTTGTAGCCCTTCTTTGGACTCTCTCAAGGAGAACCTCAAGCAAGCAGGCACAAGATCTTAGACAGAGATATACATTTAAGGTCATTTCCCTTAATTCTCATACCACTGCAACCAACCAGGGAATAAGCCAGACCAACCAGAGCAGCAACAAACGTTTCTTAGCTGCCTCCCAAGATGTGAACCAGAAGACCCACCACCTCAAGGTATGTATACCAGCGCACGCAGCCTGGGGAACAGACCGGACGAGCCAGAGCTCTGGGCCCATTCAGAAAACTTTAGGATCATGGGAGTCACTGAAACACAGTGAGGTAACTCACATGACTGAAGGATCATTATGGATGGCCACAGGCTGTTTTGTAAAGACAGGCAGGGAAGAAGACGTGGAGAAGTCATGCTCTGTGTTGAGGAGAATCTTGATGGTGGTAGAGAACTACAGCAATTGTGGAAGCCCTATTGAATGCTTCTGGGTCAAGATCAGAGGGACTGTTTCCAAGGGGGATCTTCCAGTAGGCACCTGCTACCAGCCTCTAAACCAAGGCAGTAAGGCCAACTAAGCAATATTTGGGTCGCTTAAGCAAGCTTTGGGTCAAAAGAATGTGTTTCTTATGGGTGATTTTAACTATCCAGACATCAGTAGGAAGAACAATACATCAAGTTCCTGGAATGCGTAGAGGAAGAAAAGCATATTTGAATATAGAGATAAGACACATTAAATGCATAACATTTTCTTGATAGGTTTTTAAAGTAAAATAACAAGCCTTGCACAAGGGAAATTATAAAATGTAACAAACCAGAACAACGAGCTACAACACGTCATTTCACATCTTACACAAGTAGAATTATTACTGAGAGCAAGAAACCAAACAAATTCATCTGCAGAAATGTGTGTGGTGCTTATTTTGGGAACAGTCTTCATGCAAAATTAAAGATCCCTTTCTAAAGGAAAGAGATGTAGATGAAAACATCTGGGGCTACTGGCAGGAGAAACAACTTTCTTACTAAAACAGAGCTATGTTACCAAAATGAAGAGAAAATGGTAGCAATAGGAAATCTAAGGAAAAGCAGAGAAAGGCAGCACAGAAAATTCTGTTGAGCAGCACAGTGTAAGAGTTTAAATCTTTTCTTACTAAAACTTGAAGAAAAGACATGTATAGCTTCCAGATATACCAATTTCACCAGGAGAGGACAGAAACAGTTTCCCATTAACATTCTAATAATGGAAAAACGCCCAAGGGAAGCAAACCCCGAGTGCAGCAGCAAGCATTTCAAAAGCTATTTGTGGCAATAATCTGCAGAGAGCCAACACCCACACGGTTATCTCCAGCCAGCCCCACTCCACAAAGTAGTCAGCACCAATGAAAGAAACGGAGACTGTCAGACAGAAAGAACAGTCCACATATACAGGTACAAGGGAAAAGCAAAAAGACCCAAACAAAACAAAACAAAACCAAAAAAACCCCAGGTCACATCACAGGCATCCCTTCAGAAACCGCTGGGAAATGTGAGCACAGGCAGGCAATTGGACACTGATGTTTTAGAGGCTTTGTGCTGCCCTGAAGGAAGACTTCCATCTGCAGTCTTTTGCTGGTGGCAACACAGATAAATACACTACAAGACTTCAGAACAACAGTGGCAAAAACGTTGTGGGTGATTCAGTTGGTTTGGGATTTTTTTCAGTTTAAAAAGTTTCAAGTAACAACTGGCATCAAAAGGGAACCTGAGTGTTTTGTCTCAGGCTGTCAGCACAATTAGTTGTCAACTTGTGTAGCTTCTCCCAGAAGCAGAGGGTCTCTGACAGCAGTGCCCGAACAGCCTCACCAGGAGAGCATCTCCCTGGATAAATACATGCTTCTCCTAGACAACCCAAAATGAAAATAAACATGTATATATACATCATCTCTAACACCCCAAATCCATAACCACAAAGAACAGAGTGTCCAGTTCTATCTATACCACTTTATTGCTCAGGACTCAGAAGACATGGGGACAAATAACAACGCCAAAAAAGAGTAGAAAGTTTTTGTCACAGACAAAGAATGAAGAGCAGCTATAAAAAGGCCACTGGCTACACACAACATTTTTCAAGTATTTATAGGAAATAGTTGTTGGAAACCCACAACACACACACCTCTCTCTCCAGAGAGAAGCTGGACACCAAAAAAACCCACCAATCCAAGCCATGCCCAAATCCCCTGCATGGAGAACACACAACACCCCTTCTCCCACCACTGCCGAGGCCAGATGAACAAAGCAGATCATGCCAGTACATGCTGACTGTTACGGGCAGCACTGTGGGGGTTCACAGAGAAGCTGAACACACTCGATACTGTACAACCCACTTCTCTGACCATTACTAACACTGTTTTCTTGACAACTGAGGGACAGAAGTACATACTCAGGAAGCCTACCTAGTCATAGAATCACCTGGGTTGGAACACACCCTTCAGGCCATCAAGTCCAACCATAGCCTAACCTTGACTAGTCCACCTCTAGATCACATCCTTAAGGACTTCATCTACACGCCTTTTAAATACCTCCAGGAATGGTGACTCTACCACCTCCCTGGGCAGTCTATTCCAATGTTTGACAACCCTTTCAGTAAAGAAATTCTTCCTGATATCGAACCTAAATCTCCCCTGGTGCAATTTTAAGCCACTTCCTCTCATCCTATCGCTTGTCATGCAAGAGAAGAGACCAACCCTGACAACTCTGCAACCACCTTGCAGGTAGTTGTAGAGAGCAGTAAGGTCTCCCCTCAGCCTCCTTTTCTCAAGGCTAAAAAGCCCCAGCTCCCTCAGCCATTCCTCATAAGACTTGTGCTCCAGACCCTTCACCAGCTTCATTGCCCTCCTCTGGATGCACTCTCAATGTCCTTCCTATAGTGAGGTCACAGTACTCTAGACGCAGCCTCACCAGAGCTGAGTACAATGGAACTAACACTTCCCTACTCCTGCTGGCTATGCTACACCTGATACAGGCCAGTATGTCTGTGGCCTTCTTGGCCACCTGGGCACACTGCCTGCTCACATTCAGCTGGCTGTCAACTAACACCCCACACTTTTTTTTCTTTTTCCATGCATTTTTATGCCACAAGACTTCACCTATAAACACTTTCATTAAAGCACAGAAGACAGTAGTTCACAAGAAAAAAATATGCAAATTCAGGTAATTTCAGGACCACCCAGGTCCACTTCATCCTGGGTAGTGTGCTGAAGGTAACCATCGATACCGCTGACAAACTACTGCAACTACACAAAAGCCAAAAGAACTGAGTACCTACTCAGACCCATAATTAATATATAAAGTATTTATTTATGGATG
This sequence comes from Hypotaenidia okinawae, assembly GCA_027925045.1. NCBI lineage: Eukaryota > Metazoa > Chordata > Aves > Gruiformes > Rallidae > Hypotaenidia > Hypotaenidia okinawae. Next base: position 15,392,189 of record BSDF01000002.1, read on the forward strand.
TCAAGGAAAAATTGCGGTTGCTTTGGGGAAAGCAGTACTTCACTAAGTGATTTAGTTGGGGAGAAACTGATAATGAAAATAATTAGAAACATAAAATTAGAACATAAATAGAAATAATGTAACAACTTTAGACTTAGGTTTCCCAAAAGAGTATTGCCAAAAGAAGAAAAAAACCCCCAAAATTATTTCAATTGTTTCCACTGTACATGATCAGTTCTAAATATCAAGGATTTAATATAATTAGCTTGCTATTAGTTCAATTTTCTTTAGAATAGCAGATTCCATAATGAAATAAGCATTATGTTTCCAGTCCTCCAATTCTCGCTCTTTCTTTAAAAAAAGTAGTAACAGCAACTAGCCAGGAAGAAAAGCGGGTTCAAGTAAGTCCCAGGATGCATGGGCAGCCCACCACACAGTCCATTTCATACAGCACTACATTAATTTTGGAGGAGGGAGAAGGAAAGGAAGATTAGTTATCTGAACAACATTTACAGAAGGGAAAAAAAATCAGATTGTAGAATACAGAACAAAGGTTTGTCTTACCAAAACAAATATGTTTATATACACACCAGTATTTTATCCTGAAACACAGGAAGCCACAAAACCTTATCAGTTTTAAAGAGAGTTTAAAGATCTCATTAAAGGCAGACAGAAATTTCAAGAACACCGAATGTTTTGAAGGTTCATCCTGATCTATGAGATGGTATATTTGGTTGCGCCCAGGTTGATTCTTCTCCACAGATCAGTATTTTAGAAGAAAAACTGCTTCCTTCAGATGAAAACTTACTTTTGTGCAATGCAGCTAAAATAGCTAAAATCTGCACATTAGACATGCTTAAGAGACTTAATATTCTTAGAGGCTTAAGACAAGTGCAACAGCAATAATCACAGACTGAGACTTGATCAGCAGATGTCAAGGTCCAACAGAAAACCACTAAAAAAGGCTATGGCACATTTACAGAGACACCACGACAGGATGGGTGTAACAACGCTGTTGTGTACTGTTGCACCGGAAAGATTTCGCGAACGGTGTTCTCTGGCTTCAGTCACCAACTATAAATAGTATCAACCTCAAAGCATTAGGAAAGACAACACGCTAAGTGGAAACCTCTGCTAAAAGAAATCGATTCAACTGCAAGCCTGTATTTTGGTGTTGGCAGAGTTTCTCGTGATGCAAGATACAAAAGCAGACACATTAATGCTGTACACACTAGGAACTCAAATCATACAGGTCTCAAGAAGCAGAAAGCATGAAGCTTGCTAGGGAACTAAATATGGGTTTTAGTCCCAAGACACAAACAGATACTATACTGTTCATTGGTCTCATTTTGTACTGGTCAAGCCCACTTAATTTTCAAAATCAAGCTTACACCTATGCAAGCTTCTGCATTAAACCTAGGTGGAAGATGGTGGCCAATAAGGATTATAATATCATTTGTTAGATGAAAACATAGATTCTGACAGACAGAAACACGGATTTAATGTCAGGCTAAAAATTTCAGTCACGCAATTGGCCCATGGTGCAGTTCTTTAAATAGTTTTGTTAATGGTGTTTCTGCAATGACTAGTATTTTTCACCTGGGAAAAGGCTTGCAGTAGCTGGCAGTGACTGAGGTGAAAAGATCCCTCCTGAGATAGAGCGTAACTCCATAAAAATCTGAATCATGAAACTGCATTACAGAAACTGCTGAATTACAATAATAAAATCAGGTTGCGGTAGTAGGGGAGGAACTGTAAGAAATGTTTTCCCCATATAATAAAGAGGGAATATATGTCATTAGATTTATTTTTTGCAAGTTTAATCATGTTAGAAAGTATCTTACCATGCAAGTATTTCTACCAAATAAGCTATATAAATTAAATAAAAAGTTACACTTATTGAGAAAGTGAATTATTCAACAAGAGTCAGAGTGGCAAATTTATCAGCCTTGCAAAGTAAAAATCTATTATGTATCATCACTGCTAAATATTTTTTTAAAAAAAATCCAACAACAAAAAACAATCTGCAGTGAACCAAGAAACCAGTAAGTGCCCTTCTAGTAAGAATGTTGCTTTGAGGTTCATCTGTGTTAAGGAAGCAAAGGCTTCTTCTCTAACAGGAGAGAAATGCCTGTGGGGATTGGACTCAATCTCTTGAGGTCCCTTCCAACCCCTACAATTCTGTGAAATTATACTAAGTGTCACCTAAGTCACACACACAAACTATCCCACAAAACTGCAACAACTAGTATAGTGCCTTCCTGGCCATGGAAATCACATTGCACGGTATTTCCTGTACTATTAAATCATGTAGTTATGTAGTAATTTGCAGTTCATTTCCTCCTACGCTGTGCCCAATAAGATCCTGAGGGCAACTCTTTACACTATGTAAGTTATAGAAGATGTATGCAGAGGGAAAACTGCAGAGATGATGTTGGGAGGAATCTTTAAAAAACCCTCAGTATCTCACTAATTATGCTTCAAAATTATGTTAAGCATCTCCCAAGGAAGATGGTAAGTATACCAGTGCCTGAAAGATTTAAAATCCTAAACTGGAGAAGTTTTTTGGGGAAAAAAAACCCACTACCAAACCCCTCTTTATTAGCAGTTCTTGTAAAAAGGCTAATATTAGAATTTATATCATATATAACCCAAAACCAGACAAAGCAGACAATTAACAGGTAAGGTGAGAAGGAGAAAAAAAGGGGGAGGGGGAATCATCTGAACAGCACCATCACAGGCCACAAATTAGCATCATATTAAAACGATCACAGAAGCAAAGACCAGCAAAGCATCATTTATTTATGTGTTATGATCTTCCAAAGTAAAATCAATATACAACACAGACAGTTAAAAAATATCAACATTAAAAAGAACAATAAAAGCATTTTCAGAATGCAGAAGTTTGGTTTAACTTTCAAGAAAAATATAGCTTTTGTTTAAATTCTTTTTTTAATTAAAAATTACACCTGATATAGCAGACCCAACTTGCATATTGCCTCAATCTACAGCTTAGCCCTGTAGAAACTACATTTACAGAAAACATAGCTGGACAGACGTCAGAGATGTTTCCTCCCATACCTTGGTCACCTTATTAAAGTGCAAAACCCAAAGCTAGTGTAATAAGCATAGATTTTTTTTTTCTTGAAGAAAACTAATTAATCCCAAAGCTCTATCAAAGCTTAATATAAGCTTCTAAAGAGTTTGACAAGCTCAAAGCTTCTAGCTTTTCCTATGCTGCACACCCTTCATTTATAACTATGTTAGGAAAAAAAAAAATAAATGAAAGCATCTCAAACAAATTACAAGGAAAAAACCTACACCTGAGAAAATAAAAAATAAGGCCAGATTAGCCTTGCATGTCTTCTGGGGTTTTATTCATTTTCTCTCAATATTCTTAATTCTTATAATATTGCTGCATTTAATTGTGCAGTAATTCCCACCTGATCAGAAGTGAAATTGAAAGTATAACCTCTCCTCTGAACATGGCAGACACACCGATAAAAGAACTAAAGTCACGATTTTTTCCCAACCACATGAACACATGACACTAGAAGAAAAGCCACGCTGCTTCTGCACTCCCCTTGCAGGGCTGTGAGAGCACACAGAGACCCAAAATGGCAGATGGAGAGTACCACACAGCATCCATACGTTCATCAATACCCTGAGACTGCTGCTGAAAATGGAGGCAATAGGAAGGACTGTGGATAGATTCAAGTGTTCTTGAGAGGTATAGCTCACCCTGTCTTACCTCTGTCAGCTCGCCTTGCCGAGTCAATTAAAATCATAGAATCATTAAGGTTGGAAAGACCTTCAAGATCATCTAGTCCAACTCTCCCTCTACCACCTATGTTACTAACTAAACCATGTCCTTAAGTACCTCATCCAACCTTTCCTTAAACACCCCAAGGGATAGTGACTCTACCACCTCCCTGGGCAACCCGTGAGAAGAAATATCTCCTAATTTCTAACCCAAACCTCCCCTGGCACAACTTGCAGCCATTTCCTCTTGTCCTATCACTAGTTATCCACAAGAAGAGGTTGACCCCCAGCTCACCACAACCTCCTTTTAGGTAGTTGCAGAAAGCAATAAAGTCTCACCTGAGCGTCCTCTTCAGACTAAACAGTCCCAGTTCCCTCAGATGCTCCTCATAAGACTTGTGTTCCAAACCCTTCACCAGCTTTGTTGCAACGCTCCAGGGCCTCAATATCTTTCTTGTAGTGAGGCACCCAAAACTGAACACAGCATTTGAGGTGCAGCCTCACCAGAGCTGACTATGGGGTCCTGCTGTCTACACTATTCCTGACACAAGCCAGGATGCCACTGGCCTTCTTGGCCACCTGGGCATGCTGCTGGCTCATGTTCAGGCAAGTGTCAACCAACACCCCCAGAGGAAACCTCTGTACAGCTTTCCAGCCACCCAGTTCCATGCCTGTAGCGTTGCTGGGGTTGTTATGACCACAGTGCAGGACCTGGCTGTCAGCCATGTTGAACTCCATCCCACTGACCTCTGCTCATCAGTCCAACCTGTCCAGGTCCTTCTGAGGGGCCTTCCTACCCTCCAGCAGATCAACACTTTCCCCCAGCTTGGTGTTGTCTGCGATGCTGGTGTTTACTGCTTGAACTGAGCCAAGGGCTGCCCAAGGCAGAGCGCTGTGGCTCTTACTTTCCTGACTGCACCCCCAGATGTGAAGCGAGACATGGGTGCCCATAACACCCACTACCAGGTGTTTCCTGGCAGTCAAGAGTGACAAACAGGATTCCAACACCAAAAGGCAAAACCCTGGTAACACCAACACTGTCTGGCAGCAGCCAGGCAGCAGCACATGGGCTGTTCCCTGTGCCATACATGCAACTGCGGGCTCATCTCTGCAATCCCTCCAGAACCACTTACAAGCATATTTCTAGAAAACCATCCTCAGGTCCCTTTCAGAACTAGGAAGTAGTAAATTTGACTGGTTTCTTGCTGTCAAGGCTCTCACAGGTTTTGTCAGTGTATGGCATAGCTGGCAGACATAATGAACCAACACAAGCACAGACTGTCATGAGTTATAGTACAGACGAGCCTTACTATGGCTAAATTACATCCCAGAGGCTACATGACAGACAATTCCCCCTCTGTTATCATCGGAGCAGTGCACAAACAAGAGAGGAAAATAGCAGAATACAGCCAGTTCCTTCTGGAAGAGTGGGGAAAAACAGCAGTTGAATAAATAGGCTGGATGGCAAAAATTACTGATTGTGTTTCAAACTGATTACTTAATGGAATAAAAGACTAGGAAATAAAAATATAATTTATCACTCTAATGACAATTAAATTTACCGGTCTGAGCAGGTATGTGAGAAAGCACAGTGGCCAGGAACCACTGACAGCAGTATTTTTACAAGCACTAAATTCTTAAGAAAAAAATATTAAGTGGAAAATTCAGAGGCATATATGTACAGAGCAATTGCATTATATTAAAGCTATACTAAAATCTAACAGTTGGAAGCAGTGATAAATACATTTAGATAAAACTTACATTTAGCTGTGAGAATAATTAACCTTTGAGTGCAGTTTATTCACGTGGTGATTCTTTTACCTGTTCAAATCAACGCTGAATGTTTCTACATATTCTAAGGGTAAACTGTTTTCAGCTGCATTTTGCTACAACAAACAAAAAAGGGAACATAGGAGGATACATGCTTGGATTTCTATAGCACCAAAGAAAATCATATTTGTATAGCACCGAAGAAAATCGTATTTATAGAAACCAGGGGCCAGCCTGACTAGGCAGTGACTGTGCCCATGTACTCAGCTCTGGTGAGGCCATGACTCGAGTCTTGTGTTCAGTTTTGGGCCCCTCAGTACAAGAAAGACACTGAAGTGCTGCAGTGGGTCCAGAGATGGGCAACAAAGCTGGTGAAGGGTCTAGAGCATAAGTCATATGAGGAGCGGCTGAGGGACCCGGAGTTGTTTAGCCTGGAAAAAAAGAGGCTGAGGGGAGTGTGGTGGTTCAGCCCCAAGCAGTAGCTGAGGATGACACACCGCTCACTCACTCCCAGAGGAGAAAAAGGCAGTTGCCATTGGTTGGGATAAGGACAGTTTACCAATTACACCAAGTGATAACACAGAGTACCTTACGCACAATTACAGTGTGCTGCAGACACAAGGACCGACTCGATGCTCCAGCCACGCTACACTTGGACTGCCCTGAAGGTACCAGCAGCACCCCTCCCCAACCAGCCCCTTTTATGGGGGAGTGATGTCAAGCCGTGTGGACACAGCCCGGGCTGACTCAGCTCACCTGGGATGGCTGCTTGGGGAGGGTAACTCTGGCCTGGCCACAACCAGGACAGAGAGACCCTATGGCTCTCTACAGCCACCTGAAAGGAGGTGTATTTTTATTTAAAATGCGAGAAATAAAGGAAAAAAATGTATAACAGTCACAGCAAGAAATGAAATTTTAATGGAGCCACTTTTAGCTGGAACATAATAAAGCAACTCAGCAGCTGCAGAAATTCTCTATTTAGATATACTTTGGTGTAACAACTCACCCATTCTAACACTATTAAGAGAAACAAGATGCTAAATATTGGCTCTAAGGATAAAAATACCTTTCAATGATCTAGCCCATAACTGCAATGTATGTGAAAATGTTCCACAAATCAAGACACTGTACAAATTGAGGCTATTCACAACAGAACACACTTTACTTCACAGTCTTTGTATGGTGATACTTGTTTTCCTCTTCCCCAAGCCTTAAAAACATTAGCTTCAGAATAGCATGTAAAGAAAAAACTGGACTGAAGAGGATGGAAGGAAAAAAATATCCTCTAATAGCAAGACAAACTAGCAGCATACATTGTACATGTTTTCTGAACTGCGAACTCCCAGACTAACAAATCCCTTAAGCTCTGACCTCTATCTTCAGGTTTTTGTATATGACAGCTTTTAATAAACTTGAAAAACATATGCTAATTTACAATTAAATTCTTTTTACAAGTTCCCTAAATTTTTTTCATTTCCAGAGCCAAGGAGAAAGGAAGGCTGGAGTTCTACAGGCAGTGTTCTGATTTCTTACACACTACCCTGTGCATTAGCAATTGCAAGGCGAGAAACTCCCCAGCATGCTGCAGCCATGCAACCAAACCAGCTTTCTCTTGCTGTTCTACAGACATGTTCCTGAACGTACCAAAACTATTGTGAAGACAACACATACAACAAACAGCCACCACAAGCAAAAGGAGTTGTTACGTTGACATGGTTTCTTTCATCCTGATCTGAAACCATGCTGAGATTCAACGATAACAAGAAACACAGAAGGCAGTTTGTCACAGCTCTAGCTGCATTTCTGACATCTGTTTCACAGCTCTTGGAAAGCCCATTTCCATGAATCTATCATGAGAAAGGACTGAAGATAAAATTCCCAGGCTGCAGAGGGCATTAGGAGACTTTCCTAGCTGACTGTACATTAAGAGTGAACTGTAACAGCCAAATTATGTTACTGTGAATAGATGGAAGATGCTATAATTCTATTCCTCCTTTTGTCTTAATGGAGTTATTTATGTTGCGATCTTGAGGGCAGACCACTTACCAGAGACATTACCAGCCACCTGACACACACAAACAGCAGCCTAAGAACAGAAGATGACGCCCTGGTCCCATTCAGCAGAAGCAGGTCTATGCTTTGCTGACTTAGCCTACAAATGACCATTTGTAGAAGTTTACATATATTACTCCTGCTGCACATTAACATTTAAGCAGATTCCACCAAACCACCCAGAGATTCATTATCAAATCTAGGTAAAACTAAACGAAACAATTAAGGGCCTCACCACAGACAGTGCTTTAAATGACTTAAAAGCAGGGCCTTTGTAGTACTTATGCAGTTTAAAAGTAAGAACAAACATATATGATTGCCATTCAGTATCACTAAAACATACACGTAAGCAGCTGCTTCAAAGCTGAATGCTTTCCTACAATTAGCATCCTCAATCAGTGGGTTAACATACTGGCCACATACAGCTTCCACAGAAGTAATGTACACTCAGGACACCAGTAGTAATTGGGCTTTCTTCATTTAAAAGATCAGTCGCAAGCACCCAGCCTTGAAAGCATGAATCTCCATTTATAGGAGAGGATTCCACACTTGGCTTCTCTCATACACAAGCAAAAGCAACACTAAAAAAATATATGGGATCTGGCAGCAATAGAAGCTTGTGGGGAAGAGGGAATGACAACAGGGGAGGAGAAGGAATGTTGTTATAAGAAAACACCAACTGAATCAAACCATTCATTATACATATGTAATTCATGGGAGATTTAAAAACAAGTTTTCTATTTCTCTGTAGGACACATTACACCATGCACCCATCATGTTTGCTATTAATGAATAAAAACAAAGATGTCACTAAAGAGCATCTACTCACCTTATGTAACCTTGAGTTACTAACCCCAAATTCTAAGTTTACAGAAGTGTTAGAAAAGGGCCTTCTACCATAAAGAACAGCCTGTGATATGGAAGTGTGTTAGTATTCACTTTGCAATCCTGAGCACAGATACACAGTGGTCAGCCATTCGAAAGAGAAAGTAGCTCCTCTGGATTAACTTAATAATCAAAAGCTGAATGTTATTGATTCATATGGCAGGAGCAGTGTTGGGTTAAAAGATACTTGACTTCTGAGAGTCCACTCTGAAGTCTAAAATACAGTAACCATGATGGTCTCAGCCCAAGCCCCTCCAAATGCTGCTAGAAGTCATCATCTTTAATCTGGACAGGCTGCCTTTCTGGTAGGGCATGTGAGAAGAAATCGAGTTCCTCTGAACAAGACCAGCAGTAGGAAAAACAAAGCCCGACAACTTCCCAGCACTGGTAATGGTCATAGAGAAGGTGTCTGTCTGCACTGGTTTAATGAACAGAGAACCACCAACTTACTGCCTTCAGGATGTTCATTACCTAGTGTCATAATTAATGCCATTTCAGTTAAACAGCATATAGAAAAACAGCAGGAATTAAGAGTAAATACCAAAACTTCTGTCAAAAGGAACATTACTGCAATGAGCGATGAATACCTGTCATCTCTGTGACTGTAGTTACTAGGCTTTGACTTGCATTTAAACAGTTTTCATTGAATCTCAGCACAATAAATACAAAATTTCAAGTTTGTTCAGTTTTCCCCACTCAAGACAGGGCAGGAGCCAGTCACATTTGTAGGGATTTATAGAAATCAGTATTTTTCAGACAGGATTGAAACACAATCCTACAAAATACTTCTCATTTGAGAGTATTTTCAGGGAACAGGAAAGGTTTTGGGGAGCCAACACATCTCTTAATTTGCAGGCTACTTTTTATGCAGTAGAATATTCACAGAACTTCATTCTCTAAGTACGAAGGAAGCGAAGATAATAGTCCAGCTTACCATTCACACTGTGGTGTAATCACAAGACATAAAAAGTAGCTGGCACACGGGAGAACGTCTCTATGCAGCAGAGACATGCTTGAACCAAAAGTATCCCAAAGACTGACAAAGAAGAAACAAAGACCCTGCTTTACATATTACACTGTACATTCAGCATTCTGCTTTGGATGTTGTGTGACAGTGATTTTCATTAGTTGGCATCCCTTCAAAAGTATATACACATTGAATTGTGTAACACATAGCCCTCAAACTACAGGCATACTTTTCAGCAAGAATCTTACATCATCTGTAAGGGTGCAAGTCCTTCACTTCCACCACCTAGTACCACTTTATTCCTCCTTCATTTTCAAGTTTATCATACTGGAAAAAGGTAAAATTTTAGTTTATTCAGTTTTGTTTCTCTATTTCATCAACCTACTCTGATAAAGAAGGAAGAAGTTTTTCATCCATGGTCAACAGTGAGCTTAACCAGTGAAGCAAAGGACAAAAGAGAAGGCCAAGGAGGGATGGGTGCTTTAGATACAGGAATCCAAGCTGTAAACTTACAGACAAATATGCAAGAATTTTTTTTTTTTTTTCATTTTCCTCCAACATTACACCTCTACTTAAATAGTGTGTTTTGTAGGCACATACAATCAACAAAGAAAAACTCAAAAAAACCACCCTTGTAAAGAAAAGCCAGGACCAAATCAACACTTGGCTTTATTTCAACCCACAAGTAAAACAAACTTCAACACAGGGAAGAGCAAACACTGGCAAAAAAAAAGGTCAGACATCTGAACAAAGGGGCTGGAGCAAGGGAGCTCTCCAGACAAACACTTCCTTCTGGCAAACATCTTCCCACTGACAAGACCCTTTCCCCTGTGAAAATGCAATACATTTATAACCTTCCAAGCATACATAACATGCCACAGAGCACCCAATATATCCTTATGTTGTTGCCAAAAGCTTGCCCACAAGAGAAGTTTCCAAGGTCTGCGCCAGCACTCAGCACATCCTTAAAAAAGGGGAGAAAAGAAGATAAGGCTCCACTTGGATTAAGCACACTTGTCCAGCCAGGCACAAGTATGAAGGTTTTCTTTCAGCCACAAAGTGCTCAGCCAAGGGAAGCATGACCAGTAAGTCACAATGTAACAGTACTGTCACTGTGCCACTAAGACTAATATTATTTCTTACAAACTTTGATTTGAAAAATGGAGTTAAAATGTACCAAAGAGGGGTTTATTGGGGGACGGGGGAGAAAAGGTGGAAGCCTATTCAAAATAATTTGGTAGGACGTTAAACTTATTTACAGAAAAAAGCATTTCAGCTGAAACTGGGTCACTTTCCTCCAATATTACCAGCCTATGGGAAACAGACCCTAGCTTCAAATTGCTCACTCTTAAAAGTTATAACCACCTTGTAAAGTTAAAGACTAAGCTATGTGGAGTTCTCCACTGGATGATACCCGAAGTCCAGTGACACAGCACTTCCTTTCTCAGAAGACAGAATAACTGGGGGAAAATAAACTTAAGGATGACAGCATACATTTGGTTCAGAATCAGAATTTAAAGATATTTCCAGTGCATTAGTCACACTTCAATGCCACAGCAAAATAATCAGAGGCAAACTTTTTACTTCAGTGACCTTTTAATCATAGAGGAAAAGACAAAGAACTCTTCATCAATCAAATTAGTTCAGAGAATATGAAGTGTTCTTAATTTTGAGTAAACTCAACAAGTAAATAAATATTAAAGCAATGTAATTTGATTGTAAGCCTCAGGTACATAACAAAACTTGTTTCAGCTCCCCAAGGGGACACGCAGCAATCCCCGTCTCTCTCACAGGCACAGTACAATGTACTGATGTACAGGAACAGTGCTTACAACCCCCATGGCCTTGACCAATACAGATTCAAAACAACTGAAATCCGGCAGAGATTTTGCAACGTCCTGAGAAGAGGGCAGCCAGAGGCAAACCACAAGTTGATGTGAACTATTCCATCAGGCCTGATGCAACTTGGCAGGCGCAAGTTATGTGTCTCCAATATCCACAAATCAATGTTCAAGAAAAACACAGAAATAAGTTAAACCCCTCGATTCAGAAGATAAGTTTTAGGAAGATTAAGTACAAGCAAGACTAAATTCATTACTACTGGGTAAGACAACGTTATTACACTTGTGCAAGCAGTCTGTGACTTAGGCAGTTTTCTAACCACCTCTTTAGCAGTCAGCCATGCTTATTTGCACCAAGCTGAAAACCAGCAGTACAGAGCTCCAACATTTCCATTTTGTGCCACCTAAGCTCAGGTCTGTCTTGCAGCAGTCTCAGCCGCAACAAGAATTACTTCAAAAAACCCATCCTTCTCATGGTCAGTTCTCTGATGGCAGTTTACAGCCCTCTCAGTGTGCAACACACCATAATATACACACTATCAAGCCATTAAAATTTTCACTGATGTTGAAACTGAAAGATTAACGAGGTCCTACTCCTGAAGTATGTCAGAAGGAAGTAAGTGCTGGCTTGAAACAATCCAAGTCCCGAAGTCAGACCGGAGATTACAGGAACTCCAAAATCAGTTCACTGCTCATCTTTAACAGCATTGTTCTGGGTAAAAAAATTGCAAGTGTTGTACAGCTCTGGAAAAGGCCTCTGAAACAATTTCTCTGTAACACACAGAAAGCAAACATAGATGACTAAATGGAAACGTAACTCCTTTTAAGAAAAGGCACGTGCTACTGCTCATTCAGAGCCCACAGTAAGGTTTTAGGATTCCCCTTGGTTGTTTTTACAGCTCCCAAAACAAAACAAAAACCCCAGAGAAATAAAAAACAAACCAAATAGTGTTTTAAGAATTTTTGAAACTTTGGTTATCATATCTGCCATGTATTTAATGGTCACTGGCTACTTTTGTCCCTAAGCAGGACACTGCAACTCCTATCTGAAAGCTGTGTGCCTGATGGAAAGTATTTATTCACGCTCTGTCAGAGGGTGTTGCTTTACAACATGCAACGCAGCCTCTACTCGTTATCCATTCACCTTCCTGAAAAGGCATTACTGGTTTAGGATTTGGTTTACATGAACTTTAGAACGTACATAGTTCCCTTCCGATAAAGGCTCTGAGACAGGTAAGCCTAAAGGCGGACCTTCACAGTGTCTCCACTTCAAGCCCACCCCCAGCTGAATCCCAAAAGGGAAGAAGCAGTAACTCAACATTCATAATGGCAAAAGGAAAGAAAATAATTGCTCTTTTCCTAAAACAGCTGCAGAGTTTCTTCACAGACCAACATAAAGGAGCTTTCAAACACAAAGTAAGGAAAGTGTATCCCATTCCTCTCTCGGAGCATGACAGAGTCCCCCTTCCGTTTTGCTAGTATCTTAAGGCCAACTCCGACAGCAATATTTCTAGGGGCTGCAAGACCCTTACACCTCCAAGGAGCAGGACTAGCATATCCAGAGAGGATGCAAGTTTCCTGTATTTCTATCTGACTGTGTGTCTGGGTCAGGGAACTCCCCATGGAGCAGCAGATGCTAAGCCCACCATCCCATTTGCCTCATAGAGCTCTGGGACCAAATACACAGCAGAACCTGCAAGGACTCTCCCATGGCAAAACTGAGGCATGCTGTACATTTAATGCCCCATAGCAGCCCTGCAGAGAAGGACTTGGGAGTCATTTGTCAGGGTGTGGGACAGGATGCCCAAGGAGGTGGCTGAATCACTATTCCTGGATGTGTTTAAAAGATGGGTTAATGAAGTACTTAAGAGATATGGTTTAGTAGAGGACAGGTATGGTTGGACTCAATGATCTTAAAGGCCTTTCCCGACCTAGTCATCCTATGATTCTGTGATGGTGGATGAGAAGCTTGACATGAGCTGACAATGCGCACTCACAGCCCAGAAGGCCAATCATATCCTGGGCTGCATCAAAAGGAGCGTGGCCAGCAGGTCACAGGAGGTGATTCTGCCCCTCTACTCTGCTCTTGTGAGACCCCACCTTGAGTACTGTGTTCAGTTCTGGAGTCCCCAACATAAGAGGGACATGGAAGGGTTCAGAGGATGGCCACAAAGATGACTGGAGGGCTGGAGGACCTCACTTATGAAGACAGGCTGAGAGAGTTGGGGTTGCTCAGCCTGGAGAAGAGAAGGCTCTGCAGAAGAAAAGTACCTGAAGAGGCCTACAAGAAAGCTGGGGATGGACTTTTTAGAAGGGCATGTAGTGAGAGAATGAGGGGGAATGGTTTTAGATTGGATATTAGGAAAAAATTCTTCACAAAAAGGGTGGTGAGACACTAGAACAGGTTGCCCAGAGAAGTGGTGGCTGTTCCCTCCCCTGGCAGTGTTCAAGGCCAGGATGGATGGGGCCTTGGAGCAGGCTGGTCTAGTGAGAGGTGTTCTTGCCTGTGGCAGGGGGTTGGAACTTGATGATCTTTGAGGTCCCGTCCAGACCTAACCATTCTAGGATTTTATGAAGCACCACTTCTGAAGCACCACTACTTGATAGACAGCACCGTCATTTCACAAATATGATAAAATTTCATACCTTTCACAAATTTCTGAAGTCCAGCATTTCCATGCCAGCTTTCTAAACAAAAAATAGTATTCCTAAATTACAGTTTTGTATTGGTTACTTATTGGCTATTTGTAGTGGTTCTATTAAAAATAACTAATATTTAGAATACAAACATAAACCAATTATACCAGAAATCTTGTCTACTACAGGCACATTAAGACAGATGGAGATAAAACTCATCAGGCTCCTCCAGCCCGCCATCACCTCAGACAATCTCAGTGATCAGCTTCAGCACATGCATGAGCAGCTGCAGATTGAAAAGGAAAATTCAAGCCTTTAAAAGGGATTGCAGTGTTAAGATAAATGCACACTGGGGTCACCCCTTTATCTGGAATCAGCACCAGAATTTGGGACTTTCACGACTTTAGTGCATTTAAAAGCCTGTAAATAAATTAATGTAGTGAAGGAAAATCATCTGTTAAAGGGGTTAAGTTTTTCCACTACTGAAGCAAAGATTAGAACTAGACAAAGCACACAGAGATATTCCTTCAAAGGGATCACCATGCCCACACAAACTAGGGTTAACCCCAAAGCTTTTCTGCACTCAGCACACTTGCACTTCTGTTCTGACTTCAGTTTTGCTCGGAAATGCAGAGTCTCCTGCACTACAGCATCAAGCAACAGGCTAAAGCAGCCTTGCAGATAGAAATTCCATTTCTTGGTGATGGAAAAAACACTTTCTAGAAATATTGATAATCAATACAAAACTAACAGTTTAAACACTTAAGCACTAAGACATACAAGTGTTTCCCTAAAAAAACCCATATCTGAAATTCCCTGGGGAAAAAGGCTGTTCAATTATACACTTGAAACCTACTGGATTATTTGCTTTCTTCAAAGGAGACAGGAAAATAACCAGCCAAGTCTTTCACACACTTAAATGTTGTAACAGCGGTGTTAAAGATTGAGTTCCTGCACTTTAAATTCACAGTGCCATCCCAGCAAGTTACTTAAGGAAAAACAACCGTGTCACTTAATACAGCAGGTGCCCTCCGACTTGTACTGTTCTGGCTGATATACTCAGCAGCACTCCTTAGGGATAGACTCCAATTCCTCTATTTGTGGATGTCTATGTAATGAACTGAGGAGCACAACAGAAGAAAATGAGAAAAGTATTTGAAAAAAGGAACCCCCATTACTCTGGTTTAGCACGCATTACAAACGGCCCATGTACCTGGTCTCACTCTGACAGGAGCCTCCATTCAAAACTGGAAATATAATGAAGCTATTTTTTAAAGTTTTAATTCCAGGTAACAATCATGTCAAAATTATGATAATGAAAACAGCAGATTCAGAGTCGTAAAAAAAGTGTGCATGATTAGGCATCAATTCTTTATGAACATAATTAACATTATATATTTCTTAGTTACCTAATAGAACATTTAAACATTCTTTGTCTCACTGTCTAGCACACTTACATTACAAGGTGGTGCATCTATTTTTTACATGCTCACCCATGTTAATTTTCTATATCAAACATTTAACTTGCAATGGGTATTACATAAACAGAGATGGATGAGATCAACAGAGAGGGATGGACAGAGACACTCTTTGCTTAGAATCTCCACAACAGCATTTCTGGCTTCTGTACCACTTGCTGTGTTTTGGATCTATCCTACAACTCTCAATATTCTGCAGTGTAGTCAGAAGTCCCAAACCATTCTGCATGGTTTTAAGTATATATACATGGAGATATGTGTGGGAATTGTCACTGTTACTAGAAGGATTATTCAAATTGGAAATAATAAATGACATGTATAACAGAGCTGAGCAAAGCAGCAAACAGTGGCTTTACCCTATGCAAAAGGACATTTTTCAAAGGACAGAGCAGAGAGAAAAGAGAAGAGCAGAAAATATTCAAGAGCACTCTAAAGGATCTCTTGAAATGGAAAATGTTTTAAGTAAATCGATAGGATTCCAACTGTAACAAGAACCTTTTGAAAATATATTAATTTCAAAACTAGAATATTTAACTATGCTGGCCAATGGAAAACCAAGAACAGTCATCTAGAACACAGACAATTCTTCAATAGTTTATAGGCATTTCTATGCATTGATCAGCATGAAATAAGGAGGTCTATCTGAATCTTAAAATAAGCAGTGCTTCTGAATAGTAGAAAACCTGTAACAAATGCATAAAGAGTATTTCAATGGCAATACAGGTAAAACTGGAATTACGAATAGTCCAAGGGCTAACTTAAGCTTATTGAAATGAGCAGCCTCACAAAGAAAATGCTTGTATATCTTGGTTAACAGAGACAGTTGAAAGGATAAACAGAAACCAGAACTAGCAATATTAACGCCTGCTTGCCATTAGTTTTCTTTAATTAGGGTAATATTGTTCCAATCCCTAATGATAAAGTTAAAACAAAAATGAAAGAAATGAGTTAGTAAATGCCAAAGCAGAGACTTCAATTTTGTTAAATCTAAAAGCCTAAAATCTAAAAGTCTTTCCATCAGCCTAACTGGAGAGTCAGTGTCCATTACTGAACAATGTCCAGTTAAAAAACACTAGCAAGATTAAAGCTGGTAGTGGACTCTGACTGTTCACCTACCAATTAAATATAGCCATGTTGCAGTTTAGCATAGTTGGCTACTGAGAGGGCCATGTGCTACAGAAAATGGCTGCTGGAGTCTTCTGCAGGCCTGCTTATAGCGCCTCTGAGAATCACATATAGGAGACAAAGACTCCACCAGAACATGGAGTGCCAGGAAGGCTGCAATTTTGGCCCGTTAAGGGCATTGGGATGTCTATTTGCATATAAATGTAAGCAGTTGACAGACAAAAGGCCGGGAAGGCTGGGGGAGGAGGCGCCCAGGTACCCAGGCGAGAGATGCCCCTGCAGCCCGAGCTGAAGCAGGTGGAGTAGCCGGAGGAAAGGACCCATGGAGGAGGCAGAAACCCGACCTGCCCGGTGGAGAGGCTCCATGCTGGATGGAGCCGGTGGAGACATAGAGAAGATGCCGTGACTTACGTTGGGATGAGCCCCTGCCAGCACAAGCGACCTACAGAGATGAGCCAAACAGGTTTGCTGGAGGAGGCATCATAACCCCGTGGAGGACTGGGACTGAGAGACACTGTGATTTGTTGCTGCCTGCCATAGCAGAGATAAAGCCCGGTGGGAAGAGATTTGCCTTGGTGAAAGTTCGTGGAGGACTGGCTTTTATGGGTGAGATCCTACGGTGCAGCAGGGGGAGGTTGTGTGGAATGGATGCCCCCATCCCGGCCGAGAAGGAAACCAACTGGCAAGGGACTGACTGAAGCCCCCATCTCCTAGTCCCTGCCCCCCGTCCTGTGCTGCAAGCAGGAGAGGGGAAGAAGGGAGCAAAATCGTGGCAAAAAGGAAGTCTGCTTTAGAATGGAGGGGTGGGGGGAAGATGTTACCGAGAACCCCATTTTCCCCAGTCCCTGCCCCTCCTGGGCTGCGACCGGGAGGGAAGAAGGGAACAAACTTCTAACTAAAGCCTGCTAAGGAGGGAGTGCTGGGGGAAAAGTGTTTGCCTGGTTGCATTTGTTTCAAGATTGTTGGTTGCACTCCTGACTCTGGTTTTTTTTTTTTTTCACTGTTTTCTCTTTAGTGTAGTGTAATAAATTAGGTAACTTTCTCTTCAGCACTCTGTGTTGAGTCTGTTTTGCCCATGTCATTAATGAGTTTGCCTCTTGAGCCGCCCAATTATGTTATTTCTCCCCTGTCCAACTAAGAAGGGGAGTAATAGACTGATTTTGGTGGGCGTCTGGCATTTAGCCAGGGCTCAACCACCACAAGCCACTGCTGAGCAGAAACACAGTATGTGTTTGCTGTTCCTTGTCCCTGACACAGCTACCACTGCTGAACACGTGGTGAAAGATGCAGAATGCAACTGCGCGAACAGCACCGGGCCGGGGACACTGCTAAAATGCATCTAATGCTCCATGTTGGCTGGTGCACCCGCACAGGAGGTGCTTATCAGTTTCCTGTTATCTTCAGGTACAAGAAACTGCAGAACGCCGACTGGTTGCTCACTAGCTGTGTACAAAACTTTTACCTTCAGGAAGCAAACAGAAAGGAGCCTTCACGACAGTGAAGTCACAGGCAGGGGCCAGAAGTGGGTAACAGCAAGCAATAACAGAGATGACAGAATAGTATCACCTTCTGACCATTTATTTTCATATTCTGACTTTGTAATGCTGCATCAGCCAATGTAAAGACATTATTGTTATTTCAGAAATGACTGGAGAGGGCTTCAAACGATGCTGTATTAAAAATGGTCAAGACTTCAAACTTCAGAAATTGAGCTGGTTAAGGGGCAGTTTCAAAAAACACTGACAGCGTAATGCTTTGTAGGTTTTATATGTTGGGTTCTTCATTAGACTTCAAATCAATATATGGAAACAGACAGGTTTCGTTTTCACCCAGCCCAGAATTGCTGGAGTAAAAGGTGAAAGTAAAAGTATTTCCTTCATCAGTATTCTGGATCGGCTTTAGATAAAAAACATTCTTTAAAATGGTCTAGAAGGTCACCTGTTGAATATCCTAAACTGAATATTTTTAACACTAATTTTCTGCAAAATGCCATCTTTAAAAAGGTTCTTGTATTTACTGGGAATGAAAGGAAACTGAAACCATAACACCGCAGTGCATGAACACTTGACTGCTCTCAAAGAGCAATACTGGTCTCTCCTTGAATATCCACCTTGTAAACAACTGCAGTGCAGAATAGAGGACAGCAGGAATGTCAGAAAGTTTTTTTCCCCCTAATATATTGTTTAAGGCACCATCAGATTTGATACCACATCTGCTTTCACCATGCAGCTAGTCCTCAGCTTCAGTTTAACCTCTGAATTTTACTTACCTTCCAAGAATCTAATTTTTGAAATTGCAAGAACTGCTTTATAATCAAGTGCAGTATGCTCTGGAAGACACCTTTTCTAGAGGCAAACACTTCCTTTTATCTGGTAGTACTGTATTTCCTGAAATAAATAATTTCTTCTCAGTCTAGTCAAAATGCTCTCCAATAAACAGAGCTGTAAAAATCTGTCAACAGAAGTTTTACATTTCAAATTCCTTTTGCCTTTTGCACACTGCTGTTAGGCAAGGGAAACCCTGGTGATGAAACACAGCTGCTGGTTTCAGTGCATTCCCACCAAACACCTTTTCTGGGCCACGCAATGCCCAGATTGCCCCTGCCATTCCACACAAACCAAGAACTGAACATCAGAAGGCTGACTATAGCTCCTTCAGAAACTAGGCGGCCAGGACTGAAGTAAACTAGTGACTTGGCTTCAGAAAGCCTATGCCATTTCTACAGCTGACTGAGAAAGCTGACCTCTTGCTCTTCCCTTCAAGGCTAAAAGCAAACACCAATCTGTAAGGGCATGCGATTGTACTACATAAGCACTAAAACCGTGTTTCACATAGAAACTTGATTTGCATGTCCTTATAAAATGTATCAGTATGTGATAGCTGTCTTCCAAAACTACAGGGTCTGGGTTAGGAAAAAAAAAATAAGCAAACAAAAAATACTTAGTATTTTTTAATGTTCTACTTGACTCTGAAAACTTGTCAGAGTGCTCATAGACCTTCAGTATAGCCTAGGCCCAACAAAATTGAAGTGTCCAACATAGAAGGATGTCTGCTGCTTACATACGAGTGTACTTCTATTGGGGTCTAACGTGCCCTCTGCCTGGGAAACACAGGAGCACACTCAAAGATAATCCCATGGACAAATTTTCTTTCCTGTATCAGAAGTAATCCAAATTAATACAGAGGTTTAGAAGCAAGCAAGGTACACCTA
Organism: Hypotaenidia okinawae; assembly: GCA_027925045.1. NCBI lineage: Eukaryota > Metazoa > Chordata > Aves > Gruiformes > Rallidae > Hypotaenidia > Hypotaenidia okinawae. Next base: position 15,411,896 of record BSDF01000002.1, read on the forward strand.
CTTATCTTTTGAAGGTGAATACTATCTTTCTTTAAAAACAAGGCCACATACAAAGACAGCTCTATTTCTTGCTTCCACCTTGTCCACATCTAGAGGCATTCTTCAGTTCTGGAAGGCTCTAAGACAGCACAGTGCAGATGGTTCTACACATTCTTGGGAGCACCCACTGCTGTCAGAGACATTGGCTTGACCAACTGCAGGGATTTCTCAAGTTCTCTGCTACAACCTAATACAATACTTGAAGATAAATATGTAAGGCACGTTTGGAAGGAGGTAAAATTTAGTAAAGGCTGATTTTGCATGTGTTTTTTAACCTTACAGAGTAATCATGTGGTTTGCCTGTCCGAAAGTCAGTCTTACACAGTGAGTATCTGAGTATGCTATATACATAGCGAATACTCACTGGAAAGTATCGTAGGCATAAAAAAATTCACCTGAAGGAAGGGCAGGAGACAGAAGAGCAGCTGGTCACAGACCATTTAAATGCACATTCACAGAGAAGATATTTGAGACAGAAAAAATCTGTCCTTTGCTAAACCTACAAGGGGCTTGAAAAGGTGAGAGAGTATTTCCGTAGCTCAAGGTTGTAACTACTATCAAAGCAACTATACATTAAGCTCTAAGAAGAAACACTGCTGGACTCAGAAAGAAAGCAGCATGTCAAATGTGTCACTGAAAACCAAATTCATCTTCAACAGGAGAGCCAAACTGCTGATCTTGTCTCACCTATGTCCCAACCCACAACCCCAACAAGTATACCACATGCCATTCACCACGCAGGTCACACAGGGTACTTCTCAAGTCCACATCGTTCACAGCTCAACAGTAAGCACAGAAGAAGAGAGTTTTCAGCCAGGAGCGGTAAGACTGAAAAACTCCTCTGTCAGCCACAAAGTAAGGACCAAAACCCAGAAGGATACCGAGGTACTTAGGTGCTGACTGCAAACAGGAGGGTTGTATTTTCACTTTTTTTTTTTTAAGAACAAACAATACAAGTCAAAAAGACCTATTGTATGGGGGCATAAAGAAGTCAGAGCCAAAGTACTATTGTGCTATTTGATTTACATGTTCCTGGCAGAAACCTATGTCCAATGGCTTCTACACTCACACAGACCCCCTGATTTTCTTTACAGAAAGGTTTCAGTTGTAGACTCTTTTTATATATACATACACACACACACACACACAAACACACACAACCCCAAAACTAAACCCAATTCTAGTCCATATATCTTACAGCATAGTATTTCTTTCAAGAAAGCAATTTTTCCACAAGAACTACATTAACTTTTTACTTGGTCAAAAGTGGCATAATATCTATTTCTTTTCTTACAGGCCTCGGGAAACTGGCACTGCCTGAAGGAACTCCCAAAACTGGGATTTAGCTTCAAGAGCTGCCCTGGCACATCACTTTGGAAAACAGATAAATTTTCTTAAATGTAGTTTTGCCAAGTTCAGCTCTTACTTACAACAGATTAGTATTTAACCCTACCTGAGTTTTAGAGCTGAGAGAAGGGTATTTATTTAAGCACAGAGTTTAGGGAGGCCAAAATTCCTACGATGGTCTGTAGTACCAGTGAATAAAACAGTATTTCCTCACTCATTCACCATATGTCTTCTAAAGTATTTCAAGGGCTTTTATTTCTCTCACAAATATTACTTGTTGGCATGGAGATTGCTTTGCCTACTCTTATCTGCAATGCTGGTTTTTGGAACAGAGATGCTGTCTTTCAAAAATAAAAATATTTTATAACAGGGAAATAAAAGAATTTACATTAATGGGAAGAGGGCATGAATTATCTTAAAAATAAATTTTGTTCCCAAGAGCCAGGTACAGTATTTGCAAGATTATTTTCCACCCAAATCACTTCAGCTTTCTTTGTAAATCTCATCAATCCTTTTTGTTTAATTCAGTCTTTCTGGTAAACAGAGAGCTGAAGACATTTCTACTCTGCTGTCTGAGCCTGAAAACAAAGTAAGTCACCCATTGTTAATATATTAATAAGCACAGGCATGAATATATAAAGAGTGTTGATCATCACAACCACCTTCATTTGCAAGTAATTTCTGATTCTCCATTGTTTACTAGATCAGTGCACCACCATGGAGATGATAATGATCCCTTTTAATCAAAGGGATGAAGCTAATGGAAATAATTAATGGTAACTACCAATGTATTAGCTATGTAAGATACATAGGCATGTGCCTGGGACTAACTGATACATAGTTTAAGGTAACAGTGGCTTTTTCTTCCCCACTGTTCTAAGCTGCATTAAGAAAATACACTAACTACAAATTTATTTACGGTATCGAAAAATGTTATCATGACCCAGTCCTGGGTAAGAACTTTAGCCTGCTAGGAAAAGAAAGCTTACTTGTTGCAAAACAATAAACCCTGCCACAAAGGGATAAACAAAAGACAAAAGAGAAAGATCCAATGAAAATGTGAACAAAGAAACCAGACGCAGGGAGCAAGACAGACAGAGGAAATGCCATTTAACAACGGCACAAAACTGCTTTCTTGAATCAAGTCTTGGTTTTCTCTCCAAACAGTAAGTAAATACTGTCAACTCTTGAAAGATGCCACAGAGATCTTCCCTGAGAGCAAAGAGCCTCCTGGGTCAAACTGTTTTCCAGATTACAGCTAGATATTACCAAGTCTCTAGAAGACATCAACAATAATTTTTTTCTCAGCACATATTTCCCCTGTTGTTTTCTAAAAGATAAAACAAAAGTACCTGAGTTACTTGCAGAAAGACAACTGTAGCAAGCAGCAGGAAGGTAATAGGACTATTTAGAAATCAGATGCAATATCCTCTCTTGATAAGTGCTTTGCTGAACAGACAACTGAATGCTAAGCATCTTGTAAGAGCAAGCTCCACGTTCTGAAATCTCTGAACAAGGATTATTCTCACACAGGCCCTGTTCAGCAAACTTATCACAGGACTTCACTGGAAGATAACAGCAAGCTCAGATGCTTTAATATCATTGCAAATACAAGCGCTTTACAACTAGCAACGGATTTGAGCACGCAGTTTAAGTTCACTGCTGAAGCTTCACAATACTTTCTACACATTGCTGCACCCCTGCCACAGCAGTTTTATCAGGAGTCATCTTCCCCCCAACCCTTATTTGACAGGTTACCTTTAACAGCTTCTATCTGGTATACCCGCATCAAAACTACTTTGCCCTGACATAACACCAGCATTAAAATCCCCATGTAAGATCTGACATTGGTTCATGCAGGTTGTCAGCACATACTCTTGAGAGTATTAGCCTCCACTAATTTTTGTCAGGCAAATAAGACAAGTCAAATCATACAGCTACAGCAGCATTTGGCATCGTGCTCACTTCATGTGTGACACTCCCCAGGGGTTTGATTAGCAGAGCACGATGAGACCGAGTTAGCTGTTTGTGGAGATGGTGGCATGGCCAGAAAGCAGAGCACAGGAAGCATGCATGACCAGTCAAGCAACTTTCTGCAAAACACTTTTGAAGAGCAGAAGTAGACAAGAGGACAAACAGAAGTAGACAAGAAGTAGACATACTAACACCTTCCCATGGACAAAAGCCACAGACCGACCAAACCACAGGAAGGAAGAGTAGCCGTGGGCCACAAGTGGGGGATAAAAACTCCCTCCTGGTCCCACCATTCCCCAGCAGGACAAGGCTGGACTGCACGTCCAGCTGGACCCTGGCAACCCAACAGCACAACAGCCCTGCAAAGCCCCTGCACACCATCCGCTTTGCCAGGTGACCCTGGCCAGAACCGGATGAATGCCAATTCCATTGGCCAGCTCTGAGCTCACAAGTCACACATTCCCACTCCCTCAACAGAAGGAAAAACCTTTTTCAGCAACAGATCCCAAATCAATGAGATTGGAGACTCCAAATAGAAACCAAGGAGATTCCTCATTTACATGAGGAAAGAAATGCAAAAATACGTAGAGAAGATTTACATACAGCTGGACACAGTGAGGCATGGGTAGATTATCAATTAGAAAGATGCTAATTACCAAGAATTTTTTTCCATGAATTGCAAATCTTAATACTGCTACTAAATAAATCTCTTCACAGCTCTTTATTTAGAGGAGAGCAGTGTATATGCATTCCATTACTATTTAAGAAAAAAAAATCCCACACAGTCTCAGCACCTATTTTAGGAATTGCAACCCCTGCACCATGGTTTATTTGTAATCCCAAACAGTATTCCAAGAAACAAAGCACACATTTCCAAAACTCATGAAATTAGAGATTCAAAAACATGTTAAATGCTACTTAAAAGTCCAAAGATACAGGGACAAAATACAGAAATCTTACCAATATGTGGGTAACCATCATGCAGATCTGGGAGAACAAGCATTGTTTTATTTGCTTCACTGTAAATGTGAAAGAGAGGTAGGAAGCAAGGAATGTGCAGCAATGTTGAAATGCAAACATGAAATAATCTAAACCAGGGTTTTCAAATCAGCATTGAAAGCCATCTTGGGAGTCCTCACACAGCCCCTGCTCCAGAACACACCTTACATATTTGGCATTTCTCATCACTCAAAAAGCAGAAGGGGGCAAGTAAGAGGAGATGAGATCAGAGACAGGAACTTCTGTAAGCTGTGGGCAGAAAGAGGCAGGGCTGAGAAGCAAAGGCTGGAGGTATGTAAGGCAGACTGACAGATGAACTTAAAAAAAGGGGAGAGGGGGAAAGGAGAGAAAAATCAATTTGCTAAAACTACAGTGATGGAAGGCAGTGGTCAAAACCAAATACATTTATCTTTCAGCTCAAATATATTAGCATCACGATAAAAAAAGACACATGAAGTTTTACCTTAAAAATGCTATTTTCTAAAACATTTGTTACAATATAAAATCTTAGCTACAAAGACTTCATTCAAGAACACATGTACAAAAAAAATAATCTGGGGGAGGGTGTCTGCCACCTAACCCTGGTCAATATTGCCTGCAAAGCCAGGAGGTCAAGCCTTTGCTTCTGGAGCTTCCTGATGCTCACAAATATCTAGGGACCAATGCCAGGCTGCATTTATACCCCCTGGCTAATCCAGCAACCCAGTCAGAGAAGCAGCCCTCAGCTAACCTCAGCCACCAGGAGCAGAAGGAAGCAGAGACGTCAGCACCATGCCCAGTTCCATCCTGCAGCAGCTTACCACCACAAGTACCTTCTCTTCGGCACACGATGCGTGGCAGAAGTCACAATCTCTGAAAGTACTGGTTTACACATGGTGGTTATCCAAGTGAAGAACAGTATTAATACACTTTTTTTCCCTAGAGTAAAAACACACAGATGTCCCCATGACCCGTTTTGATATAATCCACACAAAACAAGAGACAAAAGAACTACTGATGTGCTCACCTCCTTTTCTACCCACGCCCATGCATAACTTTGCTGCCACTGAACTGCAAATTTATATTCAAAAATTAAAGTATGCAGAAAGGAGAAAAAGAAAGGGAAAAAAATCCCCTAAACCATACAACCAGATATGTGAAAATATGAAAGTGGTTGTTCAATTTTAATTCGGGTTCTCACATAATAACATAAAGCTTCAGTGTTTGGATTGCATAAACTGTGATTCAGATCCTTGTTATAAAAATAACTCTTTACTACAATATTTTTTAAAGACATGAGACGTAAGGTCAAGATCTTACTTTTCACAAAACATTAATTTCCCGTTAAATTTAACTTGGCAACGTCCCTTTCACTTACATATCCATTCTGCCAGGGGAAACAAGTTCCTAAATGTAGAATTTACATCACTGCTTATATAGGGATTTTTAAATTGTTTGCTTCAGCTTTTAGAAGCTGGTTTGTTTTTCCTCCACAAAACCAGTTTGATCTCTCCTACTGCATATTATTTTTATCACAGACTGGATCTCTAGAACCACCTCAGTAACAAGAATCCTTCTCCTGTGTACACCCTCAAAAAAGTACACATAGCCCTCCCTAAAATTACAGCTGGTGCAGAGAGGGTAACTGTCTATTGTCAATGCACTACACGAGACACTTACCATCCCAAATTAATTATCCTAAAAGGAAGGAGGACATTTAGCTGCAGGAAGCACGATTTGAAAGCAGAATATACAACTGCACTTCCAATCTCTTCACACCCTTTCCACCTCTGCTGACTAAAATGCACGTGGATTTCTGCCAGGTAGGAATAGTCACAGCATGAGCTTCGAGAAGGACGTTCCACTGAGAGCTGTGTGTCCATAGGGAGCATCAGGTGGGACTGACACAGAGCTTCAAGTGAAGGCATATGGGAAACACCTTGTGATTCACTCATGAAGCTGGAACCTTGATGCTTAACATCTGAGCTTCAAATTTACTACGTATGACTGCACAGCAAGAAATATCAAAATACTCATCAGAATAAAGCTTCCGTATCATAGAATCACAGAATTGTAGGGGTTGAAAGGGACCTCGAGAGATCACTGGGTCCAACCCCCTGCCAAAGCAGCTCCCTAGCTCATATTGCACAGATGGGCATCCAGATGGGTCTTGAATATCTCCAGAGAAGGAGACTCCACCACCTCCCTGGGCAGCCTGTCCCAGGGCTCTGTCACCCTCACTGTGAAAAAGTTCTTCTGCATGTTGGTGCAGAACTTCCTGTGCTCCCACTTGCAGCCATTGCCCCTTGTCCTGTCTCCACAGACCACTGAAAAGGGGCTGGCCAATTCCCCCTGCATCCCATACTTAAGATATTTATAAACATTAATTAGGTCCCCCCTTAGTCTTCTCAAGACTTAACAGTCCCAGCTTATTCAACCTTTCCTTGTAGGGGATGTGCTCCAGGCCCTTAATCATCTTCGTAGCCCTCCTCTGGACTCTCTCCAGAAGATCCCTGTCCTTTTTATACCAAGGAGCCCAGAACTAGACACAATACTCCAGATGGGGCCTGACCAGGGCAGAGTAGAGGGGGAGGATCACCTCCTTTGACCCGCTGGCCACACTCCTCCGGATGCACCCCAGGATCCCACTGGCTCTCTTAGCCACCAGGGCACACTGCTGGCTCATGGCCAACCCATCATCTACCAGGACCCCCAGGTCCTTCTCCACAGAGCTCCTCTCCAGCAGGTCATCCCCCAGCCTGTACTGATACTGACAGTTATTCCTCCCCAGGTGCAAGACTCTACACTTGCTTTTGTCGAATTTCATCTGGTTTCTCCCTGCCCAGCTCTCCAGCCTGTCCAGGTCTCGCTGGATGGCAGCGCAGTGTTCCTGTGTGTCAGCCACTCCTCCCAGCTTTGTATCATCAGGTACTTGCTGAGGGTCGATGCTATTCCTTCATCAAGGTCATCAATGAAGATATTAAACAGAATTCCTTTTCAGGAACTGCTCACTCCAAAATGCAAATAAATATATGTATTATTTATTACTATTTAAGTCAAAACACCAGAATCTCAAACCCCAGGCATGAACTACCATGTCAGGAAGTTAATCACACTGCCTGTTTTGACAGGGATAGTTAATAGGTCAGAGAATTTCAAACTAAAGTAAGATCATCCTCAGCTGACTTTGCTGAGTTCTGGGATCCAATAAATATATGATCCCACCTATAGCTGTAGCTGAGACTGTATTAGCAACTAGGAATAAAATTCTTTCTAACAAGACCTGAAAACGTGGGGTTTTCCCCAGGTACAAACTTTGCAGAATGATGCACTGTTACAAATTTTATCTCTGTTGATCCCAATCCTACAGCTTTGTAAACATAGTTAATAAAATTGAAACAAGTCCTTTGAATTTCTCTAAACCAAAACAAAGCAAAACCAACAAGTATCAGACCAGATTGTAAAGCTCCTGATTCACAGCTGCTGTGGTACCCTCTGCCCTGTCTCCCCGACACACAGGAGACTGCAATCCTGCAACAACCAAACCAACCAACCATCTAGACATAAAAGTTTCTATTTGCTTACACATTCTCAGTCATAACTTTTTCTAACCCATATTGCACATGGGTTATTTTAGCAGTGTTCTTCAAGGAGGAAGAAGTGAGGGACACACAGATGCGATCAGTAAAAACTACAGCTTAATGAATGAAAATTCTGTATGTGATGATATAGCATACATAGGACCTTTTTCAAGCTAGAAAAACAGGGGAAATCTAAAACTGTAGTTTTTCTGGTCTGAAGGGAAGATAAAGAAATCACAGCATATTTTAGGTGTAAAATGGAATTACTGAGAAATAATAAAAAAACCCCAACCAACTCAAGCACAGACACGTAACGACTGCCAGTCACTCCACATACCCAACCTCACAAACACTCTCAATTCCTAAACTACCCTCTCCTGAGGGAGTTCGCATAGAAGCAAGAAAGCACAGGATAGTATTTCAAACCATCTTTGCTGATCAAGTATAGCTGCTTTTTTTATTTTTTTTTCCCCAAGTATTGCTCCCAGTATCTGAAATCAACGTGATCTTTCCGGGAATAAGTTGCTTTAGCACTTGGAAGTGTTCAGCCAGATGTCATAACAAATAACAAACACAGCAACAGAAAGGTACCATTTCCCAGAATACCAATGCACAGGGATAAACAGCATGCCAGAAACAATTTTAATCACCTGCTAATTTTGCTCCAAATTTAAAAAACGATCCCCACAGCACCAGTCTCACATCTCCATTTAGTAACGCCACACCTCTTGTGACATTTTGTGTGGCCTGGCTTTGTAAAAACCTGGAGCAGTTACCACTGCCTTATGTAGCTCGGAGAGGAGTTTTGTCTCCTTTACGACCCAACTGTTGGATTCAGGAATAACTCATCAAATCCCAGTCTTAATGAAACAGCAATATAGCAAAGAAAAGACGCTTTTAAAATTTCAACACAACCTCATATTGTTTTCTAAACTGTTGAAAGTAAATATTTTCCCTTCCCATCAGATATCTTCTGGACCTCGGCCACGGGTGTGTAAGAATCATTTTGCAGACAAAACCAAGCAAATTATTTTTTAAACTAAATTTGGGTTGGTTTGGGGTTTTTTAAATAAAGTTATGAGTAAGTAGCTGAAGGCTGACTCCTCTTCTTGCAAAGAGAGAAGGATATCACTCGGTGCATCAGAGTGGATAAAAGCATGTGGGAGATGCTATGCAAGGTGGATGACAATTCACTTCTAGTCTTAGCATTAGCTCTACTCCATAAAGTTGTCTTAGCATTCAAGTATTAGAGTTTTCTGCAGTATTTTTACACCAACAAAGACAGAAATGAAGTGCCAGTCACAGTGACAAAACCAGCTTTTATCAATACACTTTCTTCAAACCACCACAAGCTACAGGGCCAGAGCACAACTGTTGCAGGGCAAACTGCATCTGTGGCGGCACAGCAAATGTAGTTCAGTAAAATGGTTACAACAGGAGCCTGACTTAACAGAAACAGAATTATTTTGCAAAGAAACAGTTGCTTAATATAACACATACATTCTTGCATCTGAGCAACTTGAAACTTGTCTCTGCTGAATGATAACTGGTCTAATAAATTATTTAGTTTGCAGGCCCAAAACGTTACAAGTGTGACCAGAAATTAAATAAAACAAAACTTTTTTGGAGGGGGTGGGGGGAGTGGTGGTGGTGAAGATTTCATGAAAATTCTCCAACAAGTAATTTCCCAGCAATGCCAATCACAGCTCCTTGGCCAGCTCCCATACTAAGGACTGTTTGCTCTTCAGGACAATGGTGCTCCTGCTTCTAAGTGATTTCTCCATCAAGTTCAGGCTAATGAGCACTCTAAATTTAAACTGGTCATCCCAGAAGAAGCTTAGGAGCTCCTTATGCTCAAACTGAACTGGCTGTGGCGATGAGTTACACCATGGGCATATACACAAGGAGCAACAGCAGTAGTTTTAAGTTGAGTTCAATAAAACTGTCTCTGAGTACTGGTCAACTTCTGAAAAAAGTTTTAGCTTGGGAAACACAAAAATCCCAACAGTCCTTTTCAGCAATTCCAGAATATCACTTTTTAAAGTTGGACTGCAAGGAGACAAAACTGTTTGAGAAGATACAGAAATATCAGTGAAGGCACCACCTCAGCACACTGCTGAAAATTTTCTAAACAATAAACCAATAAATTTAAGAAGTTTATTACAATTTACCAGCTGTACACATATGTGGATACCACACTTTGGGACTGCTTTTTGTTCCATCTGACCTTGAGCAAGGCCTGAAGGTACAGTAAACAGACCCTGAAAAACCATCAGTAAGCACGTAAAATTAGGTAAAATAGCTATGACCACAGGGTAGAGAGGTTTTCATTCTTTTTAAATACGTTATTATTACATGCAAAAAATAAGGGGAAAAACTCCCTGGAAACACAGTAGTCCTTCCATATTCAGAGAACTGTAACTTTGTCTTGTCATTCTGTCTCAAGTACCAGTTCACCCAGCCAAGAGCATTGATCTTGTCTAAGTCACTTAGAGTCATAGAGTCATAGAGTTGTAGGGGTTGGAAGGGACCTCGAGAGATCATCGGGTCCAACCCCCTGCCAAAGCAGCTCCCTAGGACATTTCACTGAGATAGGCATCCAGATGGGTCTTGAATATCTCCAGATATCACTTTCAAAGCAAATCTTAATTAGATGGCAGTGCACTAATAAAATTAATTAAAAGTAAGATCAAGTAAGGTTAGTCCTAGCATATATGCATCTCAAAGCTTCTACATGTAAATATGAAAATACTGACTTCATGAAGGCTGCAAATTCAATGATTTGATGTGAACAATGTCAAAGTGGGTTTTTGAAAGGTTTTGTACAGCGTGATGGTGCCTCTGTGAGAAGCAGGGCACCACACAGAATAGGCAGACAAAGCTGAGAGTGGATGATGAAAAGCAGTAGAAGAGGTATGCACCGCTAGCAGCATGTGGTATAGGACTAAGTTCAGTGATGTGGGCCACAGCAGGCTCCATCTTTAATTTCTTTCATGCACAGGACTGCAGTGGTACCTTGGCACACGACCACTGACAAACACTTCGGTAGGTAATGCAAGCAGCAGCGCTGAAATAGCACCTGGATCACCTCTGTGCATGAATCCCGGCTACAGGAACAAGAAAACTTTTGGAAGAGACTTTTCTGCAAAACAAACAGACTTTTTGTTTTGTTTAAAAGACGGGCTGTCCTTTTTTCAGTCCAGGTGTTAGCAGGAATGTCTGTGTGCAATGTATTACATCTTTAATGTGCTACTCACACACACACACATTTCTTGACTTTTATTGATGTAGGTCAGTTCCTTCACAAGATGCAATGAACCCATCATGCCCCAGCTCTTGAAAACATTGGTAATCCCTTTCAAGAAAATTTCATTAGATGTAAGGGGCAGAAATGTTAGAAATTTCCTGTATTTTGCTAAAAACTCACCATTCTTATAATAATCCGGTAGACCAACAGTCACTAACTTCATTTCAAAGACTCCCATATGCCAGTTTCAGGAAGGCAAAAGGGGAAAAAAGTGACCAAATAAATGGCTTTTTAAAAAGCATTCCGTTCTTGTGAGCCTGTGCATTATGCAGCAAAAAAACAGCATTACTGACCCATCATGAAAAGGGCTGAAGAGGCTTATCAGTGATGCACAGGATGACATCTGAGCTAGCAATGGAAAATGACCTAGTGACATCAGCAGGAGTTCACAAAGAGGGAAAAACGTGTACGTGAAATGAATGGGGTAGGGAAGAGACAGGGAAGGACGAGACAGGGGAGGGCCAAATCATTAAAAAACAGTCTTTCCTTCAAACAGCCTAAGAGGTCTCCATCTAGTCTCCATTTCAAAACCAGCCTTTTAGCCAGTTTCATTATGGGGTGTTAGCTTTGCTTCATACCATGCTGGTGGCACAACATCCCCTTTGTCTCCTCCCTACAGCTCCATGCTTGACAAGCTTAGGCCAGAAATTGTGCTTCAGAGAATTCCCCCAGCACATCAGCACAGGCTGCTTTTCCATGAGTCACACCAAGGGTGGCCTGGCTGGGTGACCTGCTGATGTCAGTAAGTGGAGTCCAGACCATGGTCACTCCAGCTAGCCAGGATTTAAACCCTGCATACCCCAAGAAGCTTACACAGCTTGCACAGCCAAAAGCCTAGATGCAAATGAGACACAGAATCTGATCTATTACAGTTTCTACTATTTTTACATAGTGTCACTAACACTGCTGTAAAAACATGCCTTGATGGCAAACAGGTAGGGCTAGGAACCTCCAAGTCTTGAGTCTACTGCTGTAATTTTCTTAAAGTAGATTTTTAAATGTGAAACCGTGAGAATTGCTGAAGTTCCCCCTTAGCAATAAATAATCAAAACCAGACCTTAACCTCTGTATGTTAAAATTATCTTCCTGCTCTTTCTCCAAAAGAGAAGTAAAAATCTGTTAGGTGCTCTTTGTTATCATGAGCCTGCACAAAGAAAAAGAAAAGCATTCTGGTGACTGCACAATACTCAGAGAGGTAAGTTTTGCACATGTCTGGATTTTTAGAGAAGTCAGTTACCTTCTCAGATATTTTGGAGGTGGGGAAAAAAAAAAAAAGGAAGAAAAAAAATTCACCACTATCATTCTTGAGAAGAAGTAATTTGATAAAATCCTCCTAATGAGAACTCTTTCAAAATTCCCTTATCTTTCAGATACCACTTCATAAACATTTTGAAAACATTACAGCAATTGAGATTTGCTGACACGGTACCAGGGACACAGAGGTAAAGCCTTGCTATAAAACCCACTCCCCATGAAGCAGAATCCCTTCAACCACTCTTGGGAAAACTGCTCCTGGATTGGGTACTGTACTTGAATGACAGGAGACAACTCACAGGCCTCAGAGGCAGACTTGATGAGTATTTCCTTATAAAGTATATAAGGCTAGCAAACATCCAACAGTTCCACCAGTACTAAAACTTCCAGGTAAATCATCCCTAAAGGTCAGAAAAAGAGGGAGAGTTGGCATTCTCCCTCTCACGCTGCCAGAAACAGGGCCTGCAAGAGTGAAAACCACTCATCTCTCTGCAAAGCTTGAACAGCCCACAGCTGACTTAAAGGTTCTAAAAGTTCCTGTCTTAGTCAAGTAGCTTTACCCACTCAAAAAAAAAAAGTTTCATGAATTTCCACGAATATGAGCACAAATGAAACATGAGCTAGACCCTGCATGTCATGACTTGTTACAGCCCCTGAAAGCACCACTTGCTGGGGACATGATTTTGTACTTTGAGAACCTGACTGTCACTGCCACACGTACAGAGACTGATAGGCTCTCACTTGAACAGTGAGAAATATAGATTCGAAGTGTTAAAAAAGTTTCCATTCAATGCAGCAGTCTTTGTCATCACTTATTTAAAAAAAAAAAAAATAGCACATTTGGCACCATTACCAACTTGAGAAGCTTTCGGAAACACTTTATGACTTGCAGAAACACTAAGGAATCAACATCCAGCACTTTCTCTTCACAGCACAGATAACCAGACTGTTGTTCTTCCACTATAAAGATCATTGCAAAATGACAAAAGTATCATTAGAGTTCTCTATTTTAAAGGTTTCCCCGCTTCAGCGACTCATCAGCAAACAAACTTCAAACAATCTAACAATAAAAACATAATAGCCAGCCTAACAGGAAGTAAAATTTCAGAAACACACTATCATCTTACTACATGTAGTAATCAGTTTATCATCTTTGACAGAAAGACCTTCAGTCATAGGACTCCAGGGTAACAGGCCTGCTTCAAAAAACTGTTTTATCCTAAGTATCTACACAGGGTTTTTTATGTGCAGACATTTATTGTCCATCAGTGTCCCCCAGTGAAAACTTATTTCTCAGATCCTCAAATTCTAATGATAAAAAGGGGCAAGACTTGAGTAAGGTCACAGAAAAGGAAACCCAGTTGCTTGCTGTTTTTCAGAATTACAGACACCTTGCCCATTTGAAAATGACATTGCCCTGATAATAGCCCCAGATCAAAACCAGCAGAATTTAAAAGTAAGTAATGCAAAAGGTATTTTTGATGTTCTAACAGATTACAACCCTAGGTGTGAAACATGCCGCAGTTTAAAGAAGAGAGGCAGAACACACAAGTGCCTTGATCCAACAAATGAAACAACCAACCAATAAAGATTTCTTTCTTGTTTTGCAAACAGGTACTGAGATGCAGGAACATGTGCTATTTAACAAGCTCACCTGCACTTACTATTTCCACCTATGCCATTCTTCCCATCAAAAAAAAAAAAATCCCACATCAAGGCAGCATAAAACCTGCACATCTCTGCCCAAAACCTTCCCTGCAGACTGGGCTGATGTAGATGGAGAAACCCGTACCATCAGAGAGCTGCGTGCCGCTATGCTGGACAACACTGGTGTTGGAAGAATTAATCATTCATAGATCAACAATTGGTTCTTTCATCTCCCTGGCCTTCTCAGACCAGACCATTATGTATTTTTTCCACCTACTGATACTGTTACACTCCAATTTTTCATCTGCATGCAGCAGACAGCTGAAAAATATTCATATTTCCAAGGTGTATTTAAAGAGAGGGAACCTATCTGCTTCCAATGGCTTTGTGATTTTGCCAATGTCATGAACTGACTTGATGTAAAACTCTAGAAAAAAAATCACAACCGAACAATCTCTGAAAGATGCAGAAGGCAAACTCGTGTGCCCCCCAGTCTCCTTCTTCCAGCTTTAGCACCAAAGGCTGCTCCTGAGAACTAACCCAGGAGGACAGCCGACCTTTTACCAAGTAAAGTTTTAGGACTAAATACCTCAGCTAATCAAAACGTAAATTACACGTATATCTTTAAAATGAAGCTGTACTCTGCGCAGCCGAAGCCGCGGCACACCGAGTCGCGGCTACGCCAAGGGGAACGTGGCTTTTTGTGACGCTCGCTGCCGGAGGTCCCCGCGACTTCACAGAGCGGTGCCTCATCGCGACAGGAGCCGGGGAAGGTTAAAGTCACTGGAAGAGAAGGTTGTCACGGGAAACATTTCTCGCACTTTTAGCGCCGGCGGGGCTTGCCCCTTAAATTATCACCGCTGCAGAGGCCCGGCAGGTGACATGCCCGCAGGTGACGTTAGCTCGGCGCCGCCCTGACCCCCAACAACGCCTCCCGGGGCCGCGGCCGAACCCCAAGAGCTGCGCTTGAGTCTCCGGGTCTCTGCGGCGGGGACGAGCGGCAATAACGCCATCTCACGCTGCCCCGGGGGGAGAAAGGTCTTGGCAGCGCGGACCCGTGACCGAAGCCTGTCCCTAGCCAGAGGATGCGGCGGGGAGCGGGGTGCTAATCCAGCCCTCGCTGGAAGGGTCCCGCACGCCTCTCCCCAGGGAGAGGAGCAGCTCTGGAGGCTAAATCCTGGACAGACGTACCGCGACAGCCCCGTGAGCCCCACGAGGCGGACCTGGGGACCAAAACCCAGTTGTCGCGGCACGCAGGGGCGCGGTGCCACGGCAGCGGGCTCAGCGCCCAAGCGGGGCGGCGGTACCGGCCCCACCCGCGGGGAAACCCGTCCGGGCTGAGCCGTGGTCCCTGCGCAGGGACGAGAAGGGAGGGGAAGGGAAGCGGGGGTCTCCCCAGGCCGGCCGGCCGCCCGCCCTCACCGTCGATGTTCTCCCGGTCGCTGATATGCTGCAGGTTGCAGCCCGTGTCCTCCCGGCTCAGCTCGGCCTCGGGGCGGTAAGACTCCAGCCGGGAGTGGGCATTCCTGCGCAGCTTGGGGCTGGAGGAGACGCAGCAGGAGGTGGTGTTCCCCATCTTCTCGGCTCGGCCCCGGCCCGGCCCGGCTCGGGAGGAGGCGAGGGACGGCCGGTCAGCAGGGGCGGCGGGAAGCCATGGGCAGCGGCGGAGACCAGGGGGAGCGGCGGGGGAAGAGGCGACGGCTGCGGCGCCCTGCGGCTGCGCTCGCCAGCGGATCCCCCCGGCGGTTCATCCGCGGAGGCAGCCCCGCAGCGCGGCCCGCCGGCGTGGGCTGCGGCAGCTAAGCCCTCCTCCGCGGGCAGGCAGCGCAGGGCCCGCCGAAGCACAGCCCCATCGCCGGCGGCGGGGCCGCCGCGCTCCTCCCCCGCGCAGCCGCCGGGCCCGCTCCACGCACGCACCCACGCGGCAACGCCGCAGCCTCCGCGGCAGCGGCAGCCGCAGCAGCAGCCGCCTCGGGCGGCCCCCGCTAACCGGTTCCGGTTCAAGTGGGAGGTAACGCCTCCCGCCGGGCGGGCTGCGGGAGCGGCAGCTGGAGCCGCGTCTGCTCCCAGGGGACGAGACAGGACGACTCGGCTCGGGTCGCCGAAGGGGGCCGCGCACCCTAGCAGCCACCGGCGCGGCCTGACCGCGGGGCTGCAGCCCGCTCCGGCAGCTAGCGAGAGCCCAGCCCCCTGCTCTGGGCGTCCTTGGTGACACTACACACATATGTGCATATTTTTTACATAACCCATGAGTTGCTTGCCAAAGGACGCTAGGCGGTAGCACCCGCCCGCGGCCTGGCCGAGCGCTTCCCCCTCAGAGAGGGGAGAGGCATAAGGCTGGGAACTGCCATGGCCGATGGCGGGAAAGGTGGCCTTCCTCACGCCCCTTCCCCTCCGGAGCCAGCTGAGGAGAGGTGCCTCAGGAACACCGTCTCCCTCGTTTCTACAGCACACAGTCCCCGTGGAAACCCGTGTGACAGCCGGAATGTTCTCGTTGCACCTCTGGCCTAGGCCCAAGCAAGCGTGGAGGCCAGACCACGGGCTGACACACTGCCTGCTCGCAGCTGGGAACTGTGCCTGCAGTTCCTACTCAGAAATTGTCACTGATGTCTCTCAGCTTTTATTAAGAAAGTACGAATGTGCTGAGAACTTGGTGTTAGGAGCTTCTTTAGTCTGGTGGTGTCAAAGATAACTGGCCAGAGAAGAAGGAAGGTTTAGAGCTTTCCCAGTCCAAAACACACTTTCCCTGTCAAAATCCCCTTTTCCAGTATGGGTGGGACGCTAAAGATGCTGATTGTGCATGGTCTTTTGAATTCTTTTTCATCTTTAAAAATCTCTGTAAGCAAATCTCATGACTACTGGAGGTCTGAGTCATGGTAGTTGAATGGTTCCACTGATAATTCGATAACAGAAAAACACATTTGTGTGTTTATAAAAAAATGCTTTGTCTGGGTAACCGTTACTTGTTACAGGCATCTCATGATACTGGTGCTTTCATAAGAACTCCTCAAGTCAGATGATTGCATGAAAGTTTTCCAAGTTTTCATCAGAGTTTTTTCAGATCATTGATTACAAAGAATTATTTTTTCAAATTTTCAACTATCTTTGAATGTTTATGTGATGCAAATGGACCCCAGTGAGGTACAAAGAAAAAGGAAGAAAGAAAAAGAATCAGTTTGGGTTTTTTTTAAAATGTATTTTGAGGATGCTTTTTATAACTAGTTTTGTGATGCCCCCTCCCAAGCATGGACAGGCAGCACTCTGTAAGTTATGTTGTCCCTTGGTGTCTGAGTAACTCAAGACAAGTAAGAATAGGTTTAGTCTCTCATGTGTGTTAGTGTCATTTGTAGCTTGCATCCAGAAAAAAGGAAAAATATATATTTGCTGGTGCCCGGTTTTAGAAATGTTACCTTGTAGGGTGTAATGCTAACTCGTGCTTTCCACCACCACGTAGGTCCTTGCTTCCCCAGGGTACATTAGGCTCCTCCTTTGGAGCACACCCTGCTCTCCAGCTGGCAGCCCAGCTGGCTGGCAGCCTGCTCTTCTGCTCTGACCAGGTCTGGCCATAAACTGTGCTCGCTGGCGCGGTTGGTTAAATCTCAAACAGGCATGAGCAGCGATCAGAAAATTTCACACACACTTTTGTAAGAAGCATGTCTTTCTTAGCATATATACCAAATAATAACATAATGTTACTGAAATGCCTTGCTCACCACATCTCACAGGAGGACCTCAGCAGAGCTAGAGGGATCTCTGTGGAAGAATTACCTGTTTGCCTAACATGACTCCTGCCCTGCCAAATCCCGCCTTCTGGTAGGAATTTGGGACACTTATCCATTTCTGGCCTTTTTGACCTGTAGCATCATATCATTACTACTCCCCTGTCTTCTGAGTACACGCTTGGGTTGTGTTCACTAGGGAGCCCTTGTGTTGCCTTGCCTCGCTGTACCAATCCCACTATATTTTTTAGGCATATAGCAAGCGTCCTGTAACCCCAAATTATTCTGAGATTTTTAATAGCTCTAAACCTATTGTAGCAAATCCTTAGCCAAAACTTGCAATTTATACATAGTTTACAATTTTCATAAGGTTTGAAACAAAACAGGCAACGACATAGTGATGGACATGGGTTAATTGCAAAGTCTGCTTTTCTAAGTAGGTAAATAGAGCTTCAAAAGAGATGTTTTGTTCATTAAAAAGGAATAATTTAAAGCTTGGTCTGGATTTAAACCTTATATTCTAAATGAAAATGTTTTAACTGTTTTTAAAGTATTTAAAACTTGTGATCATCAGTTGTGACCATGTAATCACCAGGTAGCTACTTCTTTTCTTACTTGCAGTCTTTCATTCTGAATTTTTCATACACCTTCATTCCCCCTCCTCTCACCCTAAGAGCCCACTGAAGTACATCATAATAACAGAAGTGCTACAGTACATAGTTAAGCCAAAGAAAAGGAATGCTGCTCTGGGGTAGTGGTCTCCTGCTGGTGTCTAAGGGCTGAGAAAAGTCCATAGGTGAAATATATGTCAGGAGAGCATATTTGGATTTCAGTTACGTTTATTTCAGCTATATCAAGTGTATGATACAAATGTAATTATATTACTTGATAACTATCGATAAGCGAGAACTATTCATGGTGCCTTACTGACATGCTTAGATGTCACGCGTGTCACAAGAAGATCTTTTATGTCTTTCTTCAATTAGAGACCATTTGATCCTTGAGGTGTAAGATGATGTATTTTAATGACTTTATCCCCCCAGAGAAACTTCATGCATCAGCTGAGGGACACCATAGAGCTCCTTAAGCCGAGGCCAGGCCTTTCAGAATTTGTCAGCACAGAGGTGTGTCTGTTTACATAGGGCTCATCCCTGCACAAAGGTATATTTACATCTGTAGCTTCTCCACTATACAGAAGAAAATTCATTTTAGTAGGTTAAATATTAATGATTGTGGCCCGCTACATTTTGTGCTTGAAATCTTCCTGGAACATTGTCGAAACATGTGATTCAAACCAGCAGATGTAGGTCACTGTTTTGCTTCAATAAGGCTTTTATCTATTTTGGCTAAATAAAAATGCTAAAAAGTATTTAATCCAAAACTACTTTCTGCTTGCAAACCATATGATACGGGAAGCACAGTTGAAAAAAACAACTGTCTTTCAGATAAATGGTCGGTGACAACCAGATCTGTTGATTCTGCTGCATTTTCAGATTCAGCCTGAGAACTGTGTCACACAATACCTTCCCCACACCGCCACCTAATGTTTAGTAGGAGTTCCACCAGAGATTTGGGCACACGTTCGCTCTAAAGTGCCAGATTGTCAAATTTATCCCAGAGCTAATCGTAGGGAATGTAAGCAAAGGCTTCCAGTGGGCTTTCTTACACAAAGGGGATCTGGCTGGTTGAATCATGCTCTGAACTCTGCTGACTGTAATAGCTAAATTTCTTTCGACTATAATACTAAATTCTAAATCAACTAAACCCACAGTGATGAGCGCACCTAAGGAATGTTAATTATTGTTTGGTAGTTATTACTACTGATGTTTATTGTTACAAACCTACATTCACTAGGAGTAAGAGACTTTCTTCCTCAAGGCAAGTTCAGAATGCGTTGTGTTCGATTCTGACCCAGCCCACATGGCAAAGCCTTCCACTGTGTTTCCCCAGAGAACACTTCCCTGGATTGCACCTTAGACCCAGTCCAATGGGCTTGGATGATCTCATGTGGCAGATTTCCCCTTTGCTTAAGGAGCTGATTCTTCTAGGATGAAGGATTCTCTTCCTTGGAGGGATAAGTCCAGTGCTTGCCAAAATAAAATTTCCTTTCAACCTTGTCACAAGTTACCTGAAGCCCTTTCAATGCCCACCCCAACCGCTGTACCATCAGCAGAGATATCTGGAGGTTCCTGTGGTACTTAGCGGTAACTGCAGCTACTGTTCACAGAAAGGACATCAAAACCAGCAAGTGTGTTAAGAGATGGGAGTTACTGCTTAGTGTTACTACTTGAGTATCTTTAAGCTAGGTATCAGTGAAGTTGTCTGTCGGTGAATGGCAGTCATGTTTCTCAGAAAGCAAATACCTTATTGAATCAGAGAGAAACTTTATTTGAATTGAAGAGTAAACCAAGATTTCTTTTGAAGATTAGGGGGAAATTTGGGCTACCTACTTCATGTATTGAACTCTAGTGCATAAATTAGAGTATTAAATCCTTGCTAGCCAATTAAGAGATAACTATTCTGGGCAATAATTCATTCATAGCCCAACGCAAGGTCCTACTCTGAAGTGTGGGGCAACTAGAGGTTCCTATTTTCATTTACTACATGGGAAGAAATAGGTGATTCAAGAGTGAAGGTGATATCAGAGAGCAGGTGTTTCCCCAAACATAAATAGCCCAGGTAAGTGGTTATTATATTATTTTGATTTTTCAGTATTAGCATATTAATCACCACAGAAAGAGTCGGTTTCCCCTCAACTAGGGAATTGGATCTAACCAACTGGGTGGAGTTTGATTGGATTAGCTTTGGCACAGTTTCACATGCTCCTAATGCAACATGAATGGAGCAACTATATTGGAAAGCTGCTGGGGAAAACAACATTGTCCCTGACGCTACTGCTGCAGGCAGATAGAGCACAACCCCGTACAGTCTCCCTCTGTGTTTTTCTCTCTTCGCTGTCTCCCTAGTTGGTTTTCTTGTGCCAGTGTGTGTCTTCCCATATCAGGATTGGCTGCCTGTTCTTGGTCTGGGATCCTGGCACATAAAGAGCAGTAATTACCCAATACGATGGCTTGATGACTACAAGCAAGGGTGGGAGTGCCCCTTCTTGAACAATAAAACCCCTTGTAGAGAGCAGCCTAACTAAACAAAACAAATAATGTGTAAAACCAGGCAGTGCTGCCACAAGGCGCTTTGCCAGCTAGAGAGTCTATACAGAGTATGAATAAGAGCCTCCTCTAGTTTGGTCCTTTCTGCTCATGAAAGATCCCACTCTATAAAGAGAGACCTGTTAAGCTGTTCTGATTTCATCCAAGAATAGGCAAGTATAACTTCTTTAGTTTCAATGAAGCTACTCCTAATTTACACTTAAGATTGAGATCTGAGCCAGTCCCAGCAATTTGGGATAGCACTTTTAGAATGGACTGTTTCCTTTCAAATTCATCTTAATAAAACCCCCACACCCACTTTTACCCAACTCTCAGTACCCACCAACTGAGTATCTGTTGTGGCAGCTTGCAGTCAGAAACATTTATGCATAGTATGAGCTTATATGTCTTGTATAACAAAGTGATACATAACAGTATGCAAGGGATTCACGTACTCAGAAGCGCAGCTCACCAGAAAAGCATGTGTCTGCACATACGTGCACTCAGGCTGAGTGCTCTATGGGAAGAAGAGCATCAGGGAAGTGGAAGATTTCAGCCTACAGGTCCCTAAACCATTCTTTTTAACCAGAATAAGAGAGGGATTTGAAGAATAAATTTCAAGAAAAGTTAAAATGTTTCGGAGACAGGGAATCAAATACAGGGAACTGTACAGATGGAACTCAAGAACCGTTCCTGTGAAACACTTTCTCAAGCTGAGCAAAATCCTGCTAAATATCAACATGTATATGGACTGAAAACAGACTTTCCTCAGTTATTTTCAACTCAAGAGGCGAAATGGAAAAGTGAGGAAATTGTCAGTAGGAAGATTAAATCTCTTGCAGTATCCAAGGTTTCATTAGAGAAGTGTCCAGGCATGAACCTTGTTGAGTTTTGGCAAGGTGCTACAATTGTAAATACCTGTAGGAATTTATTTAGAGTTGCAGAAAGGCAAAAACCTGCCCTTCTCAAGTCAAATCCCCTAAGTTTCCATGCATATGTCTGGAAGATGCAGAAAATGGAAACATGGATCTTAGATGCAGAGAACCAAAAATTAATTAATGCACTTAACAGACAAATGGCCGATATGTGATTTTGAATGAGCACTTCTCAAAGATTTTGTTCTGCTCCATCAGGTCCTATAAGCTATGCACCTAAAGGGCCAAAAGTGTTTTGTTTTCTGTTTGAACAGTGACTCATGTCCGCTGTGGGTGGGCACTGGTATCAGTGGCCTTTGAGTCGAAAGGCTGACCTAGAGACCCGATAAGAACATTAACCTCTCTGTGTCATTTCCAAAGTCTGTTCCCTTGCAATGAAAAATGTAACCAGGACATAAGCAAGCTCACAGAATTAAAACTGAAGCTCCCATATGAACATTAGGGGCTTTTCCACTCAAATATAGCAAAAACTGGCATGATGGTTAGAATCCATTTCCTTTCCTCTGGCAAAGAAAAGGAGGAGAAGGCTTTCTCCTTCACCCAGGTGGAGCTCACTTTACTTTGTACTGCAGTTGCTATCAGCAAGCCTTCAGCCAGATAGACTGTAAGTGATCTGAAGGGAAAGCTGAAGTCTTTCTGCTCCTTCATTTACTACAATTCAAATGATGTAATCGATTACTGCTTGCTTTATTCTTGAGACTAATCACCCATCGACTTGCCCACAGTCAAGAGACCCGAATTCAGTTTTCTGCTCCGCTGCAGACTGCGTGAGAGGCTTTTGAAAGCCACCTCATCCCTGTTTCCCAGATCCCTTCCAGTGAAGTGGGAATAATGTCATCTCACTGTATCAAAGGGTATTTTTACAACTAAAATATTAAAAACTGGAAGTTGTTCATGTATTATAGAAAAGGGGACAAAGTAAATAAACTTGCTCTGTATTCACAGATATCCTGTCCTATCGTGGTACTTGTGAGGTGCATGCTGACACTGCCTGATGCAGACGGTGCCTGTACCTGTCCCTGAATGTGAAACAAACCCTTGCATGTTGTAAGGCATTCTGCCACTTGTGCAGCCTATTAACTCTGCTGTCATCATCACTCAGCAAGCAGATACATCAGCTGATAGAAGAAATGCTGATGTGAGAATAGTAAGTTCATAGGTTAAAAAAGTCATCTTTTCTCTATAAATAGAGTTGGTGTAAATCACCGGGTCTGGGAAAATCAGTCACTGACCTACAAGCACTTCCCGGCGGATGTCCGTGAATCCAGTAAGCTGACAAGAACTGAAGCAGGCGAAGGAGCAGGGCCACACGGTAAAGGGTAGAGTGTGCTAGCAAACATGAAAATAAAACCAAGTACACACAATAAAACCACAGTAATACTTTTGTGTAATTAGTCTAAATAATTAAAAGGCGAAATGACCCATTTAAAGTTATTTTTTAATTAAAAAAAATAATCAGGGAATACTTGTTAAACTCTCAACAAGGAAACACGTATGTGTTTTCACTACCCACAGTCCTTGTGGCAGCTCGGGAGTTTTAGGGGCCAGCCTGTGAGAAGGGCTTGTGATCTGCCCTGGCAGGTAGCAGTGGTAGTTCCACAGGACAACTGCTGACTGGCATTGGGAAGAATCTAGTCAATATGAATTATACCTCAAATTAAAGAGAATATAATTAATGGAGACTCCTTTATCTCAAGTAAGGATCTAGCTTGCTATTTCTCCTTCTAACTTAAAGCTGCCCTTGTCTGCTGGAACTCTCCAGCTAAAAATTTACTGAACTGTCCTCTGCTGATGGACCTCTGTCACTCACCACGTACCTTGGGGAGTGCTACAGGAGATAAAATGTGTGCAGTAGAACAGGTATTTGCTTAGGCCCAGCTCACTGCATCGCCAGGTTTACTGTAGCACCATTTTGTTGTGCTCATGAATGTGATACCTTAAAAACCCTGACTAATTTGGTGATGAGTGCTCAGTCCCCCCAAATATCCTGCTTTTATACATGCTTAAACTCAGTGCACAAATCTGCAAATGCCATTGCATGTCAGTGTGTCAGGCAGGGATGTGTTCATCACCAAAAACTGAACGATAGGATCAATAGGGAGATTCCAAACAACTCCCAGACCAAGCCTGGATAGCTGTTCCCTCCTTTGTTCTCAGTCTACGATCACTGCTCAGGTTTAGCACACCTGCATTTAATAAGAAGGTTGTGTAAAGAGTGTATTTCCACTGACATGGCATCAAGTCACAGCATCCCTTGCATGTCTCCCAGACAGCCGTTTCAGAAGGGAGATTTTCCACCCTGAACTTCAGAGGGAAATGCCTCATTTCCAGTAAAAGTAAGCCAGGATCAAGAGCCCGACTTTCCTTTGCACCATTGAAAATCTCACTCTACAACACAATTTTCCAATGTACAGAACTCCTAGATTCTACTAGTCGTACACAAATTATTTCAACATGCCAAACACAGGAAGACACATAAGTGTCCCTCTTTCCTTTCCCTGGGACAAAGCACTGTACGTGACCACAGAACGGAAGACCATTGCCTGGTATTTCCTTCTGCATGTACATGCACAAGGTGGGAACTCTTACTGCCTCTGCTGATGCAGTTTCCTACTGTTTACACTGACCTCCTCTAAAAGCCAACACATGTTATCTGAAACTCACTCTGAATCCTAAGCACAGGCTTGTTAGAAAACTGGCTGTCCCAACCTCCTGTTCCCTTCTGCCAACGTGATTGTTCCAGCCTCATCAGGAGCCTGTTCTGGTTAAAGATAAAGAGGCCAAAAACCTTTCCAGCCAGTTTCTAACCCCGCTTACCGAGGAGCTGTGTTGATGTCATCACTAGCTCAAGAGAAGCAGTGGAATTCAGTGACTGGGGAGAGATGGGCCTGTTTTTCTGGGTCATGGTTTCACTTGAGGGGCATAACTGACTGAGACAGCAGCCTAAATTTGGGATTCATGTCGGATAGCAAAACTATTCTCAATAATCCTCTCTCTTCATTACTCCTCCTACACTGCCACTTCCTTTTCCAGCACATTCAAAATGGGAAATAAAAGCAGGACAGTATTTTAATCAAGTGAATTTGACTAGTGCCAGACAACTGTACATCTGAAATACACAGTCTGGGTATTGCAACAAGCACTGGCTTTTTATTAATCCTGTTATCTTTATTTCTTGTGCTGAAATCATAATTCTGAATCCTTTTATTTCACAAGCAGAGCTGATGGACTTCTGCTTGCGTAATTTTGGAAATGTATTTTTAAGTAAAAGATGCCATGCCTTCTGCCATATCCAAGGAAAATTAGATTCATAGTGTTCTGTCAGGGAAAGAGTTACCTATTTTTGACAACAGAAGAAAGTTCAGCTTGAAGCCAAAGGCTCTGTAACCAAGTGGAACTCAATCTCCACGCACTCCAGCCAACCATCAGTCAGAGCTGCGGAAATTGCAAGCTACAGGCTCCTAGTCCCCAGGTTGTGATGTCATCCTGGTCTTGACCTCTAGCAATCTACTCAAGTGTTAGAGGAGATGATGCAATAGAGAAGATTGAGAAGGATGTTACAAAACCAACATCAGGAAATAACCAATTATAATAAATTTGAGGTGATTCTCCCTTGGAGGATGAGCCTACAAATGCAAAGCTCTCTCCATCCTTACTATCACCTCTGAGATTATACAGTATTATTTTTAAGAGAAGCGTGGGTGTGAGAGTCCTAGAAAACTATTTCCACACATTTGTGGAACAAGCATAGCCTGGAAGAATGAAGTCTTAGCTTCCTTGCAGTTGTCTCCAAATGTACTGTTCCACCTGAAAGGAGAGAAAAAGTATTCCTTCAATTCTTGACCTGTGGGTTAAGAGTGGCCAGTTCTGGCATTCTGAGATAAGGATACTTGTATGTTTTCCCTAGTATCTCATTAATACTTTTACTTACAAAAAGAATACACGCATATGGTAATTCCCCTGGAAATAGCTTTATAGGCAGAGGTTAAGGTTTTTCAGGTTTTCTCCAAGATTTCTAGACCCAGATATGTCAAGATTGGACTACTCCATTGTCCATGTCACCTGCCTATCAACTCTACATGTGTTAACTTTTCACATTTCCTTTAAAGTTTCACAGCATTTTACACCCACAGCACTTACAGCTGTGTCTATCGAGCATACTTCCTTCTTCTTGCCCATGAGATCTGGGAAACCCTTCTTTCTTCTCTCTGTGATGGCATTCCAGTTATTCTTTTCATTTTACACAGGAGGGAAACAGCAGGCTCTCTTTAGTCCATCTATTTTATCCGTATCAGTGTTGTTCACCTCTTCGAAGTTTCTCTCACCCACAGTACACACAGTGCTGAGTAGTGGCTATCTTGGCTACAGCCTGTATACACATGAAAAATTGTAGACTAAGCAGAGTGAAAAAGAGCAAAAAAATATTATTTTGGGAAAAAAAATAGAATAAAATTGTCCATCCACAGAGCAATTTCAGAATACATTAATGTAACTTAATAAAGAAATAATTATTGCCTTCACAGACAAGTTTTGGCTGCAGAACTTGGAAGCTGCATAAGGCACATCTTGGCCAACAGTCCTGGGACAGAATTCCCAACACAGACATACCCTTGCCCTTTTATAAGCACGGGACTCCACCATCTCCAGTCTTCACCCAGGTTTTTGGGCAGATCTCTGGGGAACCTTCCCTCATTTGTGTAATCAGCTATCAAGTCAAGAGAAACAAGATTGAGTCACTCTCCTACAAAACACAAACAGTTTTACAAACAAGGGGTAGAACGCAGGTGTCCGATGCTGGTGGCACAACCCCTGCAGAACCTGGCTGTAGAAGCAGTGGATTCAAACACTCATCCAGAATAAACACAAACCCCAGGTCTCTCATAAGGCCTGAAACAGGGCAGCATTGCACCGCTGGACAGGGCAGCATTGCACCGCTGGACAGGGCAGCATTGCACCGCTGGATTAGCATTTTCCATGCAACACGTAAGATGTGGGACAAACAGTAGAGAGCTGTTTGCAGCTCAAGCTTCTGCACATAACCATGTGCTGCCTACGTTGGCCACCAAACACAGCACAGCTCCAGTGTGATTTACAGAACTCTGTTTGCAGAACCATCATCCCCAAGCTCAGGCAACAAACCAAGGTGTCAGGATTTCACTACTGGTGTAGCATTTAGAGCTTCTTTGTGATCCATCCAAGAACTTGTTGGATATACTAAGAATAGGAACTAGGTTACAAGTTCTCAGATTTGAGATTCTGAAATCACCCAAGTAAACATCACAATGAGAGATGCACAGGTGCCTCTAACTCAGCATTTTCCGATACACATTCATGGTTTGCCTCAGTTCACAGCATTTAATGACAGTAGCACAGAGAAGTGCACACAAGACAGTCTGTTCTGCTCAGTCTCTTATCCTGAAATGTATCTGAATTGCCCATCCCTATTCTTTCATCATCCAAGAATGTAGGAAGTGTCATAACAGGGCATACACTGTGACACCCACCCTCACTTCCTGCACAACAGCCATTGTGGGTGTAATACCATGGCATTCATGGTATTGGGCTGGTCTCCAACCAAAGGGTACCCCGTTCTCCTCATTCCCAGAATTTTTATGAAAAGCCATAAGCCAGATGGCATCTTCATCACACCTACTGGTCAAAAAGGCCAATGGAAGATGTCACAGGGAGGTCTGATGCTGTTACAGCCATTCTGGAGTTCCATACTCCTGGGCTGTGAACTCAGAAGCCTTCGCTGGCATTGTGTGTTCGGTTTGGTGGTTCTTACGAGGGGGAGTAAGAGAGATGAAATGTTAATCCATCACAGACCCAATATTTTTAGCCAGCTGCAGCAGGAGGCAGCTGCCTCTGTCACTAACCAATTTCCTTCTTATAAGAAAGAGAAAAGCACTGCTGATGAAAGCATTGAGGTACTGACGGGTTGCAAGTAGAGAGTAACTCTGTGGCTGTGGGATGTTCTGAGGAAGAAGGAGCATGACAACTCTGACAACTAGGGAGTTCAGCTTTGTAACTCTCCATGTCATTGTAACTTTCACCATCGATCTTGCTCAGTATGCTGGAGTTCTGCATTTACTACAGGTATGCATTAGAACCTTACTATGTACGTAATTTAATTATATGGACCAAAATAACACCCATTTTTCAGGAAAGCTTCCACAACATTCTATTTCAACAAGCTAATCTGTATTTCTGTACCCATATGTATTAGGCACCACCACTTAGAAGCCTTTGCTATCTGACCTACTAATGCAAATCCATTTACTTCCAGTCTGCCAGGCCGTTTAAGGAAACAGAATGGAGCAGTGCAGGGGTAACACACAGAAACTGCGAGAGTGTAAGACACCTGCTGGACTCCAGGTGGGTCTGAATAGGTCACACACATACAGCATGGCAGAAGCAAGATCCACTAGTTCCACTCCATAAGGCAAGATTTGTTGGTAACAAACAGGTTTCTGTCTGCACGGAGAAGTAATGACATGCCTCCTAAAGCTGCCAGCATCAGTGGCAACTGCTACTGCCAGTGAAGACAAAAATAACTTCAAACATTTTTCAGATCTGCACTGGTTATTAATTCATGTTGTTCATCTGAAAAACAAACTTCTGAAGTTGACATCTAGAATCCAAATAAACTAAATAACTATCTAGGTTAGACTAGAGACATGGGTTGTGGAACTTTATTAGAATATCCATTTGTACACTGCACGATGTTCAATCTTAAACCTCCCTCCCTAACAACAACAACAAAATAATCTTGTGAAGAGTTTTGGGTTTTCATTGTGAAGCTGTTGCACAGGTAACAGTGAATTCTCATTTATATAACATTGCTAACAATTAACTTACTGACAAAAATCCAACATACTTTAACAGAATAGCTTGACAACACTTTAGAATCTTCTCCTGAGATTGTGTGTTTTCAATTCCAAATGCACATTTTCACTCCTTCCCAAAAGTCAGTGTTACACAGTAGTTTAAGCCCTGTTTGTATTCTTATGCCATTGTTCAACTCTGTAAATATCCATGAAATGTTTCTGGAATACATTCAGAACCTCTCAGAAATAATTCAGTTCTTATCAGACCATGGGTTATGCTATGTAAGATAAAATATGCTAAGAGTAGAGAAAAGAGAAATAAAATACTCACTGTCTAGTATTTAATGGTCACAGATAACTTTGTGTACTTTAGACGTATGAAAGTATTCATATCCCCATTCACCAAGGTAGAAAAAATAATGAGAAGACAATGAGGTGTTTAACTACACGTGCTGCAACAAGCTCAGATTGAAAGAAAGGTTTCACTGTCTAAACCAGGCTATGAATTAAGCTGGGTATCTCTTAAGAGCTCCTGACATGACTACAGTTTTGCTCCTGTTAACAGCTACAAATTTTTCAGTCCTTGTGGGGCTGCTTCCACTTAACCAGACCAGAAAACAGGCCTGATGCCATCAGGGGTCTCAATTAGCTTCAAAGTTCCAAAATCTACCTCATGCTTTCAGATCAAATTTGACGTATGACACCAACAAAGCTATTAATACCCTCTAAAATGACATAATCCATGCCTGTGACGTCTATGGAGGACCTTCTGTGGTCACTCTCCCACAGAAGGTGTGGGACCTGCATTCAATTCCTCCTCTGCCAAAGAACGTTGAACCTTGACTCTCCTGGAAGAACCTGTAACTACCACATTACCTGGGGTCTGCTGCCTGTAGACCATTGTTCTGACTGCACAATCTCCATTGCCTTACCACAGCCATTCCTCTTGGCAATTTTTCTTCAAAATAAAAGTTGATCTGTCTGGATAAAGGTCAGGAATTTATAACCTTGGTGTTGGGTGCATCCTGACTAGCTATTGAGACATCAGCCCTCTCTTCCTAGCTCCTTTCTGAACTGCCTGTATGTTCAGGGGAAGGAAAGGGACTTTATCAAAGGCAAATAATTCCATCCTCAGAGAGTTATGGACTGCGCTGTGGAAGTGCTGCCTGCTATCCCACTGAAATCAAGAATGAGACAAGAGGAATACCTACATTTTAGATGGCCACTGTTCGAGAAGCCAAATATACATAAATTATCAAACTCGTCTGTGAGGCTGCAGAAAAAGTCTTGGACTCTTCATGTCTGCTCCTATAAGCATTTCTGACTTTCCATGTATTACTCATGTGCTATAGAGAGCTAGTGCACACGGAGAGTTACCACACACAGAACCAGATACCTTGAGTTTAGACCATTTACTTACGGTGTAATGCCTGGCCCTTAGGGCACTATGGTTTCCCACAGTAGGTTCACAAATGCCGGTGATGTTCTCTTGGGACTCCCATGTGGAATGCTCCTCCAGGTTTCACCTCCTCTAGAGACTCTGCAGTGCTGAGGCACAAGTAAATCTGCAGTTCATGTTCCAGACGTGAAGCGCTCCATCGTTCAGGTACAGCTCCACTTCTCTCAGCATTGGACTTCCTGAGCCTCAGGAGTGCTGAAGGAGAACGTGGCAGCACACTCCAGGCTCGTTTCACGCCACTCCCAATGGATGTGTGGCTAAGACAGTAGGCATTACTTTTTTTTCCCATCCCATTTACTCCAGCAAACTCTTTCATTTTTGCCTCAGGGGTTGGGGGTTTTGTTGCTGGGAGGGGTTGGTTGGCTGTTGTTTGGGGTTTGTTTGTTAGGTTTTTTTGCTTAGATAAGTAGCTTAAAAAATAAAGACAACTTTAGTACAGTGTTTGTTGGTTCACATAGAAAAGCTGCTACCAGGTCCAGGGAGGCTTTCTGCTACAGCTACTAAATGACATGAGCAAAGGAATTGTGCTGATTTGGGATAAATGTCACATATCAAGTATCACCTTGTCATATATCAGCTACATTCGCTTTATTTTTGAATACCTTTTATCTTCATTATATTGCTAAAGATTCAAAGCAAATAAATTAATCAGGAAAATAATCTTGAATCACATTTGAAATTTATTTAGTCATTGTTCTCATGAAGAGATTTTAGTCATGTAATAGGTTTATTTCCTTATCAAACATGTATTTTAAAACTGAGCTGCTGTTTTTACACCACTTCTCTATATTACTGCAAAGTTAATGTTTTATTTTAATAGGATTATTTTTATATCAGCAATTCCATTAAGTGTGTTTCACTTTACTGGGCATCTGTCCAAGATCCAGATAACTAATCTCTAAAAAGTGACCTACATACTTAACCACTGTGCCTGATCATAGGGGACATTAATTGACTCATATTTTCTTATTTGATCTATGCACAATTTCTCTTGTGCAATTGCATAAATCATTATACATTAGTCAGATTTTTTCTGTATGTAAAGATTTTTCCAGGAGTAGTTCACAGATAAAATTGCCCTGTATCCTAACCAAAAATTAGTTTTATGTTGACACCATTAATCATGTTTTCCTCTGCCTTAAATATAGTCTTTATGTTGTGCATGATAAACATATGTAGGTGCTGGCTTTTACATAGTCTGCTATAAGCTGATTCTTTCAGACTAAATCTTCAGAGTGGCTCTACAGCTGAAGTTTCCTGTTTTCAAAACCTTTGCAGGGGGCAGGGGAGCAAGTGAGGAAAAACTTCAGCCAGGCTTAAGGTCTGATACAAAACCTTAGAGCACAGCTTTGATAATTTTGTCATGGGGGTGCCTGTCTTTCTGGGAGGAAGCTTTTCCGACCTCCAAATTTGAGTATATGTCTTTATTTTACCTTAGTACTCTTGACCAAGGTCTTTGATGTCTCCCCAGCCACCCCCTTAGTGCGAATGGGAGTGAAAAAGCATATCAAGCTCCACTGCCAAAGCTGACAATCGTTCTAGAGAAAAAATCAAACCTGAATGTTGTTACCCAGAGGCAGCCAGCTCATCTAACTCTGCTACAAAAGCCATCACTCCAAGACAAGACTTTGAAAAATAAACTAAAAGGAATTAATATAGAGTGATACTCACTGAAATGAGAATAACTTATTCAAGTTCCCTTATATCTGGTTTTGGACAAATGGTCAGTAGAGAGCAGCAGTTCGGTTGTCAGTCATTTATTAAGGCGATCACAAGTGTTCCACTATGAGATAGCTCTGCCCTGAGCCCTGCAGATACTCAGTGTGTCTTTCCACGAGTTGTTTCTCCTCTCCCCTCATATGTTTTCAAGTCAGACAGTAAGGCCTCTGCTGTTAGTGAAAGAAAAGAACTCAGCTGTGTTATAAGGGAAAATCCATTCCCGCTCCCCAGGGTGCTAACAGCAGATGTGGGAGACCAAGCAGAAGAGGTAAACATTTCCAGGGCTAAAATATTGGCTGCAGAAATGTAGCATGCATTTCTTTCTTTCTAGAAAGGGGAGGGGGAGGTGCACTGCAAACAGAAGAGCTTTGTCTGTAAAACCAACTGATCTACTCAAACAGCAAGAGCTAACGTGTGAGCAGAATGCTTCCAACCTCAGGAATGCTCCACGCTGGGAAAGAGATGAAGAACCAGAGCCAACGTGAGCCAAACCGGCTACGCTGAGAGCAGCTGGGACAGCACATCAGCTTCAGGAGCTCTGCAGTCATACGCTGCAGTGGAAGGGGGCACCAGCCTTCCTCAGGCTGTCTCAGCTCCAGCACAGACTTTAAGAACAGCTTTAAACTGTGATTAAGTTAATATTACATTTATGACTGAAAATTGAATGCTATTAGTAACTGAATTAGCTTCTAATTAAATTATATAGTTAATCTAGTATTTCAATAAAAACAGTTTTGAAACCACATATCTTCTATGAAAAATGAACAGGGCCATTAACTTACCATATGGAAATTCATTTGTTCTAGATCTTGAGATCACATCTGAGGTGTTTGGCTAATGCCCTTGAACAGGGAAAAAACAATTCTGTTTAGGATCTCTGTTCAGGCTTCATAGGAGCTATGGGGAACCACAACACCACACTGTCCTGTATAATCTCTCATACAGACAGCCTCCTGCAGCTATGACTATAGGATGGAATACTATATATATTCATGGTTGTAATGCAGAAGTGAGCAATTTATTAGAAAAAGTGGAATCCATGTAGCCTGAAGAATGGATTTTCTTCACTGCTCTGCCTTTAACCTTTTCCTTTTCTCTGTATTCCCACTTTTATCTTCTCCCTCATCCCTCTCTCCATATGTCTAGATTAAAATTGCATTATTTCCTTTTCCCTCCACACCATTTCGTTCAAAAAGTACCTACAATTTTAATTGAATTTCACTTTTGTGGCCTAAAACTTGTAACTACTGTGTTTCAATAGCAGTATTTGTAATATATTTTTAAAAGTATTTAGGCAACACTAGAATTATTACAATTTAAATAAATCAAGAATAAATAATTCTAGTTTGGCTTTCATTAAATGGGACTACCAGTCAGAAAGACTGAAAATTGAAAATTTGTCAATATGGGGTTTTTTGGTGTTAGAAAGCTACAAAATTCTAAATCACTTTCTTTAGCATACCAACAGCAGGAAAAATGAGCTTGTGTTCTCAATAGTCCCTAAACACCCCGCTTGCCATCTCCCCTCCCTGGGATACCAGAAATTCTCTACTTCTGTATGATCCTTTGGCTGTTTAAACTGTTTGGAAATAAACTGTAGACACTTATACCCCACAAGGTGTCACTGTAAAACACCTGGAAAAAAAATCATGTCTCTTGTTTCAAACTTCAACCAAAAGGTCAGAAATGACTCACATTACAACTTTAACAGAACAAACTACCAGACTCTCTGCTAAAAGTCATTACAATGTAACAATAAAGGCAGTGGATATTTTTTCTTGTAAATAGTGCGTTTCAAAGCCAGTCTATTTTTAACTTCTTTGCCTATATGAAGTCTGCAAAATTGTCAGTAACTGTTTCAATCTGGGACAGCATCCAGCAAGTATTTTATCAGCGCACATTCCATTGCCCTTTAGTCAACTACTGCTGGCTTAGTGAAGAGGCAGAGAACAACTTCAGACCCAACAGCTTAGGTCTGCAAGGTGTTTAAGCTTTTTGTTAAAATATATTTTGTCTATAAACACATTTTACTTGTAATTAAATGTGGTGCGTTCCACAGAAATTCAAACACCCCTTATGGGTGCTTGGTTAGCTGACAGAGGCCATTGTTATATTCCTCTGCAGCCCTGCAAGCAAAACAGTCACCATGAAATGTTGCTCTTTCCTGAACATTGAGATAGCTAAGTCACTGATAAAGAAGCTGAAAGCACGGGAACAGAATCCATACAGAAACTGTAACAAGATCTTTTTACATTCCTCTGTAGCAATAGAAACCAGACACTGTGCAGCTGGGCTTCCACCCCCTTTCCTTTCACTGGCTGTCTGTGGGAAACACTGACTATCATCACTGCAGCTTGCTTGAATAAAGTGGAGTGTTTGCTTTTAACCATATTGGTGTGCATTCATTTCCCAAAGCGCGGTGCTGCCCTTCCAAAGCCCTGGCAAAACTCATCTCTCCGCTGACCCTGGATTTTGGGATAAGAGAGCTCACCACAATTGGCACCCGAAACAGGGACCGGGAAGACGGTTGCAGTGACGGTTGCGGCAGATGGACTGGTGCCACTGCAAAAGTAAAGAGTAAGTGTTGCGGTAGCTGGAAGTGGGGTCGCTCCCTGCCCTCTGTCTCCAGCAGGGAGTGGGAAGCTGAGGAGAAGTTGCTCCTTAGTATTCTCTCTAAGGAAGAGGAGCAAGTTTCTCCTAAAGCCGTAACAGACTTAATTAAATGGGCTCGCCCCTCGGGACGCCTCACAGAAGTAGCATTAATATTTAGTGTTGCAGAATGGTGAGAGATTGGTGATCACCTCTGGGATGCAGTCATTACAGGGGGCAAGGAGGAGAAATTGCTGGGCCAAGTTAGGACCAACTTGGCGCGTAGTAATTAACACCTTAAAAACTATGCAAGCCGAGCGTCAGGTGGCTGCTGCTGTGGTACAGGCGTTATCAGGGTCTCCAGCTCCATCAGAGACAGTGTTTGAGAGTCCGGTGCGTGGTTTACTACATCCTGTGTGTTCCACGGCCACTGAACTTTGAGACTCAGTGGAGGGAGCGAAAAAGGATGGTGCTGTAGCTTCAGAAGGGTCTACTGATCAGCAGGAATAAGAGAGCTCACAACAACCCCTCACAAATATAAGTAGTTGCCAGAAATAAAACTAATGAAATCTCCTTTTCTGTGATTCATTTCCAATCAGTGAATCAACTGTCCAGATTCTAACAGAAGAGAATTCCAAGTAAGTTTACTTATATCTAACAAAGCTTATGTTGTAGCTTTTCCTTCAGTAAGTCCACGTCTTTTATGGTATCCACCTATTTTAATGAGCTTTTGAGAGATCTATGAATTGAATTGAAATTGACCAACAGGTTCAAAACATACTAGAAGAAATCAGGCACATACATGAGTACCTAACTGTCATTCACAGGAAACAAGATTAATATTCCAAGGAAAATGAAAAAAAAAATTATAAGAAGGACACAGAATGCATGGAAGAGATCTGTTAACATGAGGAGATAGCTATAGATGACAATTTACAATAGATGCAATAATA
Source organism: Hypotaenidia okinawae (assembly GCA_027925045.1). Classification (NCBI taxonomy): domain Eukaryota; kingdom Metazoa; phylum Chordata; class Aves; order Gruiformes; family Rallidae; genus Hypotaenidia; species Hypotaenidia okinawae. The sequence goes on from BSDF01000002.1 coordinate 15,447,370, forward strand.
GAAATTGGAAGGAATTTTGAAAAGTTAATGCTTTTCATCCTCTGCTCAATACAGCAGAGGCCTGATCCCTGCACAAACAGGGTTCTTACCCTGTTACAGCAGGATTCTTACACAAAAAATTGAGGAGTCCATCATGCAAACTGACAATACCCACCTGCTTGTGTTACTCTATAACATTACAGCTTTCAAAAAGTTTGTTCATTCTATCCTGTCTCTCTGGCCATATTTAATGTTAGGCCCATTTCTAGTAAGACACATTTCAGAAAAGCTAATTAGGTCAGGCTTCAAATGAAAGAAACCAATGAATGTCTACTTTGAAGATCTCAACAGATTTTGGTTGCCCACTTCTCTCAAGAAGGCTGCAGCTCCAGGCCCCTGTCTGGACCTTTGAAGTAACCGACAACTTCACTGGTGTGTTAGGATTTAAGCATTTTCCTGTTTGCATGGCAGCTGACAAAGTCCTGAGAGTGCTTAGGATCCCTGAGAGTCTAGTTCTTCAGGACCAATATCTTCAAGCAAAACACCTCAGTATATATTAAACTTAAAAACATGTTTGCACTTCTCTCACTTCCGTAAGAATTGATGAAAGCTTACAACATGGTAAATACCTTGCTGAAAGTTTTAAAAAAATAATAAATCTTTAAGAGAGCTGCTTTAGAAGAAGCAAGCCCTATGGTCCAGACTGGTATTGTTACACAACTCTGCTGCAGCTTTTACCTTGCATGAGCACAAACACATTTAAAACAAAAAAAATAATAATTTAAAAGGCACGTGAAAATGTGACCATTAAAAGCCTCATTCAAGGCCATTTGGAAATTATATTTTAAAACCACAAAAGAAAAACAATGACTTTGCTAGTAACACTTCTGACTTGTGACATTTGTATAGTTACAATTCCATTCACAAGATGTATTAATCACACCCAATTCCACCCATGCGGCTATTAAAGGAGAGGAAAAACCTCATCAGTTACCATAACGAAGACACTTCCTTCACTGGTGTTTCCATTCAAGTCATACATAATACAGTGAAGTTATTTTTTACCTTCATCTACACACAGCATTGAGCTCTCCCATTACCCTCGTTCTCTTTGAGACTTTGTGAATACACAGGGCTTCTGCTTCAGAGCAAGCAAGTCACAATATGGAAGCTCTATGTCAGAAGTAGGGGAACCCAGACACCTAAGAAAATGGACTAGAAAATCTTCGTTAGAGACACAAGAAGAATAAAACACTGATTCTTGCTACCTGCCATTGGCAGTCCATGTGAGATACTAGCAAACCGCCCTAAAAATTAACAAATTTTCTTCAGTTTTTAAATTAAGCAAATACTAGAACTAACATAACCTTTGCTGGGATATTGAAATTGTTTTCCCTCACCGAGAAGAGCCTCCTAGTGCCTTAAAACCCATCACCAACCAAATCAAACCCACTCCCTATAGGACTATATTTTATACAGCATTGCTGACAACCACAAGGCAGCTACTTCTGTCAACTGCTTACCAGCTCAGCATTCAATGCATTCTTGTCGTGTGCACACCCACGTATGAAACACCGAGTGGGTAATGCAAACAAAAAAACCTGTGGGCAACATGAGCCAATCCAAACCAGAAGCTGAGCAGACCCCTTTGTTTTCTCTGAAGTGATACTTCATTCAGAAAAAGATTGCTCTGGATTTAGCTATTACACTGATGTCTGCAGGATATCAGTACACATCAGCAATTACATTTGATAAGAATGGAAGGAAACTCCTGGAGAACCAAGCAGGAGACAATTGAGCTTGCATGCCTTAGGACTACAAAAAAAGCAGAAGAAATAAAATTTTCTTGCAAATTGAAAAATTAACAGGAACTAACAATGAAAAAAACAACCAAAAAAACCCTTCAGCTAAAGAAACCAAATCCACACCTACTCACACAATATACTTATTTTAATCCTTTTCTTTTTCCTAGGTCACAACAGCTGAGGCTGTTTTAGACAGTCAAGAAACTCTGCCTAGATAGTATAGAGATTTCTCTTTATAACTCTGCTCCCCACTCCATTCAGAAAGGGAAAAAAACCAGCTATGACTCAAAGCTGTACGTGAAGAGGAAGCTGACTATTACATTCCTCATCACCCACAACTCTCTGAGGTTGAAGGGATTTTTTGAGAGACCATTTTCCCTGAGTTACATAAAGTTCTATTTGAAAAAAATTCATCTGTACAGCCTTGTGTATGTCTTCCTGTAAAGGGACATCCCCTAGCTATCTGTCTCAAAGAAATGTGGACTTTCAGAACACAGGGATCTGATTTTTTTACAGAAAGATAATTGCAATTATTTCAGCCTTTGTTTTCTGGTACTGAAAAAACGTGATTCCTGGCTCTGATAAATCAAAGCTTGGGCAGCACTCAAATTCACCTGTAATAAACAGATTCAGATTCACTTAATGTTTCTGTGCTAAGAATAATACTGTTCTCAAAAGGCCTTTCTCCCACACCAAGTGCTTCATAAATCTGAACTGGAATCAGATTCCTGTGGAAAATATACTGGTATTCAGAGCTCAGAGTTATGTTTCAATTAGAGAAGTAGGTGCTTCCCAGCCTTGCCAAATGAGACAGTGATACAGCCATCTAGTCAGATAATTAAGACCGAACACTGTTCCGTTGCTATTTGTACATTCCTAGCAACATCTTCTGAGATTAGAAAAAGCACCAAATTGTGGGAAAAGGCATTAAGCCAACAGTGCACGTGCCACAAGATAGAAGGTGGGTCTTGATATTATGGTCAAGAAGCTGTTTGGAAAGAGTACTGAACTCAAAGCCTGCTTCAACTGAGAACTGAAACAGTACAGAGGCCAAGTCCCAGTACTCACATGAACAGCAAGTGTGTCTTCCTAAGTAGGTGACTGATAGCCACATCTCAGACCTTTCACACAAATCAACAGTTAGTTTGCATGCTTGCAGTGTACAATTTTAGATTATTCCTTTCAGGAAAAGGGACAAATTTCTCTTTTATTTACACAAAGAATGAGACGTGTAGAAACTCAACAGGACAGCTTTTCCAGTTGTCACTGAAGAAAATACTTTGAGCTCAGTGTCTGATCCATTTGGCAATTCACTGCAAACACATTGTTTGGCCTTTGGATGAACACAAAGTGAAGAGACAAACAAAACACAGAAAGTTTCCTCTCTCTCATTGAGATGTACCCTCAGGAAAAAGATCAGTAATTGATTTTGATAAAACCCCTAAGATTTACCCCAAGAAGTTCAACACAATTATTATAATCTGACTTTTTCCTGGTATCCACAACCAAACACACCCAAAGCATTTGGGTTTACCTCCTATTATTAACAAAGCACACACACACACAAGTAACTATTTAACTGGAAAATAAACAATAATCAAATGTTTTCAAAGTATCAGCAAGGAAATGATGGTAGACTATGTAAATGGGGAACAGACAAGGATTCATCCTATCAAACTTTTAACTACAGGTAGTGCCAGATACTATTGGGGAGGTAAGTTTTTAGTGGAGAGACATCCACTTTGCACCCAAATTTCTTTCCACTTCAGTTTCCAAATCCCTTTAGAGTCAGAAGCAATGTTGACCTGTAACAGAAACCAGATCCTGGGGTTACAGCCACAACAAACAATTTGTTGGACACTTTGTTGTGGTCTAGAGGGGCAACATAGGATGAGTACAGTCTTCAGGTCCAACTTTAACAGGACCTCTGACCCTGCTGGCTTCAGCACTTAAGATGTACCTTCGCAGTGAAACAGACATTTCAAAGTTGACTTTACTTTCGTTCTACATCTGAAGCAGAGCCTGTGGATCCAGCCTGTTGTCTTTTAAAATCAACTGATGTGGCTGCAGAAGTGAGATACAATACCTCTTCTTACAAATGGTCTCACCTAGCTACCTAGGGAGATTTTCAAAAGATTTGAGAAAGTTATCCTGTGTTTTTCCAGTAATTTTGAAAAGCTAAAAGAAAAACAGAATTAAACCCACAAAACCCACACAACAACAAAGAAACACAAAAAAAACCCCACAACCTCCTCCCCACCACCACACACACACACACACACACTTCCCCTGCACCCTAACAGTATCAGACTTAAGATTGGGTTAAATGTGAATTCAGTTTAAATTAAGGGAAGAAGTCTCAGTGGCTTCAGTAGTGATATAATTCCATCCCTCCCCCTCCACACACTCTCCCCCCTAGTAAAGCCAATTAGAAGGAGCTAATCCTTTCTTCCTACCACATCAGTAAGGCAGTGGTGCTGCGAGTTCCAGCAAAGCTACTGAATACTCTGCTCATAGACTGCACTTGCCAACAATCAATTAGATCATTCCTGAATTAAAGAAATACCCAGAAGCAATTTTGTCTAAGCACTGGTTTTCTTTCAAAGCACAATGGAAATGCATGTACTGTATTTCCCAGAACTGTAATCTGGTTTAAGCATAGGTTTAGTTTTAAAAATCTTCAGCTCTCACCTATAGGCTATTCCAGAACGCTGTGAATCAACAGATAGTTACTGCTCACTGGAAAGCTTCCTTCCTTAAGTCACCTTTCCTTCTCTCACTACTCTGCAGAAACTGTGAAAAGAACTACACTATCATGCAATGGCTACAACTGTCCAGCATCTAAAACATGAAGTATTCAGGATACAGAACTGAATTTTGATATGCAGACCTCTAATAAATGAAATATTCTACAGACTATGGAAAAGTTAAGCAAATAGCAGCCAGATAATGGACAGCTTTGTTCAGGTACTTACAATATACTTCACATCATGTCACAAGTTTAGGTATACTTTTTTGCCTTTGTCCCCTTCCAGTTACTCACGGGTTTTAAAGCGTCTCAAATAATCAGATGTTTAAAGGAAATCAGACACTACACAGGTTAAACAACATGTTTCTATTAAAAACTATCTTTAACCATGACACTCAGTGACAGCAATACAATACTCTTCTCCACAAAGCAACTAATATAAAAATATGCCATAAAATCATCTGTAGACTAGTATGCTAGTACGTACATGTAATCATAACATTCTTTTATAAACTCTTTCCTGAGATACCTTGGGTTGTTTGATTTTCTTGTATTACTGGATGCATTATCCTTATGATTCATCTAAAAGAACTGTAAAATATTTTGTATGTGCAGGACACTCAGTAACATGAAAACTGCAGTATGTAAATATATGGCAAAGAAACAACTCAGAAATTTTACACTTTTTTTACTTTGTTACATTTTTTTTTAACATTTGGCTCCTTGGGAGATGGAAGGGTGGAGCATGAAAAACCTGAAATCAGAGCTATGAATTGACAAAAAGCAGGAAAGCATTTCAGGAATGTTAGAAGTTGGAATAGAATATAAACGACACAAAGAGAAAGCCATAATTCATGTTGGCTATGTATTGCCTTATAAAGCAACTGGACATATTTTAGTCAGTTCACAGTATAATAAATATTTTTACTAATCTGTTTTGGAAGAGCAAATGTCTTTTAGGGTTTCAAGCTCCTCTATAAGTTTCTTGTTCTGAACTTCTAGCACTGCAACACGACTCTCCAGACATTTTATGTATTCTTTCTTCCGACGTCGACATTCTTTAGCAGCTTCCCTGCAAAAAGCAGAAGTAAAAAGTGCAAACAAAAAAGCCATTTGCATGCCATTAGAAAGCTCAGCAGAGTATGGAGACTATGACAGAACTCCAAATTTTGGAGTATCTCCCAAATCAGTCTGAAAACACTAAGCAAAACTGGGTTCCACAAGGGCCTCAAGTGTCTCTTTCTCAAGTTCATATGGCAATCTGTAGAATTGCTTCCTCTCATGCCTTGATTAAAGTTCATAATAAACAAGGTCCAAATGAAAGACAGTTATTCTGCTTTATGACAATAAAGATCTTTGAGGGCCTTGAGTTCCTCAATGAGAGTCTTGTTTTGGTTTTCAAGCACAGCCACACGATTTTCAAGACATTTGACATATTCTTTCTTCTTTCTGCGACATTCTCTGGCAGCTTCCCTGGAACCAATACAAGGCAAATGACTACAGGAACAGCCACAATACGGCAAAGACTGGATAAACAAAGTTACCTGCAATCCCTGCAATTCCACAATAACAACAACAACAACCAACAACAACTGTTGGACTGCATAAACAGCCATAACATGGTTAAATTACAATTCAAAACAACTAGAGTTTGAAACAAATTCAGCATCAACAAATACAAAGATGGAATTAATACACAAAGGACCTGAGAAAAAACAGTGAGTAAATGAAAATGTATTGACTTGAGCTGTACTAAACATTCAGACTGAAAGCAGCATTTCTTCTTCCAGTCACATTACATTTTGTGCATTTATCTGGGGTGTTATCTTCCACAATCAAAATCTTAAAACCAAACTCAAAGAATTTACCTTCAGAAAATACAAGCGTAACACTACTCTCTCCACATAAAAAGCTAGATGCCAAGCCTTAGAAGCTGCTGTAATTTTTTTACTTTAATATGACAATCCACAGTAAAATTTAAGTCCAAACAAATATAATTCATCAGCACTTTAGAACTGTCCACCTGGCCACATTTCAGCCACATCTGCCTGAGTATTGTTTCTGGCTGGCAAAGGGCAGCCTGGAGCCCTCCTCATAGCTCTGCTCAGAATTCTGTTATATTAAATACTTTGGGTAGTGTTTTCAGAAGCATGTGACCAAACAAGCATTCAATTCCAGGAGACCTTTTAGAAGTACTAGGAGTCCACTCCTTTAACATCTTTGAACATGAAAAATCACCAAATGGTGAGCGTGTAACTTCCCAGCAAGTTATATGAGAGATAGCACAGACACTAGTTTTAAAACTGAAAAGGAGGAGAAACAGAAGGAGGCACAACAATGCAGCAATCCTTACGAGTAATTTAAAATAAACAACAGGCATGAGAGCAAAGCAATACCCTGAATGCAATCATAAGGCAAGTGACTATCCAGTGTATTAGAGATCTGCAGACTATTTCCTCCAGCAATCTAACTGCCACTGACAGTGGTGGCTACACATTTGGAAAAAAAGTCCCTTAAGAATAGCAAGAAGAAAACACAGAGAAAGAGTGGCATTTACAGCATACAGTCAAGTTCATGCCAACTCATTAAAAACTATACAGCCACCTCAGACAATATGCCTCACAGAATGATGGGAGCACTGCACAATAACTTATCCCAGTAACCAAGTATTTAGGAAAGTGTAATTATCATTCCATCTCAGAGTAAGTCCTCTTCACAGCATCATTAATAGACGGCTGCTAATGAGGTCCTCAGATATTTTCCTAACCCATTCTTTGTTGGGATGTTTCAAGATTAACAAATCCACACCAGTCATTTTACTGTCAGCAGGGGGAAAAAATAGATTTAACAGTAAGTATACCTCCAGATCATCACAGAAATTATCAGAACAACACTAATACTGCTTTCTGAATTAGCATAATATTTTAGAACTAAAAATTCCTGGTGATAATGTCAACTATAACTTCTCAAGTTAACAGCCAATAGTCAATGTTATAAGGATGTAGGATGACTGAAAGAATTCCTTGCCTTCCCTTCATCAGTCACAGGCAGTGCTCATGACCTTACGTGGAAAATGCCATTAAGAATGTTTTGAGGTGTTTTTGCAACACTGACTGTTAAATGTCACACAGTCTTACCTATTTTTCATAAGTCTCAGCTCTCGCTTGCGTGTTGCCTCTTCTGCCAGTTGCTGAGGGCTATGCAAAGTCCCCGGCGAGGCTGCCATTACCACTCCCTGAGGTAAGTTACTGGTGGGAGTTCGAATCTGGTAAGATGGCATGTCTCCAGTGGCAGCTGTATAAAAGAATCATATTTTAAACTTTATGGCAAAAAAAGAACTATACAAAAGTCTCTCTGGAAATACCAGATTTCTCTTGATGAGTTATCCAGGATCCCTGCTACATAAAGCATTTCACAGGCCTCTAATTTCACAACTATATTTGTTATCCTACCAGCTTTTATTTCCACCTTGTAAAATAAGTTATCTAAATTGCTCTAGCATGTGGCCCCACTAGCCAACCAGATTGAACCCTGTGAAATCTTGTTCTTTTCAAACAACATAGGGAAAACTGTTTGAGAAACACTGTCAGAACATCCACGCGTATTTCCTGTTTGCACAATCCCATGAAAAGATGGTCCTGCCATTGCAGCCACTGAGGTTTATATGCTACCCCGTCCTCTAACAGAGGCTTCAGGAGTCAGCTTTCTCTCCTCCTTTCCTGTGACAGCAACAGTACCAGCTTTACACTCTCTCCTCCCTTTACAGCAGCAGTTTGGCAAGCCTTGGAAAACCAGTGAGAGCTGCTGTTGACTACATGTAAAGGAACAGGCTATCACTTGTGGCAAATGAGTACGTTCCTTGAGCAAGAGGACCACAAATAGGATGCTGCAGCATCAGCAGGCAAGAGATGGTAGAGGCAGCTGCACAGGAAGGGGTGTAGCCACACAGTAAATCGAAATGCAAAAGTTCAGATTCAGCTCCTGAGCCTACAAGTTTTGAGGTCTACCCAAGCTAAACGCAGATCTGAAACTTGACACAGTATTTAGAACCAATAACTTTCTGATAGTCTTACTTTGTTTCTGTATTTCTGAGGTACTTTGTTCCTGTATGTTGTAACCAAACTTTAAAACACTGTGAAAGTTCTGAGTGCTTATGTCTTGTCTGACATAGAAAAGAATCAAACAAAAAACATATCCCTCTTCAAATTATAAGCAAGTATTTACCTCGTCCTTGCTATAAATATTTTATATTATCACAGAACAAAACTTCAAATTTTACCATTAGCACAAATGAATATAAAAGATTAGATTTAAGGGACTGTTATATTCAAATAATGGAAAAATAAAATGCAGACAAAAACACTTTGGGGAGACTGATGGGTAAAGCAGTAAGGAGACATCAGTCAACTTGACGGGGAATCCAAACCAAAACCTAAACTTAATTTAAAAATTACTATTATACTTAAATTCATGCAGGTGCTTCACTAATTAAATAAGAATAGGATCAAGCTGTGTTTAGACTGCTGTTCCAGAGCCATGTCCTGAAATCATTATCAGCTTAAACACTGTGCACCTCCCCCTCTCTCAGTCCTGCGGGTAAAAGTGTTTGTGGAATTACAAGATGAACTGGACCAGTGAACTGACCTGGGTTACAGATAATCCCCTGGGCATGGGGGAGGGAGGGAGGGAGGGAGAAAGAAATCAATCCAGGACAGTCCCGTGAGCACTAACAGGCAACCGCCATGAGCACACGCTTGGTTGTCTTGTGTATCTACAAGAGATTTACTTGACCCTTTAAGTTCTCCACATCTCAGCAGTCCTAGTATGTCAATGGGATGATACTTCAACTCACTATTTATAACAATGGAATTTCAGAAACGCCTCAGGCTCACCTTCATGCTGGCCACATTACATACATTTTACAGACTCTATGGTAAGAGCTGCCTTTTTCTCTCTCTCATCACTAGGTAAAAAAGAGATGTTATCTTAGCTTGCATTAGCTACAAAGAACGAGAAATCCAAGTGAACCATTTTCCGGATCAAGTCATGGGGAAAAACCCATAACCGAGGTCACCTCAGCCTGACAAGACCAACTGTTTGTTGCCTTTGTTTGATTTACACTCAGATGTCAGCTAACAGGACTTACTGCTCCTCTTGTTACTGGGACTAAGTGCGATAAGGTGCCTGCAGCAGGACTTAACAAAAGTGAGTCCCTATCTCAGCTGGGATCAGCAAACACCACTGTAAGTAACAACATGTTGCATGAATAGTTTGACCCGGTTCCAGTAGTGTCTTTCCCTGCCTAACAGTTAGCTCTCTTAGGAACCTACCAGTCTAGTAACAGAGATAAATAACCATTTTGGTGGTTTAGAGCTTGTAAACCCAGGCACTGCAGTTTAAAAACAAAATCCCAAGCAAACAAACCAAAACTAAAGAAGCATAGCATTGACAAAATAGATTTAGTTGTAATACTTGCTTTAGAATAAATTATTGCAAATCCGTAATTTCAAAGTTTGCAAAATGTTTTGTATAATATCTTTAAAAGTCACAATAAAATACTGGTTCCATGGGAGAAGATGAAGCAGGCTCTAAGGGCGGGGCGGGGGGGCAGGGATAGGCAGAACAGGGTAGTGTAAAATGCCCTTGAAAAAGTTAATGGTTTAAGTCTAGTAACGTATTTACATATTACAGAGAAGGATCCCTTCCCGTGCAGCATCGGAGACAAAAATCTCAGACACTTTGATCCAGACTGACAACCCTCTGTGGCCTCTTCTAATGAAACTCCATGGAGATTTTAAGCCATTCCTAGCATGTCAGACCTAGGACTGAGACTGTAACAATGCAACAAACCTGGAGAAGGTGTATTTCCCTAACATGTTGCCCTAGACTTTTGTTTGGGGGGGTGTGCGTATGCATGTTTGCTTTGTTAGGTTCCCTCCCCTCCTTAAAATTTCAAGGCAGTAAAAAGTCACTGAAAACCTGAAGCTCTGAGAGAGACTTACAAAAAGGAAATTATTAACAGGAAGGCAAACAATCAAGTGAAAAAACAACCAAAAAAAAAAACCAAACCCAAAGCACATTTGGAAGAGTACAATTAACCTTGTAAATTAAGCTCTGATAAATTTAAACCAACAAAAAAAGCCCACAAAAGTCAACCACCTTCTATCTGTAGGTTCTTGAAAAAAGTAACTTGCTGAACACTAGAGAGCATCCCCGCACTTGGGTTCCTTCAGTAACGACCCAGGAGAAAAAAAGCCCAAGGCATGCTGCGCGTTAGTGCGTCTGTTCTCCGCTCTTTGAGTCATTCAATGGGACCAGATTATCAGCGGGTTTTTAACTGCATCACTAAACTGGCTAAACAAGGCATGAATCATTACTCCCTGGAGCATAAAAAGAAAGAAAAAAAAAAAAAAAAAAACACAACTCAAAACGAACAAACCGAGTCCCCAAAAACCACCGTGGACTCGAGAAGATACTTATCTTTGAATTAAAGAAACAATATGCACCAGCAACGAGCTGCAGCACGCAGGGACCGGCTGTGAACTGGTTAACAGCAGACATCTGCCGGAGGCAATTTACGAAGCAGAAAGGAACTGACTAAATCGCGGCATGACTTGGAGCTGACGTCAATGTGTATCTTGTTTGGAGTTTAACTTTTCCAGTTCCCTACTGCAACACGATTCCAGGAAATCTAATGACGTCAGCCTTTTGAACTCAATTAGCTGAGGAACAGACCATTTTAACAGCGGAGGAGAAAACGAGCAGGCATTACAATACTGCAAATCATTGCTCTTTCCAACATGTTTGCCTTCAGTATTTTCTTTAATAACGAAAGCACGGGTTTTATTTACACTACTGAAACAATGCCCGCCTTTCTCCCAGCTCTGCATAAGCTTATTTTAGCTATCAAATCTGAAATCCTGATTGCTAAACAAAAAAGCAGTGTCATTTTTACAAAATAAAGAACAATCACAAGCACAGTAACACATACGACTACCTCCACAATAAGGAAGAATTTAAAAGAAGAGTGATGGATTTTTCAGTTAAACCCTGCATCGATTAGTAAAGATTAGTGATCTGATTCAGTCTGTGCAAGAACTCATGTGTTACCAGGGAATTTTTTTTCCTCTAAATGAATTTTTTTAATTACCCTGAAATCCTACACTGACTAGATGTAACCGGAAGCTATTTGTACCAGTTCTGAATGATGACAGAGTTACAGCAACAGGTTCAAAAGAAAATGTCACAAATACTAACTAAGCGCTGCTTAGACATCCAAAAATATCATATAAATACTAAGAGAAATTTTACCTGTTTCATCTCCTGTTACAGCCATGATCAGCTTCTGCACACACGATTCTCCTGCTCCTCTACCACAGCTCAGCATGAACTGTTCCAAACTAACAAGCATGTGCAGGATTACAAGCAAGAGCACTGACATCACAATGACCTCACTTGCTTACCACTGTCATTAATATGCTCTGTCACTGGAACAGCTCACTGAAACTGCAGCCCAAAGAATTCCTTTTCCAGTAAACCTTTTTTTTTTCTCTTCCTCTTCCATATTTCTATAAGCCTAGCTTTGTTCTTTGTCCCTGAATTATTCATAAAGCTACAGAGAGCACTCACCACAAAGCTAGCTGTGAAACTCACAGCACCAACTGACACGAATTAAAATCTGGCTCCAGAACTCATGAGTTAATCAGAATGATACAGTCCTGATTGGATAGAAAATAGGGAGATTTTAAAAAGATATGCAATTGTTTTGATTGGAGCAGCTCCACTAAAAGGCAGAGAACTCTGTTGAAAAGACAGGAAAGCTTAATAAGCTGTAACAAATAAGTAAAAGAAAAGCTCAATCTCCTTGCAATGTGAGGTAATTCATAACAGACTTGTTTAATTTCAGTTAAAAGCTTCAGAAAAGATTGAAGAAAGCTCCAGCAAAGTAAATTAACCTACAGCTAGTGATTTCAGATGCCGTAACAGGCAGAACAGTAGCCCTGGGTACCTCTCCCCCATTCCCAAGTCCAAGAGATCTGACCGACTTAGTTTTTAAAAATTAAAAAGTGTCAGCTCTAACAGCATTACTGCTTATTTACATCAATTTAGATTAAATTAGTTCCAGACCAGTCCAGGCACTGGCTTGTATGTAGGGCATAACAAACTTTGTAATAAACAAATGCAGACTGGTAATTCATCAACTGTGAAACTATGCCAGGACAGCAAGAATGGAAGCACCAACGCAAAAAAGGAGCAGGCTGTGATTACAGGACAACCTCAGGATCATATGAACATGAGATCAGAACTGGAGCATGCAAGAAATTCAAACCACAGATATCAAGTATCATTGTTATGAAAACACACAGAGATCCCAACAGAATGATTTTTGATACAACTTTTCTACACTCATTTTTACCAATAATCAATTTTGCTCCAGCTAACAAAAGAACCCCTCTAAGCTGTATTAGGAAATTACCAGGACATCAGAACTGCCTCTTATTTTGCCTATTAATGTAAATGTCACTCATGATATTTCACACATGAAATACCACTCAGTTGGATCAGCACCTCTGGTGTTTTTAAACTAATCTTTTTTCCCCATCGCAGGTTATCAGAAAATACCAAGCACTGGGTTTATGTGATGCCATCCATTATTACACAAGATTCATTAATAAATACTTTAGAAAAAAATATAAACACATATGCTACCTGAAAGATTTCTGCCCCAGGACCAATATTTGGGTTTTTTTTTTCTTTCTTTTTCTTACTTCGATGGTTGTTACAAATAAAATTTATATGCTAACTGAAACCATTAGAAAAAATACACATAAATGGAAAGATTACTGGGCAGAATGTTGCTTTTCTATTATAATCTGACAATTTCAGGTGAACAGCCAACTACAAAGTTTCTGAAAATGACAGATGATCATCAACTGTATTTCTACAGACTTTCTAGCACAGACAAGATGACCAGTAGTAAGGACATATTAGATACTTGCACATCCAACCAACTTCATTGTCTCACTCCATCCTGAATAACTTAGATTTGTTGATGATATGCAATTATTATCATAAAGAGATCTGTATTACTGTAAACATCCTCAAATACTTTCATTCTCTTTTACATACTCTTTTTTAATTAAAGATTTTTTAAAAGATTTTCTAGTATCAATAGTGTGTATGATGTTAAAACCTTTTATCTTCTCATCATCTCTGAATTCGTGCTCACTTACTATTCCCTTTGCATTTTCCCCTGTATATGTTATGTAGCATTTTTCTTCTGTGCCAACAACTGTAAGCACCAGGCTTACTTTGGGTTAAAGGAACAGAGAAGTCCAGGGAGCCAACTTCTCTGAGCATGGGAAGAGAACAAATCAATTCAGTTAGAAGTATCTGGAAGCCTCCAGAAACAGGATATAGCAACTATTCAGCAATTGTTTATAAATCCATTTTTTAAGCTTTCATCACAGGCATTTAATGGGCTATACCATGAAGTCTTTGAGTCCATCACTGAGACTGCATAGGGAGGTTAGAGGACAGCCCCATAGCAAAAGTCTGTAAAAGAAGGCCAGTCTAATGAAATTCCCAAGGACCGAAATGCTGCCAGATACAATCCTTAACTTCTGTGCTTCTTCACAGACTGGGGATGTTTCAGGAAACAACTCAGGAGCTCTCTCCCTGAGCAACTCTTTCTGCCCTCTCCCTGCCCCTGAGGCTTGGAAGAACCAAAGCAATACACACAAATACTGCAATCAACCTGGAGAGACAGAGGAGTCCTCTAATTTAAAGGGATGTGTACACACGTGATAGAAAACATATTAGACTCATACTCAGAAAACAGGCACTACCAGAGTGGGAAATTTTTTCTGGGGACAGCCAAATTTGGGTCTTTAGGCTTTGCTAAGAATATATTCACAGTATTATTTAAGGAAGTTACAATAGTACTCTGGATCTCCATGATGAAAACTAATATTTTGGTTTAGAGTTTTTCATATTATAGTCTTACAGCTTCCTTGAAATGCTTCTGAAAAGTCTTGGAAGGACAATGTATTTTAGGAAAGAATTAACCAGAGAAAATGGAAGAATTCAAATTTGGTATCATTGTTTAGCATTGTCTCAACAAGTTCATATATTGACAAGCTATTAGCTTTATTTACATTCTCAGCTTCCTTTACAGCAGAGGAAGAGAAACAGCCACTTAAAGGCAGAACTTATTTGAAACATCTATATTAGGGCAACATAGCACCTCATCCTGGATTTCACCAACTATCTCGGATATCTGTCTACATTTAGTTGATAACTCTCATCTGCTCCAGGAATACAGATTTAAAGTCCTCCAAAGTCTTGTCGTAGTTTATTTCAGATGGCTGTTTTGGCTAAAAATGCATTCATACAGCCTTCTCCCCCTACTTCTCTGTACCAATTAAAATATATACATTTTTATATTGAGATAGGAAGACAAATTCCCTATATTCCCCATGGCAGCCATTAATTTACTGTCTCCATACAAAAATCTCTTCCCCATTTTCAGAGGTTTTCCTCAGCACAACCCTAATTCCACCTTACTTTCTCTAGTATTGACAAGAATCTAAGATACCTTTGGTTCTCAATCTCCCTTGGCATTTCCACAAGGCTAAGAACAGTAGAAGGGAAAAAAAGCCTCCTGCATAAACTACAGTAAGGTTCAAGAACTCACTATTCATGGTTCAATTCACATATGTGCATTTACAAAGTGTTCTGTGAGAAAGCTAACTTTAGTAAAGGATCTCCTTTCTAATAATTATAAGAGTCGTAAATTGCAAGGAAATTCTGCCCTAAACATATCCAAAGAACTTGTGTTTCAGATTGGTAACTGCTGAAACAAATTAGTTTCCTATATTAAATGAGATGCAGCCTCAGCATCTAATTTCTAATAACACCTTTACTACAATCAAACATATGTCTCAAGAGAATTCAAAGCAGAAACTGATTTGATACTATTGTTTCCTCCTCCTGTAACTTTTTTTAATTTAAAAAACTGGCTGGTTTTCTAGGAGGAGACCCAGTTTCTCTGCTTAAGACTGTCTTTCATCATGCTATGCATACATATTTCATTTAATAGTGCAATAATGTCAATATAAAATAAAAATACTCTTAAGAATAAATGTTTTATATGAAAAAACTAAAATGCAAAAGATTAATAAAATATACCTTGAACAACAACTTGGCTTCCAGGAACATAAAATTGTTGTGAGCCATTAGGTGATTGTCCTGTATATTGCACAATGGCAGCGCCTGGCTGAGGAGCTCCCGAATTTGTCATTGTTAATGTCTGTAGTCCATGGACACCATCAGAGGTGGGATTAGAAATCTGGATTGTACCACCTTGGGCTATGGTAACTGAAAAGAAAAAGAAAAGTTAGGCAACAGAAAGAGATATATCACATGTTAAAATGCATACCTCTCTTTTTAAAGTGAACATTGTCCACAAGAATCCTGGTTCTCTAATTGCTTAAAGATGAATTGTACAACAAAACTTCCAAGATGTTAATACTGATTTCCACAAAGAATGTTTTAAACATTAATGTAAAAAAAAAAAGGGGAGGGGGAGGAGGGGAGGGGGAAGCAACTATGTTTACTGACTCCCACAAAACAAAACCCAGGACATCTTAGATAAAGGAAGATAAAGTCTTCTGACACTCCATATCCATTCCCTAAGTATGAGAGAATGTCCAGCTCAACAATGTTTTTCCAAGTCATACAAATTTGTAAAGAGTCTGATACTTAAGTAAAAGGTTTACATAAAAAAGAGAAGAACAACAAAGGGGTTTTCTCCCATCATATAATCAGCAACATGAAAAACACAAATATACTTTCACTGTTAAAATATCATAGTGTTGCTCACCATCATTACATCATTAAACAAAGAAAATCACATTCCCTAGAGAGGTTATTAATTGTATATTTCTTCTGAAATTAGCACTGTCTTTTTTAAGAGAAGAAAGATCATAGAATCCCAGAATGGTTCAGTTGGAAGGGACCTTAAAGATCATCAAGTTCCAACCCCCCTGCCATGAGCAGGGACACCCTCCGCTAGTCCAGGTTGCCCAAAGCCCCATCCAGCCTGGCCTTGAACACAGCCAGGGAGGGAGCAGCCACAGCTGCTCTGGGCAGCCTGTGCCAGGGTCTCACCACCCTCACAGGGAAGAATTTTTTTTCTCTGGATGTCATCCCTTCTCTCTAAATTATCAACCACACCACACAGCTTGGTGTCATCAGCAAACTTGCTGAGTGTGCACTCAATCCCACTGTCCATGTCCCAGTAAGTATGTTAAATACAACTGATCTCAATACAGATCTCTGAGGGACATCACACATCACTGGTCTCCAGCCAGACATCAAGCTGTTGACCACAAGTCTTTGAGAGTGTGACCATCCAGCCAATTTCTTATCCACCAAGTGGTCCTCTTAAATTCATATCTCTTATGTTAACTAAAACACTCCTGGAAATTTTAGACAAGAATCCAAGAAGTTACAAACTGCAATCATTGTCATTGTATTTAAAGTGGTCTGTGATAGCACAGAAGTCATATAAGTACAAACTCCTCTGATTTCACTGTCAGATTCACAGTATAGGATTACATTCTTGAAGGTTCATTTCTGGTTATCCAAATATAGAATTTGTTAGAAACCAATGTGATTTTTGGGGATAACTGATTTCAAATGCTCTGTCTCGACAACTTAGGATATCTTGAAAGTGCATCATCACATAATAACACTTCAAAGAGCACGGAAATACTAACATCTAATTACCAAACTGGTTTTAGTATACTAGACAATAGTAACTACTAAAAGTTCAGCTGATTTTTTCAAGAGTTTAATAGAGTTATCTAGCCAAATTGCTAAATCCCAGCAGGTAAATTAGCTTCTTTTTGAAGAAAATTGGGAATTCCTCTCATGAAGCCCTATCTGCATACTGGAACAGGGTTCAGCAGACAGTGTTTGGCATGGACCTTCAGTCCTGGCCCTGGAATGGGAAACATGTAATTTAGGAACTAGCTAGATGTTGCACACAGGCTCCATAAGGCATTAAGGGAGGGAAGGAAAAAAAAATAAAATTGCAAGATGTTATTTCAGTCTGGGCTCCAAAGCAGAAAGCAACATGTTTTGGAGCAGGATGAGAGAGAGAGAGAAGCAAGAAAAAGAAATCATTGCCTCCTCTATTCTTGACAAGATCCAGGACAGGAGCAGGATGCCAGCAGCACACAAGTTTCCCAGCAGGATTTGTCACCTGTACCTCCTAGAGAAGTTATATACAGCTGCATTCTGACTCATCAACACAAAAAATGGTATGTCTACACTATCACAGTACCTTATCACGTAAGAAACAGTCGATTTGGGGCTCCTGAGTAGCAAAACATCAGCACAGAATAACACAAAGTTCTTAGCTCCACAGAGAGTCTGGGCAACTATTTATCCTGCAACTACTCATTCAAGTCACAATCCAGTACTTTCTAAACAAGAGTGAATTAACTTCAGTGTCCTGCCATATCACCAGAACACACCACACTCTTCCCATTCACTGTCCTGATTTCAATCACTGCAGACTTCTCTTGTGCTGGAGCTCTACTGGAAAATGGCCCTTCTATGAAAAGTCTAGGACGTTTCTGGATAGCTCCTGGAATTGTACATCATGCAGGAAAATGGATTTAAGCAGCATTTTCTCTTCTAGCTAGGACTGCAGGTGCTAATAATACCACACTCTGAGTAGGACCAACAGCTTTAATCTAGAAAACTCACGTCTTTCCCTCCCTTCCAAAACTGGTAAAAGCAATTAAAGTTGGTCTTTCCCAAAATATTTCTTAATTTTCCAATTGTTAAAAACCTGTCCTAATACAGTGAGCAACCCAAACAGATGGCAAAAGAACTAGTTATTTTCATTTTCTCTGCATGGTTTCAGACAGACCATCATGACATGCACAAGTAGGCAAAGTGAGGGGCGGTGAGGCAGAGAGCAGTTGATTCACACATTCCAACTGAACAACTCTTGCACAGTTAGACCACTACCACATGGGAGGCAAACCAATTTCTTTTCCAATGTTCAATAACCAACATGACAGACCTACAGCCAACAGAGTAGGTTTGCCATCAGATCATGCTAAAAGGCTCATATGCAAGAGATTAGACCACCTTAAGCAAAACTATTCATTCCCCTTACAGAAAGAAAACACATATGGTGATGGAGGCAATTGGGAATGACATTTATCTAGCTGGTCATGCCTGTCAGTCTGTCTGCTTCCATAAGCCAAAGCCAAGAAGCTCTGAGGAAAATGATATTTGGAAACCATGGCAACATACCATTTTGGCTGGTAAAAAAGTAAGCAAAGAACAGCCATCACTGCTGCTAATAAAATTATATATATATAGATTTTTTTTTTAAAAAAAAATTACTTATTGAGTTCTTCTAAAAATATTCATCCCAGACATCCAGACACCAACACACAGTCAAAATTATCCCTTCAACTAAACTGCCCTTCCTATGTGGGAATAGAGAAAACAGTAGAGAAAAGGAATCAGCAAACGCAGTAACACATGATAGCTGGTTTAAACCAGAGCACAGGACAGATGGCTGCAGTTGCGCTGAAAGACCAGTTCTTCATTGCAAAGGACACTGTACAAGCTTAATACATAAACTGCTGGATGCCTGCACAAGAGAACCCATACAACCAATGCTGGCCAAGAAGAGAGGAGTATATTCAGATGCAATAATGATAAGCAGAAGTAAAGAGATATTGACAGGAAACTTAAAAATAAACTAGATATATCTAATGACCTTCTGCATCATAACCAGACTGAAATCAACACAGGAGGTGCTGCATTCCCACACAGCTTTCCTGGTTTTAGCTAACAGCAGTTCCTGAGGATCACAGGCAATCAGCAAGAGACAAGATGCTCAAATGCTGCAGATCTCTGTGCCTTACACATGTAAGGTCTAGAAGTCACCAGTCAAGCTCTCTTTGGCAAATTCCAAATTAAAACCCCCTCTGCTACCCTCACTAACACTTTTTACCAATTTATTCCTAACCAGAATTACAGACAGCACACAAACTTCACTGAAGCAAAAGATGTGTGATATTTTAACTTACAAAGTTGAACTTCCCAAAATATCAAAATAATGAACTAATAAACTTGGTAAGAAAAAACATTTCCAGGAAAACAAAGCTCTCTAAACAAAGTTTTTGAGCCAGAATCAGAAGAGCTCATGAAGACTGATACTGCATCCTGAAGCAATGTCTGATTATGGCAGAGAACCTATTCAACAATTAAACTATTTTAAATACACAGAACTCATTTCAGGCTCTGACTCTAACTTATTTAAAGAAAAAGCAGCATAACAGAGATTTTTTCTATACTTGGCTGATGCAAAAGCCAAGTCTAAGTTAAATTAAATTTCATTAAATTTTTGTGGACTCTTAATTCAAGCACACTGTTGGTGATGCACTCTGTTGCTTGATTTTTCAGAATGTTTGATTGAACAAGAAAGCAAAACCAATTAATTTCACTATTTTTAAAAATACTTCCCTGTCACTATGATTTATAGCTATGTTCAAATTAAAACATCCTCAATTAAGAATTCCCTGCAGGACATTGCAAGTAAAAGTAGAACTCTGATTTCCTAGAGGAATCTACAATTAAGAAACCAAAACTCCTAATTTCTTAGAAATCCTAACGGTTTGAAGGCTCACTAGACCATAAAACAGACACTATAACACTTGTTTTTTAGCCTTGGAACTGCAAATATTTCTCTCTTTTTTAAAGTAAACCTAAGCCAAAAGCAATTGAAGAAAATAATGAATTTTTATCAAGAATACCTGCCACATTCTGTACTGGTCAACTGTAATTTAGCATGACCCCAATTTCACAGAAAAGAGTGCTTCAGATACTGGACATAACGCAGCAGACATCTATTCACATCTAAACTTTACAGAAAGGGTAAGAAAAGCAGCTTAGGAGCCCAAACAACATTACTTCCTATGCTACAGGGGCAGATTATATTATAGGCAAATTCTCTTTCTTCGAGTTGATAATTACTTTAGTAGCACAAATTAAAAATAAGTGAAGAATTTTAAGAGTGACTAGAATACAACTAAAGACCCATTATATCCTCTTTTTTATGCCATTGCAATGCTTTACTAGGCTTCCTCTGTTCTACTGTTTCAGGAAAAAACAACTACATAAAGTTACTTTTGCAATTTTCCTGTCATCATATCAAAGGAAAAAATACCTGCATTTCAGTGTGTCTACACAAGAAAAGACATGAAAAAAGACGCCTGTAGGAGTGAAGGTTGTATCCAACACGTTACTGGAAAGTTCTCCCTTAGATGTTACATGATTAGACCCAAAGAAGCTAGGCAGACCGAATTATGCAATGTTTTTAGTGTAAATGAAGGGATAAAGCCCCCCGCCCCCAATCCATCGAATGGAACTGTGAATCTAACGTGTAACTTGCATTCAGATAAAGTATCAAATGTTGGGAGACCACAATTTAGGTTAATTCTGGAGTTAAAGTGTTCATACTATACAAGTGGAGAGGAAGAGACATAATTCTTTTAAGAAAGAAAATTCAGTGTTAAGAAAAAATTTCATACTCCAAATTTACATTTTAAAATTGTCTATGTCAGTAATTGTCATTTCATGTAATGAATACTACTAATACACAGCAAATGACAGTAATCTGAAACCGCACTGGTTTATAACACTAAATATTCTTGTAAGAGTGTCAGCCTTTTTCATTTCTCCTGAGTCTCACCTCCACATTTTTCATGCATAGGAGTCATAGAAGGACTAAATCTAGCAACCTAGAAACATTACAAGAAACAGACTAAAAGTCTATAATGCCCACATTTGGAAAAATTAAATATAAAAGTGGAAGTTATTTAAAAATACAGAAGTTCTCATTCTTCTTCACCAAAATCCAACACCTCTACTTCATTATGGAACTGTTAGAAACAAAGTTGTTCCTATATATGTTCTACAACATCATATAGTATCATTGCAAACATACTGTATTGCCCTGCATTAGTATGATACAGGCTGGATGTCATGCCCATTGCAGAAGTTCCAGAAGGTGCTCCTTCATCTTCTGACTTATCTTCTTCTTCAATCTTTGGTACTGCAGGAGAATCTGATGAGAGTTCATTCAAAATTTTTCTGAAAAAGAATGTAAATAATTTTATATATTTGAAATTGCATATACATGAGAAAACTAAGTTACTGGCTTTAATCAGACAGCTTTGCTGTCGTATATAAGCTGCCTTTAAAAACTATCAAAACCAAAATCAAAACTCCTTACCGGTATGAAGGCCTTCTTGAAAGTATTTCCCTACGTTTTTGAGAGTCAATTATCCCTTCTGATTCTGCAGATTCATCTGCAAGCGATGCTACCTGTAATAGCAAAGTTTCTGAAGTTCATAACTTCATTTAAAAAAAAATAGGAACAGAGTAAAATATAATTTAAAAAAATCCCTTCCATGTTTGCATACAGGAAGTTTGTGCACTTATTTATCATTAATCATGTGATGTTGGACTTCTTTTTCCAAAGTCAATCACAAATGATGAGGTTAGCAACACACAACCACTTAGGTGACATCTTCTATTTGAAAAAAAAAATCAAAATAACCCAGGTTACTTTTTTTCTGAATGACACATAAAAAGGTACTCAAGACAAAAGATTTCATTATATATAAAAATAGTATACAATTAGCTTTTAAAGTGCAATTAAATATTTAAAATACAGAATATAGCTTAAAATTATAGTGTATGATACAAAAGCCTCTTTACAACCACACCAAAGCTATTCAGAAAATATGTTTATTTAAATATACATGTTTATTACACTTACCAACACATATTCATAAATACAAATACATTGCTTATTAATACTGTGCAAGTTGTAGAAACCCCTGACAAGTCCACAATGTCTCATTTTCTCATACCTTTACTAGTAATGTTTTCACGGGTTCTTTTTCCTCTTAAAATTACCCAAGATGACATTAAGGCCTGGAGGTGAATCACACTTTTTACCAGCAGCTACCTTACTGCACAGAACTGAAAGTGATTATTGAATAAGGAAAACATGCTGTTTTCTTGATTCATTTAACAGCTGAGAACTACTGGTGTGTAAGATTTCCAAACTCAAGCAGAACAGCCAAGTTAGTGTGGAAAATGACCTTTTCCATAAAGGACAGACCAGACTGCAATTTCAAAGTAAGTGCTGTGTTTAACACTGAACAAACATCAGTTCAGTGACTAGAAGGCTCAAGTGTTCAGCCTGGGTGCAGTGGAGGCTTCCCTGCAGCTCAGGAAGACAAGGAAGAGCCCTAGAACTAATGCAGCTGCCAGGCCTGAGTGCTAGGTGCTAGAAACAAAACCTGCATGACCCCAGCAGAAAATCAACTGCTGGAACATTCTAGAAATTTATGGGCCTGTGTCACCCCAACTCAAACCCATAAAACTACACCTTAAAAGAACTACATGGCATTGCAGAACAAAATTGTCTATTCACTTATTACATTCCAGTTATGTGTAAAAATATTTAGTGTAAAACATAGGAAATGTCATTAAAATCTATGCCTGCTGAAGTGGAAAAAACCTGCATATAAACAATGAGGTACTTCTGCATGTCTACAGATGTAGCGCTCTAAAACTGACTTCAGAGCTGACCAGCAGAGATACAAGAGCTTTAATAAGTTCAGTCATCCTGTTGCAGGATTTTTGAATGCTGATCAGCAAAGAGATCTTACGGCGTTACTCTCCAGTGCCCTATAGCGATCTGCTGGTGGATCGACCTCCAAGACTCTGGCAGAAAGCTTAAAAACTAACACAGTATTACACAGCCAGGAGCCTGGGCATCCTATCTCAAAACAAACTCTCATTGTGTAGGGGGATTGAAATGTGGGTTGTAAAAAATTATACTTGTCCCAGCACAAACAGCTCCCATTCCACTATGGGTTACCAACAGCCAGCCCTAGTTCTTGAAAATGGCCAAAGAAGTCAGGAACAGTTGTACTTTGGGCAGATGGTAAGAAAACCACAAGACAATTTAAGCAACTTAGTGCAGAAGAGGAAATTTTCTGCAAGAAATTTTAAAAGTATTAATTTCCATCACAGACATTTCATGTTTCAGCTTGTTCTAATAGCAAGCAACCACTGTCTCAATGCTAAACAATAGCGACCTTGTCATTTTTTCCTGGACATCATTCAGACTTCAACTTGACCACACTGCTCTGTGTTTGAACAAACTTAACTTATGCCTGACAATACCTGATATGGAGGGAGCAAGCAGAAAAGTCAAATAACAATCTCAATCTCAAACCTTCATACAAGTAACATTAACAAAACTAAGGAATGTATGTGGTTCAGATGAACAATATTTTAATCCAAAAAGCAACAGCATTACAAGTAAAAATTCTGAACACCTTCCAGTTTCAAAATGCAGGTGTTTGAGGGAGAGGTCACACAAGCATTAACATCAACCTTCAGCATAGCTTTTTTTTTTTTTTTAAATTAAAGTAAACTGATACCATTTCCCACATTCCCCACTGTTTGGCAGAGTTAGGATATCAAGTTAAAGCCAAATGATCTGGAGGAAATGCCAGGTGGCAGGATAAAGTTCTTAAGAGGATCATGGAGGGGCTGAACAACCTCTGTAATGTAGTCTTTTACAGCACCTTCAAGACCTTTCTGTAGAATCACCTTATTGGCCACTAGCATGCTCAAATGAAGCCAAAGCAAAACCCTGAACTAACTAGCCAGTATTAATCAGGACACGGCTTTCCTGTCTGTACTCTTTTGGGAAAGGGAAGACAGCCAGAGTTCACTCCATACAACAAATATTCAACTTCCACTGCCCTAAGATGACACAGCAGCAGCTGGCAGGAGATTCCAGAGAAACTCTTCACTTAGAGAAAATCCTCTATTTTTGCATGTATGACTCAAAGAAAAGCAGTGACAGAAACTGGGAATAACTGGAATATGCTTATATGATAAAGCTCAGTCTGGTAAACTGCAATTAGAATGAATTCCATTTAAGAAGTACTTATTCTGAATACTCTGGTTTGACTTCAAGTTTGACCAAACTCGAGTGTCTTGCCATCTACTGCATCTATTTTAATAGTGATCTCCAGTTTCAAAACCCTACCAGGTCCCATCATGACATTTACTACTTAAAAATAAAATATTCAGTATCTGGACAAGGTTTATTCTTTTCCTCTAATCTCTAAAAAAAATCATACTTACACATGCCTTTCTGCTTATTATACTTGAAAACTCCTAAGACATCTCAAACATTAAAGGTGGCTTCTCAAGAAGACTGACAATGCATGTCTTTTCCTTAACATGTTGCAATGACTGCAGATAGAACTGTTCACAGTTAAAAAGTCTGTCTTACTGGATAAAAAATTACAAGAAGTAATTCGGTTGACAATTCACAATTGGTTGTTAAGAAAATAAGAGCAAAGACATTCCTTGCTACAAGACAAACACCACCAGGAGGCCGAGTCATTTTCACAACACTTCATTTTCTCTAGTCTTTTTCGCTATTTTCATTATTTAAAAGTTCTGATAACTCTTAAGCATTTTGCACTGGTCCCTGTTTTCTAACATCAGCAAATTTAAACATGTCAAATAAATACTTATTTTGAGGCTGCCCTTAGTTTTGGTCTTTATATATCCATACCCACAAAACCCCATACCAGATACTCTAATAGGACCTGCTAAAAACAAGGAATCATTTTACTATAAATTACCTCCATTACATCCAGATGCTCTCAAAAATACAGTATGAGGTACTTGCAAATTTATGAGTTCATAGTCTCATTAGAAAAACGATGTTCATAGAATTTAACAAAGCAGAAAAACTACAAGATACACTAAAGTAAGGCCACCTTATTGCATAAATTTGCTATTGTGTAAGTTCAGTGTTCTAAGACACAATTTCTTAAAAGATAAACAGGAAGCGTTAAGGAATTGCTACACAATGCTTGTAGAGCTGCTACTGGTTGGCAATTTGCCACCTGCCACCTTCCCCTCCCCTCTCCATTTCCCGCACTGTATGAGTACATCTTGCAGCACTGGTAGGAATGAAAAGAAACTGAAGATGGATTTGGGGGAAGAATTATGAAGCACCAAATATTCATGAAAACATAACAATAAAAGAGCTAACCTGAGCAGCTTGCATGTGTGGTGACTGAATGACTGAGGGCTGTGTGGCTTGAATGACACCCTGGACATGAACAGTTTGATCAGAAGGCAACTGCACTAGAGTTACAGCTGGAGATCCTCTTCCAGCACGTGATGCAGCTACAGAAACCTGCAAAAATGACAATCGTCACGTTTAAGGAATATACCTTAGGATTTCAGGAAATGCTTTTAGAAGTGATACTAGCAGAAACTGGGTTTAACTCCATATATAAAATAGCTTAGATGTGTGTAACTATCACATAGAGAAACAAACTAGCTTTACTAGTAAAACTCTGGGGTGTATCTTTCCAAATGGTATGGGGGAAGCATAAAACTGTCCCACACCAAAGTGAGGGGAAAAAAAAGTTGGTTTTTTTTTTCTTCTCCAGAGAATTCAAGTTTTCTTTTCAATTAAAAACAACCCTAGGTGATTACACCTCATATCTGCTGTTGCTAGCATGAAGGTTGGGAAGAACCTCAAGTAATGTAATAAAAAATATCAACATTCACTGTAGTGGTATGTTGTTGCAACAACATACAGAGCAGAATGTTCTTAGAGAAGAAAAAATAAATTAAAAATCCAGAACTGCCTTGGTTGTGCTTTGTTCGTTGGGCAAGAAGTTTAGTTTGAATTTGCACTTTTCAGACAGTTATCTTAAGAGACACAAAAACTTTTCAGACAAAAAAAAAGATAAATAAAGCAATACATGGTTTTTTAAGTTGTTTCAGTTTAAAAAAATCTTCTTTATATATATTTATATATCAAGAAAAAGTTGGAGACTTATCAGTGCTTTGATACAGCAACAAAAATAAAGACAGCTGTATCTTCTTTAGGCCTAGCACAGTTGAAGAGAATGTTCTATT
This sequence comes from Hypotaenidia okinawae, assembly GCA_027925045.1. NCBI lineage: Eukaryota > Metazoa > Chordata > Aves > Gruiformes > Rallidae > Hypotaenidia > Hypotaenidia okinawae. The sequence continues at coordinate 15,473,986 of BSDF01000002.1, forward strand.
TAGGAATCATCTGCTACCTTCTTCTGATGACATTTTAGAGCACACACACCATTCCTCAGTTCCTGACTCTCAACCATCAGTATGGAGGATAAAGAGGTTAAGAAGCAGTTAAATGCCTACCTACTTCAATATTTATTCCATTACTGTTAAGTCTATTAACAGAAGCAAATACTGAAGCAAAGGGAAAACACTATCATGGATCTCAAATTCTGTGTGATGAAACATCTCTAAACTCTGAACAACAGGAAGAGAATGACAAACATAGGAAATAGAACAATTGAGGGCATTTCTAACCCTGAAATGGAAACTATTATTCCTTAAATGGCATTAAATGGCAATATGTCAGTAGGACATACAAACTTTCTCCCTAATCTATAAAATAAATATTTTAAGAAATGTATCAGATATATGTATGTGTGTATATCTATATATCTATATATGAAATTGAGATCCAGAAAGTCTCAAAGATCTGAAGAGTACGACCTATTTAGTGTCGCAGTTGACATCATCCTAAACCCAAGCTCCAAGGAAAGAACTGGAGCAGTCTAAATGTTTACAAAGCATGCTGACTTCTGAAAACATCACAAAGCAGTTTCACCAAACTTTGGATGCATTGCTGTCTTTGGAAGAGCTGCAATCTGATACAATACTCTGTGTAGCAGAAAGACCTTTCTGAGCACAAGACAAAAGAGTACAAGATGAACAGTTTATGAGTTTGTTTTTAGTACACAATGGGTCAGGCACATATAATCAGGAAGTAATCCAGTACTCAAGATTAAGAAACACTGTATTCATTTAAAAGCTCCTTATTCAGTAGAACCATACAAGGAAAAAAAAAAAAAAAAGGAAATCCACAGTACCTAATACTCTTAGATTCAAGTTTACAATACCACAGGAGAATTGTTTTGTTCTCATTCATTCAGATAAGAAATTAAACAGGGGTGTAGGGTTGAGGGAGGAGGAAATAGTATTTTAAAACTAGATCAAACCAAAAGTGATTTGTTTGTAGAGAGCTGGGCACCAACAGTATGAAGTTTAACAAGGGCAAGTGCCGGATTCTGCACCTGGGAAGGGGCAACCCTGACTACACATACAGACTGAGGGATCAGGTGCTGGAGGCCTGCCATGCTGAGAGGGATTTGGGGGGTCTTAGTTGACAACAAGCCATGACATGAGCCAGGAGGGCCAACCATATCCTGGGGTGCATCAAGCACAGCATTGCCAGCTGGTCCAGGGAGGTGATTCTCTACTGTGTGCAGTTTTGGGCACCACAGTACAAGAGGGACATAAAAATACTGGAGAGTGTCCAGAGGAGGGCAACAGGGATGGTGAAGGGTCTGGAAGGGAAGACTTACAAGGCTGAAGTCCCTTGGTTTGTTCAGCCTGGAGAAAAAGAGGCTGAGGAGAGACCTCATCATGGTCTACGGCTGCCTGATGAGGGGGAGTGAAGGGGCAGGAGCCTCTCTTTGGGGGTCAGTGATAGAACTCGAGGGAACGGTATGAAGCTGAGACAGGAGATTTCAGCTGGTATTAGGAAGAGGTTCTTTACTGAGAGGGTGGTCAGGCACTGGAGCAGGCTCTCTGGGAAAGCGGTCACACCACCAAGCTTGGCTGAGTTCAAGAAGTGTCAGGATGATGTGCTCAGTCCCTCAGTCCCACGCTCTGACTTGGCTGGTCCTGTGTGGAGCCAGGAGTTGGCTTGATGATCCTTAGGGGTCCCTTCCAACTCAGGATATTCTATGATTCTATTTTAAATAGCTTGATTTGATCACTGTTTGCTGAGTTTCCACAAATATCTGAAGGTTACACAAGGTGCCACCTATGAAATTCAAAATCTCTGTGATTCTTTCATTTGTTTTCTATAACTAAGACTGGGGGAAAAAAATCCAATTTCATATTCTGCATCTCTTTTATAAATATCCAAAATTATTATGACAAATTAGATTCACTTTCTCTTTGCATTGTTTTCAATTCCCATGCTAATTAAAATACTAGAACCTTTTGAAGCTATTATGCATAAGTGCTGACTGAAACAGACTTGGCATAAAAATTATTTTCTGACATCAGTGATGAGCAATGCTACCTTTAACATCATTATTTCAAGGGCTGTCTAGCAAAATGACTGAAAACAATCCACAGAAGCAACTCGGGAACAGAAAGGGTGATGGGAAACTTAACACATTAAGCATCTGGCAAACAGTGTAATGGCAAAGAGACTTCAGATGCTGTAGTGTAATTCTGGGTTCTATCCTCTTAGGTCAAGTCTAACAGCTGCAACTGATACCAGCCATGCATTCTGTCATAGCAGTATGATCCCATACTTGTTTTGAAATAAAGTGATCCCTGTTCCAAGAGGGGAGAGAAAAGTAGCCAGAAAAAACACTGTGAACTATTTTTGTGCATTCTTTCAACGAAAGAAGTTACTCATGAGATTATCTGACTTCAAGATGCATTTCCCTCTGACCAGTTACACTGTACTTGCATGCACTCTCATCACCCAAGGTCAGATAACTTTTTCCTACAAAGTTCTACAAAGGTTACGTTCCGATTCAACCTCTCAAAGCTCAAACATTGCTGATATGAAGTACGTAGTGAATAGCTCCATCTGATTTCTGTCCCTGATGTAGAACAAGGACTCCAGAAGTAAAGTGAAAAGTACTTTTGGAAAAGGAAAGGACAAGGCAAACCCATTCTGGATTCACCTAATAAAAGAGCAAAGGATTTGCAACACTCAGGTACCAAGTAGTCTCTATAAGGAAAAGTTGAAGATAGGAAAGTTCTGGTCAATTCCAAACCTAATGCTAAAAGAGCAGCACATAGTTTTAAGACAAGGTTGGGCTGATTTCAGCCATTTGGTGACAGCAAACCCTTGAGGAAGCACAACATGGTGACAAGGCTGCAGGTTTATAATGCTGTAATAACTGCTAAATGTCCTGGGCTTGCATTTGGCAGGCTGTTTTTAGAGCCATATTTACAACACCCTGGCAAACTTCTACAGGGCTCAATCTGTTTGGAGTGAGATTTAACACAACATTTGATGCCAAGAGTGCACAAATAAAACACCCCTTAAGTGCTAAACCTGACAAGTCCCAGCTTGCAATGGCAATGCGGTCCAGGCTCTGGAAAACTCGCTCCAGCAGCAGCTCTTAATTGTAAATCCTGAGCCATGTCTAGTTTAGGGTCAGCATTGAGGGGTTAAGAGATGGTATCTCAGCTCAAGATAGCAGATTGCTCTACTGACAGACAGAGCATAATGAAGCTTAGAAAAAGTGATTCAAAGAAGAACCCATCAAGGACATAGGATTAAAGAAACAAACCAAACCAAAACAAAACCAACAAACCCCAACCAAAAGTATTTTGTGAAATCTTAAAAAGTTCCAAGTATATTCTTTTTACATTTTTATAGTTACATTTAGTGTAGCTGATCACAAGGCAACACAGAATGAAATATGGCCTTTAGACATTCTGCAAAGGAAACATTTAATTTCTCTTGGAATACCAATGTGGATGTAACTGTTCCAAGATACAAGTTCAACTACATTTCAATCCAAATTAACTTCCTTTTTAAGAACAGCCTTATATGTAGTAATTTAAGATTGGTAAATGAGACAGAACTCATGGAGCCCATCTCAAAACAGGTTGAAAAATTCTCAACCTTGAACCTTTGTTCTTCCCTGAAGAAAAGACACCATGTTTCTCTACGTCTTCTAAAGACAACCACCAAAATTTTTACAAATTAAAAAGTTCTTACCCAATTATTTTGGTGAATGGAACACCAAAACAATACTGAGTCAATTCCTTAACTGACTGGAAGTGAGAGATGCAAGAATTCAACCATAAATAGGATCTTATTCTACATTATCTTATTGTAAAAATAACCCCTTAAAAGACAGAAACTGTCAATTTTGCCACAGAGAATGAAAGATGCATTTTATTATTGCTAGTTTCTATTTTACTAATTTTTGCTTTTGCAGAAAACCAAATTTTACTTCACCATCAAAAAGTTGCAGGAGTATATATCTGTTATACAAGCTAGGAAAAGAAAACAACCTACCACGCTACATTTTGCCTATTAAAAATGTATACTAGGTCCTCCTTAGCATTGGAAGTTATCCCATCATACCACAGTGCTCCCAACAGGGAGAGATAAGAGGAATGCTTCAGCAAAAAACAATGTCCACCCTCTAGAGATTGTCATCTTATTGAATACCTTGTTCATCTTTTAAAAACTAATGGCAAGTATTGCATTAAAAAGTCTGTACTCCATCTCATGCAGTTGTATAACTCAGCATTTTGATAGTCACTCCCTGGCGAAAGTCATAATTAAACAAAAAAAAAAGCCCCGAGCAGATTAAAATCCATGAAGACTCCATCTTCATGGAAGACCCCATCCTTGCAGATACTCAGAATCCAGCTGGGCGAAGTCCTTGGCAACCTGCTCTGACTGACTCTGATTGCACAGGGGGTTAGACTAGATGATATCAAGAGATCCCCACAAACCCCAACCAGTCCACAATTCTTTGATAGTACACAGAAAACTAAAAATTGAGTATGAAAAGACAGTGTCTTAAAATGTTTTACTTCTGACTGAACAAAACCAAGTTTGAATAAATATTTAGCTGAAAAACAATCCCATAAAAAAACCCCACAGAGATGTCTGAAAAGGTGCCCTCAGTTACCTCACAGTGGCAAGAAAGTCATTCTTTTCTCCTGTTTCTACACATTTGCAACAAAATTAGCAGGAGAGAGGATTAGAAATAAATGCTTGTCTTAACTGCACTCCTCTGTAGGCCACGGAGGGAGAAAGAGCTGCCATGCCATTCTTTAATGGTCAAAATACACAAACACCAGACCAACAGCAATCCATGAATTCCTCAAAAACACCCAGAGTTTCCCATCCCAAACTGGCAGGAGCTGAGAGATGTCCCACACAAGGCCCTTGCCTCCTGCAGATGTTAACCTCCTAACGACTGCCTCTAACCCTCACCATGACAAAGCACCTCACCTTCTTCTTGTGCCAGGTAGGAACATAAAGTAACAAAGTCCTCCTCATCTTAGGCCAAAGAAATGTCACTGCAAGGCCTTTCACCAATAAGCTTTGCGTCAGGGCCCGTTTTACCAACACCAATGCGGTGGCAGTTGAGCCTCAAGGCGCCAGCTCCCAGCTGCCCCGGCAGGGAGCATGGCAGCAGGTGGCCCGCAGCAGTGCCAGGCTCCTGAGGGGCCAGGCCTGGCCCATGGACACCCCTCAGCTTTGCCGTTTCTCATAGAATGGCGCAACCATCAACCCCACTTTTCTGGGCAGCCCAGGAAAGGGAAATTGACTCCAGCTACAAGTGCAGAGCAGTCCAGGCTGGCTCTCAAGGCCATATGACGAAACAGAGATGTCAACTCCAGACTGTTATCCTGAGCCTTCAAACTGAAGCGCATAGGTTTCGTTATCATGCTAACTGACTGAGATCCATTGGTACTTCAGAGTTACTAGTTTTAACTGGAAGACCTGAGGCCCATGACCAGCATGGCTGAAGCTTCACAGACAGTACTGAAGCATTAAATGCAGGCAAAAGTAAGTGTTTTCCCTGGAGACCCAGTAGAAGCCCTCCTACAGCATTAGTGACAGCTTTGTCTCTAGAACAACATTAAAACTCCTAAGTGACAGAATTCACAGGTGTTAAATCCTAAGTGACAGAATTCACAGGTATTTTCTTTAGAGAATATTGCACAAGCCAGTGGATTTTACACATAAATCATCCTATTAAAGCACAACATTTGAACTGAACTATCAAAGCAAGAACAAACGATGGGATGACAACAGAGCAAACCAAATAAAATTCTTGGTTTCATGCTCCATTCTTAAAGAAAAAAACCAAACAAACAGTATTCCTGATGACCATAACTGCCATAGGTAACAAACCCAACAAATAAATATTTTGTGTCTGAAGACCCAATAAAAACAGCTGCACTCAGTCTTGAAAATATACCTATAATGTAAACCAAGTATCAAAGATACCAAATAGATGACAATAAATCTTATGAGTCACTTCTAATTTCCAGTGTTTCTTAAAATTAGTTCTGTTATTTCACAAAGGGTTTTTGAAGATCTTTCTAAGGGGTCTAATATAGTGTCCTGAAGCTATAAATCATAGTACTGGCAAGAACATTATTTCTCTCAAGCACTGAGTATTTCAGTGCATATTTTTAATGTTTGAGATAGATTACTATGTCATCTTTTATCCTTTAACTACCAAAGAATAATCCAGGTATATAGAATATATTAAGTGTATTTTTAGAACTCCAAGCACCGTCTTTGGATGCACAGGCATGAAACATAACAAGCACACATTAAAGATGTATTTGCAAGAAGACAAACATGTTCAGTACAAAAACTGCAACTAGGAAAGAACCATGGTTATTTTTATTAATTTTTAATTTTTGTTCTACAACACCTCTTCAAGATAGACACGTTTTAGCTATGTTTGATTTTGCAACCACCTCCTACTTCCACAGCAAACATAATGATCTTGGAGAAGTAGGGAAAGAAAAAAGTCCCTGCTGATCACTCTGAAAAGTCTCAATTCTTATAAGTGCTACCTTTTAACAGATTTGAAATTGTATCAGCTCCTTGCTAAATATAGCAGGCACAGTTTTTAACTATATTTTTCTTATTTAATATGACGACTTGCAGAACATGAGAACTCCATACAAACTGAAATTAAAAAATCACAGCACTTCTGAGTATCACTTTATTGATTCTTCTCATCTTTCCACATTTCAACTTACCTCAGATCTTGGTGAAATTTTACTTTGGCCTGGTTGATTCCGAAGGTGACTGGCATCTCTCTCTGGCACAGAATCCACTGCACTGTCATCCTGTTGCGATTCAACCATTTCCATGGTCATCTGTCTAAAAATACATACACATCTAAATAACATGGTACAGAGACATATATCAGGCACCTAGGGAGTGCATTTAGAGCAGCCAACTCAGAGTAAATAAACAGATTTGTCTCAGAACTACCAGATTAACTGAGAAGTCCTTGCTTCCTGCTCCCTATATTAAACTATTCAATCAGATACCTAGGAGCTCTAAGACAAGAGCTTTGGAAAACTGGAAAGGGGCAGTTCTGGATAATGGTTCTCAGGGGAGCCCTGGGACCCCATGCAGTGTTGACAGCAGGACTGGGGAGCACAGCGCTCCAAAGCAGCCCACCAGCACTGCCTACAGCAGGTCTCTCACACCTTACATCTCCCACCAGACAAGGTTCAAGTTGACTGGCAGCCATGTACTACTACAGCCCTCTCAAACCTTCTGAGACAAACCCCAGCAGGGAGCTGCACTTGAGTTCTTTGCAATCTACTTGCAGCTCAAGACCCATAACAATTCTTATTGGTTTGCAGGTTTAAAAGTCATCTAAGAATAAGCAAACCCCTGACCCTCAATTTAAACTATGAGTTTAAAGTTCATTGAGGAAGCTTCCAAATATATCTGCTATGTTAAAATGTAATTACCTGGCAGCTGTTTTTCCAAATTTCTTGGCACATTTAGTCATAATGGAAGGTGTGTGTTTTAAAACAAGAGCTTGGTTCTCTTCGGCTCCCTTTCTCTCCTACTAAACCCTGCACTGAAGGTTCAACATTGAACAGGTCATTTCACAAACATTGCCATGGCAACAGGTCAGTTTATAAACAAGACAAAGACAGGATAGGGTCAGGCAGAGGCAGGCAGGATACCCCACGGGCATCCTCCCAACTTACACCAGGAATTGAGGCTGCATAAGGAAGACAATAATATAGTTGTGGGACTTAGGATGCAACAAACCTTGCTCCCTCAGGTTCAGTTACTGTAACCAGGGGATGATAAGCCCATCTGGACTCAAAGTCATCTGGACTATTTCAAGTGGCTGATGCTGCTGTTTCTTTTCTGGTCTTACACTGAGACATGGGAGTCAGGGAAGGAAAGATGCTACATGCCTGACTCTGAGGCTCCTGAATTTAGTCCCACCAGTTAAAAGTTAACTACAATAAATCAAATTAAATGTAAATGCAACTCCTTTTGCATCACTATTTTACAGAATATTCCACATCTTTTGAGGATAACTTTAAAAAAAAAAAAAAAAAAATCACCCTTTTTGCCTAGAATAAAGGCATGGAAATATGCAAAGGAAACCAGTCAAATGATATTCTAGCTTATATTCCTGGAATAGTATTCTATTGACCCCACTTAACAGTACAACTATAGTAGCAGCCAAGCTGTATGCAGTTCAAGATTTTATGGGTTAACAATAGTATTGCTGCCAACAGAAGTTAGATACTCTATGCCTGTTTCCATTCAGATTAGATTCATAAGGAGACATTTTACACTTAAGATCTTTCTACATTCCTGTATTGTTAGTTACCACTTAATTACCTTTTCCTTTAGATACAATCTAAAGATCTGCTGAAATTCACCAGGGAGAATGTTTTTACCAAGCTTTCCACCATAATATTCCATAACAGGATGTTTATCATATTAAATCACTCCAGTTTTATATGTGCATTCAATGTAAAAATAAACAAAAAGTAGAAATCAAAAACATTTTACTCCTTAGTAAACTAGGACCATCTGAGTCTGAAATATGAAAGCTCTATCTGGTTCATTTAACAACATCTCCATAAGCTTCAAAGCCAAGAAAGATTAGATAATGCACAGCCACCAGCAACAAATTCCCTGCAAAATCTTCCTAAAGATGGAAGTATAGTCAGAATTAGGTCACTTTACACAGGCCCTAAACAATTTTCTTATCCAAAGCCACCTATCATGGATAACCTACTGCTACAAAAAAAGAAAAACAAAACAAAGCAAATCTCCCAAAACCAACAATCAGTACTTTTATTCCCACTGAACGCATTCCATAGAAATTTTACCTGGAAAGAACCATTTTTTGTGTTATAAAAAATAGGGCTTAGTTTCTAAATTTTAGCTTAATTCCTCACTGATTGCAGAACACTATAAGCAAATATTTATTTTTACTACTCTAATGGGATTTTTCTCACAGTCTTTTTATTTGATATGCTCCAGTAACTGAGTTGAAAAGAGCATCAGTGCAGCAGAAAATCTAACAAAAACTTATTCCTAGTATTTTACAAAATAGAGTAAAACACAGATGATCTAAAAAGTAAAACAGAAAAATAGCAAGTATCATACAGGCCTGACAAATAACGTAAATTATAAAATCAAGAATTTTGATACATTCTCCATCTATAATTGTGTCTATTCTGACTTAACACAAATGACAACCTATTTTGAATCTTTAGGTGTAGTAAAATCTGAAAATCTGTACACTGCTTTTTAGGTAGCAAAATATTCTTTCTAGATAAGCTAAAATCAACTTCTTTTTGACAAGGTGATAATTGTGGTATGTTTGTAAACAGACAGTTGACTAAACAAGCTGTCCATAAAGACCTAATAAAAATAGCATAACTCATTTTAAAAGATACAATAGTTATCTTGGCATAAAACTTCGGTGAGAAAGATGGCTTAAAACCAGAGTGTAGCACATTAGTATCATAATTCAGACATGTTACAAGATTATGAATCTTCAGTAGACATAACCGCAGGGGATCGCTGAACTTGCAGGTGAAGGTCAGTTGCAGTCATTTGAGCCCACAGGGTTTGATGTGATACAGCCACACAGTGCCACGTCACTTCACGTGGGCTCGTGCGCTGCTCAAACCCACGCCTGCTAAGAACTTCACACCAGTCCAGGTTAGCACTGTGTTTAAATGCACTCGCATCGACCCTCAGATACCTGTAGCCTGAGTTGTACCAGTTTTGTACTTCCTGGTTTATATCATACATCGTTTTACCATGAATACATCAAACTTTTATGTAAATATACAGCAAAAATACAAAACAAGGTCATAACTATTTTTTTTTCCTAAAACATCAGTAATATGGACTGTGGTCAGAATCAGTTATTAATCCAATCCAGAAACTACATAAACACACAACTACCATACTCGGTCTGCATTGTAAGCAAATTCTGACATATTTATTGCTTCTAAGTTTCAAAGAAAGAGAAACACATTTTACTAAGCACTTTGCATTCTCTTCCTCCTATTTTAAATGAGGACCAATCAAATATTTTTAAAGTATATGGTCTTAGGTCCTGTTTAAAGTTATATGTTTTTCTTCATTGTATGATTAATTATATACAAGCTTTAGTCTTATATTTTCTTGTATGTATTAATACCTTGATTTCTTTCATTTTCTACCTTGGTTGTTTACCTTCACTGAACAGTAATTTTAAATATTTGTTTGGATTTTAAAATTAATAAACAAGTTATACACTCCCCTTATTATAAAAAGGGGCAAAAAAAGGGCTTTCTGTAATGTAGGCAAAGATAACTGCTTCTTCCTAGAAAATAGCAAAGAAATCTTCAGGACCTGGCGTGAAGTTTAGATGTCAACTAACTAGTAACATTACAATATATGTTAGCACATTTGCTATAGCCACTGAGGCTAACATATAGGTCAGTAGCAGGTAAAGACTCATTAAGAGAATGCATATAGTGTGCATCAAAAGCTTCTTCAGCTAATAGCAGCAGCATCCCTGACAGGACAATACTGACAGATAGCATCAACTAAAGGAAAATCTTACTCAGGTAACCTAGAAAATTGGAAGTCGTTTACAGCTCAAGGTGTGAGCCTTTTATATCTTTGTCCATAGGTAAAAGATGAAGCACATCAGCCCTATTAAGATGTGTCCCTGTATAATACAGAGCACAAAAAATACCTGCACTTCCACCCAGTATGGCTGTTTATTTTATAATTACATTACTGAACACTGTAAATATTTAATGTCTGTGGGTAAAATTAAAATGCATAAGCAAAGTGGTACTGTAGTTTGCATAGCTAGAACTGTGTGACTGTCTAATTCAAACCCCAGAGATATTACAAAGACAACTTCTTTATTTCAACAATACTTCATACATCATAGACTGTTCAGAAAGGTGGATTATTGCAACAGAAATTGTAAGAAGATAAGAAGTATGTTTCAGCCCTTGCTCCAAACCTCTTTGAAGGCTTTTATTCACAGGAAAGTTACTAGAAAGCAAGGATATGAATTTACAAACACCTATTTTGCATTTATTGGTGACCCCACAGTGAATGTGGAAACTCTCAGAGTGCACTAATTTCAGAAGATCGTGTTTCCAAGTATGAAGCCTATAGTCTGTTTTACTACTGTCATGGTTTATCTCCAGCTGGCACTGAGCACCATGCAGCCACTTGCTCACTCCTCCCTGGTGTGATGAGGAAGACAGTCGGGAAAAAGGAGAAAAAAGTAAAAGCATGTAAAACCCGTGGGTTAGGACAAGATTGCTTACTAGGACTTGAAAAGGAGAGGAAAATAACACCAACACTAATAAGAGAATATACAAAGCAGGTGGTACACAATACAATTTGCTCACTGCCCAGAACCTGACACCCAGCCAGTCCCCAGGTAGCAGTCCTCCCTTCCTGGCCAGCTCCCCCACATAAATATTGAGCACTACAGTGATATGGAAAGGCATATCCCCTTGGCTAGTTTGTGTCAGGTGTCTTGACTCTGTCCCGTCCCAGGTTCTTGTCAAAATTAACTTTTATTCCAGGTGAAAACAAAAACATTAGCCACCCCTTATTTTGTACCATTAAATGCCCAGATCCTATACTTGCCAATTAATCACCACCACTTTTCCTATCTTTGAGTTATATACATATACACACAGATATAATTCCTTAGGTCTACAGGTCATCCCTTCAAAATGTCAGTTGAGTTCATTTAATCTATGAGTTTGGAATACATCTATCATAACGGTCAGAGCAGGAGAGATGGTGCATGCTGAATCGAGAGTTCACGGATGGTGTATCAGGCATGCCACATGCCCACAGGCTGCAGGCTGAAGATGTGAGTTTTGAGGAATTTGCTGGGGACTGGTTGCTGAAGTCAGTTCTGGTTTCATCACCTCTGCATGTTGCTTGTTTTCAAAGTTCATTAATTTGGGTGATTCTCACTGTAGTACCATAGTTATGGCATTTAATAATTGTAGTAGTGATGACATACAGTAGCAGACTTATTTAGCAATTAACAAAATACAATTTAAATTACTGGCTGTCTTCACACAAAATCAGATGCCCCTGAGGTGCACATCAGATTTCCTCATACTTCCACATCAACCAAGTGCACCCAGGTCCTCGAGCAAAAGCAATCCCACAAATGGGTTTGCCTTTGCTTAGCAGGGATAACCCAGACCATCTTACCCTACATATTCTTCATGCACACCATGGGGACTTTATCTCCTTTTATACTGTGTGACAGTTTCAGTTTGTCAGGGGCAGCACGATTGGTAGACCCCTAGAGTTAACTAACCACATGCCCTCTGCTAAATGTGAACCCCAATGTTTGAGGGTCCCACCACCCAGTTCTGAGGGTGCTCTCAGTGTAGTCCTTAGCACCCCATTCTACCGCATGATTTTCCTGGAGGTTGGTGCATAGTAGAGGCTGTGATACACCCACTCAATGCTGTGCTCTTTGGCCCAGGTGTCTAGGAGCTTTTTTAAGGAAAAAGTACAGAAAAACCTGTAACCCCAACTCCAAGGGTCAACCTCAAGTCTTCCCTGGCGCTTTCTGCCAGAGACTCCAGTTAGGGCTATTCTCCCAGGCTGCAGTGTAGAGCACATTCAGTCTGGTCCTGCCTGGACTGGCTCAAGGGCTACTGTGTAGTCTGTTTCCTGCCTGCTCTGTTCAAAGGCTTGTCGCTGCTCAGGGCCCCACTGGAAATCATTTCTCTCCCAGGCCCGCTGACAGAGGAGGCTTACAATCACATTGTAATTTGAAATATGCATCCTCCAGAAGCCCACAACAGAAAACCTGTGTTTCCCTTTTATTAATTGGTGGAGACATTGCTCCTGTTTTGTGGATCACATTTATTGGCACCTGCTGACGCCCATCTTGCCATTTTATTCTTAAAAACTACATCTCCTGTGCAGGTCCCCTGACCCTACTTCACTTTACAGTAAAACCAGCATTCAGAAGGACTGGACTATTTTCTTCCCTTTCTCAGAAACTTCTGCTGTGTTGCACCATTCGATGACATCATCAATATCCTGGCAGGTGCCCCAGAGCTCCACCCTGTTCCGGTGCAGTCTGGATCAGTCCACAGTAAACCCTGGGGCTGTGTTTCCACCCCTGGGGCAGTCGATGTCAGGTGTACTGAACGCTGCTGTGGAAGCAAACTGTGGCTGCACTCTGCTGCCAAAGGGATCAAGAAAAAATGCCCTGGCTTTATCAGTTGCAGCATAGCACTTGGCTGCCTTTGACTCCAGCCCATACTGCAGTTCCAGCACGTCTGGCATGGCAGCACTCATGGGCAGCGTGACTTGACTCAGGCCACAGTAATCTACTGGCAGTCTCCACTCTCCATCAGACTTTCACACTGGCCATACTGGACTGTTGAAGGGTGCATGGGTTCTGCTGATCACTCCCTGCCTCTCCAGTTGACAAATCAGATCCTGGTGCAATATTGCCACCAGCACAATATTGTGATAGCAATTGGCACCTGTTGTTCTTTGACCCTTGGCAACCCTACACCAGAAGAACACTCCAAGAGCACTGGCAAAGTAGACAATTGTTCCATTTCCTTTGTTTCCAAGGCAGCTATGCCAGGATGCATGTAGCCTCTGGGCCAGTAACAACTGTGTGTTTTCCCCAGTCATTCCCAGATAGACTTGCTTGAGTCTCCATCAGAGTCAGCTGTTGGGGTCCCCCGTCACTCCAGAAATACAGATGGGTTCTGCCCCTTCATGGCTGAATAGCATTAGGGTACACTGGGCACTGGTATCCACTAGGGACTTGTGGATATCCTATGGATCTGATGTGCCAGGCGATCAGATCCACACAGTCTAATAAACCTGGTTGTCCCTCTCCTCCCCCTGGTTGGAAGCAGGGCCCTTCTAATTTGGCTGATAGTATTCATTACTCGCTTCTTGTAAAAATAACTTATAAGTCCCTTTACAAGGGCAGTAAGTACAATCAGGTCTCCCTCTTGGTCTAGGGAACTTCTTGCTAAAAACTGGAGTGACATTTTTCCTAGAAGGATCCCCTTTTGTGAATTGTTTTCCCTTGCAGATCATATACATTTGCCTGCCTCTAGGGTTGAGGTAGGTTTTCAACCCCACTTCCTCCATGGTCATACAGGTAACACCACAGGGTGCCTCAGGGTGTGTACCTTCTATATCCTCTCTCTTGAGCAGAGTAATGCTTGTTGCCAATAGCTGAGATACCGGTCCATACAGGTGTGGAATAGGACATATTCTTTTTGAGTTGCTGCATCTTCTAGGACAGGTTCTCCACAGCCAGGATGAGGCTGAGGAAGACTTTCTTTGTATTGCCAGTTGGTCAGCCACTTCACACACTGTTGGTGCCTCTTTACCTTTCTAGCTCACTACTGACAATGAGCTGGTGTATAATGATGGTGCACTCTGTACAAGTTTCAGCCCCATAGGTCAAGTATACTGGACATCATCTGGATCTGTAGGTAACTGTGCGTTAGTTATCCAGGTCTGAACAAACCATCTCCCCACAGCTAATTCCTTCAGGAATTACATAACTCTCTCCATTGTGGTCTGCTTGTCTGGAAGACATACATCATCTTCACTGAAGGGCTATATTTCCCTCACACCAGACAGAAATTGCCTCCAGAGACTGAGTTTATGTCCCTTTTCCAATTGCTTTGTCAATATCCCCATCCCTAGACAGGGATCCCAGCTGCTTGCACTCCCTACCCTCTAATTCCAGGCTACTGGCCCCGTTATCCCAGCATCAGAAAGGTAACAATGTTCTCACCTGGATGGCAGCTAAAATATTTTCTCATAGCTCACAACTCACTCGGGAACAGGGATCAGGTTCTGGTTCTGCCTCTTTCTCCTCTTCTCATGATGGTCCTGGTTCATTGTCATCCCTTACTCAGTGAACTGACTTTTTGTGCATTTCTTTGTCTTTGTAGGGCGACTGATACCAGTATGGGTTGGTTTTTTGGCTCTGCTGTGGTGCCTGGCACCAGGGTTGGAGTAGCCACAGGACCTGTCCATCTGTTCCCCTTCTCTTGTCCCTGAGGGTGCTGCCGACTATCAAGCAGTGTTTGATAGACTCTGGCCATGGCCCTACACAATGCAGGGAGCTGTGCCTCTTTGGAACAGCCACAGCGCTTTCCTTTCACATATTCTGACACTTTATTGGGGTCCTGTAGTTGTTCAGAAGTGAAGTTCCAAACCATTGGCAGTGCTAAGTTCTCAAGATACCTGCCTATATATTCCCACATGCCATACCATCCCTGACTAGTCAACCTTGGGGCAGATCTCTGGGTGGTATTCTTAAAACAGCTTTTTGTAATTCTAAACAAGACCTGAAACACATTGAGGAAACACAGTAATTGAAACATGCTGGCTTGAACAACCCAGGTTATTCAAATTCTCAAAAGCTGCTGTAACCAGCCTGAAAGGAAAAGGGAAGGTGAAAGAGCAGGAGAAAGTATATCCCCAGCTTCCATCCCACCTTCTCCATAGACTGGGTGTGACTATTGATCAATTCTGAGAGATGCCATCCAAAGTACGGGCATGACAGCAATGCCACATCCAGATATCAATTTAACCTCCTGGCCAGAGATGTTATCAGATCATGAGTCAGTATTATACAGTACAGCAAGGTGAGAGTCCTGACCCCCATCCCAGAGGTGACAGTGCAGCAGGGAACACATACAGCAGGCACGGGAATACATGCCACAGCCACATGAACAAACAAGACATCCTAGAGACCGGTGACTGTTTGGCTAATGTAATAAATGTGTATGACAACTTGGTTTTAACACACTGCTATCGGATCTGTCATTATCTCTACCTTCCTGGCCCCATGCTGAGCACCAAACAACGACTGTTGTGGTTTAGCCCGACATGTGCCCAGCACCACATGGCTGCTCATTCCAAAAAAAAAAAAAAAAAAAAAAGAGAAAACAAAAGGTAAAACCCATGGGCTGGGACAAGGACAGTTTACTAGGAGAGCAAAAGGAGGGAACATAACACCACTTCCACCAGTAATAAAAGAATATACAAAGCAGGTGATACACAATGGAATCTGTTCACTGCCCAAAACATGACATCCAGCCAGTCCCCAAGCAGTGATTCCCCCTCCCCTGCCAGCTCCCCCTCCTTGCATACTGAGCAACTCTTTGGCTAGTTTGGGTCAGCTGTCCTGGCTCTGTCCCATCCCAGCTTTTTGTGACAATTAACTCTATCCCAGAAAAAAAACCAGGACAACTACACTGCTCCACGAAGCATACCAGCTGGCAAGTGGTCACACCATTCAGCCAGGTAAAATGCGTGACAGTGCAACAGACCACATTCTGAAAGTGTAATCTCTGTAAACTCTTCAGTATCAGCACAATGCCAAGTTTCTTGTGTCTCCTAAACTCTAACGTGTCTCCTCTTTTCTTCCCTATCCTTTTCTTCCTAGTGTATCTTAACAAAACCCCACCTGCTGTTACTGTGAGCTCAAGCATACTACCCATCACCCTGCATCTGCCGCCTCAATAAGCTGGACAAGATAGCGCTGAGTCTGCTGCAAAGAAGACACATAGTCCCCGTTTGGAAGAGTCCATCCAGTCCCTGACTAGGTAAGAGGATCATTTAACTGTCAGAATCTCTGAAATCGTTTAACAGCTGCAACTCATGCGGTTCCACTCAGCGCCGAGTAAGGTGCTGACGCAGCAGTGGTGGATGCAGACAAACCCCTGAAACTTTATGCACGATGTAGGACCCACAGATCTGAGCGTGATGCTCTCCCATCTGCTTTTTTGTCCCCGCTCGGAAAACCCTGCGGGCAAGGCTGTGATCCAGCCCACCGGACTTTGGGGAAAAAAACACCAGGCACCGCGGCCAACCCCCGGCCAGCGCTCTCTCCTCCGCGCGGCAGTGCCGGCAGCCGGGGGAGCACGGCGGACGCCCCAGGGACCTGCCGTCCTGGAGCTCTCTGGCTGCCACGGGAAGGCACGTTGCCCCGTCCCCTCCCTCTCGCCGGACCGCCGACAGGCGAGCCGAGCCGGTCTCCCTCCCAAGCCTCGCTCGCAGGAAGGACCCCGAGCCGCAGCCTGCCGGTGGCCGGCGAGCAGCTCGGCTCCCGGGCTGTAACGGAGCAGGGCGCTCCAAACGCCCTCCTTCCCGGGCTGCGGAGACGCCTCGGGGCCGCCCGACAGAACCACGCCGGGAAAGCCGGTCCTGCGCCGCCGTCCCTGAGCGCGACGCGCTCCCAAACGCCGGCGAGGACGCGCCTTCGTCCCCTCCTGCGCGCTCCCGGCGGCAGGGGCTGACCGAGCCGCGCAGCGCCCCCTGCCCTGTTCTGCCCTGCCCCGCTCTGCCCTCCCCTCCCCGCTGCCGGGTCCGGCAGCTGCCCTCGGCGCTCCCCCGCTCTCGGCCCACAGGGGGTCGGGCTGCGCGCACACGTGTCCCCGCCCCCTCCCGCACTCACCCGCCGCCCTGTACGTGATGCCCCCGTCACAGGGGGTGGGGGGATTGGGCCGGGCGGAGCCGCACGTCGGCTTCACGTCAGCGCTGATGCAGCCGCGCCGCTACGGGGGCGCTGAGGAAATGGCGTCTGCGGCGACTCCCAGCCCCAGCGGCCGCGGAAGGAGGAGGAGCCGGGGCTTAGGCGACTTCACCGATTGGCCACAGGGCGCCCAACGGCTTGGCGCGTTGACCAACCGCCTCCACGAGGTTGTCGTCAGAGTCTCTCATTGGCCGGGGGCGGGACGAAGTACGCGGAGTGGGGGAGGAGCGGGACGATACCCGGCACTGCCGGGGGAGGGAGGCGGCCGGTTGGGCTCCCGGCGCTCGTCGTTGTGGGGCGCGAGTCGCTGTTTCTCAGGCCGGGGCGCCCTCGGCAGTCGATCGGGGAGGGTGGCCACGCACCCCGGATGGGGCTTGCGCTCGGGGCATGCGATAGCAGGGGCGCGGTGCCGCCCGAGCTCAGCCGATAAGAGCCCTTGGCTGGGCCGCTCCGGCCCGCGACGAAGGGAACTCCCCGCCGAGGCCGGGCTGGCGCTGCCCCCAAGCCGTGCCCGGGGAAGGGGGCACCGCGCGAGCCGCTGGTTGTCGCCTCGGCGGCGCCGGAGCAGCGAGGTACAAGGGAACTTGCCGAGGCAGCGGCTGGCGGGACAGGCAGCCCGCCGAGCCGGTGCTCGCTTTCACATTGCCCTTGCGCCCCTTGTTTCCCACCGCGCGTTGTCCCTTCGGAAGCGGGGCACCGCGCTTCGCGTGTGTCCGGCGGCGCGGATCGGAAGCTGCCAGGCGGGGACGGGCGGGAGCTACGTGCGCACCGCCCCGCTCGCTGCCGCGGGTGCGTGCGAATGTCATGAGTCATGTTTGGTTTGTACAGTATATTTGAGCAGTCCCGTTCCGGGAAATAGAAGGCCCGTGTTCTCGGCGTTAATGGCCCTGCGTGCTGTTGCTAGCGGTGTTTTAACCTCGTGTGTCTCACCGCCTTCAGTGCCTCGCAAAGCAGTTTCAGAAGGGATTGTACTGCTGTGTATGTTAAATTACACGTCTCTACATCACTCCACTTGCCTTCCGAAGCTATGTAATGTATTCACCCGTTTTTATGTATTTTTTTTCTGTCGAAGCTATTCGGTGGTGTGCTACATAAGAGTGAAACCCCTGAGCTAACTTCACACGGCTCATTGTGACTGAAGAATTGGAGGATGTGTGTGTCAGGATTGGTAATACATCTGTACAGGTCAAACAGTCAGTCTTATTCACAGAGTGAAGAAAACCTAGGTATTGATTTCCTGTGTTTGAAAAAAAGCCAAATAAATCTTTGACTTTGTGAGAGACTAATTACATTTATTTGCAAAGGTTTCTGTCTTTAAGCGTTTGTTCATGGGCCTCAGAAGTTATTTAACACAGCTATCCAAATCACAATCCAGTGCAAAGAATGCAAAGTTTGAAATGTCCCTATTGCTTATGCAAGTCTTCAGTTTTCATCCTACATTTCCTTTGTTGAAATACTGAACAACCTCCCCTTCCTGTTTTGAGTTCTGTTTCCCTCCTTTTGCTCTTTGCATATATTTTATCTGTCTTTTCAGAGTTTTAGGTGGGAGTTTCTTTTCCCACCGTTAATAACCCATCTGGCTTGACAGCTAACTGTTAGGGACAAAATTACTAGGCAAATCCATCAAAATATGTTTCCTAAAAAAACTCCCAGTCAGTTAGAAAATATTTGATAGAACAATGAGATAATGAAATGAGCAGGCAAGTGTAAAAGTAGTGAGAACAGCTGTGGGAGACTCTGGAAGAAATTCAGTCTTCGCTTAGCATAGTCAAAAAGCCAAAAGTATCTGTTGTGATCTGGGAGCACCTCAAAAATATTTTTGAAGGTAGAAGTCTGATTACAAGCAGGAAGAAATTTTTAATGAGTGTGTTAAGTACTGGAAGCCCCTGGAGCAGGCTATTTATAAACAAGCTGAGAATTTCCATGGAACTCTTAAAATGTAGACACGGAAAAGCAGTTATTTTCTTTTAGTTTTCAAGTAAGTGGTAAGCAGCTTGGAAATGTTTACCTAAGAATTTATTGCTGTTACACCTCTTCTCTCTGATAGTTTAATGAAGTTTATCAAAGGAGGGAGTGAACTGCCAAAGGGATTTAATCCTCAGTGATAACCAAGATGACTAACTTGAGCGCTCAATGTGGTCTCCAGGTCTTGCAGGGGTTTAGCGTGGCCACAGGGCTCATGGTTTGGAAGAGGAGGGCAATGAAGCATGGCAGGGTTTGGGCACTGTATTTGGTAGCTGAGGCCAAAACAACCTTTGCTACAAAGTGCATCACTGACTAAAATCATTCCTAAATGGTTCTAATTCACTTGCTATCAATCCCTGATATGACCCAATTTACTTTCAAATGCTAAGACCAAAAGCAATCCATAAGAAGACTGCACAATGTTGTCCTAATTTACATAAGGAGGTACTGAACATAAATTTGATCTCCAGGCGCTTTGCTGACATCAGAGCAACTACCTAGGTTGTCTTTTCCCAGCTGACACAAATCATTCAACCTGATGCTTTGTCCTGCAGATTCAAGGAAGCAGCAATGATTCAGTTGCTTGTTCATCCTTTCTTGGCTTTGGTGGGCAAAGTCAGAAGTTCTGTAAAGAGAAGTTAAAGATGTAACTGACAGAAAACTGTGAATTTAAGCAACCCCCGTTTGCCTTTGGCATCTCATTCCCACCCCTCAATTACCTCCCTTAGGTATCCCAGAACCCTGTCTGGGGAAGTATTTTAAGTTAGAAACAATATATCAAGAAACAATGTTTCTTTCAGTCTGGATCAATGCCCAAGTCTGGTCCACTGCAAAACTACCTCAACTGAGGGGTAGCTAGGTGTAGGCAGTGAGTACACCAGAAGAAACACAATGCCCATTGCAGAAAGCATAACTACTTTACCAATGCATTATTACATCAGTATGAATGCCATGGATATAGCCTCCAGATAACTGATTTTACATATTGGGTTTTCACAGCTATCTTTTAAATAGATCTTTGAAGGAATAGGCTTAAAATAACTTGATGCATGTCATTTATAATGTATTGTTGTACAAAGTTCATACATTGACATGGTGTAAGTCAAGACAGAAAAAGTGATAAGCTACTCATTGTAGCAAATCCTTTGCAATTAGGATTCAGGCATTTGAAGATAAAATAGCTTAGACAGACAAAAGGCAGCCTATTTGAAATAATACTGATTTTTAATAACTTTTCTTGGATTATCCATTAAAGAAATTATTCCAGGATTGACATCTTGGCTGATATTTAAATGTTCATTCTGTGATTTGGTATGTTCCATATATCTCTGTTTAACTCATGCCCCACATACACATCCTAAACATTTAGGAATGATAACATAAAACTTTCTGGTTAAAGAAAAATATTTTTTCAAATTCTGTCTGAAATGCCCTAAATGGTATTTATATAAAGAAAACAATAACTTCTAGGTATCTTATTATGCCAGAAGTAATTCCCACTGAATGCTGAACTAAAAGAAGTCCAGTAAATGTAGTCCCATATAACACTTCATGAAGCTCCCTATTAGGCTTTCCTAACAGCGTTCTGCTTTTCTTCACTTCCGCAGTCTGATATTTTATGCCTACTAAAGATTGCATGTTTATAACTGTTGTCAGAAGTCATAAATTAATTCCTTATTGGGTATGTGAACCTAGAAGAGACCGAATTACCATAAAGTAATTGCATCACAGATCTCTTGACAGACCACTCCAGTTTTAGCTGGTCATTAAATAACCCTACCTCTCGCCTTTCACTGCCCCTAAAGGAATAAAAGGACAATTACAGAACTTGCAGGGTGGTGACAGGGAAGTGCAGTCAACACACAGCCGCTGTTTTCACAACTTATTTTGTAAGAGTGATGAAAGTCAGAAGTAACCAATACCCTCATGCTGCAACAGAATCCTGATCCATCTAAAACACAGAACAGATTAGGCAAGAAGTATGCTGTGATCTATATAAAATACAGAACACTGTAGTGAAAGTAAAATACAAGACTAAGCATTTCTTTTACCTATTTTTTTAATAAACTGCTAGCAGTCCTTGAAAAATACGTATTTCCTTTGGCTTACAGATACAAACAGAAAAGGCAGATCCTTAAAAAGGCAAATATTGAACAATATTGTGAACAGTAAAAGCTTGGTAAATTACTTTTTTGCCAAATGTACATCGGTTTTAAAAAATGATACACATCTGTAGGATTACAAATAAATAGTTATGTTTTCTTTCCTAAACTACATTAAGATGGAAGTAAGACACAGTGACTGATGCTTTTTTTTTTTTTTTTGCTACTACCCACCGTGGGACCCTCTGAAAATTGATCCTGACTAAATTAGAGCTGTGGTAAGGTATTACCTTGACCTTTGTGGGTAGCAGTAGCCAGACACACAGGAAGGAATATCCTTGAGGAGTCCCAGGTACAGCCTAGTGGGAAGTCTGACCTAACAGCTGGGAGATTTTGCAGTACCTCAGCAAGCTCAGCACTGCTTTGTGTCATGTAAATAACAGGATTTCTTTATTTGGAAGGCTTTGAGGTTATTATTGTTGAAAGGAGCATTGAGTACTAGTTCTATTTTAAAAAAATACTATTACTTTGATTTTCTTGGGTTTGTAATGATTTGATTTTGGATAATAACTTGCAGTTGTGCAGTCTGAAATAAAGTATTTCAATGTGGTTTGTTTGTATTTGGTGTTGGTGTTGTTATTGTTTTAGGATTTGTAATCAGAAATGTAATTTTATAAATAGAAAACAGGAATCACAAGTGATAGGCTACCATCTGATGTGTCATTGAATGGTTTGGGTTGGAAGGGACCTCAAAGTTCATGTAGTCCCACTCCCCTGCCATGAGCAGGGACACCCTCCGCTAGCCCAGGTTGCCCAAAGCCCCATCCAGCC
The DNA here is from genome assembly GCA_027925045.1 of Hypotaenidia okinawae. NCBI lineage: Eukaryota > Metazoa > Chordata > Aves > Gruiformes > Rallidae > Hypotaenidia > Hypotaenidia okinawae. Next base: position 15,496,499 of record BSDF01000002.1, read on the forward strand.
TGGCCTTGAACACGGCCAGGGAGGGAGCAGCCACAGCTTCTCTGGGTAACCTGTGCCAGGGACTCACCTCCCTCACAGGGAAGCTTTTGTTTCCCAATATCCAATCTAAATCTCCCCTCTTCAAGCTTAAAAGCATTACCCCTGTCTTAGCACCACACTCCCTGATAAACAATCACTCTCCAGCTTTCCTGTAGGCCCCTTTATATATTGGAAGGCTGCTCTGAGGTATCCCTGGAGCCTTCTTCAGTCTGAACAAACCCAATACTCTCAGTTTGTCTTCATAAAAGAGGTGCTCCAGTCCTCTGATCACCTTCCTGGCCCTACTCTGGACTCACTCCAACAGCTCCATGTCCTTCTTACATTGGGAAAGGAGGGGTACTTACTGATGTGCAGGCTGTTCACAGTGCCGTTTGTGACATGGCTTTTGTATTTCTTTCATGTCAAGTGCTGTTAGTTCTTAATCTACCGGTAACACACATAAATGGTTTAAGCAATATATTTTTCCTGAAGAGGAAATCTCTTTTATCAAATGCTAGCTGAACTAATCTAGCTCCTTGATGATGCTATTTTGCCATCTGGCTTTTTTATGAACTGTGCTTTTAGTGTTCTATTTATCTACCACATTTACACATTACAGGTATCAGTCTCCATTAAGTATGAAAAATGTGGTTTACTGAAGTATTTGAGAGACAAATAGATGCATTTATAAAATAATTTCTAAAAAAAAAATCCAACCTGAGGAAACTCAGTGGAACAATGTCTAGTTTAATTTAGAAATTTTTTGTTTAGAAATGGGCATTTCCCATTTATCATACTTTAGTGAAGACAGATATTAGTCGCTCTTTTTTCTTTTCCCTTTTATTGTCCTGGAAACAGCAGCTCTGCAAATTCAACCTTGTCTCAAAGCAAAGTTGTGTTGTCTGAGATTCGTCATCACTAAGTTGCAGTTACCGAATTCAAATGTTGTTCTTCCGTAGATGTGTATTTATACATACTCCCCCTCCGCCCCGATGACAGAGCAGTATGCTGGGGTTTACATTTTTAGTATAGCAGTGGAACCACTCAAGATTTGGATGACTGTTTTCTCCAAAACACTGTGCCTAGCAAGCAAAAAGAAGCAGACTTACTTCCTCTCACAGTATCTGTTGAGCAATACCCGTTCCCTGTGTTACAAGCATTGCCTTGTGAGGATCATTTTAATATGATTTTACTATGTATCTTTTATAAGAGTAGCCATACTGCTAAAAATACAAGATGAACCCCTTTCTGAAGGCAACACCACCATTTCTGAATTAACAGGGAAGGAGAGGGGTTTAGAATCGGCCTGGCTGTGCTGTTCGGTTTGGTTCACTGCTGACAAACAAATTTCTTAACGATGAATGGGGAGAGGCAAAAATAACTTCCCCTGGAACTGGGACTGTCCTTGCCCTGCACAGTGCCCTCCCGCGGTGTTTTATTCCCCTCGTGCAGCGACAGAGATGATGCACGACACTTTCGCTGCCACCGCACTTCTGTGACACGCGTGTCTTTGGGATCCCCTGCGTGTAAGCTAACACATGAAAACTGCAAACGACAGATCATTTATATAGTCAGCTTCAGGGAGAGTTTCATATTCAAACTAAAACCCCTGAAAGCAAGATCCCAGTAATTAATTCAAACCCAGGCAGGTAATGACTCGGCCAGGACTCCTCCGCTTCCAAGTCACAGAAGAACTTCACTGGAAGCTCTTTTTTTCTTGTTCACAGCTTGTTCAGATTACCAATCTGATAAATAGGAACACTGAAACCTCTTAACTGCCAAATTACTTGTCTGTTAGTAAATTATTCTCTCTGATTCCACCCAGGCCCTAACAAGTACCAGAGGTGCCTGCATTTGATACACTCCCCAAACACAAAGGATATACAGCCTTTTAATGGAGCAAATGAGAACTCCAAAAGCTTGCACTATTCTGACACCTGATGTATACAGCTATTTTATATCTAAAAAGTCCTCAGATTGAAAGTCACCGCATTATAGAAGTTTTACAACTCACTGATCTTCAAGTACAAGTTCTAAATATGCAAATTTGCTCATCAATAATCTTACAGAACATTTTTTTAGCAATTCTATTGATTTTTTGGCAAAAAACAGAGGAAAGGAAAATTTTCTAGGATTGCTCATACATATGGATAATTGAACTGCTTAGTTACAATAACATGAAAGCAAGTTGGAGCCCCTTTATGATAGTGAGGGAAAAAAAGTCATATTTGTGATTATTTCTTTTCAAGCAACCTGAGGCCCAGGGGCAGGCCACAAAAATCTGGGAGCTGAAATAAGCAGCTGATGGTTAACTAATAAATGTTGCTCATTTAGCAACAACAGCTCAACTCCTGTTTGGTTTCCTATTTCATGAACAGAAATATGCAGATTTCTTTAAGTCTTAGTGTAGGCTGTACAAGCATTAACTAAAGTATTTTTTATGTATTCAGCACTGCCTTCTAGTGGGCATGTTTGCAGTGAGCTTCTGTTTCATACCAAGAATTAAAGGGGTTGAAGCAGAGAAAATAATCATACATTTAAAATTCTTCATAAGCTTAGAAAAATGAAAGCTACAAGAATAATACTTTATGGGTGTGTATTTTTATAATCACAAACAGTACATTTAGTTTATACATTTATATATATTTTGGATGTCACCACATGAAAGACAAACAGCTATCATAAAACTCTAGGTTAAAAGTAGCTGTAATGAAATAAAAGTTCATTCCTGCTTTTGTTTACTTTGGTTTTAGAAAAAAAATCTTCTTTTAAAATTATTTTATCTGCACCAATAATACAGACTAGCTCATTTAGTGAAATTTTAATGTAATGAATGTAATATGAAAAATTCAGCATAAACCTTATGTACAAACTAAGGAGTGTGGTTGCAAGGGAAGGAGACAGGTAACTTGCTCAGAATTTAGCAAATATGCTATTTTCTAAAGGCAAAAGGCTAAAGGATGTTACTGTGAAGATGGGATTTGACATGGAAGGCAACAAGACCAGACAGCAACTTGGAAGGCCTCTGGAAATGAAACTGCGGTGGGGAATGCGGGCTGTTCACTGCCAGTTCAGACTGCAGCCTGTAAACCAGCTCTTAAATAAAGCAGCAGGTCATATTGTGGCACATTTCATAGAGTGTTTGTATTATCATAGGCCTGTGGGATTCCTAAATTTGGAGCAAAATAATACAGTGTTAGCTGTAGCATAAACATAAACAAAACAGGCAGCTCCTGCCAGAAGAATTTATTATGTAAGAGAAAAGAAAACAAGTTAATACGAATGGACAGAGAAACACACGTATCAGATAAGAGAAAGCAAACACATAAACAACAGGGGGACTTTAGGAAACACTGCAACGCTGGTGAGAATGATGGACAGGTTTCATAGCAGATGTAATCACAGAAACATTAAATTTGTGTATGTGGTATGGTGAGGTTTTAATGTACTACAAATTAACCTGTGGAGCTCACTTCTGTAAGCAACAACTGATAAAGAATTGATAGTAATTCACTGTGAAAAAGTTGTCTTCTCCATAGAACTATCCCATGGTGGAAACTTTCAGAGTCACCCACCAGCAACACTCTCGCTACAGCTGCCAAAAGGTAACTCTGAGCCCAGGTTAAGCAGGATTTAAAGTAGTGCTGGACTTTTCTGCCATCAAGAAATGAGGCAAGACACGGCTAAGGTTACTGAACATGCCATTCATTGATCACGCTTTCTCAAATGGCAACTTTCTTAGCTGGCATTAGCAGGCTTCATTCACCTGATCTGCAACTGGGCTTCAAGATGCAGGAACAGCACTGCCACACAGTCAACACTGAAGTAAACTCACTGGTATATAAATCATGTAACCACTCGTGTAAAGCACCAGTGCTGCACATGAGTTTAGTCGTTCTGAGCAGATTATGTGAGAGTGACTTCTTCACAGAGCGCAGGAGTACCTCTCTGTTCTTTTGGATATGCAGGCAGCACTGTGGGAGTGACGGGGTTACTTACGCAGCACATGGAACAGAGCTCACATCTTGCTCACCTCAGACTCCTGCCAATACCCCACCATGTATTTTTAGGCAGTGATACTCTGGACAGCCTTGATAAAGAAAAATGATGAAGAGTATCCAGGTCTTACGAAGTCTGGGGAGTTGGAAATTGTTACTTCCTAAATACATTTAAATCAGAGAAAAAATTTTAAATACCTTACATAAAAAGTGATAAAGAGTGTTCATGTTCTTCCTCCCAGTTGTGCTCCCCTCATTGCGGTTCCCCACCTGCAGTCTTGCAGAACAGTGTTCACAGAAGAGGTAAGGATCTCATACCTAACTTAAAGTCTCTGGAAATTGTGAATATTCATCATCTCAGAAAATCAACATGCTTCTCCCCTGCTGTAAACACCCAAAAATATTAAATTTGCGAATACCTCCCTCCCTCTATCTGTTTCCAGTTCACAACAGTGAACTCAGAGAACTACTTCCTCACGTAACAGAAACTTAGAAAATACATGCTGTGTGAAGTGTGGGTAGTGTACAGACAAGGGGGTTATGTCGAAAATAGAGAAATCTGATATTGTGTTTAAGATGTCTAGAAAGAGTTAATAAAACTACTTAAAACCCAGAGAAAATTATGTCTTAATGAACAAGTTCTAAGCACTGGAAACGAAACAGGCAAGGGCTTGATTTGAGAACAGGAAAAGCAATTATTTTGATATGAGTTTTGAGTAATTTCAACAATGGAGAGCTTTCTGAAATAAATGTCTTTTTCAGAAAACTATGTAGATACGAATGCTGTGTACTCTTAATGGATACTTTTTTTTAGCCTTAATAAAACCTTAATAAAGCCTTAAAAAAGTCTAAATAATCATCTCTGCATATTGATGCAGAGATGTTTCAGTTGAACCTCTGTAGCATGCACAGGTTTTATGTAACGCTTTTCGCATTAGCGCTTTCAATTTGTCGAGGTGCCGCAGCAGCCCGTGTCTCCGTGACATTCCCCCTGCCCTGGTTAGGTTTTCTGTGTCACACCCAGAAAACCTGCCCTCAATACTTCTTACATTCCAAATTCAGATTTTCAAAGGTGAAGAGGAACAAAGTTGGACCAGCTATATTTAGCAACAGGTACCAGAGGGTCCTAAACTGGTCTGGCTGGTATTAATTTATGTGTTTTAAAACAAGACACTTCAGATGCAGTTTATGTGAACCAGTCTCACCAGATTTGCTTTATAATGGAGCTTTGGATGCTATTTATCCCATCCTACTGTAGAAATCTAAAATGAGGTAAATGACTTGCCTGCTTCTCTCAATATGAAAGGGGGATCTCGACCGACTAGCTCAGCTCTAGACATCTACTTTGTAGGTGCAGAATTAGCCTGGTTTTGGATCTCTTTATTGCATCTTTAAAAAAAAAAAAAAAAAAATCACCCTGATACTGCTCACTACAGGAAGGCAAATGTCCTGAATGATCTGTGCAGCGAATGGGTGGGGAGGAGATTTCCAGAAAACATTCTGTGTGTTTATCACGTTGTGAGCATTTTTGTCTTTCAATGCTCTTTAGCTGCAAATATGACACAACATATCTGTAGGAAAAAATTGCTGGTGCTGAGGACTGGATATTCCCACAGATTTCCAGAGGTTTTCCTTCACAGTCTTGATCTCATCAGCATTAACAGTTGATCAGATGGACTACCTGCTGATGTAATTGCCTGATTATTACATCATTTTGCACAATTATTTTTTAGGAGTTGCTTTTCAGAACACAACCTCACAGAACCAGCTGTGTGTTTCTGATGTTGCTATTTTCAGGTGGAAAGGAAAAAAAGGAGTACTTGAGGATCTTGTAAAGAAGCATACTTGTATGAAAACCCTCTTGCATAATAGGAGCAGCTATGGCATTTCCATAATTAAACAAATAAACATGTGGGCTGAAATCAAACACAGATTCCCCCTCTGGCAGGAAACATATTCCAAAGAACAGTTATAAAAATGTTATCTTTTGAGTGATTCAGCAATTATATTAGCAATTACTGAATATTTTTATGATAGTTAATTTTCATATTGTATTCCTACCCCTCACATACTGGAACTTCCTAAAATCAAAACAAAATAGCTAAATTTATAGTGAGCTATTTTGAACATTTTTTGAACATGTATACCTTTTACAAAGGAAATAAAAAGCATGTATTTAGAAGTATTTCATATGATATAATGGCACACTTGCACATAAGGAAGAAAATGGTAAGGAGATTATAGAATAGTGTAAGGAGATTCTACACATTTCTTTGTAATCTAGTAATTGTTCAAGGGTTGTTGAAGGATTGAAGATTGCTTAAAAGCCGTCTTTATCCACAGAAGGTACAGCAGCCCAGTTACTAAAAAGTTGTTTGAGTATGTAGGAAAGGATATGTTCGGCGCCATCAGAACATGAAAACCAGATTTCCAGAAGGAATATACAACAAACTGGTACAAGAAAACTCAAACATTAGTTTCTGTAACATGGAGCGTTAAACTAACACACAGTTCATTTGAGGAGGGGGAGGAGAAATAGGCTTCAGGAATCAGATCCTGCTCTTAGGAATTACAATAGGCACCCCTCTGCCAAACAGCTTGCAGAGCCACGGTAAATACAGGGAAAAGTTACACTTTTACATGTAACTTGTCATGGTTTTACACGTTCTCTGATGTGCTTTGGAATCATTCTCTCATCATGTCAGTCCCGCAGCCTCTCTTCCGTGAAACCTGGCTGTTTCTCTCTGCAAGCCTCAGGCAACGGGCCCCCATTTCCCTGAAAAATGGAAGGAAGCAGACTTTGGTTACTCGAAGTAAAACGAGAGGCAGTTGCGACTGTCGTGCAGTCCTGACTCGGTGCACGTCACAGGTGTCTGCACACCCACATCCAGGTCACCTCTGACACGGGAAATGAGGTGCGGCCACAGCACACCAGGACGTTAAAACACTTTGCCTCCACGCTGATTTTACATAGTTATTTCGTATTAAACGTTTTCTGTTGGGTCTTCATCCATAGAGAGAGACGGCAAAACCAGCGGCGAGCGCCCCGCCGAGGCAGCTGAGGCGGGCGGCAAGGCCAGGCCAGGCCCGGCCCGGCACAGCACCGCCGCCGCGCGGGGCTCTTTTCACTTCAGCCCGCGCTGGAAGTAGTTTACTCATGGTCGGAAGTCGCTGCGGAGAGGCAGGAGCGGGCTGGCGGCCGCCTGCTCCCTCCGCACGGCTCCTCAGCGGTACGGGCACACCTCTGCCCCCTGATAAAGCGCAGGCCTCCTCGGGCGAAGCCCTGGGGACTGAGACAACCCACACTCGGTGGCCGAGGCCGGCACAGGGGCCGGAGGGGCGGCCCACGCGGTCGCGGCCAGGCTGCTCACTGCCCGCCGGACTCCATTGGGGACTGCGCGGCAGCCCGACCCCCTCGCCCCAAGCGGGAGGGCTGCGCGCGTGCGCCGAAGGGGAAGGGTCACCAATGGAGGAGGAACGCGTGCGCGGGGGCCTGACGAGACATGCGCCATCCCGCCGCGGGACGACTCGTTGCGGGGAATTACGACCGCCCGCGCTTGCCGTAGAGTGGGCCGTACCAATCCCCTCTCTTCAGGCGGGGGGTGGGGTCGGAAAGTGACGGTGCGCCGGGACCCGTCGGCCCCCGCCCATCTTGTCGCCGACGGGGAGAGCCCGGGGGCGGCGGCGCGCGGCGGGTGAGGAAGCGGCGCGGCGGCAGCAAGGAGGGTGCGGGGCCCCGCCGCACCCCGGCCCGGCAGTGGCGGCGCCGGCGGAGGGGCGGGGCGCGAGCGGCTCGGGTAATGGCAGCGCTGTGAGGACGGAGCGGGGCAGGGACCGCGGCCGCAGGGCAGGGAGCGAGGGAGGCCGGCGGACGGGCGTCGCTGACTCGGGGCCCTTGCCGCCAGGTAACTCCCCCTCGCCCGGCACGGCCGGGAGCGCCGCCGGGCTGAGAGGAGGGAGCCCCGCGCCCGAGGGGGGAGGCGGCGGTCCCCGTGCCCGCGCGCCGCGGGCGGCCGGGCCGGGTGCGTGCGGGGGCGCCGAGGCCCTGCCTCCCTGCCCAAGCGGGAGCGCCTCCCGGCCCTCTGCCCGCCGCCCCGCCGGGTCGTCCCCGCGGGTGTCTGTCGCTCCGCCGGGCCCGCCCCGAGCCCCCGTCCCTCGGTGGTGTTTGTTTGGCAGCGCCCTCCCCCCGCGGGGGGCCGGCGCGGTGTGGGGAGGGGGGAGCCGCGGGCCGGGTCCTGCCCCGGGTCCTGCCCCGGCCCGGCGGGCTGGGTGTGGTGCGGCGTCTCCGGCGGGGCTGGTCATCGCTCCTCGTCGCGTCCTCGACCGGTTTCGCTTTTGTTTTGGTGGTGGGCGAGGGAAGGCGAGGAGCGCACGTCCCCGGCCTACCGGAGGGGCCGTGGGGCCCTCCCGTTGGCGCCGGGCAGGGCGGGGGTATCGGGGCGCGGGGAGGTGGCAGGCGACGCTCGGGGACTCCTGCCCTTGGCTGCTCTCCCACCCCTGGCCCGTAAGACTATTTCTCGACGTGGTTAAATTGGTTGGAAACTTGGGGAATGTTTTGATGCTGGCCAAAAAACCTACTTGGACTTCTACGGACAAGTGCGCTCAGCATGACGGTGGTGTGATTTTAAAGGCTGAAGCGGTGGAAGCAACATCCTTTCGTTATCCTCGTGTGTCAATATGTTTCAACAATGCCTGCTCACCTTAGCGCTTGTCAGGCAGGAATGGTTTCCCACTCCCTGAGCAGCATAAACCCTAGGGTAGATATTCTGCGCTGCTACCCTTTTCAGCGCGGGGACTACTTGCGTGCACATGAGGTGTTTGATACTCTAAACTGGTGAGCTTGTGTGCCACAGACGCCAAAACATAGGCTGACCCCCCAAATCCCAGCGTTTTACAAAAAAAGTTATACAGCACCTGTTCATGTGTCTGTAAAACAGGCTTAATCTCCTATTGATCTGGTTTAAGAGATGACAGCGAAAGTTGTAAGAGAACGCCGAATAGGTCAGCTCAATCTCAAACTAATTAACTCTAGAATGCCTTTGTGAGTGTACTGGTGTGTAGCGCTATATAGAACAGTGTTACTCATTCTGTGTGATGTATTGGGAGAATCTTGTCTTCATCCCTCATGTTTCCCTTCAGTTTTGTGCACCCATGAAGGAATGATTCTTTACCTTGGCAGTACAAAGTGTATTTCAGGAAGAGCAAGCTGTAATGCAACACTCAACAAAGTATAACTTTATCACTGCAAGAATTTCTTAGGATTCTTAATTTTTGTGGACCACAATTGTTTTTTCTCAGGGTCAGCTGAAAATACTCATGTTTTCCAGAGGAAGAATTACTACTACAACTTTCAGAAGACTGCTTGGTTTTGTTTGGGTTTTTTTTTTTTCTTCACTCCTGGAAGCCAAGCTTTACTGGGTTTTGGGTTTTTTGGTTTTTTCAACTCACTTTCATTGATGTGTATCTGTTTGTTTTGACAGTTCTCACTGGTTTTCTATGTAGTAACCAACATACATGGATTGGAGTTTGGTGGGGTTTTTTACATTTTGAAAAGCGGTAATAGCCACATGGCAAATAAAACAAATGTTTCTGTGGACTAAAAATATTTATGTTTACTGAGCTTTAGTTACACTTTAAAAAGTTTCCTGTTCATAAAATCTTAGGATAATACCACTTCCTTTATATTACTTAGCTGCCACTCAGTTTCTTTATGAAATCAAAGCAAATGTGGTTTGGGGTATAATACATCGATTACAATTTAAACGGAAACTGTTGTGTTGCAGGTAGAGGAAAACAGCCCTCTGCGGTTTCTGAATTCACAGCAGTTGTGGAGCTTGGTTAGTTAGGGTGGCATTTTGCATGCATAACAGCGTACAAGTTGCACCTATTTTGGTTTTTGTGCTTTTTACCCCTAAATGAGGAAGCTATATATCTTGCAGTTTAAGAGAACTAATGTTCCTGAGAAAAGTAAAGAGGTGGTAGTGGTTAAGGTGGTAAGCTCCTTTCTAAATAGTTTTTCAGTGTGATACAATTCTTTGCCATATAGAGGTTTGTCTCTTATGCTAAAAGTCTATTACCAGCTTTCCCTTTTACATGAAACTTTTACCTGAAAATTTGGGAAGACAAGAGTCACTTGTCCATCTATTTAAAACAGAAATAGAAGTATTTTTTATCTTTTTAGTCTTACAGTTTTGTGTTTCTGAGAAGGAACTAGACTGGCTTTGTGTGTGGAATATCCCACATAAAGTCCTTTCTAGATTAGGTTCATAGGATAGAGACAAACAGAAACAAAGAGGCTTTCATAGTTGTGTCTCTTGGGATGTCTTTTTTTTTTTAATTACCTTTTTTCACCACTTTATTTCAATAATTTAATGTGTTTCAGTATTTTTGATATGAGATTACTAACACAACTTCTGTATTTTCAAGCCATGCCTTGTTTGAAAGAATTAATATTTGTCTTGTTGCACAGTACAACAAGCTGCACGCTGTACGTAATGCTCTGTGTTTAGATGTGTTTTCTTCTCCTCACCCTGATCAAAGCTTTCGGGTTTTGTGGCTTTTTAAATATAACACCAAAAATGCCTCATGAAAGCTTTAGGTCAACATAGACTACAAACTGACAATAGTATTTTAAAATACACTGGTAATATGTTCAGTATGTTCCTGCCCAAAATTCTCTGAGATACAGCTGAAAGAGTCTGCATAAATGTGAACAAACAAAAAGTTCCAGGGAAGTTGTTTTCTTCCTGTATCATTGTTAAATGGATGGATTGGTATGGTAATGAACTTCATGAGGCACGATGTTAGAGAAATTGGTGTTATGTTATAGGCCATTCATGCAACGTTAGTGTTCCATAATGTTAAAAATAAGGATTTGTGAGTGTGATTTTGGAGGAAGGGGAAGCTGGATGGGTGTTATTAGTGCTACTGTACTGTGATGTTGCAACAGTGTGCAAAGTTTAAATTGAAAAATTCAAAGGAAATTTATTTTTTAAAATTATTGTGCAATGTTGTCTGATGTTTAATTCTGCAGATTAACACTAAAGCCCCACAATGTCCTTGAAACCACGAGTAGTTGACTTTGATGAAACCTGGAACAAACTCCTAACAACAATTAAAGCTGTTGTTATGTTGGATTATGTTGAAAGAGCAACGTGGAATGATCGCTTCTCGTATCCTTTAAGTGAAAGTCTGACTTACCGTGTCTGTGCGATGTGTTTAGCAGGGAGCAGGCCTGTGTTATGTAACAATGTCAGTGGTCTTGCTGGGGAGCCTGTTGTAAGGCTGTATCTGTTGTCAAGCCTCTGGGGCAGCGGTTATGTTGAAAGGGGTGGGAAACTCTGCGTACTTGAGAAGTAGCCTATGGGAAAATCACCATGGTAATAGAAAGTAAACTCTTGAGTTTTAGTAGCTCTGATGCTTAGCTTATGCTATAGCTGTTCACAGAAGAACGTGCCCTGAATTTCCCCTATTGTGATAACGAGTTTTATTGTATTTTTTTTATTTGAAGTGTGTGTGTAGCAGGGGAAATACCTGACACGCAGAATGCACGTTTTTAATTTGAGGGGGTGGTGAAGTGGGTTTAAAGATGTTTCTCTCTTCTTCGCACTTGTAACTGTACTGATGACTATCCTATTAGACATTTCCCTCAACTGTTGTTGCCTCTCTATTTATGACAGTAATGTTTAAAAACATTTACTCTTTCTAGGTGTGATTGTTTGGTCTTGCTGTTCAAGTCACAACTGTATGTATATTATTGTAGTGAAAGATTTGCATTTTTTTTGAGATCTGCGTTTCGGTGGACTGCTTATAAAAGATGTGTAACTGTTCTAACCAGGTAGTACCTCCTGTCTGCATTTTTTAGTTGTTACAGTGTTGTGAACAATTAAGAGAATTGTAGGAAGTTTTGCAGCTGTTCTGCAGCAGTTTGACTGAGTTTGCTTTAGTTATTGGGGGAAAGAATGGATTAGACTTACTGATTTGTTAATTTGGGGTGAAAAAAAAGGAACTTCTGAGAAGATTCTTATACATAGTTTTTTTATATTTTAAGCTTATTCTGTGTGTGGGAGCTGGACTCTGAAGTATCTTTCTGCATGTGTTACAAGTTCTCAGAATTGTTTTCCCATGTGCCCCTGTTCTGAGCCTATGCATGTGTATAAATACATAAAAGAAAAACTTAGTTGCTCATAGTCCTAGTGGAGCCTTGTTCTATGGTACAACGATCTTTAAGGAGGTGTTACATTGAAAATCTTTGTAATTAATTTCTGGGGGCATGAGACTTCACCTTGTCTTGGAGTCAGGTTCAAATGACTCCCAAATTCACTGACTTTTTGAATGAATTGTGTGCTTATGTCATCAAAAATTGTGCTGTAGTCATTCTTTCTGAGCGGTTTTTAAAGAACCGAGTATGTCAGACTTGATGTGGTTAACTTCTGTGGTTTAAAGCTCTAAACATTTAAACAAGGGCACCTAAAACAGATTCAAGTCTAAAATAATAATCGAGGTGTTGGATTGATGCCTCTTGTGACACTGTTTTGCTTGGAACTGGTTATTGTGGAGGCCTTGTACACAAGTCTGCTGTTGATCCTCTTTGGGGATTTACTGCAGTTGATTGAACATCAGACTGTAACACCAATAGCAGACTCAGGAAGCAGCCTTGGAAGAATCGTTTGGCATGTAATTCTTAAGACCTGACTTACTATCATTTCTTAATTATGTTCCTTGGAAGGTGGTACTATTAGCACCTAATTTGGCACAGGCAGGAGCCTTTTGGCTTATTCTCTATGGCTGAATGTCCGGAGGAGCCTGTGTGACTTGTTCCAGCCTAAGTGTTGGTTGTTTTGTACTTCTAGTACCTTTAACCAAACTCAGTGTTTTAACATAAACTGCTCACTGAGTATTCAGTGACTTAGGGACACTGGCAGTTCTGTACAGCTGGTGTGAAAGGTTTTTCCAGGTTTTAGATACAAGAAGAAAACTAAAGTATTAATGATACAATTTAGTCAAGTGTGGCATTTAACAAAGAACAGGATGTCTTTTTTTAGCTTTTTATTCTCTGTTGAATTTAGTCTGTTTCTAGACATCTGCAGGGATATTAGCTATTTTTCTTACTGCTTAATAAGCACAATAAAAAGGTGCCATAATTTAACCTGTGCCAATGCTGTTCATACTACAATCAATGAAATAACCTGTACCACCTGATCGTTGTCCTCTCTCCGTAGGTTGAAACAATGATGTGGAAACAAAAGATAAGATACAGCAAAGAATCACAATTTCAGTCCACAGCAGTGTATTCTAAAAGGTGTTTACTTTCTCTTGTGCTGCTTGAGACATCTGGGATCAAGTGGTGTACACAGGCTAAAGGTGTTCTAGGGGTGAGAGGCTTGTGCTGTGCATATTCCACTTCTAGAACTAATTTTTGCCTCACTAGTTCTGTAGAACTTGAATAATATGTTTTCTGTGTAACTCTGATGGTAATTTATTGTTAAACATAGTTTATCTTTAAATGTAGCTTATATCTCAAACTTGAAATGTTAGAATGGCAGTGAGCTGGGAACCACAACTCTGAAAGAGTTTAAATGTTCTGGAAAAGATCACTTGAAAGACCATATGTCACTTTAAATAAATGGTGAGTCATCTTGAGACACCTTTGACCTTCAGGTTTCCTTTCAGGTTCTCCACAGAAATAAATGTTTCTGGAGTTGTTTCATTGTCTGGTAAATGAGTGACAGTAACATCTTTTTGTGATATTATTTACAATACTTTGGTTATTATGAATGCTTTGTGTAACTTTCCAGACTTTAATAGTTCAGTAGGCTAAGGAGTGCCCTTTAGGTTAAGGGGCTGATCAAGCTTGATTAGAGAGTTCATCTGTAGTTTGATAACTGCCTTTAGCAGTACAACTTTTTTGAACAAGGGGATCTTTCTGTGGTTGTCTTGGATTTTCTAGCAGCCAAATAAATAAGGATGAGCAGTACCCAGGGAGAAAGGTAGCCACACTGCAAACAGAATTGGTTTAAAAGTATGCAGCATGGCCGTTTGCCTTTTTCCTTTTCTTCTGCACGTTTGTTCTCCTTCCTCTAATCCCCTGTTTTACAAGGATCCTATGATGGGCCAGAAACTTAGAAACATTTATCATTAACATAAGAACCAACCCAAAGATTGGGAAAAGTCAGTGAAGTTCATACAATCATGATTTTTTAATTTTTTTTTTTTTAATCCTGACAGTCCTCAAGTGCTTTATGAATTTGGATTTGGTGTCAAAAGAAGACCAACAATCACGGAAGCTCCCCAAAACTTTACTTTGGTCTTCTAGAGAAAATCTGTTCAAAACTTTCTGTTAATATATGGTCTTAAGAGGACAGGGCTTTTGTGAGCTTTTTTGACCTTGGATACAGTGTTTTCTTGTTGATGGCATTTTTTTTCAATATTTCCTTCGTTCTTTTTCCCTTTATTTTGGAAATAATTCAGTTTCCTTTTGCTGGGCAATGCCCCTCAAATAGCAGCTATGTGTGCACTTAAATGGCACAAGGCTTTCTCAGCACAGAGTGAAGGCCCCTAAGCAAAAATTTGACTTCAACTTCCTTTGACCTTTCTCATCCTGAAAAACTAATGTGGTGAAGTGGAAGGGCAAATGGCTTTCACCACTAAAGATAAACTATGAAATAGTAAGGGCTGCTTCTTGACCTTCGAAGGGACAGCAGCACAGAAGAAATGTGCTTGAAGTTTATGGAGTAAAGTGCCAGTGATGATTAATGATTCATCTCCCTGGAAGGTGTTTTGGTTGGGTTGTTGGGGCTTTTTTTTTTTTTTTTAGAGTTTCACAACATTTTCATCAATGCACTTAAATTTGGATTCTGTACTAGAAAGGTGTTGTTAGACAAATAAGCTAGTACGAATTGAGCAAGATCCTGAACCTTGTGTAGGTAAGCTAGTCTGTAACATGTTTTTGAGACTCATGGTAACTCTTTTTGTAGAAAATCAGAGAAACTTCTATTAAACTGGTGTTTAATTTTTATCATTTGTCTGATACAGAAGAATGTGTGAGGTTCCTGTGGAAGTGTTTCTGGGGTTAAGCTGTTAGTTTCAGCAGACACTTTCAAACATCCTATTTTAAGAAAGAATACTAGATTCATCTTTCTTCATTTACAAGAATGTGTGCCACTTCCTTGAAATAAGGAAAGGTGTGTTTAAAAGATACGCATTTTCATTGAAGGAGTAGGGATACTATTTTAACTATTAAATAGGTTCATTGTTAACCACTGTATTGGTCGTCTGGATTCCTAACTGGAGCCTAGGGCACAGAGGCTAAAATACAGTCAGAGATATTTATCTGCTGCTTTTGCCAGATAAGCTGTAATTATTATTTTCTTGTGCTGTCATGATGAAGAGTGCCTGTTTCCTCTGACTTCAGAGTAGTTCTAGTAGCAGAAAACTGTAACAGTTTTGGTGATTCCAGCAATATAGTTGTGGATCTGTAGAGAAAAGTCATGTCCCTGTGCTTGAGTAGCTTCCAAAGATTTTGCCATTTACTTTCTCTCACATAATGTCACGTGCATAGCGAAGAGGCTTGTGTTTTGAATGATGTTGGGGATGTGTTTGACTACAAACCATCCTTACACTGACAGAGTTTGTTTGGTGGAGGGGAAGGAATGTGTAAAAACAAAAACACAAACCAAACCCGCCTAACAAACAAACAAAAAAAACCCCACCAAAAAAACCCCAAACAAACAAAAATCCCCCCAAAACCCACTCCACAACAAAAAAAACAATCCCAAACAAAATACCCCTAGAAACCAAACAAAGCCCACAACAAACAACCCTACAATTTTCTTTACAGTCTATTTAAGAAGACCTTTCATTCTTGGCTGCTAGTCTAATAGTTTGAGTTGGATGGGTAATGTGGTAAGTTGGTGAAATGTTAATGCTACTAGCTAGTGTTACAAAGCAGTGAATGTTGCCTGTTCTGTCTGTTGGGGTTTCCATTTAATGCTTATTGCCATTCCAAGGAGAGTTCTGGTGAAGGTGATCTATATGCATGAAAAAACTGTACTCAGGGTTGAACTCCATCTAGTCTCTCTGAGATTCCAGTTGCCAAATAAAGGCTTTATCCATTTAGTTGTCCTACTTCAGGATCTTCTGTTTTGAATAGTACTTGTGCATAAAAAATGAAACATGCTTTTGGGAAAAACTGTGTGCTGAAAGCTTGACACTGTAGAGTAAGCAGGTGACTTGTCAACTGTCCTCATGTCTTCCACTTCCTTTTACACAGGGATGTGCATTTTTTAAGGTAGGCTAGAGGAGAGCAGATCTTTTGTCTTCTCTTCATTAAAGTGTTTACCTTAATCTATACTAAATTTCTGTTTCTAGCATGGCTGGCTTTATAAAATGCCTAGACTTAGCAGATAGTCATGATATTTTAAAATGATTTTTTCAGGTCTAGTTTGTTTGCTACAGTTGTCCCCCTGAGGCTTGATTTAATCCTTGCTTGACTTGTATGAAAGCAAAGTTCTTACCTTGTCAGGAAAAGAGTTGATGATTATCAAGTGATTTCTTTTTAAAAAATTTGATATTAACCTTAAAACACAAAGCTGTACCACTGAAAGGTACAGGGATAAAATCAGCTTAAGAGGTTGAACTGTCTGCTGCTGACCATTTAAGTGAGGAAGTGTAACTTCTGTGTGGCTGTGATCTAAACAGGATTACTGAAATGATAATGTTTAAAACCAAAACAAAACCTTTGCATCCACAGCACCGTTGTGATGAGGTAATTTCCAGCGTCCCACAAAATTGTTTTACCTGTTAAGTTGTGGGGAATATGCAAGGGCAGTAAATTGTTTTGGGCTTGGGGGAGAAAAGCTTGACATGATCTTCACTTCATGTGTGTTCTGCTCTATGTTTGGCTAATCACATTCTTAACTCAATTAGTGTTTCTTTCCATTAACCAAAAAATGTTCCACACTGGCTGCAGATACAGAGAAAGAATTTTAGATAAAAGCTGCTTTTGCACTGTGAGATGATAATGTTATTCACAGATGCCGAATAAATGTTAGAAGGCACATCAAGGTGGGACTGCAGGAAGTTCTAGGATCTTAGCTCTAATATTCCCTCACCTTCCACTGCTTAAAATTTATTGTTGACACTGAAGACTTAGGTTCTGCACAAATCAGGACTTAGCTAATATATTTTTTAAAAGTGATCTTTTGTGTTAAAAAAAAAAATCTAAACTCAATGGGTGGGAATAAAAAATGTTCTGTAGATGTTAAATTTTGTTGATAAGTCTTTGCACTTTAAGTAGATACCGACCTTGACTCTGAGCCCAGAGACATTTATGCTTTGTGTGTGGCCTATCCTGAACCTCTTGGAGAGAGACTTTATACTGAGACTAAAATTTTTCTGGAAAATCATGTACGCCATTTGCACAAGGTAACCTGTACAGTTACTGATATACATGTAGGTACTGTGTGACCTTTTTTGACTTCAGGGGAGGGTTTTGTTTGTTATGGAAATCATAGATAACAGTTCCAGAGATGCCATGTGTATATATATCTTTATCTGATCTATGCAACACAAATATGACACAACACAATGTAGACAGATACCTGTCTACATACAACAAAAAAGAATGAACTTTATTTTTAATCCAACAATTATGATTTATATAAAAATATTCTTTGGCTCTTTAAGTTCTTCCTTTTCTGTTGAATGCTTATAATCAAACAAGTTATGGAAGTGTCTTAATTTTCTGAATGTGCTTTAGTTTGGCATTAGTCTTCTGTTATGGCATAAAAGTATCTACTCTAGTGTCTTGGAAACTATGTTTTCTACTAACGAAGACTTCTAAAATAAATGGGAAATAACAAAAATGCCTGGGAGGGGAGGAAGTAATGACAAATTATTTATTATGCCAAGTAACAATACCTGTATGCCTGTGTAGCTTTGAATAAACTTCTGTGTCATCAGCTAAGACAGCTAATTTAAACAGAATCATGATTCATCATGTTGAATATGTAAGATGAATTAGCAGTCTCCTATTTCAGTAAAAAGGAAAGTAGATTTAACAAAGATGTCCATCTGCCTTTGTATAGGGAATGAAGAATTGCAGACTCTGGGTGGTACAGCTGACTGGCTTGATGCTGTGTTTTTGAGCTTAGGTTATTGTGTATTTGAGAAGATAGGGTGGGAATCTGAATTGGCACTTCCACTGGTCACAGAGAGGATACCTTTGATATGTTGGATAGGCTAAATCAGTTCACTAAAGTGGCAGTCAGCTTGGCCAAAAAAGTTTTTCTTCATTTATTTGGTGAGCTGACTGAGTTTGCTTAGGATAATCAGGCAGGTACCAACATAGTAGAAGCTGTGGGAAATAGTGGAAAGCATACATCTGTGTTTGAATTGGCTATCCACGATTGTCTCTTGAAATAACATTGAAAAACTTTTGCTAAATTCATACTGCAAAGGGAAGCACTCCAGATTCTGTTTTACCTACTATTTTTACTCCTTTACATTATTTTTACATGGGCTTCTTTGCTTCTTGAGCCAAAAATTAAAAAATCAAACACTCAAGAGAATTATTGTTGAATTCCTAGGATCTCACCCTCCTTTAGAAATCCTAATAGTTTAAATTGTTGAACTTACTCCTTTGAAGTATGCATATATTTTGAGAAGTTCACTGCATCAGCAACTTTGTGGATGATCCATTTAAATTCCAAAAGATTTGGGCCCAGATTTACAGAACTTTAGACATGTTTACATTTGCACCTATCTGCACTGTGTTAAACTAGATTCATTCCAGGGTTCTTGGTAAGTATAAGGGCTTACTTAACCAATAAGGCATACTGGTTTTAAGCAGTAATAGTTGGGCAACTCCTCCAGTGTGCATGTGGCTGCATGAATTTAAAATTGATGTGTGTCAGTGAAGGAAGAGTTATGCAAGTTATCTCACCAGTATGATGTGAGATTGAGCCATGCTTATTCAAGCCAGTATTTCTATAAAGATGGATAGAAAATGATACATGACAAAGATTATTTGGTCATTCTGTGATTGTTCTTTTTAAATGCAAAATAAAGCAACTTCAGGTGTTGTAGCTGGCTTACCAAGACTTTGTAGTCCAAAGATTGGTTGGTTTTCTGGTCACTGCAATGTTATTTGTAGACTGGTTAAAGCTCATGTGCAGTCTTAATTTTGAATATGGGATCATTTTTCTGAAACTATAATCCTTTTGTAACTTTCTATGCATGCTATGTTCATACTAATTTTAGGGGGGTGGGGGTGTGGTGTCTTCCTTCACAGAGAGTTCTGGAAGCTGAAGAACAAGTACTGGTTATGTATCACAGATACTGGGAAGAGTATAGCAAAGGGGCAGACTATATGGACTGTTTATACAGGTAAGTTTTGCAAGTGAGTTGTTAAACTTCTGGAATTATCTATGCAGCTTAAGTGTAAGAATGTTGCTTAAGGTGAGCAATAACTGAATATGCACCAGGTCACTTTTGGAGACAATACAATAATGGCAGCAGGACAACAGAAAAAAGGAGTAATGCTCCAGCAGGTTTTCCTGTGTGCTGCTCCTTACTACTGAAGTAATTACTTAAGACAATTCCTACGCTCCACTGTTTCTAATATTGCAGCACCAAATATGTTGGTGTTAATCAACCCTTCAGTGAAGTAGCTCATAATTCTAGGTGTTCTTCTACCAGGATGGCATTATACTGAAGTGTCCAGTTGAGCCAGCGTGGTTTGTTTCAAAGCTTAGCCACGTACCTTGGCACAACCACAGCTTTCTCTTCCAGAGGAGCCTATACTCTTTGGGTCCATTCTTTTCAGGAGAATGAAGTGCAGGGATTGGAGAGGGAATAAAATTCTCCTTATTTCTTTTCTGAGAACTTCATAAACCAGTAGACTGTATACGGGCAATCAGTTTTATTGGGGTTTTTGTGTTTTTAGTAATTTACAGTCAAGTCTATAAATAAAAACACAGCTAACCCACTGTTATTTTTATACATCTACTGTTTCCTGAATTGTGAGCATGTTTTGTTGCTACTAGTGATAGCTTAAACACATAAAACTCATCCATTCATGAGTTGCTAGAATAACTACAGTCATGTGGCTTTGGATTTGCTAGAATTTGGATTTTAGTTCCACTCTGACAGTAGACTGAACGTTCCAGCATCTGCTATGCATGTGATACCCAGCAGGCCAATATAACTTATGAGGCACTGTTAATATCATACTTACAGGATGGGATGCTGTGAGGATTTACAAAGGATTTCAAGACCTTTACTATTAAGTTAGGAGATAGATGTGTGATCTTGTAGAATCTGTGAAATTTTCAGGCACAGCCTGGGAACAGATTTGATGGAGTTCATCCCAGGCTTGCAAATTTTATTTCCATAATGTGTCACTGACTTAACTGGAGAGCTGATGTGGAGCTGGGGGTGGCAGGGGATGTCCTGTTTAATGTGTACAAATGTCACTGATTCTAGCTTGTGTCATTTTTTCTGAGCAATTGAGTGCCTCTGGTCATAAACCAACAAATTAAAATACTCCTCCAACAGGTGTGAGCCTGATATTTTGTTTTATTTTTAAACAAGCTAGGGCATTTTTTTACAGACACTTAATATGCACATGAACCAACCTGTACATGTATGTGAGCTCAGTAGAGTGGCATTCAGCTGTCAGTGAAGCCAAGTTCTCAAACTGAAATTATTTATTTCATGCCAGCTCTGCCCGTTTTTTTTTTCTGCTTAGCATGTGGTGTTTTCGTTCAGAAAATGTACTTGTTAGGTGTTCTATTGGAAATATTTTTACTGCAAAGTTATATCTCCTCTGAGTTTTGTTACAGACTATCTTTTAAAAGTCACTGAAGGGTATGATGGTGAAAATATGTTTTTTCTTAGCAGTAATGAAACATACATTTTAATGAGAATTAAAAGATCCTCTTACATGAAGGCAAGAAATAATTCAATGCTTAATTAGTAGAGTCATAACTTTCATGCATTGGACATACTTATTTCACTGTTTTGTGGGGTTCTTTGAATTTTTTTTTTGAGGGAATGTGTTGAGTTAAAGGACTTCAGAAGGCTGTAAGAAGTTGCTCTGTTTTTTATAAAGCAGTTGGGGTTCTTTTCTTACTTGCATGCCTGTTCTGGAAAGAGTACAGTAAGTTAAGTCGACTCTGTTGCATTCCAGGATCTAAGCATAGTGGTTCTGCTGCTTTTAGTACAGGTCTTGTGAAGTCACCACTGCATGTTTTCATCAAAACATTCTTTAAAGAAAGAAGGTGTGAGCAAAGCTCTGAAGGTCATCATCCATTTTAGCCTTATGCTCAGAGTAGTGCTAGCTTCAAAGCTAGGCCAGGCTGCTGAAGTCAAATTCTGGGCTCCTTCAAGAGAGCTGCCTGTGATCAGCCTGTTTTAGTGCTTGATTACTGTCATTCTAAAAAATTCTCCTGTGTGTCTGTTTGGAATTTGTCATGCTGCAACTTGTGTGAATAGCTTTGCTTTTCTCTGCTCCTGTGAGAAGAGTTCATCTTATACATGCCTCTTCCTCTGTGCCCTGTTCCCAGCGTGCTTTCTCCAGACTCTTTCATTTGTCCAGAGCTGTTGTGTTTGAGTACTCAGAACTGGTTGTAACATTTTAGGTCTGTCCTCACAAGTGTTGAGGGAACAATCATCTCCCTATTTGTTGATACACCTTTGCTAATGCAGCCAAGACAATGATTAGTTTACTGTTGGCTCTGTGAGATGCACTGCTAATTTAGTGTCCTCCCATGAGGAACACTGTTCATAACTGGTCCCTGGATAGATTTAGCCCCAGTGACCATATGAATGCACATGGAAATTATTGAAAACATTAATACAGTTGCTAATTCTTGTTACATGGAAATGCACCCATTTATCATTTTGTCATATGGTGGCATACCCATTCTGTAGCTTGCCAAGCAGTTTAATTGTGCAAGTGGCACGTTGAAGGAGTTCTTAAAAACCAAACTGAATGCTCCTGACAATGAACTGCAAAAATTAGTTCTAGATAATAAGTTACAGGTTTTTTTAATTGCCCTCCTATACATCAGAAGAATGAATGCTATTGCCACATGGGGTCTTTATCCATTCCTCTGCCAATGAGCACTTCCGGTGGCCTGTGAAAGTCTGCAGGGTTCTCTGTAGATTCTGGAAGCAATTTCCTCGGCACTTGGTTGGTTTATTCCTGTATACTGTTCTGCTAGACTCACATACCATTTTGGTGATCAGTATAGCAGTCTGACTGTGTGTGTAGAAGGGGGGTGGGGGAAAGAGAGTGGTTACCCAAAAGTTTCTTCTCGATCTTTGGAGAGTTGCCAGATAAGTAAAAAATTAAATAGAGGGAGTCTCCCCTTTTTGCTTGGTGTGATAGTTCTAGAAATACATATAATCAAGTGTGGTGTTGTATGATGTCACATCATGGAAGGGCAAACACTTAAATAAGGTAAATTCTTTTAGCTTCGTCATGGAGAACATAAGATAGCAACCAGGAACTGACTAGACAGGTGCTCTTGTAGATTCATTACATTCACACTAAACTTCACAATTCCTATTTTGCCAACACTGTAATTCAAACCCCTAACCCAAATAAAACATTAAAAGAAAAAAACCCACAACTTCTGATCCCTGTGAGAGGGCTCTGCAAAGTCTGTCCCACGAGGACACTGTGGGATACTGAGGTGTGGGAACACTGCTTTGGGAATGTGGTAACTGTGTCCAGAATAATAAACTGTGGTTACAGTGTTGGCCTTGGTTAATCTAGAAGTATCAAATACATGGAAGTTACCGGGTAACCTCCCCAGTAATTAGCTACCTTTAAAATCATTAAATTAGTTCCTACAATTTTGGGGGGTTTTGTTGTGTTGTTTGGGATTTTCTAAATTCCTTGCACAAGGACTTACCTTTTTATGTTGCTGAATTATCAAGTCCTTTATGTCTGAGAAAATTTGGCCACAAAATATATTTATATACTAACATTTTTCCAGTGTTTAGATGGAACACAGTATTCAGTATTCCCCTGTAAAATAGATATTTGTCTTGAATGAGTCTTGTAATATTCTTCTAAATTCTAAACTTTTAAACTTCTTTCTGGAGTGGAAGCTTGGTTGGGTGTGTTTTGAGGTTTGGGTACTTGAAAAGATATTGCTTTACTAATAACATGAAGAGAAATAAGCCTCAATTTTTTCATCTTGTTTGCCATTTTCTACGTCAGCAAGGCATAAACCTGCACAGTTACACTCTCAGGTAATGGGACCTGAGCTGTGTGAACAGGTATTTCTAACTTTCACCTGAAAGTTCTGTCTCAATAATAGTAAGAGTCTGCAGGTAATTTCTGGTGTTACCAATTCATACCCAGCCCTTGACTCCACAGTAAGTTACAAGTGAACCTTATGGATTGTCTTTTGAAAGTAAAAAATACAGGTGCAGAATTGGAAGTAATTAAAGTTATGACTTAAGTGGAGAAGCTGATTTGAGATTATACTATTTCTATGACTCTTACTTATATTTAGTTCTGGAAGTTGGTAGTAAGAGTGGGTGAAGGAGAGAGGAAATGTGGGCAAGTTTGGTTTTGAGGCAGAGCGTGGTGATGCTGTGGCCACGAGAGGTTCTGCCTGCCCACTTCTCGCCAACCCCTTTTTGCCCGAATCAGGTAGGTCTCTGCAGGGCTACCACATCTAGCTCAAACTTGTTTGTTTATTTGTGGCTACCTTAGTTTTAGGATGGATCAGTTGCCCAATCTGGACTTGTTGAGAAGGCATGTGCTGATGGAAGAGAGAGGGTGTTCATGAGGAGAACATAGGGCTTTTCTTTTTTAGCAAGCTTAGCAGGAAAAAAGCCGAATGACAGCTGCTGGCTTTGTTCACCTGGCAGAGCTGTGGGGGGAACATCCTTACCTGCATGCCTGCCTGAGGCTTGTGTGCCAGCTATTCTGGATGTCCATACAAGTTCTGTATGAAATGGTGAGCCTGTAGCCGCCTACACATGCCTACATTTACAATTTATGGTTATTATTGATGGTAGCAGAGCAGTTTGCTTTACTCTGTAAGACTGAAGTCTGTAAGAAGGTTAGGCCACTGTATTCCAGCTTGTCTCCACTGCACTGTCACAAATCTTCCTTCTTTGGATTCTGAATTCTTTCAGTTTCACAGGTGTTACCATAGTGTGTGTCTCCTTTTCTTCTTTGCTTGTCATTTGCCTTCCTGCCCAAAGTATTCAGATATATGGTGTAGCTTCTGAAGCCTGAGTCTCTTGAAGCACTTCAGTGGTCTGGCTCTCTGGTGTTTGAAACTGGACATCTCGAAACGGCTATGTGGATGGGAGTTTGGTTGTTTGTTTTTTTTTTAAATAACAAAACCCCTCAACTACCCTATTTAAGCACTAACATAACAAATACAAGAAGTGTAGTTATGGAAGATACTAGATTTTTTTTTTCCTCATTATTTGGGAAAGAGAAGGAGAATGGTTCAGTTAAAGAAATACAATAACTTTCTTTAAGGGAATACTGAGAATTAAAGGGGACATTTCCTTGTGTCCCACAAGGAAAACATTTTCTATTATTTATAAAAACTGCATATGATACTAAGTACTGAAATTTTAAAAAACCCAAAACCAACTGTTTATAATATTTGTTCTTTACTACTGTTAATTAAAAGAATTTCTGCAAATTCTTCTCTTAGCTTTAAAATTTGTAATACAGCTTGTTGCTGGTTGCCATGACCTGAGTAACAGGTCATAGCTGACAAAGTATTGCCCTGTTATTTTTGTGTTTTAGCCTGAGACAAATACAAAATAAGGAACAGTACAGATAAAAATAAATTTTACTGAAAAATATCTGATACTCAAAGATGTTATTCTATCATTACAGTGATGATAGTTTATTTTTAATGAGAGTTGTCTTGGAATTTAGCAGTTACTCTGCATGTACATGTATGAGTAATGTGGCAGTGTATGTTGAAATGTTGGCATCTCACACAAGTATGTTGCACACCAAGAAGATGCTGTGTGGAGAGCAGGATGCTGTTGGAGATCTCAATTACGAACCATAAACTGTTTTAATAGGATGTAAAGTTTTTTAAATGGAAGTCATTAATATTTTAAGAATTTCCTACAAATAGCAATTGTTTTGATTAAGTTTCTTTTGTGATGTGGAAGACATTACACAATTCCAAATTTATTAAAAAAAGAAGAAAAAAGCTTAAATTTTGCCTGTTTTGATTAGATTATTGCTATTTCTATAGGTACCTCAACACACAGTTTATTAAGAAGAACAAATTGACTGAAGCTGACCTTCAGTATGGTTATGGAGGGGTGGATATGAACGAACCATTGATGGAAATAGGAGAGGTAGGTAGCTCTGAAAGTGGGAGTATTTCAGAAGTGGTACAAGTTCAGCTTTGTCTTTAAATTTTGACCTTTTCTGTCACAGAATCTGAGTTAAATACAGTAGAAGCTGTAAGCACAAAACATTCTGTAAAATGAGATTATAGCTTTGATGGAGAAAAATGTAGCTTCACAGCAGTTGTTCCTAGGATGGTACATCCTTAGCTTTGTCACTTGGGCAGGTTATGGGGAGGGTCAAGATTCTTAAACTGTAGCTGGCAGTCTTTGTTTTTTTTGATGAAGATGTTTGGATGATGATGTCTGGTATTCTACCAACGAGTTTTTCAGTATCTCACTCTCCAGGACTTCTCCTGCTTCTCTGTGCTAAACACTGTCTTTGTTATCTGCAGTAGTGGGAGGTAAATTTTGGGTCTAGAGACCGTAAAGTTTAGTCTCTGTTCATTACTGGTGTAAGATTAGGTTTATGGCAGTTACTGCTTTGCCTTGAAAAGGAATGGAGGCTTGAGTCCTACACTCAAGTAGTTTAATGCATTAAATTGCAGCACTGTTTTTGGTGAATTAATTGCTCTCAAAATAACAGTAGTTCAAATTTCTTGACCCACCAGGCACTTGCCAAGTTTATCCAGTCTTTTCTGAGAGCATTTTCTGTTTGGTGTTCCTGTTCAGGGTTTGATCTTTTATTCTTTGGATTGCACTAGGGGCTTTGACAAAAGTCTTTATCTCTGTTGTTCAGCACTTCAGAATGGAGGGAATTATTGTTTACCCCTTTTTTAGGTGAAAGATATGATCTGTCCTTTATGTACCCAAGAACAAACGTGCTTAATTTATATATATAGTTCTTTTCAGTCTCAGCATGAATTTACACAAATAATGCCCAGTATCTATAGAAGCAGAACTGTTTTCTCTATGTACTGAAGTTTCTGTCCCAGCATCACTCCTGTGTGCTAATGAAACTTTGGAAGCTCTTCAGTAATATTAAACAAGTACATGCTTGCTTAGTTTTCTTGGGGGGTGTAACAGGAGGTACATACAAGAGATTGGAGGTGCATATCTGATGTGTATGGGCATGGCTTCAAGCAGTTTATCATCCCGATAAGCTTTCCAGACATTCAGTGATTGTACTAGGAAGAATACAGGATGAGATCAGTTGATGAAGGTTGTCTGCCAGTGCTTGCAAGAGACTGATTTTTTTTTTTCCCCCTGTATGCTATGAATGCATGGTGAAGAATACTGCTTTTTTTGAGTTGAGGTCCCATCACTAATTTCAGACTTCTGATTTTTCAGTGGTTGTATAGGAGCCCTGAGCTAGAAGGTAGTTAAGATGTTAGATGTTTATTTCCCCCATCATGGGGCAGCAGTTTCTGGAAAATGAAGGAAACTGCTGTGTTCTGTATTGTTGATCTAGGTGGAGAAGCAAGATAGGCCCTCTCTTCAATGAGAAAAGTCTCTTGAACTAATACATCAAGTTGCTGGATTTACCTCTCTGTAGTTTACTTGACAAGAAAATTCCAACAGGCAACTTGAAGCTCTTTTAGATCAGTAGATCATATGTGGGAGGGACCATGTGCATTTCAGAGACCACATTGCAGGAGAGTCACCTGAGGTCATTCCCTTTGCTTCATAGTCACAAAATGTGTCAGTCCTTTTTTTTTTTTTCAGTCTTTTTTTTTTTTCAGTCTTTTTTTTTTTTCAGTCTTTTTTTTTTTCTTTTTTTTTTTTTCAGTCTTTTTTTTTTTTTTTTTTTTTTTTTCTCCACAACTGGCTTCTTTCAGCATTCTCTGCTGGATGAGTTCCTAATGCCTTAGGAAAACTTAGCTTTCCTCTAACTATTCTACTACTACTCTTCACAAGTCAAAACAGTGAAAATCAATCCGAAGACAGCTTTGATTTCAAAATGTTTCCTGTCTCTTGATTAATAAGCAAACTGTTACCTCTTCTTTTTACCTGCTTATGATGTCGTTGGGTCAGCTTTATCTCCCAGACTTCCTCATTTTTAGAAGCATTGATGTCTGCAACACATTGAAACACATCAGGTAGACAAGTGTGTTATAAACTACTGTGCAGATGTTTTGTTTATACGTATGCTCAAAACTTGCCCTTCTAGCCAACATGCTTATCATCCTTACGTGCATTTGAGAATCCTTGATAGAATGGAACCAAAGAATACAACAGTCCTGCTGGATGTGTAGGAAGCATGCGCTCAGACACTGTCTGACTAGAAATCCTGACACTGCTCATGTACAGATCTGTGTTACCTATCTGAATGGAGTCAGGTGATCTAGAAGAAAAAAATTATTAATATATTGATAAATTGGGGTGGCAAAGAAAATAATTTAAAAGAGGGTAGCTAATAATTTAATTTTTAAAATTCTGACCGGGGAATTGTATTATCTTTGGTTCTGTTTTGGAGGTTGTTTTTTGTGGGATTTTTATTGATGTAACCTTGTCTTGTGTCCTGACAGCTAGCTCTTGATATGTGGAGAAAACTAATGATTGAGCCTCTGCAGGCCATCCTTATTCGGATGCTCCTCCGAGAAATAAAAAAGTGAGTGCTTGATTATTTTTTCACTTTTACACCACGTAGAGGCATTGTGCTTTTTTTACTTTGAACAGTCTTGGGACTTTTTGCCTAGCTTTTTTATTTTGTTTTTGAAGGTAGCTTGTTACCTGATGATGATGATCAAGCAGCTTTTTCACTGTGGCCACATACTTAAATTTTTCATGTGTAGAAAAAGACTCTGAAAAGAAAATCATTAATTCATTGTTACCTGAAGGTAGTGACCTTTTCTGTTTCAGCAGCCCTTCTTATCAGTGGGGTTGGGGAGTAGTTAGGATAATTATCCAGTTCCCATAGGGTGCCTTTCACCTTTTTTTCCACCTGGTGACTATGTATGGCTTCTGTGCTGCCAGTAAACCTAAGGACCAGGAGTTATACAGGGATTGCCAAAGCCAGAAAAGCTATGTGGCTTTGCCTGAGACCCAAAACAATTCTTGCTTATCTTCCAGGAAGACTAAGCTTCTGGGTTTCTATTGTTCTGATGAGTGACTTAACGTTCTTGGTGCTTTACTTGAATAAAATAGCAAAATTTTCTTTTAACACTTTGAGGAAATTTGTTTCTCTCTTTGTTACTTTTAAACTAAGACCCTGGCAGTTACAGGGTCTTCGATTAAAAACCTTTATACTATTTGTCTCCTAAAGGATCTTTTTATGAATAAACAGAAATTGTGTGTAGTTCTTAGTCCTGTAAGTTTCTACACTGTTAATACTGGATAGGCTGGCTGTGGAGTTGCCTAATGCCCAGGTTGTTTGGGTTTAAGTGGCTGTGTGCTGCCTGACTCAGGTGCCCAGGCTAGTGTAGATAAACCAAAAAAGTTGAGGCAATTTGGCTGATTAAGGTGTCTTGGACATGCACATAGCCAAAAGTTGTACTTATAAGGCAGTAGGAAACTAATGTTAATATATTTATTTTTTTTTCCTACCTGAGTTGAATTTTTGATAGCATGATGTCCTACTCTGGTGTTTCTGAAGCCAGGAATTATTTACGTCCTGGCAGTTGATGAACCGTGGTTCCTTTGCAACAAGTGTAAATACTGCTTTGTCCATGTTTACTGTAGCAATGTACTTTTACTAAATGAAGGTAGAAGATTCTCTAATTCATGGTGAAGAAAATCTGCTTTGTTACATTAAGCAGAGTGACACTGAAGACTCATTTTAGTCAATCTGTATATGTCACTGGTGGGTGGGAGTGGAAGTCTGTGCTCAAACCTTTTTCAACAGACATCTGATGCCTCTTGGTACGTATTTACCTTGAGGCCGACTGCAGACCTCAAGGGTATTTAGATTAAGACTATCACTGGCTCCCTGGGGCACTAGATCTTGAGGCTCTAACAAGTTGATGTTGTTTGTTATTGAATCATTTTGAAAGTTTTAAATAAAACTTGTGGTTGTCTCTAATGGTTGGGTCTGTATTTTTTTCCCCTCTGCTATTAAGGGTTCTTCTGTGTGATCTCAAAGAAGTGAATTCAATTTTTGTTTCTCAAAATATACATCTAACAATTCCTATTTAGTTAGTTCTAGCCACTCTGTGATCTGCCTATTGTGGAATGAACTACCTAAGAGAAAACTTACTGTAGCTCATTCTTCCTGGTGTCATGAATTATTGGGCTTGCTGTGGTTATTCTGAAACAGCTGTTAAATGTCCTTTAGCATTGAGTTTCAGCAGTTCAGGGATTGAACAATAGCTTTGAACAAATGGATATCAATAAGGTACATCTGTCAAAGGTAAAAGAATATGCATGGAAAAATTATAACCTAGAAAATATATTAAAATTACTAATACATGTATATTCTTAAGTTCTACAATGAGAAGCCTCTTGATTAAATGCCTTAAGTGTGTACATAGTTCAATTTATTAAAATATTTTTAAAAATACAAAAATTAAATAGAATAGACAGTTGAACTTCTTATAACCAGAAGATTTTGCGTAGTATACAACAATATGTGGAGCTGATAACCACCATGTCGGTGAACTGGTGTTGATATAAAAATATATTTATTTCTGTATGGGAAAAGGCAGGGGGAGCAGAGCCACAGATTTTGCTTTCAGGTTTCATTTTATCAATGTGTTTAACTGAAATTTTAAAAAGGCTTCTGACAAATTCTATGCACATCAACTTTTAGCTATGAACTTGTGCAATACACTGTACGTTACAATTAACAAAACTTTTTGGTACATGAAAAAATACAATTAGCAATTTGTGGTTCATCTGAACAAGATGACTAAACTGATCAGAGTTTTAATGCCAGAATGGACCAGGCTGTGCCCTACTACCTTTCTTGTGCCAAATTTGGTGCTCATCTAGTTGCTTAGTGAACCACCTCAAGCTCTAGAATGACAGAAAACCACGTTGGCTAATATTTCTCCCAATTGGCATGATGAGTCAGTTCAGCAAAGAATTAGATGAGTGCCCAAGCAACATGAGAGAGAGAGGCCCATGACTGAACAGAAAGGAACAGGATTAGCCCCCCTGAACAGCGGAGAATTGTTAAATCACTTAAACCTGTCTTTTCTGACTGCACTCCTCTTAATATAGAGTTCTGAATATAACACACTTTCTTCCCCCTCCCTCTAGCCCAAGCACTCCTCCTACAAGGCAAGCTGAATATCAACTTAAGCATTTTTGTTTCAACACAACAGGAAGCCGACAAGATCTCGAATTGTGAGAAAATTCATCTATGAAATTCTTAAACAGAAATAATTTGGAAATTACTCAGGTGCTATCTCAAATGACAGTGTGATTAGACTAACCAGGAGAGGCTTCACTACTAAAGATAACTAACACTTTTCCTAACTAACTGAACCTATTCCTGTCTAAGTTGATACATTATTTATACCATTTGTTTGAAAGGAAAGCTATTGGAAGTTAATTACTCTTTTAAAAGTGTTCCAAGCAGGCTTTTCTAGTTCACAGTGAATTCTGCAATTAATTAGTCTTGATAGGCTTTTGGTCTCACACAGCAGAGTGCATCTTTTGAATGATGGAATCTTCTTTTAAGGAATATAGTATTATTTTACATTGAACTTTAAATTGTCCTGTGGGGCTATAGTAGGACACCGTACGATACACGCTAAACTTCCACTGTTAGTTCTACTCTTAAGATACAAACAATGGCCCAACATCCTTGAATTTGTGTTTTGTAGTTTTCTCCATTTCTTTTGAAAAAAAGAAACTGCAGCAGCAGAATTAATGGAACTTGTGTTTCTAATGGTTTGTCTTTGTCTAGATTCCCTAGCAATCATAGTAATTCCCTTCTAGTGTCACAGGATCTCCTGTGATATCCCTGCTTCAAACTGGGAGGTAGCCACACTGTAGCCATATGTTCCCATCTTACTTTCTGACTACTGCAAAGAAAGAAAATGTATACTTAATAGAGTTCCACCTTGGTGAGGTCACAAATTTCTCTCATTTTAATTTGGTAGATAGTCTTATTACTAAAACTTTAATGAAAATAATTCTTGAAACTTCCGACAAGTTTTGTTGAAACTAGCCGTTTGCATTACAGGTTTGTGGGAGCAGAATGCTATTGCTGTAAATCAAAACCTGAAGGTGCTGCCAAAGGGGAAAGTGTGATAGTTTTGTGACGTGGTATTTATCTTGGAAATAGTGTAGCTTTTCAGACAGAACTACATTATAAACTTCCTCATGGGCCTGCCACTAAGTTTTGTTGTACATATATAATACTCACTGAGGAAACCTATGCTAAGCTACTAAAAAATTCTGTAAGTTTGGGGGGAGTGTGGAAATAAGGAACATGGACATCTGTTTAAATAAATAAATAAATGCATACACCATCCTGGCAGTTGTTCTGAACTTGTCACTTGATTGGCAGCTGCATCCTCCCTGCCTCCGTATTCCAAAGAGGGTTTAAATTCTCTCTCTTTGCTGTGTGCTACTTGCCACCGAAAAGGCAGGCAGCGCGGGTTCCATATTGCGTTCCCTTTCGTCTGTCGCCTTCATGCCATCTGGACCCTGCTTCAAAAGCCTGTCTCCTCCCTTGCAGCTCTTCCATGGACCATATTAACTCCTCTACTTTTGCAGCTTTTTTTTCCTAATGATACATTGACCTTCAAATCCCCTGGGCCTGACCTTTGCTGCTCTTCCTGCATTAATGTGGGCTAAGGTCTGTGAACTGAGCAGAAGGGAGCTGGGTCTTCATCTGTTATTACAGTAATGCTTCTTGTGTTTGTGTCATCAGTATCTCTCCAGGTCCAGAACCCTGTATGGTAGAGATCAACTGGACTATTTCTTGGCATAGCCCCGCTTTGTGATACGCTGGACTTCTAGTTATATAGCTTACTTCACTCTGGGATACGGTGCTGTGTGTACAGGCTGTGTGCATCCTACCATGGACCTGGACCCAATCAGGATGGAGCTGTGTCCAGCTTCTTGCTTTCTATGACGTGCTGCTGCCTGTGCCATCATATAGCCAGACCTAGCAGAGAGATGTTGACAAGAATGCAGGCTGTGATTGCATGTACCCAAACCCAGATTTACTCTATTGGGTTAGCTACCAGAACCAGAGGAAACCTCCCTGTCCTCTGGGGGTAAAAAAAAAAATCAGACATCCCTGTTGGCATAGTTACCCATTAGGTTAGCTCATTTGGAACGGGTGACCGAGCTGTACAAAGCACACAGTGGCTGCTCATCATCTGTTAGAGAACTAGTTCTTTCCACCTGTTATCAGCTTAAGTTTTTGGGTCATAGAACCCAATAGGGTTTAAAATCAGTACACATAATTAACAGTGTCATGAACGTACAAGTGTGTTCTGGTGTATGCAATACAAGGACTGCTGATGAGGCTGTCCTGATAAACTTCCCTAGCTCTTGGGTATCTGGAGTCCAAAATGAATGGAATTGGCAAAATTATTTCTCCCCTATTCCCTCCCATCATTTGTTAAGCGTGTGGTAATGTTTCTGTTTAAAATATTTTTGCTGGCTTTATTTTTTTTAAAATCACTTCTGTAAATGACTCCTATAATGACATAGGCTTCTAACAGAGGCTTCGTTTTGTGTTTTCAGTGCAGTCTGGGTAAAGTTAAAGTTCTTATTCTGTATACAGATGCATTGGGTACATATGTATTTTAAAAAGAAAAACCTTGACATTCCAACTACTGCTGCTTAAGTGTTAAATATACTTTTATAAATTGTATTTTAGTCCTATTCTAACACCTCAGGAGTTAAGGAATACCTTTTATTTCTTTATAAAGTATATGCAAAATGTGGTCTTTTTAAAAATGGTTCATATTTTAAGAAACTCTGCTGCTCTTGATTGTGGGTCTGTTTTCCAATCTTTGCAAAGGAATGAACAGTAATGTTTTTTAGCATGCAAAGCATTTGTTTTAATTACTTTTGTTTTCAGCTGAATGGGCTAAAGATAGTATTTTCTTCACTTGAACATGCTTATTTGATGCTAATCTTGACTGGAAAACATGAGGTTTTCCTTTTCCAATGTATGATTAAAAATTGTGATGATATGCCAAATATTTGTTCCGTTTGACATCTATGTGTTAATTAGTAGATATTCAGAAAATAAAGTGTAGCATGCCTATTGGTAGGATGTTGGCAAAAATTTGGGTTTTTTGCAGGGGCAGGAGTGTGAAGGAAGCCTATTTGTTACAGGCTACAGATACAAGATGGAATTTACTGTAATTTGGAATACTTGCATCCTTGGCAAACACTTGGAAATTTCATGACCTGTAAATGCTTTTGAATAATTTATGAATTGCTGGCTCAACAATTTAAATGTATAGGAGAGAAAGAAGTGCACATTTTTATTTTAAGATGAATCTTCAGTTTTGCCAGTCTAAACAGAGGAATTTACTTGGAAGTGTTTTCATCCGATATTATTTCATTTTACTATTAGATGAGTTACACAAGATACCTACATTCTCATGAATGTTTGCTTTGCCTATTTCAGTGATCGCTGTGGAGAAGACCCAAACCAGAAAGTAATCCATGGGGTTATTAACTCCTTTGTTCATGTTGAACAGTATAAGAAAAAATTCCCCCTAAAGGTAGATACTCATTTCTGATTTACATTTTTTATTTTTAATGTTAACTTAATGTTATTTGTCCTTTAAAAAAAAAATTCTCCCTTTTAGTTTTATCAGGAAATTTTTGAGTGTCCTTTTCTGAATGAAACAGGGGAGTATTATAAACAAGAAGCTTCAAATTTATTGCAAGAGTCAAATTGCTCACAATACATGGAGAAGGTAAGAGATTGTTCTGTATTCGTGTAATATTTATAAATCTAATACTGTCAGTTTACTGATGGTACGTGCACTCCTGTGCAGTTCCCATGGTCATTCTTAGTTTAAACTTCATGAAAGTATGCAACAATGCTTTTTGGTTGTATACTTGGCTATAGTTGGACTGACAGCTTTAAAATATTTCATAATAAATGAAAAAGAAAAAAAAAAGACAAAGCCCAAACTACGTATTGGATTGATCAGAATTGCTTCCTCATTTTCCTTCTGTTTATAGTAGCATAAGATGAGAGTTTTAGCAATGATGGTTGAACAAGACTGTATGGTAGAGTTGTTATAGACTATTGTTTAAAATCAGATACTCTTGAGGTGAATTTTCTTTTGTTCTACTTTGTGTTGTATGAAGTCAAGTTATGGTTAAGTTACTTGTAATTCTTAGACCTTGCTTGAGAAAGCAAGACTTGCTACAAAACTAGGAGTCAGTCGTCAGTGCTGTGCTGTCTCTACTAATAAGGTAGAAGGGTTGAGCAGAAGGCTATGAGAGTGCTTTTAACCATAAGGAGCATAAACTAATGGTAGTACACCTGAGGTGAAATTCAGGGACAGGCTGATTTCAGTTAAACCAAAAGAAATGTAGATCCATTTTGTCTGTCACTAGTCGTCTGCAGCTGCATTACTTTCCCTAGGCTCCCCTCATACTCATTGGATCCAGCTACTTTTATGACAGTATTTACATGACTCATTTTGTGATAATACCTGTTTCCTTCATTGAATTTATAAAGAGTTTATATTAACAGCTCAGATGTAAACCTGTACCTTCTGAGCAGATGCATGCATATGAGCAGATGGGTTAGGAAGAGTAAAGTGATTTCTCTACAGTTAGGCATTGTGGTAAAACTTTTACAGAAGGAATAAAAAGTATGATAGGAGAAACTGGGGAAGCCTGGTCACAAAGTTGAAGCGATGGAGAAATGTTGAGAAGAGTACTACTGAGTGCTGTTAGACATCCAGTGCTGACTGAGCCTAGCTAGTACTTGGAATAGAAGATTGTATTCAGCAACAGCCCGATTCAAATGAGCAAACTTAATCTTTCAGCATCCCAGACGAGTTCTTTTTAAACTTGGTTATGTATTCATGTGTCTTACTCTGCATACATATACTGTTATATGTACATGGTTCTCTATTGATTGTTGGTATTTCATCAGCTCTCAGTTTAAAAACTTGTCTGTAGGTTTTAGGTAGATTAAAAGACGAAGAAATGCGGTGTCGGAAATACTTGCATCCCAGCTCATATGGCAAAGTGATTCATGAATGCCAACAGAGAATGGTAGCTGATCACTTACAGTTTCTACATGCAGAATGTCACAATATTATCAGACAAGAGAAAAGAAGTGGTAAGTCTCAACGGTCACAAAAATCCTGAAGTGTTTTTGAGGTGTTTTTTTAATTCATTTAGTATTGCAATTTACTATCTTTATTCAGTGACCTTCTATGTGCTTAAGCATTTTCAACAAATACATGTTACTTACATAGAAAGCCCAACCAATTCAACCCTGAACAATGGTTTTCTTTTACCATGTAATTCATATTCATTCTTCCAAATATATAGTCAAAACCTTTTACTGTTAACAACCTTTTGGCCAATACTCTTGTCTTAGTCGGCTCAAAAACACACTTTAGTCCTGTGTCCTGTAGAATTGATCATATTTTATGCATGTGTTTTCATTTGTAAACCAATGGCTCTGTCTTTACAGATTTCTTCATCGTCATTTGACAGGTCATGATTATAAAACATCTTGATTTCTTACCATAGTGATATTTTATTGTCCTGATTCTTTTGTGACCTCTGCCCAAATCCTTTTTACAGAAGCAGATGCTCTTATAGTTATATTCTCTGCCTGACTGAAAAAAAAAATGTTTCCTCATCACTAAAAGCTTCTTACTCTTGAAAGAATTCCTATACTTGCATGGAAGATGGTAGTATTATGTGAAACAAATTCTTTTTCACAGTCAAACTCAAACTGTGTCTAATAATAACATTCAGTTTCCAGAGAGTTTTGCAAAACTGATCAGAGCTTGGATCCTTTTTTTAAACGAAAAAAAAATCACAAATAGCCCTACTCTTTCCTTTTTTATCTTTTGTGAGTGATCCAGTGTGTTGTTTTTTTTTTTCAAACCAGTTGGTCTTGTTTCAGTCTTTGAAAAGTGCTGTGTGAAATTATGATACTATATTAAGTGTTGATTTTTAGTGTTTCTAAGCATATTCTATAAAAATGTATCTCTGTTACAGACATGGCAAATATGTATACTCTACTTCGTGCTGTGTCAAGTGGTTTACCTCATATGATTCAGGAACTACAAAACCATATCCATGATGAGGGCCTTAGAGCAACCAGCAATCTTTCTCAGGAAAATGTGAGTGTCCTTAGGCAGCTGAAAATACCTATTTGATTAACATTCCTGATGAAATGTTTACCCTTTTCTTTTTAGTCTATTCTGGTCTTTTAATTTTTGTCTATATGAAATTGGTTTGGAACATTATGGATAAATTGTAACTTCTCATCAGCACCCTTAGCTGTGCAACACATATCTATCCTGAGAGCTGATTGTTGTGATCTAACCAGAAACAACTACAGCTAGATACTTCTCATTGTTGTTTGTTTAATGCTGTCATGGCAAGTAGGTCCTTCTGTTCCATGTATGTATTTTTTTCTGAATGGCTCTAAGTCAGTGGCATTTGCTGTTCTGGTACATTAGGAACCAGTGATTCCATTTAGTTTAATTATATGTTATTTGTAAAGACTTGACATCCTGTCCTGATTTCAGTGTGGTGTTTTTCACTAATAGCTTTGTAGTCTCATATTTTTGTGTAATTTGTGAATATACTGTAACATAATTTACTAAAGGGCATTGCAATTTTTTCAGTTCATTTGTATTTAAATTAATTTCATTTTTGTTCCTCTAGCATTGCTGTTCAGAAACAAACAAGCTTTCATTTGACATTATATTTGTACATGTATACATCTTGCTGTCTAGATCTGTGCTCACTTTAGGATGGTGACTTTAGCCATCCAGTGTTTCTGTCTATAATAATACATAGATACAAACTGTTATAAATTCACTCTTTTATTGACCATACAGGAGTACTTTCACTCTTCCATAACTCCTGTGTGCACACTGAAAAAGGGCTGAAGTCTTTAGTAGTATGGTTTGCTTTCAAATTATTCGTAAGTTTATTGAGCTTCTATCAAACTCACGGTGCCTGTACAGGCAAGTGAATGCAGAGCCATGAGGGTGATGAAAATTCACAGTCTTTATGTAGATAATTTTCATAATGTGAAATACCTGCTCCACTGTGTGGATTAAGTACTTTGACATCAAAACATTTCTAATGTGTGACTGGAGAATGCACCTGGGGAGTCACGTAGTGCAGCCGGTGCATTGCACACCTTTGCATGGCCAGCTTGTCTGCATAGGGACTAGACTAATTCTTATTAGCCATTTCTATACAAAATGATATGCTGAGAAGTGGCATGCTAAATTTGATCAGTAACTGTCCTATGTGGGAAAATTCAAAGGGCTCATCTTGGAAGTCAGTGTTTAGAAGAAGTACCAGTTTACTTTGGTACCTTTGTGGCTTGATTTCTGTATTTACATGTTAGCATTAATGATTTTTGAAAGGGCTAAGAAATTGTTGTAGGGAATGATGGAAAAGAGTAGACAGCATGAGAGCAGAATAGACTCATATCTGTGTTTGATATTTACAATGTAGTCAGACAGTTTTTATTTCCAGAATGTGTTCAAGAACAGTGGTGTGAGAATACAACAACGCAGAATCAATCCTCTCAAAGACTTAATCACTGTTCTTTTTAAATCTTATCAAAAAGAATAATTAAGAAAAATGTATAACTAATCAAGGTATGTTTACATGTGGATAATACTGTTTTTCTCATTAACTTGTGCTCTGTTTTATCTACCTCTTTTAGATGCCAACTCAGTTTGTGGAGTCAGTTTTGGAAGTACATAGTAAATTTGTTCAACTCATCAACACTGTTTTGAATGGTGATCAACACTTTATGAGTGCCCTTGACAAGGTAACTTTTACTTACATAAAAATAGCATTGGAAAGCAAAATGCAGGACTCTGTTTCAGGCTCATCAAAATTCTTCAGGGCATCAACACATGTTCAAAGATAGAGTTCTGATGCAGTTTTCCTAGTTCAGAAAAGCAATGGAACAAAAGACAATCCAGTGTTAGTGGAAAAGGTATGTACAAAGGAGACCACTTTCACACTTAGGTGTTTTCTGAAAGAAAACCCTTTCTTTTCATCATAAGTCAAAACACAAAACCAGAGCTGACCTTTTTAATGTAAATTTAAGTGCAGATGATAAAAAGCCAAATTGTGGGGTTTGAGAAGTTTGGTAACGTGCATTTGAACCTGAATTTGCTTGCTGCCATAATTTTTAAACTCTGAATGCCAGTTGTATTACCTACATAAAAACTACAAAGAATACCTGGAAACTTAAATTACTTCAGTCATTGTCACAATAGCTAGCTTTTTCCAGCAGAGAATTGCTCTTAAGGTTAAATAAGCCTATTTAGGGAAAAAGTCTTGCTACTCTTTTATTTGAAATACATTGATGTGAAGATATTAAGGATAACAGTTCTCATTGTTACAATTTTTAATAATAAGTGTTGTTGTTGCTTTGATGATGATGATGATGTTCTGCCAAACATACCTGGGCTCTTGAGGGGTTGGGTGGCTCCTCCTCAAACAAGTGCATTTTATCTAATCCACTTGTTAATTTCCCTTTTTTCCTCTGTGTTCTTGTATCTTTTCCCTAGAGAACATGCTTCCTACTTTCCTATCTATAATTCCATGTCACAGGATGCATGCATAAATTTAATTTGCTCTTTTGTGGTATTTACAGCATTTGTAGCTTGCAGTTAGGGATAGCCTAAACTTTGATAATTTTCAGACCAGGTTAATCTGGAAAGACAGTGATGGAGATACCACTAAAAATATCAGTAGTAGTTGCCCATCTGTATTTGTGATATTGAGAAAACAATCCATTAGTATTTTAAAACAAAAGCTTATTTCAGTACCCTAGTGTATTTCTGCCTCAATTGCAATTCACATCCTGTACCAGAAGGTGGAGTAATATGAGATTGACAGCTACACATAGGCAAATAGGTACTTTTTACTTAAATAAATTCTTCACTTCAGTGATCTTTTTATTATAATAAATACTTAAAATCTTCATCTGC
This sequence comes from Hypotaenidia okinawae, assembly GCA_027925045.1. NCBI lineage: Eukaryota > Metazoa > Chordata > Aves > Gruiformes > Rallidae > Hypotaenidia > Hypotaenidia okinawae. Next base: position 15,535,914 of record BSDF01000002.1, read on the forward strand.
TGTCATCTTTTCATGGTGGATATAAAAATCGCTGTTGTTGACCACAGTAAAGTTTTGTCTTTCGTGTCAGTCATGCATTCCTTTCACACAGGGGTTCTAGGGGCCTATTACCAAATATTGGATCATCAGGACATTGTGACAGCAGAGATGCCTGACAGTTCTTGACAGTAATAACAATAATAGATGTTCTCCTTCCATAGAAGGAACCATGATTTGTAGGATCTATGTTGATGCAGTGCTTTTGGCTCAGTATTATTTTAAAATGTTAATTTAATTGCAATAAGTAGTTTAGAAACTAATCTTGATGATTCTGATGTTTTTGTTTACAGTATCAATTCTACACTGCTGTTACCTCCTTTCTTTTCGTTGTCATTGTTTTCAGGCTTTCTTAAACTGCCATATTTTGTGTAATGCACTGCTTTGAATTTCTACTTTCAACATTATTTTTTCTCCTCTTTAGTCTTACCAAAAATCTAATCTTACTGTTGGGAGCACACCATGTATGTTTTTCAGCTCAAGCTTCTGCCAATGTGCTGCTGCTCAGATCTGCTTTGTCTGCCATTTTTCCTCAGTGTCTTTCCATCTATACTTTTGGATGATACATACTGCTGTATATCAAAATATTCATACGTTTACCTTACAAGTTTCTAATCATAACTTAAATTGTTCTCCTGGTCTCTGCAATTAACTTCTGTCCCTCTACTCTTTCCACTTAAACCTTGACTTTAAAATGTTCAGTGTGCAAATTCTGACAGAGTAGTCATTCAGACTCTTTTAGTCATTGTTTCTTTTTTCATCCCCTTCTGTGTAGTTGAGGTTTACAGAGTCTCAGATGGTCTTTGCCCTGAAAGTTTTTTTTTTTTTTGCTTTCTTCAAATTTCATAAAGGAGAAAGCTTTGAGTCATTTACAGTTTTACTCTTTGCTTTATGTTCCTATGTAGGCTTTGACATCAGTAGTTAACTATAGGGAGCCCAAGTCCATCTGCAAAGCACCTGAGTTGGTAAGTGATATATATCATTGTAGAAATGAATAATACTTTTCTGTGACTGTCAAATGAACTGGTATAGGGTCCTTCACATGACTATCCATTTCTCACAGCGAGTCAGCTTCAGGTGTGTGTTTCAGTAGTGAGAAATAACAACCTGCACACACATTTTGTGGGTGTGCAAAATCGATGCACTTGTAACATTTGGTACAGAATTTGTATTTTCTCTGGACACCGTATGTATCGTTTGCCTGTGAATACGGCCCTTGAGATGGAACGTGAGACTACAGACTGTGGCTTAGTTCATGCTTTAACTTTTGTGTAGAAGCTTGTACTACCTTGGCATACGTTTGTTCTCAAGCTTGACGAGTAGGTTTGGGTTTGTTTTTTCTTTTTTTTTTTAACTTGAGCTGGCCAAGTACTGTGACAACCTGCTGAAGAAATCAGCGAAAGGAATGACAGAGAATGAAGTAGAAGACAAACTTACAAGTTTCATTACTGTTTTCAAATACATTGATGACAAAGATGTATTCCAAAAGGTAACTTGATATGGAGCAAATGTTAAAATGTTGTATTTAAAGTATACTTAAAGAATGTGGTTATGCTTTTAAAAATCCTCATATCTGATCTTTTGTGCAGTTCTATGCCAGAATGTTGGCAAAAAGATTAATTCACGGATTGTCTATGTCTATGGATTCTGAAGAAGCCATGATTAATAAACTAAAGGTAATACAAGATTTCTAATACAGAATAAACAAATATAGGAACATGTAATGTTGTAAGAGAGCAGCAGAGGGTGCCAGAGAGAATTTAGCAAAAGTTGTTACTTAGTGTGTGAAAGCTATATGGCCAAGTAAACACCTAGGCTTCTGAGGGTTTTATGAAGCTTTGGATATTTTTGTTAAATGTGTTTTCAAATAATTTATATTTACATTATAAAAGTACCAAGGAATTTAATAATCTAGCTCTATATTTCAATACTATAAAATAACATTGTTCATAATAGTCAATGTATAGAAAGTAAGATAAATCTGATCATCTATAATAATGATTTTCTACTGTAGTAGTCTCTGTAAATATTATAACTATATTTTCATATTTTAATAGTGAATGTGCATAATTTATTTAATAAATACCGTTTCACTCTGAAACCTGTTACAATATTTCTTCACAGCAAGCCTGTGGTTATGAATTTACCAGCAAGCTCCATCGAATGTATACAGACATGAGTGTTAGTGCTGATCTCAACAATAAATTCAACAACTTTATCAAAAACCAGGACACGATTATAGATTTGGGAATTAGTTTTCAGATATATGTTCTACAGGTACTAATGTATGTTTATTACTATTGAGTTATTTGTACTTGATTTTTGTCTTTTGATAACAAGTGAACAATTTTTCTAATGATGAATAGTTCTCATATGGGAACTGACACCTTGTGATCATTGTGGAATCATTTATTTTCCTAGTATTTCTTCTAAAAGTGAACCCACTAACGCATTGAACAGTAGTGATGCAAGAATGCCTTGTTTTCTATCTTGACTTAATCCCTCAGTGGGGTATGCATAATGAGCAGTAAAATGCCTGGTGTCAATTGAATGTCTTAGGACATGATATACATTATAGATCTATTTAATAGTGTTATTTTTTCTTAATGTATACGTTTTATGAAAATGTTAATTGTTTTCTTTTTCCCTGACACCTTAGGCTGGTGCATGGCCTCTAACTCAGGCTCCTTCTTCTACGTTTGCAATTCCTCAGGAACTGGAAAAAAGTGTACAGATGGTAGGTTAGTAGGTGGCTCTTTGTAAACATGTGGAAAATATAAAATAACTCCAAATAAAAGATCATCGCTTTAACAGAGAAAAATCTGAGCTGCTTTCTTCTGTTTCAGTCCATATGTAGTTCGGAAGGGTCACCCAAATGATGGACTGAAATTCTGTGTGCATTTCAGTAGCTTTTCTTTACTTTTCACATCTTGCTTTTACACTTTGTGAATGAGAGAGATACTAATAACCACCATCAAATGAACTGGGTTGATCCTTAGTTTTATAACCTATTCCTAATATTTAGATAAAAGATTTTGTTCTGAATATTAAACCTGAAGAGTTTTAATAGCAGATTAAAATGCAGGTACAGGTTTCTTGTCCTGTATATCAAAGGAGACATTCAAAATCAAGCTTTCTGCAAACTTTTAATGCTAATTTTATGACTTTTCAGAGCAGTAAAGGTTTTACTTTGGCTAGATATTCTGTTTTTATGTGATTAATACTGCTTTGTAGAGGTGAAGTATTCAATACTTTTGATTATATTGTGTTCTAAATGTTAGCTGTACATCGTTTGTGTTAAAATATAGGATATGTGGGGTTCATCTTTGCTAAAATGTCTTTATTAGCAAAGTACATTTTAGGTAATAAAAATTTCTTACTATTGGACATAAGAGAATTTTTTTAAAGCACATTTTATACCTTAAATTACTATCTGATATAAATTACAATGGTAAATGTGCTGCTTCAGTGAAGGTGCTTTTTCATGTATTACTGCTAAGTATTAGAACAGTTTATTCTGCTTTTATTTCTGCCATACTAAGTGGCATTTGGCATTTGCTTTTAGCAATATAATAGTTTCCAGTCCATACTGTGGAATCCACTAAAGGTGATTAATGACATTTTGTTGCTCTTTGTGGTCTTAAAATAGGACTATTGTCAATTATGCCTCAGTTGGAAAACTTTTACAGGCTTGCATATCAGAAGCAGCTTGGAGTCTGGGTTGCCCAACTTCACTGTTTTGCTAGTTTAAAGAAGCAAACTTATTCATATCTCGCCTACCTAGAATTAATGCTTTAAATTATACAGAGCATGGTGCTGGGGAGTCTTTGAAAAATTGACAAGACCTGTCTTTACTGTCAAATTTGATGGTTAGACACAGAAGAGAGAGGTCTCTCAGGATTCTGACTGGGATTTAGAAAGAAAAAAGCAGTTGTGCTCCACAGTATGGGAATACCTCTGTAGCTGGGCAAACTGTTCAGCAGCCTTTCCAGGCTCTGAGACTGCTTAAGCAGTTAGTTATATATACTATATATAAATATATATTTATTTGAATGTTGTATGAGTACTGATTTTCATACTATGTAAGCTTGTGGTTGGAGAAACACCTGATTCTTAAAGAGGTCCAAAGTCCCCCTTTTTGTATTTTCCTTCAATGTTAATCAGAGTTGCCAGACTGAATCTCTAAAATACAGATTTTCTGTATTGATTTTAAATAGGATAACAGAGCCATCACTGCTGAACTGCAGTATTTTATGCTTTGAAGAAAGTATGAATGTGTTAACAATCTTTATGGTTTAATCATCAAGTGGTATGTTAATAGTAATATGTTCAAGTAGTTCCATAAGTGTTTCAGTCGCCATTCCTCTGCTAAAGGAAAATGCTGTCATGAATTGACGACCTGCAATGGTTGTATCCAGTATGGTGAGCTTAAAACCAAGAGTTCTTCTCTAGACTGGTAGTGTGATAATAAACTACTGTAAGTAGTTACATGTTTCACTAATTGAAGTTCATTTTGTTTTGCAGTTTGAATTATTTTACAGTCAGCATTTTAGTGGAAGGAAGCTTACTTGGTTACATTACCTTTGTACAGGTAAAAATATGTGTTTTGCTAAATTTGTGCTTTGTACAACTGACAATTATTTTTTAAAAGTCCTTTTCCAGTGGTTACAGACTTTAGAGACGGAATGTTACATTGCATCACAAGTCAACTGACTTATTTTGCATTTTAAAATCTGTTCTGTAACTTGCATGTTATCTGTGATTTATGAAATCCAAGTAAAATTAGATGTGTACGGTCTTTAGTGCAAAACAGCGCCACAGATCTGCTGAGTTAATAACAATTGTCCTGGAATTGTTTCTGTAGTACCAAATGTCCCTTAGCTGAATATTAAATCATTTTAAGAATGCATAGTTTACTATTTAATTCAGATATGTCAATAACTAAGTAAATACATACATGTATTAGTTATGTTTATATTTAATGTATAGAAATACATGTTAAAAAAATCTTAGCAGATATATATATTAGAAATTGTAGCTTATTTTAGTAAGTAGCAATCAGTTTCATTTTAAGTGCTTTCAGTATCAGGTTTTAACAGTTGAGCACCACAACATATTCCATGCAGGTGAAAACCAGACTAGCATACAACAATGTAATGCAAATTCAGTTCAGATAATACAAGGTTATTATTAGCTCATGCTCACCTTCACACAGAAAAATCTAAATCTTTCTGTGATTCTGTGTAAGCTAACGTACTAATTGAAGTTTTTGCATTGCTGTGTGTTGAGGCTATTTGGAATTTCCTTTTTTTGTTACTATATATTATATTGCATTGTTCAGGCACTGCAGGTTTCCCTTTTTCTTGAAAAGTTGCTCTAGTAGTCATAGTTATCAGAGGGTTTGTTGTTGCAGACTTACATGTGTAAGTTCACAACATTAGTTTTCGTCTTCCCATACTGGTGTTAAAGACACACTTAGGTGGGAATTGAGTGCCTGGAAATGTACAAGGAGCTTCAGTAGTTGAGCTTCAGATGACTTCTCATCACATTCCATCACTTTATAAAATACTGCCTTGTATCATTGCAGGTGAAGTAAAAATGAACTATTTGTGCAAACCTTACGTAGCCATGGTCACAACATACCAAATGGCAGTGTTGCTTGCCTTCAACAACAGTGAAACTGTCAGTTACAAGGAGCTTCAAGATAGTACACAAATGAATGAGAAGGAGCTGACAAAAACCATCAAATCCTTACTTGACGTCAAAATGATCAACCATGACTCAGAGAAGGTATATAATAACCATATAAAAATTTCATGTTTTCAGTCTCATGATTCTAAGATTTGTAAAGGGCTTCCCCCCTCCCCCAACCCCAAACTGTATTACTGACCCTTGGGAACAATTATAACTCTGTATCTATAAGGAAAGACACAGGAGGAAGTAGACTGTCGTGTAGGCTCTCTATGCCTGTAACAGCATAGCATGCTGAAAATGTAATAATACTAAGACTGTTCCTTGTTTCAGTTGCATTTCATCATTATGGATTTAGACACACTGCTGTTGGAGGGAAACACTCCTTAAATACATGACTTTCAAAGCTGTACTGATTCACTGGAAGGAGCTCAAGGAGTAACCCAGAGAGTCTAACAGAGATCCTAAAAAATACATCTGTGGGATTAAGGGACTGAAAGTAACAGTTCTTCCTTGCTGACAGATTACAGGAGGAGGAAGGAGAAGGAAAGGGAGCAAGGAGGGCTGTGTGTGAGATTTTTTTTCTGTGATTTGTCAAACACTTATCATTCCATGACTTCCATGGAATTCCAGTAATATGTGAGCTTTGTGATTAAGGCAATGGTTGATACAGGTTCTGTTGCTTCTGAGTATGACCTAGTGTGAAAACAGTTACCTTTTTTCCCATACAGTGAACGGCACAGATGTCTGTTACGTACAGAACACTACAGAAAAGCCTGTGCTTACCATGCAGATTTCAGTGTGTGCTTCCAGCTAGTCCTGAAAGCCTGTTATACAGTGTCAGGCAGCAGAAACCAAGATAAGCTGTTCATTTTCCTTACAAGAAATCCAAAGCTGCTCTGATAGCTGCTTGGTGTTTTGTTTTGTTTTGTTTTTTAACCAGGTAAATATTAGCAAATGGAAAGTGAGGTGGCAAGGAAGATCTGATGCTTGGCTGAAGCATAAGACATGCTTCCAATATCTAGAAATGAGCTCAGGTTGGAACAGTGGCTGGGAAGATGTCTTAAAACATGGGTGAAATACAACCACTGCATTTTCTAGTTCTTTAACTTCCAGTATATTGTATTCAGACATCTGTTAGTTCTGTTTTCTTTGCATTCCATCTAGCAATGTGAAAGCAGATCTGTAGACAGTCTATCAGCTTCCTTATTGAATAAGCCAGTGAACATCAGTGGCTTAAGCAATGAAATTAATTACACTCACTTCTCTTTACCTGTGTCTGAAACACACAGAAAAGTACATTGTATTAAACATTGTAGTTTGCTTTTGTTTGTCTGATATACTGTTGAAAGGAGAGATGGGGAAAGGAAATCCTTCTTGGTTCATTAGAATTATGCTTTCTGAATTCATGCACAGCACAGTTTGGCTTGGTTTATACTCGATTGTAAGCAGAATAATGCTAAAATTCTAATGTTAACTTATATTTTTTAAAGCTGTTGGTCTTTGCCCTTTCATGTTAAATTTTCTGTGCTATACCTGGATATTATATAATAAAGAATATTTGTTGCAGAACATAAAATTAGAACTAATATTGTTTAGAGTATGTGTTTAGATAAATATTGACTGTGTTTACTAAAGTATTTGACCTTGAGGCATCTGTGGTTTGGCAAGTTTCCGAAGTCCTAGAAGGGCAGTAATTTTATTCTGCTGGAAATTGGTAATACTTGCACAGACTCTTGCCTGGAAGCTGTTGAGATTGGTCGGGTTGTCCTGTGAGTTGAATGTAAAGGTGTTTGGACTGTAGGGAATAGTTACCACTTACTGGATGGAACAGTCTTTTTTTGAGTGGAAAAGAATTGAGATTCTGTCAGGAAAATAATCAGAAATGTACAGACTGTAGAAGTTGGAGCTTGTCAACTGTTTCTGCTACAACATAACACAATGCTTAGATGTTTTTCCTGAACTTCTGGAAGGCAACATTAGTAATAGTTGTGAAAGCAGCAGCTCTCTCCTGGGGTTCTGCCAGATAAATGCAAATCCTACCTTGTTTGCAGAGAGAAAGTGAATTTAACTGGAGAGTGTTTGCAACAAAGATAAGCTGCTGCAGTGTCACAACAGAAATTGCTTTAATAGTACTGGCTTATTAAGAAAATTAATGTGTGTCAGAGTTCTTTCTATTGTTTTCTAAAATAGACTTGATTTCTAAGTTAAACCATAGCTTAAAAATTTCACCTGGTTCAAGTGGCATATTAGAATTTCCAACTACAAATCTGAAAATGTTTGTATGTATGCAAACCCCCTAACTGGTTTTTTAAAGTAAATGTTATAATTTTCTGGTTCCACTTCTGATTTTTTTTAAAAAGAGTCTTTCTTGCAGGAGGATATAGAGGCAGAGTCTACGTTTTCTTTAAATATGAACTTCAGCAGTAAACGAACAAAATTTAAAATTACTACATCAATGCAGAAAGACACGCCACAGGCAAGTATTCTTCCATGTTTCTTGTTTGAACAGCTTAGGATGCTTATTTTTCTAAAATCAAACTTTGTTAGTGTGATGTAAGCAGATGTAAGAGTCTCTGTGTCAGATACGTATCACCATAAAGAAATGGGTTAAGTTTAAAACTTAAACACTGCAAATTTATTTGTACTTAAAATGTAGGCAGGAGAAGATTGAATGGGGAATAAGAAAGATGATGATAAGCAAGAGCTCTTCATCGTGTACAAAATGGGGTTGACATTTAACTTCTTGCCTAATGGCACGTTTTTCTTAGTGTTGGTTATAGAAGTATCTTATTCCAGGAAGAGCAGAACCAATCAACTGTTTTCCTCTAGTTTTGTGTCCTTAATCAACTAAAATTAACTCTGGTACTGATAATCTGTGTTGCCTCTGTATCTCCTAAGACATAGGATTTCATACAAGAGATGTATGTGCTGCCAAACTCTCTACATTGTAAAAAAACTCTGCCTGCTTCTTCTTAGAAAAAAACCAGGAGTTTGGATGTGTCTCTCCTACTTTTCTGCTGATTTTTATGAAACTCAGTGTTCTTGATTTATGGAAGTAGTTTGCCTGGAATGGAACTTCACCTAGATTTTTGTATTAACTACTTTTGATAAAGTAAAAATTATAGATTCAATATACTTTTATGAAGTGTTTATTTTCTCACTATATTTTATGGTTCTTCCCATATTGCAGGAGATGGAGCAGACCAGAAGTGCTGTAGATGAAGACAGAAAAATGTATCTTCAAGCTGCTATAGTTCGTATCATGAAAGCACGTAAAGTGTTGCGACATAACGCTCTTATTCAGGAGGTAAGATAAAGTCCTCTTAAGCATGAGTTGAAGAAAATCTTCAGGATAGTTGGATGTAACATCTGACCACAAAACTCCCCTGTGTCATAAATAATACTTCAGTGAAATAAGTGAGAATTTCATTGAAGTTTATTTTGAACTGCAGTACTGGAGCACTAGCTGTGATCCCTCTTGTAAATGTTTCCTAGCACTAAAGCATTAAGTGTCTCTCTGCTTACTCGTGCTCTGTCTGTGGGCTGGTTCGGTGCCTACATATTTCATATCCTATAAGAATAATTGCCAGAGCTATAGCTTCAGTTGAAAACCTGAATATGGATGGTCTAGGTACAGAATTTCCACAGAAGCACCTAGCCAATTTTGAGCTCTAACTTTAAAGTTGGATTTAATTCTAATTCATAGCTTAAATTTTAAAAGTTGCCTGAGTATGAAGACATGTGCTTCTTTATCTCCTTTTTCTGTTAGGAGGTACAGTTGTTGAGATACTTTTAGATTCTAGATTATTGATCTGTGAACAGTCACAGACTGGCTGGGAAGGAAGTTTTTCTACTTTTGGTTTTCTCCAACTAGTTGCCTACCTAATTATATTTCTTACTCCAACCTAACCTTTACTCCTTCCAAACAGTTCCCACTTTTAGTTCTCTTAGCCTTCCAAGGCATGCATTCTGCAGTCTAATCCATTCTTGTGTCTCCTGAACCTTGCTAGAAAGCCTCAGAGCAAACCGGTGGGAGACAGAATAAAGATTCCGGCTCTATTGGACTATTTTGAGTGTGCAGATGGAAAGGCTTTCACTCATTTTGAGATTTGCTGTCTTGTGGTGATGGAGGAAACAGTTTACCACACCTACCACTTAATTATTATTTACCTAAAAGAAACAGCTACAGAGAGTCTGTAAGGGCAGCGCTTGCAACGTGAGACTTCTTAATGGTCTTGTGTATGGAAACAGTGCTTGTACACAAACACTCTGATAGCATATTTGAATATCTAAAAGATGGGACAGCATAGATCCTGATTACTTCTCCAAATCTTTGGTTATTTGGTTTCCTGTTACTTAAGGCATTTGTGCAATTATGATGAAATCCTGTAAGACTTTATGGTTAAAACTGGAAAATGGTATCCAAGCCCTGGTTTATCTTTGAAAATACTTTTATCTCAAATTCTTAAAAAAAGTCTTTAAACTGTACTTTGCTTAAGACCAGCTTATAAGGGCGGAACAGATTAATTTTTGTTATGTTTCTGGTTGCATCTTCCTGTGTTCAATTCAAGAGGTGTTGAGTGACATGCCCATGCCTCTGCTCCAGTTTGCTCTTGCAGTGCTCTTGCAGACTAGTACAGTCTGTTAACAGCAGGAACTTTTTCACTTTTGCCAGAAAGGTAGATGTTTTCATTGTTACTTGGTTAGGGAATGAAGTTTGGTGCTTTGTTTATCACAATCCATATGTACCTGTATTGGGATTTTTACCTTAGCTTTTAACTAAATATATGATACCTTGGAAAATCAAATCCTTGAACATTTAGTCTGTGGTCCTCAGTTTTCAATGTGTTTTGTACACTTGCTAGATTAGAGCATTTAAAACTGAAAGGGAAGCTTCTAAATAATTGATATCTATGCTGCAGTACAGTGTGGGACCTGATGAGCAATTGTGAAGCCTCGAGTCATAAGGTGAAGTTGTACAAAAATCAAGTTTAATTTTTCCTTCTTTTTACACTCAATTTGTGCCAATCTCCATGCTGCCTCTGCTAAATCATTACAAAGACCTGAGCTTGATTCTTTAAAATGTTAGGTGTCTTCTCTACAGACTGTGATACTGTGCCCAAGCACGACTACAGGCTGGGTGGAGAATGGATTAAGAGCAGCCCTGAGGAGAAGGACTTTGGGGTGTTGGTGGATGAGAAGCTCAACATGACCCAGCAATGTGCACTTGCAGCCCAGAAAGCCAACTCTCTCATGGGTTGCATCGAAAGAAGTGTGACCAGCAGGGTGAGAGGAAGGTGATTCTGCCCCTCCACTCTGCTCTGGTGAGACCCCACCTGGAGTACTGCATGCAGTCCTGGGGTTTTGAGTACAGGGAAGACATAGAGCTGTTGGAGTGAGTCCAGAGGACAGCCACAAATGATCAGGGCTGGAGCACCTCCTCTATGAAGACAGGCTGAAAGAGTTGGTCTTGTTCAGTGTGGAGAAAAGAAAGCTCCTGGGAGACCTTATGGAAGCCTGCTGGTACCTAAAGGGGTCTACAGGAAAGCTGGAGAGGGACTGTTTATCAGGGGATGTGGTGATAGGACAAGGGATAATGGCTTTAAACTGAAGGAAGGGAGATTTAGATTAGATATAAGGAAGAAATTCTCCCCTGTGAGGGTGGTGAGGCCTTGGAACAGGTTGCCCAGAGAAGTTGTGGATGCCCCCTCCCTGGCAGTGTTCAAGGTCAGGTTGGATGGGCAGCCTGGTCTAGAGGAGGGTGTCCCTTAGGCACTTAAAAAATTAATTGCTAGGTTCTAGAGCAAATCTCAGGGAGACAGACTTTTGTGTACTTAAGGCTTAAACACAAATATTAACACCTCCTGTTAAGTGGAAATTTTACCTAGTTGTGTCAGTGTGGAGCTCAGTAACTTGTGTGGCTTCATCTTGTATGAAGAAGGTCAAACTGCCATGTGATTCTAAGTTGAACATGCTCAGCTTTCTTCCTAGACTGATCTTCACTAAAAATCAACAACCATCACTTCTGTTACATCCTTAAGAGTATATATGACTAACTTCTTGATTTTCCAACTTCCTTTTGTTCCCCTACTAACCATGTAGTAAGGTTTGATTTACTGTCAAGAGTATTTTTATTTCTTAAAACTTTGATTTCTGCTATTGTCACTAATTATGGTGACATAGGTACATAGTTCTTGTTACTTTTATCAGGATGTTTATACTCTTGTGACTAATGTATTCACTTAAAATCTCTAGTCTGACTTCTGAGGAGTAAGAGTGAATCTTTTGGATAGACTACAGCACTACACATTTCAGTCAGGGTGATGTGTCCAAGAAAATAATCAAGGCCCTCATAAATCTGTAAATGTCAGCATGTGGTCTTTGCTAAATTGCCACTTGTCTTAGATATGTCCTGGTGGTTGTGCTTCTAGCTCCAGGCTGCAGTCTCTAGCAGGACAAGGTAGCTTTTCCCTTAAAATTAATAAGGTCAGTGGGAATAGTGGAGGGGAAAGGTCAGTGCAGTCATTCCCTGTTTGTTTTTTCTTAAATTAATTATTTATTTAAATTCTGATCATGAGGTATTTCTATCCATCCTTATTATTTGTTTTATCTTTGATAAACCAAAACAGCCCACCAAAATAAAATTTTATCTTTTGTTCTCCCTGTCCTATGTAAATATGAGAGGTATGATGATGGCAATCAGTTTGAGGGCAGGGCTGAAGTTTGGTGAAATCTGAGTAGATCTATTAGCCTGTTAGCACCAAGTTTCTTCCCATTTGTACTGCTGTGGAACATACCAGACCCTTGGCCTCTAGCCCAACAAAACTTGCTCTTTTGAGCTTTTTGTTTGCTTTGCTGGGTAAGTTCTACCTGGTGAATTCTGTTGGCTCACAGAGGACTCCAACAAGCTCTAGAGCTGGGACAAAGCCAGCCATGAGAAGTTATAAAGCAAACAGGAAATCCAGCTGAAATAAAAATCACTTTCTTTACAAATGAGAAACTGTGGAAAAAATATAATCAGACACTTGAGTAGTAAGATCTTTCGTTTGCCTCACCTCTGCTAGGAAGTGGAGAGGAGAAAGTAATTTTCTTTGCCACAGTTTAGTCACAAGAACAAAATGTGAAAAAAAAAAAAAAATCCAAATAGATATGCTTATTCTGTTACCACACACCACCACTTCCTTCTCCTCTACAGAATGGGAAAAGCTGAGAAGCAGTAAGACATATAAAGTTTTGCCTACAGCTGCAGTTTCTTCCACAGCACATATATAGATTTGTTTTTACAATAAATAGTATTTTACTATATGTTAAAAAGTTCCATCGTAGCCAGGTGGAGCTTGCCAAATCACAGGGCTATCTTCAGTGCCTGGAGAAAGAGAGGTTCACCCCGATTGCCTCAAAACTGCTTTTCAAGCATGAAAGAAGTTTTATTATAACATTATAGTCAGATGGTTTTGATAATTTGCTAATTCTCTGCTTAAATATCATCTAAACATATCTTTCTAATACCATAAAGCACAAGTTTCAGAAATCTTTATTAAATGAAAGTGTCTTTTCTGTCTTTTGCTAATAACAAAAATGGCAGTAGATGAGAAGAAACCAACATTCATTCAGTTTTAGAAGTACTTCTGAAAAATACAGTCAAGTGAAATTTAACCATTCAGAAGTGTCTGAACTATTATAAAAAATGATTAACACATTCTTTGCTCATTTAATTTCCAAGTAAGACTGCTGTGATTCAAACAAAGTTTGGGAGTCCATAAATCAAATATTCCAGAACAGCAAGAGTACCTAAATGGAAAAAGTGATCTAGAGTAGGAGAAGTCAGTTAGCAGAGGCAGCATGGAGAGGCATGTGTGGTTTTATGAAAATCTTCATTTTATTTGAACTGTGGTAACAGGAAAGCAAAGAAATGTATTAAATTATTTTTTTATCCTGAGCATATATTTTCATTTGTACCATGACAAGTTAAGCAAGCAAGAGGATGGAAAGGGTCTTGTTAACATGCAGGCAAACTGAACCAATGAGCTGTGCACTCAAGTGTCCTGATGCTAACGTACAGAGAACCTTTGTTCACTGTTATAAATTAATTATTCCAGGTTTAATCCTGTCTTTAACAGAAAAATATACTGAATTTGTCTTAAATATTTCTATAGTGCTTATATAAATAAAAGTAACACAAAAATTGTGTCTATCTTTTGCAGGTAATTAGCCAATCAAGAGCTAGGTTTAACCCAAGTATCAGCATGATTAAGAAGTGTATTGAAGTCCTGATAGACAAACAGTACATAGAGCGAAGCCAGGCCTCTGCAGACGAATACAGTTATGTAGCATGATGTTGCTGTCCTGCAGGTATGATTGTAAGGAGATCATTGCTGTCACTGTTTGGTGTGTTCCTGTGGGAAGAGGCAGGCCTGTGCCTCCATAATTGGTCACTTGGCAGCCCCTGTTTTTCTGCTGTTTACAACATCACCAGTGCCATGTCATGAGCGTCAAGGAAAATGCCTATAGATATTTCAAGCTCATGTCATTATGACATTTCTTAAAACTTTACTAAAAGAATGAGTGAGGTATTGCTGAAATGTGGAAAATTGGTTGGGTACCATGCTTTTTTTTTTTCCTCCCCCTTCACGTTTGCAGTTGATGTTTTTTAATGTATCTTAAGACAAAGTAAAAAAAAAAAACCCCAAAAAAAAGCCTAAATATTGTAATATGACAGATAACCTAATAATTGTATCTACATTAAAATGTAAAAAAAAAAATTACGAACATGATACTGCTGCTTGTCAAATAAAAAAATAAAGTTATATAATGTGTCTGGAATGATTGTAGAAATGGATATAGCATTAATGTCTGTAAATACTATTCAGACCTGGAAGAGTAAAAATTATGTTACGTGTTTGAGTTTTGGATAACCTCAGAAGTAGATCTGACGTAAGAACTAATTTATATAAAACTGAATACCAGGTATGTTATGTTTGATGTGATTATAAAAAAAAAGTATTTATGGTTAAGTGCACATCTTGTTTTCTTGAGATTAGGCTAACTTCCATTCTTTGTGCCTGCAGGCCTACTCTGTGTCTGGTAATCTCGCACAGTAGGAATACATTACAAGGAAAAATAAACAGACGTTGGAGGGGATTTAGTAGTGTAGTTCACAAAGAGTTATCATGAATAGTTATCATGAACATCAAAGATATAGTTCAGGGGCTTTTGAAACCACCCTGACAATGGGAAAGAACATAGCAGACTGGTAATTGAAAAGGTGTTTTGCTAATGCATTGGGTAGAAGCACCACATGGATCGGTACCTATGTCTGTTTCCACATAACCATCCTGGGTTTTTTCGTTTTTTCCCTCCCGACTCATATGGTTGTATTTATCATATTTTGATTTTTTTCTCTGCCCCAATTAGATTTCTGGCTATTTGGGCGGGACAAGAAATCCATGGGCTATTTCATGTCCTGTGGTGTTCATCGGGGACAGCATGGTGGCTGTTCACTCTCACACAGGCAAAGTATAATTTAAAAGGTTTAAATTTAAACTCTACAACTGGAAGTAATTGGCGTCTAAGAGCATTAAGCATGTGAACACACTGAAGGCCTGCTACAGAGAAGAACTTCCTTGTGGCTACACCTGTAACTATCATTGACTGGATAGATATTAAGTTAACTTGAAATGTTCTATTTTTGCCAAATTTTATGTGTGTGCATATAAGATTATATATGTAGATATATATTATTTGCAGTATTTTTTTAGGTTGCGTGATATTTCATCACCTACTAAAAGTTGACAGATCAAGAATTAACTTTTAAGGAAAAAAAACACATTTGGGGGAAGCTTTTTCCTTCATTTTTCTTTTTCCAGTTCTTCATTGTATGAAAGGTTTCTTGCAAACTCAGATTGCTGCTGTCTCTTATTTCTTAAGTGGCATCATGTTGATATGTCACCTGGAGGGTTCAGTAAACTTTCTAGAGTTAACTAGGAAATGCATCAAGAAGTGGTAGTATGTTTTCATTATGTGGATTTTTTTGAGGGCAACTAAAGGGCAATAAACAATGAAGGGCACTAGACACTTCTTCCATATTTACGGTATTTTCTCCCACTGCACTGAGATCTAGATTTTTTTACATGGATTTATGTCTTAAAGAAGTTGTTTGGGTTTTTTTAAACTGATTGTAACACGGTGCTGTAGGTCGTTGTCTACAGTGGTAGCTCAGAGCTGTGCGTTGTGTTGGGAGGCAGCACGGGTGCTTGCAGTGTCACTAAGTGTAGTAAACAGGAGACACATTAGCAAAAATTCTTGACTGGAATGACTTAATCTATTTGTGTGAAACATTTCTGTGCTTTATAAAAAGTAACTCATTACCACGACTGACAAAAAATAGAATAGAGGGAATATTCTGTGACACGATAGAAAAAAACCTGCCTGAACACAGAATCATCAAATCCTTTCTCCAGAAAACAAACTAACAGTGACACCAAAGCTTCTGGAAACAAATGTGTTTTATCTTGTAACTTGTGTATGAGTCAACAGATTTTAAGCTTGTTTCTTCATAAATGGGTTAATAAAAGCTTTATTTAAATATATATCACAGTAGCAAAATTTTAAGATGTGAGTTTGAAAAAGCCTTAAATTTCTTTTCAGAATCACTTCATAGACAAAACAAAAACTTGACTGCTCTAGCCCAAACCCATAAGGTTTTAGCATTACCTTATCTCTGAAATTTTGCATACCTAAAATATCAAAAGTAATATTTTGGGTTTTAGATAAGCTTGCTGCTGAGTTGAAACATGTTAAGTGAGTTAAAAACATTCTTATATTTCAGCATAGTTGGTATCCCCAGACAATGTCTTTCATAATTACACACAAACTTGGTCTTTTCAGTGCCCCTTGGGAGACACTGCTACAGCTGGGAAACATTTTGAAATCTACTTAGTAACTCACACCTTCCCCCTATAGAAAATGCAGCACTGAGACAGACCCTCTGTAGTTGCGTTGGGTCACTGCCATCGTGGCTGGCACACATCGGTACAGCTTGTAGTGTAGTGCTGCAGCCTGGTAACTCAACACATCTGCAATTGTCACCTCAAAATATGAAGTGCTAATGGGCATTAACAGGAGAGGCAAATCATAGAAAGAGAAGACATCAAAAAAGCCATGATTTTTAATTTTCACTAGAAAAAGCTGTTAAAATCGTACAGATTCATTGTAAGCCTGCCACCATGTGTGACCTGCTAGTTTATTTGGAGCCATACAGCTGAATCTGGAAACATAATTATTTTGTGTATCTCATACATCTCTAACATCAGAATGCATTTTACCTCTGATATTGAGTGTTAATGATAATTCTGATGCTAACTGAAAATGTATTTCTGTGATGTTTTATCTTCAGATTGACTATCTCGTTCTAGGAAAGAGGAGTGCTTTCCTGTATGCAGTGTGCTTGTGCATGCAGAGCTGGAGCTATGAGAGGTACTTAAATCCCCAGGACATGAGAAAATGGTTTTCAAAGCAGAAAAGTATCGTTACTTTTTAGGAAACCTTGCAATGAGTGCATCGCTTTTCCAAGTAGGGAGCAGAGTATACACATTTCATAAGCTGATACCTTTCAACTTAGCCATTTCTTATTTTTAAAAATGCTCGTTTTAGGAGCATGTCATACAACATAGTATTGATTGTTGGGCAGAATAAATTCTTTGTACCCTAGGCCAAATACATTAGGACTGACCATGCTTTATAAATATGGTAAGTACCTAGAGTTAATCTAAGTTGTTAAGATCTATGAAAGCATGTTCTCCAGAAGCAACTTGTTCTTGAGGTATTTTCTTCTATTGCAAATCTGAGGATACCTGTACTCGCTTACGGTAAGTGGCACTGCACTTCCTGCCTAATAACAAAACCCGGTTCTTGCCAGTTCTCACCTGAAAGAGGAGGAAGTGTCAAAACATTGGGTATCATAATTTTAAAACAATGTAACACTTGGTTAAGCACAAGTGTGTGTGTGTGTGGTTTTCAAGAGGGAGGGTAAACAAATATGACAGTAGAAGTAACTAGATGTGTGTAGCTTGGATGTGCATTCCTGGCTGTCTCCATTCTGTAGACTCCACAATTGCATCCCTAAGGGAAGAAAATAACAGCCAACAAAAGGGGAGCAGAAGATGAGGCTTGCTGGCTGGCCTCCCTTTTAGAAGTACTGGAGTTACATTTTTGTGTTCTTCATCTTGGAATAGTTAAAATAAGGATATGTTGATTAACAAGATCGCTGTTTAGTTCAGTATTGCTGGTTAATTTTCACATGGTTCAGGAGGAAGTGTGCTAAAGCAGCAACGCATCTAACGTAGCTGTGTATTGGTGCTGCTCCCATCAGCTTTCCCAGGAGCATGCAGCACCCAGACTTGGAAGCTCCCTCAGTCTCTACAGTAAGTCTGGTCTCATGTCTGCATCTGAGAAGTAAAGGGCTCTTCTAGGGCTGAGTAGTAGCACCAGGCAAGACAAAAGGTGGTGTTAGTTACTCCTAAAACTACTCCCTAGTAGCTGAGAGAATTACTTCCGCCATTTGTTTCTGCACCCTCTTCATGACCCTTGTAACTGAATGCTGTCAATGGTGATTTAGGCAAAACTGAAGTGCTCGCTTGTTCGGTTTCTTGGACTGGAGCAATGAACACTTGCATTAACACCATCATACATTCTTCCTGCTCAGCTGGGGAAAGGAATGAGGGCGTGCATTACTACACAATTACTATAGCAAGTAAAAACTTTACACTTGAACCACCTGTGAACATGCTGTGTATGAACCCTTCCTAGAGCTGGACAAGCCAGAAATCGCTGGTATTTTATATGAGGAAGGCAATACTAACTTTGTGTGTCCTTCCTTCCACTCTTCTAACAGAGATAAATAAAATCATACACTGGTGCTTCTGCTCTCCTGATCTTTTCTGATGTAGTGTTATGTACCAGGAACAGAAAATCGTGTGCTTTGGGGAGTACAGAAGGTAAGGTAGGATGGACAAAACGCCTCACGGTGTCTGCATGTCCAAGGCACCGATGCTTTCAGTCCGACTTGTCCAACCAAACGTTTGGTATTTTAGTGTTTATGGGTGCAGTGGAGAGGTTAGGTGTGTTTTCATCTGAAAGAGGCCTTGTTCTTAGCATAATCATTGTGTGGTAAACAAACACTATAATTATCACCTTTTGGTGGAAGCTGCTGGTTCTGATGTATGTCAGGCTTCTTTTCCAGCAGCTGTGAACAGTAGCACTGTAGCTGCCAGCAGTTATTAAAGAGGAGTGGTTTGAGGACAGTTTTGAAAGGAGGCAGGTTGCTATTGGTGGTCTTTCAGTGTTGGCTGTACCATCTGTAACTTGCTAGGTGTATATAAAAATGTAATAATTGTTGGGAAGTTTTCATCTTCAGTTGATCGATTTCAGTTCAGTTTCAGCAGATGTACATGGGGGCTGTTTTCTTTGAAACTCCACAGGTGGGTCTGTTGTCCTTCTTTCCAGCCACCAGCTTAATAGAATTCATGGTCATTGAAACTTGAGTTTGAGGGGATAAAAAAGTGTATCTAAACCTCATGATATTGTGAGTCATTTGCATATTGGAAGCTGGTTCAGAATGCTGTGTGGGATTTGTTCTAAGCAAAGGCAGGCATTTGCCCCCTTCAGAGCGGCAAGATCCATGGAGTGAGGTACTGCCTAGGACCAATCAAGAGCAAACTGTCTAGGCAAAGGTATGAACGGTCTACTGACTACACTTCAGAGGTTGATGTAGTGTGTCTGTCTAGCAGATCACATGTTCCCTTAGGGTTTGTTGTGTTTTAAAGAGAGGGCTTAAGCGGTGATGCCAGTGGGTGCTCATGAAGTAGGCAGCTTGGGCTTTATGATGAGTTCTCTCCTTGACCAGGAGTGCCCCAGTCTTGGTAAGGCAAACAAGGCCTCTCACCTCACTTGAGTGGTACAAACTTGAACTGCTTGAAAGTAAGTCAGCAAAAAGGAATAGAATCTCACCTACTTCCCAAAGACTTTCTGTGTCATTTTCATTGCAGTAACAATAATTGGGGCATGGTATCCATAACTTTGTGATGAAGGTATTGCTGTGGGTTTCAGTCAGTGGGTTGGCACACTAAAGATGAGACATCTACTCCTTGGTGCAGAGGGGAAGCAGCAGTGACCAGAGTTCTGTATGCACACTCTCCTCCGCGTTTGCTGGTGTGCATGGTAGACTTAAGCTAGAGCTGGTAATCTAGTTACTGGTAACAAATGAGTACATGAACGTTTTAAGTTCAGCAGCCATCTGACCATCTGGGAACTCAGACTTGGAAATGAGGCCTTCAGAACTGCCTTTTTAGCTGTGCACATGTGTTCTGCCTGACCACTACCGGAAGCTGTGAAAGTGAGTCATGTGAATCTCACCTGTAGCCTCATCTCAGCAATTCCAGGTGAAGTTCTTTCCCTTCTCCCAAGTGGGTGTCTGCTGCCACACGTTTTAGTGTTCTGGTAATGATGTATCTGAGCCTTGATGTAGCCACAAATTGAAGGGAGTAGATGCACACCCACAAAGTGTGTACTGCCTAAAATCTGAGTCATGGAGGTGAATCAGAGATGTTGGTGAAAGATTTGGGAAGACGTAAGGTTCCTGTTGAGAACACCAGTAGTCTCATTTTGGGCTAAGGAAACCTTCCATCTGTGGGCAAGTAGGCTCTGGCCTTAACAAACCTCTATCCATTGAGAAGACCCCACAAATTAATACCGGTCATGTGTTTTTGAGTAAAGTAATCAAGAAATTACACCACCTGCCCCTTAGCCTGCTTTTCTCACAGCAGTAGCCTTGCCTGTTTTGGATGCCTTCCCTCTCTCGGGGCCCTGGGTAGTTAATTTTTAAAAATGTGCATTTCAAAATACCTGTATATTGTTTGATGGATGGAAGAGAAATGGAGCTATGTGTCACCGCGTGGGACCAGTATGTACTTAGTGGGAAGGGGCAGGTGGGGACATGTGCTGTGGTCCTGCGCAGCAGCCTGGCAGTTGGGGCAAGAGTGTGGGGTTTTGCACGTGGACTGACAGACCCTCTTTATTCTTTCCCACACCCAAGCACAACCTTTGAAATGCAGACTTGACAGGCAGAGCTGGAATATCTGCTCTTTCCCTTCCCCATGTAGCTCCTGTGAGCTAAGGCCTACGTGTCTGGACAGGCCCCGCTCTGCCAACAGGTCCATAGGGAAAGGTAGTGCCGTCACCCTGCTCCAGGGGAGGAAGTATTGGGAGTGAGGTGGGCATAAGGGGATTTACGGGCAGACTCTGAGCTCTGCAGCTCCCAGAATTTCCTTCCACACTGTCTAAAATGGGCATCGTGTGCCGCTCCACGTCTCTAACAGCAGTTGGGTGTCTCAGCAGCCTGACACCAGGAAGTGGTTTCTCTTTGCAGGGTCTACTCTTGCCGTGTGCCCCTCCTCACTATGTCGAGCTTGTCTTTCTTGCCATACCCATTTAGCCTGTGTTGCCTCGCTGGTAGGTTTTGGGTATGGCAGTCACACCTAGTGCCTTCCAACTTTTATTTTTTTAACTCTCCACTTATGAGGACGTGTCACAAGTTTCTACTCGTATCCCTGCTCTTGTAACACGCAGGTTGTCCTGTTGCCCTTAGAATGTGATTTTATTATCGTCATCCTTCTGGAGGGCCCTGGGATACTTAAACCAGGCTTTCTTCAGGAGTTTGTCACTGCTCACTTCTGATAGATGACTGGCTTGAGCACCCGTTATAAAACTGACAATCACTTTAAGTCCCAGGCACACAACTAGGGTTTTGATACTGTGGCTGCGGAGCACGGCAAACCATCGATTAGTGCTAGGGGGTGGCATTTTGAAATCACTTCTTGGGGGGGTTACGTTGTTCATTTCTCTGTGTGTGTAAAATGCTTCTGAAAACCTTAATTAGCTACTACGTGCTAATTAGAGTATGAACAACACAAACGCAAACGCCTTTTGAAGCCATCATCTGCAGTGATGGAAACAGCAGCTGTGACAGGACCTCTTTGCATGCATCCTCTGCTGGAGGCTACAAGGACTGTCAGAGATTTTCACGTAGTTGTGTTCAGTAACCACTGCTGTAAAATCACTTTGTAGGAGAAGCTGCAGCAAGGAAAGGAGAGATCCTTCCACTCCTTGGGTTTCACGCAGCAGGACTTTTAATTTCCTCACTCTGCAGAATCTTTGGCTAATTGGGAAAACGTGGGGAAGGTGGCAGAAAGCGACCAGCACTGCTCGGGGCAGTACCGGCAGCGGCCGCTCGCATCCTTCCTGAAGCCGCTGCTCCGATGCTATTCCCCGTCCCGCTCCGCAGCAGCGCTGCTCCCTGGTGTAACTGTGGCTGCGAGGAATTGGGGTTTTGTTCAAATGTCTCATTATAGCCAGATCTCTGCCACGATCAGAGACTCTCCAGCCCTGGTGCCTGTGGGGGGAGCGGTGTGACCATACATTCCTCTGGAAAGCTCAAATACCGAGAAGAAAAACAGGAAGAAGTTAGACTGTACTGCTTCTCCTTGGTTAGGGGGAAGGTGTTCAGGGTGCACGAGCCTGCTCTTCCAGCCCCTCTGCAGCCTCCTGCCTGCCCTCCTCAGGTCCCTGCTTGCTCCTGGCTGCTGGGATTCAGCTGGTCCCGGAGCCAGTTTCCCACAGCAGCAGCCATCCCTTCTTAACGAGGTGGTTAAGGAGAGGAGAGTATCTCCTTTTTGGAGTCAGTATCTGGGAGATGCTTCAGCAAGGAAAGCTGTCTGTGGTGCCCAGCAAGGAGAACAGGAGAGCTTGACAGGTGCAGGAAGTTCAGAAAACAGTGAGATTTGTGTGTGCACATGCCTGGGAGTTGGGAAGAAAGGGTCCAGCTGGAGCTGTGCTCTCTGGGTGTTTGAGGTGGGACTGGAAGTCAGGATGGGGTGTGATTCTGCTGAGGCAGCTGCAGCCTTGCAGGAGATTTAGGTGGGAGGGTCAAAAGGGGAAGATGCTTTACATCCCAGTGGAATGCCTTCTCCAAGCAGGTTGCTGAAAAATGTACCTCATTTTTCTGGTAGAATCCTCCTGGGTGGAGGCGACTGCCGTTCTCACAGAAAGGGGGGACCTGGGCAGCGCAGCAGCTTTTGGACTGTATTGATTATCCTCTCACCAAGACAAAGAAGGAGACAGAAGGGCTAAGAAACAGGATGGGTGTGAAGAGACAGGTTGGGTGGGGAAGTTTGGGGATTGAAGTGAGTATGAAATAGGGGAATAGACAGAGCTAGTGGCATACTGGCACAGGAAAACCTGCTGTGCTTTGATGTGTTTTGTCTAGGGTGGGAGAAAACCCTAACCTACTTCAGCTGGGCACTTTGGAAGCACAAGTACAGGT
This sequence comes from Hypotaenidia okinawae, assembly GCA_027925045.1. Taxonomy (NCBI): domain Eukaryota; kingdom Metazoa; phylum Chordata; class Aves; order Gruiformes; family Rallidae; genus Hypotaenidia; species Hypotaenidia okinawae. The sequence continues at coordinate 15,559,021 of BSDF01000002.1, forward strand.
AGGAAATGAGAAACTTTGTGTTTGATTCCCCATAGCTCACTGCTCTCCTAATATCTTCTCTGCCCAGATTCTCTTCAACTGCTTCCTTAACCCCCAGCCTTGCTTTGAGCTTTGTGTGGAGTATCCGATGGTATGAGCTGCACTGTAAGTGAAGTGCTCCTTGTTTAAGGATGGTGTATTTGAGTGAAGCGTGGGATCTCAACTTGATTTGGGGATGGAGCTAGCAATGAGAGTTCCAGCTGAGGATGCCAAACTGTCTTTCCAAACTGCCTGGAATGGGTTAGCAGTGCTGAAGGTGAGTCCCGACTGGCAGAAGCCCTGAAGCGAAGGAACAGACCGGGAGTGGAACCAGGGAATCTGTACCTGCCTTACCATTCACAACCAGCCACAGTGAATTGTCGTGAGGGGAGGAAGATGTGACAGCAGGAAACAGATATAATAAATCCTTGTCGTTAGGAGGCTGCTGCTGCACTGCTTAGTGCCTCCTTACTGTTCTGAGGCTCCTGCCCGAATTCTCTGCTTTTCCTTAGCTTCTTTGTGGGTTTGTCTCCCCCACACCGCCAAGCAAATATTAAGAAAGAATTTTTAGATGTCTGGATCTCATAATCTGGTTGGAATACCTAGGACAACCTTGCGCTGGGAAAAAGTAAAGATTTTAACCATTTATGTTACAGAATACATGTTTTCACAGATTGATCTGCACTTTCAGCACACTAGCTGAAATGGCTTTCAACATTTTGCATGTTGGCATGGTAAAGTGTATTTACCAACACCCACACAACACCACCCTAGCTACAAGGTTCCTGCTCGTGTGTAGGAGAGGGTGAATCAAGTGTGGTTAGGCAACATGTCTCGTTGGTGGCATTGAGAGCCTTTTGAGTGTAAGTTTTTCAACTTTCACGTAGAACACCCATATATTTTGCAAACTACATTTACTTTGGTTTTGCTCAGGAGAGGAAATAGGACTTCAATGCTATCTGATAATATCTGAGTTCATAGAACATTAATCCTTGAGATCTCAAGTAGAAAATAAGAGTTACAACTTCTGAAATTAATGAAATATAAAATCCATTTAGCCAAGATGCATGTTTTTCAAACTTAATAAAATCCTCTATCTCTATTTCTTCAAAGCATTAAAGAGCATAGTCCAAGTAGAGCAAAGTTCAGATATTGCTGAGAAGTTCTGGGGTTGCCTGTGGCCGGTTAATCATCATGGGCTTTATGGTAACAGTAATTATTGTGTCAGAACAATTACTAGTTGCAGTTTTTGACTGTGGATTACCCTTTTCTGTAAGCTTTACTTATTTTTACTTGGATTCTTGTACTTTTTCTCCATTACTATGCATGAGTGAGATGCAAAGCCTGGAGTCAGTGTTCTGGGTAAGGTCGTAACCACACGTGTTCATTTGCTTTCCCCAAAAAGTAGGTTTTAATGAGATATTATATATGGACACTAAGTACTTTCCAGTTAAATGTCCTCAGCATGATGCAGTAAACTTAGTAGGAAATACTTTATAACAATCCTATGGAAGCCAGTGTACTGTGCGGATGGGAAATTCAGATACATGAGTACAGGAGACCCTAGGAGGGTTCCCGATTTGGTGGGCTGGTCACTCGTGTGGAAGTGGAGAGGCCTGAATGTGCCTTTGGGCTCCCAGATGATGTTTTTTTCCTCCACTAGAAACAATCCTTGAATAAACACAGGAACATGTGGAGCTAAGCAATTCTGGGTACACCCCATGGCGGGCAGTGCTCCTGTGGGTCTGGAGAAATGTGTAGATGCATCTGGGAGCAGAAGCCAGGAGTTGCTCAGGTAGCCAAGAAACAGGAGCGTGCTTTCTGTCTGGCCCAGCGGGGCCCTGAATTCCTTTGTACTTGGCACATGGCTTCAGTAAGGGGAACGGGGAGGGCTTGCTCACAGATTAACCTTCAGCTAGGTGCCCCTGAGTGGCTGCTTGGAGTTACCTTGGGCTCAGGGTAGGGAACTGAGCCTGGGGTCTTCTCCTTCCTGGGTGCATGTTCTACTCACCAGGCTATGAAGTAAGAAGGGCAGGCAAGAAGGTTGCTGGCCTCCCCAGGCTCTATTTTAAAAGGAAGTATCTGCCATCAGTGCACTTCGTAGGGTGCCCAATCTTGTGTGCTCTGAAAACACCTTTCAGACTGAGTCTCACAGAGGACTGGAGCAGACCTGTGAGTCTTCTCCAGCTGCAGTGCCAGGCTGTTCAGCCTTGCTGAGGCTGAGGCAGCTCTGAGCATGCACAGAGGTCAGGCATCACCTATCTGGAACATCTGAAAATCCATAAAAGTAAGGTGCCTCCGTGCATGAACTTTCAGGATCACAATTTTTGTCAGTGTTGGATTTAGCTTGGTGATACAGCACGACATGTTAATTTGGAATAAACCTTGGCCTAATAAAGTCAACTTCCATCTCTGTGAGCAGCAGAGATTTATTTTTTGCTTGATAACATGCGGCAAAGGTCTTGAACAAAATTTCACAGGCAACCTCCATGGTTGGATTAGTGACCTCATTCAATCAGTGTGCAAAACACAAACCCCAGGCAGAGCTAAACTACAAAGTGGAGGAGATTTTGACAATGCCAAATAGAATGAAAGCACCAGGAGAAAAGTATCTGAAATCCTCTTAAATGATTATTAAAACAAAAACACACACACATTAAACGAGAAAAGTCTTAGGCTGGGGTGGCACAAGGGACTGGCAAGAGAACAGCCTGCTCTAGTTGGATGCTTTGTTTGATATTAGTTGGAAGCTATAGCAAAGCAAATATTTCAGGACCCTTTGTAGGTCTCCACGTGAGCTGGCCATGAGTGCCTTGGGCACTTTCTCCTTCCCTGGCACTGCTGACCCCAGCTACCTGGCAACTCCTTGCACTGCCTCTCTCTAGTTCCATGTTCTCGCTTTTCTCCCTTCAGGCTCTTGAGAAACTTCATGCTCTGCTCTTCCTTCCCCGATCACTGAACTTCTCAGCTCTTCCACACAAATACACTTATTTGTTTACGGTTGCACTATCTGTCCTATGGATTTCCTTGAATCAGCATACCCTAGGGCAGGGGGTTAGGACTAGATGATCTTTGAGGTCCCTTCCAACCCAAACCATTCTGTGATACCTTCTCATGCGTTTTGTTGCTTTCACTGTCCTTCCATGCAGGCGTGCATTTAGCACTGCCACCAGAGAGGGGGATGTGCAGCTTCGCTGGAGTCGACTCTGTGCCAGCACTAATGCAGACTTAGATCAAAACACCTGGAGGAGTGCAACCTCGCCGTCTGGCATTTTCCCGTAGCAGCTATCCACTCGCACCTGGATCCCCTTGCAACAAAACTGGTAACAGGAATCACAGTAGGTCCCCCAGCAGGAGACAAGATTGCTGAAGTTACCTGAAGCTGTCTGAGACCGCGTGGTGGGACAGCATAGCGTACACTGCTCCAATTCATGTTAATCTCCTTCCCGCTGCCACGTGTGGGACCTCACGGGTGAGGGATGACTTTAATTACTGGGAAATTGCATCTGGTTCGTGGGGCTGAGGCCAGTGATTATACTCAGAAGGCATAATGAAATAAACATGCATAAAACTGCATGAGAAAATGAAAACCCATGTGAGAGGAGCTAAGGGGAAAGCAAGAGCATGAAGCTGCATGGCAGAATGAATGGCTTCAGACTTGCCAGGCCAGGGTCATACACATTCTCTTCCCCAAAAGGAAAGATGAGGGAATTCAGCCCTCAGGTTTTTATCCAAAATCTTATTAGGCAAATCATAAATATTTGATAAGAACAATGTAACAGATACTAAGTATGAGCAACTTTGCTCTGCCATGTATCTGCTGGTAGCTTGGAGCATGGTGACAGCTTCTGAGTGACTTTACTCCTCAGGATATTTCCATTTGCAGTTAGAAGCTACGGTGGCTGTCCTAGAAGGGGAGGTAACAGGCAGGCTTGGCCTCTAGCATGGGCTGCAGCATACAGAGAAACCCCAGAAAACAAGTGTGTTAGTTCTTAGTGCAGATGAAGACCACACAGAGGTACCTGAACCCATCCTGATTCTGGAACCACTAGTAGTGTGACACAGATGTGAGCCAAGGCTCTCCCTGGCTGGGCTGTTGGAAGGGTTTTCTTTCCCATGGAGGCCTTCTCCCTGGGTGCGTGGTGTGGCTCTGTGTGATGGGCATCAGCTGCAGGGACAGAAGAGCCCAAAGCCATTTGATAGAAATCTGTAGATGAGCTCGTGCTGGTTTCAAGGGTTGTGCTTTGATTTAAAAATGTTCAAAGGATGAATATAAGCAAGTGGGAAGAGGATCTGGGGGCTACAAAAGGGGAAGGTTGGGTGAACCTAAAGAAATTTCAAGCTGAATATGAAGAAAACCTTCCTCACCATGATTTCTAAGAAGCTATGCAACAGTATCCCAACCTTTGAGGATACTTAAAAGTAGACTGTAGCAAACAGTAAGGAACACGACTCAGAGAGGTATCTGGCAAGTGCAGAGCTCAGTGAATTAGAAGGCTTCTACCATTTCTAATTTGACTGAAATGCTAGCAGAGAACATCTACAGAGCTCCAAGGAGCTTTGTTCTTTGTCTTTTGCAGATGTTAAATACAAGAAGATCAAAAAGAAATTTGATTATTTGTCTTAAATAAAATTACACTTGTTTGTGTCTCTCTCTAAATGAGCTGCAGAACAGTTGCAGTTGTTTTATAGTGCTCAATTATTTTCTAAATCTCCACTGAAAGCGAAGGCCGCCTGGTTTAATGATTAAATTTTGTTTTACTGAGTAGAGATTTTATAATCATAAACTGTTTTGCATTTAATATCAAACTCTGAAACTTAATATTAAAATTTGTATTTGAATTAACATGTCCTTTTATCTGGGTAAAGTTTCCATCACTTAGCAGCATCTATAATCCTTTTTTGATGTTATGTGATGTCTAACTTGAGAAGTCTACAGTGTAAGTGTTTGCGCCTCAGCTACTCATCTTCTGTTCTTGTATAGTCAGTAGTAAAAAGTAGGTACTTGGTGGTTTCCTCTGAGCTATTCTGACTCCTTTCAGAGAAGAAATGCTCCAGAGATGCTCTTGACTCTGTGACTATGAAAAGAGTGATAGGGTTACACATAGATTTTACACATGTTTATATAGATGAATGCTGTTCTAGGAGCTCGGCCACGATTCCTCTGCTGCAAGGGAAAAATGAGGCTGGGCCCAAAAAGTCAGGAAAAGACTTTGCCGTTTCTCTGTCCTGAATTTGAGAACAAGACCCAAGAGCAGCTGTGGGAGATCAGTTCCTCAGGATGCTGTAAGAAGAGGAGCTTATTGTGATTGACTTTGGTCACGGGGGCTGGACATCTAGGAAGGGGACACCAGGCTGACAGACATAACCTATTTCTCACAGGGCTAAAGTCAGTAATCCTTCATGAAGCTCAGGCTGCTGGTGCCTCAATTACTGCAAGATAAAGCTCTGTTCTTTGAGCTAATGGAATAATGCAATTAGGAGGAGGCAGTGCTGACGAACACTCAGCCTTTAAAGAACCAGTTGTTGAAGAAAGTGTGATACCCGCCATGCCAGATGCTGTGTAGCCATGCTTTGAGAACCTGCCCAGCCAAGCTTTGTGCTGGCAGAGGGGCCACCATGTTGTACCTGCCCCCGGCTCTGGAGCGGGAAGGGCAATTTTGCAGACAGAAATTAGGGAAGAGGTGGGAGCAGGGAAGAATGTGACAAAGGTCACAGCTGTGAATAGTGTGGAAATGATGAGTAGGGATTATGTTCACTGTCTCTTTTCATAAACAAGCTGCAGGACGTCAAATGGAGTTAGCAGGAACCAGGCTTAAAGCAGTGAATATTAAAATGTGGATTTTCACAGAACAGGTAATGAAGTGGTTAGATTCTTTGGATGTTGTGACTGCTGAAAGTTCCCGTGGCTCAGAAAGAGACTGGACAAGGTCATGGAAATTTGTTAAGAGCCACTAGTACCAAAGAGGCCACATCCAGCCCAGGAAGTCCCTGAATGTGGCTGGAGACAGGGAGAATACTGGCAGAAGTACAATGTGTTCGTAAGCTGTTCTTATGCTCTGATCTGGGTAATGTGTAAGGAGACAAGGTACTAGGTTTAGAGGCACCTTAGTGCTGACTTTTGCAACCACTTCTAAGTGGTTTTCACCTCCAGAAAACTATTTAATTTTCCTGAAGTCAGTAGGTTTTTTCCAGAGCGACTGTGCGTGTTCCTCAGAGCATAGAACCATGTTTTCTTTTCCTGTCATGTTGTAGTAGTGATTTGTTTTGTTGGCTTTACTCATGTTTATTTTTAAAACTTGTGAAAAAAAACCACAAACCTTATTCGTGCCAAAGCACTTCTGGGAGATCTGTTTTTGTACTTTAGAAGATGCAAAAGCAAATTTAAATTGCTGAGGTCAGACTTTCATCCTGCTTTCCAGAATAAGCTACAAAGAGCTGTTTCTTTTTAAATTATTTAAAATTATCTCAGAAGACTTTGGATATTTAATAATTATGAGTTTGTCCTAAAAACTGATGAGCAGCACCTCCAGGAGTGCACCGGCATTGCTTATTATGCCCTGAATTAATGGCACAAAACACACAAGCCCTTAATTGTGGAAAGTGCAAAGAATGACAATGGGTATAATAAATTCAAGAAATATTATTTCTGGTTGTTAAGTCAAGACAATAGAAAACTAGTTGAAAGTGTGTGCTTAATGTTCCTCAGTTTGCTGAGGGAGCATTTCTTTTAACGCTCGGGGGATACAAGAGATGCTGTTCACCATGAAGAAGTGCAGACAGCTCAGCAACTGGAAGTAAGCAAAGGTTCTTTGCTTTTATGATCGGCAGCTCTAGATACAGGGGCTGGTGCAAATCTGCCATGGGTATAGGGTCTAATTAGGCAATTTGTTACCTAGAGGTACTTCCAACTTTTCCTCTCCACATCCACAGGGAAGTTCACTTGTATGGTGTGTTTTGCTTGTATCTTCTCTGACGTAAGGAACTCTACGTCTCTCTCCCTTTTATGTCAAACTGGATTAATGATCATGAGGTGGGAGAGATCAAACCTGATGCCCAACTGACCAGCCGTCAGCTTTCTGACCTGCCTACTAGGACTTTTGCTGCTGTCTCCCATGAGGAAAGCAGGGTGGTGGAGTGTAGAGGTGGCTGTAGGTTCATGGAAACTGAGGGCTGATAGTATGGCTGCAGCAGCACATTCCCCAGGCTGAAGGAAGAGCCTATCAAATCAGTATTGTTAATCTGTTTTCACAATGGGAAGAGCTGAGTTAGAAGATCTGGTTTTAGCATCTCTGAATATGCGGTGTAATTGTTGTTATGAAACTACAACTGCATCATCCATAGTAGCTATCTCAAAAGCAAAATATTTCTGAAAGCCCAGGTTTAAACACGATTTACAGAGATCTCAGGTACTCACAGAAAGCTCTTTTGGGTTTTGGTAGCGAGGGGCTGCAGGGCTGGCTTCTGTGAGAAGCTGCTAGAAGCTTCGCTCAGGTCTATAGAGCCGGTACAGCTGGCTGTGAGATGGTCCACTGCAGGCCCAAACCCTGGCAGGACCTGTGACCACATGGAGAGAAGAGCCAGCGCTGAAGCAAGTTTGCTGACAGGATGTGTGACCCTCTGGGGGACCCATGCTGGAGCAGTCTGGTCCTGAAGATCTGCACCCCATGGAAGGGACCCACACTGAAGCAGTTTGTGGGAGGACTTTCTCCCACGGGAGGCAACTCACACTGCAGCAATGGAAGAGTGTGAGGAGGAAGGAGTGGCAAAGACAACATGTGATCAACTGACCCCAACCCCCATTCCCTTGTGCCACTCAGGGGGAGGAGGGAGAGAAAATCAGGAGTGAAGTTAAGCCCAGGAAGAAGGGAGGGGTGGGGGGAGGTATTTTAAGATTCAGATTTTATTTTTCATTATCTTCATTTGATTTTGATTGGTAATAAATTAATTCTCCCCGAGATGAGTCTGTTTACCTGCAGCAGTAACTGGTGAGTGATCTCTCCCTGTCCTTACATGGACCTGTGAGCATTTCATTATATCCTCTCTCCCTTGTCTAGCTGGGGAGGAGAGTGATAGAGCAGCTTTGGTGGGCATCTGGTCTCCAGCCAGAGTGAACCCATGACAAAAGCACTGCAGTCTCTGGGTTGTGTATTCTGGGCATGCAAATGCTCTACAAAGTCAAAATTCAGTGATGGGTGAGATGTGGAGAATCTCTGGTCAGGAATCTAAAATCAGTGTACTCACAGTAGTTTTGGCTTATCATCCTCCTCTACTTAACACGGTCATCGTGAAATGGGATAACAGTATCTGCTCACTTCTGGGATATTGAGGAGAAAAGCATTCATCCTGTAGTAAAATGTTGATAAAATTATCATAGATGGCTAATATTGCACCTGGACAGTGCACTGTGAGTAAGGCTTGGGACCATGTAGTGAATATCTGCGTAGTGAGTCAGTAAGCTCTGAGTGCAGCAGGAATCCTGTGACAACATCATCATGTGGTTATGCAGCCTCAGCTGCACTTTTGTGATAATGCAGCCACATTTCCTTTACTTAGTCTCATTTACAGCATGGGGATGGTATGGTGTTCGAAAGTGGCACCTTGGAAGAGGCACCATCTTTCCCACGGGCATGTGTACAGTGAGGGCTTCGTGTGGTGAGGCCTTTCGAGATTTGAAATGTCTCTTTAATGTGAACAATGGTACTTGTTAGGAGTTAAGGGTTATCCTCGAGGAGTTCGATAAGCCTGTGTCCTTGGTGGCATCAGGTAATAGCGTATTGGTGATAACCGATACCTTGAGAAATTGCCCCCTCTTGTAAGGGGCAGTTCAGAAGAACATGTGTACTACACTGCTAGCACGTGTCTATGCTCACTCACACAGGTAATGTCATATTGTGCAGCCTGGAAGTTGGGGAAGGAGAACCAGAGACATGTGCAAAACCAAACAGCTGTCCTGGAAAGTAAGTTTTTATTTCTGCCTTTCCTGCTGGAGAGCAATTTTTGCCTGGTTGGAAGTAGGTACCAAAATTAATAGAAAATGTGCAGGGTGAGCTGATTAATCTTCAGAGTAACACGCTTTCAGTGTGACAGTGGAAAGCCAAGGTAAAAATTGAGGCTGTCCCCTGTAATGCCCTGCTGCCGCGTGTTGCAGAAGCACCATGCTGTGCTGACAGGACCCTGCCCTCAGAACCGGTATGCTTCCAGCACTGCTGCTTGTCCTGTGTCCTCCTGGCAGGAATATAAAGCTCCCAGGTGATGAAGGGTGAGAAGCCTGTGCAGGCTGTAACTCCAAACCTGCACATGTAAAGCTCCACTGGTGTTACTTGCTCTTGCGCAGTACTTGGTTTGTAAGTACTGAACCAAGTAATCCGGCTGGTCTTTTTCTGTCAGAAATAAACACAAGGTGTAGTTGTTAAGTCAGCTAAATGTATCACCAAAATAATCAGGTTTTAATAAATCCAAACTTTTGAAGAAGAGTGAAAAATTTACCCCTTTTCCCAAACTGATCCTCCAACAACAGCAGTTTGAGTCAACGTGCTAGAAAGTCTCTATTCATCTTCATAACATTTGGATTGCTATTTTTTCTGATTTTAAAGCAGCAATCAATGAGACCTGTCATAAATGCCATGTATACTACAGACACCACTTCATACTGTTTCCCCAGTTTGAAGTAGATGGAGAGGAGTGTGATGGACTTGGTAGCCAGAGATTTAACAGGTGCCACAATCGCCTTGTGAGATCTGTCTGCATGCTGCAGAGCTGTTACTTTTTCACAGATTGTATTATTCTTCATACAATTATATCAGAGAACTCACAATAACAAAATGGAATTTTTGTGCCTTACTTTCACATTTTGCTGCCCAGGCCAGCAGGCTAAAATTCAAACTCAGTCCAGGTAACAATAAGCATGAGGTAAGCACCCCAAAAAACCTGCTGAAGCAGGCCCCTCAAATCTCAGTAGGATGATCACTGAGATAACCGGGTGTTTCTGCAGGCTGAAGTGATGCAATCTGGTCCTGGGACATGGGGCTTTTCTGATCTGTATTTTGCAGTCAAGCGCTTTTCTATCTGAAGTGCATCCTGCTCATGGACTCTCAAAGCACACGTTCCTCCCCAGCACAAGTCTGGCACCGGGCAGCACCTGGAGTGACATTTCAGAGACCACTCAGATTTGTAGAGTCTGATATTGCATTCTTTGAGCATTGTCTGACTTTGTACAAGGGAATATGAGCTGTATTCAAAGGCAAACCGAGATGTTGTCTGGGTTTAAAAAACAAAACAACACAAAAGCAACCTCTGAAAGCACACAGTAAACAAGCAAGAAAAACTTAGAGCAGATAAGGTGTAGCAGGGTAACCCTCGTGTGGGAGATCAGACCTCTTTGATATAGCTAGACAAACAAACAAGCCATAAAGACTGTCTGCAGTTAGGGAGTATGTGTTCAGTGATTACTCAAAGATATTTAGTATTTGAATTCTCTCTGCTAGTGTTCTTACGTTTATGTGTCGCTGTGAAGACTCAGAAGTCATAAAATGATCTTATATCAAATACAAATGGAAAGCAGAGGGTGCTATAATTCATCTGCCCCCACTGCAGTTGTGCTGCATGGGATAATCTGGCATTCCTCAGTAGAACCCCTGAAGCTTGCAGTTCCACTGATGGGCTGATCTTGATACCCTCCAAAGAATTATTGAAAATCCTCAAATATAAAGATTTGTGATTAATTTGAAGGCAAGAGCAGTTGTCAGCCAGATCATTTATTTTCACATCATTTATACCGTTTTTTCTCTAGGTGGCCATTTGTTTCAAGCCTGCTGCACTGCTGCCTGTGGGTAACTAAAAGCTGTGGTGTGCCAGCTGCTGTGTGCAGGATATGGCTTAAGGGAAACTGCTGCAGGGGACAGTCCCCAGCTCAAAGCTATGCTTGGTAGCTGGTGGCTTCTATCTAAATCCAGGGGTCACACAGTACTGCGTGCTTTGTGTTACCCAGCAGTGACAGACAAGATTCCAGAGAGGTGATGTTGCAGGCTGCAGCTGATTTATGGGCTTCAGGGTCTTCATAACCTGCTCTGAATGATCAGCTGGTAAGTACTGAATGATTTTGATATACACTAGGGTCTTTAGGTTTCAGGATAAGTAGTAAACAAATATCCAGGTATATGCCTCCTTTGCTCCAAATTGTCTATGGATGTAGACATGACCTTTGATCAATATATAAAAGATTTATATTTTAAAAAGCCACCCACAGCCATGTTTCTATGCTTCAGCCAATGAGTATGTTGGCATCTTGTCCATTATGGCTTTGTGACCCAGTCTGCCTCTGTTTTCCAACTGAGATGCTATAGTTACTGGCAATGTAATAACCGTCAGACAGACTGGTTCCTGACAGCTTCATCATGATCTTTCTTTTACCTGTATTAATCATGGCTTTCATTAATCATCCTCTTATCAGTTACCCCATGTTCTCCCTCTGGCTTCTTTTCTTAATCTCTTTCAACTGCTGAAATTTGAGAGTCAAAACATAGCTGCTGTTGTTGGGATCACTGCTGTCCACTTTGTTGTGTGAGGATAAAAGCTAGGAGTGATCTCCAAGTCTTCTGTCCCTCTTGGTGTGCACCAATCATACATTAATTTTATGACTATTTACAAGTTTCCTCTTCTTTGTGTCCAAACCACCAAAATTCTTATCTGAGCATCCTGTCTTAATTCCTGTAACCTTCCTCCCCTCAAGATGGAGTTACGTGTGACTACTAAGCTTATGTCTCTACATAATCTTATGTCTCTTCTGCCCCAAAATGGGAAAGAGTTTCTCTTGCCTACTCCCACTCTACTTCTTTCTCCTCCCTTGCCCTGTTCTGCTGTTTGCCAGGCCCTGGGTTCAGCCTGGCAGAGAACTCTACACTTCTTGTTGCTGGATTAGTTTTTGCCTTTTTAGTGAGCTGAGTATTCTGATGGTGGGGTCCAATAAGCACCAGAGGCAAGACAAGGCAAGAGGCAGCAACAAGCAATAAGAATGTGGGAAACCAGATGAATGTTTCCAGCACTGAGGATTATGAGCCCAGCTAGAACTCTGCCATCAAACTTCTTCAAAAGTTCATCAAACTTCTGCCATCAAATGTCTCTCTCATTTCTGAATACGAGATATAAGCATCTTGTCCTCACCTTAAATGCCTTTCAGCATTCTTCTTCTCTCTGTTATCTTCTCCTGTCTTAACCCATAACCTTTATTTTGCCAGAGATACTTTCATTTTCCACCCACTTGCTTTTTTTATTCAGATATAGAGATGTGTGTATGTATATATGTATATATATACACATATTTGTTTCATATTTGCTTCTGTATTCAAAGATCCCTCCCCCAGTTCATCAGTGAGATGAGAGCCCTCTCCCCAGAATACACATCTTTGTATGGAAACAATGAGTAATAGGGGTGTAGGACAAATGAAAGAAGCTACTATTTATGATTCATATGAGGACAGAGAGTAATGATTATTTGGTTGAAATACTCAGTGACTCTTTTCAAATCTCTTTTATGTTAAAGAGGGAGCTTTGTGCAACAGGGACCGTGTGTCACGTGTATTTGTAGGGCCCACTACACAGTGATATGATCTGATGAACAACCCCAAACAGAACTATAACAACAGATGTAACTGAAGCAAGTCAAATACAATAACATCTGTCTTCAGTGCTTGGAAGCAGAAAATTATAAAAAAGAAAGGTGGTTTTTTTTAAGTTCTGCCTTTCTGAAATTTTATTTTGCATTTTCTTGTGTTTTGTGTCTAACCTAGGCGGCAGCAGCCAGTGCTGGCAGCAACAGAGGCGTTCCCATCAGACACATTTTCAAAATAGAACTGCTACAGGAATTCCAGCTGTCAGTCTGCTGACAATGTGGTCTTTGCTGGCTGTGCTCTTCAGAGTATCTTTAGCTTTTCATTTCAAGAGAGGTGATGGCTGTCAAAGAAACCCCTAGCCAATGGCATTTCCCATTGCTTGTTACATAAAATATGTTGTTTCAGTGCATATCACAGGTCAAAGCATGGGTGACCACATAGAGTTTGAAAAAGAGCACTAGAGGTATGGAAGAGAAGATGAGCAGCATTCAGGTCAATTCAGATTCAGTCTGGCCTTCATGACACAATGCAGCAGCGGAAATATGGGCAGAGGATGAAGTATGAAAGCTTCCATAGGTAGAACTCCTCTCAAGTGCTGTTGGTAGTTCTGGGAAGGGGCTGGGTCATCTTAAGAGGCAGCCTAGTTCCATGGCTATCTTTAGTATACCTTGGTGTAATACAGTATACACTATTAAAGCTGGGGCATCTGTGTGACTTTCACTAGGTAACTGGGTGTGCGTGTGGTCCCATATTTCAAAACATACATCAGCTCGTTTCCCTAAACAAGGTAGGAGTAGAGTATGGGTGGGCAGTAGCTCAACCAGAGGTTCCTGTTCCCCTCTCCCTGGAACCCTCTCCTGATGGAGCCCACTATTTATTTTATGGTGCTGGTGCAATCTACTTCTTTAGTCTTCTGCTTTTTTATAGCAATTGTGATGTAGCTCTGATAGTGATGTTTGTAAAAGAAGGAAAGATCATAAGGTCAGTGTTATTAGACCAACTAATGTAAAACATGACCAAGCTCTCCAGTATGCAAGCATTTCCATAAGTTGGACACAGATACCACTGGAAACCATTACACCCAGGCTGCTGATACTTTTTTCCCCAACCACAGAACAGAAGTAGGACTGTGTCACCCTCCCTGGACTGTTCCCTCAGAATGGGATTGTGCTGTAAAACAAGTGATGTTCTGCAGGTTGTATTGAAGTAACCAAACAAAAGTAATCTGTAATTACATTAATTAATTAGCCCACTTGTGGGAGAAGTGGCATCCAGTAGCAGCAGAGGTGACAGATTGAGACAGAGAGAAAGCATTCGAAGAAGAGGGACAAGTCAGCAGGAGGTGAGATGCTGAGAGAATTGTAATGAGCACAAACCCAATGTGTCTATTCTGTACTATTTAATGCTAAATAATATAATAATAACATTTAAACCTAAACATTCTTTAAGTCTTCCTTGAGGATGGGGGTTATGATGGGAAACTACTGTTTTGGGGTGCTAAAACATAACTGCACTTTTAAATTTATAATTCCTGTGAGTTCATTTTAGTACATGGTGGCTGGCAGGTTTCACCCACGTATACCCTACAAGGACCTCTGGCACACAACATGACATATGCATCACATACTGGTTGTAGAGATGCAAACTTCAGTGGTTCAGGAATTAAGATTGTTTCTTGTAGACCTTCTGGAGGCAGGTTGGTAGCTTTTGCATTTGTAACTGTGCAGGATGCAGCTGTATTCAGCACTCCACTTCTGGGTTTTCACACGTTTGAAAGATTGAGGGTTTGCTTGAAAGCAGAGACATTGACTTTTGGAGAACGATTTGTCAAGGATGACTTTCTTCCCTAACAGGCTGTGATTCTTTTCCATGCAGCTGCCAGTTTGAGGCAGTGTGTGACAAACAGAAGTTGCTTATTAATGGGAGTTTTCTTACAGTGTGTGATGTTTGTTAAAGAATGAACCTAATTATTTCTTAGATTCCTCATGCTCTGACATGAAGGTAGCATTTATGCCTATCAGCTTTAATGACATTTGAGCCAAAGTACCAGCGTAAGAATACATTAGAAGTGGAAATCAAAACTTGTCATCATTTGTTTTCTTGAAAATCCACTGGTTCCCTCATCTCTACCCACTCAGAGTCAGTAGTCATCTGAAACATGTCTAAAATTGAGGCCTTCACAGCTGTGCAAACTGTGCAGCAACCAACCCTTTAAAGTGGCCAGGAAGGAAAGCTGCTTCAAGAATGGAGGCTGTTTTCAGAGTTAAAAGAAGTCATATTCAAAATTCTTTTGACCCTGCATCATGGCATGCGCAGCTGTCACCACATCTGACCGGGAGCCTGAAGGATTAGTAGGAAAAAAACCTCTGTTCACTGCAGGAAGGAAAGTTGTTATAGCGGCTTTAAGCCATTGTGTCTCATGGTGGGAGCTCTGCCTAATTCCTCCTTAGCCTCCCTCAAGCTTTGTCACCTCCCAGCTCTTGCCCATCTACAAAAGTTTCTGCCTTCATGGGTCTTTCACTTTTGTGGAGATACTTCTGTTTTTCTAAAGTGCTTTCTCACAGTGCTTATTTACCAAGCTCTGCCCTGTCTGCATTCAGAGCTCCATTACAAATTGCAGCCCATCCCTGGCTGAGCTGTCCTACCCTGTGCTGTTGCATCCCCACGGTGTGCACGCCTTAGGGAGAGGATCCCTTCCGCAGGGCTGGACCCGCTCATCTCAACCTGAGAGAGACCAGGACGAAGAGAAACTATTTCCAGTAACAATTACAGCGCGCAGCCTGTCGCTGTATGGAATGTATGGCACGTCTATTCTTTCAAAGGAGTTTTTAAATGTAATTAGGTGAAATGTATTAATGTGGGATGCATATTGCTAGTAAAAGTGTGCCTTGCATCACAAAAGAAAGCTGTAGCAGCTTGAGTAAAGGGATAAGCCATCACATAGCAGTCAGAAATTTGTCTATTATTGTGAGAAGGTTACAAAGCTACACAGCTAGATGGAATCCTTGTGTCTTCTTAAAGCATATAGCAAGAGCAGCAATGAAAGTCTCCAGTTTTCAGGTTCCAGAAGATAGCACGTTAGAAGGAGGACACATTGAGTGCAAACAAGATATAAGGAATTACAGGTTTGAGAGGGAGAAAGTCTGATTATGCAGTGTTTGGTGTGATGCTGTTTGCTTGGTTTGCTGCTTGCAAGTTCGCCATGATAACCTGCATTTCCTTCCATGTGCTTGGCTAATAATGCTGGTGGGTTTATACCAGGGATGAGTTTCACTGACAGCATAGGAAGGATGTTTCCTTGGCCTTTTCTTGTGGAGCTTTAGGAAAAATGTTTTTGACTAGGTTCAGACTTCCAGTTCAGGCACTACTGCTGTTCCTTCTGTTGAAGTCAGAGAGTGAAACTGGCTTTATAAGAGTGGCCTGTATTAAAAAGTGAACCTGTTTTAATTGTTAAGCATAAAATGCAAAACCTAAAGAATTGAGACACGCACCATAAGTATCTGTAGATTAAGGACCTGGGGGTCCTGGTTGATGACAGGTTGGCCATGAGCCAGCAGTGTGCCTTGGTGGCTAAGAGAGCCAATGGGATCCTGGGGTGCATCCGGAGGAGTGTGGCCAGCAGGTCAAAGGAGGAGATCCTCCCCCTCTACTCTGCCCTGGTCAGGCTCCACCTGGAGTATTGTGTCCAGTTCTGGGCTCCCTGGGATAAAAAAGACAGGGGTCTCCTGGAGAGAGTCCAGAGGAGGGCTACAAAGATGATTAAGGGCCTGGAACATCTCCCCTATGAGGAAAGGCTGAATAAGTTTGGACTGTTCAGCCTTGAGAAGAGAAGACTAAGGGGGGACCTAATTAAAGTCTATAATTATCTTAAGCAGGGGATGCAGGGGAATTAGCCAGCCCCTTTTCAGTGGTCTGTGGAGACAGGACAAGGGGCAATGGCTGCAAGTTGGAGCATAGGAAGTTCCGCACCCACATGCGGAAGAACTTTTTCACAGTGAGGGTGACAGAGCACTGGGACAGGCTGCCCAGGGAGGTGGTGGAGTCTCCTTCTCTGGAGATATTCAAGACCTGTCTGGACGCCTATCTGAGTGAAATGTCCTAGGGAGCCTGCTTTGGCAGGGGGTTGGACCCGATGATCTCTCGAGGTCCCTTCCAACCCCTACAATTCTGTGATTCTATGATTCTATGATTCAGAATTGTCTTTTGGTGCTGTAATAACAAGATATTAACATTAATAACATGAACAGGTAATAAACCCATTAATAGTGGCACAAGATGTTAATGTTTTAAAATATTTGTGGATTAAGCTTTCCAATAGTTGACTCGCAGTTTGAGCACTGTACTTTTTTAAACCTTGTATTTAATAATATGCGTATATGTTAAATCAGTACCTTCATACTGTACTGCATCACTGCCATTTTCTTTTCTCTACTAAAGATGTGGCTACACAGTGCTCTCCTAGTCACATCTTATGGAGATTTGAGACTGACTCCCTGCCTGTGCAAAGGGGTATTTTAGGCTGAGCAAAATCTTCCAGGGCAGAAATACTAAATAATTGATCTGCTCATCCATCTCAGTGAACTGTCATGCTCCACTTCACCTGCCTGTGGTTGACTGGATTTGCTGTAAAACAATGGCCAGAGCCAGCGAGCAGAGACTGGGCATCTGGAGGAGGCAGTGGCAGCACCAGTCTCAACACAGACAAGCAGTGTAACCATCCTTGCTCCACCAGATCTTGTGGACACAGCTCATGGGATCACAGTCACTAAAGACAGGAAAGCTGCTGTGATCATCACTAATGCCTACTATATAATTTTATTGACAAGCCAGAACAACTCTTTATTTAACAATCAGGATGTAAAGATCGTGTAACAAACTGATCAGCAAGTTTGCTTTAGCATCTTGCCTAGATCTACATGGGCATTTAAAAGTTCCTAGTTGTTTGTTTTTAAACTTTGAGTGATGTCTTCTGCTGCTCTCCAAGCAGCAGCCAGGCTGTCAAAGCAGCAGTCGAACTTGGGCTGGCAAGACCTCACAAGCAATTCTCCTGCAGTTGGTGTGTTCACCGGTGTCACTCCGTGTTTCTGGAATACAGGAAGATGACAGTGCTTATTCACCACTGGGGAGTATATTCCTAAAACAGATGAGGGGTACAGCTGGTGCTTGCCTATGTCCCATAAAATCTATCGGCGAGGGAGCAGCAGTAAAAAGTAAGATTCATGCAGAAGATTTGTTTCATACGGTCCATGCATGTCTGCAACATTTCCTCCAGGAAAATATTTGTCCCCACCTGCACTCAGGATTGTCTTAATGTCAAATTGTTACAGGCTTTGTGTGTTTATTTTAACCAAATTGTGCCTTGTTCTCCAGGATTAACAAAAAGCACTGTGCAGAGGTATGTTTAGATCAGTGCTGAGTATGTTTGCATGCAATGGTGACATGGGGCTTGCTTATCAGCAATGCTGAACATCAGAGCTACCTCCACCCTCCCTTCAGCTATGTCTTTCAGAGAAGGCATGTCTCCATCTCGAGATGCCTATCTCAGCGTAGAACCTGCCAGAGATGCTTAGTGTAGCTGGGTCACCTCCGATCTGCAGTACCACTCTTTAACAGGAGTGACACCAGGATAGCAGAACATCAGTTCTTTGCAATGAAGACAAAGCATGGGAGTGCTAATCAGCACAATAATTACTTTGCATTTAATTATTTTACTTCAAGAAAATGTGTGCTCTGGACATATATACTCAGACTTTTCTGTAAATCCTAATAGGAGTCTCTTAGCTGAGTAAGAGCTCTTAGCTCTTTCATATCAGATATTTCCAAGCAACCATTTCCCAAAAGCTGGGCAGCTCCTTATATAACTATGGGATTGCACAGAATTCAAAAAACCCAACCAAACAAAAAAAGACCAAGAAACTTGATGCTGACTGTATCAATGATTGCTTTGATTCCAGTAACTACAACCTTGGAGCCGACCCTGTGATTTTTACTGGTGAGTAATCAATCCATACCACTTTCATCCTAATCTACACATTGGTGAGTAACTTTCAGTATGGTAAAGCAGTGCACATAGAACATGTAATTTCTAATTACATATTTTACTGCCTTTTGGGAATTTTCAATTAGATTCATTCTACAAATAATTATAAAAGACAAAATACATTCCCTACTTTTGAACTTATTTTACTTGCTCTTTATAAATTTATCACTAAATAGGTATCAGTTGTACCCAATGTATATGCACTGTGCAAATGACTTAATGGTTCTTAACAGTAAAGAAACATCAGAAAAAAGAGATATTAGATGAGGAAATGCAGACAGTGCAGATTGAAGTTGAAACAAGTTCAAGTAAATGGAAAGAAATAAAAGTTTAAACCATAAAGCTACAAGTTACTGCTCCATTAGGCCAAGTGAAAGAATGAAATCTTAGAAGTGGAAGTGTTTGCCTCTGTCTCTTTTCCACATGATAAATGTGAGTGTGTCATCTGGAGGTGACATGTAAGGTGGGGGAGGATTTCACAAGCAGAATGGGCAGACAGCAGGGTCAGGCAGCTGTTGTGGCTGGGCATGGAAAAAGTACACTGCAGCACTTTGAGAATAAGGCACGGTTTTTTGAAGGGTGCCTTTGACCCAAGGGTTGTTCTTCTGGAAAAACATCTATGGAATTAATTTCTCTGTGCTGCTATTTTATGGGGACACCCCCCCCCCCCCCCCCCCCAAAACTCAACAGCCATTAGACACTAAGTTGTATCTGTGAAACAGAAATCTCTCAGCTTTTGTAAAGTTCTCCAGATTCACACTAGCATTGCTGTACTCGCAGTCTGGCAGGATTCCTGTCTAAACTGTCACAAATTAATCAATAATTTTGTTGCAGATTGTAGTTATTGGTGATGATTTTATTGCTATATGAAATACTGCAGTTTAATTTCCAGTTGGGAAGGGTGAAGTCTGCTTAATTAATTTAGCTGCCTGTTCAATGCATAGTCAACATTATGGTTCTTAGTTTTTCCTTTTACTGGAAACAAAAGTAATACAAACCACATATATCTAAGGTTTTGGGTTTTTTTTTAAATGGAAATAATATCCTAAATTATGTTTTCTGGAAGACACTAGGAATGAAAGAACATGAGGTGGTTCCTTTTCACAGCCTTGGTACTCCTCCCAGCCCTGGTCAGTAAGGACTTCTGTTGCCTTCTTTCTGTGCTAAATTAAGCACATTTAATCTTTCTTCATTCTGTTTTTTCTTCTGTCTTTTTATTTTCCCAGAAATCATGTCCTCATCTACCCTCCACAGCCTTCCTCATCACCATCTCCATGGTTAAATTTCCACCCAGGGCAACACCTGCCTGAGGTAACAGGTTTTCTCTTTTTATCCTGAATGAAGACTTCAATGCTGCCCCTGCTCTTTTCAGGGAAGCCTGTTTGCTAACATGGAAAATGGACAATAAAGAAGGCAATGATACAGGAGAAATGGTAAGAAAGAAAACCCAACTGGCTAAAGAAACCTCCTGACTATCTACACCAAAAGAGGTGCACACATAATGCATCCCCACAGAGAGGTGGATGGATAACATCAGGGGAGGCAACAGCAGCAGCCAGAACCAGTGAGGCTCTGGCTCCATGAAGAGATACAGGGTGGCAGGAGGAAGAGGAGTTCAGCAGCCAGGTGCTGGCTGGAGCCACAAGGTTGAAGAAGGGGGCATGGAGTAATCCCCTCGACCCGGGAGCTGAGCCCTGCTTGAGGGCAGCTGTTCTGGTAACACCGAGCAGTTGTCACAGCGCCGGGTGGCCATTAGCTCTCCACTGCTTCACACGCTCACGCCTTGCTGCTGGGTGTTAGCTGACATTGTTCCTACAAAGCAAACCAAGGGGCTTGGAAAGCTGGAATTGTACTCCCAGTTTACAACCTGCAGGAAGCCACTGCGTTCCTAGAAATGTGCTGTCACATGCAAATGCTTGGTTATAAACTGGGCCAATTCCTGTCTTTGTTTTCCTTGATGAGATTGACAGTATTTTCTTGAGTGAGAGACAGCCTTATCTCTGCAGGCTAAGCTCTAGGCCTCTGAGACATAAACACAAACTGTGTCAAAGGACTGAACAAGAAAACCAGCCGAGGATTTCAATTCCTGGGCCCTGGAGCGGAAGGTCTCTGGGCTAGTACTTGGTAAGAGATGGCTGCATGCAGCGTTAGCTGTGAGGTTTGCATGTATAAATAATACAGTAACTGTGACCATGCCCCGAGGGTCTTTTTTCTGTGGCATTCCCAATGTTTTATGAACACTAATCCAGACTGTTAATCAGATGGCTTTGATGGACAAAAGAAAATTAGTTGAACAGCACAGAATATGGTGATGAGAATGACAGTGGATGGGCTAATTCAGAACTGCCTTAAGGTTTTCCTCTTTACTAGAAGGTCCCCTTTCTACTGGAGCACTGGGAGATCTGGAAACATGGAAATATGTAATATCACATAAGTCAGATAAATATTTAATGTGGTGCTGGAAGCTATTAGATTCACACTAAAAATACTTTCTCTTCTGTAGTCTTTTTCTGAAAACATCTGCTGGTAGTTCTGGAGTTACAATAGTGAACTAGATGGATATTGGTTCTTGATGTAGTGTGGCTGGTTTGATGTTCTCATACATGTGTATTGGCTTAGTCTTACTTGTTACAACAGTATATTTCCAAATACTGTATGAATTAAAAAATGAAAAATGAGCAAAATGTGTTGATTTGAGGACAACAAGCATCCAGCATCAAAGCACTATTTAAACATTAACAGAAAGGACATGCACAACATAATAATGAGCAAAACTGAGTAGTCATAGGTGCTTTTTGACTATAAAATATTATTCCATTGCTTGTTGCATTTGAATGTAGTTGGTATGATGTCTTGTTATCTGGGATTGTTGACTGGGACATGTGTTCCTGGTATTAAGCTAGTAAACAAGTATTCTGGTGGCAATACTGATTTTGAGATGGTACCACTAGGACCAGGCCTGCACCCTGAGTTAATTTGGAATTAGCCAGTTTAGCACTGATAACATCTGCAAGTCATGAGTGAAGAAAACATACCAGATCACAGCCACTGATGAAATTCTACTGATGAGAAAGATGCTTAGCTTAGGTATGAGTTCTAAATATGGAGTCATAAGTAACTGTCAGCACGTACATTTATCTGTAATATTTGTTGATGGTGGTTCCATAAATTTATGTTACTTTATTAAAGTAAACCCCATGAACTTTAGTTATGGCTTGCTAATAAGTATGATGACCTCTATTTCAGAATTTCCTGTGTCTTGTTTATTTTCCCAGGCAACAACAAAAAAAAAAGCTAATGAGGGCAGAGTTTCTGTGCAGCACTGTCACTCCACACATACATTAAACCATTTCCTCTCAAACAGTATGGCTGGTTTATTTTTCCACAAAGCTGATTTATTTGGTCCTGGAAAGCTTGTCTCTGGGAGGGATGTTGTGTAAGAATTTAGCTCTTTGGTACTGTTGATCCACTGCTACCTGCTGCTCCTTACCCAGTGGGGAAATGGAGCAGAACTACTCTGAACTGCTGGGTGGAGATGCCCTTCCAGGATGCTGCTACCGAACACCATTTGGGTTTATAGCACTGCCAGATGCTCCCAGAGCATGAAAGGAAAAGGCAATTCAGAAAATAACCTCAAGATTAGAGTGATATAAAAGTGATGCTCACACCACCTTTCCAATCTCTGACTTGCCCTCTCCAGTTTTGCTACGCCCAGCAAACTGGCCCACTGTTACGCGTTGGAAAAAGCGTTATTACAAGCTGAGGCAGGTTAGTTTAGGCAACACTTGCTTTAAGAAGTCGTTGCCTTCAGACGCCATGCACACGCCTACTTCTTTGTCCATGGATTATCATACTTACATTAGATTATTCTGAACCCTAATTATGACATAAATTTAATAAATTTGAATGAAATCGTGCCTCATATTATATTTGGAAATGGGATTTTTAAAAAAATTTGAAAGCAGGCCTGAGAGAGGCTGATTTTACAACTAACTTATTTCTGTGGTTCTTTTTTTCACATCCACCTGCTGTGTTTTCTTACTGGGGTAGGAGCTGTTTCCCTGGAGTTTGAAGGCTCCCAGTGCAGCAGGGTGCTAATCTTCATCGGAGCCCACAGGCATTCATGTCTGCAGGGTGGGAGGCTGTAAGGACTGTGAGGAAAGCAGGGCAATTTATGAACCTTCCCTATCGTGTGCCTCTTGTGAGTGTGTGTGTCTTGTGCCCATGAGACCCAGGTCTTCCCTATCACCTTTTCTCCTATCTCCTGCTTCAATAGTCCCCTCAAATGAGAAATACTGCAAATTGGTCATGATACTTTGATGGTTGGAGTTACATCGTGGAGAAGATTATCCTGTTCTTATTGATAATGGAAGGACATTGTCTATCTTTCCTTTAATTCACACTGAGAAGGAAGCATTTTTCAATCTAATAACTTAAATGAAAAGGCAGTGATCTTGGATCTTACAACTCTTAAAATACAGCTCTGGCTCTGCCAGTGACTCACTCCATGGCCCTAAACACCCACCCTGACTCTGGTTCCCTCCTCTGTCAAAAGGGGAGATGAATACTTACTTGTGTTTAACTGCAGTGATGATGCAAGACTTAATTAGCTATGTTTGTTGAGAGCTCAGAGAAGGTGGAAATGTCACTGCTCTTGATCATCTTGAATAGCTGATGGCTTGGCTAACATTACCATCCCAAAGTGAATGGAACACATGTAATGTTCTGGGTCTGCTTTTCAGCCTTGGCTGGCCACGGCACACAGCCAAAGTTTGGTCCAGGCTTTAGATGTCTAAGCAGGTGATGAGAAACTCAGTGGTTTCAGAAGGAAGGGTCACATCCCACCTGCTCCTGGGCAGGCTGGTTCCAGGTTTCCTCTGGGGCCAAGTTAGAGAAGGTGCTATGAGCGGCTGCCTCCTTAGCCTTGGGTTACATCTGCCTGCTCTACAACTATTTTTTCTCATCTTCTGTTTTGTTAATGCGACAGCTCATTGGTGGAGGTTATTAAGAAATTATGGCTCCTCTGGCAGGACTCTGGCAGCCGCTGTACCAGCAGAGAGCTGCCCGAACTTAGGAAAACAGAGAGGAATGTCATCGGAGAAGAAAATCTTCCATGCTGGTGATCAGGATCTTGTGAAGTATGAGCTTTTCCAACATTTTTTGAAATGAGGCTGCTCACCCAATAGCTGTGGGTGTGGCTCATTCTGCGCTTCCTCTTTGTTGGGTATGAGCAACCCTTGGGGAAAACCCTTGCTCAGGGCTGAAGGCTCAGGCAGGCTGCAGAAGGAGGAGGACGCACTTCCACGAGCTTGTCCTACCATGCTGCAGTCAAGTTTCCTACATCTAATCTGTAGAACAGTTCTCACTAAACTCTTAGGCCCAAAGACAGCTGGTTCTTCCTGTAGATTTACAGATGGGAAGGAGCTAGATATCTGATTTTTGGATGCAGCTGTAGACCTTGGCATTTCTTCATACCCTCATTACACAAGAGCCTATATACCATTTTTATTAGGTCGTATTTCACATAGCTTATGCATATGTGGCCTGGCAGTATGTATATGCAGTTCATGCATTGCCCACCACTTTATTGTCGTTCATTAGTACAAGGTTAAAGTCAGGCTCGTTCACAGAACAGATGGACTAAGCCCATGCACGTTATGGAGGCTTTCAGCAGCTTTAACATTGCGATCCATGGACCTCTGAGGTACTACCACTAGGAAGTAGCAAGCAAAAGAATAATAATCTCTTTATCACAAGTAGGCTTCAATTTTTATGGAAGAGTCAAAAAACCTATTGATACTTTTTTTTAGAAGTCTACATACTGAAAAAGATTGAAACCACTAAACATAAGTTACCCTTAAGAAAGGTAAATGAGCTGTAGGTATCACGCTATCAGGCACAGATGGTCCACAAAAAGAAACGCCCAAGAAAGATGAAACAGTTACAACCCAAAATTAATCTTTCTGTAGTTAAGCTCATGTAATTTTGTGGTCACTGAATTACAGAATAGAAAGAAATGAGGAAAGTGCCTGGGGACACAGTGCAATTTTAGTGATAAGCGATTTGGGAATAATAGTTAAAAAAACCATAAAAATTAGTGTGCCCACCTAAATATAGGTCGAGAAAATTAAATTTATTGCCTGTTACATATATTTTGACAAAGTTAGAAGAACATACACATAATTAACTGTCTTGGAGGGTTTTTTTAAGTGACAATAATGAGACCTGCTATTTGGTAGCTTTCCTTTTAAGTTGTATCAGCATGTCTGTACTTGAAAAATGTTAGTTTAGTTAAATCTTGCTATGATTGGCCAACTTTTTATAAGCTGCAATCTGATATCCAGTTTGAATATCTAGATAAATATTAACCAGGCTCAGGCAGTAAACCAATATTGGGTTGTTTTTTGGGTTGGTTTTTTTTTTACTCTGACAAACCTGCCACAGGTAAGTCACTTATCCCTTCCTACCCACCTGTAAAATATACCTTCTCTGCACAGTTCACAAAGTGAAGACTTTATACAGTGATCTGACAATTCCTCTAAGGCTATGTGGCGTGCACGGACGTTATCCCAGCCACTGTGAAAGAGCAGAAGGGCTTTTCTTTCACAGAACAAACCATCATTGCTCAATTTTATTTTTACAAGACTGAGATACCATTGCTACTGCCTCTCTTCCCCCTCCACGGCACGCTGCCACTTATCTCCACTTTGCTGAAAAGTAACTTTCCCTTTCCACATTCCCTGTATCGACTCAATACTCTCCACCTGTCCTGCCCCCCTCCCCCTAAGCTCACTCTCAGGCAGCAGTTCTGGTGGGCGGTCATATTATGTCGAGCTCCTCAAGCTGGAAAACTTTGCCAGAGTGAATCACTTTGCTTTCTTATTACCACAGTCAGAAGCAAGCCGAAACTTGCCATTCACAAGGGAACTTTCTTTCTGTTCCTCACAATGTTTCTTTGCCCTTGGCTTCCAGAGCTGAGGGGTTTTTTTTCCTCTTCTGCCAGCTCTGCTTAGATCCAAAAACTGGCTGAGCGAAGTAGTTACTTGTCTTTTGAAACTAACCTGAAAGCTGCCTGAATTCAGGCTGCTGCTTAGATATTTGCACAGTTATCTATGTTTTAAACCTACTGGACTCTTCTGGTTGGCATGAACAGCCAATTCCAGTGCTGTGGGTTATTCCACAGCCTGAGAAGAAACTGGTGATGAAATCAGGTGTGTCTGTGGCACGGTTCTGTTTATTTATAATCAAAGCCTTATTTTCCATTAGTGTAGGGTAGATCTTAAGCAGCAGCAGTTTCTCAGATCTAAATCCTTCTTCAGGCTCACTCAAGCCTTTTTGTGAGGTTTTTCTCAGGGTCCTACGTTTTTGGGGTCTTCTATTGCTTGTTCTTTCGGCTTTGTGAATTTCCCATCCCTCTGTTAGATACACCAGGCACTGCAAAATAATACTAAGGAGACTAATCCTTTCGCACAGGCCTCTGTTTTGGGACGTGACATGTGTAGTGGAAGCTGCTGGTCAAAATGTGGAGTTGCAGCTTGCTTGATTACAGGTGTTCACATGCTCAGGTAGGAAATCACTGCAGTACCAGGGAAAGGTGTGAACAGGCAAGAAGGGGAGACAAGGAGAAACCACAATCTCTGTCCACCTGACTTTCTGCAAAAGTGTTTTGTTCAGAAAAACAGACATCAAGAGGAAGAAGAAAACTGGTTCTATCAGTCTCAGGGATCACTGTTGTTCTCTGGATTGCAGGAGAAAAAGGAGATACTTGAGATAATAGTTTGGGACTTGGGGCAGGGAGGTGTTCTGTGGTGTTTTCTCAAGGAGAGCTGTGCTTTTCCAGGTCTTTCATCATCAAGTGAAATTAAACCAGAGAAAAGTTTCTATAAAATGACTGATGAGGAAGTCTGCTCTGGTGGAAGTTGGAAGCGTGAATGGGATTAGGCAGCTCCAGGAACAAGTACTGGACTCCAGAGGAACATCTGCTCCCAGGGAGGGCAGGAGTCTTGATGTGTGAGTTACTCCTTGGTAGGCACTCTAATCCTCAGAGTGGATGCTCAAATATGAATATGACCCTGAGCCTCATGACATGGTGACAGTGAGCCAAATTTTCCATCAGCATGAAGGCAGATCAGGCTCACAATGGATCCATCCCATTCCACCGTAGACATTAAATCTCAGCTAGAAACATTGTATTGCTGTGCAATCTCTCTTATAAGTCAAGGGTGTTGCACTGAAGGTTTTGTCCTGGGCAAACCTTTACAGAAAATGACCACCAATATTGTCTGCTATGATAGATGGCAGAGGTAGCTCTGAAATGTCTTATATTTCACTAAAAATAGCTTTGGCAGGCAGTCCCAAACAGACCAAACAGCTGAGTCTTGTTGTTTGACCACTGGAAGCCACAGATCACAGTAACAATATATTCTCCCTCTGCCCTTAGATAATATCCACAGAATGCAATACAATAAAAATATACTTAATTTCATGCATTTCTTTTTAAGGTTTCACCGGAATTGTTAAAATACTGTGGGGCAGGCTAAGAAATAAACAGGGTTTTTAAATAACTCTCATGTCTCTGGTTAGTAAGATAACACAATATGCATTATTTCCCAAGTATTTCCAGAGTCCATAAATACTAACAAATCTTCTGAGGAAGTACAAGACAGGACTGCCCAGAGTGGAGAGTGGGTTTGTAGAGTGCTCTCTAATAACAAATTAAACGCTTCCCTGGTTTGATGCATAAGAAAGCTTGTTAATTTGCTTAGTTGCGGTACCAAAGATATATTGAATAATTTTGCATACGTGGAAGTGCTGACTCCACAGCAGAATAGGCAGACACCAGCAAAACGACACTGTTAATCTTTCTGCTTATACAGTACCTGTTCTGTGAAGAGAAAACTTTGCCTAGTCATTAGTGCTGCAAAACAAGCATGCTAACAATTATTAAAGCTCCCCAGTCAAGCCAGCAACGGTGTGTTACACTGAGTTAGCATAGGTATAAAGCACTACATAAGTGAAATCTAGAGCAACATCTTCCATGTCTGATAAGTCTGGCACCCTTCACCATCACTAAAATTACCTCCAGCCTCCCACGCACTAAGACAGTGCTTTACAATTAGTTCCGTCAGTGCCAGTGAGAAAAGTCTCCTGATGATGCTGACAACTGCAGCCAAGTTTAACCCTCATTATTTACAGAGACAAGGGTCAGATCCTGCCTGCTCCCACCTGTTCAGCCTCGGGGAAAGCCCTTGCTCAGACCATGCAATTGGGTATTTGGTTTCGTGTCCCTTCTGTGGGCACCGTGATTAAAGGGGAGCTTTACCATTTCTTTAGTGGCTGAAGAAATCTGAGATCAAGAGGAACTGCAGCTTGCTGCGAGGACGGTTATTTCTCAGCTCTGGTGATCAGTTGCAAGAAACATTTTGAGAGGAGAAAACTGCCAAAGAAGAAAAAGGCTTCGTTAAAGAACATGAACAGAAAGAGAAATCGTGTTAGGGATGGGAAGACAGAGAGGCAACGTTAGTGAAAAGAAGCTCCTTTGAGGACTTTATGTACACAGCTCTCACATCCCTCAGCTGGGCATGTGTTTGTCTTTGCATTAAGGATGAAAAGATTTTTTTAGCAAGCAGCTGTGAATTATTGAAGATATCATGGATCAGTATATTCAAAGAGGAAACACAAAAATAGGAAAAAGCAGATCAGTATTACATAAGGAATTCAGAAAATCTGAAAAAATGTCAAAGGTAGTAGATGAAATTAAGGTCTGATGAAACAGAGAAACATGCAATGAGTAAAGTTATAACTCATCATATCCTAAAAGCTTGAGACATTAAAAAAGGTGAGAAAGTATATTTATTGTATTATAACTAAGAAGGCAAGAAGCCGCTATAAACATGAAGCTATTCTGAAACGACAGGCAGAATATATAAACTATTTTTATGATGAGCTGCAGGAATTCAAAGTTGCAGTCACCACAACAGACGAGGAAGTTCAGAGAATTGCTACGTGCAAAACAGAGTTCCTGGAAGTACAGGAGTGCAAGATGTACATAGTAGATGCTTCTTGTCTGAAAAACCTCTAAACTATGTGGATTAGTAGAAAAGTCTGAGCTGAGATGGGGAGGATGAGATCAATTTGAAATTCTCAGGAAAAAACCCTTCCTGCACACACCTTTCTGATGAGGCTGTTTATTTACCAGGCTGCCAAAATGATCGTGGCCAAGCAGCAGGCTTTGTGGCAGGCATATAAGTCAGAGCAAATATTAGGAGGTTAAGTGCTGACACAAGTCACATAAGGTAAGGGCAGTCCCACTGGCTTTCTTACCCTACCCTTTTACCCATGCACATACACGGGCATTCAAAGTAACCACTTTGCTGTGAATTTTAAAAATTATGTGACTCTTCTAAGTGTATTCTGTTTTTTTGTTGTTGTTTAAAAGATATCAAATAATGTGGTAAACCTCCATCATAAATGTTTTACCAATTTTTTGATACTTCCTTAGTGCTCTAAGCACAGGTAACAATCTCAGTGTGTGATAATGTGCAGAGATAGTACTTCCCTTGAATGAGTACACTGTAAAAACTTTTAAGCCCCTTACAGATCATTGCTTATAGAAAAAACAAAACAAAACAAAAAAAAGAAGATATGGAATTGTCCACATTCTTTCCTTACAATTATTTACTCAGCAAAAAATAGAGCATACCTTAGAGAATAGGCAAAGGCAGAGGTCAAGAACACTAACAAAATCTGCTAAAAATTCCTACCATATCTAAACCAGGCTGAGATATCCAGATGGTAGGTGGTGAGAATTCAGTGCTTCAGAAAATGTGGATAGATTTGGATAGATGACTATCGAGCATTTTTAACACCTTCTCTGTTGCCTGTACCATGCAGTTCAAAGCTGTGTGAAAAGCTCCAGGCAGAACAGGGTCTGTGTAATGGCTCCCTGTACCCCTGAAATGAACAGGGCTAAATATCAAAGCTATTAATCTCGGAAGACAAAACCAGACATCCCTTGCAGATAGGATGGTGACTCACAGAGCAGGCAGCCTAAAGCTGTAACTGGTGACCACTGTCTGTCCTGCCATTGACAAGGACAACTCAGCAACACAAAAAGCAGCTCTTGAGCTGCCACAGTTTATCATCCAGTATTTTAAAGAACGTTGGCCATTTCAGGTTGCCTTTGGCCACTGTGATCTAAACTGCAGTGATTTAGTGTCAGCAAACTCCAAGTATCGAGGTGGATAAAAACCCCAGACAGGGCAAACTATTGCTCTCCACCTTTAACGTACCCGTGTGCATCGCTTTGCAACAGCAAGAGATGGAAAACATGGGCTCCACCCATGTCTCTGCACTGTAGTTTTAGATTTTTAAGAATCTATTTCATGTGGAAGAAGCGTAGAGAAAGCAGCTTTCAGTGCACTCTCATTTCAAGCTGTGAGCTGGAGTAGATATTGGATTCTCTAAAAAAAATATTGGAAAACTTCAGCAGCTTATTGATAAATCTTGCAAGGAAGAAAACACATTTGCAAAACCTGTGTCAAATGAATCACCCCTATCTACCATATTATCAGTTTAACAGGTCAAGAAGAAATTGTTTTCCCCTATAGAAAATAGTTGTTTGACCCTGGTAGGTTTTAATTACAGAACTCTTGCACAGCCTACCTGTAAATAATCTCTTTGTTGGCTTCCCTGGATTTCAGGTGAGGTTGTGCAGTTGTAATTTCTGTGGCAATGGAAAAACAGTCAATTTTTTATTCCTTGAAAGTGGTTATAGTATTTTCAGTTACAATGCACACACACAGTTTATTTCCACAGTCTTTCTGGATTAAACTATATCCTGTACTAATGATTCACTGTACTTGAAACTCATCAACTTGATACATTAAGTTCTGAATAACTTATAAGTGAGACGTTTTAGGGCTTTTTTTCCCCAAAAAACAAACTGTATAAAATATTATTGAGGCATATCAAATGCATATTTACCTCCATATGAGGGAATAGTTATTAAACCTGAGATGAACTGAAATCCTAGAACAGATGCCACGATGGATGTAACTATAGTGTCAGTTGGATTAGTGTGGAGTCATGGTGTGAACTGGCAAATTAGAAGGCTCCTGAGCTGGTAATTCCCCAGCAGCAGGAAGAATGGTAGAGCTAATCTTGTCTGCCTGATCTATCTGTTTTGTTTTGGATGCATGAGTTCATCTGCTCTAAATTCTGCTCACAAATGCAAACACACAGCCCCTACAGAAGGCAGCAGGACCTATGCTCCAGCTTGTTTCTGAAGAAGACCATTCTGTAATTTTAACATGTAAGAAATCCTGCTCTTTCAACCGGCTACTAAGGGTTTCTTTGAGTCCTGGAATGCCAGTTGCTGAAGTCCTGTGTAGAAGATGTCTTTTTGCTCAGGGAAACAAGATGAGACCTGAGTGAAGACTGTTTTTGGCATTGAGTGGTGGCTCTCAAGCTGCTCTGCCTCTGCTCTCCACAGAGATGCTCTGGGCCGTGCTGCAGTCCATGCCTCAGTGTAGTCAGCAACCGACTGAAAACCAAAAGGTGATCTTACAGAGTGATTTTGTTGCCACTGAATTCAGCTCTTCTTGCCAGCTGCACCTCGACGGACTTATGTGTACCTGTGCCAAGGCTAGTTAGTCAGTTTTCGGTTGGAGAAGAAAACTTGCTTTCAGTTACAGATTTTAAGTCTGTGCAGACCAACTTAATCTATCTGGCTTCTTCTGTGGAAAATTAAAACATCCTTATGCTGTAAAACACTGCGCTGAATTTTGGAAAACTTACTCATTTACTGTCATCATCTTTTCAGTCTTGAGTAAAATAGACTACTGGCAGTATGTGGCAACCTGTCATGTATTTTAGCTCATGGGGATTCTCCTATTTCATTGGAGTCTTCTTTTTGCTGATTTCAGCAGCTGCAAATACCTTTAAGGAAGACAAGAGGAAGGGAAGGCAATAAAAGGATGTGAGATGAAAGGAGAAGTGGGTATGGAAATGGAATGGGTATGGAAAAGAGAATAAAGTAGAGAAACAGGAGGAGAAGAAAGGAGATTTTGAGATTCTGAAAGGAATGTGAAAGAAAGCAGGGAGCGATAAAAATTATGTGTCACCTCCCTCTGATTCTGTTTTTCTTGTCTTTTCTAAGCCAAGAATGATCTTAAAAGCAGTGTCCAAATTTCATCTGTCTGCTTTTGCCCCATTCCTCTTCAAATGGAGCTCCAACTGCTCAGAAGTACTCAAGTCTGGTCACAGCACATATCCAGAATTTTTTTGAAGTTATCAGAGAGTAGTTTTGCAGCAGCAGTGGAGATCATGTATATCCTGGTCGCACTCCCTAAAAGGAATTGTGCAATCCTTTTCCCATTGGTCCTTCATGCTTTGACACTTGTCTACTGGCCTGTGCACTAGAAAAGCGGTTTTGCAGGTGCTATGGGACTTTGTTCACGTGCAAATATTTATACAGGAGTGATAGATAGCGTGTGTTTTCAGCATGAGTAGCAGAAGTGCATTTAACTCCATGTGTAACAGGGATGAACACGTTCCAAGTGCATGTCTGTATTTATACCCCTCTAAATTCCTATGCAAATTGGGAAGTGTCTGCGGTGATATCCTAACCCCATGCTGTCCTCATTGTTACCATTGGCACAGGGAGAAGCTGAGGAAAGGATGTATTTCCCTTCATGCTTTATCAATATTTTTCTGCAATCATCAAGTAACTTGTTATCAGAAGCCGCATCTCTATCCCATTCCCTTTCAGTCCAAGAGGGGTGAGAACAGACTGAGAAACTACACAGGGATCCCTGAAGAGGAACATCAGCTGAG
The DNA here is from genome assembly GCA_027925045.1 of Hypotaenidia okinawae. Lineage (NCBI taxonomy): Eukaryota > Metazoa > Chordata > Aves > Gruiformes > Rallidae > Hypotaenidia > Hypotaenidia okinawae. The sequence goes on from BSDF01000002.1 coordinate 15,591,526, forward strand.
AAATATATTCTTAATATGTTTATAAACCACATGAATAACTCTGTATGGTAGAATATATGTACTATCACATTTTGTTAGGCCTTTTGACTAACCTACCCCATGGGTGTTCCTCTTCATGTCACAGGAAGGTATTTTTTCCGGAATGCTCATCAGTAGATAAAACCCGATTGTGGCAAATAATTTGGCACAGCTTTTCTGCAGCAAATGGGTTCCTCTGACAGTATCTGAACTAGTTTCAGTTCTGGCAAGTACTTGACAAACAGAGCCCAGTAATGTACCCCTGTGTTGATATTGTTTATTCATTATTTGAGCAGGGCAGATAAGGCCCTAGGGTCTGATCCAAAGCCCACAAAAGTCAGTGAAAAGTCTCCACAAGCCCTTTTAGTTGCTGGAATCCTGTGTTCTGTGTTTCAGAGTTTGGAAATCTGTGCCAGGAACTTCATTGATAACTGAAATGCTGGAAGAAAAGCAAAGAGCAAACTTCTGGACAGGCAGAAAGAAGGATCCAATAAATGCTCAGCAGAGATGAAATGTCTCCAAGTGGATTTTGTAGCTGAAGACTGAAAAGATAAGTAACCTTTGATGTTTTTAGGGGAGAAACAAATTTCTAAAAGCTTTAAGACAAAATTAAAATGCACAATGTTGAGAAGTTCTGATGACTGTAAGTCTGGATCTGCCCTGTGAAACTGGTCAGAAATAAAATTCAAAATCTGTAAAAGTGCTTTTGTCCTGTGATATTTTGTAGTGATTTTCCAGTCTCAGCTGCTGACTTTCACTATGCCCCTTCTTCCTTTTGCTTTCACCATGCCCCTTCTTCCTTTTGCTTTCACCTGGCAAGCTTGCTGAAACTGTGACTGGTGGTGGACTTTGGGGATAACTGGGCTCACAACCCCAACACAAATGCATCTGTCACACTAGTGTGATCTCCACGGTGACTCCTGGTCACTGTGGGTACAGAGCCGTGGAGGCCCCATGGCCCTCAGGACAAATACAGAAGAGCCAACTCCAATGTCTGCCCTAGGTACATGTTTTGCAGTACAGGGACATTCAGAACTTTACCTATGCCATTATATGAGCATAATTTTATTCAGCACATAGTGTAAATACAGCACGTGGTATGAGAGCTGGGTGAAGCCACTTGTGTGTGCGTTTTCCTTACGGCATTTCATAGCATAGGTCCATAGCACCCTAGCACATGTAAAGATTGTTCAGATATCTCCTGGCAAAGCTCCCTTCTGTGCTCTGGACAGCCCCCGTATCTGCACACCTTCCATACAGGTAATGTGTTTTTTGCTTTTTAGACCTCTAACAATTCTGTTTCTTTTCCTGTGGATTATCTCCAAGTGGTCACACCAAAAAGTGACTCAATATTCTAACTCAGGCTTTCCCAGCTCTCAGTATAACAAAGCCACTACTTGATATATCTTAGAGAAAGCACTCCTATTTAAGCAGTTTGATGATAGCTGAAAAATCACCAGAGAATTATTAAGAGAACTCTTAAATGCCCTTGAATGTAGTTCTTTTAAAAAGTAGCATAAGACCAGTATAGACATAGACAAAAAAGTAGTAAATTCACCTATGCTCATTTTTTAACCTTACCCACCCTTTCACTACCTGAAGTTGCTTGAGGCACAGGTTGGTGCCCCCAGAAAGGTCAAAAGTCTTTTGGATTTCCCTCAAAATCATGGATTCTCCTTTGCTACAGTCTCTGCCTTCTATTATACCATGAAGAAAGTTCTTCCTGCCTTCCCAAATACTGTGCACTTGTGTCTCCTAAGTGTGACTTTAACACCTGCCTGATTCAGTAATTACTTTTTAATGATTTCAAGACTTCCTGCTTCCCAAATGCCAGCCTCTTTTGAGAAGAGCCTAATTTTATTTTCCAGGCCAGAGTTAGCCACAAGTATTTAATAAGCCTTAATGATTGTCTCTTTCATAAAACAAGATGCTAGGAACCACTTGCTCCTTTGAGGAAGCACTGTCAGTATCTAGGAAAAAAAAATCACAAAATATAATGGCAGAGAAGTTGACCCACTCCTGTAGTTAAAAAGTTATCCACAGAAAAATCTCAAATAGTCACAGGCATGTTTAATTTGATAAGATTAGAGACAGAGAGTAAAATGTAAATGATTTAGAACTTTAAAATCAGATTTTTGAAAGTATGAAAAACAAGGCTTTACCTAATAACTGAGCAGAAAGAGAGCTAGAGCAGGTCAGCATCCTAAATTTTCAAAACCCAGTAGTGTTTTGTCATGTTCCCTAAGTAATTTTTATAAATGGCACTTTGAACTTCTATCAGGTGTCAGAGCTTCTTTTTTGTCTGCTTTATATAACTTGGCTACCCCAGTTTTTGAAAACTTTGACTTCTGTATGATTTTGATAACATTTTTTAAAACCTTAATTCTTTGAGGAATACTCATCAGTTTGATACAGGTCCATCCACAGTTCTGAACTAACTCAAATTGGCTTAAGAAAACATTTATACTTTAAATTGTGTGAACTTCAAACATCCCGTATACTGAAACAGACCAGGGAATATCTGTATCCTATGAACAGACTATTAAACAAATAGAATTATTTCAGAACAATCCTTCCATCTAGAGTATAAATGCAGAATAAACTGTGAAATAGCTCTGGAAACCAGCAACATTCTACTGCTTGAATAGTTTTAACACTCAGATAAAACTGACTTTTTGTAATCTGCATTAGGTTGCAATGTTCTCATTCCTTGCATTTGCAGTGTCCAGGCAGGGGATTTCAACCTGGAGGCCATTTGAAACAGAACTTGAATATTCATTATTCGTAATCACAAGCTCTGATTTTCTCCATCCCATGCTCTATCTCCCCCTTCTTCCGGACAGACATGGAAATCTTCCGACAACGTACCGGTTAGGAAGTGGTCAGGTCATGCGGTATATTAGCCCAGGAAAGCTCAACATCCAGAACTATATATATGCCACCCATATTGCAACATGGTGTCCTCTCATTAAGTACAAGGAAAGTGGTTGTACTTTTTGTAAACTAGCAACTCTTGCCAATTTTTTCTCCTGATTAGTATAATCCTTTTCTCATAATCTCTTATAATAATGTTTTATACTTCATTTATCTGGCATAATTAGACCTTGGACAATCTCACAGCCTTGATACTTTTGTTTGTTAAAAGCTCATTCTTCCCTCTAAGGCATCAACAAACACTCTACTTGGTAAACTGTACTCAAAACCTTTTCAGAATGATGTATGTATAACTTGTGTGCATGTATCTAGTGGGAAAGAAATTAAAATCTCAGAGGCCCTTGTTCCTGTTAGTACTATCACTATTTGTGCATGAGTCTTTAAGATTTGGCCTTAAATCAGATCCCAGGATAAACTTATTTTCTTTTTTATTTACCTACTGAAGTTTCCCATTTTACACATTTAATAGAAAAACTGACAATATTTCTTTCTAAGCGATTTTATGGGTTTTTTTCCAGGAACTGTTAGAACAGCTGGGAAAGCTGCCAAGAAACTTGCTAGAGACAGCAAGAGCAGGAATTAAATCACAGAAAAACGTGAAAAACCTGTAGCAGTGACTGAAAAGTTAAATAATTACTGTCGACCAGCAACTGTATCTAATAATAAATTTTACAGCAGTGTGGTAAAGTTCCTGATACGCAGCACTGTGTTTCAGCAGATAAATGCAAATGACAACTGAAATACAATGTTGAACACGACAAAGTCTATGCCACTGTAAAAGTGCTTGTTAAAGGCAGACTTGGAAAAGTCTTTATTGACTTCACAGTTTTACAGCTGCTTCTGCCAGGTTCTCAGGTGATGCCTACTAAATGGAGGCTTTATTCCTCTTTCATCTCTCAGTATGTTCCTAGAAGCTCTTTTGATTGCCCAGGCAGCACAGAAACAGCAGGTTAATGGAAAATTTCAATGATTTTCAATAATAAATTTGATGAGTGTGCTCAATTGTCTCAGCCATGAGCTGTAAACTGTTTGCTCCAGTTTTATTTGGGTTCTGCCTTTCTGAATTCCTGCATGCTGCCATGCTGTCCCACACAAGTGAACGCTGCGGATATGATATTATATTTTCACACGGCAGGTGTGCTTGTTTCCTGCTTTAGGATAGATGTGCTGTTTCTCATCTAGAATTCAGATCCTCATCTACAATATTAGTTCAGGTAACTCAGGTGGGTAACGGTAATAAAATTAAAATCTCATCTTAGAGTTATCTGTAGGCCAAGGGATCAACTTTTTCATCTTTGATCTTGTGAGCATCCCAAAGCTTTCTAAAACTACAATTAACAGGGAAAAAAAATAAATCTATGGATTTCATGGGAATTGAACCGGAGACCCATAGAGCCAAACTAATACAATCTGACTTAATTTTCTTCACTTGAAACTGCTAACTAGAACACAAAGGGTGCCATTCTCACTTTACCCTTAACTTCACTGGGCTATAACTTCACCTTTGAAGTTTTTAGAATATAATTAATTCTGCTCCTTAACTGTGTGCCTACTAAACTGCAGATAGCTTTGCCATTTGTACCAGGTTTGAAGTTCCAGAAGTTACAAATACTATTGCTATGGGAACAAGAGAAGAGACAGCTGCTGGGCCAGGGGCTCCAGAGGTGGGCTGAGGTGCCCTGTTAGCAGGATGTTGATGTTATGTGCTACAAAGCTTATTTGAACTTCATGTCTCCAGGACCTTGTATAAGTTCACAAAAAACCAGACCCAAACAACCCACTTTTATTTCCCCTGCCCTCCTGTGCTCCACGCTCTGCCTTCACGCCGCAGTTAATTTGAATTGTTCCACCATTTCTACCCAAAAGAAGTATGTTGTTAGGCCACACTGAATGCCCAGTGAACTGTGCAACTCCATTGTTCTCAGTGAAATCCATGAAAAAATGTGAGTGGTATCTGTAAAACCCTTTGACTTCTGGTGGCTTTGAGTTGGAGGTTGCTCAGCAGTTCCATTGATGCTGATGTTACCGATGATGCACCAGTTTTTGCTGTGTCGGTTCTGTTAACAGAAACCCTAAAGACCATGAAGACCATCTGATTGCGTCTGCTCACGGAGGCCTTCCTCAGTCACACCGGGAGAAACCTCCTGTTTCCAACAGGGCAAATTTTTGCCTGGTGCAATGTGTCGCTTCCCCCGTACTCCGTATTTGAGGAAGCGTGGCAGCAGGCAACACCCGGAGAAGCAGCAGGCAGTGCCCGGCCATTCCCCGGGTGCACTAACCGGGGCCAGGGCCGAGGGTTTCGCGGGGCTCCTCATGCCGGTTCGGTGGCGGCTCCGCAGCCTGGGACCCCGTCAGGGCAAAGCGAGCGGAGGTCGCCGCACCCCACGGGGCTCGGTCCCGGCGCCGCCACCCCTGGCCCCGCTCCGACCAAGCGCCGGGCGAGGTTGTGCTGCCGGGAGGCTCCGAGCCCAGGGTAACCCCGGCCTCCGGGCCCGCTCCCCGCCAAGGATCAGCGACTTGTCCCCCTGCTCCATCTGCGCTGCCCGGCGCCCCACCGTCCGGCTGCCGCTGCCGCTGCCCCTGCCCCCGCCACGCCGCACCGCCCCGCGCCTCCGGAGCAGGGAGGCAGCGCCCACACCGCCCCGCCCGCCGCCGCTGCGCGCCGGGGCAGGCGCCGAGCAGGTGGCCGCAGGCAGCGGGCACCGCCGCGGCATGTGAGCGGCCCCCCGGCTCGCCGCTCGGCCGCGCTCCTTCGGCAAGGCAGCACCGGCCCCTCTGCCCTCCCCTCGTCGGGCCGGCCGCGGAGGCAGGGCGCTCGCAGCGGCAGCCCGGCGGCAGCCGGGGGCTGAGCGCCGCGCCCCGCCGGGGGGCGGCCGTGGCGGAGGGCGGAGAGGAGGAGGAGGAGGAGGAGGAGGAAGGCTGCGCGGGGCCGGAGGGACGCGGGAGCCCCCCGGCCGCACAGGATGAAAGTCACCGTGTGCTTCGGGAGGACGCGGGTGGTCGTGCCCTGCGGGGACGGGAACATGAAAGTTTTCAGCCTGATCCAGCAAGCGGTGACCCGGTACAAGAAGGCGATCGCCAAGGTGAGGGGCGCGGGGAGCGGCGCCCGCGATCAATATGGCGCTTCCCGGAGCGGGGAGGGAAGCGACGGGGAAAGTCCGGGCTGCCCCGCTGGGGCGGCGGGAGCGGGGCCGGGGTGGCTGGCGACGGTGGAGCCCTCTGGAGAGCGTGTGCCCCGCGCCGCCGAGGGGATCCGGGGGGAAGGGGGGGCAGCGGGGCGAGGCGGGGGGGTGGTCCCTCCGCGGCGGCCAGCGCGGCTCCCCGCAGCCGCGGGCGCCTGGCGGGCCTCGGCCCTTTGTTCGCCGGTGCCCGGCGGCCAGGTGGCGGCTACCGGGGGTGTCGGTACAGGGGACGCCCGAGCCCGGTCGGGAAAGGGGCACGGGGGGTCGCCGGCGCCGGGTCTGCCTCGGGGCAGGCGGCGGGGCCGAGACGCCGCGGGCCGGGCGGGAGTCGCCGCGGAGAGTTGGAAATCCAGCCTCAGGCTTCCCGGCCCTCCAGGCCCGGCGGGGAGGGTGGTGGGAGGGAAGCCGCTTTAGGGGCGTCCGGCGGCCCCCCGCGGGCCGCCCCTTCGCGCTGGACCAGGGTCCGTGGCGGGCAGGGGCCCGAGACGGCGTGGCCGCCCGCCCGCGCAGCGTCTGCTCCCGCTCCGCTCCCCGGGGACCGTAAGGGAAGGCTCCGCGTTTGCGTGAGGCATCCGCGGTGCCCCGGGGTGCAGGGAGCGCCGGCCCGGCCCGCGGCGGGGCTGATCCCGAGTGCCGCCTGCGCTCCCTCAACCCCATGTTGAAATCCCTGGCTGTGGGTGTGCAGGCAGTTGCACACTTGGCTTTCCCTCCATAGGTGACTTCTTGGGCTTTGGTTTTCTTTTTTTCTTTCCTCTTTTCCTCTGTTTTTTCTTTATTTTTCTCCCTCTCTCTCTGTACTTCTTGTTGCTGCAAACTTCTTTTTAATCAATTAGTTTTTAGGACAGTATTAGTGTCACTGGCTGAGAACTTGAGCAGTGCCCTTCCCTGTTGCTCTACCTGATCCATCCAAGTAGTGGAGCGCGCTTTTTCCTTTCGCTTTACACTTCTGAACCTGGAAGTTTGTTGTGGCAATTGCTGGCTCCCAGGCTCTCTGAGACCTGCAGCAGGAGGAATACTGTGAACAGAATATTGAGTGGTCTGAAGTGATTCCCATATTTCTAAGATCGGTTTTCTCAGAGCTCCAGTTGCTGGAAGGAAAAAAGTTCACTGAAGTTCCCCTTGCTTTCCCATTTGATCCCTGAAGAACATGGTTTTGGAGAGGACAAACATGTTCTCTGTATTTTTTCTTTTATTCCTCCTGTGACACAGTTGTGATTCTGACTGGAAAAAGAATAAACTGATTCACTAAGGATATGGCTGTGCCTGCATTCCAGCTGTTATTTATGTACAGCGATCTAACTGCACTTATGGGACAGTGGCCAAAACTACCTTTCTGGTTAAAGGTAACCCAGTGAACAGTAAAGTGTGTCTGTTGGGGGAGCACCGAATGATTCACCCTGCCATTCAGATCCGAAGTGTTTGCAGAATTAGTTCCCTAGTGTTACAGTGTTGATAAAAAGAGTTATTTTGATGTATTTTGTTCCAAAACCGCATCCCTGTGTAACTTGCGTGGCATTGGGCTGCATCCTGGTTTCCAACTGTTAAATTGCATTAAGGGATGGCAATTACATTCTGCAGGATAAGCCTGGAAGTGATTGCAGTAGTGAGCACAGGAGAAACACGTGCTGGTCGCCAGGAAAAAGTTACGTGATTGTGAATGGTATGGGTTTGTTCAGGAAAGAAGTGGCCCACCTGTGGAAACATAAAAAAAAAAAAGTAACTCTTCTTCAAATATGCCAAGGTATTTACTCCAAAGGCATTTTACAGAGGTGCAGCCAGACATTGGCTCCTAGTCCCCAGAGCTCCCGATCCTGGTTTTGAAATTACGTGGTTGTTTTTATTTATTAGTATTTATATGATAGTTACGGTATACGCCACTGGTATGGACTTGAGGCAGTTGTAATTACTGAGATTGTTTCTATTGTATGGAAATGCTGTGGCTGAAAACACGGCAGCAGAGTCCACAGGCTTTCTCCGTTTTACACAGTCACTGTCAAACCTTACTTTTCACTTAAATTCCCTGAAAATTTTCTGTGGTGATGTTTAGGTAGTAAGGAGGTGGTGGATCCTTAGTGTCTCAAGTAAATGTATAGAACTGTTTGCTGTGCTTGCTGTAGACTAACATAGTAATTTTATGGTTTCAGTGGTAGAATTTCATAGATGACTGTCTTTTTATAGCAGTTAGGTGACTTTTTTTTTTTTCCTATGCTAGTGCACCTCAGAGACAAAGTAATTCTTAAACTGAGAAGGTGAAAATATGTGTGTACATGTGAAGGTAGGATCTGGCAGCTGGTATTAAGCTGATGCTGAAAACTACTTCACCACAACTGTGTTGTTATGGAAAAAAAAATAAATCTATCTGGGGTGGAAGATCAAAATATTTGGAATAAGTTTATGGTTTTCATACTTACAAGAAAACCAGTATATCTCCTGCAGCACATACGTGTGTGTCTGCTGTATGCAGCAGTTCCTTTCTGGAGAACCACTTGATGAAGCCTCTGAGAAGGGAGTTATCAGCCCTTCTCAGATTACCTCCTGCTTTGCCATGGTCTCCAGGTTGTGATTAGCAATAAGCGATCTGCATGGCAAGCACTTCTGACGTACCTGTGCAGTCGTGGTGAGGCAGTCTGGCATTGTGCTTGTGCAGTGCCAGGAGTGAGTAACTTCAGAACTTAACCTTGGCTTGAATTTTTCTGACCTGTCTGTTCCACCTAAATAATGCCCTGGTGAGAATGAAAAAGTACTGGACACTAATCTGGATGATATTAATGTTCTCCTTTCTGTAAAATTTTAAGACTTAAAAAGCATATGGGTATCACACTTAGTTATGGCAGTTAGATCTGAATGCAATTGTCTTTGATTAGAATTTGTAAATCTCAAAAGCAACGTTATGGGGTAACAACCCTATCCATACTAAATCTTTAGGTGTGGAGTAAGTTATTGACATGACAGGCTGTGCTTACAGGTTGGTCTGTGTAGTGTGTATAGGAAATCTTTCTGTTCCTTTGCTTTTATGTGTTTATGAAGCTTTGTGTCTCAAATGTGATCTATTTTTCTGCAAGTTGTGTATGTAGTGAATAAGAGAGACTGTTTGTTCACCTTGTCCAGGGCAACTGGAATCGGCAAGAATCGATCGCTGGTTGAAACCTTGTTTGCGTGGCGGGACACTGATGGCGCTCTGTGTGTGTGGCTGGGCGGGTGCAGCCTCTGGCACAATTTCTGAGTGTTGCAGGAGTACAGTTTGGGTAGGGGGCATCTGGCCTGGGAAGTGGTAGATGATCTTCCAAATGCCGCTGCTCAGGGGCTGTGTAGGTTTTGTGTTGATGTAGTTCTGCATATGGCCTCCTACCATTAAATTAATAATTTAATGATAAAAATTACTGACAAGAAGGCAAGACGCTTTTACTTTTTTGGGGTGGGGGGAAGAAGTCAGCTGCAGCTATCTGGCTTAATGTTAATGGCAAGAGACAATGTGCTGTCCCAAAAAGGAGCAGGCAGACGGGTGATAGAGATGAAACATGTTTATTGAATGGGTGACTATAACCTAGTGTTAGAATGTGGAAAACTTTAATAAAAATGTTGTATTGAATAACCTTGAATCAAAAATAATTGGTTGAGCATCCTGTCCCTTTGGATTGATCTTCTTTTAGGCAGAGACCTTTCTGAGTTTTTGGGTGAGTTTTGGCTGTGATCTTAATCTTGGTGTGATTTGGGTTTTTTGGGCTGTCATAATTACTTCACCTTTTCTTTTCCTTGCATATATACATAAGCATGCATAAGGTAGGCATTTTTTCTGTTTGTTTTTTACTTTTTAGCATTGCTCTATGTCTTTGAATGATGTAAACAAGTGCAGTAAGCAAGAATATGAAATAGCAAATCAGAGATTTCCAGTTGTTCTTTTGTTAAATATATATAGGGATTATTTGGCCTCTGTGATAGTTCAGTCTGAAGTTCTGCATACTGTGAGCTTGTAGTGATTTTCCTAGACCTTCTACATAACCCTAAAAAATAACAAACCTAATAGTTTTCCTGCTGAAACAAGAAGATTTTAGGGGGCCTCTTTTGAGACACCTGTCCCCTTCCTGTCCTCAAATGTTGTGGGGGAGTTTAAGTGTTCAGGGGGTTGTGATGTTGTATGGAGCAGTGCTTGAATTGTTAATTTAAAAACTGTGGCAGCTTAAAGTTTATGAAAAGTTGCAATCCGCTTTTTGGTAGCATTTGAAGGCAGTTGCTGATAAGAGACCAGAACTCAAGGAAAGTTGTCTGTGTCAGCAAATGCAACAGGTGTCAAACGACCATATTCTCACTTAATTTGTATATAGGAGGTTCAGGCCATCCAGAGCTTAAAGCTCCAAGGCTTTGGTAGTTCTGACATTCATTTGCAGGGAAGTGTGAGAGAAGGTTGTAGTCAGTGAATGTGTGATGTTTTCCCCCTCTCTCCCCATTTTCTATCCCCCTCCTCCCCCAGTGTGTGTTGAATGGCACGTCTTAGATGATGTGCTTAAGTCAGCTCCCAGGCAGCAGGTTGACTTCCAGGAACACAAGGATGACTTGTATACTTTTTATGTTCTGCAGAGTGAACAGTTTCAAAGTTGCTCCTGAGCATGCCATTGAGGCATCATTTATAGGTCTTAATACCCTGGGGTGGGTTGGTACGAACATCTGCCTATTTTACTTGGGTTTTGTATTGGTCTTGGTACATTCCCTGCTTGAGCTGGCTCTGATAGGTTTGAGCACAGACTTAGTGGTACCTTCACAGTGCCCATGCAGATACTCCTTCAGCATTGTAATGAAAACACTTATGTGGGTTAAATTTAGTATTAAAAAGACTTTAATTTTTTTTTTTTAAATTTGATTTAATTTTGATACCTGCATATATCTTTATCCTGTTTTAAGTAGAAAGAAGTCTCATAGACTGTTTTCAAAATGTGAAGGAAACTTCTTCACACCAAGAACACAAACTCAAAAAATCTCTCTTGCCCATGCTGCTCAGTGGACTGTGGGTTACTTCTGGCTGACACCACCAGGATGAAGTCTCTTGATATTGACTGGATATTAGTTCAGTGATTTACTTGAGGTCAGCCAGGAGAGCCCAGATTCTCTAGAGCTGATGGTGCTTTTCTCAAGGCATCTCTTGAACTCTTGGCTGATATTGAGCTCCCAACAGCAGCAGTGAAACCCAACTGCTGCAGCTTGATGAAAGCCACGAGTAACAATGGAGAGCTCTTAATTTAAGGAAGTACCGAAATGTGTTATAGTTGATTTGTGTTTATAAGGCTGTTCTGTGATCCTGCAGGTTTGGGAGTTAGTTTGGGAGGGGTAGAAATGCAATGCTATGTCCTGCATATGGCAACTTAATTCCCCCCACTTACTACAGAAAACTTCCTTTTAACTACATGTCGCCAACTCCTTCTGTGTTTTGAGACGGGTGCTTTCCTGTTGTTGTCCCCACCTGTGAGTACCAGTGACCCTTATGCATTACATGGGAAGTTGCAGAGTGAAGGTAGGAACAAATCTTTGGATTGAGTGAGGCGGTGGCCACAGAGGTCCCTTGCACAGGGACTTTGGTGTTCAGTCAGTACTGTGCCTGCAGGGACCTGTGGCTTGGAGGTGGGGACCTGCACAAGCTGTGCCATGCCCTGGGCAGGGCTTTCTTTGCAGCCTCTCCCTGCCAGCTCTTGCCTGTGTTTGGCCATCCATGGTGCGCAGGAGGAGGCCCCAAGCTGTGGGATGGCTGGGCTGTACCCAGGCATCTGTTTTTTTCTCATTTGTTATCTGAGCAAATGAGAGAAATGATTCTTTAATTACCCAGGGATAATATGGAGAAATACTGAATTCTGTAATGTTCTGTAATGCTTATTAAGAGGGCCATAAAAAGGGGACAGCAATGCAAGTCCTTCAGCTTTGGAGGTACTTTCAGTAAAGGGTATGTGTGGTACCACCAGGGTTGGCTGATGCACGCAGTACCTATCTTTAGCTAATGGGATATGTTGTTGCTTTCAGTTTGGCATTTTGTGGTTTTTTAGTATTTCAGCGTTACCTGATGGTGATTGAAGCAGAGGGTGGGTTTGTGGAAGAGTGGCTTGAGAGTGATTGCCCTTTGAGCAAACTGCTGTGAGCAATTCCTGTGGCTCTGAGGGGATGACTGCAGAGGAGCCTGTGAAAGCACTCAGTGCATCAGGAGAACAGGTCCTGGAGGCAATTTGGGGTTTAGGGAGTTGCCAGCCTTTCTTCTCCTGGGTGATAGCCTTCCATTGGTGGAAAACCATCTGATTCTCATAGCATTTTGCACTTTAACTTTGGTTATAATGGTCGCAGATGTTTTAGTCCTGTTATAAAAAACACCACTGGAAGTAGCACTTTCTCAGTTGTACCAGACTATGACATCTTTTGGTTGTGGCACATTTAATCTGGTAAAGTAAGATGGAGTAAATGGGGGAGAAATGCTGGTGATGTTAGTTATACAGAATATGCTTCATGTAGCTTTAAAACAATTTCCTGGTTCTTCAAAGGAAAACAAACCTTTTTCATCCAAATGTAAATTGAATGGATAAAACATGCAACAATGCTGAACCAATGCTTATGTGTATTGAAAATAAAGTGGTTCTTCTAACATCAATCCAGAGTATAGCACAGATGTTCTCACTCAGAAATACTTTGTGAGCAGTAAAAAAATAAAAAGTGGAGCAAAAGTATTAAACTGTGAGATAGTTTAGGACATCTGTGCTTTATTCCTGCCCACCCCCAATATACATTATATATTTTCCTTATTTCTTTGAGGTCTTGTTTCTGTAATGCTCTTCAAGTTTTGGTACTGGAAGATAGATAAAAGCTACCAAAAACCTAAATTGCCTTTGAGCTAAGTTACATAATCTGGTGGTGCTGTTTAAAAAAATGAGAAAGAAAAAAAGAATAAAGCAGTACAGACATACACAATACTTGCCAAAATGACTAATATTACTAGTGAAAGAGAAATGAGTCAAATCCTAAATTGGGGAAAAATAATTTTAAATTAACAGTGAACATTAGGGCCTTTTTGTTTTTGAGATAAACACACTGATTTTACTTGTTGCAATACCCTAGCAATGTCAGCTTTTTTCCTACTGGTAGCCTTAGCTATTTTCTCAAATTGTTTCCAGATATTTGTTGAAGCAGTAACAATTTTACTTACTTTGTTGCAATATTTGCTGCTGTTCTTATTTAATGAGGTAGCAGGTACACAATAGTAACTTATTTCCTACCTGAGTTTCTTACTGTAAAGTGATACGTGTTAATTACCTGTTTAGCCCCAAACAAAGGAGACATGTATCTCTACTAAAAACTCTTGATCTGTGTCCCACACCTCCATCTCTGGGTCTCCAGTGGAGGGGAAGAGTGATAAAGGCCAAATGTGTTTCAGTGTGAGGGGCTGTGTTTTGCTGCCCATGAAGCTGGATCTTGGGATCCTGCCACATGCCTTGTTCTGGTGCTGGAGCAGTTGGCTGGCGTCACCTCCTGGATTACTGAGTCTCCAGCTTGGCAGGACTTCTGTGGTAGCAGAGACAGGGTGGCAAAGGGGAAATGGCTGTGGGCAGAAGGGTAGTCTTCTGTAGTGGAGGAAGAAAGGATGAGATGATGTCCTTGGACAGTGAAAGGAAATGCTTTTGGGGTAATGAGAAATGGATGTAGCTCCTGGTGTCCTTTCTTTCACATGAGAGTTAAATAGGAGTTAGAATAGGAGAGTTAAATAGGAGTTAGCAATACCGTGAGGGAGTAAATTAAGTATCGACAAATATAAAGAGCTGAAGATGAGAAGGAAGCAGTTAACTTGGAGCTCTGGAGGCAAGTGGTCAGTTTAGGAAGAGGATAAAAAATTTGCTTCAGTGGCACAGCAGATATCACTCAAAAGGCTTTCTTTTTAAAAAGAAACCTGGGGATATGTTTTATCGTGAAGCTTCCCTTACTGGGCAATAAGCTTAGTGCAAGCAGTGAATCTCTGATTTGGTAGGGAAAATAGACACTATTTTGGAAAAGCAGTGTCACATTTTTGGACATACTTTCCACATTCTCTCACACTCAGCATGTTGCTGATGCAGCGAGATTTCTGAATCCTTTGCAGGAAGAGCAAGCTGGTACATCGTTAGCAGTTTTCTTTTTAAGTGGCCACATTTATAGGACTTTTTTTTCCGGGTGTGCATGTCTTTACAGACTCAGAATGGCAATTCAAAATGTTTCTGGTGTTAATTTTGTATTACTAGTAGGAAAAAAAAAGGTTATGTGGGTATAAAATGTTTTAAATGGAGATAGGACTTTTGGGAGTGTCTGTATGTTTATGTGCGCACCCACTTAGGTGTTTTTGTTTGTTTGAAGAAATGTAGCCACACTCACTAAATGAAAAAGTAGTTTCATCTTACCCCATCTTTTTTGCATGTGCTTTCAAAGTTGTTGAGTTACTCGATCTTCCCCCCAGGCAAAGGCCACATAATGTTTTTTCTTCTCTATTAAATGTCAGAGGCAATATCCTACTTGTGAGAAACTTGCAGAGATACACTTCTTTGTACGTATAATGAGAAGAATGACTTTGTTCCAAGTTCTCGGAGTCCTGGACAGGAAGGAGCAAGGCAGAATTTAATGAAATACGGAAAAAATACTTGTAGGGATGCTGGGGTGTCTCTATGACTAAGCAGCCTGAAAGTTGTGTTCGTATAACAACTCAAATGACAGTTAAAAAGAAAAAAAGATTGGAAGTCTCAGAACCTTTAGCTGCTTTAATAAACCACTAAGTGGAACAACAAGGCTTGATTTAATTTGGTCTCTCCAAGAACCTGTTGTACCAAACGTTATTTGCATTTTTTAAGTGTGCATTTGTTTGTGTTGTCAGATTTTTCCCCTCTGCCTTCCTGTGAAGACTGCTTGCCCACAGCTGTGAGCGCTGGGAAGGCGGCCAGCTACCAAGTACCAAAAGAGGAAGAATTTAGGCAGCTGGGCTGTGGTCGCCAGGCTGCGGTGGCCAGCCGTTCCTGGTGAATGAGCCTTTGGCCTTGTCACTGCATACAGCCTGTGGGGATAAAGAGGGAAAGGATTTTAACCCCCATTGAATTTGTCTCTGTCTTTTGGCAGTATCAGGCTGCTGGAAGAGTGCTAGCCTGTAGCGCAAGGCTTTGCCGAAGTTAGAAAATATTCTGCAATTGTAGTAATTGAGTCAGTTGGAGAGTAGTCATCTCCATCTGCTCTGCTAGGTGTTTCTGGCTTTTATTATAGAGAGATGAGTGCTGGGTGAGAGGAGTAATGCCGCTGTTGTCTGCGGGAGGCAGAGGAGCCGTGGGCATGGCTGTCCCAGGTGAGCATCCCACTTCCCTGCAAGGGGGCTCAGTGCTCAGGCAGCAGCTCATGTTCGGATCAAGGTGAGGGTGTGTCCCGAGTTAAATGTTTAATGCTGACAAAGATGTTGCTTCTTTGTTGTACTGTAGGGCTGAGACAACTGGGTACAGGAGAAAGGAAAAGCCCTGGTGCAAGAGACTGCTGTTCGCAGTCTGTTCTGTCTCCTGGGCATGGTGCAAGTTCAGAGTGTGGTTTCCAAATCCTGTATTGACTATATTTTCCTAATTTGAGAAGATAGGTTTGATGCTTTCAGCCTGAGTTTCTTTCAAAGTGAAACTGAGTTATTGCGTTTTCTGTTTTTTCTTTGAATAAAAAATAGCACAATGGTCTATTATAATTCTAGAAGATTTGAAATCCAAACTAAAAAATTGGAAGAAAAAGTGAACCAATTTTTTTTAAATTAGTAGTTGTTTGTTAGCTAAGGCTCAGTGTTGGAACACAGCTAGCGAACATGGTTTTGAATGTCTATAAATGTGTGTATGCAAAATATTTATATGCTTAATTGTTGCCACCTTTCTAAAAGAGAAAGCAATATTTTCTAGACTTAGCTAACCTGGTCTAAGAAGAAAATATGCATGTTATGTAGAATAGTGTTTATTATCTTATGGCTGCATTAGGCAATTGGAGTAGTCTCACCCTGTGCCCAACAATCACTCAAGAAAATAATGCTTTGGTAAACTAAACCCAGATGTTAATTTGTGTGAAATGTTACTGTAATCAATGTCTTACAAATCTCTCCTTTATTAGTATGGTTATTTAAGTAAATTCCTGATGACTCTTTTGTTGTTTGGTGCTGCCACTAAACAGCTATTGTTAGCATGAAGCCCCCTGCTAAATTGGAAGCCGCAGATAATGAGTATCCAGTGTTGTATCTTTAGGGGTTGATAAAATATTTAGCTGAAAAGGATCCTGGTCCTCACCATGTCTCTGTGGAGGTAAGAAGTTTCATTTGCTGGTGGAATTCCCTAGCTGGGGAATGAAAGTGTCAGTGAAGGCGAGCTAGCTTGCACGAAAAACTAATTTGTGCCGAGTAGAATATTCTTTTGATATTTGAATATGAAGTAATTAGCTTGGATGGACTGCCGTTTACCTTTCAGGATTTGGAGAAGTCTAAGCAAGCTGCTGAAGGGAACTGTATCCTAAATCTACCTGAAATATTTTTTGATGATTGTGTGTTTCAGACTGAGATTAAATTGGCTTTTTGTGGTGTTATTTTTTTGATGACCAGTGACTGGTGGGAGAAGTGCTGAGAGCTAAGTGGTTAAGGAGGGGTCTGGGCAGTGATCTGATGTCTTCCTGCAGGCTATAGAGGTGATCAGATGGACCGTTGTGGGAATCCTCTTTCTAAAAATGCACTCACATTGGGTTTGTAATTGCTTATGCATGGATGCTCTTCTGGCTAAAAACGCCCTGTAGTTCAGTATTTACCATAGCCATCACTGTACTCGAGTCCAGTTTGTAGAAAATGGTCCCTTTTGTTCTAAACTACTTCCATTTCATAATTCAGTACTTGCTTGGTCTCACAGCAGAACAAAATAAAAAGAGGGTGGTTGTTTTCTTTATGTAGAAAGTTATTAAAATATTTTGAATCTGTAAATCATAATAGCTAATTTTGTACAGTGTATGTCCTGTTTTATGGGTGGTCTGTGTTTCACTTGATTAGAACCATGTATCATGTTTGTGAGTTGACAGTGTGTAAAGACTGCTTTAATGCTGGCTGCTTTCACAAGTTACTTCTGATTCAGTGTGCCAGAGTTTTGTTGCCATCTGAAAGGCTTTGTTTCCAAAGGTTGGTGGATGCCAAAGATATTGTGAATAGAGATCCATTTTAAGACACAATGAGTACACATTTTTCCATGATCACTTTTGGCGACTAGAGTCTTGTGTGGTACTGAAATGAAAAAAGATAAAGTTTTTCTATAATTAATGTTTTAGAAGGATACTCTTTTTCAACCAGATTTTTCCTGATGCTTTTCTCAAAAAGTGTGGTGTTCCTTTCTGAACTCCAGTGCAGACTGTAGTAATTCACTTCGTGTTTTGTGTTATTCTTCAGTGTAAGCTACAAGCAGAGATCTGAAATCAGTTTATAATGAAGAGCCCTTTGCAGCCTGTTTTTCATCTGATGAGCTGCTTGAAAAGCTTGCTGTTGCTGAAGACCATGCAGCTTTAAATTTGTAAACTGTGCCTAGATGCAATAAATAGGAGGGTCTGCTCTTTGCAAGTGTAAACTGTGCCTTTCTCAGCATCAACAGCAAACAAGAGCCAGCCTTGTGCTGCTCACCTACCTATTTGACAGCACATGGGGAGCTGTAGAATCAAACACGGAGCTCAAAAATGCACAGATTAATCAATCTTAACTTTGTAGTCTAGTAGGTTTACAGATCATAGAATCATAGAATGGTTAGTGCTGGAAGGGACCTCGAAGATCATCAAGTTCTAACCCCCTGCCATGGGCAGGGACACCTCTCACTAGACCAGGCTGCTCAAGGTCCCATCCAACCCGGCCTTGAACACTGCCAGGGTGGTGCCTCACCGCCATCATAGTGAAGAATTTCTTCCTAATACCCAATCTAAATCTCCCTCCGTCCAATTAAAGCCGTTATCCCTCATGCTGTTCTAAAAAGTCCCTCCCCAGCTTTCTTGTCAGCCTTTTCAGGTACTGGAAGGCTCGGAGCCTTCCCTTCTCTGGAGCTGTCTTTTCTTCAGGCTGAACAAGCTCAACTCTCTCAGGTCCAACATGATATGTAAAACCAAAGTTGTGGAGTCACCGTTTCCACCTCTTGCATCTTTATATGTAGTTTGTTTTGCAGACCAGACCGGATCATCACACCTGGTGCCCGCCTCCTTCAGAGAGCAGACTGCAGCCTTGCAATTAAGTGCTCCTAATGTCTGACGCATCACCAACAGACAAGGCTTTTAGCTTCGATCAGCTCTGCTGGTTTGGGAATGTTAAATGGAGAAGGGAGAAACAAAATATTGGAGTAATTTTGAAATAAATGTAGATTTGCAGAAGGAAAAAATGGAACTTTTAAAAAAAGTGTGAATTTTAAGGCATGTTATTCTCGATATATTTAAAACTAGGTCTCTTATTACTTTTTAGGTCACTTTAATGATGATAAGACTATTTAGCAAGTGCTACATATGACTTCTCAAGTAGTTTTTATAGATGGGTACTGGCATAGGATCTGTTCATTTGGAAAGCGTTTGGAAATTAGCTAAAAAGAAATCCACTTGAAATTCAAACATTTGGAAAAGAATGGAGTTTTTTTTCTTCTTTGTGTTTTTACTTTTGTCCTGTTGTTGCTGTGAACTTGAATTTCCAGAGCTGTATCTGGACTTGCTGCTGCTGAGCTGTGCTTGTTGTGTGCCGTGCAGGCACCAGCTTTGTTACTGCAAGGTGAGCAGAGGCTCTGATTTGCCTCTGTTTGGGCTGCCATGCTGTATTGCTCTCTAGTAGGTTAATGGCTTTATAGCTTCCATTATAGGATCAACTGCTTCAAGTTGTCTTTATTTTTTAACATGTATGTAAGATTACGCGTACGGTTTGTTAGTAAAGACCAAATGCTTTGTGCCCCTAAGCAGTTAAGATTAACTCAGCTGTAATTCAGAAATCAGAGTGTCTTCAGAGAAGTTTGATGGGATTTCAGCAATATATTGTAAAAAATGGAGATACTTTTTTTTTTTTTTGGTGGTAACTATTCCTTACTCCATTTTAACCAATTTCAAAGTGTCCAGGAACTTGAGGTATGGAAGCAAGCATATGTGGAAATGCATAGGGTAGACTACAAATGCTAGGGTACGATTTAAAAAAAAGGAGTTGTAGCATTTTTTGGCTCCTTTCAGAAGCATTGGCTGAATCCTGTGGTGAAGATACAGGAAATATCTAGTTAATTTTGCTTCACCGATGCTGTGATTTGAGAAGGGAAGTGTGTCTGTCAGTGCCCTGTTTTTCCAGGTGTGAAATAGGGGCATAGAATAGGAATGGGCTGCTGTTAATCACTGCTCTCCCAAAAAGCCCTGTGTTAGCTGGGGAGCCGTGTAGGTTTATTCCAAATACAGATGACAGAGAACAGGAGTGCTCACCTGTGTCCTGTATTCCTGTGGCTCAGTTTATATGAGGACCTTATTAACTGTTTTTTGTAACAGCATGATGTTAATTGCAGTGAGCAGAATACTTGCATAAAGTCCTTCTGTGGTTTTTCTTTTCATCATTGTGTTACCTTAGGAAAGAGAAAAGTACTTTGCTGTACCGGTTGTCCGTGTTACAGCAAAGCTGTGATGCACCCATTGGTTATAACAGCATACAGCACACAAACTACGAACAAGGAGATGGATGGCTCTCCAGTGTCTTCCCTTAATTTGGTAGTTTCATTCTGTGCTTCACCACCCTATCCCTTCAAAAACCAAACCCACAAACAAACATCGTAGCATGAGTTGGGCAGGTACATAATTATCTTCATGGAGCACATAGAGAAGGAGGTGCTGGAGGTTGCTGCCTGATCCAGAACTGCACAAGTTCAGCACCAACCTGGAAATAAAGTGCCAACCTGCTGACTCCTTAACCACACAACCATCTTTCCCCTCTAGTAAGGATGTGGTAAAATATTGGTGCATTTAATCCTTCTGCTCTCCTATAGCTTAGCCTCGGTATGAAAAGACACCAGGCTTCAGCAAGCTGAAAAGGGGGTATCTTGTGGTAACTGGCTGTTGGAGAGAAAGCCTTTTCCTCTCAGAAAAGTATGGACTCCACCATGTTAAACTGCTTAATAGTTTCTATTTCTTACATAATTTATTTCAATTTACTCATACTGTGGTTGAAACTTTTATATAGTAATCTACACTTGGCAGTAAGGATGTTGATTCTAATATTGCATAGTCGTTTAAATGTTTATAATTTAGACCAAAAGCAAAGCAAAGGCTTGTGTTTGACTCTTAATATAGCTATCTTAAGTGATTTATGAATAGTGGCTTTTTAAAATAAAATGTTTAAAACCAAGTGACACACCAAAGCCAGAAGGAGATCTGTCAGTGATGTATTTGACTTGAATATGAGAAATTTAGGGAATGAATAATATTGAGCTATACTAGTGGAACTTAAATCTGTGTTGCAGGGTTCCCCCCGCCTCCTCCCTCATTAAAGTGTTGTGATAAGTGTTGAAAGCAAGATGGTCATGGGCAATAAAATCTGAGGTAGTCGGTAAGTGCTCCAAGTGTTCAGCTGATACTGGTAAGAAAGAATTGCATCCGTACGCATTTGTTTTGGATTGATGGGGTTAATTGCCTTGGTCTCGACTTCGCTTTAGACTACTGTGCTCCTGATGATGATTTAAAAGGAACTCAATCTGCCAAAACTTTTTAATCCCTTCTGCATGCAGCGCTGAAGAAAGTGTGTTTTCTCTTAGTAGATGTAAGCTTTCGTGATTTTAATGTCATATTCAGAACGTCTGTATTAGGGACAAGGAAACATGCAGAGCAGCAGTCGGGTTGGAGAGAGCAAACGGGAGTGCTCGCTGTTGTGCATATTAAATAATAATAATACCAAGTCCTGCAGGTTGGGGTATTGCAAATTAGAATTCCACCCTAACCCACCCAGCTTTTTAAACTGACCATTTTGAGTTCAGTAAGTTGTGATTTATTCTTTTGTGTTTTAAAAAACATGCTGCTGCACAACTAGTTTATTATTACCACTTTTGTGGAAGCCTTTGGGTTTTGTTAACAGCTGTCATGGTCATCATGTTATCTCCAGCAATTTTGTAGAAATGCAGCTGGTGGACTATGCAAATGGAAGCTTTTACTAAATAACTGTAGATGACATTGTAACCATTGTTCATCTTTTGCTTCTAGACTTTGTATTTTCAAGTGACTCTGTATTCCTTTGACAAACATGCTGTTATTAGGCATGAGGACATTAAGTGCAAGATAGTTTCAAGAAACTGGGTAGCCTGAGAGATTTCAATGAAACCTAGTTATAATTATCTCTTAACATTTTACCTGTGTTGTTTCTCTTCCTTGTTGTGGCATATCCCTCATATTCTAGACATCTCTCTTCATTAGAAAGCCCCTGAGAAAATAAAAGCTGCTCATATTTATATTTAACTATCTTAAAGTTATTAGTGCTGATGCTTTTCTTCTTTGCTGCCTCTGGAAACAGCTATTTCTGACTTGTTCAGTGGCATCATTGTTCCTGGCTTTTTCAAGATTAATTCTGTTCTACTAGTTTCTAGCCTCCACTGGTTTTTTTTCTGGTGCAGTTTCCAATTCTTGCAATTGATTGTTGCTTGACAATGTCCCCTTCCCTCGTACATGCTCTATGTTCATCAAAGGCTCTTGGTTCTCATGTATTACTGAGTCACAAAATGGTGCCATGGGAAGAAATCAGAGAAAGCAGGACCTCCATTGTGGTTGTTGCTTCAGCTGCTGTGTCCTGAAGTAGAGGAAAGGTGGAGGTGCTCTGGAAGTGTTTATAGATGGCATATAAAGTTCTTTACTCTGATATTTTTAGGTTGTCTGGCTGTCTTTTAGGCAATTCGGGCTTATTTTTTGCTGTCAGGCTATTCCCTATACCAGAACAGTAATCAAGGAATTCTGTATTGCCATTAATCCTGCATCCTGATTACATGAGCTGTTCCTTTAGGCATGCAATAACAAAGCAGAAGGGGTGGCTGGTGTGCAGGAATGATTACAGCAGCGTGCTTACTGTCCGTGCTGTCATGCTGATACGTGCCGCACTGTTCTCATACGCCTGGACTCGCCACGTGAGGAGGATGCAGATGGACAGATTTTTCAGCTCCCAGCAGTACTGAGATAGGAAATGTTAACTAAGTCAGGAGTTGTAAGAAAGTCGAGTTTTATTGAAAGGAATTGAACTGCAGTGCACAGTGATGATAAATTAATACACGGTGGTAGGACTCAGTGGTGTTTTTCTGTTTGCCGTGTAGTCTGTACGTGGCACGTATTTCCAAACAGAGATGTTCTGACAATGATTTAAAAGGAAATTCCTGTGTCTGTTCTATCCCAGGATATATTTAGACTGAATTTGCACACTGTTAAATAACTTTGAACTTGTGTGTAGTTTTTAACAGCTAGTTAAGATTTTTTTTTGTGTAAACACTTAGGCTAATGTTAAGAGGATGTAAAGTCAGCATTTCAGCAATGACAGAAAATGATGAGCTGCTTGCCAAGCAAACTGGATACAGAAAACTAAGAAACGATCAATGGGAAGGAGGTGAAGTAATTTAGTTAAAAATGTAAGTAGTACACTGCTGTGTACTTTTCACCGAAGAAGAAAGCCTAAAATCTGGTATGTCACTGCTCCATGGGTGGCTCAGAAATAACTGTGATCTGACCTTTCATAGGAGAAAGTGGCGTAGGGGAGAGATCGGAAGCACTGAAGGACACTCCTTTTGTGACTCTTAGTTTCCAGATGGAAGGGGAAACGTCATTTTTCTCCCTCCACCCCTCAGATTGATTGTCACTGTAGAGCTAACCAGGGTAGACTGATTTCACAAATGAAGCATGCTTCTGTGTAATTGTGCTATCTGCTCACTGCTTTATCAGTCCAGGCCAAACTGCTCAATCTATTTTTTTACAGCACCTCCTTTTTATTGCACTTGCACAGAGCATGGGCTTGGCTGTTAACATTCAGCTGCACTGTGTACGAAAAAATAAGAGTCACCCCAGCCCTATCAGCCATTGAAATACCTTATCTGCTTTTCTGTTAAAAAGCCAATTCACATTTTTCCTCATATCTCATCTGCAAAGAATAAAAACTTTGCAAACATCCTCCAGTTTGTGCTATATGAATGAATTGAGAAAACAATCTGCTGTGTGCCTGGAATTTGATATTTATGTGTTGAATCAGAAAGGCAGAGCATCTGAGAGACAAAACAAAACTGCTTTTGGGTTTTGGGATGAGCATATGTGGGACCAGTCCCTGATAGGAGGACGATTGCTCTGTTGTGGTGTGTTACGTGTTCAGGGTCACATTTGGTTAGAAACTTGGTAAAAACACTCTAAACTCACCAGAATTGTGTTTGGGCAGAGGGATTTGCCAGTACAACTGTCAAACTGTGGAATTCAACTTTTAACAGTATACACATAGCATTATATGACTTGGAATCTCTTCAGGCAGCAGCCAGAGTTGGATTCAGACTGTGTAATGAAGTCTGTACGGTGCAGCTCCCCACCATTAGCAGAGGTGGCCTTAACCCCAAGGGTGATCCTGTGCAGTTCCCAGCTCTGAGCAAGGCTGGCAGTTTGGGTATAGATGGATTGGATCACTGGGGATTATTGGTGTGCAGAGGCAGTAGGCAATGGGGGTGGGAAGCAGAGTCTGTCTGTATTTGTAAGCCTGCTCTTTGGAGATGGTGAATGTCACTGATGTCACTTGATTGGGTCACCCTGCAATAATACCTGTGGAGGGAGGTGCTGTGTGGGTAACTGTGCCACCCAGGGCCAGAGGGTGCCTTACATCTTGTTAGCCTGACAGCCCTTGTTGGAGTTCCTGTGGGGTGATGTGCCTGAGTGAGTGACAGCCCCTCCTGATCCCTGTCAGAGAAGTGCCCTAGAGATGACTCTGCTGTGGGTTCTATACTGATGATGAATCCAATGCATTTCTAGGTAAATGGCCTGGTGAGTGAGTCTCTTGTTACTGAGAACTTGCAATGTATTCCTTTTTTGTTTTCAGCCTTGCTTTAGGTCTTGTGTTGAAGCCAGTATGGTGGGTCTTTGGGGATGGATTCTGTGTGAACTCTTCTGGTGGCACTGGAGGTCCCTGTGAACCAAAATTTTCTGCTTCTGTGCATACTTCCAGGTTCTGTGATGGATCCTTCATATTCTGGATAAATAGTTCAAATAAAGTAAATCAACATGGAAAACTGAAGAGAAAATGGGTAATGAGACTACATTTGATCTTGCAATGACTTCTCTTAGGATGTAGTCTGACTGCCTTTATTTGGGCTTTGGGTAATCACAGTGTTGAATTTCATTGGATTTCAGTTACAGGAATAGAGTTCATAATTAAGGAGTAAAGTAAATGGTCCTGAGGGTCAGGTTACTGATATTTTGAGGAGTGAAATAAGTGACTCCGCTTAATTCTTGTTCAAGAGTTAAACTTTTTTGGACTTTTTTTTTTTTGTGTGTGTGTGTGGTCATTCTTGCACTTGCACAGACATACAAAGGCCCTGCTGAAGTAGAGTTTTGTTGCTGTCTTATGCAGGAACAATTTGAGTTTTGTTCTCAAAAATCCCCAAAATTTCTGGAATGTGTTTGAAGTAGTCCACTGAAACATGTATTAATGTTCTCCTGTGATAGAGAGGCTCTATAGGAGTGCCGTTTCTCTTTATGGTGGAGGAGTGGTGGTGCATGGAAATGCTCAGTTATTCAGCACCAGACTGCTCCACTGTAACGGGTTGGGTTGAACATGCAGTTTGATTTTTGGGGTAAGTTGGTGCTACTGGCTTCAGCTGCTGTAGGTAGCTCGCTTTCCCTTGTGGGTGAGGGCTGAGATTTCAGCCTTCCTTCTGGTCTGACTGATGTGGTCCCAGTGAGAGGGCTGCTCTTCAATTGGTGATGAATTGCATGAGCATAAGGATCTGCAGGATGGCTGCATCCTTTATAGAGGAAGAAATACGCAGTGATGTAAACCAGTAATTTTTCTTCTAAACTTTTTTTTCTGTAGTTCTGCTGAATTGATGTGTGTGCTCATGAGCAATGCACCCTTTCTGCAGTGTCTCTGGCTTTGTGCCTAAAAATGTTAAAACTCTGAGAGAAACCCATTCACTAGTGAGAGGAGTCAGCAATTCAGATAGATGTTTGCAAGGGCAGAAGAAAAACCAAAATCTGAGCATGATTTTGTGGTGTTTGGCAATCAGCTTTCATAGGAGAAATGAAGTTTTCTTAACATTCACAAGCACTGGTGTCTGTGGGCTCTAACAAATGTGCAACACTTGCTGCTTTAGCAATACGCACCTCTTGAGCAAGCGGGATGGGGAGTGGAGCCAGCTGGCCCTGAGTTGGGCAGGAGAGATCTAAGAAATCACAGGTCTTGTACCTCCACATGCTCAAGTCAGGACAATCGTTACTTTAGTGCATGTATCCAGTTTAAATTTTAGAATGAGGATCGTGAACAGCAACTTCTTAAGATTTGCATAGCCTTGTGTATTGACAACTGTCCTTCAGGCTCTGGAAACACGCTCTATCTCATTGCTTGGAAGCCACCTTAGGTACACAAGTGGCCTGTACTCATTTGCTGCACAGAAGTGCTGTACTGACTGCAGTAGAACAAGCTTTGAAGTACTTGATTGTAATCAAGTACTGGCTATCTTGTGGTCTTTACTGGATATATATTCCCCATCACTCCTTTCACCAATACATGTTTTACGTTAAAAATTGTCCATTTGCAGCAGTAAACATGGTTCTAAAGACTAAGTAAAATGTTCATTTTAACATGGGACATCTTATGTTTCCTGGACTGAATCTTGTTAGAGAATATCTGGACTCCTGCTATTGCTAGTTCATAAAATTAATACGTATCTCCCCAAAAGTCCGTAGTTTTTAATTTTATAAATACCCCCCATAAATGTTACTGTCTTGTGATGCGTAGTTTCTCTTTTTCTTTCACGAAGTCATGCTCTCTGAACTTACGTAACACACAATGTGAATCACTGGGAAAGAAACCAAGCCCAGTATCGCTGCTGAGGGTGAATGCACTGCTGGTAAAGGTGTACCTTTGCAGTGGAAGCCAACGGGAAATGACAAGGCGGATCAGCTAGCACGAGAAATGAGTCAGCCCTTTGGGGTGAGGAACTGCGGCTGTGGACTCTGAGCACGACGGGGCTTTGTTGAAGCTGCAGGTGTGCACTGAGAGAATATATGTATTGAACTTACCCACTCTCACCTCGGTTGGAGTGTGTACGAAGGTGTCTGTGAGAAGGAGAAAAATGATCACATTGCCACCAGTAGGGAGAATAAAGATGTTGAATTCTTCATTGAAAAGGCTTGTACTTGGTAGGGTTTAGCCATAGTGTTTCCCACTGTTAGGTCTGTTAGCAGAGCATGTGAGAACTGCTGCACGTGACTAGATGTGCACACTGCCGTCACCAAAATCCTTGCTCTTGTTTCTGTTCCACATTCCATACTGAGAATTAAAACCCAGCTTGGAAGAGGTTGGAAGTTACCCAGGTTGGTCTGTGTGTCAGCTTCTCTTGGGTAGTTTAATATTCTTTTTTTATTAAATGCTGTTGCTGTACACAGGGACTCTGCATAAAGCTCTAATTGCAGCTCTTACTGATGTTACAAATCGATACCCTCATGGTGAGATAGCGGGGGTGGGGGAGGTAAAGATAACCTAAGATTGATGCGTAGATCAGAGTTCATGTAGCCTTACTGTTAATGTACAAGGTTGGTGGCTACAGCTGGTCTGGGCACCACAAGCTTTTTTCAGAGGTGGTGCAGAGAAACATGTAATTTAAAGATGTGATTCACCTTGTCCTGAAGTAGCCATGTGAAATAACTCAGTTTTTAGAATTTGGAGGCTGACTGTAGCATGCCTACAGTTCCTGAGACATTCTTGCTTCCAGTGCTATTGTTCAGGTTGCTTTATTGCATTACATACATTATATGTGTCCTCTTGTCACAGGTTTCCTTGTACACCAGTGTACAGCTGCTTGTTGTGTATAAAAGTAAGCATATGCATGGGAAAAAAAACAAGCCACCTTTTAAAAAATCTCTGCTGCTAGCTCATTGTGTGGTCATGGGTAGGTTGCACTTTAGCTTGGATAAAAATGTTTGTGCCTTGGAGGATGGTGTGAGGGCTGGATGATGTCTGCATGAGATTGTAGTTGTCAACTCATTGCTCAACTCCTCAAAACACTCAACTCCATGGAGCTGAACCATATTGAGAAACACTTCTTAGCGTCTGTTCTTGGGAGGAGGAATGAGGACTCCACAACTCCTCCCACGTTTCATCTATAATTGGACTTTTATTAAGGTCAGCCACTTATCAATCAAACTATTTAAAAAATCATACATATATTTCTCAAATAAGCTCAGGTAAACTTTCCAAACCAAACAGGTGTTAGTTCAGGTTTAAAAATGGAGCATTTATGCTTCATTTACAGTAGTAAACCTGTTAATATATTTCTTTTCTTTGCTTCCTAGTTTGGATAAAAATTAACACTGACTTTGTTACAAATGGTAGAGGAAATAATTTAAAATTACTTATTTCAAACAAATAATGCACTGAGCAGAAATGTGTTTCAGCATCTGCATCCCTGCTTTTTCTACAAACTTTGAAACCAGATAGCAAAGCAGTGACAGGGTAGGGGCAAATGGGTTTTACACTCTTTCATGTGAGATGTGATGAATAAATATTGAAAGCCCTGGAAAAAAGTGCAAAAGAAGTACCAGGGTTGTATAACCGCTTCTGTGTGGTGAGAACTGGTGTCAATCAGATACATAGGCATGTTGCAGCAGATCGAGAAGCTGTTTGAAAAGAAATCAGGGCAATTGTTCCTTCTAATGTAAACATTTTGTAACTCTAATTAAAAGGTATAAGAAGAAAACAGTTGTTCTTGCATGTAGGGAGTTTTTATATAGTGTGTTGGGGGAAACAAACTGTATTGTTTTGTAATTTATATAATGTAATTAAAAAAAATAAAGTTGTTCTTAGTGGAACACCCTTATGGATGTAGTCAGTGTCAGGCAGCCGGAATCTACAGGGAGCCTGTTACAAAGAAAAGCAGGTCTGTAAAGTTTCAGGCTCGCTCTTGTACTGTTGTGGAGTAAAGTTGAAGTTAATGGCTTGGCAGTATGTGTAAATTTGGTAGTAAACCTCTTATAAGTAACTGTAAAGAGTTTAAGGTGTAAATCTTTCGTTATATCCCTAATGTCTTGGCATAAACACTATCACACACAATCAAGTTGTTGCTGTGTATTGAATTCAGAAGTACTGGAATGTGACATTCATTTGTAGTCTTCAAGTGTAGTGTTTCAGTTCAGGATGGACAGTTGTCGTTTCTTCTGTACCACTGCTGGTGTTATTCTTGAACAGAGATTTTTGTGATCCATATTGTTACAATATTTATTACTTACATTGCTCAGCAAAATTCTGAGAATTGTTTCAGGGCTGTGAACCTATCCCTTTCCAAGCCTGCAGTTTACCACTGAGACAAAGCTTTAGCTGCCAGGGCTGTGTTGCGTTGAAGTTACGGAGTCTGGAAGGTGAAAACAGATTTCTGTAGGTTGCTTTGCAAGCCACATCTTCCTTTATGTGAGCAGTCAGGTGGTTAGTCTAATGATCATAAAGGCCTTTTAAAAAAAAAAATTAAAAATCCTCCACAAAACCCACTTTCTTTCTTAGGAATGGGTATTGCTATGTCTATCCATGGGTATTGCTATGTCATCCAGGAGCTTTCTCTTCTCACTGTAATTCTTTGTATTCCCCCCTGTGTATCACTGGTTTATTATTATTTTTCCCATTTTGGGTTTTACCTAGTGTTTTTCCTGATGGCAGTTAAGTATGTGTTTGTGTATTGGGTTAGCAGGTGAAGTGTGAGCACTGAGCACTTGGGAACAAAGTGGGTGTTTTAGTCCAACTCTGCTCCTTAGTAGAGACAGACCCTGTGATCTTTACTTTCCTCAGTTTCCATTTGGCGTTTCCAAGCTCTTGTCCTGGTAAACACTGATGCTTTTACCTGTGTGTACTGAAACTCATGTAGAGTATTGGTAACATGTTGTGAAGCCACAGAGCTGCTTACTGATGAACTAGGAGCTGCTCACATCCTTAAAAAAGATGTTTGACAGCTGGGAGTTCTTGTTTCTGTGGATCCATCAGATAAAAGTGCCAAATTAAGGGTGACAAATCTGAATTGACAGCATTTTTCCCGTGGGTAGTGTGAACAAATCCATGGTATCTGAATAGCATTTACCATGAAACAGTAAATCTGGATGTGGGGAGGCAGTGATGAAATGCCAAAGAACCCATTGGTATGGCTAAGTGCTGTTGAAGGGTGAAAGCTGCTTTGCCACCTGCAGTGACCTGTGAAGCAGCCTGGATGGCGCGTTGGGTATTCAGGGTAAATACCAGGTGCCTAGCTGGTGCACAAAACTTGCCTGGTCAGGCCTTGCTAGCATGAAAGTTCACATCAGGTAAATCCTAAAATTCCAATTTTAATACTTACTTCCTTGAAGTTTTTAATTTCTCTGTTTATTCACTTCAGACATTTGCACAAATTTGAGGTTCTTGGAACTCTTGCTGTGCCAAAGTTGCCAGGCTGATACAAGTGGGCTTTGAATGTGTTGAAGTTAATAGTGGTTTGCAATGAAGTATTCAAATTAGCAACTCCCAACCTTAAAAGGGACTGCTCTAAAATCTTTTATGTTCTGCATGGTGGATTTATTATGAATTATTTAGGATGTCTCTGCTCATTAGGTGCTGGTATCAGAGTGAAAGGAATACTGCTACTTTGTACTGTAAAAATACATACCAGCATCGCCGCTGGCCAGAAGAAACTCTTCCTTCCAGGGAAGATTTATTAGGCATATTTCTTTCAATTACCATTGCATTCAGATGTTGCTTATTTTACTGTGAGCGAAAAGATTATGGGGTGAAAAAACAATGTGGGGAAGCTCAGGAACTGTTAGGAGGAACTGTGTACTTCATTATGGAGGTCGGTCTACCGTTGCCTGCTGTGATTGTACGCTTCAGCTTTCTCATTTACACCATTTCCTCTTAATTAAGAGTGGTTCTCTGCCTTCTCAGCACTCTAGCCTGGGTTTTAAGCTGTAGTTTAAGAACATCTATTAGAACTAGCATTATTTTGTAAAATGTAGTATACTTTCAGAACTGGTAGGTGGCTGAGGTGGGGGTCCTCCAACTTCTAGTTGTTGAGGTTTTTTTGTTTGGGTTTTTTGTTTGTTTTTGATACCATCACTGTCAGTGAAATCAGTAGTATGTCCAGATTCTATGCATTTGTCATCCTAAGGGTGTTTTTTTTGATCTTAAAACATGAAATGTGGTGGGTTTTATTTGCACTAAGTGCCTATGGCAACTAGAGATTGTAACTCTTGTAGAAGTAACAGCACTTCCCTCCTTGGTAGGAGTGACATGGGAAAGGAGCCCGTGTGCGGTGCTGGCTGTGGGATTATGGGGATGTTACTCAGGGAGCCAACAGAATGGGTTGGAGCCAAATTGGAGAGAGGGTTTTTTTGGGGTGAGATGAGCCAGTGGTCGCTCAAGGAGAAGCTTTGGGAAGTGGCAGCAACAGCCAGAATGGGGAAGAACCTGATGAGCAAGTAGGGTAACTCCCAAATGGAGAAGGGTAGGATGTTGTAGCCAGAAGCAAGGAATAATAAGGCCAAGAAGGATAATCATCCCTCCGGTAACTCCTGTGCTGAACAGGGAAGAAGATTCAGTTATGGCCCTGCCAGCAATGCTTTGAAGTGGACCAGAAACTCCTGTAGCCTTTGGACAAAATTTGTGAGGAAAAAAGTTGCAAAATACTTTTTTTTTTTTTTTTTAAAAAATTTTTTTTAACCCCCTTTTCCTTCTTAAAATTTAATTGGACAGGGCTGGGGGAAGGGAGAACAATTTGCCTGTAATGAACAGGACCAAGGAAGCGTTTGTGCTGTGTATTGAAAAAGAAAATAAAAGACACAAACCAGGAAGGGAAATGTTTGAAAATTGCCAGTTTGTGTGTAATCATGGGAGCTCTGGAGGAAAGCAAAAGTCACCTAAGTGTATGTCAGGGTGACTGGGTGAAAGTTCACATGCAGTCTATTTAACATCCTCCTTGAGCTTGTGAAGGGGATACTGTGCTGATGCTGCCATCACCATGGATAACTCAAAGAAACCCCACCCAACCCAGAAAGCCAGCTCTGACTATAAAAGACTGTCTTCCCTGCAGCCAGCTTTTTGTTTCATTCAGTTCATGTTCTAGTAGTTGCAGCAGTTTCTACACCTTTCTGCCTTTGAATGTTTGCACATTTCTTCCCCCTTCCCCTGTTTAATAGGAATGTTTGATACTTGCATTCCTCTTTCTACACAAAGGGAAAACGGGGGGCAGCAGCGTACTGGGACTCTTAGCTCCCAGTGAAATCAACTGGAGGACAATACAAGAGGTTTTTCCAACTCTGAGCTGTGAGTTACTAATCTATAATTATTTTAAGACACATTGGAAGTGGAGTAAAAATTCTTACTCTTTGGCCACTGTCTTCTGCCTCTGCAGCACAGAGGCTAGTAGGTCTTCCCCCATCATTTATGCTCGTCTCTACTCCTTTATAAATTATTGGCATGTTATCTGGTTAATTCTTTGATGACAACAAACAGAAGTTTGTATCTTGTTTCAGTAGACAGCAGTTTACCTGGGCTGAATATCTCATTGTTTTTGCATTGCTTCATTGTCTCAGCTTCGATGATCCTTGCTTCTTGCTCTGTAAATTGATTTTAAAAATAAAATAAAATCATAAAGGACAGAGACAAAAATGTTTTGCATGATGTTACCTGAATGATATAGGTGAGAACAGGAAAAGGATTGTAGGTATTGCTCTTAAGAAAGGGGCAGAAGGCTTGAAAATAAGACTGGTTTAAAGGATAATAAATAAGATGGGTATAATCCAAGTGAGGTAGAAGATGGGCATGTCTGCTTTGGGGAGGGATTGCTCTTATGATGATGATAGCTGATGACAGGCCTTTATTTTGAGCGGTGATGGTGATTTCATTGAAGTTTAGTTAGTCAGCATGCATCCTTGGTTTGCTGTTGAGCTACTGTAGTAGAGGGGGGTCTGTAGCCTTCATGTAAGCAAGACACAGGGATAGTGAGGTAAGGGAGGAACAGAAAGCCCTGAGCTAAGTGAATCTGCTCATTGTGAGTTGTGTCTTTGTGCTGTATCAGAATGTGGAAGTCCTGTTCTGTGTGAGAGACGCTGTTTTTCTTAATAGGGTGGCCACACTAGAGAGACTCCAGAGCGGCAGGTGGCAGGGTACATACGTATTGATATTTTTTATCTTAGCCTGGGGTTTCTGAGCTCTGTCTGTATGAGCTGAACTCTGTTCCTGGCAGATACCTGAAAGCAGAGATTGTGAGCGTGAGATGTGGGACTGCAGAAACCAGGTGCTGCCACCAAAAGATGTCATCCCTGGATCTGCAAATAGGTCTGCTGTGATGGAAAAGTCTGTTGTTGTTCCTGGTGGGTTAGTACCCACCTCTGCAGCTGATGCCTGTTGGTAATATGACCTCTCCTCCCAAAGGGAAGAAATGGACTTTTGCATTGCCCCACTGAAATGTGTACATAGGCCTACAAAGTGGGGCCTCTCCCCATTCTATCCTGGTACTATTATGCTTTGCTTTCCCCTCAATTGATTGACCATTTATTAATTTGCTTAATTGTTAGCAGAGATATTTAAGTGTGGCCCATTACATGAAGATTCACTGTTATTTTTTTGGAGGCAGTCTTTATTTGTCTAAGGAGGTGGAGTCTATTTGTCTAACTCACCTGCAAGGTTTTCTGTTGCCGATCAAAAATTTCAAATTCAAGATTTTGCTAATAAAATATGGCAGCACAGGATCAGTTGTTGTAAAAGGAAAAAAGACTGCTAGTGTGTCTCTGTTCTTTTTCCATTGAAATTGTGAGTTCTACAGTAACTGGGAGGAGATTGCTGTGTCAACCACTGAAAAACTTTGAGACGCTTCTGAAAATAAACAAAAAATCTGGTAAATCCTTTCCACAGGGTGGTAAGGTTTGTTTAACAAGAAGTTTTATTGTATGTCAGGAATTGCAGTTAATTTCAGAAGCCCATTTAAATCCTGATGAGTCAGATGATGATGATGACAGCATTAGGGGGTTACCTTCATGTGTGTTTTACTGCTTTGTTATGGGTGCCCATATTGAGAGGCCTGTGCCTGCAGCCTCACACTTCTTACCATAGTACCACTGGTTTCTGTTTGCACTAGTTGTGAAACAGGTTATGAAGGAAGCTTTAGTGCCTGACAAACAGCTGAACTGCAAAGTAGATGCTTGTAGAAGTTCAGATTTACTGAGGAAGCTCAGTAAATGGTGCATCGTCTTCTCCAGGGTCCTCTGCACCTGCAGGAAGTCTTCCCTTTGGTAGTGACCCCTCCGGCTCCTTGCGCACAGCGTGTTGGTCAGTCATGGCCCCAGCAGTGCCTTCTCTTTCTGCTTGTCTCAGCTCCAGCACCCCAAGCTTGGTATACTGGTTGTTGGAAGACTTTAAAGTGTTACCAACTGTGTTGGATGTTTGGCCATGCTGCTACTACTGGTGTGTAAGGATACTTGGGGCAAGTGCTATAGGTGCCCATTTAAAGCATTACTTGTGCTTTTTCACTGGTACTGTAACTGTTTAGTAAGCATAGCCATTTAGTTACTGGAAGAGATAGGCAGTATTTACAAGAATGATTAATATTGGAAGCTTTTGTAAGCTTATGGAAGGCACAGGATTCAATGAAAAATTATCAGTTTTCCTTATACTGCAAAATTCTTTTCACTTGAGGTTATAAAAAGTGAGAGTATTGCTCCAAATTTTCCAGTAGCAGTATTCCCATCAGACTCTGTAACAACAGAAGGCTCTAAGCATCCTGCCTGTTTCATTAGAACAGAGTTCTCTAGAGTTCTTGAGAGGCGATTCTTACTATATTTATACAGCATTATGTTAAATGTACTTTGAAATGAAAAGCAGGTATTCCCAAGTCTACTGGTCAAACACTGCTCCTGCAGTGTAATTATGTTTTTTTCCTAAATCTTCTGACACTTGAGGATAGCTGTGAAGTTAAAATAATAATAAAAAACAGGTTTAAAAAAAAAAACCAACAAAAAAACAACACCCAAAACCAAAAACAAAACCCACAAGCCTGTATTGCCCCAACCCTCCTCTGGTCAGTGAGAAGCATGTTCTTTCCAGCCATTTCCAGATTTGCCTAATTTTTCTTTCAGATTTAAAGAATATTAACTTATTTCAGTCTAAATCAATGGAAAAAAAAAAGTAATGATGAAAAAGCAAATTGTTTGCATGTACTTTAAAGTTTTCTATCAAGTAAACAGTGTGCTTTTAATAGAGGCAGGAATTTGCAGAAAATGGAAGAGACTGCAGAATATACGTGGCTGCTGCAGCGTCCTTTTGCAGTGTATCATAGAGGGTTTCTGGCACCAGTTCTGAATACAGCCTGTCTGTGTTGCAGAGCGAGCTGCCTTTCTTAAAGCTCTGCTCTGGAGATAAATACACTGACAAGTACAAATGTGCACTGAGGGACACAGGAAAGAGAAGCCTGAAGCCACTTAAGTGTAATCATTGATTCCTGCAGGAAGAATTGATTAATCATAAGCATTAAAAAAAAAAGGCAAAAAAAAAAAGCAAAACCAAAAAGCTGAGCTTTCTTAAAATATAAGCTAATGAAACCAAAGCTGAGCCTGGTTGCAGTAGAAGGACCATAAATGTAACTATGTGATACTTGGATGCATCAGGCTTCTAATCAAAGGAATAATTTTATTGTCAAAAAAGTACCTGTGGAGAACAGAAGGAAATTGTAAGAATAGAGGTAGCACTCTCCTGTCGTCCATCTTTATATTTCCTTTACCCATCCTTGCTGCCATACTTCAAACTGCCTTTGTGGTGAGGAGTTCATGTTCACAGTCCTGTGACACTGGGTGTGGATATTTACTGGGGTTTTATTTGCCTTTCTAGTAAGTCCTGTTCCTGTCTGCTTTGTAAGTTCTAGATGTTAGAAACAAAATGAGATACCCAGGCTGGTTATTTAAAACATTTATATTTAAGAAAGCCCCCAAAAAATGTCTGGAGGAGATTTTAAGACCAGACATCCATAATGCCAGGAGCCAAAAGCACAGGCTGGGTGCTTGTACCCGCACTTTGTTCAGAGGGGAGCAGTGCACTGGTCCTGCTGTATTTGTTATTCGTTCCGAGTGACTGGATTGGGATGAAATCTCTGAAACACTGCCTAAGGCAAAACCCAGTTCAGTATAAAATATGATTTTCTTTGTCTTACCCAGTGAACTTGGCTAACTGAGGAGAAGCTGGCTTACAGTCATTTTGGTTTTTGTCATTTTTGTCATGGTTTCCGTACTACATGATGTAGCAGCTAAATTCTTGCGTATGGAACAGCTTTCTATACTACTGTGCAGAAGTAGCTGCATTTTAATGCACCCATAGCTACATTTCCCCAGCTAACGTTTGTTATTTTAAAGACTCCAATAAATCAGATTTTTTTTGGAAAGCATTTTTTGAATGTAATTAGCTTTAAAACTGGTGTACACAGCAAAAGCCACATTAATAATACTATAAGTATTATATAAGCCCAAAGTAGACTAAGTATTGTATTTGCTTTGTCCACAGTTTCACTTCCCATCACTATGGACTATTTGCTTAATTTCCTCTGAACTCTTAATTTGATTGAGCTAGTCATTTGACAGCCCATTTCTCTGCTTTCATGCTTAAAGAAAAAAAAAAAAAAAATTCCCTCCAGTGATGCATGCCACAAATCTCTCTCTCTTTGGGTACAAATACATCATTTTCTAGACATGCCTGCTATTTCTGATTTTGTTGTATTTTAATCTATTTTATTATTTAAGATGTTGCAATATCAACGAAGCATGTTACAAGAGTGTTCTCCTGCATGAACTTTTGCAATATATATATAGGGCTTTTTGTGTTTGTCTGTTAGGCCCATTTGCCAGATGATCAAGTCTCCATCAGAGCCAGGCAGCATTTGAAGGACTCTCGTGAATTGACACAGATTCTGGAGTGCCTTTGGCACGTGTGATGAACGCCCAAAGGTTGCTGTGTGTGTGACTGTCTGGGGCACGTGGCGTTGGCAGGAGAGGGAGTGGTGGAGCTCAGATCGTGGGGGAACTCCTTGTCATAAGGGTCACTGAAATAATCGGGTGCACGTGGTGGTTGGTGAACTTCCTTCACCCACAGGAGACTGCCTTCCTCCTCTGCACTTCCTGTCTTGCTCCTCTGCACTTCCCACCTTCCAGTAATGACATGCAAGGAGCTGATCATGGATTCCACTATGAACATCAGCAGTGCATTTTGTTGGGCAAGACTCTCATTGTTCTCTAAGATGCAGCAAGGATGCAGTATGTAAAACGGCGGTGATTCAGGATTTGGGCAGCATCTTTCTGAGTGTTCAATACCATTTGTGGCCTGGTTATCTATGCTCACCCAGTTTATGGTGGCTGCAGCCTGGCTGTGGTCACTTCTGTCTCTCCTCTGTCCCCGCTGGCTTGGGGCAACCCTGTTGTTGCTCTGCTTCCCCATACCTGCTGTCATCTATGCCACCCTCTCCAGGAGCCCAGGCTTCCACAGGTGATGGGGCATAAATCAGTTACCCCAAAGATGACAGCATTAGCATTTTGTTTTGAAGACTAAAGAGGTAATTACTATGTTCTTAACTGTGCCTTGGTTCTCCTTTCTGCTTGGTAATGTACAAAAATCTGATTTGCAAAGGAATTTTAGCCTAGATTTTATTATTTTTTAAAAAACATTTTCCAGTATTAATTCAACCACAGAAATCAAAACATTTTTATCAGCATAAAAAGAAATAGAATAAGAAACACAAATATGTATAAAGAAAAATGAGTGGGTGGGTGGCTCAGACCTTTGCAATGATGTTTCTTCAGGGGCAGGCAGTACCCTTGTTCTGGGGAACATCATATATGACCTCTAGTTGTTTCTGCCCCACGAGTTGTAGTTGACCAAAACTTATGGCAGTAATATTACACTGAAATGCCTTAATTTATTCCTGCTGTCCCTGAAGTCACGTGAGAGATGTCACAGAGTTTCCTTTCAGTTGTCCTCTGATGTAAACTGAGTCTACTCTAATCTGGTGAAGGAGGGAGTCATAAACAAGTGAGCTGGCTGTTATATAGAGATCTCATGCAGTGACAAGCTTTCACTAACTCAGCTGTGCCAGCTGCCCTGTATCACAGCTCAGCACCTGCTTTATAGTGAAATGACAATTTTCTTCTTTACTCATCATCTGGGTTAGGAATCAAATGAACTTTGTTTCTGAACTTTGTTTCTTTATTTCCTAAGTGCTTCTTGTGTACTTGGAGTTCAAGATTTTGCAAATGTTTGTTAACATTGACCCATTCTAAAGACACAGCATGCCAGAACTTCGCTAGAGTAAAATATGGACCTCTGTGCCAAGTTAAAATGCTTTCTGCAGGTGAGCAAACAAACAATGCAGCTGTGCAATATGCATCTCAGCAGCAGACAAGGGCAATTTATGGTATGTCTACCATCAGTGCCTGGGCCTGACGAAGCATTTCTGTACCATATGTATATGGCTTCTCAGGCAAGCAGTAAAGACAGCCTAATGCAGCATTCAAGCACAGGCCAAGTCTCTGGAGTTGGGGGCATTTTCTCCTGACTTCAGTGTTGTTTGAGCCAGACCAATTCTGCGGTTGCACGTTTATCTTGGCCTTTCAGGATAGTCTCCTTTGGATTTAGTCTGTAATCAAAAGAGAATGTAGGAACCAGAAGTTTCAAGTAACCTTTCTCTGACCCTATTTGCCTTTAAGATTTGAAACAGGAGAGACTTATGTAGGCAGAAATATTCTAAAGCTAAATACAAATTAATTGCACAAACCCCTATGCTTATCTTCCCTGTGTTTGAGCTGGGCTGTGAAAACTTGAGCTGTGAGTTGCAGTTCAAAGGCAAACTATATTTTTTAGAATGAAAATGAAATTATGATTTTTACTTTTAAAGGATGGCAATCTGTTATTAAAGACAAATTCTCTCCCCCCTACCACCCCCTTTTTTTTTTTTTTTCTTCTTCCTTTTTTCTATGACACTTTTGTGCTGGGCATAGAGCCACTTGTGCACATCTTCAAAAGATGGCTGAGCATCACTCACTGAACTGCAGCCTTTGCTCTTCCTCCTGTGTGCCCGGCAAACCCACATCTCACCCCTATAATTTAGACTTGTAAGTCTTCTCAGTGTGGGATAAACCCCTTGTGTCTCTGAAGGGACTTCAGTAGCAGTGGATCGTGTAATTTCCCCAAACTCTTTGCTGCTGGTTAGAGTGTACTTACGTTTACACATAAGTATTTTCTTCTTCTGGCTTCAGAGGCAGCCAGGAGAGCAGAGGAAGAGAGGTGAGCGGGGAGAGTGTAACAGGCACAAAGGACATACGTCAGCCCCATCATTTGATTGTATTGAGAATTTGATTGAATCGGGACTATTTCTCAATTCGTTGTGCTGTGGGTACACCTGTTCTAGAATTAAAAGTAGGTAACTTTGCCTCAACAGGTTAAAGGCACCTCTTGCTTGTGGGACACCCCTGTCTACACACAATCTTCTCTGGAAATAATAAGTTTTTGAAAGTTCAGATAGGTAGGTCAGTATAATTTCAAGTACATCAACTATAAGCTGTAAGTTTTCTGGGGAAGACGCTCTATCTCTTGGAAAGCAGCACCCCATTTCCCACTGAAAGCTCTAACTGCTGTAGTAATGTTGGTAAAGAGCTAGGAGTGAGGAGGAGGACAAGGACATCTCACTGAGCTTCTCTGCATCACCGAATGGCCATCGGCAGCACTGCCTGCACAGTCTGTCCTGCTGTTCCACTGCAGTCCTGCATCCTGCACCCCTCTGGAGCTGAGCTGGGGTGCCCTGTGCCTCTTAACTCGTGTTTTAGTCAAGCATTTTGTATAAGTACCTGTAGCCTTGCCTGGTTTTGATAAGCACAAAAAAGATGAGCTCAAATTAAAGCTTTGCATCTAAATGTTTTTGGATTCTGAGGTGTGAAAATCCTGAAGCAGAAGTAATTGAGGTTTTAAATGTCCTTTTTAATAATGATGGTGCTGTGATTCAAAACAGGCATCTTTTCAGTTGTAATCCTGGTCCAGATTTTGCATCTTGATCGTCTCTGTACACAGTAATATACGCAAACGTTACTTCTGCAAATATTTCTGATGTCTGTGACTGGTACATTGATCTTAATTGTTTCAGTGTAACATTTGTCTTTAGTTTGCATGTGAGTATGAAAATGTAAGCACAAATTTTATTCTTTTGTTATTTATGTTTGGAAGAGTGGTTATTTTGAAGACATGCCTTTTCCCCTATGAACCTTGAAAGAGATGTTTTGCTTATCGAAGGCCATACTGTGGGCTTCTAAAAATTTGAAAGAAGTCTTTTCTTTTAAAAACGGTATTATAATGTTTTTAAATCAGTCATCCAGGTAAGACTGATCTAAAATTCGAAGTGTAAGAATTGCTATGAAAGTTGTCGTGTATGAGGATATAAATTATCACTTTGAAACATCAGTGTGCCAAATACTAACTTCATTTTACAAAACATGGCACATTCTGAATTAACAGCATAAACATGTCTGCTTTTACTCTTGTTTTACAGACAATTCCAGATAACAGCTTAATATGTTCTATTGTATTGTGCAGTGAGATTGTAGGAATTTCATAGGAAGCAAGAAAATCCCAGAGTTCAAGATAATGTTTGTTCTCCCCCCCTTTATAATTCTGGAGAATGTTTGACTCTCACAGTACTGTTTGATATCATCTGATGTAGATAGTCAATCTAAAAAGAACGTTTTCTATGAGCTTAAGAGATTTGAAAGTTTTGAGGCCAAGACAATTAGGCAATTTCCTCCCCCACAAGCTACGTAAATTTTGAAGGAACCATGGTTTTAAATAATATAGCTAGCTAGGGAACAGAGTTTTCTGTTGTGTGAAAACAAATCATGAAATGCTTTGGGTTGGAAAGGATCTCAAAGCCCATCTAATCCAGGCTCCCCCTCCACAGGTAGGGACACCCTCCACTAGCCCAGGTTGCCCGAAGCCCCATCCAGCCTGGCCTTAAACACTGCCAGGGAAGGGGCAGCCACAGCTTCTCTGCGCACTGCTCACAGGGAAGGTTCTCTTCTTTAAATCTGATCTTAATCTACCCTCTTTCAGTTTAAAATCATAAGTAAATTTCAGTTTAAAAACGAGGCTTTAGTCTATGTCCCTACCGGCCCCTCTCCCCACCTCCCCCTCCCCCCTCTCCCGGAACATCAATGTTAGGGTATGGTGTTCATAAAAACTATTTCCTAAAATACACAAGAGGGCTGGTTCAGAGAAGGTGTCTGTGGAGCTGGACACTGAGCTGGTAGGTGGGAGCTCCAGCCAGCCAAGCTGTGCTCTGCAGGATGCTCCACTGACCCGCTTCTCTTTCAACCCAGATGTCAAATGTCTTCACTGTGGACTCTAGTGTGTCCTCTAGAAAACCTTCCTATCAAATGAAAGTTTTGCCAAAGTTTCCAAGTTTGGTTTGCAGGAAGCTTCCCCGTATATGAGAACTTCCTTCTGAGGGTTAGGAACCCTAGTATCTCTGTTTAAAATATCTCTCTTCTTTCAAATGGCAAAATCTTATTTTATTACTAATATTCGTGTTGTATTTTGTCTTTCTAGACAGGAAGGGAACAACCTGCAAGCTATGTAAAAGAACAGTGAAATCAAATCAGCCTTTTAGAAAATAGGAAGGTGGAAGAGGTACAAGTCATCCAGCAAAATAACATGTTGTTAGGACTGAAGTTCACTGTTCAGTGCAAGCCTCCTGGTGAAATCCGGGCGTGTGAACTTGGAACAGAAGTTTGGCCTAGCTGAGGGTGTTGCTGTGAGTCAGTGTCTGATTCATGACTGGTGGGGAGTGTGACCCCTCCTCCTGCATCACAGTGTGCATGCTCAGTTTGTGTCCCCCCACCTGCTTTACGGTCGTGAGAGCTGTTACATCAACTGGCATAAAAAGTCTGATTTTTAAATCGAGGACTAAATGAATACATTTCTTGCCTCTTTTTTGTTCAGCTCTGATGCATAAAAATACAGCAAAACTTGGGTTTTTCCTCCCCCTCTCCCTCTAACGGTGATGGGTTACATGATGGGTTATGGGGCTGTGAATTGGACGTGCTGCCTCCCCGGAGGATGGCAGAGGCTCCTGGCTAGCTTTATCTGCAGTGTGCAGCTGGTAGATCTCTCTCTGTCTCTTACAAGAGTAAGAAAGTTCATGACCTCTCCGTATCTGAAGAGCTCACTATATATAGACTGGGATCTTCCTGGGAATTCTCGCAGCAGCCTGTGTGGTACAGCTGTGGTGCGGCTCAGTCCCCAGGTGATGATTTAGGTGTTGTGTATAGCTGACTTGTGCCTGTACTCGGCTTGTCCTGCCTGCGCTGGGGCTTTTGGCTGCATCTGGTTCTAAGTTACTTGGAGAAAGAATGCAAGAGCAGCTGCAAGGCTTTCTGCTGAGTTGAAGATTTCTCCACTAGAAAGCAAGGCCCCTTACCTGGAAAAATGCATGTTTAGGCACTTGAAAATTACATTCTTTCACTTTTAAATTGCATAAGTATACACAATATTTTTTTCTCTAGATCATGACAGAAGTCTGAGAATCTAAATTCCTGCTGGCACTTTTCCTCTTTCAGAGCAATATTCTTGCCTTATTTAAAAATAACAACTGGAGAGTGGGTTTTATGTATGTGAGGTTGTTATTTTGATGCTTGCAAGCTTCTGTCAGTCCAGACATCTTGCTGCTTAAAAAAGTATGGGGGATTTTTAAAATAAAATATTTTTATCCCAGTTATTGAAACTTGCACTGTATTTTTAACAGTGCTATTGCTATTAATGTGGAAGAGACATACAAAAAAGCCTCTTGGTTGCTAGGAGAAAACCCGCAGTTAAATCACTTAGTTTGAAGTGTTTTGCAAAAGTACGTGGAGAGAGACTGCGGTTAGATGAGCTGGTGTAAAACTTTGGTTAGCTTGATGCAGCACTGGCTGGGGAGCTGTTAGTGTATGGTATCTAAAACAGGCAAAACAAAAAGTGCCATATTTTAATCTTATTTCTATTCATCAAGCTCTATGTTGCTATGTTAGAGAACAGCAAGGAGCTTTTTCTCTTTAGTGGAGCCTGAGACCTTACTGTACAGAACAACAGCCTCGGTTATGCACCGGTCGGTCGGTGAAAGTCAGCAAGGAATGCTGGCACCTTTGTGGAGCTGCGTTTCGGTGCACCACCAATTGCAGATATACCACGGGAATAATATAAACAGGTTTTCTGAAAAAGGATTTGTATAGCTCCTAAGAACCTCTTTTGTTTTTTAAATCTGTAGCTCATTAGGCAGGGTTTTCTGCTTGTCTCAAATACACTGTATCTGTTTTAAAGGAGTTACAGAAAATAAATTCGCAGTACTTAAAAAAAAAAAGCTACTATCCTTTGCGTATAGGCATGTGAATGAATATTATGAAAGGTTTGAATTATTTTGGTTTTTAATCCTATGAAACTTATTTTTGCCATTCTTTACAAAGAAGTCTTAGAGTGTGTGTGTGTATGTACATAGTGTGCCTGTATATAATTTTACTGTTATACTGCAAACATTTTCAATAAAGTCAGTTTCTCAGAGCACATAAAGAATGAGAAACTGGAAGTTTCAAACTCAGGGTTGACCAAGTAGAGGATTCTCTCTAATTAGCGTAGCAGAAGCGAAGAAAAGTAATTACTTGGGTTTTACAGGGCTTGAAGGTATAACTCTAGGTGGAGTATTATGGTGCACTTGAGTATATTTTTGATGTCGTTACTCTGCATGCAATTGCAGTCATTTATCTGTATCATCTGCCAAGGGTGACTTTGTTACAAAGGTGGGAATTTCTAATTTGGACCACATTCCAAATTGTGACTGAGAATACACAGGCGTCATATTACTATTCTGTTAATCAAAACCTTCAGAGATACAGATTGTGGTGATCTGAACTGGAAAAATAGAGCAGTTTTTACAATTTCCCATCTGATAGACTCACAGCTCAGCTGAGAAGACGTAAAGGTTTACCTTTTGTTTGAAATAGGGCTTGGCATTGCTTCACCGAGTTTAATGGTTATTTTTCATTGCTTTCTTTTCTGGTCAAGAAGACTAGCTGGTTTTGCTTCTCTCTTAATCAAGTCTTTTGCTTTAATTTTGACGAGTGCAGACATGCTGCTAGAGATTTAAGCAATTTTGAAAGATGTGTAATGGGTTACAGTTGAGTCTGCTGCTGGTAGCTGCTCCCTATCGCTGGAGGTGACAAGGGAGAAGATAACTAAGCAAGTAAAAGGAGGTTCTTGATGCCCACCCACTGCATTAGTGAAGCCCTTTTGGGGCTTAACTTGGCAAGCTTTGCTTACATTGATGGCTACTAATGCAGCTGGGTCTGTGACGATATCGCAGTGTCAAGCCTGCAGGAATACCAGTGTAGTAAATTGAAGGTGAACACTTTTAAATATTTTTTTTTCCAGTTGTTGTCATCTGTGTTTGTGCTCTCTGTTTCTGGTGCTGGTCAGGTATGGAAGTGATGGTGAACCATAGATAGATGTGGATGATGGGGGACAAGGGTGGGTTGTGAGAAGCTGGAGGGAGAAGGAAGATTGTGGTGTACTTGGTAGCAACTGGGGCCAGGCAATTTTTGGTGTAAATTGCATTCCGGAACTGTAACTGAGATGGAAGGTGGCGTTTGAGAAGGAGGAGAGCCACTGATAATGTAAGGGATTTTCCAGTCATGAGCTCCCTTCAATACTCAGAGGGTGGGAGTGGGACTCTGATTTCTTCTGGTTAAACTGGGGCTAGCCTCAAGTTTAGACCATACATGAGCTTAGATATTCGTTTGAAAAAGAGGATTATTGTGGATTTGTGAGGAGGAACCATAAGTGATCACCTCTAAACAAAACATGGATGTAAATTGAAATAGCGGAAAAGATGAAATGAGGAGTTGGTAGTGCTCAGTGTGTGTTAGTTTTTGTTTTTTTTTTCCCCTGGTGAGATC
The DNA here is from genome assembly GCA_027925045.1 of Hypotaenidia okinawae. NCBI lineage: Eukaryota > Metazoa > Chordata > Aves > Gruiformes > Rallidae > Hypotaenidia > Hypotaenidia okinawae. The sequence goes on from BSDF01000002.1 coordinate 15,635,835, forward strand.
TCCAACCTGTTATGGTGCTAATGGTGTTTCATCTTAAAAATGTAATACCCTGCAGCATCATCAGACAGTAGAAGTACAGTCATAGTAAACCTAAGCTTACCTTAGGGTCAGTTTTTAAAAAAAAAATCTATTTATCTTTTAGAAGTTGTAAATACATTTGAAAACAAAACAAATAGTTCTGCAGATTATGTTTTTTTAGGAGTTTGGTTTTAAGGTATTTTCCTTCCTTTACCCTGTTGTGGAGTCCTGCATTGCAGGTCCTGTTCTGGATTGGTGGTGATGAGAGAACCCTGAATTCAAGGAGAGTGACAGATTCCTTTTATTTAACTTCATAAAATAATTATTATTATAGTAGTTGAATTTATATAGTGATTGTTCTCAGAGTTTCAGACAAATGCTGGGTATGTTCAGTGCTAAGTGACTGCACGCTTAAATCAGTGCCACAAGAAGATAGTGAAATTACACCACTTAAAAAAGATCAGGCAGTTTGGAAAAGCAATAGCTAAATATTGTTGCTAAAAATTGTTCCCTAGAGATGAAAATAAGGTCTGTTTTGTTTAAAGTATCTTGAAAAGTATTTAACAGATAAATTAACGTGCCTCTGATTATTTCCACATTGCTTTTGCAATTACCAACTGGAAACCAGTTTTCCTTGGTGGGTCTGACCAAGAGGCATGTGCGTGTGTGTGCACAGGCATGTGTTAAACAGAGATACTGTGCCATGTTGTCTCTGACCCTTAGGGGAGAGATGCCGGAGTGATGGTGTGGAGGGGTCCTCCAGCCTTGTGTTAGCATACTTAGGCAATTTACAAAGGTTTTTGGATGAGCTATGATGTGCACATAGATGTGACGGAACAAAGGAAGGGAATACAGTTACAGTCCTGGGAGCAGTTTTGTAGGACACGGTGGAAACTCTTGAAGCTATCAGTCACTCAGTTGCTATTAGCAGGATTTCCCTGCAGCACAAACCATTAGAAGCGCTTGGCATATCTATTCTGGGTCCTGGGACCTGGTGTTGGACTGTAGGTGTTTTTCAGCTTCATGTTAGTTTGTTGCTGTCTTATTTGTGCCATGTACCAGCTTGATCCAACAGACATAGGTGACACATTGCTTCTGTAAACTAGATGGGGAATTACTGCATAGGCAGCAAGCGGTGCCCAAGCAGCCTGCTGCTCTTGTGTGCGTGAGGGATCTCTTCCCACGTGCACCCTCTGTGCAGCATCTGCAAGGGGGGCAGGGAGAGCTGGGAGGTGCCCCTGTGCACGGCTGACCCGGTGGCATGGGAGAGTAAGGTGCCTGGAATGCAGACTTCTAAGTCGTATCAGAAACATGAGATATCATAGCTGACCGAAACGAAGATAAACTTTCCTGTGATTCACATAACTTGTGCATTCCTTCCACATGGTTCAGCAAAGCTGTTTATATTGCAAAGTCTTGCTCACCCAGCCTTGACTTTGAAGCTCCTGGAGGAATAATACAGCCATCGGAACAGAGTAGCATTTAATATTTTTATTAATTTCATAATTTACAGGGTGTCATAAATATGAGACACCATATATAATAATGTTTTTGCAACTCTCTCTGTATATTAATCATTGCTTAGAGTTCACATAGTACAAGATTAATTGAATGTGCCCACTCGGGAGCATATATCAAAACTGGTTGTTTCCATCTTTCATGGTGCTTGATATTAATGGCCCCCAAATGGAAATCTTATTTCCAGTACATTTCTGAAATAAATTAGGCTCTTCATCTCATGTTGGATGTCATTAGGGTAGACAACTGTATTTCTACTCTCTTAAATCTTCCTTTGAAACATTTTGCCAGAATTGCAATTTTTTGTGCTCAATCAGCATTGAACAGTCCTTTACATGTCAGTCTGCCACGTGTCGGTACGTACAGACATACAGGTTGTTAGTCATTCCAGTAAAATCCATTTAAGTCTAATTCTAGGACTGAATTTGAAAATCTATCTTAGTGGCTAAAACCCCCCAATGAACGCTGAAACCTGAGCAATGCTGTAACGATGGGTGGGGGTAGGAGGGAAGGCCTTGGAAGCAACAGAAAGCACTTCTCTCTCTTTTATTAAATTCCCTCATGGCTCAATGTCGAGCTGCAGTCCAAAAATGCTCTTTGTTTCTTCAGCATCGTTGCCCAAAATTTTAATGTCCCTGCATAGTTGATTGTGTACCATTATACCCAATGCATTTTGCTTACATATTCATGAGCTCTCGACTTGATTACTGTAATTCATCTCTGTCATCTGGAGTTAATACTAATAATTACAAATTGTAATCGGTGAACTATTTTGTTTCATTTTGTTGTATTTAAATGCAGATTTATCTCTGTGTTACAGCAAAATACTCTGAAAAGGACACATTTTTCTTATGTTACGTGTGGATTTAGCACACTGAGTTTGTGGCAGTGTTTGGATAGAGGGCTAGGATTTTTCTACAGAGGATAAATCCCATGGAAAAGTTTTATTTTGCAGTTTGGGCAGGACAGTGCTATGCAGTGCTCAGAGCACGGATGTGAGGGATTTTAAAGACACAGCATCACTCCTCTCAGTATGTTTTTCTCAAATACGTTACTTTCCCCCCTAGCAAACAGAACTTAATTGTGCACCATGTAAACAAGCAGTAGTCCTGGTAAAAAGGTGCGAATATGTCACAGCCAAGTATCCTTCAGTTTTTAATTCTGAAAGCTGTTTGCCCCATGTGTTCTCATGGCAGCACAGCACCCTTTTCTGTGGGTGCCCGACTTGATGCTCATGGCCGAACCCGGGTGCTGCCCTGGGTTGGAGTTTGCCCTGGCATGGGTGCTGCGCTGGCATGGGGCGCGCTGGCATGCGGGGGCGCAGAGCCGGGCGCTGCCCTTTGGTGGTGGCACCGCCTAGCGGTTAGCGGGCTGGGTGCCGTGGGGACTGGGTGCCGTGGGGACTGGGTGCCGTGCGGACGTACCGCTGGAGGCAGCTGCCAGGCAGCGAGCGGTGTTCGCCATGAGGTGATTCTGAAACAGGCTGTCAGCAGCCGTGTGAAACCCGGACCCGCGCCCAGCCCGCACCGGGGAACGAGGAGCCCCGGGCAGTGGCACATCCCGTAGCTGGGTCTGCCCCGGCAGCGAGGGGACCGCCCATCTGCTCAGCGTCCCGTTCTGGGATGGCCCTAGGTCCCTTCCAACCTGAACTATTCCATGATGTTATCGGGGTGTATCGAGGTGATGTGCTATTTAATAGGCATTGGAAATATGCAGCATGTAGGAAAACTGATTTACATTGGTTAGTGATATGATTTATTGTGGATTGGTTTAGATAGCTTCTGGGTCAAGTGGATGAGTTAAAAAAACCTCAACGCTGTTCTATGATGCAGAAAGGTAACACATTAATAGGAATAATTTACATAGCCTAAGACACTGTATTTTTTCCAGAACACGTTGGGGTAGGAAAACAGGAAGAGTTTGGGGTTTCTCTAGAGTACGTCTCAGACTTCTTCCCTCACAGATTTAGGAAATCATTGCAGAGGAGCAAGAAGTTTAGCTATACTTTTTGAAAGTTTATGCAAACTGCATTGTAGTTAACAGCCAAAGTAAATTACCATTTTTATTAGCAAGCTTTTGCTGTTTAAAGCAAGATCTGGCAGGTCCTTGATGCTTTTTTTTGTATTCCAGCAGTAATGCTGTACAACTCGATATGTTGTTGCGTCCTGATGGTTTACTGACTATATTACTTCAATTTGGTGGGTTTTAAGAGATGTTTAATTACTGTAATGGACTAATACTTGGCTCATGGGGCTTTTTGGGTATCAGACTTCTATGTTGAGGACCGAAACAGTGCAGTGTGATATATTTTAAGTAGATCACTGTTACTGTTGAAAGTGGATGTGCAGGATGCATGCAAAAGCTCACATCGCTTTCCACTTTGGAAACACTGAAGAGTGATGTTGGCCAGATGTTAAGATCTTGTTTTGGGCTGATTTCTGTTAAGTTAAAGCCCTTTTAGTGAGGCTGAGGAAGTATTGGCAACTGTAAAAGTTGAACAAGAGGCTTCAGTGATCAGACTTGCATGGTTTTCTCATTTTCATAACTGGTTTGTATTTGGGATCAGTATACATCCTGGTTGAAGACACTATATATGTGAATTTGTATTTTTGAATCCCTGACCAAACCCTCTTCTAAAGGCATGGTTTGTAAGCGTCCTGGGTGTGTATCCCTACTTCTCGGTATTACAGAATACCAAGAAACTAATTTGAGCATGGTACATCCCCACTGCAAAAAGCAGATTTACAGGTTAAGAAACAAAAAGATGAAAGGAATGAGGCTTCAGTTCTGCAGCCTCCCATAGCCCTGTTTTTCTTGTCTTCATGGAGAACAGGGCAGGGTAGAGTAAATGTGCTCTAAAATCAGTATGAAGGTGATTGCAGATGGAGTGCAGTCAGAAATGGAAAAGGTAACAGTCACTTCAACTCATCACTCATTGGCTTAAGAGTTGTTACAGGTATCACTTGCTTTCTGAGGTCTACTGGGGTGCTTTCATTAATGTTAAATATTTTGCCAGCTTGTGCCCTTGCAGAGATGGTGAAAGTATTTCTGTTTTATCGTTACTGCCAACTGCTCTTGGTGCCATATCCATGTATGTAAGAGAGTGCAGTGGTCTTTGAAGCTAGGCTTTTTCCCCCTTGCTGCTGTTGTGTGTTACTCCTTAGGGTTTTGTGTCTGAAATCCAAGGAGAGAGGTGATGGGAAGGAGATGCAATTCAAACCCAGGGACTTGTTCTTGCCAGCTTGCTGGGCTGTGGAACGTAACTGGAATCCAGCTGACATTGTGAGTGTTCGTGGCTTCCCTTTGGCACCTGACTGCTTGTTTTGACGGTTCCTCCTGCAGCGCTGAGCTAGACAGGGAAATGAATTAATCCACTGGCAAATTTTCAGATATATTAGTTTTTTATTAACCATTATTTTCCTTTCAGCTTGTGTTAACACGCCCAAGTGCCATATGCTGCTGAACAGACAAGTCCAGTACACACCCCAGCCTGGTGATTTACTTGGTTTTGATCTGTGTGTAGTCAAAATACTCAAAACAGTGAAGGTAGCCACACACATGGCTGTGTAATCTTAAATTTCAGATGGTTTTAAGCAGAAAATAAATATATACAAAAATAAACTAAACAATACTTTCTCTTTATTTCCTCATTTATAAATGCAAAGCTGTATTCACATGCTTGGGTATGCTTCTACACTTTAATTTGTCCTGGTGGTGAGTCCATTTTCTTTTGAGAGTTATACTGAGATACCTATGCGCAGCAGTTAACAGTGGTTTTTAAAAATCATTTAAGGGTCTATGTACTGAAAAAGATCTTAAAGCAAAAAAATCTGTAAGTAAGTGATGTCTAAATTGAAATGATTTCAGTTTTAGAAAGATGATCGCTGATCAGGCATGGAGTGCCTTGGTGAGCTCAGCTTGGCATGGGTAACCCTGAGTGGTTTGGGTCAGGTGGTAGGAGCTACAGACACCTCTGGGGGAGTGTGTGCTGTCCCCCTCTGGTAAACAAGAAATCACTGCCCAAGTCCCACCCCCAGCTATGTAATTATAGCCTTGCAGATAAAGTAGTGTTTTCTGGGATATGTTCCTGATGTGCAGGTGGGACTGAACCACAGCAATGGGCATTGCCTGTAAGCACACAGCAGAGTAAGGTGGGCTCCTAGGGGCTGATTCCTGCTTTGTCCTAAACAGATAGCTACTTCTGGCTAAGACGTTTGGGATGCTCTCTTCTTGTGCGATGTGGACAAAAGAACAATCTTATTTATTATAACTTTTTATGTTAAACACTTCTATACCTTTCTAGAAAGGGTACATTTACAAAACCCAAGATGTCTATTTGAAACTAAAGGATACGATTCTATGATAAGAAAGATTCTTATGACATTTAATGAGAGGGCATTGTAGTTTTCATTACTAATTCTACATATTGTTTTCCACATATGGGCCTAGTTTCCACTATGTGGGAACATAAAATCGTTAGCTACAGAATATTCTATATTATGTAAACTGAGGGTCTTCTCAGTGTGTGCTTTTCAGAAGTACTGTTGCGTGAAATAAAGAGTGTAGGAATGGCAGGATTCTTACTGCTTTTGTAGCGTGCTTTTGCTTCCACTCTCAGTGCTGATGTTCACGTAGCAAATATTTATCTTCTATTATAGAGGACTTTGGAGCAGAAAATGTAGTGCTCATGAGCTTAAATTATAAGTACCTTTATAATCATAGTCAAGTAGAAGAGTTAAGTGGGTGTACACAGGAAACAGGAGATCTGACTTGCTTAGACTTGAGCTGAGTGATGCAATATTTAAATGAAGATATTATAAATCAGGTTTAGCATTACTTCTGCCCTTGTATTCAATGAAGTGAACTTGCTAGTTCTTCTGCATGAACTAGTGACAAAGGCATCTATACGTCTTTTACAAAGTAATTGCACGTTGCTAATTTACACGTTGGTGGAGCAGTGTTAGCTAATGAGTTTTCTATCCAAGCATGTTTTTATATCTCTAAATGCATTGCAGATTTGGAGACTGCAGTACCCTTTTACACAATCGTAACAGTGAGAGTGTACGTACGTGGCTTTGTCTTGTTGACAAAATGTGAAAATCTAATTTTCATATACAAATTAAAGTTTTGAATTAGCAAAGCATCTGACTCTAGGATGTTTCCTTAAACCAGAACAGATCTGTAGTAGTTTTCCTGAAAAGCCTCTAAGTAGTTCTTTAAATTTTATTTAGGAGTCTCTTTTCCTCTTTACAGAGACCGACTTCTGTAGGCTCGCTATATATTTTGCATTTGTTTTATAACTAGCAGACATTTTCTTTTTCACTCGTGTAAGCACCCTGTTGCATGTGCCTTGAGCAGACTGTCCCTCTGTGTTGGAGCCAGTCCCTCATTTGTGAGATCTTACTGGAAAATCCCATGCTGCCACCTGGAGAAAGTGACCCCGAAGGTGTTTTGGGTGTCCTGAAGGAGCCATTGGACCACTTTACCCTGCAGGTGAAGTTCTGTAAACTCTGGTAATTGCCAATTTCCACTTCATGACTCAGTAACTGGTCGAAGCCAAAACAGTACTTTTGACTGCTTCAGATCGTGCTTGAATCATAGCATCACATAATGGTCTGTGTTGGAAGGGACCCCAAGGATCATAGAGTTACAACCCCCCTGCCACACTCAGGTCCACCAACCTCCAGGCCTGGATCTACACAAGGTTACCCAGGGCCCCATCCAACCTGGCCTTGAAGACTGTCAATATTACTGCTGTTGCAGAGTGACTTGTGAATATCTGGCTGTGATGAAGAAATACAGCTTGACCAAGCTGTGAGTACAGATACCTGTGTAACGTCAGTGCAGTAGTTCCTGAATTCAAATCAGTTTTAAGTTCGGTCTGGTTGCTTTTGTATTTAGCAAACAGTGTACATGAGTTGACTCCTACACCGCAGATGTTCGCTGTAGACAGAGCACAGAGTGGGAATGTAAATGTGCACATTTATGCAGTTTGGGTGTTTCATCTTTTCATGTTGTTTGGTGGGTTAATACATAGAATTAAAGTTTGGAACCATAAATAGCAGTGGATAGCTCAGTAAAATCACTAGCTTCAGTGTTTGGGTTTTTTGTTTGTTTTTTTTTTTTCTTTTTAGTATGGTGTAACTGATCTCTGCAAACTGAGAGTCCTCTCCTACCCCCAGACCTCTTCCCTCCCAAGCCTTCCCCACCAAATCTTTGATTTACGTGAAACCTTTAATAGAGTCAAAGGGCCTCAAGAGAAGGGCTGCTCTGTGAAGTTTGGAGGGTGCTTTAATGAAAACTTTCATTGTTATTTCATATTTACTTATCAAATCCTGCCAGAGTAAATTCTTGCTAAACTAGTTTTATATATTTCTTGTCTGGTCTTGCTAATGTATTGTTTTGTGTCAGGACCTTGTCTGACGGGAAAAGCGACCAGAGCAGTTTAAGCTATGGCACAACTAATCGTTGATACAGGAAAAATAAAGTCTATCTAAAACTTCTTATGCAATATTGAGAAACTTTTAAAAGGAACTCATTAGCAAAAGTCATGCAGCTTATATTTGAAAGCTATTTTTAATGTAGACTGTACATACTGAAATAGCACAATAGTGGTTTAGAAGTGGGTGTTTCTACTACTGATTCTGTAATCACGTGTGTTTTCTTGTATTTGCCTTGGAGGTGGGAAATACTTGTGGTGGGAAGGCAAAATGTAAGGACGAGGGAAGACAGAAGTTGTTGTTTCAGCTTGGATGCTGTTTGTGTTGATGACTGTAGTCAAGTCTCTGCACCAGTATTGCAGTTATCTGTTTTTAATGTTTCCATTCTTCAGTAAGAAGATTAGGTGATGCAAACAAAAATAGTGAAGTGTGTCACACATGAGGGATCAGATTCCTTTAAAGCCTGAACTAGTTACTACTCTTCTGATTTTTCAGTGAAGCCTGGTTTATGGTTCAATTCTGTCTGAGCTTTGCTCATTGGCAGAGGAAACCTGAATTGAATCCTTTAGGAGTGCAGGAGGCTTCCTACCTCCTCAGTTTGGTTGTGGCTTCAAAGCTGGGGTCTTAACTGTGTTTGTCTCCGCTGTGGATACAAGAGGCGGCAGAGGAGATTCTTGTAATGGGCTGTGGGGGATGAGGGAGGATCTTCTTTTAGTTTGAGAACAGTTTACAAAGGCATCTTTTCAGTGGACTTCTCTTTAGAACTTGTTTCTGAAGGAACTCGGAAAGGTTTCTTGTTTACACAGGAGATTTTTCCAGCCCTGTCTGCAAGTGTTCATGGAGTATTCACACTTAACAAAAAGTTTATCCTAGTATTTGCATTACATAGCTTTTTTACAGAGTAAATTTCTGTAATGTGTAGCTATGGGTAGCCCTCTGTGTGCATGACAATGTGAATAAGGTGGTACTGTTTTTAATTGTTCCAGAATTTTTACTTTTAAAAAAAGGATACTGAATTATCTTCTATTATGTGCTAAAACAGTAAGTGCAGTTTGAGGAAGAGCTGTATACTGGGAAAATCAGTTAATTATATAATAAATACTTGCTTAGAAGAAATGTAAGGTAATGATATTTAATACTTAGAGAAAATAGAGGAAAAAATCTGTAATTTAATTTCTGGAATGACTAGCCTAATGACTGTAAAATGTAATTCTGAAAACTGATCATCTGATGATGAAGATTTACAGCAGTATTTAAGGTGGATGTACTTACACAAACAATGAAGTAAGTTTCATGGTTATCAGATTTCTCTAAAATCTGACTTATGTAAATATATCACTTGCAAATAAACAGACTTCTGAGATGTTAAAACCAAAATGAATGATGTTCTTTCATGCAGCATGCTGTCCAAGATTTCCTATGGCATGACTTCTCAAGATTTAAAAATGCATATGAATTTAGAGGAACTTTGGCAGTCCCATTTCTTGTTATTTTCAAGTTCTTTAAGGTGGAAAGCTTTTCTTTTTTTTTTTTTTTTTTTTTTTGTGGGAGGAGTGGGTGGGGAGGAAGTTGGCATGTGTTTGTTTTTTTTTTTTTTGGCTAATGCTTGGTCCTGCTTTATTTTTTTTTTCTTCTTCTACTTTTTTTTCTTTTAACTGCTAGACACTGATACCTGAAAAGACTTGTATGCTACTTGCTATTTTTAGGATGTCAAGCACTTAGCAAGATGTTGCAAGGTCCTCAAGTTGGTCACTTTTAGTAGTGGTGAATGCTGGCTGAAGTGAGGAAGCTCTTCCTGGCAGTCACTTAACAGCCCTGGGCATTGGCGCTGCTGGGGGGAATATTTGAGAAGCAAGGAAAGATTATGTATCTTGTTGAGGTTGTGTGTTTGTAGTACAACTTTCTCCTGTTAGGAAACAAACCTTCTCAGAACAGCAGGTTGAGTGTTAAACAACACTTGGGTTTTGTAGCAGTCTGTAGAAGATGTGGTGTGGACACAACCTTATTCTATCAGTTATGGTTTCCTTCTGTGTCAGAAGTAATGATGAGGACTATAAAGCCAGTCTTCCCAGTTATGGTAGACACATGTGTGCACACAAACCCCAACATATCTATATGTGTATATAGACACTTAGAGATGTGTCTGTGTGTATATATGTATCTTCTTTAAATTTAAATGTGAAAAGTGCTCTTCCTATGAGAGTTAGATATCCCATCTACCAATTCAACCAAAGCACATGTGGAAGGGCCTTTGAAACCCCAAGCTAAGGCAGGGCAGGTTCAGATTAGATGTTAGAAAAAAATTCTTTACTGAAAGAGTTGTTGGGGCCTGGAACAGGCTGCCTAGGGAGGTGGTTGAGTCACCTTCCCTGGATGTGTTTAAAAAAGGGTAGATCAGGTACTTAGGGATATGGTTTAGCCTAGGATGGGAATGGTTGGACTTGATGATCTGAAGGGTCTCTTCCAACCTAGGTGATTCTGTGATGGAATTTAAATATTGGTTTGTACCCTTTATAGATGTCCTGTAAAGCCCCCTCACTTTACAGCTGTTCTGTGATGTTTTGTGCCATTGGCCACTGTCTGAGATAGATACTTAATTTTGAGGACAATGTATTTCCTTTTTACAGTACATATATTCAGTAGCACCGGGAATGCTGTTCCCCTTCATGTCGGTGATTGGTCTGTGACTCATGTGGAGCTGATAAAAGTGGGAAGAGTTATGTTGCTAATTTTGGGCAACTTAAAAAAAGATTTTTTGCTTTACATCTCAATTTACAACTATTTACAGGAATATGACCTAAATGTCATGTGTCAAATGTTTTAATGTTGAACATTTTTTAGGACTGCTATGTTAACTGTATGGTAGAATAACTTCTTTCTGTTCGTATGTGATACCTGATATAGTTTTCTTCTCCTTTTATGCAGGATCCAAACTACTGGATACAAGTACATCGACTGGAGCATGGGGATGGTGGGATCTTGGATCTCGATGACATTCTTTGTGATGTAGCTGATGACAAAGACCGCGTAAGTACAAAGAGCTATGAAAGCAGCTCAGTGAGCGCCGTGTGTCGGCATATCAGAGTTCTGTGTTTCCTGCACGTGTCCAAAAGTGGGAGTCAGTCCAAAGGTTTTAGGTTTTGTTTTTTTTTTTTTTTTAAATATATATAGTTTGCTTGACAAATGTGAGAAGTCTGTTGCTTTTAGTTTTTCAAAGTGCAGGAAATCTTTCATCGAAATCATGGGTTTTCCATCTTTTTTTTGTTCCTTAAAAGCTGAGGAAAAGGCAGCTGAAAGAATGCCCCCACCCCCCAGTGGAATAGTAATGCAAAAGTTTTTAGCTTCATCTTATTTGTTGAATATGTGAAAAATATGTGCTGTTTTTAAACTAGAGGGTTGGTGGATTGTTTTTCAAAAATCTTTTTGAGAGGAATTGCTGGTTACACAAAACTTGAGAAAATAATTATACACTGCTGGGTCTTGAGTCCTTTACTTGGTTTGGTTTTGGGTTAGGTTTTTTTGTTCTTCTTGTTTTGTTTTGTTTAGTAGAGCTTTAGATCACACTGGGCTAAGAGGTCTGTTGTTATGGCTGTTAGAGGTTATAGATACTTGTGTCTTTGAATTATATGTTCAAGAAGGGTAAGGTAAGAAACACTGTGGCAAACTGTAAAGTGGTATGTAAATATGCCACTTTTCTCTGCGAAGCCATGTGTGTTTGCTGAAGCTCTTGGGCGTTTATAAGCCTTGTGCAGACTTCATCCTGGAAATGTGTTTCAGGACCCCTTTCCCTTCGCAGACAGGCTCCTTCATTGCCTCTGTTTGGAAGCAGCAGGCACTCTGAAGGCTCCTTGAAAACTGGCCAGATGATGACTCTTAGGCATTTTTCAGAAATAAATACTTTGCCTGCAGTTATTTCTTGTGACAAAATTTAATTGACATGGATATTTCAACTGGGACTTTATAAAGAAAAATTATGTGAGGAGTCTTGGGACATAGAGACTCCATGCCGTCTGAAATGTTGGGATTACTCAAGCTGTATAGAGTAACAGTGCTGAGTTTTCAGGAATTTCTTCAGTAAAAATAGTGCCCAGCTAAGATTTCATGAAAAGCTAATTAAAACCTGTAGTTAGTTGTCTCATATTGAAGTGCTCAGCTGCATGATTAGTTTAGCTTTTGCTTAGAGGCCTCAAGGAGGCTGGTGCAAGTTTGTGTGTGTGTGTGTGTGTGTGTGTGTGCACACGTGTATTCTTTAAACTCATTGAATCATGCACTATTTAGCTCTGTGTATGCTCCTCCCTTCAGAAGAAGTTTGAATTCTGGTGACTTCAAGACCTCATACTTTGGCTGTTACCTTGGCTTGCCGCCTTCGAGTGGGGCAAGTCCTCACAGTGAAACTCTGTGGGTGTTTTTATGTGTGTGACTAATAGAGGAAAAACTCTGAGTGCAACTGAAACAGGCAAAGTCATTATTACAATATTGTTTTTGTGTATAGATGGACAAGATACCTAGTTATTAGTAGTATTTATTTCTGCTTTTGCCAAGCTTGTATCCTCTTATTTTTTGAATCTGGCATGTCTCTATTGATAACACTTGTCAGTTAAATTTGCCTTTTTTTTTTCTTCAAAAGACCTTGTAGTATTGATTAGGAAGGTGCGGTATAAATATTTACTGTGCTATACTGCTTTATATCCTTGAATTAATCATTCTCACTTGACCTTCACGTTTGATTCTTTTCAAGTATTTCAGTCATTAGTCATTGTTTTTCAGTTTCCCAATTTATATTTTACAGCTGACCTTCCTGGATCCCTTTAGTCAGGGATTGTTAGCTTTGCTTTTGATGCTTCCTCCATAGCAAGTGTATCAGCCAGTTCTGTGTTAGCAGATCCTGATAAAGGACTCATTAATACAGGGTTCTGAATATACCTCCAGTTAGTGATACTTTATGCATATGCACCTGAACTTCTTGTTAAAAAGCATTTAAACAGACAATGTCTAAACATTTAATTAATTTATTACTAAGGTCTGTAGGATTAGTCAAACTCAAAATTAAACATTATCCTATGCAATTTTTTTTAATTGGGACAAAAAATATCTAGGTGCTTTCAAAACCTAACACTCAATATCTCTGCATTTTCACAAGGAAGTTCTTTACATTATTGAAGATAAGTCTGTTGTGCTCTTCAGTACCTATCATCTGTACTTTTGAAAACCAGGTTGCTCTTATGATTCTTTAAAGGGAAGGATTATTCCTACAATGATAAATATGATTTTTTTCTTTTTTTTCCCCGTTACTTTTATAATTATTATTTTGTAATTATTTGTATGGTGTCATATAAGCACAACACAGAATGCAAAGTAGCCAAGAACCAACTGGTCCTTGTGATGAACTTAGTGCTTTGTATAGTCAACTATTTTAGTAAAATAAAACTCTCAGTAATGTGAGGAATATATTTACTCCTATCCTACTGTCTCCATGGAGAAAATGCTCTATCCTGTAACAAATACAAAGATCCTTAGAGACAGCACCTGTTCTCTATGGAATAAGAGAAGTATCTTTGTCCTTCACATTAAAATGCAACATGGTAGGGTGACTTCATTTAGTTTTTTCAGTCTCTAGATTTTGTCATTCTCTTCTCACTTACTAAAACAGAAGAGATGTGTAAGGGTTAACCAGTTGGTCTTTGGAATAATTTGTGATATTTGATGTTGTTCCCCCTTTAAAAAAAAGAAAAGCATGAAACAAACTACATGGAAAAATTGGTTTTCCCAAGCTGATTGTTCCTCTCTAAAAAGGTTTTCTTAAGGCCTTTAGCACAGTTCACTGAGAAAGTTCATAATGCATTCTAACTTAGCTGGCATGCAACTTCAACCTTTAAATTACACAATATTGCTACACATGAAGCTGCTGATGGAAACTTGGTTAATGCTGTTGTTAGTAACAGTATTAAACCAAAAATTAATAAATGCTCATTTGGATATTTATTTCTTAGAAACTTTTTTTTGTGATTGGTTGAAGTACAATTTTTATTATGGAAAGATAGTTTTCAATAAAAATATATTAACTTTTTTTTAATGTCTGTGCCTCTGTATATATGAATAAAAACGGATTGTCTTATCTTTGTTGTTTTGAAAAATACCGTCTACAAGAAAGAAGAATCTGTTTTCACGTAGTGGCATCCATTCCCATCCTAAGTATGAGCATGTTTTTGGTACTGGTTGAGAAAACTTCTTGAAAAAATGAATATTGGATATGGGTTTCTTTTCCAGGAATAAAGGAAAAATAACTTTTTAAAACTTGCTTTTAGTCAACTGCATAACCTATTTTTGCTATTTAAAAATACAGGCTTATTGTGAATTTAGTGATGAGAACTGTATTGCTGTAGTCTAAAGATAGGTTAATAACTGATTTGCTAAGCTTTTTGTTACTTTAAAAGTAGCCTTTCATTTGAAGGCTCTCAAAAAACATATGTCAACTTGACAAGTTTCCAGCTTGATGATACCATACTTGATGACCTCTGTTCAGTTCTTAGTCGACAGACGTTCTCAACAGCAAAAAAGCCCTACCCAACTGAACACCAAAATACCTCACCTATCTTTACTCATGGTTCTCCTGGCAGGCTGAAGCATATTAACACTTCAGTGATCCTCATGCTTTGGGTGTAATAGCAAAGTACTTATTCAGGGATCTCACAGCCCCCTGTTTATCCACATGGAAAAAAATATTCAGGAAATTGTTGTGTGATCTCTCAATTTAGAAGTATGTGTCTGAATATAACTTGCTCCCAGTTGAATTCTCACTGAGGTGGTAATTTGGATTTTGCACAGTTAAAAAACTGTATTTCATGTGCAATTTTATGTATTTTTTCCTACATAGTAATGCTTAGACTAGCTCATTGAAAAGCTTTGGAGATCAAAATGTCTGTTTGGTGTAGCTACATTTCTGAAAAATTAGAGGCTTTCCTTCCCAGGAGAATGAAGATTTGCCATTAACAGCCCCTGGTTTTGGTGAGCAGTTTGGCAAATCAAGCTAGTTTGAACCTAATGGCAGTTATTCCTAAATTCATTTGTACAAATGTATTAGGTTTTTGGGAGATTTGGATTAGCAATGTGTAAATGTAAAAGCATCAGCATCTTATAACTTCCTTCATCACTGTCCTAATAAATTATACACCCTAGTTCTCAAAAATAACATCTGTATTTTGATGCATGCTTGTAGTTGCAGTCTGGGTTTTCTCCTCTAAGGAATGGGCTTTCTTAGCTTGACTTACCATTCTCAGATATTCAGGTGGATCTTCACTTTGCGTAATTCCTACTGAGTGCAGAAACAGAAAACAGGAATATTGTTTGGTATTGTCTGGAGTGAAGTTTCATGCCTACCACAGTGTTAGTGTGGTGTCAGTGTACAGTCCAGGTCAATGATGTTGGTGCTTAATGCTGGTTAGACATTGAACCTCCTAGAAAGATACTCAAGGTGTTGCTGTTTTGAGCACCATACTTGTGGTGAGAACGGGATGGAGATTCATTTCATGGGTCTGTGCTGAAACGGAGTTTGTAACCATTCATGATCTACAGTTAACTATGTTAAGTAATGAAATTGCTGCTGAAGTACAGTGAGATCAATTGCACTTCATTTGCATCCACTTTGAGAGACCTACAGAGGCTCTATTATGATTAATTATGAATTAATTATATTATGAATTTAATGCCCACTTCCTTCCAGTGTGATGGGAGAAAGTCTTTGAGCAGCTTCTTCACATAGCATGAAGCCGTAGTAGGAGCTTTTCCCAGCATAGCGGAAAGGAAATGAACTTTAGGTTTTTGTGTTAAACATATGGTCAATTCTAAATACTACTGTTGTTTTGTTTACTTCCTCTTGGAAAGCACTGTTGAATTTAGAGGCATGTGATACACAAAATGTGGGTTTGGAAAGGATGACTGCATTTTGTTTGTAACAAATGTTAACTTGAAACCAACACAAAAATAAGTCTATTTTGAGCAAATGCATGATGATGTTAAGGTTAAAGGCTAGCTAGGGACTGGAGGGCTGTGATTACAGTATCTCACTACTATTGACTGTTGTTCTGTCACTCATATTTTTAGGGAGAGCTATGTAAGACCCTGGTTCTGTAGTAAAATCTGGGTAGACCAGTGATGAAGTGATGTTGGTAGAAAGAATGAGGCTCTGGTACCTCTGTGCCTGTTCCTTCTCTCCAAAATCCTGGAGATTTTGTATTTGATGAAAGTTACACAGATAAACTTGTGTTATCTTTGGTTTTTCATCAGTATATCATCAGAATACTCAAAGTAGTGTTGCTTGTTCTAAATTTGGGTGTCTGTCTGCCTGGTTTAAGCAACCTTACAGCTGAATTTACATTTGAATTCTCTTTAACCCTGCAGCTTAAGAACTTAACCCTAAAGCCATGAACAGAGAACAACAATTCTTTCTTTATTGCACTTCTGAACTTTGTTTCTGCCATTAACAGAATAAACCCCTGGAGTGAATAAAAGAATGTCTAGGTCCAGTGCAGTAAATTTGACAACAAAACCAATAAAGCAAAAAAATTACTCAAACATATATGATTCTTGGTATTTACAATACCGTGATTGGAATATTCTTTTTCTTCAGAACTTTCCTGTTAAATGAAATTTAAACTACAGCCGTGAGTCTCCCTGTTACAGTGTGCAGCTTCTGCTCTCTGACTGCCTTCCCTGTATCCCAGGAAAACAGGATGACCTTGAAACAATTTGTTGTTACTCATAAGTGACTTGGCAAAACACATTTTGAGCAGAAGGCATTCTTTTCTTGTAACAGCTTAAAATAACTACTTGGGCCACTGAGCTTGGGAAAGTATTGATACTGGGAAAGAAACCCTTTGTTTACCGATTCGATGATTTTTTTTTCCTGATTAAAAAAAAAAAAACAAACCACTTTCAGATTAACAATGAGACCACCTAGTATTCTGCAGGCTTTTGAATTTTAATTATATTTTTAGCGACTGAAGTTCTGACAAATTGGTAAAACCAGAATGGCTCAGTTTTAACGGGGTTCATTTGCAATGGCACTACTGGCGCATTGCTGGGATGGCCAAATGGTTTTCAGGTCCATTTTGCTCATGCATTTAAAGTAGAATATCAAAGTTTTTCTGCAGTCTTTAGTCCTGCTGCTGTTTAATGAAGACATACTTGGAAGTAACATACTCCGAATATAAATACTATCTTCTGTCAAAGAATGGAATTAAAATGCCTGTAGTATTTCTGATAAACTAAATTTTAACTTCACTGTGTTTAGGGATGACACTAAAACCCAGGGAAGGGAGGAAATACTGGGCATAAAATATTACTAATGAATCGTACATTTTTCAATCACTAGGAGTTATTAGATGTAACTAAATATTGTCTCCCATCTTGTAGCTCTTAGGTTTTTTTACTTCTTTCAACACTGCTCTCCAAATTATTAATCTCATCATCATTTACATCTTCTAGATCTGGGAAGATTTCCTGATTTGTTGTTTATTTTCCTATGTTACTGAAGTAAGTTGTATCCATGCATGAAGAATTCCCAGGTGGGAGAGGGGTGACATTTGTAAACTTATAAATTAGTTTCCATGGAGATCTGAAGAGCTGCAGGTAAATCTGACTTTTGAAAATGTAATGATTTGGTAAAAGCTTTCTCTGAGGAACAGTGGGCTCATGTGTGAATGTGATGTACTGGGGAAGGCTGTGACAGTGTTGTGAAGAAAGGCAGGCTTTGTAAACCATCCCATATTCTCAGCAGGAATACAGACCTGAGTGATGGGGTGCAAGCTGGAGCATAGTAAGTTCCATGTGAACATTAGGAGGAACTTTTTGCTGTGAGGGTGACAGAGCACTGGGACAGGCTGCCCAGCGAGGCTGTGGAGTCTCCTTCTGTGGAGACATTCAAACCCGCCCAGACAAGTTCCTGTGTGATTTAGTCTGGGTGATCCTACTCTGGCAGGGGGTGGGACTAGGTGAGCTTTCGAGGTCCCTTCCAACTCCTACCATTCTGTGATTCTGTGAACAGTGACTGGGCTAGGTTAGCATAGTCAAAAACCCCACACCCGCTTGTCCTTTTGGGAAGATGGAAAATAGAGCAGGGATTGTTGAAAATATTTGTAATTGTTCTGAAAAGCAGCAAAGGCCATTTTGAGCTCAGGAGTGAGAAATTCCATTGTTGTGTGTCAAACTGAACATTGATGGTAGATGCCCATTACGAAGGGTTGTAGAAGCATCCTGTGATACAGGAGGAGTAGACAACAACATGCTGGGTGAAATTTCACTTTGCCAAATGTGATGTGCTTTCAGAGAGAGACTCTTAACTGAATGCACAAAATAATGAGTTCTCTGCTAGCTATTACATTTGGGAAAATGTTTTTTGATTTGTAATAGACTACTGGAAACATTGCCTTACATTGCAAGGTACAGGGATGTGAGGCATAAGAAGATCAGAAGGCTTCCAGCAGCTTGCCCTTGTGTGCCCCTCCCTCACGTTGTCATCCTTGCCCTGCCACTTACCCCATGCAGGCCTATGCATTTTGGACCCTGTCTCTTAGCAGATTCATCCACTAAAATGGCAGAAGATTCCTCCTTACAAAAACAACTGAATGTTTTTCTGCTATTTCATGAGCATCGTCGGTTCATTGAAGGATCTGACAAGCTGAAGAGGAAGGGCAGAGGACTTCACTGCTGGAAGTGGTTGAAGTGTGAAGGAAGAAGTAAGAAAAAAGGAGGATGGGAACATGAGTGGGCTGAGACCTTCCCTTTCAGTTCAGGAAGGCTGCTGGTGGACATGGAGCTGCCAGAGTAATCCCTGTGGCAAATCAAGGGGTAGGGAAGGGAGTGGGTGATGGCATCTTGCTGGTGTAGGTACTGGTGGTGAGCTCTCTGCTTCCTCCAGCCACAACCAAGCAACCAAAAAAAAAACCTGTAGAAATCTTAGAAGCACAGAGCAAAAGCCATCATTGATTCCAGGTGTAGATTAAAGGCTTCTCTACCAACAGTCTCTAAATGGTCCCAGGACCCTTAGCCTTGGAAGGAAGACGGAAGAAGCAAACTGTAGATGGCTGTAAAATCAGAGGTGATGCCGAGGAATCATTCTTTGCCTTTGGGCCATCAAATGAAATGAAAGTTTTCGTTAGGAAAGCGAATATTACCTTTTGTTTTTCGAATTTGATTTTTCAACTGCTGCAGATTCTTCTATTTAGGGGAACTGTGAATACAATCCAGACCTTTTGCTCTATCTTTAAAGATTTTTAAGGATATCTGCCCTTTTCTCGGAAATGGTTTGGATTGCACCTGGTATTTGATACAAACTCAGATGCATTTGAATGGATTTTTAATGTTTATTTCTGCCTTTGTTGGCCTTAATTGCTAATATTTATTTTGGTGCAAATTAGCGTGATTAGAGTATGTCATAAGAGTAGCCATCTGCAAAAGGCTTTCGCACCTTCCTGGGTTTTAATGCTTATGATATATTAGAATACTTGTGATTTTTATCAAATGCTTCAGATGCTTCAAGAAGTTTTGGAGGACATTTTTCTTGAGGCATCATGGTTTAAAAGCATGCATAACGCTGAATTATCTCCTTATTTTTAATCTTCAAAAAGATAATGCTTGTAAATCATGGGAACTGGTAATTTAAGTAGGGTCTCAATTTGTGAGAGGCTTTTAAATGGTGAAAACCACAGAGTGTGTTGAAATGATGATGGTCTTTCAGTGTCTAATATTAGTAACACTGAAGGACAATATGTGGCTATGGATGAGGACTGCTACAGTATTATAAACCTATCACAATTAAGAGATACTTTGTACTAAAAATATTTGACAGTGGATTTTTTCTGTGTCTTGCAATAATTACAGATTCACTCCTTCAGGTGTAGTTGTAAATAACACAAAGCAGTGTTTCTAATTCTTCACAGTGTAAATCTGCACAGAAATCTGCAGTCAGTCTAGAATAAGGCCATTATGGCTAATAAATGCATGATATTCTGATAGCTTTTAATTAGTTTTAGCAGTATCACTTTGTCCTAAAGGTATATTATTCATCTTACAACACAGGAAGAAATTACAGAAAAAGTTGGTTATGGGAACTCGTTAACACTACCTTCTTGCTCCTTGATACCGGCAGGTCTTAAAAGAAATCCTGTTTCAATGTCACTCGATTTCCTAACAGAGGCGGTGAGACTCATACACTAGAGGACTGACCCATATTAGAGCTTAATTATAGTAATGGATAATCCTGCAAGTATAAATTATTCACAGTTGTTTTGTATGCGAGTAGCGTCATGAATAAATTCAGGAAAAGTTTCTGGAAAAGATCCTGGACAATGGTGTGAGTCTGTAAAAAGATACTTTTCCTACTTGTCTTTTCACCCAGATTTAAATCTGACAGTGTTAGCTTTGCAGGTGCATTGCCATGTATGCAGCTTTGTGCTTCAGAAGTGTTCTGCTTCACAGAAATCAATAGCAGCGAGTCTTGGGGCTCTACACCCTTGTAGTCTTCCTTGACTAATACATTATGCAAGGGAAACATTCCTACCTAAACACAGTCCTGGTACAAAAAGTTGCAGTCTCAGCCCTCTGATAAGATTCCCACACTATCACTAGGCTGAGAATTCACCACCAGCAAAGTAGGCTTGGGGAGGTGCACAAAGAGTTGGGAGGGGACACAGCCAGGGCAGCTGACCTTGACTGACTAAAGGGATATTCCAGACCATATGGCATCATGCTCAGCAATGAAACTACAGGAAAAGTTGGCAGGGGTCACTGCTTGGGTACTGTCTGAGCACCAGTCGGTTGATGGTAAGCAGTTGTTTTCAGTGGCATTGCTTGTCTTGCGGAGGTTTATTTATCTCTCTGTTATTTTCCTGTTAATTATATTTATTATTACTTTTTATTTTAGTAATTAAACTGTTCTTATCTCAACCCATGAGTTTTCTCACTTTTACCCTTCCAATTGTCTTACCCCCATCCCACTGTGGGAGTGATGTGAGCAAGCAGCTGCCTGGTGTTCCATTGCCAGCTGAGGCTAAATCACCACAAGAAAGTAACTTCATAGTTACTTCTTAGGAAGGATGGTAAGATTTGTACATAGGTTCAGACTCTTTTTTTCCCAGTTGACTTAATAGATTAAGTACCATGTAAGTTTGTAGTGTGAACAGTTTGACAAAGAGAAAAGGGACTCTTTGAATCAAGTTGAAACAGGGCCCTAATGAATAGGGCAGGTCCCCCACCCTGAAGGTTCCTTCAGCAAGTGCCTGGGATCCAAGCAGAAGGAAATAATGCCGACTTTTCAGATACCTTTCTAGCAGTAGCCCAGAAAGGAAGGAGTTAAGAAGATGCCTTGAACCCGAAGTCTTCTGCTTCATCCCCACACACACCCTGTTGGTGTACTTCCACACCCTGTTGGTGTGCAGGGAACTACCTCCCGTTCACCTTTAGCGTGCTCAGCAGGATAGTCACTACATTTTTCAGATTAGCATCACTGCTGAAGCCTGTTTGAGTTTATACAGCAAGAAGGAGTTCTGCCTGCTCTTCGGTGCCATACAACAACATTCGGTGCCGTACGGCTTTATTCATTTGTACGATCTGTTGGAAGAACTGAAATTGCTCTTAGATGGTCTCTATTCCTTGTAGATTGCTCTGCTACAGAAGACTAATCCCTCTAAGCTTGGTGGAAGCTTGATGGTACTGAGTTTTTATTTTCTTGGGACACTGTTTGCTCGAAGGTAACTATACTGTGGTGAACGAAATGGCAGACACACCGAAGAGGAAAATTACAAAGAAGTCGTCGTCTTTTTCATATGATCGCCGGAGAGATTCAGTGAAAGTTAGGAGACAGACTAAGTCTCTGAGCTTTAAGTCAGCTACACTGGGTGCTCAAAAAAGGCAGACACAGAAAAAGCAGGTTTGTATTTGGATATTCCTCAAAAAATACCCTTGCTTCCTAAACTCTTTAGGTGACAGTACAACTAATATGAAGTGGAAAACAATCTTGCTGATTTTCAGCCTGTGTGTGAGTACGTGTGTGTATACTGACTTGTGTGCGAGTAAAGCTGGATTTTTTGCTGTAATATACAGAGCTAACTAAACTTGGTGGTGTTCATTTTATTGCAAGAAAAAGTCAGTATCTGAGCTTTTAAGATGTGATGATACCTGTTTTGTCTCAAGGAGTCGCTCCTACTGTGCAGTATACACCCTGCGAGCTTTTGGTAGCATGTTGGCTGTTGTACTGAAACTTTTTTGAAATTATTATTCAGATTACAACTGTTTTGTTGCTTTTCACTGTTATTAGTTTGGGTTTTGGGGTTTTTTTTAAATGTTAAAATGTACCAGACTGAGAGCTTTAGGGAGTGAAATATTTTACTTATTCCAGAACAGGTAATGCAAGTCAGCGGCAGCACCTGTTCTGGTGGGACCAGTTTGTAGGGTTAGAGGGCAGCTTAATGCCTTGGCAGTGCTGCGCTGCCATAGGAAGAGACTTCCATACACGGGCCTTTTTATCTTTTATAGTTGGGATCTAATGAAATGAAATCTCTCCAAAGAGAAAAATGTAGTGTGTGCTGTAGTAAATGGAATAAACCCAAGTGAGTCAGTTCATGAAATGTCATTGTATAGTGACATGAAATTTAATCGAATCTGAAAGGGGCACAGGATCACTATCAGCCTTCTCTCACTCTGTGTTTGTGTGCACAGGGTGCCTTTTTCAAGGGTTTAAAGGAAGTTTCCAAGGAATTTTTAATCAGCTGTGTAGAACAGAGACTATTTTAATACCGTGCACATAGTGTTTCCACAAATGCTTTAAAATAGACTACAGTTTCATTAGCAGTGTAAGTGAATTTCTCACGTGCAAGTATTTTCGGGCTCAGACCACCACATCTGCTCCCAGATTTTGAGGGTAGTATATCCATACAGAGTTAAGAGAGTTTAAGTTACTGTATCTAGTGTAAACCTTGGTATTAGCATAAAAACATGATGAATTTGATGTGTTTGGGTTCATATTTGGTTTTATTACTATTTCTGTTGTTCTTGAAAGCTTAAAATGTCTTTTTAAATATCAAAATATTGACTAGCAGAGTACTAGGATACTCCAGCTTTAGCATGCTTCTTAGCGTTAATTATGTCATAGCTGAAGCCCCCTTGTTTGAATCAAAGTCGCATAAGTTTTACAAAAGGAAATATTTGAGAAATGAAGAACTCCTCTAAAAGTCACTGAGCTCTGACCATTCCCACCCATTATATCAGATGTAATTCGAGAAGGAAAAATCCTCAATCTAAATTTTGCAGAGATGTAAAACACAAAACGACATCTGTGAGCATTCATTTTCATTGGATCTTTTGTGGAAATAGAAAGACTACTCAATGTAATAATTTCATTTGTAGGTGCAAATCGGTGAATACCCCTGCATTTCAATTTTCCCAAACTTTAAGGTTCTTGAGGCCTTTCATCTTTTGGATAGCTGCCATGGTTACTGTGTGACCTCTAGTGGTTAATGAAAAATATGCTCAATTACTGAATTCAGACATGCTTGAAAAGACCCGACTGTATTCTTGATGGCTTAATTATTCTAAATGCTATTTCTATTTAACAGGGGAAAAAAAAATAAAATCATCTGCTTCCACTTAATCTTTTATGGTGTCACTTCCAGAAAAAGTGTTTTGCTAAAATTGCTGTTCACATGGATGTGTGTCTAAAGTGCAGTACTCATAGATACACAATAGTTTTAAGAAATTTTTACTGCTTCAGCTTGGTTACAATATGTTAATGGGTGAAACGGCTGAAACTAAGCACTCAAGACAAAGCCCTGATTTGATCAACTTGTATATAGGATAGATCTGAAGAAGGGCTTTTCTGCCTCAAGAATGTATTTTTCTTCCCATTCTAAATGCTCCAGTTAACTAAAAAAAAAAAAAAAAAAAAAAGTTTTTCGTACAAGCTTGTTCTTGCCTCAATCTTTATATCATTATAATTGAGACCAAACCATCCTTACCTTCTCCTTCCTTCCCCCAACCCTGCAATGACAACTACTGTTATGCAAGTTGAAAATGCTGTTGAACACAAATTGTGACTGCTTTTGTCGCTGTTGAACTTCTGAAATACTGAAGACAATTTTATGGGCTTGAATCTGATCAGTTTTTAAGCAGGCAGACCTAACTGCTCGGTACAGTGTAACTTGTATGATTACGCTGGCTTGTTCCAGGCCTGAGTTACTGAGTGAGCAGGAGCTCAGTGATTGCAGCAGGGCAAATAGTACTTAAAAATTCCTTTTTTTTTGGTTGCTTGAGTCTCTTTCTCCTTCTTTGTTTTTTTTATCTTCTTTTTTTTTTTATACACTTTTCAAATGGATGTTTGACATCTGAGAATATTTAAAACTGTGCTTTGGTCTTTGCTGTTTTAGGAGACAATAGTAGATTTTGCTGCTCACAATGTATGTGGTTTTACATGGGTAGTTCCCTGGAGGTACAAGACTCTGCCTCAGTTTATACAGGCAGACAAGCCAAAATTAATTTTCTAATCATTTTGGTAGATTGATATCAGTCAAAGGCTGTTAAAATATTAATACTCTACAAAATCCTTTTCTGCTTCCTTGGGCTTTGCTTCAGCAGTTTGCTTTCTTTTTTCCTTTTTGTGGTAAAATTTCCATTTTGGTCTCTTTTTCATAGAACATTGAGATTTGTGAATCACTGGTAAAATATTAATGAGAATCTAGGAACATTTTAAAAAGCCATTTGTCACAGTTTCTGAATTACAATGATATGTCTGTGTTTAAGGCAAATTTCTGCACTTCTCTTGCTTTTCTGAGATTTTTTGTTAACTTAGATAATTTATTAGAAATTGAGAGTCATAAAATGTTCAAACCTGACAATTTCAAGTATCCCATCTAATGTAAAAAAATCATCTTCCCATATAATCTTCCTATCAAGTTATTTCTTACTACAGATAACACTCTTCTTATATTTAATTCTGTTGATTTCTCTATATCTATCTGAGTAGAAAATCTGATAGTAACTACTTTCACTGGCTGCTGATACTGTCATATTCACTGATCTGGTTGGAAAACCACGTTACAGAAATATGTGGGCTGTAGCTTCTCAGGTGTGAGCATTATGCTACAATCTTGGAAATGTTTTATAGTTTTAGGAGAAAAGTTTCCTCTTTTTATGTTTCCAGTGAAAAAAACCCTATTTACTTGCATGAAGTAGAGCGTATAAATAAGTTCTAAGAAAATTTTAGATCAAGTTCCTTATGTGCAGGGAAACATTAAAAAGAGATCCAGTGCTATTTTTAGCTGTTTTGTGAGAACCTCTCAAGTCTTATTTCTCTCTGTCGTCGCCAGTTGACTGATTACACTGACATGGGCTGGGGCCTCAGTGGATTAATTAAGATCTGAAACTGTTTTCCTGAAAACTACTTATGTTTTGGATACAAGGTTTTGGAACTTGGCTGAGTTTCAGGCTCATACAAGAGAATAAAGAGCTTGCATAGACTGCAGATTCACTGCAGATTCGTGGTTTGTTCTCATTTATCCCTCTATTTTTTTCCATGGAGTGCTATAGAATTGAGCTGAATAACTTTCTTTTCTTTTCAACTCTATTATTCCGGAACCATGTGGGATGCACCATCCGCTATCCCAGATGCAAAACAATATGTACAAAGAGGGTGTTGTTAGAAAACCTCCAAATCCCTGTGTTTAACTATGACTCAGTTAATAAGAGTGCTCCA
This sequence comes from Hypotaenidia okinawae, assembly GCA_027925045.1. Classification (NCBI taxonomy): domain Eukaryota; kingdom Metazoa; phylum Chordata; class Aves; order Gruiformes; family Rallidae; genus Hypotaenidia; species Hypotaenidia okinawae. Next base: position 15,661,551 of record BSDF01000002.1, read on the forward strand.
GATTCCTTGTTACGAGCATCTGAGAGCAGGGAAAGGCCTATGTGTTACACTTTCTGCTTTCTTCTCATGAAGGAAATATTGGGTGGATAAATGACACTGGGAAGGTTGAGGGTGTGAGGGAAGCAGGCTGCTCAGATGCAGTGGTTTGTCACATCAAACTCTGTAGTAAGGAATGTACTAGGTGCAGTGCTACTGGAGTGTGACAGGTCTGGTGAACAAAGCCTACAGCACCAACACCAGGAAAGCAAATTATTTGTAATGTGCCTAAGTAGTAAAGAAAAATTAGGGATGAGAAGAATCCCAGAATATTATTCTTTTTTACATTCTTTTTGAAAAGCATCATCTGTGATTGCTTTTCTTCTATTGATTTTCTTCCTGTCTTTTGCAAGAGCTTGTTTTGATTGAAGTCCCTTGGGAATATTGAATGTCCTCTCAGGGGAGAAGGAAGTTGGTTTAAGTGTGAGCCCTCAGGATTTGTTGTGAAAATCTGATCCTGTTTCTTTCAAAATGAAACCAGACAAGCATGTAAAGGGAAAAAAAAGCATGTGATATGTGCTACCAAGATAAGAGTGGGTTTCTCTGGCAGTTGGGTTGTTGGAAGAAACTTGGCCTATCAAAACTCATTCACACTGGAGCATGGCCAGCTGTTAACTGTGGTGGTTAGCTATTATTATCAGAACTGTGATCATAGAGTGAGGTGGGTTGTAGCCAGTGAAGTAGTCCCACCTTGAGTTAAATCAGAGCAGAGAGAGGTGTGGTAGTGAGAAGCTCGGCCATTGTGAACCTTGAGTTTCTGCTTTCCTCTTCTGACTGGGGCTTGTTTTTTGGAGACACTGGTAGATGTGTGTTAAGACACTGCTTCCTATGGCAGTGAACATCACTGTGCCATAGTGACATTTGCTGTGATGATTAATGCCCCGCTCTGTGCTTATTCCAGCATATTGAGAGAGGTGTTGCCCTCTCCCAGAAGCCAGCAGGTTCCTTCACTTGGTACTCTCTCTTGGCATCATATACAGTCACACCATCTCAGGAAATACTTTGTTGTGGTGTTGAAATAACAGCACATTGCCAGGAGCTTTTCAAATTTAATTGGTAATTTCTTTAATACAAGCAAAATATTAGGTTTTATTTTGACAATTTTTTACAAGTTCATCTGAACTAAAATTGAGCTGTTATTTTTAATTCTGCCTGAATAATTGTTGTTACAACTCATGTAAGAGTTAACACAGTTAACTGCACTGTTTGATTCTGAAAGCTGTGGCTTCGTGTGGGATTTTAGCTGATCTGAGGTGATGGCTCTGCGAATGATGGTGGCCTTGTGCTCCCTGGCCATGGCTGTGCTTCCTGCCTCCTCCTGGCACTCTCACTGGGAGTTGGTGGAAACATGAGCAGAATGAGTGTGCTCATTTGCCTGAAAATCAAGCTTGCTGGAAAAAAACCCCACAGTTGTCATGGGAGAAGGGGTAGAGCAAATGTCCCTGTTGTGAAGAGCAGTCTGGAGGCTGGAAGTTGTGGATGTTATGGCAGAGCCCATGTGCTCCTCAGCAAGGCTGGGGGGAATGGCCTTCTGAGATCCAGCTCTGCCAGTTGAGGCGAGAAATGGCAGATTGGGCGTGTGATTTGGTGGTGCACAATGGCATCCAGTGGAGGGATGGGAAGGAGGTGCAAAGGAAGGCCAGTCCTTGATCTTGCTTGTGACCACAAAACGCTGGTGGTGACCCACAGAAGACCAGCCAAATGCAGGACGGTGAGCTGAGGTTCTCTGTGTATTCACTGAACTTTTTGCAGCTGGAAGCACCTGCTCTGCTTTGGTTGGTCAGCTGTTGATCAGCTGTTGAAATGCAGGCGCTCAACAAGGACAGGGAGAAAACCTAGTCATAGAATTGCAGATTGAAACTGGAGTCACCTGCTCCCAACAGGGCCAAGTGTACCCAGGTCCTGCACAGTCAGGAGCTGAGCATCTGCAGGAATGGAGCTTGCACAGCTTCTCTGGGCACCTGTTCCAGTGTTTGCTCTCAGGGTGAAAAAAGATGACAAGAAGCAGCAGCTTCTCTTAGTCTCCTCTTAAAAACAAGCAAGACAGCTCTCCTGGCATCTCCTTGTATGTCCTGTGGTCCAGCCCCCACTGTGCTGGTGGCCACTGCTGCACATGCCAGCTACACTCATGCTGTGTCACAGTGTGGTCTGCAGGCAGCTGTCCTCCCCGCTCCTGACTTGCCTCCCAAGTGCTGTCCAGGAGGGATCTGCTCGTCCTTCTTAGCAAACGCGCTCAGCACCCAGCTGGCACGCAGCCAGTACTGCTGCACGGTGATTATTCACTGAAAAGTCTTGGTGGCATTCCATGATTAGCAAGGAAGCAACGTGCCTTTGAAAATAAAATACCTGCTTGACTTCTGGTGGCTTTTGTATATGCTTTTCTGGCTGCTTATTTTTTGGCCATATATGCTTATTTTCTTGCTATTAGTGCAGGATTATATTCTCAAAATGATCACCATGCATTTCAAAGGCACTCTTATCAGCTGCAATAATGCCTTTCTCTGTTTAGCCATTCTTCTCCAATTAAGGGGGAAAAAAACTCCAACCCAAATACAAACTATGTGTGGAAAAAAAAAAAAGAAGAAAATGGAAGAAAAAGAATGAGCTCTGGACACACCTACTGGTAACAGGCCAGTTCGGAATGTGCATATTCTCAGCACCGTAGCAGAAACACAAAATTGGTGTCAAGTCCCTTCAGGACTTGAAAGTAACTTTTAAGCCCCCAACACTGTTTTTGTGGAACTGTGGCACTTGCCTGGATTAAAACTTGTATTATTTTGTGGTATATAAGCAGTATTTTTGATGTGTATTTTGAACAGCTGCTGAAGTTCTGAGTGCGTGGCCTTTGCTCTCCTTTAATATTATTAGAAAAAGTTATGATTTAATGTTACAGAATCTGCTGATTGAAAATTATTGTATCTCACTTCCAACTAAGGAGTTTGTCGCTTTTGTAATAGCAGCAAAGTTTTCTCCCTTGTTATTCTGTGTGAGAGGGAACAAGGATTTTGCTTTACAGCAGGTTCATTGTAATGTTTCTGTACAAAAAGGAAAGAAAATTAATTTTAATTATCTAAAAATGTGTCCCCTGGCTCAAAACATAGTTCTCAGATAGAAAGCAAGCAATGTTTTGGTTTCTCAGCAATTCTGTCACTTGATCACAGAGGTAATAGCACATGGGAAAATCCAGGGGGAGTTGTCTGATTTCGTGTGTTTCAGTTCAAGCACTGACATTCTTTTGATTTGTGGACTGTAATTTTCACTGACAGTATTAGCGGCTCTTAGAAGAACAGCCCCTGACAGATGATATCCATCTAACCAGCTGCTACCTAATCTGACTTCAGGCTGCTGATTGCATTGTCTGGCTGATTTGAAATACAGTAAATATTAATGACTGTTCATCTGTTATTTAAAATAAATAGAGAGTAGTGAGAGAAGTGATGGTCACATTTCATGCTTCCACTGTTACTAGCTTCTTGTCATCTGTAGTGATGGTATCAACTTTTGTGACTGACAGCTTTTCTTCTAAGGCAATTTCTTTGGTGAACTTCAATGTTGGTTTGATTTTCTCTTTTCCTCCCACAGTCTTTGTTACCCTAGTTTTCAGTATGGTCAGAAATAGTGAGATGTTTCATGTGGTGTGAGTTTAAAACAGAAAAATCAAGAGCTTAATTTCATTGTCATTCTTATGAAAATTGCCTTTCAAATTAATTAGATGTGGTCAAGAAATTACTAATAAAGTTAAGGAAATAACAAAATTAGTACATTACATGTTTGTATTCAGGCAGAGCCAGAGCTTCTTATAGGAATATCATGGTTTCAAGAATCTTTCCTTGAGCAGTTCCTGAAGCACAGGATGGAATTTATTACCAAAATTTGGAAAGAAGTTAAAGTGCAGAACAGGGTGGTGGGTATGGTTCTTCCTAATGATCAGGAAAAAATTTGCACAGGGATTTTTTGGAACTTCTTTTTGCCATATGCGATATGTATTAAAATAGATGGTTAGAAAGGTTAATAAAAACTTGAAAGCTCTTTCTGTGCTGATCATCTTTAAGATGAGTGCTATAGAAGGTTTTGATAGTAGAGTTTTCTACTTCATCTGTTCATGCTTTGTAAAACCCACAAAATGAACCCCTCACAAAACCAGTGAAACCCCACACAATTGTTTCCTGTTTCCTGAAAAGAAAACCCAAGGAAACCAAGGCAGCAATGACTCTACCATGCCTGTCATTGCTTTCATTCTGGTTTTATTGAGAGCAAGATCAAACATGCAGTGTCATAACTTTGTGCTTGAGAGAACCGCAGTGTCCCACAGTTTGTCACTCCTGAAGTCCATTTGTTCATTAAGAACTGTCCAATTTTTAAAATATTGTAAGCTTGAACGATTCCTATTAAGCTCCCCTCCCTTTAGTGAATAACCTTCTCTTTCTGTATTAGTACCTTGGCATGTTAAGGCAGACTACATTGATTTCTTTGTTTTGCATTTTAAGTCATTCTTGTTGCACACTTTTCATCAAAAATAGCTGTCATAAATCTGTCAGCTGTCAGAAATAGAAGTCAGCTTTGAAAACTTTTAAAATATTGCAATGCATTTTCATTAAACCAAGTTGTCAGCAGAGAACATATTTCTTTTCTTGACACCGTCATGTTCCATTGATGAATGACACCGGGCAGCGGTGTTTCACTTTATAGCATCAGGCCATTAGAGGACCAGCATTGCAGATGCAGGAGTGAGATGCCTGTCCCATACCAGCCTGTTTGCACCCCTCTGCTTTCACGGACAGGTGATGGAGCACTGGCACTGGTGTCTGCTCGCAGACATGGGTAGATTTGCATTGGGGGAAGTGGCTGCAAAAGCAGTGGTGTAGTAGTTTGTTGTCGTCTTAGAGAATGACAATGGTTTCATGAATCATTAAAAATGCTGATGCTTGCTGTTATAAAACAATTCGCTGAGCTATTTAGTACTGTGCATGTAAAAATATGATCACTTACTGAACTATAATTAATTTCTCTTTCTTCCTCTTTCCATGCTCTGTCAGAAGTTAGGTAGGCTGCATATAGATACTTACTCGGATGCAGATGAATTAAATAACTTGATCTTTGCCTTTGGCTTAATATCTTGGAGCCAAATGAGTTTTTAGCATTTATATACCTGAACAGCTACATTTGGATTACAGAACAGGGAATGAAACGTTTTCCTTCCCTTTTTTCCTGTCATACATATTGAAAGAACAACTACTGACATCTACTAATTAGCAAAACCCCAAAACTTTAGTCCTTCCAGATGATGAGTGGGTGGTCTAGGGAGGAAATAGTCTGTGGTAAACTGTTTTATTCTTTGGGTATGTAGCCATCGTTGTCATTTAGATAGCTTGCAAGTTAAAGGTTTGTGCCTGTAGACAGCAGGGCCCTGGGTGGGGCAGGTCTTCAGGCCATTTCCTCTTCTAGCCCTTTGCCTCTTGGCTCTCTAGTCTCCATTCAGTCTTTCAAGTAGCCTCCAAATGTGAAAAGGTGGATTAGCATATAAAGATGTTACAGAACTGGTGTATGATGCAAATAATCAGGATGGCTGTCTCGTTGTAACTGTGTTTCCCTTTTCCCACTGCTTTCCTTTTAATAGCTGCCAAAAAGCAATCATATTTTCATTTGCCAAAATTAAAAATAGACTCTCATGTGTACGCTCACTTTGATTTTGTTGGGAAGAAGAATGCTTGACTAGCCCCTCTGAAGGTATTGCATTTATCTTCTAGAAAGGTTAGTGTTTTCCTCAGACTTCCGTAGCACCTCTCAGACACTGTATGGATATTGAAACCAGGTTAAGCAAATATTTGGAACTGCTCTTACCTATTCTTAATCATTTCCACGTGTAGCGGCCTGGATAGGCTATCCCAGATAGGCTGTTTTTAAATCGCTCCAGAGTTGATAGGTAGATATTGATGTATTCTGTGAATTTATGTGTTGGTAGCTTTGCAGAGATTAACACATTAATCTTTTGCTGCAATTTAATAAACACTTCATTATCTTCATATCCTGAATTGAAAACCTGTTCCAGATTTGGACCTAGCTTGTCCTAGCACTCATACTGTTTAGATCAGAGTTTGGGTTGGACTTAGGAAACATAATGGCTGTTTCTTATGCTTTGATCAGCCAAAAAAAAAAAAGTATGGATTTTGTGTCAAGTTTCTCTGTTACAATCCTAAAATTCTACCTAAATCCTAAAATAGGAGGCATAATCTGAAGAAAAAACCCTCCCTTTTAAAAACACCAGTCATAATATTCCTTAAAATGGACCCTGAATTTTTAAGTAATTTTTTTCTTTCTATTTGTTTTTAAGTTTTATCTTTCCATCACTCCTTATTTTCTTAATTCTCCTGCTAGAAAAGCTGGTTTTACAAAGAGAAACTGAAGTGAAAAGGCATATGGCTTTTTATTGCTGTTGTGGGATTTATTCTTGGAGCCGTAACAAAATTATAAGGCGAAAAAAAAGTAAGGGTGTTTTTTGTTGGTTTTACCTTCTGCTTCATTATGTGTTTAGTTCAGTAGATAAACTAATAGCAACATCTGTATCACAATGAATTAATTTAATGGAAGAAATTTGGGAGCAGTAAATTTGGGACACAGCAACAAGCTTCAGTGTAGAGAGAATTAAAGCAGCACCTTTCCAAATTTTGTATAATTAAAACATTTTAAGATGCTACATGATTAAATAAATCATGAAATAATGTCTAGATATTATAATAAGAGAATTCCAATAGAAGATATAAGCATAATTTACAGAAATCCTAGTGATCTAAATGAGGTAAGCTGTAGAGACTTACATCCACCCGTAACTTATATTGAGTTTGCAAGATGTAGAATCAGTTATATTTAATTATCATAGAATCATAGAATTGTAGGGGTTGGAAGGGACCTTGAGAGATCATCGGGTCCAACCCCCTGCCAAAGCAGCTCCCTAGGACATTTCACTCAGATAGGCGTCCAGACAGGTCTTGAATATCTCCAGAGAAGGAGACTCCACCACCTCCCTGGGCAGCCTGTCCCAGTGCTCTGTCACCCTCACTGTGAAAAAGTTCTTCCGCATGTTGGTGCGGAACTTCCTGTGCTCCAACTTGCAGCCATTGCCCCTTGTCCTGTCTCCACAGACCACTGAAAAGGGGCTGGCTGATTCCCCCTGCATCCCCTGCTTAAGATAATTATAAACATTAATTAGGTCCCCCCATAGTCTTCTCTTCTCAAGGCTGAACAGTCCCAACTTACTCAGCCTTTCCTCATAGGGGAGATGCTCCAGGCCCTTAATCATCTTCGTAGCCCTTCTTTGGACTCTCTCCAGGAGATCCCTGTCCTTTTTATACCAGGGAGCCCAGAACTGGACACAATACTCCAGGTGGGGCCTGACCAGGGCAGAGTAGAGGGGGAGGATCTCCTCCTTTGACCTGCTGGCCACACTCCTCCTGATGCACCCCAGAATCCCATTGGCTCTCTTAGCCACCGAGGCACACTGCTGGCTCATGGCCAACCTGTCATCCACCAGGACCCCCAGGTCCTTCTCCACTGAGCTCTTCTCCAGCAGGTCATCCCCCAGCCTGTACTGATAGAAACGGTTGTTCCTTCCCAGGTGCAAGACTTTACACTTGCTTTTGTTGAACTTCATCTGGTTTCTCCCTGCCCAGCTCTCCAGCCTGTCCAGGTCTCGCTGGATGGCAGCGCAGTGTTCCTGCGTGTCAGCCACTCCTCCCAGCTTTGTATCATCGGCGTACTTGCTGAGATATTCTGGTTAACAGAAATAGACAACGTGGAAGAAAATGAATAAATAAAACTTCAAATTTTTAAAGTTACATGTAGGACTGTCCTGTCAAAGAGCAGCAGACCAGCGTTCAACAGGAGGGCATGTGGCATATCGCATCCTGACTTGTTCAATACAGTCCTTTTTGAAATAGAGAGGAGAGCAATTTTCAGTGTGAACCATGAGTCAGGAAGGAGACAGGATAGACTCCTGGAAGTCAACGGAACAGCCTCTGGGGGCCTCTGGGGAAAAGTGATGTTTCATCCCTTCTGTGGCTGGCTGTGTTTTGGCTCTGTTACAAGCATCCTGTGAGACTGGGCAAGTCTGCTTTGGAGAAATTGTGGGTATAACACACATGGGTAACGAAGAGAAGGAATGTGGTATGGCTAGCTTGGATTTTGTTATACAGTATAAATGTGTGTAAGCAGTGTAACCCATGTCTGGGTTGGCAAGGAACAAACATGAAAGAACACTTCCCAATTGATCCTTCCTCTTGTATGTTGATGTTTCTATGAATCTGATCTCGTGGGGAGGGGTTGACATGTTCTACCTCATAAGAGAAGATATGTTAGTTAATGTACGTTGTATTTCACAAATCTTTTGGGATTCCTCTGGTGGGATTAGGATGATCCATTTGGTATTTCTTGTTTGGATTTGTGAAAGGTGTTTGACAAGGTCTAAAAGCTCTAAAGAAGACTTAACAGCCATAGTGTAAGAGAGAAAGTTTGTCTAGAGATAAGGAAAAAAAAAATTAAATGTAGGAAATAGAGGGGAAGGGTAAATACCAAGGTTTTATTGTCAACAGTAGAAGGTCACCAGCAGGTTTTTTCAGAGATGACTGCTTGAGACTTGTGCTCTTGAACAGAACTTTAAATGAGCTATAGAGGGAATCAGGGGATGGTAAAACTGAGAGGTCATCCAGAGTTTTTTGTGTGGTAGAGACTGGGTCTGCAACAGACTTTGATGTTTAGTACTTGATGAAGATGAAACTGACTTCAGTTAAATATTGAGGGTTGTTTATTTTTTCTCCTCAACAATTTTATATATGAAGTACTGAGCTCTGAGATAGCTGTTACAACTGAGGACTGAGATCTTCTGCTTACAACTGATAGCTTAAAAAAATCTCTGTGCTCAGTAGCACAGAGGTAGTATAGATTTTTTTTTAATTTTATTTTTTTTATTTTTACATCACAGATTGGTGCTTTTTAATGCTGACGACTTTGTGTAGGTTTCCTTTAGAAAAAAAGACTTCATTTCCTAATGGTACATGAGATACATTTAACTTCCTGTATCAGCATCAATAGATGAATATGTAAATTACATGTTTATGTTTAAAAATGTAAATTTTACTGTCTATTTTTCTAAGATTGTACTTCCAAACTAGGGATTTTAAATGCTAGAATACAGATGCTATTTGTTTGTGGATTTACTGTATAGGACAACATTCATCATACTTGTGTTAAGTTTATATAGTGCTTTTTGATTTTTATTGACATTTAAGATGGTGTGAATTTTTTCATAGCAATTTAAAATTATTTTTTCTAGTTGTATTGCAATTGTAATTGTTGCTGGTAAGATGGAGAGGCATTCCTACTATTCAGTGATGTAGGCATGGAAATGTATTCACCAAGTGTAAATATGAGCACTTGTTTGTATTCTGTCTGTTACCTGATAGGTGGGAGTCTAATTTAATAATAAAAGAGGGCTAGAGAAGTTCAGTTCTATTTTCTTAAAACCAAGGGGAAGATCTGAAATAGGCTAGGGAATGTTCTTGGAGTAACTGCATTGGTGACCCAATGAGAAGTACCTGCCTGTTCTTGCTGTCCACTTTGATGACCCTCACTGAAGGCTAACTTCAGCTAGTGTGAGGCTCCGCTCCCTGCTCTCTGGTGACAGGTTTCCGCTCTGAATCTTCCTGGAGGAGCAGCTGTAATCTGGCCAGAACCACTCTCCTATTATCAACCGCTGAGGGAGCATAAGCAGATTAGTGAGCGGAGCTAAAGTTGGCTCCTGTGAAAGTTTCCAGATGCTATTGAAGGTCCAGTTTAAAGGAGTGCCTTGGGTGCCTAAAGACCTAAATTCCTTGACTTTGACAGAGTCCAGATGCCTTACTCAGTGCTGTGAATGTGTTTCTCAGAAGTGATTACATTGTAGGAGTGTGCTTGTTATCTGTATAGCCGATTCTCTCTCACACCCCTTCCTGGTAGCAATCCCGGCCTTGGCATGCCATTCTGGCTGCTCCTCTCCTTTGCCTTCATCCCCTTTGGCAAAGAAGCCCCCACAAAGCTGGGGGATGGAGTAAACCAGTTTTCATGAACAGCATGCAATTAAGTGGGGATGGTCCAGGTCCTGGCACAGGGCACCTGTTGCTCCTGTTGTTCACCAGTCAGGTTGCCTGTGTTGTTATTTTGGTTGAGTTCAGGCCAAAATACAATGGTATCCAGCTGCCTTTGTTGATACTTAATCTCCTTTGGTGCTTCAGTGTGTACAAGTTCCAGGATTGGATTCCTCTGGTTTGTCTTGTCAAGTAAATGTCACAATATAATGAGGTTAGCTGGGTAAGAGTATTAGCTGAGTTACCTGCTTCTCCGTGTTAACAGCATGGCAGCTCGCATGGGTAGTGCTGAAGCTGTTGGTGGTACCACTCCATTAAACTAGGAAGACTCTATTTTCTATTGAGTGCATACAGCTATGTTGAAACTTGAGTGTATTGAGCTGCTTCTGGTCAATATTTCACTAAATCTACAGAAGTTATTTAAATTAAAAAATGTTGGAATGAATAATCTCTTCAGGTTTTTCAACAGCAACTGAAAAAGCTACACACACAAAAAATAGAACAAATTTACAAATTATGAAAGGGATGCCAGTTTATTTTATTCTTTGTTGTTTAAAATTTTAATAATGGCAAATTTAAGTGGAGTTAATGAGCCCTAAATGGAAATCAGAAGCAAAGCTTCAGATCATACTTACTTTATTTCCATTTTTGATAAATATTGAGAACTAGTATATAAGTTGCATTTATGTGTTTCTCAAGAACTGGTGCAAAGTTAAGTGTCATGGCATTTTTATCTTCAGAATGTGAACTTACAGGATATTTTCCCCCTTTTATGTTTCAGTATTTGTCCTTTTAAGGGAATATATATAGCAGTGGCGCTTTGGCAGATATTATACTGTAGAAATGTGATGTGGAGTTCGCTGCATGCCATGCATTAAATGCTTTTGTATAGGTCGTTTGCTTTTCAGCATAAAACATTAAGTGCTTTCAGATCTATCACTGAAAGATGTTTTGCGGGAACTGGGTACTGATATGACAGTAAGGTTTGATTTGTTATGGCACTCGCTATTACACATTACAGGAGCACTTAGTGAAATCTCCCTGACTCCCATTTGTTCCAAAAGAAATCCCTTGTCGATAAAAATAGCTTTTATTCAAAGTACAGAGGTTTACAGAGTTCTTGGCACTGGTTTTGTGGTAAATATTAACTGGTAAGTCATAATTTGATATTTTATGTTTAGTTTATTCATTCATTTGAAACATGTTAGCTAAAACTGGGATCCTGCCATTGCAGGTGCGTGTCTGCTCTAATGATGCAATGCCGAAGAGCAGATCCTAATCTGAAATTTGTGTCTGTAAGCTTGTGTTTGTCTGCATAGAATCATAGAATGTATAAGGTTGGAAGGGACCTTTAGAGGCCATCCAGTCCACACACACACCCATACCCACCCCCACCCCACCCGTACTCCTCCCCACAGTAAGCAGGGACAACTTCACTAGATAAGGTCGCTCACAGGCACATCAAGCCTGATTTTAAATGTCTCTAAGGATGGGGCCTCCACTACCACTCTGGGCAATGTGCTTGGGTGATCCACCACCCTCATATTGAAGAACTTTTTCCTAATATCCAACCTAAATCTCCCTTTTTTTAGTTCAAAACCACTACCCCTTGTCCTGCTGCTATGTGCCCTTGTGAACAGTTCTTCCCCAGCTTTCTTATAGGCACCTGTCAGGTACTGGAAGGCCGCTATAAGGTCCCCCTGGAGCCTTCTCTTCTTCAGGCAAGCTCAACAAGGCCAACTCCCTTAGCTCATTGTCATAGGAAAGGTGCTCCAGCCCTTGGATCATTTTTGTGGTCTCCTCTGGACACAGAAGAGGAGAATATACATACATATACAGGAGAATACTGTGTCTTATTTGAGTGCTTCAATTCTGCTAGTGTTTGTAAGAGAGGTTCCCTGTCCAAAATTCACCTGCAGCTGTATGTTGGTTGAGTTAGGAACTGGATCTCCAATGTTAACATACTGACTTTTTTTGGTAGCATTGCAAAAGACAAAATGTCATTTTTACAAGATCTTGGCCATTATTTTTCATGCTTTGGGGTTTAAACAGCAGCTAGTGCATGCAAATTGTAAGAAAATTGTTGTGGTTGATGTTTTTAGATAAGCCTAAATGTTCTTTATAGAAGCCCCTTCTCACATCGTATTTATGTCGGGCAGGTGAACATAAGCTCAGCGCTCCCACAACTGCTCTGGAGCATCTGGTTTGAAAGCTGAGCATGTGGAGGCTGCCAGGAGCTGGCAGTCACTGCCGTGGGGAGCTGCTCCAGCCCTTTCGGGCTTCTGCAGCCCGGAGTTGTCCTTCATAATGAATATTCTCTTTCTGTTCTCAGCGTGTGAGTAATTAGTGGGAGAAACTATTGCAGAACAAAGTACAGACAGGTACAGGGTCATCATGGCCAGGTGTTTAATTATTACCATTAGGAAGCATTTGGAAGTTCCTGGTGTGTGCTTTCGGAAGCTTAGCAGTAACTGAATCCCTCTGAATTTTGATGGATTTGTCCATTGTATTAAAGGATGATTAAAATGATTAGATACACAATGCTGAAGCGTTAACTTTCTGAATGTCTTTATCAAGAAGTGGTAATAATAATATTCTACTTGGTGTGTTATACACATCATACTCCTTTTAGTTGATCCCCCTCTCCTGCCCCCACAACTGTGCTGGATTTTAATCAACATACTTGAAAAGAAGTATCAAAACTTGTGCATTTATAATAGTACCTCTAGTAGCAATATTATCGTGCTCTCAAAAAGGTACTCATCATATAGGAAAGGACATAGAGTTAGGGTCAGTTATAGTCATCCTCAAGAAAATTACTGGGGCTGCACAGGAAGCAGATAGCTTTCCTTTTTACTGGGGAAAAAGCAGCACTGAGTGAAAAGAAACTTTTCTCTCTGGGCTCAGGACTTTGTTATGAAATGACTTGGAGTGAAAAAGGTGCTTTTCACCGAGGTACAACCAGAAAAACCCACTTGTTGCTCCCAGTGAATGCTCTGAACCCAGAAAATGTAATTTTTTCCATCTTGTTTTTAAAAACACATCTTTCCTTGTGGCAGCTTACTTGCCGTTCTGTTCTCGCTCCTGTTTCATAGTAGGAAGAACATGGAGACACGAGCTACCTCTTGTGTTCAGTCTCTTTAATTGCACCCATGAACATTTTTTTGATCATCCCCCTACCCGAACCCGAGGCTGGATAACTCCTTGTTTTTATTGTTAGATTTCAGAAGTTCTTCTGAAAGATGGAGTTTGGTAGCAGCAGTGCTGTGCTGTTGTACAGATGAAGCAAAATTCTACCTGTATGTCTTTTAGCAAGAGACACACTTTTTTTGAAGATGTAGTTATGGCAGAGCTGGTCTTTATTGGTGAAAATTGGTCAATCTTAAGGAAATTAAAAATCTTAATTAATTACCCTTTATTTTTCTGTTAAAATGCTGCAGAATCTGTATCTTATTTAGAGATACATAGGATAAAATAACCATAGGTGCAGTTTTATGGCATGCATTCTTTTGTGTTTGTTCAACAGATAATAGAAATTGTATTGCAGGTCCAAACAAATGTCTGTGACTGTTGGATCTTTTTTTTTTCCCCCAGGCATTTAGGAAGTCTTTTTGTTATGTTTAAACTATGTTTGGGATGAATCTAGCCTTTTAATTTGCAATGTTAGTGTGTCTGTTTTGTCTTAAAGGATTCCAATATTATTAACTTCTGTAGAAGGAACACATATTACAATACTACAAGCTTTTACAACATACTACAATATTGAAAGTTATTGACAGTTCTATTTGATGTTACAGGGTAGGGCTCCTCTACCTTCTTGATTTGTGGACTCCTAGACATTTTTCAGTAGAGGCTTGATAACCTTTAGTCCTTTCTAAATTACTTATTTCTATTCCACTTGTCTCCAATGGTTGGAATATATCAGATGTGTGAATCTGTTTTGAATCTGAAATTCAGAAAAAAACAAACAGAATGTTAATAAGTTTTGGAGGTCAAAGACTAACTCTGAATGGTTTGGGGTGGCTACAGTATCATTGCAAATGGAAAACCATAGTTTGTTTACTTCACTAATTAGCCAGTTTATAGAGAAAAAATACTGCTTTATTTCTGATTGAGTTGCGTGCAGAACATCAAATACAGGACCATGACTGGTGTCCAGTGCAAATTTCTTGCTTGAGTTCCAACATTCTATTTGGTGCAAACTAGTAAAACGGCAGACTTGGGAGGGTTTAAAAATGGGTATCTGTGAGTATGATGGGGTGTCAGAGTACTTCCCACTGCAACTGTTGTCACCCGTCCTGGAAAGAGGGAAACGTTCCGATGGTTGCAGTAGGGTTGTCTTGAGGGTTTCCATTCAGCTTTTGTTCATCCACAGGTGCATGAAGACAGGCTTTCTAACTCAGGTTTTTTCAGTAGTTATCTAGCGTCAGCTGTAAGTGGGTGCACAAATATTAACAGTGTGCAGGAAATGCCCGCACAAGGGATGGAGACTTTCAGGTGTTGGAGTGCTGTCTCCTCCATAACAGTTTAATATTTCTGAACACAGAATATGTGTTCATGTTTGTATATGAGATGGATTTCTCTGATGATAAAAGCAGTCCTTTTCAATCATTTTATTCCCCTTTTATCTTGGAATTTCTTTTTGCTTCGTGTTACTGGTAGGTAGCTGAAGAAGATTTGTCATTCTTTCTAGTGTAGTTGAACACTCAAATGTTTTTGTTGTCTGTGGTGTAGCAGAAATGTAGTGCAAAATACTTCAACTGCATCTTCTCTTTCTGTGCCTTTTAAAAGACTAGAGATGCTTGTATAGAGACACGAGGGATAGTTTGTTTTCCATTTCACTAAATTGTGTTCCATTAAGCACAGTATTTACTTTTAAGTGATCTATTTTCTAGAGCTTTATTTCTTACAGCGTTTTGTGTGTTTCACAGATTTTTACCATCGTGCAGACTTGTATGTATTTCACATTGCCTTGGAATATGCTTTAAGTGTTATTTTCTTTCTATGTACAAATGTATTTCTCTTCCTTATGTTATCACAACAGCTAGTAAACTCAGCTGCCGTTCCTCAGGAGCTTTGATTTTCTGGTAGTTTGTATCCTTGGCTTGTATTGCACCGTTTGGCTGCGGGCACCAAGCCGTTGAGCGCTCTTGCTTGTTAGGTTTGTCTGGGTGCAGTTTGCTTATGGGTTTCCCATGATTTGTCTGATGTGTGCAAGTTTTGTAGTTTATTTGTCCACAAAATCCAGTCCAGATCCCTTATGAGCCTCGTGTGTGGACATTTATTTAGATGAGAGGAAAATGGATTAACTTCTACCTTTGGCTGGGATGTGGAGGCATTGAGCTTCTCTCCCATACTCTTCTCCGAGGTCTGGCAGGGCAGGACAGAGACACCTCATAGACCTATCAGATCTTGCAAATGCTGATAGAAGTACTGTTAAATGACAACAGTTTTGAAAAAGACACCTCTTCAGATATTTTCAAATACATACATTTTCAGATTTTTATTTGCAGTGAACAATTTCCTCTTGGATGAGGGTAGGTGTTTGTTTAAACACACTGTGTTTGCAGCCTTAGTGTTCTTAAATGAAGAAATTCACTCAGGTTTTATTTTGCTATAATGAAATATCTCGGCCTGAATTTAAGGGAGAGAAGTGGGTGTCTGCTGTGTGCACGTGGCTCTGCCTTGGAGGCTCCTGGCCAAGCCTCGGAGACGGCATTTATGCTTCTATGAATCTGGCTGTTTCCAGTAAATGGTGCTCATCTCAAAGCAGTATCTTTCGCTGGGAGACAGTGCTTTTACGGCTAGGCAAGTAGGTACAGTCACTTCAAGGGGGGAAAGCATTTCACTCTTGTTTTATATGTTTAGGAAGCTACTGCTGCTTTTTTCGCTTCCCCCAATTTAAACTGCTTTATCTGATTCAGGATATTTCAAGTTATTATTCTAGATAGTCACTTAAATAAAAATAAACAATTTAAAATACATCATTAAAAAGTATGTTTTGCCCAAAATGGAGTCAATGATGTGTCCCACAGGACCAGAAAACGGACCGTACAATATTATGGACAATTTAAAATGGGCAAATTTAATTATAGCAGGAGTGTGCAATTACTGAATGAGGTATGAGAGACATGGGAAATGTTCCCATCTAAATAATGACCAGAATGTGCTTGTTCTAATAATATTCCGTAACACATTTAGGGTCCTAGGATTACAACACTTTCAGGTTATTAGAAGATGATGATAATAGTGTGTTTTATTACCAAATTACTACCATACTCTCTGAGGTATGAAGTGATATTAATGACCATTTTCAATAAGAAATAACATTTTGCAACATCAGTAGCATTTAACCATATTAAAATATGTTCCGTTGTGCAGTAAAGCCCTGGGGTACAGAGATGAAAACTGAAGAGTTTAATTTTGAGATGCAATTGGGAAATTATATGGACATTCAAAAAACCTTTAGGGTAAAAATACATTAATGAAGTACGTTTTTTAACTATTTGCAATAAATAAAAAGATGCATGTATATTACCTGGTTGTAATTTTGGTTTATAGAAATGTTAAAATCAGTGCATGACCTACATTCTGTTTAGTGTGCTATATAAAATTTCAATTATCTAAGTGTCTGTTAAATCTAGAAATGAACCAATAAAATGGAAAATTAGTACATATATGTAAATGAATGCTGGCTGGAATGTATATTAAAAATATTTTTCAGAATGGAGACGACTTTATAGAATAGGTGACAAGATAACATTCATTTTCTCTCGTAGCATAATTTTTTAATGAGGAGCTCTGTGTTCATGCTATTTACCAACAGCCATTCTTTACAGATTTGTCTGCTGCTTTTTCTGTAAATATTGCAATATTTGTTTTGCCAAGGTCAGATGCTCAGACTTGGTGGCATTATTGTTATTGATCTCATCAACTGTAACTCTTGTGCCATCTGGTTAAGTTACTATGTTAATTCCAAGTAAATAAGTTAATTCCAGTCACTCAGAACTGCCAAAGAGGAAAATTTATGATGTCAAAATATGTCTCTGAAGCTAAATAAACCCTCTGTACATATTGTATGTTATGGAATGTAGTAAAAACTAAAGATGCCTTTTCCTGTGGGAGCATTACATTCATTTGTTCAAAACAAATCTGAGTTTTATTTAGAGCCATAAAAATATGGAAATCATATTGTGGTTTTATAGTAACTGTAAAATACCATAAAATATTTGCAAGTTACCATCTTGCTGTTGATTCAGCAATTGAAGAATCACATATGATACACATACTAACTGTACATGATACCATTTTATATTACACATATGTAATTGTTTAATGGGCTCAATAGGATACATTAAGGATTGGTTTGCTGTGACCTTGGACAACATCAGGTATGGAAGTGTCAGAATCGCAAAGCTTGCCATGGGTCTGTACAGAAATAATGGGACTAACCTGCAGTCTGTTCACTTGGAGCTTTAGTTCTCCTTAGAAATATGAAAGTTAAAACTACCCTTTAATTCTGTGCTAGATCATGGGAGCTTCAGTTCTCGCTCTCCCTTAGTGTTCAAAGATCCTGATTTGAGTGCTGAACATATAAGCTGTTACCTTTTAAATATTCTTGGGAAAGTTGGTCACAAGAGCATCATTTTCATGCTGCATGAGAACTGCTTCAAAAATTGAAGCATTTGGGGCTTAAGCAAAAACCCATGTCACAAAACTGGGTTAAAATCACAAGAGTTGGGTGAAATTTTAAAGAATGAAAACACTGGAATTTTATTTTGGACTTGAATGAGACCTGGTTCAGCTCCTATTTGCTGTGTATCCTTTTTTTGCCACACTGTTTTAAAGTGTCAGTTTGGAATGACTCCATCCATAACTCTGTTGCTTTTCTTATATTCTAGTATTTCAGATAAAAATAAGATGTTTTGTTCTATTCATAAAAAGAAACTTTTCAGGACTGGGTCAGATAATAAAATCCAGAGTTCCATGAGTCTTCGTGGCTTAGAGCTGTAGGGCACAGAAGTGAAGTCTGGTAGCTTTGATATTGGAGCATGGCTCCAGGAGCTGTTGTGTCTAAATGAACAAGAAGGATTAAAAGTCTCTTGGGGAAGGATTAGTGTTTGGTGGCAAAATATGCAAATTCCTTGCTTGGTAACATGGCGTGTAATGCAATTTGAGATGGAGTTTTAACTAGTCTAGTTTTCTGCATGTAAAGTTAAAAAGCAATATAGAGAGTTAAATATGCAGCTATTTTTTTTTAGGTTGGTCTGATGATTTAATATTGTAACAGAAAGGGCGTGTGGGCTGTCTTCTTGCCAGCTGATGGGCCATGCCCAGTTGGGAGAACACCTCCGGGGTGTCTGCCTATCCTAGTTTGTTGTGTTCTCTAATGGCACAAGGAGAGAAGAGTGTTCAGAGCTGTGATGACTGTGGAGATTATAGTACTGTTTGTTTTGTAAACCCAATTGATGGCAGAACCATCAATGCATGTGTTTTCCTGCGTTAAGGGTGTATAGAAATGATACCAAGTTTGATTTGTCCCTTCCAACCCAAACCATTTTAGGATTCTATGATTCAACTTTTTGTAATGATTTTCAAGTCTCACTTATCATTTAGGAATGCTCTGTGAATCACAGGCAGTCATGAGTATATGTGTGCGTGTATGTTTATATATCCATGTTTACATGCACACTTGTAATGTATTCCCTAGAACAGAGCTGCTCAGTGGTTACGTGTGTTCCAGCCTTAGTTAAACTCTCTTGCTCTGTTGTGTCTTCAAACTCTTGTACTTTCCAAGGGCCTAAACCCATCGGTAATTCAGGCACAGATTTCTACAGGAAAATACTGTCAATTTGAAGATCACATTTAAATTTAAGATTGTACATGTATAAATAATGACGTGTATTAAAAATTATATAAGCTTGAAGAATGTTTTGAAAACAATTTAGTTTGGCTGGCTTTGAATAAAATGCATCACGCCTTTTTATATGTGTTCTCCTCTGTATTTCATATAAAAGAGCTGTAGTAACAAAGCCACTGTTTATTTGAACCAAAATAGTTAAACCATAGTTCAGCTGTGTAGGTAATTGATGAGTCTAGACCACTCTAAGGGTTTTTATGAAGGGAGCTCCAGTGTCTTTACAGAGGATACTATGGTGGGTTTTGGTGGTTTTTGTTTTTTGTTTGTTTGTTTTTTTTTTTTTTAACTTGACACAGAGAGGACTCACTATTTCTGCACTCCTGTGTGGGCTGAGTGCACTGAGAGTCCTCCTCTGGTCTTTCTGTGTCCTGGACAAAATGTGTTAGGATAGCGCAGATTTGGCCAGAGAGTCATAGCTTTTTACTTTTCTAACACAAAAAGATGGATAATGGACTCAAAAATGTGTAGAAAAAAGAGTCTGCCAGCAGGAGAAGATGGTTGCTGTGCCTGGTGACAAGAAGAAAGTGGGAGCTATGGAGGGGAAAGGGGCTGAAGTGGTATTAGTCCTACCTGAACTCTGAAAGAGAGACCAGAAGCAATTTGAAGAGTTCTTTTTATCCTTTACCCTTTTCCCCTCCCTTCTGGAGCTGTGGCCTGGAGTTGTAGTTGTCCAGTGGGGGAGCCTGCACAGGGAGAAGTCTGTAGAGGTAAGTCCCCTTCTGTGGTTGCTGCCCTGGACTGTGTGGGATGCCCAGGGCAGCACTGTGCTCACCCCACACCGCTGGAATAACAGCTGGAGGGAAGCAGTGGTCTAGTGTTGGTGAGGGTAGTCTGGATTTTGAGAAATGGAAATATTTACTGTAATCTTAAAAGTATGCCAGATGGAGATATCTTAATTCTCTTGATAAAATCTAAATATTCTTAGTTGTACTGCAGCCAGTGCTGCTCTCACCACAGTTATCGAGACCTGGGGAGCACAAGCAGCCTGTTGTTGTTTAATTTACTGGAATAAGTGTAATTCTTTAGTGAATAGCTGAAATTACTAGGTGTAGCCAATAGCACTAAATAGCTTACAAAGTGACATATAAAGCTTTGGTCCAAAGCTTATCTGTTTGTTTTGGGTTATCAGAAGATTCCTCTTCGTATTCTACATAAATTTTTATCTGTTTATTATCAAATGGAGCCCTGGGTTTTGTAGCTTGAATGCTGACATTCTTTTCCAAGTACTGCTTGTGCATCTGATTTGCAAGTGAGGGGTTTGGCAGGGTAGCTCCATTTTCAGGCTGCGTGGAAGATGCACAAACTGTTCAGCAGAGGTCACTGTAAGTTTGTGGTTGAGACGTTTTAATGTGTCTTATCAAAACGTGGTACTGAAAGTATTACCCTTATGATCAGGAAATTCTTGTGTCTGCATTAGCTTTGAAATGGAACAGTATGAATTTTAAGAAAGGTAATTTATATGGAAGTAGAAAGTGGAGGTGATTTTAAGATTTCAAGCAAACTTAGATTTACGAAATGTGACATATATCCAGATTAAACATCATCTTTAGAATTACTGACCTTTATCTAAATGATGACTTCTGTAGAAGTACCTCCTCCTCCATCCAAAATGTGTCACTCCTCCATTCCCCCAAAAGCTAGGTGTGTCAGTGCTGTTGCCCAGCACAAATGCTTGCACCATCCCAAAGGCTACTTGTCCAGCACTTAAAGACCACAAAGTGAAGTCAGGAGGAGAGTGGCTTTCCTGGTTTCGTGCCTTGCTAAAGGCAACATTAAAATCTTTCTCTTTCATAATTCAGTGTCTGAACTAGTTCCTAATTGTATTGCATTTGCTGTTCTAAAAGCGATTTCAATCATCTGTACCAACCTTCTGGGTGAAACAAGTTTATTCCTCCAGAGGCAGGTAAGAATCTGTGTTCTGGACTGCTGCCATAGTGCTCGTCTTGCAGAGGTGATACATGCGCCTGGATGTGCAGTGCTGTAATCTCTCCAGCAAAAAGGGGTCAGCTGCAAATGAATAGGACTCCTTTCTCCCCATCAATATTACTCCTATCTGTTAATCTCATACCCGAATCTGATGTGAGAGTTTCGGTTCTCTGATGTTACTGTCTTACACCAACTGTTTGTCCCACCTGGATCCCTCATGGTGCTGCTTATATTTGCCACGACCTGTGTATCTTCTACAAAGAAGACAGCTGTGAACTCCATTTTCCAAACTCTGTGTGTTTTGTCTTTTCTTTATCATCAAGGTAAATTTTTTAAGCTGTATGGCAGCAAATAACCTTTTGCTGCTGTTTTCCTTCTGGATGGTGTACCTCTTACCCTACCATTGTGTTGGGGGTATCAGTAGCAGTCATCATCTGCTGCCTGAAAATGTTTATCCATTTTCAAACAAACTAAACAGGCCATGGAGCTTCTGTGAAAAATGCTGGTTTAAAGCTTTTTGTTTTATTGCTACCAGTCACCAACTGTAGCCATGAAAAGTAGTCCTTGGGAGAAATCTTAAAAGTCACCCTTCTTCTAAAGACAACTTCCAATTTTGATTAACCAGGAAGTTAATGAAGCTTTCGAGTGTTTTGGATTTTTCACTTGATCTTAGTTCTTCAAGGGCTTATGTAATCTTATTATGGAAATAGTGCCAACAGATGTTTGCAATTTTGTATTCGCTGCAGATCTCTCACTGCATAGACATGAGAGACATTGAGAGTGGAGAAAAGCAGGTGGAGTTAAAATTGTTGCCGGGTGTTTGAATGGAACAAGAAGGAGCTCCAGTTTCATTCAGGAAAGTATAGGAAGGAGGAGTTTGTTTAAGCAAGGGCAATGCATGGTGGAAATGATGTTTGTGAAGTTTACTCTAGGAGGAATTTTTAGTTCCATCAGCAAATAGGGCCATCTCATTGTCTGCTATCTCTTTGTCACTTCACAAAAGGCTTTTGTGGTTGCACTGAGGTGAAGTAAACGGAAAGCCAGCATGGCGAACCTTGCAACGCACCGTGCATGTATTTGTGACTTTGGAAAGAACTGATTTTGTCAGTTGCCAGAAACAGGAACTGTGGCCTTAGTTATGTGCCTCTGTATGGTCCTGTGTCTCTTCAATTGTGTTCTGGTTTAGTCACTATTTACAATTCCATATTTTGTAAGTCAGAAATCCTCCCCAAAGAATGTGCTGGGGCTGGAAGGACACTTATTGGTCAATGTCATTTGCGTGTTCCTCCTCCTTGCCATGGTGAAGTCATTTGAGTATACTTCACTCCCAAAGATGCACTTGGGGCAAAGGTGGGTGTTGGAGGGGTTGGTCTGCCCCTCAGGACAAAGAATCATGGCTCTGGCTTTGGTAAGACTCTGAACCCCGACACAGTGAGCTCTGGTGAGGCCCTGATGGCATGATGGGAGGTGGTGGGCAGCAGAATTGGAGATGCAGGTTTCAAGCTCCCTCCCCTGCTGAAGGGAAAAAACAGGTGCTGAAAGTCAAACACGCACAGCTATGAGCACAGAAGGAGCACTGATGCCTCAAAACACAGGGTTTGAAAATAGCACTGTTGGTGTGAAGTTGATGTTCTCTTTGTTCCTTTCTCTGCAGCATAATGAGGCAAAGTCAAATAAGCCAAAGTGAATAGAAGTACAGGCTTAAAGATACACTTAAAACTTCAGCCAGAATTTCAAAAATACACAGAAAGCTGTAGCCCCTTGCAATATTTCTTCTCTGTGACTGTAATTTCTATAAACTGTGATGTCCTATATGAATATTGCATGCTTCCTTCCAGTTGGGTCTTCTGAAGATGAGCTGCACTAATTAGGCTAATGTTAAGATAGTAACTACCTGTAAGTCAGCAGGAGTAAATTTCTACTGCTGGACTACACCTTATCACAAAATTCCCTTTTAATAGGATACAAAATATTCTTTTTGAGTTGTTGGCTTGGAATATTCATGATTCTTTCTGTAAAGAGGATGTGACTGAGGTAATGCATTTATGGAGATGTCTGTGTGGATAGCAGAAGACTTTACATGAAGCATTGTTTACGGACAAGGGTTTGCTGTCTGGACCAGGTCAGTAAGTCTGCAGTGTCATTCTGTGGTGGGCCCGCAGCTGAAGCACGCTTCAGCTTGCAGTATTTTGTGTGCTGCCGTGCAGATGCAGTTTGGGATTCCTGGCACAGGTATCTCTGAAGAAAAAAACTGATTCTGAAGTACTTAGGAACAGCTCATCTTCCTCATAGGGAGCTGACAGAAACTGCTGGGCTTACAGATTCTTTCTGTTAAAGAACGCAGTGCCTGTCTTGATGCCTTCAGAACTGAAACATTTTGGTCTGGCAGTCACTTTTTCTTTTCTCTTTTTTAAAAAATATTATTTTTAAAATCACACCCTCCCCCCAAAATCCTAAGCAAATGTTGGTATCGCCTCCAAGAATTTGGTGCATGGTGGAGAAGAGGGTGCGCATATGATGGGCTGACTAGGGATCCTGAAAACGAAAAGGCGAGTCCTTTTTCATTAAAGAGCTTTAGTTCTCTGTTCAAAACTCAAAAAGGGTGTAAGGATTGGAAACAGGCAGCAGCTCATGATACACTCTGAGTAATGTTTGCCTGCATGGTGTGAGGAGATGCTCCTGTCAGTCATTTCAGCCTTTGTCAGTAATTGGAACACTCTCAAATAGTGTAACAGAAATCGCTGACTCATCATCAATTTGGTGTTGTAACTTGCATCAGTTTTCTGGTCTGATTCTTGAATTTGGTAAACAAGAGAATTCCCCCATCTTGTGCTGTATTTATGGAGAGTGGCTTTGGTTTGAGGCTTTTTCCAGTAAGGTTGATGAGAGATCATACTAGCTTAACCTTTTCATGCTAAGGTGTGGATGAGAATGTGGTGTCAGGGATAGAATTTTAACACCTGCTGTTGAGAAAATGAATTGAAAATTTTTAATACATGACACTGGAGATAGTGTTCTGCTTGTTAGATTTAATGCCTATTGTGTGTGTATAGATATATACAAGATACAAATGTGTTTTATAGAAAACCAGCATGTTCCTGTCTCATTGAAATGCAATATAACTGTTAGTGCTGTGGTGCGATTCTGCGTTTTTTTCTGTGAATATCCATAGTTCTAACATAAATATGCACGTAACAATAAAGAAAAACATTGATGTTCAGCAATAGCTGTGTACTTCAAACCACAGTCCTGTGATTATCCAAATAGGTGAATCCTCTTCCAGAGCCCTGGTCCTGCAGAGACCTCAGTTGTATTGCCTGCAGTCTTTTAAGAGAGGTAAGGCAGAGAGCAGCTTCAGAGCCTCTTAGGCTTTGTCAAAATTCACATCATCTGCAGGCTTCACAGGGAGATGTCCAGCAGTTTCCAGCTGCTGCTGTTCTCACTGCTACATGGAAAGCTGTTCCTAATTCACTTCTCCTCTCCATCACCTTGTAGAGAGTAATTCATTATTATTGTTCTGTGTCTATTCACACTTTGCTTAAAAATAGATTATGAAGGGTAAAATTAAAACCCAAAGAGAGACCCCCTGTCACCTCCTCAGTGTCCAGGTACTGCTCAGGATTCAGCTGAAGTGTAATTGGAAAAGATGAAGCAACAGCTTTCCAAGGAGGATGATGTAATCTGCATACTTGCTTTCTCCGCCCCCCCCCCCCCCCAAATAGACTGTTTCTTTCAAAATAATGCGTTTAGTGGCCTGTGATGCAAAGTATTGAAATGCTGATGATCAGTGAAAGAAATCTTTCATTGAGTTTCTACTTTGATTAGTTATTGACATTTTTGTTCCTTGTGACCCTCCACATATTAATATTTAATATGCAAAAGGATAGGATACGTGAGATCTATGCAAACTTCCAGGTTTCTTCCCAGCAATAACCTTGCTTAAGTAGAAATATTGACCACTTCTTCAGACAAGTAAAGGGGAAGCTCCTCTGGAGACCTGTTCCTGTGCCTTAGAACAGGCTGGATTTAGTCCTTCCTAGGTTAAGTTCCACATTGGTGATACCACTAAGTGCTTTCTAGACTGTTTCAAATCTAGATACTGAGCTGGTGAGCACCTTAAGCCCTAAGCAATTACATAAACTCCTTTTGTAACTGAGTTTTGTCTTTTTTGCCGCTGTTCTGGAAGAGCATGTTTGTGTATTTGTATGTATATAAGGATTTTGTAGTAGTTTGCAAGCAATGTCTCAGCTTCTGTTTTGTAGCCAATTATGATCTTTTCTGAAATAGTCTTCTGAAGTAAGTTTTGGACCTGGCAAGTGGTTAGCTTATTTGGACAGAATTGGGATTTTTTTTTTTTTTTTTTTTGGTATCCAAATTGTGTAAGTGTCTGGAAAAACTACTTCCCAGCTCAGATTAAAAAGATAAGATTGCTTGACTGTAAATTTAATGGAGGTAAGGTCACTGGGAAAATTTGGAATCAGCTAAGCTGAGCAAAGGAAGCATGTCTTGGTGCGGGGCACAGGCTTTAACTGCTGAAATTAATTTTAGCAGTGGAGAAGACAACAGTTTTATTGCTTTATTTCTTTTCTCCCACTTTCTCTTCTGAGGTTGTTAATGTTACTACATGCATCTGGAAACTTTCAAAGCCATCACAACAGAAAAATGGAAGTTCTTCTGAAAACTTCATACTCTACAAGGATCTGGCTGGTGTTACTGAGTGACTAATTTGCAATTAAAATTGAGATAATAAATAGTTCAGTATGTAGACTGGCTTGAGCCATGTTAGTATACTACTGCAGCATTCTCTAAAAATTCCAACAAAGTCCTCTTTGACAAAGAACTGGTTTTTCTGAGAAGGCAATATGATTTATAAAAGTGTCTGTCAGTCTATTTAGTGTAGATACTCTCGGTATGTTTGGTAGTAATGAGTCAACTGCTGCATTTCCTCTGGCACCTAGGGCATTGAAGCATTAATTTCATTAATGTACTAGACCATCTACCCTAGCCTTGGTGGGACCCACATCAGGAGCCTTCAGCAGAAGGTGGAGATTCATGTTCTTCTTTTGCTTCTGCTGAGCGCAGCAGTAGCCACATGTCCTATGACATCTCCTCCAGGCTGGGAAACACATACACTAGGAGTGATAAAACATTTTTGAGATGTTTACAAAAATCACTAAGGAGCATAATTCAACATAAGGACTGAATTAGTGGAGATGAGAGCAGAGCAGATGGCTTAATACTAAGATTTATGAGTCACCTGAGATGCTGAACATTAAATACATGCATATTTCTTCCTGTTCTTAGGGATCTGTAAGTTTGTCACTCCTCTAGTCTCCTTACTTGGTCCCATCTGGCCTTTTGTAGTACGTATTTTTAGAGTAACCCAGTTGAGTAATAAAATATTTTTGTTATAGGTTTCCAACTGGAGAGATAATGAAAGGTCAGTTGATCGCTACAGAAACTCCTTCCATTTGTGTTAGTACTGCTTTTTAGGAAACTCCTACCTCTGTTAATCCCCTGGCTCACGGAAGTTGGATAAGAATTTACCTGCTTCAAACTGAAGCCAGTGGCCTCAGTGCTGATCATGGGTTTCAAACTAACCTGGACCCCCAGGATCAAATCCACAAATCAGACGCCAAAACTCATGACCTTACTGCACTAAGTGCCAATTTAATTTCCAAGTGTTGGACCATCCATTTTTCTCAAGTACAATTTTTATTAATGTCTTTCTGCTTTGTTTATAGCTTACATTTTTGAAAAACATTAAATTGAGTTGAAGAGAATCTTAACTCAGTAGAAAAAGTATTAATTTTCTGGAGATGTGTCTGTGCTTTTTTTCCCCCTTTTTTTTCCCATGTCATGGCTTGTTTATTTTGAACAGGGTGTGGATATATTTTCATTTCACTTGGCTGTGTGCCTTTCCCACCCAGCCACATGAACAAGAGGGAACATCTTTCAATTCAGAAGTTGGCAAAAATAATGGAGCAGTAAAATTCCACCCTTGGGAAAAGGTTGGGTATTCTGTGAAGAATGTGAGAAAAGCAACAAGTTTTGCCTTAAGGTACCAGGGTGAAAACTGGTATCTTTGCACGGGATCTTTCGTTAATGCAGGGAACACATGGGAAGATGTACAGAAAATGATACTACTCTGAGAGAGTATCAGCTTTACTTTGCTGGGGATTTGGGACATTTTGGATATTCTCTATGTACATTCACTTGGAGTTTTATAGGTGGTACTAGATGATGTTTCTGGATTTCTAAAAGTAATTTTTCATCTCTACTACCTTTGTTCAGAAGCTCTGGCATCAGTAAGAACAATTATTTCAGTCTAGTGAAGTCAAAATTGAAAAATTATTGATCAGTACTGATTGATTTATCTGAGGAAGTACAGAAACAACATGTATTGGGATAGCTTCTCATTTTCATATTTAAAGAATAAACAAAAGAGTAAATTATTTGATTATGAAGGGTCAAAGAAATTTATTCTTGATCGCGGGTGGAATCATTTTGCCATTAACCAATTCTTGATGGTAGTCAGCATCAGATACTTGTCTTGTTTGTCACAGATCTGCTGTGGCAGCTGGAGGATCCTAAGGGGTAATACACTGCAACTCAATAGGAGCTAAAATACAGTTTGCACAAGGTGGGCAGCAGCAGGAGGGTAACATGAGAGGCATAACAGGAGCATGAGCAGTAATTTCTCATGCCGCGTTCTAGAGCAACATGGTTTTTTAGCAGTGTGGATCAAATTAATACTAAAGTTAGTGCTTATGTTGTGAAGTTTCAATTTGGTTCTTTCACAAAGTGTGTAAGACAAGGCAACCCTCTCTGAGGGTGTTTGCAAATCTTGAATTCAGGTCCTAAGTGCCTGAGTCTGTGTGCTTTTTCTGTATAGCTATTTAACAGATAGTTTGGAGAACTGCTGTCACGCTGCCTCTGACAATATCACATACTTCAGCTGTAATTTTTACATTGGTTTCTAGTTTATTTATTGGAGATTGTGTAGACTGCACTAGTGGGAAATCCCAGTAAGTGCAGCAGAGGTTGAGAAACGGTAGCTTGACTGCTAGGAAAAAGAGACCACCTGTGTTATTACAGAGATCGCTAAGGTTTCTAAAAATGTATGAAGTGGCTGCTTTCTGGAGGGACCATATTCTGATGCTCTAATGTTACTTTCATAATCAAGCTCTGCCCTTTACAGGCCACTGGCAGTGAGATCAGCACTTTACAGAAATGAAGTTCCTGTCAGCGGAGTTTTCATTCTAATTATGTAATTAACATGAATTAATTTGTTAACTTTCAGATGAATGAGGATTGGCAAAATTACAGAAAGTGAAAAAAACTATTAAACTCTTCTACACTGCGGGTGTTTATGTGTGTTTGTATGCACAAACCTGAACTATACTGTCTAATGGAACGGTTGGTTCACTGCAAGAATTTGTATTTGCACACTGAGTTTCCTCTGTGGGTAAAACTTCTTCATGGCAGGATGCAAGTCAAAGTTCTAAACATGAAGCAAAGTTAAATGACATACTGTGACTGGATAGATTTATAAAAATGAAATTTCAGGGAGTGTACCTAGTGTATAATGCATATATTTGTAAAACACTTAACATCTGTTTTATATTATTAGCACCATAGCAGTGACACCACTATAGTAGTTTCTTGAGGAACTTGAAATTGCTAATACAGTTACACAGCTTTAAGTTATCAGACTGCTTGGGATTTATTTCTGGCTTTATTGAACATCTGTGGGGCCATTGTTTTTATCTGATTTTTATTTCTTTCCCTATTTCCTTTTGTGTAGATATTTTTTTCCCCTCATAGTGACAGTTGTAGTGAGCTGCCTAATTGCAGAATCATTGCAAATCAGCCTTCTTCAGAGACTTGCTAATGGCAGTCATTGATTAACGAGAAGTTGCGTTAAGGTGTCATTATATAACCACTGAAACGTTTCTTTCCATTTCATGGTCAGTGGCTCTCGTTGACCCTACTGATTAGATCATAAATGCAGAAATGTCCTACTGGAAGTTCTGAAGTTCAGCTGAGGGCAGGAAAAAGATGCTTTTCATACTGTTTTATTGTCAGGCCTTCTTAAAAAATACTACAGAATTTTATTGATGCGTTTCACATCTAGGATATAAATTGCTCTCGGGAAACATATTGCTCACAAAGGTAATTTGGAGTATAGGCAGAGACTAGTATAGGTCATTCAGTACTTACTTGACTTCAAGAGCAAGTATTTCTACTTAACTAATATATGATATATAAGCATAAATGTGTATATACACCTGGAAACTTCAGAGTTTGGCAAAATAGCCCTTACTACTGATTTTATTGTTTGTCTGCCTCTGTCACACAGTCTCAGGAATCTCTACCTGTATGTGTAAATAATTCATAGGTGCTCACGAAGAATGTTAATAACTGCAAAATATGATTGAAATAATAATTAATCAAATGAAGCACTCCCTGTGAAGCAGTGCTAGAATTAAAGCTATCTGTATAAATTTTTAATTTCCATGTAGTAGTTTGTAAGCCTTTTCCTTCTTGGGTGTAATTTCTTGTGGCTGTGGAATACAAACTGGAAACCACATCTGCCTTCAGCTGATGATTGAGAATTTAGTTCTGCTGCTGAAACCTCTGCAAATGCCATAACACCTCGGAGTAGGGTATTCCTTCAGTCTCACTTTGTATGCAGGTAAACAGGAGATAATCCCTGTGTTTAGGCAGCACTGTATGTAAGAGGAATGTTTTCTGTTATTGACTACTGGAGAGCACTAGTGTTTCAATGCCACTATCTACTGCATCTACTTCAGTCGTTCCCTTTCAGCCTCTTCCATCTTGCCTTCATTTTGTCTCAGTCCTTTTATCTGAGTAGTTCCGGTTCTTCATCCTGTTTGCCCAAGATGTTTTCTTACCCAGGCCTTGTCTCATCCCTCCTTTCCTTTCCTTTGAAAAGATTTCTTTCTTTTTTTCTGCCCTGCTGGCATGAGCATCAATTTGAGCCGCCATTAGTAAAAGTGTATGCTGTGCTTGGTGTAAGAGGGAAATAAAATGAACACGCCCCAGTCAAACTGATGAACCTTAGGGAAAGTTTTATCACCGTAATTAAAACGGGTACTAAAACTTGCTATTCCGCATAAGGACTCAGTTTCTATGGGTGCCTTTGGTGCACGCAGCTTATGGCAGCTAGCTGGTTATAGGATTTTTGATTCTGTTCAGTTTAGCAGAGGATTTATTCTGAAATATTTAACTGTTTTAAACTCGATTTTTCAGAGAACATAAAAATCAAAAACCCTGCAAGATAAATGTTTGGTCTTCATGGCTTTTCTGCAGCTAAAGTGAAATACATTCAGGTTAGCTGGTTCCCGTGTTGCCATCCTGTCTAAACTTTCTTCCGGGCTAGAAAATTGATAAGTATCTGATAACCGCTGTGGAGACAAAACAGAAACATAAAGATCATATGTTGTGTAATCATCCTGATTACTCTGAGCAGTATTATGCTGCAGGTTTCGCTAATCAAGATTAATTGTGATCGAGGCTACGTGAACTGCCATGTAGAGTGGATTGTAATTAAATAAAAATATAATCATTTTAACATTGTGCCACTAATATGTATTTACAATAGGTAGTACTTTTGAAAAGACTCTTATTCCCTACAGTGATTAGGAAGCTGAGTTATATTTTCTAACTGCACAGATGTTGTTAAAAGCTCATATTTCAGGCCATAAAGACTTATTATATTTGAGGTTGTACAGTGATAGAAAAATGGTTTGTGCATCTGTCTATTGTGTGAGACATTAAAACTAAAAAAAATCTGGAATAGTAGAGATTTATGGAAAACCTAACTTGCATGTGTATATATATGTTTTAAATATGTGGTAGGTAATTTATAATAGGGCATTCCTAGCAAAAAAAATGCTTTGACAGATCTTTGCACCTCAGAGGAAGAAAATATTTAATACAGCGTGTAATAAGAGAATCGCCTCTGTTTCAGCTTTCTCAGCATGAGTTGACAGGTCTTAACTTGACTTCTTTCACATGGTATCTTAGAATTTTTATTGAGAATGGATTGTACAAATGCTCTTCTTTGAGACTTAATGAACCAGAATGTTTTCTTGTATGTATGCTCATGTTGTTTTGTGTAGAGGCCTAAATCTTTATTCACTTGTGTATTCTGACAACTAGAAATGTTATAAGCGTAAATATTTCTTCTTTTAATAAGAAAAAAAAGCGTGTTGTCAGCAACCATACAAAAGCATTAAAAACTTCAGAATGTGAGTGGATGGAATTTTGCCCATGTACAAAATTCTTCTTTGAGTGACTTTCAGCTGTTATTGTTTCTACCTCTTGACCATTGCTTTTATTAAATATTGCTTTATTAGGTGTCTGTGCTTCCATCCTCATGTCTCTCAAGGGTAATGGAGAAGATCTTTAAACATGCTGGCTGGGTGGGTGCTCCGCTAACAAGAGCTCTGCCGCCCCGCAGCTTCCTGCCTGGGCAGGATATTACTGAGAGAAGACAGTTTATTGTCCTTGTGTGGGTTTGGTGGGAGTCATGCTGGGGTTGGGAGTGTATCGAACACTTGCGGGGAGATTGTATCGATGTTGAGGGGGGGAAAAAGCTGTGGTGTCATGAATAGAGCCGTCTTGTGTGCTCGGCTGAGATTTTATCTGGAGTACCAGATACAGCGGGCTTTTTCTAAATGTGATTTTCTTTTAGAAGATGTGCTTGTTAAAACCGAAGGAAATTAAATTCAAACGTGCTCTCAGATAATATTGAGCCAAGGAAATAAATGGATAAAAGCAAGGAAGCTCTGCCTAGCAGTGTCAGGGGTCTTTCCCCACCCACCACAGGCTGGCCTGGCCGCCTCAGGTGTGGTGCCCTACTCATGGCCTGTATGGTCATATCCTGCTTTGTGGTCAATAGGTCTCTATTTCTTGCTGTGCAAGCTTTAATTGAGTGAACCATGAGCAAAAACTTGTTTAGGAGTCTTGTTCTTCAGCTTGGAGGAAGCATTTTTTAGCCAGTTTTTCACAGTGCTGCTGCCCTGGCAGGGAGCACTCAGCTGTCGATGAAGGGTGACTTGACACCTACAGCCCTCCATAAACACTTTCTGTTTCTCAGGGCTGGAAAGAGGTAACAGAAACACTTTTAAAATGGGTAATTTTCATTTATTTGATGTCCATGAAATAATGTATGTAACATGCTGTGTGTCAGTCAGGATTATACCTGCCATGTGTCCCAGCTTTTCTCCTTGCGAGCAAGTAGTGTCGCACAACCTCTGAATGTAGTCAAAACAGTCTTATTCTGTGGCTGACTTTGAAAGAGCAGAGTCACTTAAAATTCCTTGTGCCTTAAATGATACAGTATCAGTAGCAGAATTCTAACTAGGGGCAAATTTTTGAGTTTATTTTCCCATTCCCAAGCCACCAAGTGGGACAGAGGTGTGGGGCTGCAATGCAAGATGGAAACAAAAGAAAATCATTGATAAGATTAAAAACATTTGCTTTTCAAAGCAAATATACAATGAATAGTATTCAACTGTCATGAGGCACTGTTACTTTCCCAACTAAATATAAGACACATGTTATTAAGTCTTAGCAGCTTTAGTAGTGACTGTATGTGGACTTTATAATCATAGTTTATTATTATTATTTGACACGTCAGTCTTTTTATAACTTCTGTTTTTTATGTAGCAGCGGATGGGTTTGGGGCATACACCTGAACAATGGGCAATGCCTGTGCTTGTGAATACTCCTGCTCTCTCTTTTAAAAAAAAAGTCCATGCTTTTCTGTATCCATAAAATAGATTGTTCCCTTCCTATACATACAGTTCATTAAAGAACTCAGATGGCAAACAGTTACATTCATTTCATTGCAACTACTGAAACTGAAATTTAACCTTGAGTATTCAGTATTTTGAGTCTGGGTTTGAGTGGGGTGAGATGATTGCAATAGGGAATAGATGCTTCTTGGCATTGTTGCAGCTTTTCAGGCTTGTGGAGGCGTTACTGTTGCTACATGTCACTAGTTGTGGAGGATTTTGAAAAGGAAGGGTGTAAAATCACCTTATCAGAGATTAAAAAGCTTCTTTTTTTTCCGTTTTCTCCTCACTGAAGAGGACAAGGTAGTTGAGGGATGTGTTTTAAACTCTCTTTAGCTCTATCTTCTGCATATTTTGTATTGTCAGGAAGTTGTGGTTATTAGCAGTCAAAATAACGATTTGACCAGGGACTTATTATATATTGTTGCTGAATCCTAATTGTGGGGGGAAAGGAAAAAAAATAAAGAAAATTGTTTTCCAGCATCCTGTTACGACCTTTTGAGTTACTGATGTTTTTTTCATAAATCTGTTTAACTTTTTGGCGTTACAAATGTCTCTATTCCACTTCCTTTTTATAAAATTGGATGGAAAAGAACTTATCATTTCCTTACTCCTTATCTTTAAATATATTTTATGGATTTTTTTTTCTTTAATTGTTAATTTGTATTTGAACTTACACTGTCTGTTTCCTTTGGGGCTTTTGAAACTCTAAGGAAATCCTTATTATTGCAAGAATGGCCTTAACTGAGCTGTACAAATGTGTGTACAGTGAAATCTTCTATATCATTCTGTTCCTGTATATGTTATAAGGTTTCTCCTTCATCTTTAAATGGGTGATAATAATGCCTATATGACACCTACATATATATTTTTGTATGTGTATATAAACACATAGATGTTCCAACTTATACTGTTGTCTCTTAAATTCTTACATGAAGTGTCAGCCTTATTGTTCCCTGGAAGCTGATTTTCTTTTAAAGCTGACGTCTTTTCTAAGGAGATAGAGTAAAATGAGATTACAGTTATATTTCCACTAAGTAATCTATATGGATTGACTATCACTGAAGGCAGTTTTATTTCCTGAACAAAAGAAATGTGACGTTTTCTGCTTGGGTTTATTACTTTAAAATTAATGTGACTAGTGTCAGTCAGAAAGGCTTAGTATGCCAAACACTGTGCAGCTATTCAAAATGAGACATACTGGAACAAACGGCGACAAGGCATTTTACAAAAGTAATCATGATGCTGAAACCAAAAGTCTGTGATGTCTCTTGGTTAGGCTTTGATTTGTAGGACCAGAAGAGATATTATAGTCTTCAGAGATGGTTATCATTTATTTAGAAAACTTGTATGTGATCTGACAGGGGTCTCTATTTCAGCTGTGACTTGATTTTTACTGTTTGCTTCAGAGGTGCTCTGCAACTTGTATCAGTCCTTCTGGAATAGAGGATGGCCTGTGAAAGTAGGTGAAGAAACCTTTTAAATTAAAGAGGTGAACTGTAATGCACACTTCAGTCTAATCTTAGAGGACTGAAAAAATGAGGCCAAATCCCCAGAGGATTAGAAGAAAAAAATTGTGGGTTTCATAATAAAAATGCTTTGTGGGAATTGTTCCCATTCAATTAGGCCGAAACAGTTGAAGTTTGAGTTTCTGTGTAACAGGCTACCAAAGGGGACTGAAGGAGCTCTATTGTCCAGACATTTATTTAGGCTGGAGACAAATGGCCAGTGTTAGTAATTCAGGACATGGGTTGTGGACAGCAGATCCTGGAAGGGCTGGTTCAGGACACTGACTCACACCAGTTTTTCCTACCAAGTGGCTCTGCAACAACAGATGTGCTAGAACAAGGGGAGGAAGGAAAGTATACTGTCAGTTCAGATGGATGTTGGAGTAGGGAAGGAAACCAAGTAATGAAAGGAGAAAAAAAACATGAGGGAAGAGAACGGTGGAAGTAAGCAATAATAAAACGTTAAAAGAAATTAATTTTGGCTTTCTCTCAGAGCTGTGAGAAGGAGTGGCAATAGAGTAATTCCACAAAAACCTCCATTAGTCAAAAGTGTGTTTTTCCCCTTGACCACCCGACCCCCCCATCCTCTTTCTATGTTTAGAGCTATAGTCTTACCCAAACTAGCAAATTTAGATAAAAATTATCATTTATGATTCTTTGGCTTAATCTTTCTGTAATGGAAACAGGTAAACTCTCACATTCCTGCTACTGAGGGTCTTCGAAGCCCTCTACAACTAGAGAAAATGGTGAGATTTTTTTCTTATCTAAATCATTTTAAGGGGATGGCTGTTAGCCAGGGAGTCCGTGAACAAAGCAGTGAATCACAAAGAATTGTTTTTGCTAGTAATCCTTTTATCAGTATATTTTTGACAATGGTCTGGTTAGAACAGAAATAGATAGTTGCACCAAGAGCATTTCAGACAGAGGTTTCTTCATCTGGGGTGGGGTTGGTGTCAGTGAGAATTTAGTAGCATTCCTCCTCAGTTTTTTGTTTTGTTGTTGCCTTTGTTGTTTTTTTTTTTCCCAGTTGTGACCCGTAAAGCTGGCACTTTACATGGGAAAAGAGATACTTCCTTCCATCTTTAACAGAAGTCTTAACCTTTTAAAAAGTGCCTTGTAGCAAAACACTAGCACCCAAGTGATTAAAACTGTATCTCAGATTAGAAAATGTGAAGAAACGAAAATCCAACTTCTCACCAATTTGTGATAGCAATTAGTCAAACTTGCTGTAAATTAACACAGTGAAACCTAACTTTATTGGTACTATTTTCCTCTACCCAGTTTCCCTTAAACTTTCTTATGTAGGCCTTTGGAGAATGAATTTTAGAAGTAGGAAGATCCAACTCAGCTGTGTTGTTGTTTTAAAGGGGAAGATGATTTCCATGATTATTCTCTTTCCTAATTGATTTGGGTTTTTCTAACAGTCTTTTGCACTCTATATGAAATCTTTTTGTTGAGAATAATTCACCTTTTTGCCTTACAGAAGTGACAAGATTTAATCTCTAATTCCATTGAGGGGAGAAAAAGTAAATAGAAATTTTACTGAAAACAGGACAACTTAAAAATAATGGCAATTTTGGGTGAACACAAAATTAAACAAAGTCCATTCTGTGCTTCCATGTAAAGAAATCCTTCTTTGGAGAGAGAAAATTTACTACTGATTTTGAAAAGCTATTTATACACATAATATAGAAACTAGTTGCTCATATGTGAGAAATTAATGATAAAAATCTTCTAGATATGGCTTTATTTTTCTTTCTTTTTCTACAGGAAAATATTGACAAATGATTTTGGGATAATACATATTCCATTGCTACAGAAAATTCAATTTTCTGTTTTGAGGCAGAGAAGAAAGCAAGCATTTTTAAATTAAACAGACTATACTTTTTCATTCGTAACAATAGTCTTATCCACCAACTTTACCACGGCATCATGTTTTCCCTCTTTATGTACATTATGTGTATACATTTATCTGTGTTTGCCTTAATTTGTTGGTAGTCTGTTTAGTTATAAAGATGGATTGTCCACAGTCTATTCTGAAGTTCGGCAAACAGCCATCATGTGCATCATTGTTGGATGCTTCAAAACTGAGGCTTGTAGCAAATTGTGCTTAGCTCTTTGGAAATGTTTTGTTCCTCTTTGGGTGGCTTACTTCAGAGTTTATAGATTTTAGGTTTTTTAATCTTGTGATATGGGATCACTTCTCCTCCTGTTTTTGCATGTTTAACTTCTTGCCTTTTTCCTCCAAGTAAACTCCACTCTTCGTGACACCTGACTCCTTATTTTATGTACTCTCTCTATGCTGGCCACATTACCATCCGCTGTACAGCTTAGGCTGTGGTCAAATGAAGACACTGGAGATCAGATGATGTAGATATCATTTTGATCTTTGCTTTGCTGCCTTTTTCAGTCACTTACAATGGCTGTAATTGTCCCCTGGCCAGGGGTACAGGGGGAGCTCTCTTCTTCTCTGTTAAAATGGTGTTTTTTCACTTTGTCATAGCAGATGCTGGGCAAAGTTATGATGTTCTCTTCTGTACAGCCTTACTCGTGAATGGGGAACATTAACCAGGAAAGTCACACTATTCAACTTAGTTGTTTTTATTCTTATATAGGGCATAGGAGTATATAGTAAATGGAGAACAATGCCAAGGAGCACCCTGAGTCACCTTTTCCAAAAGTTCATCTGACAGCAGAGGGAGCCTTAGTTCAGACACCTGAGTTAAATGCATGAACTTTAATTAGGCTGATAACAATTATGAGTTAATTTTTCCCTGGCACAAATGTATTGTGGCTGTTACAGAGCTGTAGTTTGCTTTGGTGGTTTTTCACATCAACCACCAAACACTGAGCCTGCTAACTTTGCAGATCTAATTTTACAAATCCATGGTTTACTTTTGCAGCGTGTTGTGCTCAACAGTGCTGGGCCTGGTGATAAGTCTATCAGTTCTTACTTGGTCACTAACACAGTACTAGCATTAAATTCCAAATGGCAGGCTCTGTGTTCGCTGTCTGTGCTATCTCTGATAAAACATTAATCATGTGAAGGTTCCATTCAAACCCATTGATAGAAATTGTGAAATGTAATTTAGCTTTGAGAATAGAATTAATGTTTTCTAATAGCTCTAAGCCATTCTGTGATTTATTGGTTCCACTGCTTGAGGGTTTTTATAATCTAAATTGGTGATTACAAATGATACACAACATTGTGTATCATAAATATGAATTATGTGTCTGGTGAAAACGATAATGGGTTTTCATACCTTGTATGTATATTAGTACGTTCAGTAGTATATTAAAGCCTATTTTGGAATTGGAAGATAATTTTTCCCACATATAGATCTTCCCAGCTCGTTCAGTCTGTGAATTTGCTGCTATTTACCGATTTTCATCTAATTCAATAAATAGCTATTGCATCAGAGCAGCATAAAATGAAAGGTACACCTGTGGAATCTCATTATCTATGATATGCTGTCCTTCATAGCAAGCTTCTTGTCTTTTGCTTGCTTTTGAGGAGATGGCTAAGACTATAATACTGTTTATGGTTTCTGATAGAATTTTAGCCCTATGATGGATTGGCAACGACTTTATCTAGCAGTTGTGTCTGGGAGGATTATTTTTGCATAGCCATATCCACCATTGCAAGACACCTTCATAAACTTGGAAAAGATGAAATGGACATCCTAGTGGACAATGGAAGTTCCTTAAACTTTCATTAAAGTTATAACATGTGTTGTTATTTTCCATACATGACCCATATTTCCCAAATTTCTTACCTGGAGTCTAGATGGACAGTATTGGGCTGCTCTTTGTGTCATCACTGGCTTGGTAGGTTTCTCTCATCATTCTCAACAATGAGTGGTTTTGAAAGGCTCTTGCTGTTGTAGACATTTAAGATCTGTTGGTGTAAAACAAAATCATACAGTTGTAAAATATTTTAGGTTGGAATGGACCTTCAGAGATCCCAGTCCAAACCCAACCATGGACAGACACATCTTTTGCTAGATCATGTTGCTCAAAGCCATTCTGAACCCAACTGAAGGGGCATCCACAGCTTCTCTGTTGCCCCGTTAATGAGGTACCCATAACTTCTCTGAAAGTAAGCATGACTGCTTCAGGAAGTAATAGTGATCTCTAAATTCTTCTGCTAAACTTTTACTGATTAATTCAAATTTTAGGAAGAACAGACATTAAAATATCCCAAACATTGCTTGTTTTTCCTTTTGCTCTTTATAATGTGAAGATATGCAAGAAAAGTAAATGTCAAATTTAAATAGAATTAATGAGATAGTGGGTTTTGATAGAAATTAATTATACTGCGAAACAAGGTATTTCTTATCAAACCATGCAAATCAGTGTGTATCTCTTATTTACGGTGTATATGTCTAATTATGGAGAAACTCACATTAGACAAGGCTTTCAATGAAACAAGGAAGTCATTTATTACATTCCCCTTAGAATTTGTAAGGCACTCAGCTTTCATGATGATGACCATTTATTATTATTTTTACAACATAAATACTTAGATAAAGAGAAATGGGTGCCAGGAGTGAATTGAATAAACCCCCCA
The DNA here is from genome assembly GCA_027925045.1 of Hypotaenidia okinawae. NCBI lineage: Eukaryota > Metazoa > Chordata > Aves > Gruiformes > Rallidae > Hypotaenidia > Hypotaenidia okinawae. Next base: position 15,700,454 of record BSDF01000002.1, read on the forward strand.
ATTGATCAATAACTCAATTTATTTTAGAATTTCTTTAGAAAATACAGTGGTATTAATCAGGAGAGAACACTTCAAGTATAAAATTTGATTTTCTTAGCGGAAAATCAGTTTGCGTTATCAAAATCTTAAGGTCTCTTTCCCCCTTTCTCTCCCCATCATACAATTCTCCTTTTGCAGTAAGGCTAAATCAGATTTGTCTGAAGCAGTAATTGGTGATTATCTCCTAACTGCAAGATATAGTTGAGCCTCTTTGGTTAATCCTATCTTGCTTGCCATCTATAGTGAGTCAGAGCAAGGCAAGGAAGAGAGGACTTGAAATGTGATTTCTAAGGTCATTTTTCCTGTGAGGTATAATTATGTCCAAGAGTCCTGCAAATTGTGAAGAGAACGGCAATTGGACTATGGCGAGGAGACCTGAAAGGATTGGGGTGGGGAACAACTGTGTGCTTCGGCCTAAATGTGCGTTACTGTGGCGAGGCAGGAGGGATCCGCATTGTGTTCTTTAGTGTGGAAAAGGAGAAATCCTTGTGGAAAAGTTTTTATTCTTTTGTAACCTTTCTTGTGCTCTCTTGCATAACGTGTTCATTATTTGGACTAATGAAGTGTTAGAAGATGAAATTCGCCTCATGGAAAAAATGCCTACTTTATTCTAAATAGAAATTTAAATTGAGAAGTGAGGATTATTTATGCTTACGCAATGTTCTACATTCTATTAAAAATCTGAGTTTTGCTTCACACTTGGGAAAGAGTTTATATATGTCAAAAACATTCATTACATTATTATTGGTTTTATTAAATTGAGTAGTCTAATAAAAGTTATCTATCTCTCACTTCAAATCCTGACTGACTTGTTTTATTCATGTTTCTTAGCATCACTTTGTCAAAGATGACACAGTTTCTGTAGAAGTAAAGCTCTTCTGAGAGATGCTGAGAACCTTTCAGGTGACCTCTGTTGTAGCCAAGAGGATGATTTATAATTTTATTAGCAAAGTCCTCTCCTAGAGACAGCTTCATTAGATGTTTTTATGGGAAAAGAAAGGTTCTAAAAGTCCAGTCACTAGTTTATTCTTTGACACTTCTATACCAGGAAACCTTGCTGCACCCTTAGTGCCAGGTTCTGGGCTCCTTGGGTAGAGTCCCCATTACAGTCAGACCCATCCATCCTATGTGATGTGGGAAAAAAATAAAGGAACGGTAATAAGATGGTAATTTCACACTTTGTGAATTCAATCTGCATCCTCTCACTGTCTGGTCTGTATTGCTTTCAATTTTGGAGAGTAGATCAATATGATAACTGAGATATCAATCTCTAGGTAATGTTGCATAAAACTAACAACTGTAAATGAACTTTTTCTTAAATTATGGATATTTTGTCCTTGTGTTCTTATAAAGTATTTTGTACAATATTTTGATTTACTCTTTAGGGATACTGCAGTGGAAGGAATTTTTTAAAAATGTAAGTCTTTCATATATTATTTTATTAATAAAAAAAAATATATATAAAGCTTATTGCAGAGCTTTCTTGTTTTCAATTTACCATACATTCAAAATGACGACTTCATATTTTTACATCAGCAAAATGCTTTCTCACACTACTTACTGCTTTAGAAAATACACTGAAAATCTCTGCTACCTGAGATACATACTAAAATGTATCAACTTTTCCAAAAAGCAGCCTGACAGTATTAGGACTGTATCTCTTATGTCTGTATAATACAGGAGACTGAATTTTCAGGCCACTGGCAAATTTTGCATGCAAAATCCATTTTTAGCTACTTTATGCCTGCCCTTAAATCCTGTCTTCTAAACTGTCAATTGGGCAGAAGCAAAGCCTCTAAAAAAGCTGTAGCACAACACCTGTGATTCCAAAAATCTTGTGCGTCATGAGTTTGGTACGTTGCCTGGGAGCGTCTGGGGTGCAGCCAGGCTCTAAGACTGGAGGTCTGCGAGGTTAACGTAGAAACAGTCACATCATCAAGGTTCTATTAAACAGAACACACTTGTGGGAGGGGTGTGTTTGTGGGAAATGGGAAAAATGTCACTCTTTTATTATAATAATAAAATAAATTCACAATTTAATGTGTTAATAATTAACATTTTAAACTAAAATCATATCTCCCCAGGCCCCCCACCCCATTGGTCAGTATATAGTTAAGTGTATGATATGCTGGAGGTCCTTATAACTCTAAGCCCTTGTGGAATTTTTGCAAATACAATCGTTGTCAGTGCTTCTATTACTAAGTTTACATTAGCATTTACTAAAATCATCATATAATAACTATTGAATTATGGCCAAAACTTCACAAGGGGAAACACTGATCCACAATCATATCTTAAGGATTTGCTGCTGGGTTGCTGTGTGGGGTTTTTTTGGTTTGGGGTTTTTTTTTTTTGGCTTTTCTTGTTCTTGTTTTGTTTGTTTGTTTGTTTTTAATCCTGGGGGTTGGATTATGCCAATAGTTGCAAGAGGATTCATTAGCTTTTCTTGTCCATTCCTAAAAGATGAACAGTGTAACTCAAAAAAGGACATGGGAACTGCACATGCAAGATGGGTGCTTACTTTAGCAGATACTTTAATTTCATAATGTTCTGGATTACATTTCAGAACAGAGATTGTTCCTAACATAGAGGTTAACATCTTAATCTGTTCACACTTTCTCCTCCAAGCGAAGATCTTGCTTTTAGCCACACATTTGGTGGTGGCAAGCGACCGTCAGCTCATTGTACAGAGAGGTAGAGCCACATGAGCACTGACCTAGTGTGTGAGATTGACTAATGCTTGCACCTCATGGGTTCTGGTCATCCCTGTGTGCTGCATGGTGTTCTGACAGAGGAATGAAAAGGGAGTCTGTGGCCCCTTTGTTTTTGTATTCTTGTCTTGTACTTTTTGCTTCTGATACTTGACAGTAAGGGTTCTGGTAGCTTTTAAGGAGGTGCTTTAACTACTGATAGTTTGCAATTTGTTTTCCTTTTGTCTTGGACAAATTGCACTAGTGGAGGAGAGGCTGTACAGTAAAATGCAGAGGTTTTATCTTTAAAAGACAAAATATTAATCAATACGTCATCTTTAGGCCAAGGGGCTATGACAGTAGTAATATTATTTTCTGATTTCTAGTAAGCAGGCAACAGCCCAAAATTTTCTGGAAAATTATTATCTTTTGTGGGAGATATTTTTAGTGCCTCCATTAATGATATTAATGGAATTCTGAAGTATGAGGCTTTATTTTGTTGGATTGTTAATTGACTAGTTGTACTAGGGATTGATATGTATAATCCCACCATTCCAAAACCACACAACATATGTCTGTAAAAAGTCCGTGGCTTGCTCCCCTCCCCATCCCACATTTGTTATGTATTAAACAAAATTCAGAGTGGATGAACAAGGAATAGCAGGCAAATTTCTGACCTGTTTATTTACCTTATAGTTCATGTGAGTCTGCCAAAATGGAATTTCTGAAAATGAGTAACTATTATATTACTTCAAGTTAAATTTTGGGGTAGATAGTAGTATGTTGCTTTCAGCATCTCCATTTCCAATACTATTGTGTGATGATGCATGATACATCTGGCTGGTGAGGTCAAAGCAACTAATTTTCTGCTGATATGAGTTGTGGGTTGGCTATTCAGAAGTGGTAACAGGATTAAAGCAAGTTCTCTGGACAAGAAATGTTTCCCAGATTCTGGGAATTGTTATGCTTGTAGATATTTTGTGCTGCAGAAGGGATGTGTAGGAAAAAAATAGTTACCTTATACGGTTGTTGGAAATCTGCATTCTTATTTCTTAAATAGCTGCTGAATTGGCTTGAATTCTCAGTTTAACATAATACATGTTGAAGTATTTTTGTAATTGTGGTTCCTTTATGCTCTGTTCTGAAACCAATGATGAGATGCTTTTTCTTGTTTGTTTGTTTTTTGGTTAGTCATTGGCATTCACAGCTCTATCAGATTGCAGTTTAAACTCTTTGCTACTTGTTGTGAAGGAAGCACAGAAGATGATGGAGCAAGGTTGCTTAGAAACACCCGCACTCGCAATGGGAGTTATCAGTCTGTTCTGTGTATTCACCTGCACATGCAGGGGAGAAAATTGAGTTTCTCCGCTGATTATGTTAATTCATTGCAAGTTTGTTTTAGCAGTAGTGTGCTTAAACATACATAAGCATGCATTTTCTTCAAGTAGATATAGTGAAAAAACATAGAATAAAATGTTGACTCTTTTTGAAACAGTGATTTCAAAGCACGAGAGATCTAATTTGGCTGTATCCTTCCTAAACAAAATTTTTGCTATTGTTGACTGAGTTAATCAAAGCATTGCCTTTAATTTACAAGTTGCATAAACTGGAGATTATTTCATGATCTGTTTAAAATAATTTTTATTTCATGAACTGTTGAAAATAATTTTTGTAAGTTCTCAGAGTTAGTGTTCAGTTCAAGAAAACATGTCTGACTACCAACAGCAATTACATTTTCTTCCCTAATCTAGTGAAATTCTTGATCTTTTTAAGACTGTCCTAAAAATAAAGCAAGTCCCTGAAGTTATACAATTTTTGATCTTTTCCAATCTGAGTGACTTGGCCTATTTTTAGGCCAGCTGTAATTGTACACTAATGTGCTAGCAAAGATAAATGTAGCTCTTTATCACCCTAACTTCTAAGCACTCCAATTATTACACTTATTAAATATGCTGGAAATGCATATATTTCCTCCTGTGAGTCTGGAACAGACTTTAGTGTCTTTTCAAGAGACTTAAATGTTTCATATCTCTGAGGTCCTACCACTCTCATTAACACCCAAACTGTTCTAAGGTGGGTCGTTGACGCATGACCCTGCTTTATCTTCCTCACTTTGTGCTGAACTCATCCTCTTACATTTCAAAGAACAAGAAATCAGGTTAAAAGTAAAAGCTGCACAACAAAGTGCTTCTGTAAAGCTATAAAATACTTATGGCTAGTTTACACAAGAAAGCAGTAGAAAATAATTCCTGTAACTTTAGTGGTGTCGGCCTAGTAACAGGCCAATAAAATGATAAATTTATTAAATATTTACAACGGCAAAAGCAGAAATAATTTAATTCTCACTTTAGTTTTCACTATAATTTTAATAAAAATCAGAATCAAGTAATAGAATGTACTAAAGCATATTACATGTCGCTAATGAGTGAATTTTTCTGGTGCCTGTAGACTTAGATTGATTGTATACTGAAAGTAATTGAATCTGGATTTTCACATAGAAGATGCATATTGGGGGAGAAAAACCCCAAACAAACCAATTCCCAGAACCTCACAATAACTTAATGTGGAATACATCCTTTGGAGTTGTTAATGGAAAATGTTTGGCAAAGTCTCTTTTTTAATTTATTATGAGCACAGCTTAAAAGTAAAGAGGAAACGGAAGCTCTAGTGATTTAACTTTATGGTGCCACTGTTTTCTCCTGTAGCTTCTCACTAGATCAGATGTGGATCACAAGGAGCAATGAAGATACTGGAACTCTGGTCTTTGTCTTGTTTGCATTTCTGGTTCCCCGCCCACATTGTACCATCCCAATTCCTTTTATATTTTTGTGTTGAGCACTACTTCACATTGTGAAACAAGGTTTGGTGTATTCTTTTTACCTTGACTATACGCTGGTTGCCTGCTCTGTACAGTTGGTTTCTTTTCTCTTCTCTTGCCACCGTCTGTTCCTGCTGCAGCAAATGGCTGTATGTTTTGAACAGAGCTATGCACCAGGTGTGCTTAGTCTTCACAGTCCTCTTTACTGGCCAAAATATGTCAGCATTTGTATTCTGTAGATATCTGGGCAGTTTTCAGTCCTTTAGGAATTTCTTATTAGAAAATAATAATTAGAAAAGCTTCGCTTGTAATGCTACAAAGTCAAAACACTCAACCAGGTAACTTAGATAGCGGAAGGAGGCAACGCTTTCCTGAAGGAAACAGCATGGGAGAGAGCTGGCAGGAAGGCATGTAGGATGCCTCCTGTGCTGAGAATAGATGAGCCTATTACAGTGGGCAAAGTAAAATGTGAATTCTGAGTTATTTCACCATTTCTGAGATCTCCCTACAGTAAGAGCAATATTTATGGTGAAATAAAGGTATTTGTAGCAGGTGAAGTTAGTAAAAACAGCGCCTCTATTAGTTGTAACACACTGCGCTGCACTAGTCTGATTGTGCCCATCACTATTGTGGTCATTTCTGTGGCTGGTGAGATGTGTTTGATGGAAAATGTGAGATTGATTCTTTTTTTCACTCTTCAGTTTGGCAAATATGCAAGTTATCTTCGTGCTTAGCTGCAAACACCCCTCTTCAGCAGAGTTTTAGTTAGGTCCCTGCTTATCAGTTCAGCTGACTCCTTGTTACTTGTTGGGCTACTTTGGATTCAGAGATGCAAGGCTTTTCAGTGTTTGTAGTACTTTGTTCCTCCCAAGAAGAAGGGCAATTGCCTTTTAGAAAAGAAATAAAATAAAAATAATACTAATTAATTCTTAGTAATATTCCCTAATATTATTTGTTCCAAATTAAACTGAGCTAAAATGCAAATTACTAACATTCTCTGCAGGAAGGAGACCTTCACCTAGCTCTGTGGCTGTTAACAGCAAGTGTATTTTGTAGCAGTTCAATATCTTGAGATAAGTTTCTGTGTCTTTCGCAGTGGAGAACTATTTTAGGTTGTTGACTGAGTGTGAAAACAATCCAGGATTAAAACCAGCCATGTCACTAACTGCTAATAAAATTTCACTTAAAAGTTGTGTTCTGAGTAAGCTCCCAGAAGAAAATACAAAACCTTCTACACGTATCAGTAAGAGAAACCCCCAAGGGAGAGTCAGTGCATCAGGTAGGACGCGGATGTGGGGAAGCAGAACTAAAAATAGTCTCAAGAGTAAAACCAAACGGGAAGCAAGTTCAAAGCTTTCTTTTTCTTCTGAGTTTGTCTGTCTCCATTTCTTTCCCCTGGTTCTGAGATCTCCCTACAGTAAGAGCAATAGCATTTTGTGAGAGCTGAGCGTGGTGCCCAAACCTCTGCTTGCTGCCTTGAGGCTGCCATGTGGAGCATGTCTCTTTACAGTGTTTGCCATGAGCTGTTGGCATCATTTTAGAGCATTTGACAGCAGATTTTGAGATCTGGTATTGCAGGTTGATTGTTTGGGTGGTAAGGGAAGGGCATGATTGGCATGCAGCATTGATGGAAATGGAGAGTTGGCTGTTACAAGTTACAGGCATCTCTTGTTGATTTGCTTGATAAGGTGCAAGTAAAGCTGCAGAGGGGCAGAGGGAACATTTGGATGAACTGTGAATGATGTCTGCCATTCTGAAGTCCCTTTGCTCGCCCTCATGTCTATTTGGAGCTTCAGCTATCCAAAATCAGGCTGTATTGTAGCTCTGGAAGTAGTATCTTGCTCACCCCTTGTTAACTCCCTTACTGCTGCCCCTCAAAAAAAAAAAATCTTAAGATCCTCAAGACTAGAGACAGAATTCAGTTTTTGGTGTGACAGTGAGTGATAATGGAGTTGCAGAAGCATTTTTAATATAGCTGAATGAGATTTGGGGATGCGTTTGATTTCCCTTGGTCTTGGTTTCTTAAAGTTAATAATAAACCATTGTGGATGCATGTGTGTAGCTGCTCATCACTAGAATGCTCACATATAATAAAGGCATAATTTAATTCTAATGCTGACTTCTGGAGTGGCTTTAGTGAAGATAATTACAGGGTTTTTCTTTGTACTAAAACCAGGAGGTAGGAATTTTTACAGTCATGATTTTTGTGAGTTCTTCTGGAAGGTGGGTGGTAGGTGCTACCTGGGGGGAACTCTGCGTCAGTGTTTTCAGAATGTTCTATATAGGGTCTGGTAATGGGAGCTCAAGAAACAGTTTGTGGTAGGAAAATTGTGTATAGAGACCACGTTTCTCTCTTGCTGAAGAGCAGAAAACAATGAGCCTGTATTTAAGGCAGAAAGATTGTAAGATCTTAAATATTTTGGAAAGGTTTAACATTTTAATGAATCTTTCCTGTGCAGAGATTTTAAAACTAGAAGAAAGCACTGTAATGTTTAAATCTAGGGAGCTTTATATTGTTAGGCAGAGATATTCACTGTATTGAGTCCCCAAGTCTTGCATTTATGGTAGAGAATCTCCCATTGTCATGTACACAGCAATGCCATCTTTTTTCTTTTCTCTAATATACATGTTGGTTCACAAATGGAGCTTGTTTTAAATGCACTAATTTGATATTACCAGTCTATGAGTCTGAAGTAGCATGTGCATCAGTGATACTTGGGAGTTTTTCCTCTACTAAAGGCAGCAGTCTGTACCTCTGTAAAACATGTACATCTTTTGCTGCCAGAGAGTTACTTGATTTGCTTTGTGTTTTGTGTAATTTTTACACATTGTTTCTTGAGGAAAACCAATCTTTGTTTCTAAAACAATACACTGTTGCCGGGTTTTTTTGCAACATTGTTGTGAATTTTTTTTTCATATACTCTACTTGTTTGGGACAGTGGTAAATGTACAATGTTTCCTGAAAAAATCCTTATGACATAGAAAAAGGAGTAGTAACTTAGACATCTTCCTCTTGTATACATTTTGCATTAGAAGGAAGATTTATGATTCGTAATGTGACCCTGTGAGCTGAGCCACTTGCTGCAGAGCATGATTTCAGCACCTAAAGCAGTAGGAATGATTGGAATGCATGTTTTGCATTTTGATTTCCATCCTATAATTTTGACCTTTAGTTTCTCTTCATTTTTGTCATGCTTGCCTTCTTGTGCTTAATGGGTATCAGCGTTGCTTTTACTTCATATTCATAATGGTGTTCAGTAACTTCTGTCTTCGTTCACTGGGAGAGTTAAATGCTTTAAACCTTGATGATATTCAATGTTAGATGTTGAATTATTATTAATAAACCCACAGCTCTAAAATCATGCTTAAATCTCAGTGTATTCTTTATGTTCTGGTACCGCTGACAGTATTTGGTATGCATTTCTGGTGCTGTTCAGACTGCTTTGATTGCACAGAGTGAAATGGAAAACATTGTGAAAAGAGGGAATATTGATTTTTCTTCTACTTAAGCAGCAGCTTTTCAAGTGACAGAGCTCAATTATATTATACTGGTTATAGGACTATTTAACATATGCCTTTTTAGTGAAGTGATTCTGGCTGGTAATGTCCTGTGTCTTAATTAAACCAATATTGTGAGGGCAGTTGGATAGAACATACGTTTGAAAATGTAAATGTCAAGTATATTGTACCAAGGCTTATCTGTTAAATACTGTGAGGCTACAGCCCGGATGAGGCTGCTGGGAGTAATAACAATTGTTCAGCCTTTTCTTTTTCTTCTGTTCCTGTGTAATTAGATCATGACTTTGCCCATTTGATAACTACTGGAAAGTGCAAAGTTGGAAGTGAGTGTATGAATATGTTATTTAAATTTTTAATTACTGAATTGGAGTAGGTGCTCTGCGTGAGGTCAGCCTGCAGGCCGCTCGCAGAAGCGTTGTCAGAAAATGCCATTTCATGTTATGAAAAATGCTGAGAGAGAAGTGTTTCTTGAATGGCAAAGACAGCTCAGTCACTTAAAGGAATTAAAAGCACTTTTCAAAACAGGAGAGAAGCCGGCATCACGTAGTGCAATCATGGTTTGCCTTTATGTAGAGTCTGTGCTCTGCATGTACTCACTTGGGGTTTTGAAGCATCCCAACCTTGTGCTGGGGGTGTGTGTGTCTGTGTGTATGTAATCACGGATTCACCCAAGCAGTACACAAGGGCACGTTCATGGCCTGTCTGTGCAGCGCTGCATAGATTTAGTTAGGTGGGTTGCAGTTTCTGTATTGGTCTAAACCCACTGCAAATAAAAGTCAAGTTAAAATGAATGCTAACAGGTCTTACTAACCTTGTGTTTCTGCCTTGATTTCTATGTGTTACAAGCTCTAACATGCAGTTTGCATCTTTTGCTTTCAGCTCTTTCTTTTGCAGAATCACGGATTGAGTTGAGTTGGAAGTGACCTCAAAGCCCATCTAGTCCCACCCCCCTGCCGTGGGCAGGGACACCCTCCACTAGCCCACGTTGCCCAAAGCCCCATCCAGCCTGGCCTCTGAATACGGCCACTGCTTCTCCGGGCAGCTTGTGCCAGGGCCTCACCACCCTCACTGGGAAGAATTTCTTCCCAACATCTAATCTGAATCTAGCCTCTTTCAGGTTAAAACTCTTTTTCCTTGTCCTGTCATATCACTCTGTGCCTTGTAAACAGTCTCTTTCCTTCCCTTCTCCCCAGGCAGCCAATCGTTACTGCCATCTGTATCTATGCAGTACAAACATGTTTCTCTGTGCTGGGAATATTTTAATAGTTTGGGAAGAATATTCTTTTTCAGCCTGCATGTTTCTGTTTCCATTGAATAATGAGGATGGTTTTAAAAACTGATGAGGACAGTGCTTCATGCTAAAGGTACCACAGAGATGGTTTGTAACTAGTATGCTATACCAAAATTGTAGAAGTGTCGTGGAAATAGCGTGCACTGTATGCAGTAGGCCAATTTTGTATTCTACTTGTTTTTTCCTACCTTAGTTTAGACTATTTGAGCAATTCTTAAATGTGGAATATGAAAAATTTAAATATCTTTGAAGTTAGCAGAAGAAAGCAACTTCTCTATAGTTGAGCAATCAAGATAAAAACATGACATGCTTTGTTTGAAGGATAAGTGGCCGTCCTGTTCTCTCAGAGCTGCTATGTTGTTTTGCAGGATGTGACCTTTCTGTTCTGTGAGCACATGATAAGGGTATCTGTAGCCGTGATTCTTTCTTAAAATAATGCGTAGAGACTGGGGAGAAGAACAAAAATGAAAGGCTTCACCTTATAAAGTTCGATGTTATTTACCTTTACCATAGCAATACTTGATGGATAGTGTATGTGTGTATGCCATGGCTGCCAAATGCCGATGCATTTCTCTCTGGCTGCTGTGCAGATTTGACACAATTCGGACTTGTGAGGTTTCTGTTCACCTGGGCTGGTGGGAAGCTGGTTGAGTGGTCTAAGTGTAAACCTTCTGTTTTGGAAAAAGATCAGAAACCAAAAAGTCACTGCAACTTATGCTGTGAGTTATTTGAGATTTTTTGCATAGTGAGAGTAAAGAAGTAGTAAAGCTGAAACTCATGTCTCTTGTTGATATATGGGGATTAACATCCTGTCTGGAAAATTATAAAACCATAATCTATTTTAAAGAGCTTGAGGGATGTGATTTAGACCTAGCTATTAAAAAATAAAATCAGACTTAAGGTGGAAACACTGATCAGCTCTACTGTGTTCTATATAGAGGGTGGCAATTAAAGTAATAAATTGGTCTCAGTCCATGAGCTGTTGGGCAGTATGCCCTAATGTTGGCACTGACTCCTATCTATAAATATTCTTGTCTTGGCTGTAGATGGGATATAACTGGGAGATGTTTGGTCATTGTTTAGTCGGTACTCAATATGGAAACCAACCAGTTCAAATAAAACACACAACACTTGTTAGGGTGAACTAGAAACCAAGCCTTGTGTCTGATGGAGTCAGGATGCAGTTGTTTCATCTGCCTTTCAATGGTGATGTTGAAAAATTATGTAGAGAGTTTCCAAATCAACGTATGGTTTTCAGGAGACACCAAAGTTTAGGAAACTTACACCCTTGCTGTTTGTCTGATATTCTTTTAGTAGTTATATGAGGGCATATTGCAAGAAATAAGTCTTTTATTTTTTAGGCAGATTGCTGGAGTTTAGATAACTGTGTCCCACAGTTAGTCTTGTCTCTCTGATACTGTTTTTGTTTAGACAAATGCCTGATTTATGTGTGTCTTCCTTCCATGTTTTATTAAACCTGGATCATACCTTCTGCCCTTGTTTTGGCAGTGATAATTTTCCCCCTAGTAGCTGCTGTTTTAGATTTAGGATGAGAATAATGTTGATAACATACTACTGTTTTAGTTGTTGCTGTGCAGGGCTTACACTAAGTTAAGGACTTTTTCAGGTTCTCCTGGCCTGCCAGCAAGAAGGCTGGGGTTGCACAAGGAGCTGGGAGAAGACATGGCCAGGACACCTGACCCAGACTGGCCAAAGGGATATTCCATAACATATGACGTCATGCTCAGCGTATGACTGGGGGAAGTTGGCTGGGCAAGGGGTCACTGCCCAGAGATGGGCTGTGCATTGGTCAGCAGGTCCTGAGCAGTTGTGTTGTGTGTCACCTGTTTTGTAGTAGTAGTAATAACACCATCATCATCATTGTTATTATCATCATAATTGTTGCCATCATCATCTTTCTTTGCTATCCTATTAAACTGTCTTTATCTCAACCCATGAGTTTTACTTTTTATCCTTTCGATTCTCTCCCCATCCCACTGGTATGGAGGGAGCGAACAGCTGTGTGGTGTTTAGCTGCCTGCCAGGTTAAACCTCACCACCTTCTAACCCACAAAAAATACCACCAGGCTGAAGCAATCTGTTGCCACGCACTGCTCAGGCTCAAGTACTGAGAGTGTCCTGGGAGCATGAAGTGTACAAACTGGCACTATGCTGCCAGCTCTTCATTATCTGTAACGCATATTAACTGTATTTGACGTACAAAAACCATCTTTGCATACATATGGCCAACAGAACAGTTTATTTCTGAAAAACAGCTTAGCTGTTACTGGTACTTGCTGATTCTGACCTAGGAAGTCTTGTCCAGGCTCAAATTAGAGTTTGTTTGTGCCTGTGACATCATTTGTGCAGACTGTAGGCTTCATGATAATGCCAAGTATGAAATGGCATCTTGCTAAGAATTATTTTTGCAAGGCTAATTATAACATTGCAAGTAAAAACATTTTGTATTCATGTTCACTGTACTCTTCTTTAAAGTTTCACATCTGTTAAATTTTGTTTTATCCATGTTATCAGCCCTGAGAGTAAATACTTTCTTAAACTAAATTAATGCAACTTATGGAAAAATACTTTTGGTTTTTATTTGACCTGTTCATATGAAGTTTATACGGTGATGATGCTGTCAGGCACTTTTTCATCCCTTTACAAACTACTGCTAGATGGGTACTCCGAAGAACTGGTTTGGAGGTATGTTGTATTTTCTTCTGGTCAATGTGACCTAAAAAACTTTGTTTTCCTTCAGAGATGTTAAAAGAGGTCTTATAAATGGTTTGTCAAATACCTCTCTGTTAACCTTCTTGGAAGGTTCTCTGCTTAAAATTAGCAGTCAATAGAATATATTGACTTGGAGATAATGAGCCAAATTCTTCTGTATTTTTTGTAATGTGCTTTTTAGGTAACCAATGAAATTTGAATTCTGCAAGCATTACAGACAATTTGAAGACTGAAATGTTTGCATGGGATAATTAATGTGAAGACCAAATTTCTGACATGCTTTGGGTGCTGATGTTGGAGTTTTGTTTTTAAAACTGTGGATTTTGGAATGTGAAAGGTGATGTCCCCATTGAATAAAATGTGGGGATGAAATTGGAGAATCCAGGTTTCTGTGCTAGCTTTCACAGATTTCCAGTCTTTTCCATGGGGTTTTAGTCTTCATAGCCTGTTGCAGGCACTATCTTCCATCACAATACACTGAGTTCCTTTGGAATGCTAAATAATATAATTTGAACATTTGTGTGGAGATTCAAACATACTATCAAATAGTTGTATATTAAAGCTTATCTGTCTGAGAGAGTGGGCAGATGGAACAGATATCTTAGTGGCTTCTCAATCACTGCCTGGCTCTCTTTCAACAGCAATTCACATCTGTGTCCCATTAGTACTGGGGTGAAGTTGCAGAGTTACAGGAGTGACAACAGTTACAGTTATTTGGAAGCAAAAATAATTGTATTTAATTTATAAGTTGAGTTGCAGCATGTTGTGCGAGGATCTGCCATGTGATGTTATTTGTGAATCAGTAGAAGACATGCCTTGAGCAGCCTGGTCCAGTGAGAGGTATCTCTGCCAATGGCAGGGGCGTTGGAACTTGATGATCTTTAAGGTCCCTTCCAGGCTGAACCATTCCATGATTCTATGACGATAAAAACCCTCACAGAACGAAGCAAACAAAACATTCTCAGTTGCAAGGCCTTTCTATACAAGCATTTTTTCTTGGTCTTTTAGAATGTTTTTCCACTTTCCTTGATTTGCAGAGACCTTTGGAGTGCCCTAGTGAAAATGCAGACTTTTTGGCAGTGCGTTTACGTACATCAACACTGCTTGAATTTCATAGTCCCTGTCTGTGGGCAGGTTTATGAGTGGTTCACAGATCACCAGGTGGTCCAAGGCTGGAGATGTAAGCCAATTGTTTTAGAGAGTGTTTCTTGAGTACTTGAGTGTTTCTGTAGTTTTGCTTAAAGCCAAAAAATGTCTGAAATTTTGCTGTGGAGAGAATGGCGGATTTTAAAGGAGAAAACAGGGTGCTATCTATGTCAAGTCCAAGGATTTAAAAAAGTGTTTGATTATTATAGTATTGAAAAGGTCATAATATAGTAGTGTGCAAACATGTAGCAAATCATGTGCTCATGCCAAAATGTATTGCTTTAGATTTCCAAGTACTAGATTTATTATTAGAGAAGGTGGACTTAGAATGAACTCTGAAAGATGCCTTACGGGAGGAAGCCAAATAGTTGAGGACTTTCAGAAGCACAGGAGGAAGCTAGTCTTCTGCCACACAGACAAAGTTCAAAGTCTGTTCTTGACAATGTTACATTCTTTTGACTGTTTTATTTTGTACATAATTGACAACATAGGATGGAATGGCAGGTTGGAACTAGAAGATCTTTAAGGTCCCCTCCAACCCAAGCCATTTGTGAATTCATTGATGGAAAATTAAAAACTTCTGTAATAAATGAATGAAAGCATTTTTCATGAATGTGCCAATGTTTGACACTTGTATAATTTGTTTTCCTTATTTTTTGACTTTTAAAAAAAGGTAAATCTGGCATTACTTAATAAAATGTTGGACATATGCCATTCTTTTTGGCATCTTAAAATTGAAAAAATATTGTACATGTTTTACATAGAAGTGATATCAGAGGTGGAGTAATTAATTTCCTTCAATTCTGATGCCAAGAAAATGATCCAATAAGTAGCCATTAGGGAGAGTTATAATGGAGGAGCAAGTAGAGGCATCACATTACTTTCTTTGTGTAGCATATTCTCAAGTGTCTTTCTTGAATGCCCCTGAAATCAAAGTTTACCAACCTTAACCAGCTAGTAGGCAAGAACTCTGAGCAGTTAACAGACTGTGGACTACTTCATGCTTGGCTTTCCTTGTGGGCTTCAGTTCTAACTTTTTTAACCTATGCTCTAAAGATCTTTTGAAGGTCTCTTGAACAGTATATTGCTACAAGCTGTGTCTTGGGAAGCATAATACGAATTACATGTTGTCATCTTGCATAGATTGAGGATAATTACATGCTACTTTCCTACAGATGTAGAAGTTGTCTGGATGCTTTCCATCCCACTTGCACCCTATGGTGCATTTGTTGTTTAGCAATTGTGGATTTCAACCTTTGTTTTACAGCTCTTGGCATCTTTTTTTCTTGGTAGAAAAAACAAAGAACCATTCAGTTTAATAAAAACATTTCCAATAATTATACACACTAATGCACTTCCTTTTATTGTGGTATTAATGATACATAACCCCTACTGAATTTGTCGGTCCCAGGCAACCATAAAGATAAATTGAGGAGCTGTGATTTTTAGCAGAACGTTTTGAAATATGAGCAAACTGAAAAATGACTGTTATTACAAATCATGCTCTCTGCAGAATTGGTATAAACCCCTACTTAAATCTAATATATAAAATCATACTGTGGATCGTATGTGAACATTTCTGAATGATGCCCATATCTGTTGTGTTCTTCTACTAGTGGCATTTACTTCAGAAGTGCTTTTTTGTTGTTCAAGTTTGCACTTCTAGTTTCAGTAAGTGAGCAAGGTCAAGTTATATTGGTGTTCTGGGAGTCTTTTAAAAAAATATTTATCTGCATTTTTGGGTGGATGATTAAGTAATTGTATATAGTATAGAATAACAGTTTAAAAAGTAGCAGTTCTGTTAGGTGCCACAGGAAGCATATCCTTCTTGGAAAAGGATCCTGCCAGGTATGTTGAGAGACTCTACTCCTGCCTTTGCTGAGGCATTTTCTTTCATAGCAATGCTTCTCCCCCTTACACTGAACCACAATACAACACGAACCGGTTGCTGTGGGGTTTTTATTGCTGCATTATTCTTTTTAGAATCTTGTCCTTTTGACGCAGTGAAGGTTAACCAGGCAATTGTACATGCCAACACTGTTGGCCTCTGCCAAGGATTTGGACATTTCTAATCTTGCTTTGGTATTATGTATTTTCTATAAATGTAGAAGAATAGACTTACAAACTTGAGAGAAAAGCCTTTGGTGTGGGTGAGTGAAGCTATTGCTTGTGTAAGCAGTACAGCTCCTGCTTCTTCTACACCAACACTGGAAGGCGTCTGGACCCTTACTCTCCAACCCCCATCACTGTGTGTTGAAGCCACCTGTCCACCTATTGCAGTCTGTCCCTGCTCTTATATGGTGGGTTTGAAGGTGATGAAGCTTCTGCTACTTGCTTCTCCCCATTGTACCTTGCAGCACAGGGACGTGCTGTGGTTCCAACAGTTTGGCGGATGTGCAGCCAGTTTGGTGCTGCGGATGGCATCGCTGTAGGAACCTTAGATGAGGGACCACTGAGTAATCTGACTGTTGGCGGAGACACAGTCTTTTTCTTGAGGAGGATGAACAGAATAGGTACTCCTGTGCTAATGAATCACTTCCAAAGGTCTAATTTTAATGTCTCTCATTAAAAATAAAATATGTATTCATCTTAGTGGAACTCTGACAAGGGAAGGGATGATGTGTTCAGAAGCCTGTCTTTTCTCAGAATGTTTGAATTTGCCTATATTTTTACCTTTCTCTATAAACCTTGCTTTTTAAAATTTACATGCATTAAATACTCCCACACTATAGAGTGTTGGAGTTGGTTTGTCAGGAGGTGTTTGTATCAACTTTTCTGCTTCTCAGTCTACAATCAGTTTAGTTTTAGGGGAAATCAGTTGGGCCAGAGGTAAGCAAGTGGGAGAAAAGTTTAATTTGGTGAGCTTTAATGAATATTATATTGCTATTTATGGCCTGAAGCAAACGTCATTCAACTTAATAATTCTCATTCAAATGTATCAAGTGGGATGTGGTTGGGTTTCCTGTTTTGCTCTTTTAGAGAGAGAGAGTTCACTGTGTCAAATTACATCTAAATTTAGGGCAACACTTCTTGGAGTAAAAGTAGATTTTGTTTTTTTTTCCCTTTGGAATTTGAAACATTTCATGGTTTTCTTGCATTTGTCCACTTTTCTTCTGCATTTTGTGTAATATGTAGCTTTTACCCTGGATTGCTGTCCAGTTTTCTATTATTAAAACACAACATTGAGATTAAAATCTATTCCTTAACTGAAAGATATTTCTGTCTCTGAATCTTGCTTTGTATTTTTAAGCAGCCCATATTTTAAGATGAAAGACTAGTTCCTTTTTACCACATTAAAACAGATCTACTAATACCAGAGTTGGTGATCGGTGGTGGTGTTAGTAATAGACAAATAATGTTTCAGCAGCTACAAGAGGGTCTGTGAATTGTGAAATGAAATACTTCCTTTTTAGCAAAATGTCTGGACATAATATTTCCAGCTAGAGGGAACAGTAAAAAGCGGGGGGAAGGTGTATTAGTAACTTTATATAAAGTCATAATTCATAGAAATATTGCTAACTCTAACCATGTACCACAATCAATACTTCAGATTTCTCTTCTCAGACTTTTTATTCTCACCATTTTGTCCTGTGTTTATCTGACAGTTGAAATCATTCATCTAGGAAGGATGGGTACATGCAAGATGACTATATGACTGCTCTGCATCAATGGGATGTCCATTGAATACTGAAAGCTTTCTCAGTGTTCTTTCTTGAAGCTCCTGACTCTGTTTATACGTGATACAACAGTTTTGCTTGTTTGCTTGTTTTCAGTTTGATGAGCTAGAGGATAGTGTGCCTTGAAAAAACAAGGAATATGAAAAAGTTCCTTGTTTTTTAGGTAATTAGTTTTTTTAGGTAATTTTATACTTCCAAATGTCAAAAGAATTTATCTGAGAAAACAAAAAGGAATGAGTTAAAATTCCCAATTTAGTAGAAGATGGTCAAGCAACAGTGGAAAACCTGTATTCTTTGCTGTTGGCTGAAAGGTTTCATAGATGTTCTTTAGTGAAAATTGATTAGTTAATTTATACAGAAAAAGAATAGCTGAATTTCTGTTGAAATTTCCTCTTAAAAATGCATGCAGGGGACTTCTCTACACACATAGGTACTCCTGGTTATTTCTTACCTTGAAACATTTTTGTTCTGCAATAGGATGGCTGCTTAGATACTTGTTAACTTCATCTGTAAAGTAGAAACAGCAAATAAAAAAAATGATTTTTCTAGAACAAGTGTGTCACACAAAGAGCTATTCAGAAGCTCCTGTTGAGCTTTAAGTGGGCTCCTGTGTCAAATCTAAGCAATAAAGAGCTTGACTACAGATGAAGGTTCATCAGTTTTCTCCAAGTAAATGAAGCCATTTCTATGTTTTATTACTTTAGAATTAAAGTACCAAATTGCTCTGTTTTCTGAAGGGTGGGGAGCAGAAATTTCATGCTCAAAATCAAGAGATTCTAGGATATGAAATACACACTGGGTCTGTTTTCAGGATTTTTTTTTCCTTTATCTCAACAAATGTTTGCTGCAAATTGAGCAGCCTTTGTTGTAAGTTATAACTGTCTTTTTATTTTTTATTTTATTCCTCTCGGTCCCTTCCCTCTCACTTCAAAATGCTTCCTATAATAAAGAACAAACTGACATTCTGGCTTATCTGTGTGGTGGAAACTAATTTTTGCCGTAAGGATGGCAAATGTGTGGGTGGAAGTATGCACCAAATATTTCTAGTGTGTCACAGAAAACAAAAAAAAATCAGAATGGTTGTTCTTGCTTTGGTTCTCACTCCTTCTCAGTCACAGCATCTACTGGCATTGTCAAAGCCTGCAGGAGGATGGGTACGTGTTGTTATGCATTGGGTTAGAAAGAAGTAGACTGCAGGGATGCAGATCTCGGCATGGTGGAAAAATACCAAGGAGGTGTTGGGTGTTGGTATTGTTGAAGACCTGTGATCATTTGCTGCACCTGGGAGATGAGCAGTGACGCGTATTGAAACCCTTGAATTCACTGTCTGCCACATCTGTGTCTCTTGTGCCAGTGCAGAGAGGGAGGAAAGAAAGAAAATGCAGTGGTTGTTTCCCAGGTCGATACCTTAGTGGGTAGGGAGTGATTGGAGGGAATTGCAGGGCAGAAGTAGATTATTGCTAAGGTGTCACCTTCGTGTTTCTCCACATGTGTTGAAAATCTGCTCTAGAGGTAAGAAAGTTATTTAGGCTTTCCTTTGCATCCC
Source organism: Hypotaenidia okinawae (assembly GCA_027925045.1). Taxonomy (NCBI): domain Eukaryota; kingdom Metazoa; phylum Chordata; class Aves; order Gruiformes; family Rallidae; genus Hypotaenidia; species Hypotaenidia okinawae. The sequence goes on from BSDF01000002.1 coordinate 15,719,913, forward strand.
CATAGTGATGTTTGCCTTAAGCAGACACAGATTTCAATTTGCTGTGTGGCTTTCTGTGGGATTGCTGTTTTCATGGAGACTACTCTACACTTCCAGCAGTGCAAACAGGATTATTTTACCTTCGTTTTTTGAAGAATTCAAGGGGTTTCTGAACTTTCATTTTTTTTTAAGAACTCAAGGGTTCTTTTCAGTTCAAGTTTTCCAAACTCCTCAGTGTGTAGACTGTCACAGTCTAGTTTTGTGCCTGTTTAACCCTCAATGCAAGCCAGGTATTTCCCAAAAGGGTACGTACACAGTATTTAGCCCTCTGGCTGAAGACACTTGTTATTGTCTTTTTTAAAGGAAAATTTTCCTTCCCTTTTCAGAAAGGAAGGAGTATGTAAGAGGCATGTTTAGGAAAAACAAACTTTTGGCTCAGGCAGCTGTTACTTCCTCACAAGGGACTTGTCCTCCAGTGAAGGAGACCCCTGCCTGAGGTGGTCCATCTGACACCTGCCTTTGAACCCCTTTGTCCTGACAGCTGCAGAAAGGAGTATTCTTGCCAGGAGTATACAATGCTATCAGTTCCTTCCTTGCAAGTCGTGTTTCTAATTGTTTTTACGTAGCTGTGAAATGGCCAGAAGTCTATGGTGGGACATGGTGCTGGGTGGCCATGTGCTCTCACTGCTCCTGCAGCCTCTGTGTGCCTGTGGGAGCTGTGTAGGCAGGCATGGTGTGTGCTCCACAGAGCTGCAGGCTGGCATTCAAAAACCCCTCTATCTTTAAATCTGTCTTGCAAATATTGTTGACCTGTAGGGAAATGTAGGGTGATCTTCCTGCTGGTCTGCCGAAAGGTCAAAGGCTTTTGGGAAATGGTAATGGCATCATCCTGTTCAATGCCTGAGGACCTTATGGAAACCAAACTCTCTCATGTTTCAGGTGAGGAACTTACTGGTGCTGATTGATTTACTTTGCCATCAGACTGACAGAAGGAATCGAGTCCCCGTCCTGAGGACACGAGCAGGAAGCTAGGGAGCACCCAGGTGTGGGGACCTCACCTCCGGTGTAGGTGCAGCTTGGTATATTGTGAGCATCACTGTCTGCAGGGAGGTTTCTCTTTGATCCAAACCAATGACTGCTCTCATCCCATGGTATTTTTAATTAGATCTAGTTTTCAGAATAATATTCTTGTGGTCAGAGGGACAAGAGAGGGTATTCTATTAGGTTACAGCATAAAAGTGCCATCTATCATGCTGCTCTTCTAAGATAGAATTATCAAATTTTTAATGTTCCTGTGTCTGGTGTGCCTTCTGAAGTACAGTACAGTTTTATGGACCCTGTTCTTGGTCACGTGGAGGCGGAATGAGCATTCTTTGTAATATAAGGTAGATTTGAAACATGCCAGTTTATTGATTGCAGATTGGTGTATGTGAGGTCATGCAGATCGTGGTCTGGACTGGTAATGTGCTACTCATCTTGCTTTTTTGCTTTCATCTGTAAGGTTCTGAGAAATAAAAACATGACTTGTAACTGGCTGCGAAAATGGATTTTGCTGTCTTTGCACTTAGTTCTACCTTTGAATCCGTTTTCCTTCAGCATATGCTTTCATGCAGTGGCACTGTTTGTAATTGCCAGTTGTTGGGGGCTGTTTCTCCAGGTTCTTCAGATGTCCCTCTCTTTCCTTCCAATAAACCTGCAGTGGAGGAACTGGCATGGGTGTGGGCATGCCAGCCCTATGTGAGAAGTGTATGACTTCACCTGGGATGTGAGTAGGTCTGGAAATGAATGCCCTCATTTGTCCCCTAGAACTTTAGGACCCAATACTATGTTCTCTGCTGATTTCTGAACAGTAGGAGAGGCACATACATAATGTGTAAACAAACCCATCATGTCTTTCTGTCAAATTCCCTTGACTCAATCTTTGACAAATACTTCTAGGAATCCTGGAGTAATATCTATGTTTCTTAAATAACCAACTGCATTTTTGAATGATTACAAATGTGCAATTTCTAGGTAATATTGGGGAAATATTGTTAACATCATTACTTAAGAGCTTCTGAGATCCAGTTTACATTTCTTTAATTTAATTTGGATTTTCCTGACTTGGCTCATTAAAGTCCCTGAGAGAGATTTACATCAAAATTAATTATATCAATGGTTGAACTGCTTAAGTAACTTGGAGAACTCAGTATTGAATAGGTTTTAAGATGCTGTTAGATAGTATGCTTATGTTTCGTAAAATGAAACATTATAAAGCCTATAGGTGCTCACCCAAGATGGTTTTCACAGAAGTAACAGCCTCTTCAAGGATCCTGGAAATTATTACTGTACTTACTCTTCACAATTGTCTTTTTGTAAGTTTAGTTACTGAATATTGGAAGTTCTGAAAAAATGTGGGTGCTGTAATAAAAACCTAATAGCCACAAAATGGTTCTGTGAGAAGGGATAATTTTTATGGAAAAAAAAAATCAAGGCTTAATGGGACAGAGTGATATTTCACTTCACTGAAAGAACTGTTTAGAAAACTAATCAAGTTCTAGTTTGTCATAGGCTTTAAAATGTGTATGTATCTGAACTAGTATGGTGTGGTGGTTGAGCCCTGGCCAAAGGCCAGATGCCCACCAAAATCAGTCTATTACTCCCCTTCTTAGTTGGACAGGGGAGAAATAACATAATTGGGCGGCTCAAGAGGCAAACTCATCAATGACATGGGCAAAACAGACTCAACACAGAGTGCTGAAGAGAAAGTTATCTAATTTATTACACTACACTTTAGAGAAAACAGTGAAAAAAACCCACCAAACCAGAGTCAGGAGTGCAACCAACAATCTTGAAACAAATGCAACCAGGCAAACACTTTCCCCCCACTCCCTCCTTAGCAGGCTTTAGTTAGAAGTTTGCTCCCTTCTTCCCTCCCGGTCGCAGCCCAGGAGGGGCAGGGACTGGGGAAAATGGGGTTCTCGGTAACACCTTCCCCCCACCCCTCCATTCTAAAGCAGACTTCCCTTTCAGACATGATTTTGCTCCCTTCTTCCCCTCTCCTGCTCACAGCACAGGGGGGCAGGGACTAGGAGATGGGGGTTTTAATAGTCAGTCCCTTGCAAGATGGGTTTCCTTCTCGGCCGGGATGGGGGCATCCATTCCACACACCCTCCCCCTGCTGCACCGTAGGATCTCACCCATAAGAGCCAGTCCTCCACGAACTTTCAACAAGGCAAATCTCTTCCCACCGGGCTTCATCTCTGCTCTGGCAGGCAGCAACAAATCACAGTGTCTCTCAGTCCCAGTCCTCTACGGGGCTATGATGCCTCCTCCAGCAAACCTCTTTGGCTCATCTCTGTAGGTCGCTTGTGCTGGCAGGGGCTCATCCCAACATAAGTCACGGCATCTTCTCTATGTCTCCCGGCTTCATCCAGCGTGGAGCCTCTCCACCGGGCAGGTCGGGTCTCTGCCTCCTCCATGGGTCCTTTCCTCCGGCTGCTCCACGTGCTTCAGCTTGGGCTGCAGGGGCATCTCTCTCCCGGGTACCTGGGCGCCTCCTCCCCCAGCCTTCCCGGCCTTTTGTGTCTGTCAACTGCTTACATATATATGCAAATAGACATCCCAATGCCCTTAACTGGCCAAAATTGCAGCCTTCCTGGCACTCCATGTTCTGGTGGAGTCTTTCTCTCCTATATGTGATTCTCAGAGGCGCTATAAGCAGGCCTGCAGAGGATTCCAGCAGCCATTTTCTGCAGCCCCTGGCCCTCTCTCAGTAGCCAACTATGCAAAACTGCGACACGTGGTTATCAGGTGTTACAGGTTTTGCTGATTCTCTGCTTTAGCAATTTTTATTTTGATCTTGAGTGAGAGTTTCAGTTTTACAAGACTGTGCTGTTGTGGTGGGAAAATAAACAATTTAGTTTACACACACACACACACGTGATTACTTGTAAAGCACATTTGTCGTACATTTTTCACTTAAAATCACCATAAAGTCATAAATTGGGGGTTTGGGGTTCTTACTTGATTCCTATCCTTCCTCCTCCCCCGTTTTGTGGCAATATAGATCTATAAAAATAGCAATTTTAATATATAGAATGAAGCATCTGGTTTGCAAAAACAGTACTAGAACTTCTTGGTTGTATAGAAAATCTTCTAATCCTGTCCCAGAAAGTGAACCTCATTTGCAAGTTACTTTGATATATTTAAAAGGTTTTAAAATCTTCTGTGTTTTTCTTTTTCCTTTTCAAAAAGGAGTATAAATACAACATAGTATGATTTAACATAATGGCAACCAGAATCACTTAGAAAACAAGAGCATAACAGTGGTGTGCTCCTGCGGTTTTATTTTTACATTAAATAGTTAAGGGCTGAAAAACTATTTATCACTTTGTAGATCAGGGGAAAATACTTGATGATCCTACCATTGTGTGACTGCAAAACTTACATCCTCTCAGGAGGAGGTGCCTCCCTTCCTTTGAGTATGCCCTGAAGTGCAGAGAAACCCATTAAAGTTCAGAGCAGCTCTGTTATTTTTGTCAGTGGTTCAATTGTGCACTGAGATTTTTCAGACAGGCCAGGAGACTCTTCTTGGAGACAAGCAAAGGGAATGCATTGGAAGCGACCTGTGTTCTGGAGGTAACCAGACCCCTGAAAGAAACCGTGTAATTCATCTGCCTTATGAGAAAATGAGGTTTGATGTGCTATCTCTTGCATTGTTACAGAACCAGAACTGACTTTTAAAATGTGAATATTTTGAACTTACCTTCAAATAACTGTTGCACCCAGCTGGTGATACCAGTCCTCACACTGTCAGCTCTTATCCAGAGTTTCTGTAACGAAGAAAGAGCAGCATTTGCTGTTTTAAAACTTATTTTATTGGTATAAAATAGTCTTTATATTTGAAAATAAATACAATGAAGTCTTTAGAACTAAATAGGGTTCCTGGATGGAGGAGTAGCATTCCTGAGGTTTTCACACATGCTGGATGTCCAAGCTCATTTGGAACATATTTTAGGACTTCTATGGATGAATCAATTTGATATAAATTGTCACAGGGAAAAAAAAACAACCCAGAGAAAGTAGTTAAGTTTATAATTTGGAAGTTTGCCTTTAAAATGCCAGTCTTCAAAAGAGTAGATCTGATCAGGTCTGAACAAGTGGCATAAACAGCACTAAATCCAAGAGTCTGGATTTAGATAATTTTCAAAATATTTGTATAAAATATTTTTATTGTAAATGTATATTTAATTTTGGCTTGAAGAGTCTAAACAGAAAGACAGTGTGTGTGGTAGGATGTCACTGAGCTATAAGGCACGAGAGAATGGAGATAGGAAGTGTTTTTGCTCTTTTCTTTTGGCATCTGCTGTTGGAGCTTGTTAGAGTTAGAATACTGGGATGGGCAGATCCAGTACAGCTGTGTGTGTTGGTGGGTGTCTGGTTTTTTTGGGGGGTGCAGTGTGTGTTAGGGTTGTTTGTTTGCTTTAATTAAACACTTGATTTTCTAGAAATATTAGAGAATTGCTTTTCCATATGGACCTAATTGTATCTTTAATGAAGATAGCAGGTAAGTCCACTGACATCTTCTGAAATGTCAAAACAGCCTGCTGCTGAATGGTATTACATAATTTATTGGTTTTAATGCCTTTTTTATGTGTGCGATATCTAGGGATGTGATTTCATCACCAAGCAGTATTGGTCCCTCTGGCTGACTACAGAAAGGAAGGATGCTCACAGAAACCCTTTGGAGACAACTGTGGTTTTAGCAGCTGCTGACTGCAACACAAGTGATGGTGCTACCTGGCACCAGGGCCCAGGAGCTGGGTGCAGGGAGATTGACCCCAGACCATACTGGATGCTCTCCACCTCGATAGTCATAAGAAATACAATTTTCAGTGCAATTCTTCTCCCACTAGTGCTGTGTGAGAGATGAGATCTCCCTGATTTTCAGTTTCCATCTTTTACCACCACTTGAGTGTGCAGGAAAAATATTTCCTTTTCCTTTTCTTCACGGTTGCACTATGGTTTTATATTTTCCAATTATTATGCAGAGTAGATTGTTCTGTATAATTATAGGTGAACCTAGGTAAAGTAGGGAAGCTTAGTATATGAATGTGTCAGCTGTGGTATTTCTTGTTATTTTTACCTTTATTTTTTATTTTAACTGCTGCAGGAGAGGGATTTAAAAGGTGACTGCTTTTGTTTAGTGTGTCTAGGTTTTATCTGTCATATCACAAATCTTACTTGCTTTGAATTTACTGTGGACTGAAATGTTATTACCTGGCTGATTTAGTAAGTATAATTTAAAATATAAAATTTAAGGTCATAAATAAATAAGGTGGGGGTTTTTTTCACCAAGAAAAAAAGAATTGCTCACTCATTTATCATTAGTTTGATTAAAAAATCATATCCTGCATCTCCTTAATAAAGTAGTTAAGAGATCTCAATACAGGGGAAAAAAATAAATAAAAAAGCAACCTAAACCTAACTCAACAATAAATAGAGGATAATGTCATTTTCCCACAAAAGCTTAGAATAGTAGGGGAAATATTTTTTCCTTCCCTTTTCCATTTCTAGCTTGTCTTCTGAACATCAGACTAATAACTTCTTGCCATGTTCAGAATATTTCATTTGAGTTCTGACAGTAATAACCGTGTTTTATTTGGCTGTCAGGGGCCCTGTAAGATGGACAGATAATGTGTTCATTCTCTGTCCAGTGGGAAGAGAATACATTAGCTGTCTAAAATGATCTGAAAAGAATGAGAGCTAGTTAAGTTGATTTTAGGGAAAATAAAAGCAATGCTTTTTTTTTTCCAGTGCTACATTGCAAGTTGCTGGTTAGATGGGCACTGGTAATTCCCTGTGGATTGTATAAAGCAAACCAAAACAAACACAGCCGTTTCTTCTTGTGAGCGCAGATATCCACTTGTTCTTGAGATGTCCTCACTTGAGAGGCTTTCTTGTTTCCCAACCTTTCTCCATCCATGTTATGGGAGATTTAAACGCTAATGAAAAGTGTGCAGTGAAGTACAGCCTTAAACAGGGAAATACACTTTTTGGGACATCTGCTGTAGAAAAACTGGCTGATTCAAGCCCAGTGTGGCACGTAAGAAGAGGTAGCTGCGTAGGCATCCTGAGCCTGTTCAGTGTGCTGCAAACTCTGAGGAGCCTGACTTGGGGATGAAGAATACTTCATCCTGAGACTCCAGGAGTATCTGGCATATGTGCAGAGGCGTGCAGGGACTCGAGCAGCTATGTTTCAAGGGATGTGGCTACATCTCCATCATGGGCACAGACAGCACTGTAGCACTAAGACAGACGTGTCCTCTCAGTGCTCCCGGAGGTGTGACACGTGGGCAATGCGAGTCTCTGTTTACTACTTTTAATTTTTCTTTTGCTTTCTCGTTGTCCAGTTGCAGAATGTCAGAGTATGTTCCTGATTTCTTGCCTGGAGGCAATGGCATGGAGGAAGGAATTGCTGCCCATATACATTGCTTTGCTGCTTGTCACTCTCAGCTGCCTGAATCCCTTTGCCACCTCGGTCACCTAATTAGTATTTTGGACTTTAAGTCTTCAATGGAAAATACCTTGTGCGTGGGATTTCTAAGTGCTTGAAAAAGTTCCTCTCTCTCAAGAACAAGTAGATGGATCATTAATAATGGATGGACAGATCTGGAATCCTAAATCTAAACGCCAGCCTGTTTTTGCAGTCCCCTATGTCTCCCAAAGGTCTGTGGTGGCAGCTCTGCCCTAGTTAAGATAGGAAATTCTTTCCCGGTTGATTGTCAGAGCATGATGGGGATACTGAGTGGGGTTATTCACCGAGGAAGGTAGTTATACTTGGTTGCATTACTGGGTTGTGTCTAAAATGACCTGGAAACCAAAACTGGACTGTGTTCCTTGTATAAATGCCCAGGAGCAGCAGTTTCAGCCAAGTGTAGCACATGGCTCAATGGCTGAAAATCAAATCATCAACTTATTCTCTGCTTGGGGACAATTTCAGGGAAACTGGGGTGGGCAGTCCCTCATTATTTTCAGCTTTTGCGTAGCCTGCATATCGTTCCTGAGGGTTAGTACCTCTGTGGGTCACACTAGGGCCTGCAGGCAGCCAGTGATCATGGTGGTCTTGGTGAATCTGTGTACTTTTAACAGATTTATCCTAACTTGCTTTCAGTGCTTTAATTAAATGATGCTGTAGCTTCTCACATAGTCTTCTATGTGACACCATTAAACACTTGACTGATTGCCTGTGTGGTTAATGCAGCTGGACACTTGTCAAGATAGTGTAAGATCTTTTCATATATACAAGAGTAAAGATGTCTAACCATCCAAATTTTTGTCTGTAGTCTATTCATTTTTTACTTGAGCACAGCCAAGTCTTGTTAGATTGCTGACTCAAAGATGTGAAAATGACCTATCCTGTCATTTTGATGCAGTTTGAACTACTGCTTCAAAATAAAAATTGGATCATAGCATGCATATGTTATGAGCACTTCATAACCTTCCTTTCTTGCTTTCCGATTAGCTTTAAACCTTAGCCTTGGTGTGGGAAAAGACTGGTGGACATTGTATTAACATCCACATCAGTCTCATAAATGACGTTTTTGTAGCCTTTTAGTCCATTCTTTGATTTAGGCCACATGGTTAAGATGACACATAGCATGTAATATTGCTGAAGTTGTTCCTGTATATTTCCTGTATGTTGTAAATTGTACTAGGTGGCAGTTTTCGTAATTGTTAACATCTAACAGTTTAATCACTGGAAGCACAGCTCTTCAGTGGAATTTTACTGTGGTTTTTTTTTTCTTTTTTCTGTATTCTCTTCTCCATTTCTCAAATACCTCTGCAGTTGAGTAACCCAGATGGGTATTTATGTTGTCTAATTTTAGGCATCTGATTTGTGCTAGCGTTAAGCAGCTATCCTCATGTGTATGCAGCTAGTGAAAGGCAGCTACATCCTCCAGAGAGCCGTTCAGCATTGGGCATGCTGAATTCCCTGCCTGTGTGCTGAGACCAGCTTCTCAAAACAAGAATCTAAGATTGATGTCTGAAGTTAAGCAACGCTTCTCCAGGAAAAAAAAAATTACTGAAAGAGTTGTGAAGTTCAGGCAATTTTTTTTGCCGCTTAATCATAAGGTCAGTTTGCAAAGTTGGGTCTGCTGCATTACAGGATCTAAGGGAACGAGCTGAATGTGTAAAAGATGGTTTGGTGCACAGGTTGTAGGAAGTATGTCTGGCTGCTGAAGAGATGCCAAGCAATTTAGTACTTGGTGCTCCTTGCTGGCTAGCTGTTCTGCTAACAGTCTTGCAAAATCCCAGACTTTGGGGTATCAGAAAAACATCTTACAGAAGATATGTGAAATGCAACTACTTTAGGTTTAGCTGGCATTGATAACTGGGTTCTGGCAGGAGTGATCGATGTCTCTCGGTGAAGCAGTATGGCCCAAATATAGTCACAACTTGCATCTGTGAAGCATATGAAACCTTTTAGTTTGTAACCACCAGCAGTCAGTGCCTATTGCAGGTAAATGACTTAACACAGAAAGTAAAAAATTGCGCATGGTTTCAATTTTCTTACTTGATGAATCAAACCTGGACAGAGAGGTGTGAACAGGAGCTTGCAGAGGACCTCCGATTACCAGCAGTAGCCTTTGTGCATATGGCCTACACATATCCCTACTCTCTTCTTCCTGCGTTGTCCCTGCTTGTGCTGATGTTGGCCATTTGTCTTCTCTTTGGTTTTGAAGGGAGCATGTGCTGCTGGGATTGGCAAGTAAATGGCTGCACAGTGGCAAAGGGTGAGTCTTCTACCCTTCTCCTTCCCAGGACACTCCTGTCTGGCTAAGCAGCCCAGTCCAACCGCTGTGGCCAACTAGTATGCATATTCTCACAGACCAAGGAATTACCTGCCTGGTTGGTTTTGTGCTGCCACAGGCTACGTGTAGTCCTTCTCTACGAGAGCTGCCCTGTGCTGAATGAGCTTCAGTGGTTCTGGTGGAGGGAGTTGCAGTTATGGATTTTTAACCAACCAGTTCCCGTGCTTTGGGGAGCAGAGCAAATGGATGGTACATTGATCTGAAGTCTTTCGTCTTGTATTGCCCATTGGTCTTAAAATATTCTATTACCAAAGGAAGCAGAAAAAGAGAGATGATCCAGGCCTTCCAAAGTCAGTTGTTTAGGGATTAGAGGAAGGAGGAAGCAGAGGCTGAAACTTGGAGCTGTTTCCTTGCCTCGAGGTGAACCTTGCAAGAGGAATTTAGGGAATTGTAGTCTCTATCAGCTCCTTTTGAGCTGTTTCTACCTGATATATTTGTATCTAAGATATACTGGACATTTTATAAACCAAATAAAAACCAAAAACCTTTCTTAGTGTGATGCTGTAAATTTTTTTTAAAAAAAGTATTTCTGATGACAATTAATTACAGCTCTTGAGTGATTTTTTGTTGTTGTTTCAGCTTTTTGAATTATAAAATATATGGGAAACTTATTCTGAGATGTTTCACTTCTGTATTTATTCAAGATTTTATTTTAAAAACCCCAGTCTGGGCAAGTGTGGTTAAATTAATGTTTAATGGATTCTAATAGTTCTTTAGGTAATTTTTAGGGGTATATTTTTGATTCTTCTGTATTACTGGATTTCTAGGATCAAAGCAAACAGATTGAAAAGGCAAGTGTGCTGTTAAATATCCTTAATTATTTTGCATCTCTCAATTTAATTTCATTTCACAGATTTTAGAGAGTCTTTTAAAATAGTGTTGTAACTGTATGCGAACATGAAAGTTCAAATTCAGTGCTTTCTTCTAGGAAATGTTTGCTGGTAGGTGAATGGAAAAGTACTTAGGTTTTAAGTGGAATTTATAAGGATCCTCAAAGTGTAAATTAGATTCCAATGTAATTCCAGTGCAATGTTTAGAGCAGCCTGTATCAAACCGCTTTTGCTCACAAACAATTTTTGCGTTTTTTGGGAGGGGCTTGGTGACTCATCCAAGTGCTTTCAAAAGATGAGTGTGCTTTGCATTCGTTCACCCAGCTTTCCCTGTGTTTTTTCACTTCTGTGCCATCAGCTGAGGAAGGACAACCTACTCATACAAACCACATGTGTCCCTCTGGCCTGATCATGTACTGTGGTCCCAGGTCCCGCTTTGGGAAGCATTGAGCCCATGTTGCATTGAGGTGCGTTGTGCTAGGATGTGCGCTTTCTTCTGTCTCAGAAGAGCAATGTGAAACACCACCCTGAGTTGTCAAAAGCATGTAGCCTCATGAGAACCTGGTGCTTCAGCTCTGCAGTGCTTCACAGCAGGCCACAGTTTCTTCTCCAAGTTATGAGTGTATTCACCCGCTGCTCCCTGGCAGTAGGCGTTTGGATTCTCGGTGGGACCAGTACGTAAACAGCCCCACATGGAGCTAAGGTTTGCTTGTGGGGAGGTAGTGGAAACCCAAAGTGCTGGTCCTTAGTTGTTTTCTCAGAGGATACTTCATGTACCAAAACCCTGCTTAGATCCACCTGGGTGTGCTCAGTATAAAATTTGCTAAATTAGAACTGAAGAAATATAGCTGATAGCAGACCCAAAAAAAGCTCATAAACTAAACTTCCTTCACACAAGACAACGGATGAAGAGAGAACAGGAATGTATGTAAAGCTTGCAGCCCTCTCTCAGTGGTGGGGGGAGAGTAGCTACAGTAGCCTCTTGATGTCCAGGATTAAGTGGCCTCAGAAGACACAACTGTCCTGCCTGTTCTTTGACAGAAGTCATTCCCTGAATTTCATCTATAAATTAATGACTGGTAAATCCCACTGTGAAGGGAATGTCTGATTTCTATATGCTGAATCTGAGGTAGATCGCTGTTATCTTTGCTGTACTGGTAACACATGTGAACATGAGTCTAAATGCCTTAATTCTAGTGCCGCAGCCACTGCACGGTCCTCCCAAACCAGTCCTGCAGCCCTCTGCTCCTGTATCCCTTGGCTGTGAGTCTTCCCTTCTTCACCTCGGCCTCGCTGCCCCCAGTGCTGCCTCTTGCTCCCATCCCGAAGCTCCTTGATATCTTTAAATGCCATCAGTATGCCAACTTCCAGAGAATAAAAGTTCAGTACCTGTACACTGACTGCAGCATGGAGCTACAGTTTTACCTGTATTTTAGGCAAATGCTTACAGCTGTCTTCCCTTACGTGAATCATAGAATCATAGAATTGTAGGGGTTGGAAGGGACCTCGAGAGATCATCGGGTCCAACCCCCTGCCGAAGCAGGCTCCCTAGGACATTTCACTGAGATAGGCATCCAGACGGGTGCACGTGTGCGCTCGCTTTCCCCTCGTCTCTGAGTAGTGTTTAGGCTGCAGTCTTGCATCAGGCGCCTGAGGTCATAAAATATCTGTACTGAACTGCTAAGTTGTCAGTGCCAAACTGGAAATGACAGGTATGGTAAATCTTTCATAATCGTCTTCTAGTACAGTGTTCTCCCCCCACTCCCTTCCTATCTCCTTATTATGTGTGAATGTGAGGGTTGGTTGAGAAAGTCCGGGTAGCACTTGCCTTTCTGTCAAAGTTATTTACCTATTTTGGGGATCCTCAAACACACCCAGTGCTACCCTTCCCCACCTCAGAAGTATTCATGCCAAAGCATCCAAAGTTGGGTGGTTAGTGGGAGTTGTGACAGTGAGTCTCCAGAGCGCACTGAAATAAGGGGCCTGCAGTTAGTAGTAATGTTTCTGTTTTCACATCCTTAACATTAGATATATCTTTGTGGATATGTTTTAATGGTTTTTATTCTCCCTTCTCTGCACGTGTAATTTGTATTTTTGTTATCAGGGTTGGGTTTGCAAGATGGGCATGTGGTTGGCTGTGAGCACAGGACCACTGGACTGGGGGAATGCACCGCCCTTTTGCTCACTGACACTTGCCTCTGCCAGGCTGAGGAGTGTTTGCTGTGGCACAGAGCGGGAATTGCAGTTTTTCTGAGGGAATTTAGTCCAATTCCAGTGTGGCCTGAGCTTCGATGCCTGTGGCCACGTGGTGCCATTAGCTGGGACAGCCACCCACGCGTATCCCAGTATGAGCGCAGCAGCGTGACAGATTTACTTTCTTGTTTGCATTTTTAGGCAGTTACACAAGTCTACCTCTGAGGACTAATCTCCTTTTCTTCTGCATACATATTCGGGAATTATGTATAAAATGGAACTATTCCATATTTGAAACTTGGATTTCTCAACTGGAGTTTTATGGGACTTAGCATAGGATTTGAACCTCAAATACTCCAAGGAAAATAGCAGCATTTGAAATTTTGATTTAAATCGACTTAAGGACAAAATGCTTTATCAGTGATCTGTAAATTGCATTAACTACAACTCAGAGCACTGCAAAAGCTTTCTTTTCGAGCATTTGCCACTTCTCATAACGAATTTCATACAAGGATAATGAGGTCCATTGCCTAGTCCTCAGTTAACATCTTACAGTAGAAGACCAGTGCTTCCCAGTCTGTGTGTGCCCACAGTTGGGTGTGAGCAAAGCATGTTTTAGTGCCCTGTGTGGGCCTCTCTTTGAACCGGAGATGCTACAGCTGTTCAATGTATGAAACCCGGGTCACTTTTAATGAGCCTGATCTTTACACCAGGCAAGTCAACTGTGTTTGACATTGTAAACAGAAAGAAGAATGTGTAATGAAATGAGAGTTCATTTCCTCAAATTAAATTAATATTTTGTTATATATAAACACTTAGAGCTCTGTATATGGAGCTAGTTACCACCACTGTTTTCCAGAGGCAGACATATGGTATTTTACTAGTGCATGCAGTGCCCCAGCATATACAAAAAGGTGAATCTCAGATTATTAGAGCTGTCAGCGATGGATGGAAAAGGAAAAAAATGGAGAAAAATTACCTATCTCTTGCTATCTGCCCTCCTCACTGACTGTGTGGTCTGTAGCACCAGGGCATAGTTGGGGGTCAGCCAGCAGCTAATCAGAAGTGGTGCTGCCTGCACCTCTACACCTGCCTGCACTGCTGTTGCTGAGGAAGAGGCTTGTCCATAAGCTGCAGATTTGTACACTGGTGGTGCTGGAGCTCCACGAGAAGGTTGTTTCCACTCCCTTCCTCCGCTCCTGGCAGCTGACTCTGCTATTCTTCTTGCTTATCTGCTCTGTCAGACGTGCGCATGTCCTGCGTGTTGCCTCTCTCCCATTCTGTCACTGCACACTTTGCATTTTTTACATTATACCCCATTTTGCTCTCTGTTCTCCCCAGGACGTTTAAGGTTCCCATCTCAGGAATTCCTGCCAAGTTCTGACCTCAGCATCTGTTCCTAATGTTGTCCAGATGCTCTAATTTTGGGGCCTTTACAGATGTGACTTTTCTGATCCCGTGTTTCTCGGAAACACAAGTAACCTGAAGCACAGATACGATTGTGAAAGTGTTAATCTAATTGTTAAACAATAGTGAAGTCGTTCTGGAAATGACACTTTTGACCACAAGAGTTTTTGTAATTGCTGGTATGCACTGATTAATTCATTCTGCCTGGGATAAAGTTACTTTTGTGTAGCTGTGGCTAGATGGAGCTGTCAGAATGCATAATGTGGTTTGATTTATGTGCAAAGACTATGCACATTAGACTTTCCTGGTATGTGCTATTCATTTTAGCTACTTAGGGGTTCAGCGTTGGTGCCCTTTTACTGTTTCAGCATAGATAATATAATATTTGGTAATTATTTTGGAAAGTAGAGAAATCACTTGGGATACAACAATTAGGCACGGAGACTGAGAAATAAGGTTTGCTTTCAGTGAGGGGCAAGATTATATTAAAGCAAGGACGTTTGAAAAAGTAACGAATGCATAAATGTTTCTGATTAAACGTATTTTTTTTTTTATTTATGTGGGCAGAATTGTTTTAATAAGTGAATGGTCTCTGGTGAGGCAGGTAATTTAAAAGTGGTCTTGCACATCAGAAAAGGTGACCCCTAATGAAAAGCTTAAAACCTACTCTTTTTAGAAGCTATGCTGTGTTTGATTTTCAGTCTTTGCCTTTTAATATTAATTACTAGGATGTTTTAATTAAAAACAGATCTTGGAGGTATTATCTGCTTCCTCTGTTTAGCCCTTTTAAATGTTAATCACTTTTGACAGCATAATTTACCCAGCTACCTGTGCTACCCTTATGCAATGCATCTGCTTTGTGCGGCACCACACTAGAAACTGCACCCCAAAAAGGTTTTCTAAAAGTTCGTACAATTACAAAGATTAAGACTGACAGGAGAAATACAAAGAAAGAAAAATTAAATGAGGATATAATGAGACAGTGAGTCAGGAATGCTATTTTGAGATGGTTGTAGCTTCCCAAGAAAGGATTCCTACTGTAGCAGTAACCAGACTGAAAGGCACCTCTGTTTCTGCCAGAGGACATTGGGAGAGGAGTGTGGAAGGTAAGAGGTGAGGTGGGACATAGCCTCGAAGCTTATGGAGACTTCAGAGAAGCAGGACTGAAGTGAGCATAGCAAAACACTTAGGAATAGAGAAAAGAAAAACAAAATCTTGACCTCCCCCACTCATAAAAAACCCAAGTAGCCTTAACACTCCAGTTGCTCTAATGCTTTCCATGGTATTAAAATTATCCCCTCTCACCTTCCCACTTTCACTGTTCTCCCCTTCCCTCCAGCACTGGCCATGCTTGTCTTCGCCAGGCAAAGCAAAGGAAGCTTCCTCAAGCTGCCTTCAGCTGTGCCCGTGGTTATGTTTTGCTTAAAATATTTTAGAACTGAAAATAGTGGTTTATTTTTTTTAATAGCCACAAATCAGCAGAGAATCACTAAATCTTACCCAGATGAGCGTTAACTTAATAAAATATCTAACTACGCTGTAAGCGTGGCAGCAGAGTGCTCATCTGATTTGCTTTGATTGTATTTTTCTGTGTAACTTGCCAACAAATGAAATTCAGCAACAAAGTCCTCCTAAACATGTGCCCATTTTCAAGGACTTTGATAGCCATGACTCTCCAAGCTATCGAAGCAGAAAAGCAACTTTTCTTCGTTCCAGGCCCCAAACACTCCCATTTTGAATATGTTTTTGATGTTGTTTGAAAGGAAATGTTGGGTTCTGAAAGGTATTTTTAAATATATGCTTTAAATATATACATATATAAAATTTTAAGATATGCTTTTAAAGGGAACTGGAAGCGAATCAGAACCCATTAGTTCAGCAAGTGCTACTTAGAAGAATTTATTTGTTCGTAGATTTAAAATAAATAATCTCTTGCTGCACAAGTCAAACAGCTTGTTTTGTGTATTGTTTCTGAATGGAGCCTTTGGTAATCAGATTTCACACACGCTTTAACCTTGTGCAAAATTTGATGAAAAATAGAGTTACTACTGAACATACTGTTTTGCCAGCTCAACAAAAGATGTTAAGTTCTGCATATTTTTGCATAATAAAGATGAGTGTTGACAATGTAATGATCCATTTGGCACAGATAAAATCATGAATGATTTTAATAACCTTGCAACAATATTTGAATTCACTATGAAATATAATATAGACCCTTCAAACAGAGACAGACCTGCTGCCCTGGTATGGAGTCCAACCGTAATTTTTCTACGAGTGAAAAGGGGAGAACCGAAGAGACTGGATCAGCCTGGAGGAGATGGGGATGAATTAGGGCATCTATAGGATGGAAGGGATCTGCTTCCAAGTTTTCAGTGAAGATCTTGTCTACAGGTTGAAGCTGATGGGTTTTGGCAATACTTGTATACCCTTCTGCAGCCTGGGTGCTGATATTTATATTTTGTGTTGAATAATGCATTCATGGATATGGGGTGAGTCAGGATAAAATGTAAGAATGATAGTGTGTTCCCAGGTTTGGGAGCTTGAAATGATTGCCCATACAACTGTAATTTCTCTTTTGAGTGTTTCTTTTTAAAAAATGTTTTTCAGATTCATCTGGGTGATGCAGGGGCATTGGTCATAGTTTCCACAGTGATTTAGGGAATTAATTTTCCAAATGAGTTCTGAAAATAAGGCTGGGGTCTTTGAAGCTTTCATACTAAATGATTTAGGAGTATATTCCATCAAAAGTCTGTATTTATGTTCCTGTCTCATTGGTTATAATGCTTGAGTGCAGTGTCCCTACGTAAAGAGAAAGCGCTGCAAGGTGATGGAGGCTTCTGTACCAAGTAGCCAAGAACCATGGACTGATGCAAACTATGATTAGAGTAATACTGGAGATCTCCTTCGCTATTCATTCCTGCATTTCACAGAAACACAGGCACATCCAGTGAATGTGTTTTGAGGATGGATGTAATGATACTAACTACCCAGTTTTCTTCAGAGGTCCTCTGTCCTCACGCTATACTTATTCCTACTAGGGTTTTTTTCCCTGTTTGAATCAATTTTTGTAGGCATTTAGAGGTCAGATTTGAAAACTTGCGAGACAGCTTTTAAAAGCAGAATTTAAAAAATATCTTGGCAACTGATATCTAATGAATTCATGGGGAGAAAATAAGTGGGATGCCTTTCAACAACCTTATTTGCCAAATTAGTGTTGAAAAAGTGGCTCTAGATTGTTTTGAAAGTGGTTTTGGCATTGGAAGCCTAGGTTTTAGTGAAACTCCCTGGAACTGAGCTACTTTGTCGTTTAACTTGGTGTTTTGTGGGAAATAAACACAGGCCCTATCTCCACCTTTGCAGATTATAGTAGATAGGTATCTGTCTGGGTTGAAAGTACCAAGTTATTTTTTCTTAGTACAGAGATCACTGTAATCATCTTGGGTGTAGAAAGGTTTAGGTGGTATGGCAGTTTGGGGAGCCTCTCCCTTTCTAGACTTCAGATGTTACCTGAAGAGTAACTTTTGGGAGAGACCAGGGCTCCTTATCTGGTATAGGTTCTGGTGAGACCAGTCCCCTGTGCCTGGGGATTGCCGCAGGAGGGGACAAGCTTCATGATCTTCTAGTGTGTGTAGCTTGCTATTAGCCCAGCCCTGTTGGACCATTACCTTTTGTTCTTCATTCTGTCCTAATGGACTCGAGGTTCAGTTGGAATTTCCACTGTAGTTACCTTTAGAAATAATGTAAAATGTTAGTCACGGGGGAACAGTTGTTTGCATTTAAGATTTTTTTAGAGCCTTATTTAAAGTAGGGGAGGCATGAATTATTGCCTAATGTGCTGATTATTTTTGTCATTATGCACAAAATGAAGAATATTGTTATTGTTGTTTTAAAATGCCAGAGATAAATGTCTCTCTCTCTCTCTCTCTGACGATTTTTTTAATACTAGATAATGAAGTTAGTTAAAAACCATCCGGATCTTCCTTCTTTTTAAGACCTCTCAGAAGTTTCCTTGAGGGGGTGAGGGGAGAGACAGTGTTATACGAAAGGCAAACGATACACAGAGATTTACCTTTTGAACAGACCTTGACGTTGATTTAAAATAAGCCTAATTTAATAGGTGTTGTATTGCACGCCAAAGATAATTTAGGCTAATGTCAAGGACAAGTGTTATCTATTCCTTTGTTGTAGTGAGGTATTGGAATAATGAGTGGAACAGAAGGGAATCAGAAAATGTTTGAAGTTTTTCATCTGTGTCTCTAGATGGGTATTTTTAATCACATTCTCCTGGCTTTTGCATGCAAATTACACTGAACAGCACACACTCTATAGAATGAAGATCTGTAGTTTAAAAAATCTGTTTTCTTGAAGTTTAATAAGCTTGCAGAGATTGGCCTATGCTTTAACTAACTAGGTACCGTTTTGTACCTCAGCTGAAAATAAAATCTTAGATGAAATGCTGCTGGTTTGCTCCTGTAGAGGAGGAGTAGAAAGCCTGGTCTTTCTGGAGGTTTCTGAAACCATTTTTTTCTTGGTACTCAAGTGCTGCAGCTCCCAATGACAGATGAGACAACTGTTAAGATTTAATACATCTTTATTTCAGCAATATATCTTGCTGTGTGACACCAGCCTCTCTAATAACCCCACTGTCTGGATTACTTACTGCATAGCGTCACTGCTTAACTGCTGACCTCTGTGGCAGAAATAAAACACTGAACTCCTGTATGGTCCATGCTGTTGACATGGAAATCTGCTGACCTGCAGAGTCATCCCATACCCGCAAGCTCAGCTGCATGGAGAGCAATCAGGGTGTCTTTTTGAGAGCCTTGTCCTCTTAGAAAAGGAGGTAGACTTCTGTAGTGCACTCTAAAAATGTAAAATTGCTTACGAAGTAATATTAACAACATTGTCCTCAGTGTGGCTCACATGTATACATTTGTGCTGAGGGATCAAAAATAGAGGGGATGAAATTGGCTTATTCACGTGCTCAGATGTGTCCCTGCTACTTTCCAAGCGTAGTGCTCTCTCTTCTGATACCACGCTTTCTTTACGCAACTTTCTAAAGCCAGGATAGCTAGATGTATTTTTTTTTCCTATTTCTTTTCAAAATGAGCTGTGGAGATAGCATAGTAAATCATACATTGTGATAATTTTGCAGAGTATGTTCTTAGCCTTGAACAAGAGGGCTGTTTTTACAGAGGGATTTTGGAGGAAATCTTTCCCGTATAAATTGAGGATTTAAGGAAATAACAGGGTGGCATTATACTCTATATGCTTTCAGTAGAAGAGTTGGTGAAGAAACAACCCAGTACAAAAATCCCATGATAAAGGATCCTAAGATTGAAAAACTTTGTAATTTAGGACAGAGATGTTGTGCCCGGCTGTTCTCGTAGCTCAAATGAGGATGGAATTAAGCATTTTGGTATCTGCTGCGTGCAGTGACTGGAGAGACTGAGGAAAGCAAACTTCTACATGTAATATCTTCATTTTTCCTGCGAAACATCAAAGACAAAAAAGAGAAGATTGAAATGTTCTCCATTCTTGTGCTCTCGTTTTAGCAGTAGTTTTGTGTTTAGTTGCAAGATCTGTAATCTCTTGCTGTATCATCTTGGACAGACCACTTTAGCAGTGCGATGCATCTGCAGCGTTTCGGCTTTTGGCTTTTGCATGGCTACCCTCATCCTAGAGATCGGAGCACTGCCTGCTCTTTTGTAGCTGAACAGCTATGCTGTGGGTACCAGTGCTGATCGTTGCTCTCAGTTAGCTACACCGAGACAGCTGGGATGGGTATCTAAGTCATGCCGTTGTGGAGCCTTTCTAGCATGGTTAAAGTTGACAGCAGAAATGCAGCATTCAGGAGCAGGAGTTAATGTAATGAACTGGAACTTCTACCTGCTCCTGGCCTGGGTAAGTATGCCCTACGGAAAAGAAATCAACCTACCGGCATCTGTGTCTTTCTCCCTGGGTCTGTCAGCGTCATGAAATATAAACTGCTTTGATTTTTCTTTCTACCAGCAATGCCTTCTGCCATGTGGGACAGGGCTGCTGGCTGTAGAAGATGGCAGACTGAGAGGTTTTCTGTGGCCATGGAAGTAGACAAGTGATGAAGTCCAATATCCAGCTGTGGTGTTGGATTTGCTGTGT
Organism: Hypotaenidia okinawae; assembly: GCA_027925045.1. Lineage (NCBI taxonomy): Eukaryota > Metazoa > Chordata > Aves > Gruiformes > Rallidae > Hypotaenidia > Hypotaenidia okinawae. The sequence goes on from BSDF01000002.1 coordinate 15,740,323, forward strand.
TCATGCAGTAGGTCTGGCCAGGTGAGCAGGTGAAGAAAGACTCTGCAGGATCATCAGTTTGTGCGTGATCTGTGCACACTTGTGTTTGTCAAGCTGCACATGTGGGCTGGTGGCTCAAGTTACGTAGAAGCAGTATGTCTGGTATATTCAAGGTCTGAGGTCATGACAAAGCAAATCCAGCCAACTGGACAAGTGGCTCAGTGGCAGCTACCTTGAACAGTCCTTGTAATCCTTTTAATAGTGCTCAGTTATTGTCTTATTTCTTGCTTTAAACCTCAGCCTGACTTAACCCATGGAAGTCAGGAGTGATTCAGAAAGAATCTTCACATTAATTTCCAGGGTGCCATTGCCAGGCTTGCTTTTAGTCTGTTGCTCAGCAAGAAAGGGGAGAAAAGATGAAAAGTCTTATAAATATATGTAATATTAAAGTATTGTGTTTTAAATATTTTAACAATTTAAATACATGTAATAGTCTGGGAACTCACAATATAGTACCTAAAACTGCATTTAATTCCTACTGGGAGAAGATTAGATGGCAATTTAATATTGGTTCTAGAATTTCTCAGATCAAAATGCCGTAGGAAATGAATAATCAAAAGCAGTGTTTTAATAAAAAGGTTGTATATTTACTTCAGAATCATTTCCTAGATTTAAAGAATCATGAAAGCAGAATATTTTTAAACTTCCTGTAAGATTAAAAATGTCCCTTGAATCAATACATGAGTTCTGATCTTGCAAATATGATTTAATTTGATATGTTACATTGAAAAATGAAGAGTATTTACTTAGTCAGCAGAATTGAGAATGCCTTTCAATGAGACCTATAATGTATTTTCCACCAGTGGTTATTTTATAACATGTGGTTATAAGAGGGCAAGTTATATTCAGCAATGTAGAGTCCTGTGTAGGGGCTGGAATAACTCTATGCAGCAGTGTGGGCTGGAGTCCCAGTGCCTGGGTAGGAATTGACCTGGTGGACAACCCAGTGAACATGAGTCAGCAGTGTGCCCTGGTGATAAAGACAACCAGCTCCATCCTGGGCTATATTGCCAAACCTGTAGCCAGCAGGTTGAGAGAAATAACTCTTTCTCTTTACTTCTGGAGTATTTTGGCCTTCTCAATACAAGCAGGACGTTACTGTGATGGCCCAGCCAGAGACCACCAGGGTGAGTTAGGGGGCTGGAGACCTTCACAGGGAAAAGGAGGCCTTCAGGGTGCTCTATGACTATGCAGTTGCCTAAGGCATAGTGTTCTTGATATAGCTGACCTCTATCAGATATGGAGAAGATGAAGGTAGACTTTTCTCTAAGGTGCACAGGAATGGTGCAAGGGACAACAGACAGAAGGTGCAACAACTTGATATAGGGGAACAAAAAACCCAAGAGTGGCCAAACATTGGGAGAGATTGCTTTGAGAGGCTGAGGAGTCTCTGTCCTCAGGGTTGTTCAAAATGCCGCTATATGTGGCCCTGAGCAACCCCCTCTCTCTGACCCCTAGTTTGAACGGGAGTTTGGACTAGATCACGTACAGAGGTCCTTTCCAGTTCAGATTATTCTGTCATTGTGTACAAGCTTAGAATTCTGTATAGTCCGCAGAATATGTAATATAAACTGTTAATTTGGCAGCAGAATGTGGCCCTTAAAATGGTCATACTATTTTTCCAAAAGCAGTAATGCAATAAAGTTGTTATGAGACTACCACTTGTTTGGCCCCCTTCTAGCCACGCTACATTGAGAACTTGTCATGGAAACCTAGTTCTGGCTTCGTGACTGAAGTTGATTGATTAGGAAAGGTAAAGATTTTCTTGAAATTATGAAGGCTTGTTCTTTGTGCTACATTTTGCCCAAAAATTGAAACTACTCTTGCTGTTTTTCTCCTTTCAAAATGTTGGATGATATATAAGTTTGTTGAGAGGACACTCAGGTGTTACACATACAACACAGAATGCCTCTTAGATGCTGCTGTTTTTGCTAATTGATCTTTTCTTTATGTCTGTGGGCAGTAGTGCATTATTTGTGAAAATGTCCATTTTTCCCCCTATTTCCCCATACCAGTTCATCGAAACAGTAGTTATATTTAAATAGGATTTTAATGACCCATGTAGAGAAGTGAAGCTCAAGTTATAATAAGTACTTGGGTCTGCATAGGGCTATTAAAGCCAGTTCAGTCATCAGAAAGCCTACAGATTAATTTTGTGTTTAGTTTCTTTCTTATCTAATTGGCTATTCCCTTGCTAATTGTTTTCCTGAATTTGTGGAATTTTTTTCCTCTCCTACTCATCTGTTCATTCAAAAGCAACTTGTATTTTGGGATGTTTGGGAGTTTGAGGTGCCATTAGCTGAAATTTGGTTTACTGCTGGGCCTTATTAAACAGGAACTCTTTAGTGCAGCATTGTAGTATGGTCTGAGTAATACACAGACTGATTTGGGTACACGTTTTTTTTCTAACCGTAAGGAGTTACTACAGAAATCAGCTTATATTCTCTCACAGTCCCCTTTGGTTGTGCTCATTGCAGAGGCAGTGTGTAGTCAGTTCTGTGGTTGCCTTTTGGGTTCACTGTACTTGCTTGAGACTTGAGGATTTTTTTGCTGATAAAAGGATGCTGGTGATGCTCATGTTTAAATTTGCTGCCAGCCTGCTCCATGCTCTCTTTCCAGATACTTGCTGCACGCATCTGGAAGTGTATGACAATGCTCCAGGAGTGATTGAAATCTCTCACATCAGCAGAGCAGGTGGTTGTCTAAAAGCATGTCCAGCAGAGACCTGTATGTTGAGGCTGTAGGACAGGGTTGGGCTTAACCCTCTGGCATCAGTTTTTAAATGCCCAAAGTAGGTATTATAGGTGGAGATATATTGATAAGGCTAACTTAGATTTTTAGAATCTCATTTGGAACATCAGAATCTCTCTCTTTGATGACCAAAGTCTCCTGTGAAAAACTCACTGCTTTGGTCAGTTATTAAGCATAAACTGAGAACCATCATCCTTGGCGGTGTGTGCCTCACCAGAGGTGGGTGTTGAGCTGCTCCATTGCTCACAGCTGCCTCAGAAGGGCTATGCTCGCTGTCCTGCTGGAAGCAGGAGGATAATCACTTGTGTGAAAGGCAGTTTTGTACAGGAATGGCCATCCTATAGAAGATGTGGGGCATAAATGGGAGAAGACCACAGCAGCTGTGAAAGAAGAGACATCTGGAAGTTGTTGCAAGTACCAGGAGGGGAAGTGCAGCCAGGGAATCTGGTTGCTCCACAGATGAACTACTGAGCAATTGGTCACTGGGCAGTGGAACAAATTGGGAATGTCCTTGTATGAAATTATCTGAGAAGTGTCCTTCTGGTGAGAAGAAACCAGATATTTAAAATGACTCCTAATGATTAAAAAAGACAAGTGATTTCATTTTCACTCAATGTTAAGGAGAGTGGACAACAACTGCAGAGAATGTGAAACACAGATGATGCGAAAACTATAGGATCACTTGTGTGCATGGGAATAGAGCTGTCATTGATGTTAAAATATGTCTGAAGTCATTACTGGTGCCTACACTTGAGCCTGTATCATATTCATCATTAAAGGCTACCAAAGAATTAACAAATTTTGGACAGATACTTAGGGATGTGAAGAATTCAGGTGACCTTTTCGACAGTTCTACTTGTAATAGCGGGGGTAAAAGTTTCTAGCTTGATGAGATTCTGTGAAGTGGAAGGTTTCTGGTTTAGTACTGGAGGGGGATGACCTGATTGCACCAATTGATAGTGAAGAATTGTTTTATATGGTCTTAATGCTTAAGGAAAATGTAAACAACCATTGCTAGTGTGGATATATTTTTAAAATCCAGTTAATTAACATTCAAGTACTTAATCTAGTCTATTAATTAAGACTGCATATGTGTTTACTAATTTTTAATTACTTTAGAATAGATGGAAATTGTAATAATTACTGTGGGAATGCAGACTGCTGCTGATGTGTCAATATTAAAATAAATCAGTCTTCTTGATTTTTATTTAAGTAAATATTACTTGGTGGTTATGAATTGGTGTGTCCCAGGCAGAGCAATTGAGAAGCTCAAGCTGGTATCTCTGTCAGAAAAAAGTAAAGGCTGGAGTGTAATTAATTCTACACAACAGTGTTGTGGGAGGTCAGTCAGGTGTGCTATAGAGGGCTGGATGCCATGATCTCCTGGAATGCCTTCCTCCTGTTCCAAAGTCAAAAGGGTCTCAATAAAACATTGGTTTGATATCTCAGGCTCTAGAATCATTTCTGTGTAAGCCATTTGCTTGCTGAAGCTAGTATATTTTGCAAAAAAGAGTGAAATTATGTTGCTCCCCCTACTTTCTCTGTTTGCTGCAGAAAGAATTTTTAATCTGGCAAAAGAGTAGAGCATCAATTTGTATCTGGTTTTTAAACTGTACTCCTTTCTGGTGTTTTGTCTTCAGAGGATGATAGTAGCAATAAAAAACACACATCTTAAAATACACCAAGGATCACAGGCAAGCTTTTTGCCACTGGAATAATGTTGTGTTCTACTATAGTTCTTTTTATTTAAAAAAACCTCAAAAAACCAAGCGCGCTATTAGGCAAACACAGAATGTTGTTGCTTTTTAAAAAATAGGATCTTTTCTTGATAATTCATATAAGAATACTTATATTTCTTGCTCTGGAGTTCTTAAAAATAGGAGTATTTTAGTTTTTGCATATTGATCTACTCTTAACTCTATTGCTGAAATGGAATGAACATTTCCATAAGATTTGAATAAAGCTGCTGTTTTTATGTTTGAAAGTGTAGTAAATATCTGAAATTTCATTTCTTTTGGAAAAACGCTTACACTGGGGACCAAATTCTTACCTTGCTCATCCTGAGGACTCTTCCTGTGCCAGCCAACATTGATGAAGAATGTGGATCTGTATTGAAACCACCTTTCCGTTGCTTTTGCCTTATTGTAATTAGAAACGTAAACATGTCAGTTTAATTAAGCCTATAATTTATTAAATTTGGTTTGGGAAGACAAAGTGGGTTTTTGCTACTTGATTTTATTTCCTCTTTCCAGATTTTAATTCAGTGATTGAAAAAATGCAAAAAATGTGTCCTGTATCCCTGGTGATTAAAACTGCTGTAACCTATTCAATCATACATTCAAGTTCTGGTCCAGTAGAATCAGGAGTGGATATAACTTGTTATTATAACTACTGTGGTTATTACTTATTCTTGATATACTTGGTCTTTGGCTGTGGGGTTATCTTTTTGGAAAACATGGATTCAAACAAAGCCAAATGGCTGCTATTTTCACTGGATTTTGGTGGAAGATCTTTTAAAGACTTAATTTGATCTAATATGGAACAGCTAAGATATTTTCTTATTTTTTCATGCATTGATATGGTTTGTTCAGCCCTTCTGCATAAGAATGGGTGGCATGATGAGTTCCTCAGGTCATTGCAAGTGATGAGATCAAAAACCAAAGGACAGAGAACTGGAGGGCACAGCTCATGTCAGGTATTGGAAGCAATCATAGAGTGATTCTAGAAACAAGTATGCAGGCCATTGCATTAGAGGACTGACTCTGTGCATGGTTATGGTCATTTCAGTAGTTTATTTCTTACTGTTTTAATAAAAAAGGCCAACATGGAAGCAGTCTCCCTGCAGTAAAGATGCTGTTGTTTCCAGAAAAGATAGTCATCTTTATTTTCTTACTTTGTAAATCTGATCTTTAGAAGCCTGTGAAATACCATAGGTTTACTGTTACCTTTACATCTGATGAAAACTGGTCTTGTAATCTGTGTCTCATGCTTTGCCAAATTAAAAACATCACTTTGGCCTTTAAGCATGACTAGCATCTCACTGACAGGCCATTTGTTTCCCTGAGAAAAGTAGTGTTTATTGCTGGGGATTTCTGATGCAAAGAATTCTTTGTAGGTCAAGTGACCTCTACTGCTGTGGCTTCCCTCTAAATAGCTGTAGTATGCCTCCTCAGATGTGAATTGATTTGGTTTGTGTCTTGCTCCTGCAAAGGTGGTAGTCAAGGTGCGATTTCTGGGCCTTCAGGGGTACAAAAGTGTGTAATTCCTTCCTTGAAGAATTTCCTTTGATTAAAATGAGACATATTGGAGAAATCAGAAATGGAGGTTTGATATCAGAATACCTGGGAGATGTTTTGACCGTATTTGTTTCCTGTGGGCTCACCGTCATCCGTAGAATGGTATACCAGGCTCTGGAAATTAAGATCCAACAGTGTGTATTCACAATAAGTCTTCCAGTCCCGGAAGACTTTCTAGCTCATTAGGAGGAATGGGTGTACCTTTGTTACGCTGTTTTACAATGAACTTCCTAACCAGTGTAGCAGAGCTGTTGCAAACCTGGGTTGAATTATAAGCTGCTACTGTAGAATCAAGTGTGACGCTAATTAGATTTGGAGAAGACTAACATGGCTTGTGCTTTTTTACATGCTATATGCAAAAATATTACAACTTGGTATGCTTTTTAATGGGACTGAAGCCTTTTGAAGGTTTGATGCTGTCAAAATGGTGAATACCTGTGAAAATACCTAAGATCAAAAGCTAAGCTTGAAATGAGAAACATTTATTTTCAGATGTTCTGAAGCCATAGGTTGTACTGTCTGGCATAGGCAAAAAGCTGGAGGCAACTTGCAGTCCAACATACATATATAGAGATTTATATGCATGTACTTTTTAACATAAATATATATGTATGTAGTGTGCGTTGAGAAATATTTGTCAATCAGCCTCAGAGGAACAGAATGTAATTTGTGGATTTATCTTGATACATGCCACGCAAAGGAGAAAAAAAATTGATGTTTCATATGTAGAATTCTGAAATGCAGCATTTGTGTTTTGTCCTAATACCTTACACATCTCCACCTATGGATGAATTTATTTTCAGTTGATGGAAATTGGTAATTGTTATAAAACAGGTAGTAAAAGTGTTATGAGTAAAGCGTGCTCCTTTTGAGAAATATACTTCAATTTATGTAAGCATTGGTATTTCACAATGTGTTAGAAAATTAAATTTCCAGTAGTCTTGAGCTACTGACATTTTCGATGTTGACATGTCTCTTTTGTTCCTATCTTGTTTGTAGATTTCTCAAGCATAAAGTAATGAATTGTATGGTAAAAACATGTTCTAGTGTCTGCAGCTGCAGCCTGGTTTTCCTTCTGCTCACTACTTTTCAAATAGCACTGGAGAGAGCATGGACTTTCTACCCATTACCAGTTCCTTCTGTCTGCTTTGTACATGACAGAGCCTAAGTTTGCATCAGGGAGGGAATTACTGGCAGAACTTTGCTGCTCTCTGCACTTTCAAAACTACTCGTTAAAACAGTCCCTTCAAAAACTGAATTCCCAAATGTTTTTCTCTTTGCCTTACAGTTGTGGTTTTCAATTTTTTTTTTTACTGATGCTTGCGTAAGTTAGATTTGAGTAAAGGGACTAATTTAAAATCTGTAAGATGAGATGATGTGTTCACTTAAAAGTAAAAAAAAAAAAAAAAAGGAAAAAGAAAGAAAATGACCTCTCTGATTCCTTCAGGTTATAGAGAAGCTTTAAATGTTGTTCTAACAAAATAAACAATTTGCAGAGATCAGCGTAGGTTTAAGTTGATTTGCTCCATTTACCCTACCAATTTGGACAGAAGAATGTAGTGCTTTCTTGGAAATGTCTTTCAAATATTACATTATAGATTAATTTATAGGCTGCAGAATGCTGTTATCCATAACATTTTTTACCCATCTTGAAAATTAAGTTCTAAAATTAAATGTGTATAAGAGCTGGCCTTTTCTCTTTCAGTAGGTTATCGAAGATAAATTGGGATAAGTTATTTGTTTCAAATAAAAGCATTCATTTACAGTGGGAAAAATTAGATCAGATTTACCAGAAAACACCATGACGTTTTTCCTATTTCCTTTGCAATGGTGAACACAGTTTTAGTAAAACTTTATTAATGACTTAAGTTTCAAATTGAGCTTGAATTCTTAGGCTCATCTTGGGCAATTTGATTGCAGACAAACACTGAAGTATCTCCAAAATTTGATGAAAGAAATTTTGCAAGAGAAGTCCACAACTTGAATCGAGAATAGGTTGAATAGAGAATAGATTAATAGGTAATTGATTAATAGATGATAACGTATAGTGATTGTAACATGGTAGGGTGGATTTGTATTGGCCTATATAATTTCTTATTCTGTGTTTTTATTCTATAAAATGTGTTTGCTCGTTACATCACTATAGTAATGATGCATATGGAGGTATAAATTCAAGTGCACAGGCTCAGTCAGCACTGAGATGGTTCTCTGTATTCCTGGGTAAGATGCAGTGCTTTGCCGGGGAAAGCGTGGTCCTTCCTTTCCTGACTTGGCGCCGCTCACTCTGCGGCTTGCAGTGATGGGTTTCATGTCCCATCAGAGCAGTTGACCCTTCGCACTGTCCAATTAATGGCTGCCTTTCCTTGGGCTGAGGATGTTGTGATCTAGGCATTGATTTGAGGCTCTGCTGATAGACATTTCGTGCTCTTTGCTGGGAAGAAATGATGAAATGCTGATCTACAATAGCACTTTGATGTTGCTGAAATTTTTTTTTAACAGTAGATTAAATTGTCATTCGCAGCTCGTAGCTGTGTTTGATGAGCAAGATCCACACCATGGGGGTGATGGTACCAGCGCCAGCTCGACAGGCACGCAAAGCCCAGAGATTTTTGGCAGTGAGCTTGGCTCCAACGCAGCGTCGGCCTTTCAGCCTTACCAAGCAACAAGTGAAATTGAGGTCACCCCTTCAGTCCTCCGTGCAAGTAAGTAAATATTCTCGGTATCTCGACGTGTTTCATCTTAATTTATGAGGATGCCAAGTGTTGTTACCCTTTCATGCAGCTGGGAATATGATTCATTATCGAAAGCTGATCAAAATTGAGAAACTGCGTAAACTCTTGTTGCATGCAAGTAAACAAACCTTTCTGTTTCAATAAATTATTTATAAACTGCTTTCAGGAGCAGTGAGCTCCTTCTGTGCTGCCAGTTTAAAAGTGTCTTGATACTGAAAATCACAGCAGAGTTTCCTAGTGCAGTTGCTGCACAGTATAATTTTCAGTTTGCCAGTTTTATTCCTTTTAATGAAGAAAATGGTTAATAAAAACTGCAAAGACAGGAGCACTTTCTGCTGAACCTGTCAATGTTGCAAGGTTATGCTTGTCACCTTTCCATAAAAAACACCTGCCGGTACATGCCTTCACTTTGTTGCGAAAATACACTTCTTTTAAAAACAGAACATAGCCAGGAACATCCCTTTAATTTGTTCATTTGAACATGGGAAATATTCATTGCAAAGCCATGAGGTAGGGATTACATATTACAGTTGTTGCTCAGGCAGGACCTTTGAATATTTCAGGTTATTAAGATGAAAAATCACCCAACAAATTTACTGTGTAATTTTCATTGCTGTTGAAAGTACCATGCCAACAAGACAGTGTTGGATTGAACCATTGTGCCCCTCTTACTATAGGGTCTGTCATTTTGCTCAATGAAGTTTTGTAGTGACCCCATTGCAGACAATGCTCGTCAAAAGTCACTGTCAGTCAGTCCTTTGATATTACACAGATAGAGCGTTTTAAACAACTATCCATAATTCCCAAGAGATTACTTTCCTGTAGGTGTTCTTCTAATGGATGTGTTTAAGCAATTTAACAATTAGTTTACGTAAAATTGAACATCCATCTTTTCAAGCTGTAACTATGCTCTGTTGTAACACAGAATGAAATTAGGGAAGGGATTAATAGCAGAATAAAGAGGTATCCTGGAATTTCAGGACCCTTCAGTTTTGCTGTCATAAAGGTATGCCACTGCTAAATAAATCTCTCATTTCCATGTGTAAGCCAGAAAGCTATCCTCTGGGTTCTCAGCTTGGAGGGGGTGGGGGAGGGTGGCGGCCAGAGCAGGGAAATACATAGATATTTTCTCCTTAGTGTGATTATCTGGTATATTATATAGTACATTGATGTTAGTACATCAAAATCATATAGCACAGATAAAATTCAGTGATATATTGGACAGCTCACTTATCTTTGGTGTCATTCTGGAAAATACATGGAATACTTAGTTAGTTCACCGATTGCTAAAATGACCATGCGTGCTTCTCATGGTCTATAGAAATGCAGAAAACTTTTGGTACTGTTGGTAAGAATTATAGTTCTTTTGACACTTTTTATTAAAGTGTACAAAAATACAATGGGTGAAACAATTTGTCATAAATACATTATCACAAACCAGGGATGTTCTATCCAGCTAATTCCTTTTTTTTTAAAAAGTTGATAACTTGATATATTTTGTTTTTAAATGTTCCAAACCACAGTCTTAGAATCCCAGTCCAGTAATATTATCCCATATTAAATGTACCTATTTCAAGACTTTCATTTAAATATACATTGAAAATGGAAATAATATCTCTATTGTATTTCCTTTATAACTTGTGAAGTGAAGCATAGCATACAAATGGTATTCTCAGTATTTCAAATAATTATCTTCTTACTGTGTAAGTTCTATTCAGCAAATAAAACCCATCCAGTTTTGTGGTAGATGCAGATCCTGATTATTACATGTTGACAAGGTCATATATCTATTAATTGGATTGGAGATGGGATACAAAATTGCTGTAATTATTGTAATTTTCTAGCTAATTGCAGGGTTGGCGGTGAATATTTTACTTCTAACAAATGAAAAACAGTATTCCGTCTGAAATTGGTTTATAGCATTTTAGACATTTTGTTTCACATCTCTGGTGCTTTTTGCTCACAAGCTGGGCCCCGTTTCTCAGCGGTTAGCTTGCAGGAAGCGTAGCTTTGTGCCTTTCTGCTGCTGCTCACCTGCACCCACGGGGTACAGAGCGGTCTCCGTTCGGAGGCGGCATCTCAGTGCATTAGGCTGGGGCTTAAGGGCCTGCTGAGATTTTCCTTTCTTTGTTCTGGTTGCCATGCTACCCCTTTTGTTTGTTTATAGATCACGCCATCGCTCCTCTCCCAGCAAGGGAAAGGTTAGCTAGATCAGGTCCAGCTGGAAAAGTAATATTCATCTGGATTCCCACTTTTCCCATGCACAAACACAGCCTGTACTTTGCACATGAGGGGGTTGTGTCAAATTGAATCTTCCCATCTAAATGTGGAAACAAAAGTGAGGCTGGCCCATACCCCCCGTGGCGTTCTGCAGTGTGAAAATGCTGTCCATTGATACTAGCAGCGGGCCTATTCGTTGTTTCTTATCTAGTTCTTTCTCTGTTACCCGAGTTAAACTTCTTGCTGTATTTCATCAGTTGAGCTGCATTTTTTTCCCCTTAAGCATACAGCACACAAGGCGGTTTTTGTGTGTGCCCGCGTGCTTTCTGAGAAGAGGCTGGAAGCTCGCTGCAGAACATTGTTAAAGCAGACTGATGTTTATTCCCTGCTGAAATATAAACTGGAGGCGCAGGTGAAAATTGCCAAACCTAATGAGCAATTTGGCAGATAAGACAGGATGTCAGGCAGTGACAGTTCAGCAGCGGGTGCACTGCCTGTGAACCAAGTTGTTTGTTTCACAGTACTGCATTTAAATATTGTAAATAAAATACCTTTTCAGCTACATGAGATACTGTGAAAAGGGGTCATCTATTTGTCTAGTTTTCCTTTCAAGTTATTTAGCTCTGTTAAATAACCAAGGGTGGTCTTAGTTCTTGGTCTTAGTGTGATTATATGTTGCAAGTCTCTCTGAATGTGTCAACAGTTACAGATAAAAAGCATTGTTAAGATATAACATTGGTTGGAAAATAGATTAAGAGAGATTTAAAGTACTGATTTTGCAGGGTTTTTTGGTGTTTGTTGTTAGTTCCCCCCACCCCAGCCCAAAGTAGAGAATAGAGGGGGTGCTGGGAGATCTTCCTTCCTTTAACTATTTAATGGGGGAATATTTAGAAGATGAAGCTGGACTCTTCTCACATGAGCATGTTATTGCTGGAGGCAACAAACACAAGTTGCAACACGGAAAACACCAGCTAAATATTAGGAAATCAATTCTTATCTCCAGAGCAAAACAGGCTGCTTAGAGAAGTTGTGGTAGCTTCACCCTTGGAGATGGATGGAACTTGACTGAACATGGCCCTGGGCAACCTGATCTACCTGGTCCTGTTTTGGGTTGAGAGGTTGTACCAAATGACCTCTGCAGATCTTGTCCAACCTCTGGAGTTACTGTGTAATTCTGTGACTCCTGATATAATTAATAAAATTCATGTTTTTGTTTCTTGAAGTTATTCTTTGTAGAAGCAAATAATGTTCATAGTGAAATGTTTTGCAGACTGTTGTGTGTGTTGTGCACGTACAGTTTCCCAGCATGGTTTAGTATTGCACTAGTTTGTGCCAGCGTGACCAAGGTAAGCTGACTGTGGCTTTTCTTTTCAGGATGTATTTGGTAGGTGTGTCACTTCCTTAAAATTGAGATATGGGGTAATGTAAGATTCTCCTAAAGGATGAGAATATGCCCGAAATGCTGGCCAGAGGAGTCTTAAGAAATTACTGAGAGCTAGCTGGAAACAATGCACTTGAGTAATGTATTTGCCCAAGTGATCTGTAACATGTATTTTAGTAGGGCTCTTGGCATCGGTTTCATATTCTGGTCACAAAAGCAGACTATAAGGGGAAAAAAAAGTGTTGATGAGAATATTATGAAGCGAGTGTGCAGCTGGCTGTGAAGATGTGCTGAAAGTGCAGAGGAGCGAAGAACTTGCTGCAGGTTCACTTCATTGTTTACCCAGCAGCATGGCTGCTGCTGTAAAGTGCCCTGTGTGCTCACATGTCCTTACCCTGCGGTAAGCAGAGGTTTATTCCTCACAGGTACAGGCATGCATGCAGACGTTTGCTGGGTATTCACTGATATATTAAAGTTCATGACCTTGCTTGCCTTTGAATCTGTGGATCTCTCTGTGCTTTCAGAGTAGTTTTTAGTAGTTCACTGGCAAATTAGTAGGACATATCAAGTGCAGTACCTGAGGGCTCTCTTAGGTTAAGGGCTGTTCAGTATTTTAATAAATCTGAACTGGAATATAGAGTATTGCATAAAAAAATGAAGATGGAGTTTCAAGCACTTTGGATGACAAGGTTTCAGTTCAGTATTTGCTTCATACATTTAATAAACTGTTTTGAAGTCGGTGAGATGTGCACAGTCACTGCGTCTAGAAAGAGAAGAATTAATTTGCAAGGCAGTGCTAGTGAACAGTGAAGTATGCAGTACTGTGAGGGGGACCTGGGCACTAATACAGTGTGTTACTATAGCACATCCAGGCATCACATTATTCCGTCGAGGGAACTGCTTTTGTGGGCTCACTGGAGTAGTTTGAGCAGGAAGGCTTGAGCTGGACTGACCAGCTGAGAGGTCAGACTTGGAGAAATTGCAAACAAGTTGAAGAGAACTGAAAGAGAGCAACAGGAGTAAGATGCTTTGGAGACCATGATCAAGCATCAGAAGGACTGGCTTATTTAGTGAAGAAGAGATAAAACCAGATAGCGTCCAAGTCTTCAAATGTTTTTTTTTTTCCTCATTTTCCATGTCTGCTAAGAAAAAGGCAGTTGGTATTTCCTGGGACAAAGCCATTTCTTGTAAGCTGTGGGGCTAAACAATGCCTTTACACCTCATGTAACAAGGCGGTCTCTGTGGGAATGGTTGGTTCAGAGGCGGGTTCTGCGTGCTGCTGAGCGCTGGCCCGTGCTGTGCTGTGAGGCAGAAAGGGAATGGGCGGATGGTGCCAGATCTGCCCCATTCCTGGATAAGCCACTGGCTTGCTTTGTAGCCACAGGTGAGCCACTTCCTTGTGTCCAATCTAAATGTGTGAAATGCTGGGGTGAAACCATGACAGCATGTCTCTTATTAGCACCTGACACTTTGAGTGTTTAAAGAAATCTTAAAAGTAGGCAAACCAGTTAAAAGCATGAGTGCATAAATAAGTGTGCAAATTTCGAGTACTTTAAAATTGCTGTTTTAAATATGGCACTTCACTGATTTGATACAAGTATTTATCTAGAGCCCCAAATGCATATTCTGAGGATTAATTTGTTAATATTTCTAAGTGCTTTTGTTTGAAGGTTTGCAGCACTGCATGTTAGCATGTTGGCAAAGAACTGCAGAGGTGAGTTCGTATTTGTTCTGGTTTCAAAAATTAGGATGGCTTCAGCACTGTTTCCCACATATGGCCATTAGAAACTTTTTCATTCTTGTTTGTATCTCTTTGACTCTTACTCAGCTGTGAACCAGCTTTATATATGGAAATACAGTCATTTTCAAGTGTTGAAGAACTAAGGAAGCAAGAGATTAGAAGAGGGAGGAAGAGAAAGATGAGTTCATCAAAAAACAGATGTTCGGAGCTTTATCAGATGGAGTTATCTCCAGGGTTAAATACCTGCTTCCAAAATACAGAGAAAGTCATCCACATTTGTAGTGAAAGATTATGGCTTTACAGGCTTGTTAAAGTCAGTGGGAGGTTTTCCACTCAGTCAGTGGGAGCTCCACCATACTTTGGGCCAGGTCAGCTTTCCTCAGCCAGGAGCCTTCATCAGTGAGAAGCTGGGGTTCAGCTGCCCGCCATTCCAGTGCAGTTCCAGGAATGAATTCCAAAAGATTTCCTAGCCATCATTCCCACTTTTATTTCCTTGACAGGTTCTCAGATGTTTCTTTTACCACATTGGATAATAGGAAGAGAACCTCGAACTGAGGCTTGCACTGAGCTGTTGGCAGCTGAATAAGGAAGGTTTCCCATGCATTTAGGTTTGAGGAGAAGATTTAACAAAGTCTGTTTCCTCACCTTCTGGTGCTCTTGCCGTTGAGGAATTCTTATCACATTTATCCCTGTAGCTCTATCAAGGATGTGATTGTTTTAAAGCCAGAGTTATTGAATCAAAAAATCAGTACCAGGTGCTGCTTTCTTCCATGAGGCTAAATTTGTTCTTTCTGCAGCACAGTTCTGACTTGAGTGATCTCCAGTTGGTGTTTTCTCCAAGCGTAGTGCTCTGCTGTTAATTTGGGATTGTTGAACAGTTTAAAAACCATGTGTTTTTGATGAGGCCGTGACACTTTTGTAAAAACAAATGGATTTTAAACTGCTTAAGTTTCTAAATTAACCTTTAATATCTTCAATCTTCTCAGTATACCATAAAGCAAAATACTGTAGCTCTCGTAGGATTAAAAAGATCCCTGAAACCAATAAAGTAAAGAATTTTAGAACTGAATGGATTCTCTAAAGGAAACCTAAGTAATCATGGGGTATTTCAAGATGTCATTCCATATGGTGAGGGCTTCTATCTTTGAGTACTGATAATATGGAGTAATAAAAATAGGGTATTGTATCTGATACTTAGTGGTGTTTTGTACCATAACTACAGAATGTAGTACATGAGAGATAATAAGGAAAGGTTATGAAGATGTATTGAATTTGAATAGTTTAGGAAGTCAGCTTTGGATATTAGTCTAAATCTGACAACTTAAATAGATGAATGGTTCACTTGAACAAGAAGCTATTATGGAAATCACACATATATTCTCAGAATGTTTTGCTATGCGGGTGTGGTTGGGGTAGAAGGGTTTTATTTTCCCCTTTGTCAAATGAAAGGTACCTTTTTTTCTTAAGGCAACTGCATTTTTATGTATACCAAAAGGTTGCACCATTTCATCCAATCAAATGTTACAGAGTAGCTGCACAAGGCCACTGTATTGTGGTATCATGGGTTTAATCCAGTTCTGATAAAGCAATTTTTTTAAATTGAAATTTTGCCATCACACGTATATCACTAAGTGTAATAACTTTTTATAGATAATTTCTTGATTACTCCTCAATTTATCCTAAGCAGCCGAGAAGGAGAAGAATGAAGGTAAAGGAACATGATTCTGAAATGAGTAAGGAATGCTATCTCACCAATGGAAAAAAAAAATAATTTTTTTTTTACAGACAACCACCCTGTGAAATGTTTTACTTTATTGGAGGCATGTGTACATACTACACTTTTTAAAAAATCCAACAGCTTCTAAAAACCTCATGTAGTATTTATAGGTACTTAACTCTGAAATGTGATAAAACAGTATGCTTCAAGGCATCCTTAATATCCTGAACTACCAGTCTGTGAGAGTAACTGGTATCCAGGTCGCATTTTGCTTTGCTTTGAGGCAACAGCATTGGTCTCTGAGGGGATGGACTACTGACATAAATTACTCACAGACAATTTGCCAACAGGAGAAGATGCAGAGTTTGTCAAATACACTTAATTATCCACTCAGTCCTTAGTGGGATGATCTTACAGGAAGGGTGTTGTAGGGCTAGCCAAGAGTGTTGTGATGTGGGGGACTCTGTGCCGTGCACTCTGCCCTGTGTTCAGCGCAACAGCTAGTGTGTTTCCTCCTCCACCCCCTAAGCGAAGAAGCATGTGGCTGGTTTTGACCACAAGCCCAAGGCTGTAAGATATTATAGCTGAAGTATATCCTTAATTAGGGTGAACTCGCGCTTCATTGAGAGCACTGTTGCTTGCTGTTCTCAATTCACAAGGGATCTTCTTGTTCCCTTCTATATTGTGTTTGCAGCATGTGGACTCTTTTTCAGACGGCGATGTGTTTTGGAGATAGACTATCTCTTCTGGCAATTACTGGGGAAAGTTGCTTTTAAATTCTGTTGTCTTTTGACATGTTCTTTTGAGGGGGATGAAACGGACAGATGGCTGCTAGTTGAATAGACTTGATTTTTAGTTTGTTTTTTATTTACTTGTGTGCTGAAAAGGGCTCAGAGATGATACATAAATAAAGGAATGGATGAGAAATAACTTTTCATTAATTTATTGCCTTATTTCATACTTTTCAAAAGACAAAATTTGTTCCCGCTCCCACCCATCTCTTGTAAATCTTAAGTGCATTGTGTAAGATGAGTTCTATATTCAGAAATGCTGCGAGTTGATGTTAGGGGCAGATAAAGCATTTAGGGTGAGAGCATATCCCTTTAGAAAAACTTTTTTCCAGACGTTGTAACCCCCAAGAGCAGTGGATGCATGGGGGTGACAAACCTAGCTTTAGCCCATGAACCCAGTCTGAGATGAGGTGAGGTCTGAGCTGCTTGCCTGCAGGGATGGCTCAGCTCACTGTAGCTCCGTGTCCCCAGCCAGTCCTCAGGCAGGAACCCCTTGCTCCCCTTCTGTGGCACTGCAGGGGCAGATGGGGTCCCCCTCTGTGACACAGCAGCCACCTCGCTGCAGTGACTTTCACCACCCAGGCTGATGACAGAACTCATTTGCTTGGGATCAGAGTTGAATGTGAACTTGGGCTGTGTTCCAGGTCTGTGTTTCTTGCCTTCATTGTGGATTTAGGTAATTAATTCTGTCAACATTTTTTGGATTTATAGGAACTGGAAATGATTCTGTATGTGGGAAGGGAGTTGAGGATCATGTGGGTTTACAAACAAAAGCAAAAAGTGGTGCTTAGGTTAGGATACAATATTTGTACTGCTACTTGCATGCATGAAGTAATGGGCTGTATGAAGACAGCAGTAGCAAGCTATTGTGTCAGCTTCTGAAAATTCTGTGTATGAGTAGGGGAAACTTTGATTAGTCATTAAAGTCTGATCCCAAGGGATTGGATTTGATTCAGCTCTCTGTATGGTGCTGTTCACAACTGGAAGTAAAACTAGGACTCTCTTGGCAACTACTGGGCAACAGCTGATTAAAAAATGGCACAATGGGTGACAGTTCTGCATCTGAACTAAATACTCCCAGTAGTTCTTTTTCTCATTCCTGGAGAGGAATAGACACCTCCAGAGTGAATTCATCTGACCTGTTCTACAGCTTATTTCAGGGTGAGGTGGAGTATTCCTTTTAACGAAGTGGGATGTTTCCTTTGTTGCCTTAGAAGTTGTCTTTTATGTATTTGGAAGAGAAAGAAGGGGTGTTTTACAAAAGCAGCAGCTTCTCAGTTTGACCCACAGAGGAATTTTCTTCAGCCTCAGGAAGTTCCTACACAGTCATAATTATGCTTGTATATACACAAAATATATTTGGGTCTTGGGAAGTATATTTGGGTTGTAGACAGTGTGCCATGAATGCAGATAGTCCCGTGTTCACTTTTTTCAGAGGAAAATTTGGTTTGAGACACCTCGTAAAATGTTATGGTTAAGCCAAGAGTGTCATCTGCCTTGGGTCTGACACTGGCACCTAGTCACTTTTTGTGGTACTACTCCCAAATGGGAAAGCCTCTGCAGAGAGGCAGCTGTACTTCTTGCCATGCGTTCTCACACCTGGAAACGTATCAGGTCATGCCACGTGGCACTGAGAAGCCAGCCTAAATCTGGGGGAACAAGTATGATGTGGAGTTGATGAGCATTGAAGGACTTGACCTTAGCATGCTTTGCAGTTCAGTCCCCCTGTAGCCCTGTTCCCTTGCGCACCATGCAGCACATGGCTGTTATGGCTGCCCTGCCTGTACTGCTCCTCAGGGTATCCTGGCTCCCTGTGGGCTTGGAAGAGGAATGCTCTCCATCTACCCACCCAACCTCTGAATGGGGGGCTGGGGAAAGGAGCTGTCTCTTGAATGTCAGTAAAGTAAATGCCTTTGCAGGTTTGCAGAGAGAACAGCAGTTAGCAACAACTACCGAGAGTGTTTCAAATGAAATAATGTTTGAAGTAATGCTAGCAGTTCGGTTTTAGTGGATTATAAAAGAATAAAATTATGTTCAGCAGTTTCTGATGAGAGAATGAAGTGACACCCCTGGCTTTGTTAACCAGCTTTAAACTATATACAAATCAGCATTTCCATTATTTTTGGTAATTCCTCGTTTGACCTCTCTGCTTTTGGGTCTTTGGGATCCAAAATTTCAGAAATGTTTTCCGCATATGAAAGCTTTCTTCTCCAAATATAAAAATGACTTTAGCTTCTTTGATTTCAACTCGGTCTCAGCTCTAACGTTTCAGACCTTCATTAGATGACAGAGGGATTTTAGGTCAAGCCACTGCCTGACTTTCATGATGATTTCCATCTGAAGGGTCTCGCATAGTGAAGTCTCTTCATGTTTTATTTAAAATTTTAGTTGGGCTCTTGACTCATGGAGAAATAAATAAAAATGAAGAGCTTACCAGGAGTGCCGTAGTGAAAAAATTATGGAACTGCTTTTTCAAATGAACTGTATGAAGCTTATCGGCGAGAAATATCCAGTAAGTGAGTGAATAAAGTTGCTGCTCTAGTTTGACATAGTAGGCAGTATTTCTGTGAGCATTGTACATGCAGATGATTTACTTCTACCTCTGTTTTAAGTTCACCTTTAAAGTAATAAACACAAGTGGACAAAGTCTTCTCGGAACCTTGCTTTCCCACAGCTCTCTGCTGTGTTGCTCAGAAGGTAACAGTACAGGGAAGTGAGTGTTTTTCACTGCATCTCTCTACAAGGGTAGGGGGAAATCTGTCTGCATGTATTGCTGGTGCTGAGATAGTATTTCTAGTTTGCACTTTGGCACTGACCAGCAGTTTGGGACAAGTAGCTGAAGGCTCTGGGAGAGGGTCTTTGCTAGAGTGCTGTCTCCATGGTGAACAGGGCTGTCTCCAGGAGCCGGAGGAGGAGGAGAAGCCATGCCTAAAAAGTAAAGAAGGGAAGGAGGAAAAAACAGTTTGAAAACCTAGCCCCCGCAAAGTGAAGGGTGACGAAGCTTCATGAAGCTGTAGTTGTGAATATGCATAAATGTTTATTTACTATAGCTTGATCTGCATATTTCGTCGTAGATGATGGCTCTATGTCTGTTGGCAGTCCATCTATGCAGTAGTATGTTGTGGTGGCAGCAACTTCTGAAAGCCCAATCAGGGAAGATGAACGTACCAAAAAGCCGTGTCCTTGGTGGCTTTGGGAGCAAGCACTTGCACCCCTGAGGTGCTGGCAGTGGGTTTGCTGCAGGGCAGCAGGGTGGCTGTGCACGGGAGTGTGCACTGGCTGTAGGCAGGGGAGTGTGACTCAGGGCAGTGGGTGCTTTGCTGAGCTTGGATCCCACAGTCTTATTGTTGCAGCTGCTCAGGTGGGTGCCCAGTGGGATGAACTCTAGGAGCACAGTGTATGCATGTGTCAAACTCACCTGTGCTTTTCTATTGGAATTCTCTTAAAGTTCTTAGTGGCTGTGAGTTGGGGGGTGTGTTGCAATACATCTGTGTGCTGTGCACCTGGTGTGTAAGCAGGCTTCTAGGAGCCTTACTTCATCCTGCATTTTACCAGAATGATTTTGTGGATGTGAATTCTTTGCATGAGATTCCTATTATGGGCTGTATTGAATATTAAATTACTCCTCAAACCCTCAAGGCAGTACATCAGCTTCACTCATACTGAGCAATTTCTGCTGTGCTACATGTGCCATGTACCAGCTTCGGTTGCTGAATTCTCCCAGGGCTAAGATTTTGCACTCTGCATTTCCATTTTTCTTTTTTCAAAGTTGGAATGTTATGCTAAGGGTGAAAAATATTTTTAATGAAGTATTTTAATTTGTTCACATGTTATGGGCTTGTATTCCCCCTCTCCTCATCCAGGTTTCACCAGATGTTTTAAATATTTTCCGAGTATGTATGCTTTCAAGGTTTTTCTGCAAATCTAATCGTGTTTAACAGGCACCGAGTCCTTGTGAATCAGTGTTGTGTTTTTCCTCTACTTTATGCCTCACAGATCTGGCAGATGTCTTGAGTTCTAGGACAAGAGATTTTCAGTGTTTTCTCTATGAGAGCAGATAAGATTGGTACATAGTTAGAATTTCCACAGAAAGGAGTTTGACCTCTGTGGGAGGAAGGCATTTCATTGACCACATGTTTTGTAGAATTTAGTATGTTTAGTAAGTAATTAAATCCAATAATGCATCTTATGCGGTATCAAAAGTGATGGCTTTTGGAAGGAAAGCTGTACTTGGATTTTTTCTTAACTTTTCATGGCTTTTTTTTTTTTTTAAAGTGAAGACTGTGGCATATGTAACATGTAAAGAGAATATGGTGTTTGCTTGATCTTCCCTTGGAAAAAGTTCTTGATCTTAAAGTCATAATTTTAGCAAGATGGATGGTAATTTTTGCTCATGGGTACATGTGCTTAATTCACAGATTAATTTTCACCTTGACCAAACAAATTAAAAAACTGTTTTTCACTTGCACTGCAATGTAAATTATTTGGTCTGTTTCCTTACTTATTTACTTTAAGACACCTAAATGGCCATTTTCAGCAATGAAAAGTGAGGACATGTTAAAGGTAGGGCTGTTGATTAGGGCTCTTCATGTGCTCTGTGCTTTCAGTCTGTACTTACCAAGCTGCAGAACATGAGATGCTCAGCATGCGTGCCAGGGACAAGGCTTTAATTCGAGAGGTTAGCTGGTGACTTGATGCTCTTTCCTTCTGTTTTCATTTGCTGACTTCCAGGCTGAGAACCTGGTGCAGCTGGGTTAACTTGATGCCTCATGGAAATTTTAGAAAGGAGACAACCACTTCATATCTGCCCGTGATCAGAAACAGAGGGAGAAAGGAAAAGAGAAGGCATGAAGAATTAAAGAACAAAGAAGAGTGGATCAGAAAAGGGGAAAAAAATAGAGGAGCCTAGTGGCAGGGAATGCTTACCTCCCTGGGGACAAATTAAACCACATAACTCTTTCCCTGATCTTATTTTGCCACATAAATGATTACCCTAGGAGCTGTGTAAATGATATATGATTATGAGACTGAAGTGAGTACATTTTTGCTGCCCTCCCACTCTCCCTTTCTTTCTTGCAAAACTATCTGTAGAATCTGAGATCTGGTCCATGCCAGAAACTGCAAAAATAAAAAAGGTAGAGACATGAAAAGGAAGGATAATCCCAGATGATTATACTTTTGTTATTTCTCAAGTGTTAATCACAAAATGAAAAATGGTATTGTGTGTAATCTTAGATTTGTATAAGTGCATGATGACATTTTGAATTACCTTTCCTGGAACACAAACTGCGGATGTCTCAGACACAGAAGACATTCACTGAATTGCAGAGCTTTAAAAATGACAGTCCTGGGGCTTTGATGGATTCTCTGTCTCCCAAAGTCTTGAAATTAAAGTCAATATTTTTCTGTATTTCCAACAGAAGTTAAAAGACTAAATGTAGACATTATTGCATGGTGTACCTGGGCTTATATAGGTGTTTGACAGGATGATCACAGGGTGTCTTCAGGATTTGAGTTATGAGGCTTGTTTGGAGTCTCGCCATAGTGCTGCAGTGTGTGTAGCGAATGATTTTTTGCATACTTGGACTTGTGCTTTTCTCATTTAACATTCTTCTGTATTTGTTTTCTTAATATTTTCTTCATCAGTGCCGTTTTCACAGCTGCAGTCTGTCTCCCTGTTGGCGGTGTCCATTCCAGACAGTTCTGTGGTCTTCCCAGCCCGCCTGACGTAGCCTGTCTTTCTCAAGCACACTGCTCTAACCCCCTTTCTCCTGCAAACTGCCCAGCACCCTGGTTTCTCATTCATCCATACCCTGTTTTGTTTGTGGGTTTGTGGGTTTGTTTTGGTGGTTTATTTTGAATATTTTTTATTTTTAAGTTGGGCTGGGTGGGTTTTTTTTGAGAGAAATTTTTTGGAAAGTAAAGGTTTTTAACATTTATTTTTTTGATTTGGTTCCTCTTCAGTGCAGACTATGGAGGATGGACAGCATCTGGTTCCATCACCATGGCAGGGCTGGTCTTGATCCTATGCGGTACTGAGCTGCTCCCCAGGAAACCGAGGCTGATTACAGTTTCTGCATTAACTTTTTATGCCGTCTTGGTCCTTTAACAGAAATTCATCTGTTCTGGCTTAGCTAAATAAATAAATATTTTTTAAAAATTGACATCTTGAACCCTTTTGAGTATCTCTCCTCTTCACCGTACTTCATGGCCAACTGCTGGTGTAGCTGTACCACAAAAAATTCTTGAGACTGTATTTTGCAACAATCGCCTCAAGTGTGGTCTGGCTTCATTAGTAGGAAAAAGCAGCTTATATCTCTGGCTGGTATTAGGGGCTTCATGCTGGTGTGGCGTGACTGCTTATTGTTGAACTTTCAATGTGGAAGTCAGTTTACCTTGCAGATTAATTTTTTTTTTTGAAAGAAAAATAGGTTAAAGATGTAAGCTGCCACATAAATGCTAAGTGCGATTACAAAACGCAAAAATGATGATGATACAAAATTCTGTGAGGAAAGCTGTGCAAGAATGCCTGTGGTCCTAGGTTTTTATTCCTTTGCTTTTATAGCAAGAGACTAAAATGCTTATGCAATATTAATTCAGGATATACAGCAAATTGGCGTTTGGAAGCATTCAATTTCCTTCATAATTGTTCTCCATTCAGTTGGCTGATTATCAGTAATTTCAGGGAATTAGAGATGCTCCTTTTAGAAGTTTCTAGTGAACTCTTTAGAATTGTCAAACAATAACAAACCTGCCACTTAGGCAGCAATTTTCCCTCTCTCTGTCCTCACACTAATGTTAGATCGCAGTTTGGAAAGGCTAGACAATCAAACTGCCATGTAGTAAATCAGTAGGAAATTTTTTTTCAGCCTCGTGCTGCTGAGTGAATTTTGATCCAAGAATTTTTTGTGTTTGTTTTGTTCATGCAAAGGCTTTTATCCTCAGTTTGAGTCCAGGGATGTTGGGTTTTTTCTTGGTAGCAAGATCTGCAAAAGTATATTTTAATAAAGAACTTAATACTGTATTTCTGTAGATTAAGCTTGTATTTCTTTAGTCATCTCCAGGTGAGTCTCACAAGAATGTAATCAAAAGTGTGTGATGTCCAGGTCTTCCCTTCGCTGCTCTAAAATGAAAAGGGAAACAGAATTATTAAAAACCCCTCAGGAGTGGTATCAGGAAGTGCCATTTACTGAAAAGGTGGCTTTCTGTCCTCTCTGGCTGTATCCCAGGACTTCCTAAACACAGTGTGCACAGGGACAAGAGTTTCAAACCTTCTGGGATGTGAATGGGGTCTTGGGAGGGACTATTTGATGGAACTCAGTGCCTTGATGGGGTATGTTATACTCCTACCTAAAAATCATGCTGAGAAACAACATCTCTCTCTCTCAATCTGTCTCTCCCTTGGCTTTAGTGGGCCAAGGAGACCTGATGCTGTCCCTGTGCTGCTGATGGAGAGGAGCACTGAAGCTTAAGGAAATATATAACTGCCTTTCTCTCCATCTATGTGGAAACAGCAAAAATGGCCGCACTTGATCAGTGCTTTTAATCCAGTAGTCATATTTGAGAGAACCCAATTGCTTCTGAGGAAGCTCTGAGCAGCCTCGCTCTATGCAAATGGTTTTGGTAATCTCAGAAAAAGCAAGTATATTTGTTTGCTTTATTTTAATATGTCTTACATTAGAATTGCCAGAATAATCTCATAAAAAGTGCAGTGATGCTTTTCAAGAACTGCTAAAAACTGGGGGAGGTGAGTGACGCTGAATGCTGAACAGGGAGCTGCCCAACCTGCCCTCCTGTCCAGCAGCAACGCATTTTGTCAGACCTGTGCCCCAAGCAGTGTTCCTCCACAAGTGGCCTTGCTGGCTGTTGCATGATGAAGCAGAGCTCCTCTATTCAGATTCAGATTTCAGACACCCTCCATTACTCCAGATTCAGAGTTAACTTCCCACATGTGCTTTGGCTTGGCTTCCTTTTTAAATTTTTGATGAGGTCTGTGCTTTGCCTGTGTGCTGCATGACCAATGGGTAAGTGTTCCCCGCTCCTACATGTGAACTCTGAGTCTAAGAGAAATGGTTTTAAATGTCCTTTGGAAGTATTTTCAAATGCTTTAAAAATAAATCCAAATCTCATCAGCAACACAAAAGTGAGCTGTGTCATGAATTAATAACTTTTAAAATAGTTTTAGCAAATTCCAGAGAAGAAACACAAAGGGATGAATTTGTTCTCAGAAAGCTGTTTAGTTCCAGAAAAATTTAAGAAATATTTTTGGTGTTAATATGAATGATATGGCAGATAATGTTTCAGTTTCTCCACAGACAAGTTCCCAACTAAAACTAATGTGTGTGTGTCTCTGAATACAAAGTTACTTTTGTCCTGGGGACAGAAACCATGAGGGTTCTCTGCTTTAAATAGCCATTTTATTCGTAGTAATAAGTATCTTAGATGTTATTTATGCAGTAGATTTTTGACATCTTCTGCAGTATTAAATACACTAGTTCTCATAGAGTTGTTAAAATACCCTGCCTTCAGAGATGATATAAACATAGGTAACTAAACAGCAATCAACTATTTTTCTGCTCTTCTTTTATGTGAAATTAAAGGTAGCTACTTTAATTAAACAGTAAAGTTAATTTTTAGTCAGAACCACCATGTTTCATGTAAAAATGGTGTAGTTTGACAAAGAAGACGTGAACAATTTCCTAACTTTCAGGTTTTGAATTAAGTGCTTCAGAAAACCAAGGTGGTTTCCTGCTTGATGTGCACTGCAGAGAAGTTAATGGTCTGTGAGAGCCCGTGGATGTTCTGCTCACAGTCGTTTGTGCATCATCCCCATGTTTATTCTGTGGATGTCCCGGTGCTGTGTAGAAACCTCATAAGGATGTGTGGATTGAAAAATCAATGTGCTAGGGAGGTCTTTAATACCCAAAAGCTTTCTACATTCCAATGTAAGATAAAAATGATGATACTAAGACTTGTTACCTAAAATCCATTGCTCTCAGGTGGGTTAAAGAAATAACTCTATCAGTACAGGAGATGGCTCTCTTCTCCTGTGGCTTTCTTTCAGTGGTTACGAAGGATAACTTTCTTCATTTTCAGGGGTGGAAAATACCTGAATTACATTTCACAGAGACTTTGAAGGATTTAAGTTAAAAAATACTATTACAATGATTTCTTTAATATTTTTGGTCAGAGCAGCATCATCTTATATGCAGCTACAACCTGCGTAGGGAATGTCTGCAGATGCTGAGTATTCAGCCCTGTAGTGCTCTTAGAGTTGTCATTCACATCCTGATTGTGGCATCAAACTGCAGCTTGGATGCTCTCATCCTGAAAGGGCAGCTCCTCTTTTGCATCTCCATGTTGACAGCTGGTGGATAGTGACCCTTCCACGTTCCTGTCCCTTCCCTATTTTCTCATTGACTGAGGTGATCACCCACAATGTTGCAGGGCTGTGCCTGAGTGCTTGGCACTCGAGGTGAGTACTCCGTCCATCAGACTACAGGCAGGCAGCCCAGGCTATGGCCTCACAAGGACTAGAGGAACTGTAGCTCCTTTGTTTCCACAGTTTCTCTTCTGTCCATCCTCAGCAGCAGTTTTGTCAACTTGTTATCTTTCTGCAGGGAGACCTTGGAAGAGAGTGGGGTGTATGTAGTAGCAACACCAGGGACTCCACCGGTTCTGGTGCAGGAGGAGGCAGTCAGTTGCCAAATCAGTCATAATATTTTTCTTCTGCTCTGTAGAAAATTGTTTGAGGGCTTTTACAGACTACTCTTGTCTAGCCGACTACTTGCAGTGCTCTTCCTGGACATCCTGTCTTGGGCTATTGACCTTCCTTTGAATCTGCTGGGATTTCTCATGTTCAAGCACCAGCCTGCAATTACTCATGCTAATGGAAGAGGACCAAGTAATATTTGCTGGCTGTCCCTTTCTTTTCTCATTTCAGTCTGTCAATGCATTTCAGACTGCAGAACAATAAATACCTTATTAATCTCTTTTAAAGAATGAAACAGAATGAAAGCTCCCTAATGGTAATAAATGAATAACAACAACAATAATAATTTTTAAAAATTGTAAAATAAAAATTGTCTACCTCATTCACTTTCTGCATACAGATATTTTAAATTGTTGTAGCACATTCTAAGATGAGAAAAGGAGGGAGGCTTGTGGTGTGGAGACAGCTTGGAAAAGTTAGCTGCTGGGAACCTGACACATTCTGGCATGGAGTATATACCATAGTATTTCAGTAAATATCTTCTGTTAGTTCTGGCTAAAGCTGTTTCTCCACTAAGAAAGACGATCTTCATCTCTGGGCTAGAACCAACCACAAATTATAATGAAAATTGGCAAATGCAAGCTTGAAAAGTCATTGATCCAAAAATTCATGAACTGTCTTTCGTGTAGTGAGATTTCTTTTTGAACTTCAGCTGAGGCTCTTTCTGTTTGCTTATTCTTGGTTTTGAACTTTTAGGAATATTTTTTTCTTCAGTCTTGGCAATGTGAAAATAAAAAAAAAGGAAAAAGATTGAGAGGTATGTAATTAAGCGTGTGTAAGGGAAGTAAAAAAGGATAGATGTTGCCAAAGTTTCTTCAATGTGTGGAAATTTTTTTACATTTCTGGAAGAGACATGTTGTTGTAAGGGACCTGTGAAGTACATGTAAAGGTAGACAGGAATGCTCAACTTTACACGTGCTTCAAGCAGCAGCTTGTCTCCTACTCATCATTAGGCATGGCTTTATAAAAGAAGGGAATATAGTTTATTATTATGATTTGTTTCTAGTAAAGAAGAAGAATTAAAGATGTCTGCTGGTCTGTCACCCCTTGGAGAACAGCAGCTGTTCTGTTTTATTGTCCCATTGTGGGCAATATCCGAGCAATTTAACTAACAACTTCCAATGTAGTCTAAATTGCTTTACTCCCTATTTGGCTACTGGGAACACCGGAGTTTTCTGCTGAAAGTGATCTTTAACCTTGAGAGTTAATGAGAAGATTTCAGCATGTTTTGTTGATAGCTGGAGCTTCTTATTCCCCACTCTGGTAATTGGAAAAAGCTTGTTTGGATGCCGTTAGGTTTGTGTAGTCCCCAAACTTCTCAGCTTCCCAGACCGTTCTCCAACTTACCCTCAGTGAAAGGTCAGGCACAGCATCACATCACTTTGCAGAGTGCCACACTATCTGCCCTCCTGTGTCACTGCCGTGGCAGCTCTGTTCCCATGCATCCTCTGTGGATGATGTGGGCTGGTGGCATTTCATCTCATTACTTAAACACGCAAATACTTGATTCGCCTCCAGGGATTCAGCTTGATACTTGTAGCTGAATGACAGAAAATAATATTCTTCAGATCTTTGTGCTCAGCACTTTGCCTTTCAGTTGTATTAGTCCCTGTGTGCAGAAGAGTCTTCTGCTAAAAATTGTCTATCTGAGCACACGGGGTGGGATAACATGGCCTTTTCCTAGTTCTGCTTGAGATCTTTTACTCTTTTTGGTCATCACTGGCAGATAGGAGCTCATGGAGATGTTAACTCACAGAGATTTGATAATACTCTAAATTGAGAGCATGTTTCATGAATGTACCAATGTGTTTCTAATAATCCTAGTAAATGTTTCTGTCATGGAAACAAGAACAAGTGCCATTAAAATTGCAGAAGCTGTTAGTAATTTTAAAAAGTTGTTCAGGACTATCTTCACTATATCTTGTTATAGATGTAATTTTTGTTTTTTGGTCAAGTCGGAAACAGTGGTATTCACTAGAGGCTGTTCCTTCACACATTCCTTTTTCTTTAGATTTTCTGCATATAGCTGTGAAAACCCAGGCACAGACACCAAGTTTTCTTGGTGTTGTAACTATTACTCTTCAGTTAAAAATCTGTTGAAATAATTTCTGTAATGAAGATATGTGGATTTTGGGTAATGCAAGTTCAGATCCACCTCCAGCTGCTAATATCCCAAAATTGTTGCCTCCTCCAGCCTGATAGTGGTCTGTGAGCTGGATGTAAATGATCGTTTTTACATATCAGGAAAACCCCAACTGGGCTTTTGATGATTCCTGTCCTTCTCTGCAGTAGAGTGAGGCTGGAGTTAGCCCTGCTCATCCCAGCCTGTGGGGAGGATGAGGGCAAGATGCCGGTGCCGGCTCAATGGTGAGGTTCTTCACAGAAACACGGAGATGTGCCAAATTAACAGTCATAATCTTTTAAAGATGGAGTATTCATCTGATGACTGGCAAAGAAATGCCACTTCCCTCACTGTTTCAAAGATATATGAGGTAAACAACCATTGTACGCAACTTTTCACTGTTCCTGTACTTAGGATACCAGTAGCATCCTTGCTGCCACCCATTATTTACTATACCCTGTGCATGCACTGGACTATTCAGTGACGATCTCATTGTGATGTCTTTAGAAATCCTGAAGTTTGGGTGTTTTCTTCCCTTTCTAAACCCCAGTCAAAATGGCATTGGTTTTAATTTTTTCACAGTTTGCTGGGAAACAGTGGTTGGGTCGGGTTTCTTCCACTGGGCAGGAGCCACGGGGACATACTGAGGGGCAGTGTGGAGGCTCCCCAGTCCTTGGGGCAGTGGAGACCATTACCGTTTTTAAAAGTCAATTAGTGCCCTAATTCATGAGTCTGTAGATGTGACATTGGGTTCTGATGGACAGCAGGGAGAGAGAGAGATTCAGTACCAGCTTTGTAAGGACTTGTGTAGCAACAAAACCTGCTGAATTGCAATTAAGCATGTTTAACTCTTTGGCATTTGGATATGATCCGCAGAGGAATTCCCACCTCACATCCAAGGTGATGTAGTGATGTGCGAGGCTGTGTAGGCAACAGATGTTGAAAGAAAGCTTATTCAAGGATCTGTTGGAAACAGACACAGACTGACAAGTAGTTTTGAACCCCTACTATTTGGTACTGCAGAGTAATGGCACTTCTGCCCATCCCTTTCCTCCTCATAGGAAAGCGCAGTGGTGGCCTGTGGACCTACACAGGGTCACAACACTGGCAACCACAGCCGTTTTTCTCCTGCTGAAACTCATGAAAGAACCATAACGTGTATTATACATGACATAACATTCCTGGTTCGTCCCAACTGAGCTCTTCAAGTCGCAATCTAAATCCTATTGTTATTCAGTCCAGGAAAAAGTTCCAAACCTCTTTCTCAAAGTGAGCCTTTCTGAGCCTACCCAAAATGCTCAGACCATAAAACAATACACATCACAGCTCTGCAGTATGTTCATTAACAGGAGCGATTTTACCATTTGGTTTTAGGGGATTTTTCAATGTTCTGGTAAGTAAAATCTCTGCCAGCTTCCTGCCTGAGACTCAGTGCGGTGAAGCATTATCAACTCAAAGCGGGTAGGAATTTGCTTCTGTCAGTGCAACTCCTTGCCTGCACTGCAAAATGACTTGTGGATGAAGATGCAAAATACAGTGTCTTCATTATAACATAACTAAATATCAATCAGAGTCTTATTAGCAAGGCATGATCTTTGATGTGAGCAGAAAAGTTTCAGCATCATCCATAGCAAAGTTTACTTTTACTGTCACACTACTGTTTGAAGAAGTAAGGAAGAAATTTTGCAAAAACTTTTTAACACCTGGGGAGCCAGAAGTGTGTTTTTTCTACATTTCTAGCGGTAGTCTGAAAACAGGTAAGGAGGTAATCCAGCTTGTTTTAAGGAAATCCATGAAGAGTGTACCCAAAAACCGGAGACTGAAGCTCATTAAAACATACTGAAACATAATTTTTTGACAGAGATGAGTAGAACATTTGTAAGATCTGACATTTTTGTCTTTTCTTTTGGCATGCAAAGATATTTGCATATTAGAAAAAAAGCTTAGAGAAAGGAGATGGAAAGGGTGTAGGTAATTAAATTTTAATTTCAGTTTTAAAGATCTTTCTCTAATTAGCTTTAAAAGTCAGTGTCTAAGTAAATTGAGTTTCAAGGTGCAATCATCTTTTTCTTCCTGGATCCCAGTATTCAAAAGTAAGAAGAAAGAATATTAGAGAAAGAGAAGGAAGATTGTTATTTTAAAGGCCTTTCAAGATAAGGATTTAACATCACCTCATTATTAAAATAAAACCATGGCAGGTTGATGTTTTCTTATTTCTGAATTTCAAAGTCATTGAGCAGTCATGGTTGGGACAATGGAAAATTTAGGTTCTGTTAAGAGAAATTGAAAATGATACTAAGAAGGTAAGGACTTTTCTTCTTTGCTTTGTAACAAGATTTTTTTGGTGGCTTAGTTGCATTCTTTTCACTGTTGCCTATTATTACAGATGACTTTCTGTGAGTCATTTTTGATCACAGGCATGCTAATATAGTGTCTTGTATTTATTAAAGGTATGCTGGTTTGCAGTGGGGTTTTGTTTGTACAATTTACACAGCCAATTTATTTTCTCTGTGTGTATGCGGTAGTTGAGGACATGCACACCTGTCAGATTTTTCAGACCAAGTATGAGTCCCACGACCCATCTTATTCATCTGCCATCTGCTAGACCATGTTGTACATTTTTAGTGCTGTGACACAGCCTCTGCTCCACTTCTCATGTGGCCATGACACAGTGGTACAAGGAAAACACAATAATTGAGATTTGTCATGATTTTAATGCACAAATTCCTATAAATGTGCTGGTTTGAAGCTAAAGAAATAAGAAAGCAGAGAACAATATTTGATAACATTGAAAATATGGCTGTGAGAAAGTACATATAAGCTGTTGGAAGATGAATAGCTGGAAGAACAGTTGGGTTTGTACATGAAGTCGTTATAAATAGCTGGGATTGTGTGAAGTTTAACAATGGGGTTTTTTTTTTCTCTGTAGGAGGAATGGCATTCTTGTTATTTAACTACAAGTTCTGAATGTAGAGAATTTTATTTTAGAAGTTGACTTTTTTAAACCATAAACATATTTTCAAGTAGACAAATGCTAATTACCTAAACTCTGTCAACTTAAAGCTTTCTTGTAATTCTGAAAGGGAGAGCTGTGAACGCTAGATAGTTGGCATTTGTAGGTGAGTGATGCACAATCCCTGTAATATTTGCAAATGTTAAAGAAATTGATAGAAATCTAAGCATCTGGGAAATTCCAATTTAATGTGAGTATAAACACTTCAGTATGGTTTGAAAACCAGTGTAGAAATCTTTAAAGTTGGAGGCAATCATGTAATTAGTATGATAATTAAATTTCTAGATGTAGATAAACTAGGAAAATACAGTATTTGAACGGAGGAAATAAGGTGTAGTGTGTTGACCCAGGCTGGAGACCCATGCCCACCTAAACTGCTCTGTGACTTCCCCTCGTCCACAGGTTAGGGGAAAGAAAAAGACTCATGGGTCGAGGTAAGGTCAGTGAGAGATCATTCCAGCAGTTACTGTCATGGGCAAAATAGGCTTGATTTGGGGAAAATTAATTTAATTTATTACAAATCAAATCAGAGTAGGGTAATGAGAAATAAAAAATAAAATGTAAAACACCCCCTCTGCCTTCATCCTGGGCTCAACTTCACTCCTGATTTTCTCACCCTTCTCCCCCCCAAGTGACACAGGGGGACAGGGAATGGGGATTGTGTTCATTTCATCACATGTTGTATCTGCTGCTTCTTCTTCCTCAAGGGAGAAGGACTCATGCTCTTCCCCTGCTCCAGTGTGGGGTCCCTTCCATGGGAGACAGTCCTCCATGAACTTCTCCAATGTGAGTCCTTCCCACAGGTTGCAGTTCTTCATGAACTGCTTTAGTGTGGGTCCCCTCCATGGGATGCAAACCTTCAGGACCAGACTTTTCCAGCATGGGTTCCCCAAGGGGTCATCTGTCCTGACAGCAAACCTGCTCTGATCTGGTGTTGGCTCCTCTCTCCATGGTGCTACAGGTCCTGCCAGGAGCATGCTCCAGTGCAGGGTTCCCACCTGATCACAGCATTCTTCAGGCATTTACCTGTTCTGGCCGTGGATTCCTCTATGGGCTGCAGGTGGGGGTCTCTGCTCCTCCTCATCATCCATGGGCTGGAGGGGGACAACTGGCTTCACCATGGTCTTCTCCATGATCTGCAAGGGAATCTCTGCTCTGGTTACTGGAGCACCTCCTCACCCCTTCTTCAATGACCTTGGTGTCTGCAGAGTTTCTCACATCTTCTCACTCCCTTCTCTGGTGGCAAAAAGTGGCTGCTTGCTTTTTTTTTTTCCTCCTAAATGTGATTCCCAGAGGTGCTGTCACCACTGCTGATGGGCTCGGCCTTGTTCAGCAGTGGGTCCAGCCTTGAGTCCCACTGATGTTTACTCTTTTGGGCTTAGGAAAGCTTCTGGCTGTTTCTTGCAGAAGCCACCCTGGCAGCCTCACTCCTCCACCAGAACTCCACCATGCAAAACCACAACAATAACCCAATAGATGTGTAGCATACATACTGGAAAAATACAGTTTAATTCAGCCTAAGTAAATAGAAGCTAACATGCAAGGATGTTGATCTAACTGAATATATACTCTGTTAACAAGACAGAGATGCTGAAGTCAGGCTATGGAAAAAGTTTTAGGATTTTTCTGGATGTTCTGGATTGATACCATGACAACAAAATACCGAAATAGGATTGTTGTTGACGATGCACTTTTGTCAAAGCTCAAAAAAAGACAGGGATGATAGTCCTGCACTATTCTAGGTGTCTTCTGAACAAGTGAAGACCAGAATAATATTTACAAAAATGAACAACAGTAGAGAATTAAGAGAGTCAGAGGTGAAATTATGTGCTTCCTAGAACCATTTAAGGGAGAAACGCTACGATTGACTGTGACACAGGAAGTGAGGTTTATCCTCCTAGTAACAGGAGGATAAACTTCAGGGAAATAATACAAATTTAGAATAAAACCCCATTTCTTATGATTTTGACCAAGCAAAGAGTGTTCACTTTGGGAAAGGATGCCAATTCTTCTATTAAATACTCATTACTTAAGTGGTATGGATTCTAAGGCTCTGGGCCTTAGGAGAAGAGTTGTTGGTGTACATGTATCATCTTCCTTTGCAGTTGTGTCCAGAAGCATGTTTCTGCAATGATCTGCAGCTGGTGGTAGCACTGCAGTGCTACTGAGTGTTTTGCACTCAGTGCTACTGAGTGTTTTGCATCCCTCCCAGCCGCCATCTCCCTGTAGCAGGTCTGAGCTTGCTGCTGCAGGACAGATGATGCAGTTGTCCAAACAGTAGTTCTTCACTTGGAACTGCTTATGTTTTTCATCCTTTTTCTTTTCTAATTCAAGATGCCTACATCTGATTTGCAGTGCTTTGTTAATCTTGTAAAGAAGTGCTGGCTTATGTTAGCTGCTGCTAGGGTTTAATGCAGTTTGTAGATAAGTTCACAGTCAGCTGGTGTTTGTCTCCAACTGTTTTTCTTCTATCTGAAGAGGAAAAGCTTTGAAAACCTTTGAGGTAGTCCTGTTTACAACAGCCTCAGTGGTCTTTGGAAGTTACCATCATCCTGTCTCTAGAGGTTTTTAAAAATGAAAATTGAACCAGTTTGAGTGTTTGAGCTTTTGAAGGTCAAAAGGGATGTTTGGCTCTTCCTATGTCCCACCAAGTGGAATGAAAAGCTGAACTGAACTTACTGAAATTGGAACCAGAGCTCAGGGAGCTGTGCTAGAGTGTGAAACTCAAGGCTAATCTAAATATTTTTAAAGGGATGTTTCAGTTAAATATAGACTAAGTCTTGTAGTTTCAAGTACTTCAAGCTGAAAGAAGGTTTCCTGAGCCCAGGGTTGACCCTGATTTACCCTTTCTCTTGACTCCAGATGAGGATTTGAGTGGTATGATAAGCTGAATGTATGACACAGGCAGTAAAGCTGTTAGGTCTCTAACATCCACAGGCAAGTCTCTTGATGCTGAGGTAGGATCTATGTGTGTCTTGTGATCCAACACACCCCAATGTACATCCATATCTCTGGGCTCGCTTTCAGGAACAATAACACGAGCAGCTTCCTTGTTGAAAACTACTCTTTCACATAGAGTTTTTTTTGTTTTACTGAATGATAATTTTCCCAGAGAAGACTTGAGCATGGATAATACAAAGAAAAGGCCTGTTCAGGTCTACACATCAGTGATGGGCCTGATGGTCTGTGTGAGGTGTCCAGAAATGACCATAAGATCATTTTTTATTTCTATGCTTTAAATTCACTGCACACCAAATTGTGCAACCTATCAATGGCACTAAGGAGCTGAAACATCAGATGAAATCTTCACAGAGTAAAATTATCTTGGCTATGCTATATAAATATATGTATCTATTTTCTAGTCATGCCTTCCAAGCTGACTTCTGAGAGCAAATTGGTATGGGAAGGTATATATTAGCTCTGCACTGAAAGAGCCACCATCCTTTGCACTGAATGCCTGCATGCAGGACGACGTGTTCAGCTTTATGGATGAAATTTGCCAGATCCTCAAACGCTTTTGCTCGTGAGCATATTTGAAAATCAGAGAAGGTGATGACCCTTTTAAAATAAAAATGGAATTGCTGGCAGGAAGGGAAGGTACAACTCTGTGTTCTTAACATTTAAAGATGGTTATAAAATGTATATTGGCTGCTTTTATAATTTATAGAGAAACTGCTGTTGCTTTTAATAAAATGAGACTTCCAGTCAGAATTTCATAATTATGAATGTGAGCATTTTGTTATCCAGCTTGGATTTATCCTACAAATAGCCATTTTCTAGCAGAACTGTGGCTATGTACATAACTTAATGGGATTCTCTGTCAAATGTAATTCTTTCTGAAGTTACAGTGTTGGACTTGTGGCTGAATACTTCAAGTCCTTGAATGTGGCTCAAGAACTGAGTTAGTGGTAACTTTCATGATTTTTAATTTAATTTTTTCTTAATTCTTAGACTTAAAACTTCCTGTAATTCATTATTAGATTTACCGTTTCAAGTGCTTATTTAAAAGGCACCTCAGCTGCAGAAGCAAATCAATATTTACAGTGCATTAGTGCCACAGAGAATTTGAAGCCTTGTGATTAGAGTTCATTGCTGTTTTATCCACTCTTCAAAGAAACCACAGACTTCAAACAGTATCAGCCATCATCCTGGAATCGGTGACATTGCATCGCTCCCATGCGTACTTCATCTTGTGGTTTAATTATTAAGTTCCTTTGCTTTGATTTTCCTTTTAATATTTCAGAGTATATCCTCTTCGAATCTATAAATTCAAGTAAACCAGAAGACTGTAACCAACAATATATTGGTAGAAAAATCTGTTCAATGTAATTGCTCTTCTTCTTGTTTTAATGGACAGTACCAAAACCGTGTTAGAATGATCTCTCTCATTTGGAGAGCGGAATGCAGGAGATTATACCTACAACTTGTGGTTAATATAGTATGAAAAAGATTTAATTCTTGGATTAATACCTGGAATGGTACTGACTATTGCCAAGAAGCATACACCAGAGCTAGCTCCAGATGCTTGTCCCATTCCAGCAATACAAAAAAAATTAAATAATTACTATATGTTTATATTTCTAGTTTAACTGGGAAATACGTAGATCCAACACACCCAAATTATTGTTTTTTATAATGCACTTAGTTGTGAAGTTTAATCAGTAATGCAAATCACTTTTCATTATGTATGGAGCCTTTTTCATAAGGAGAGAATAGAGTTGATCATGTTGTATGTTTGCATCAACAGAATAACTTCTTTTTTTTAAAAAAAAGATTTAGAAAAGTGTTCAATGAATGCCTGCAAATTCCTCAATAGCTAACCTTACTAAAATTAAACAGGTCACAGTAAAGGTTGGCTTATCAGCAAACAGATTTTTAAGAGAAACTCTTGTGTTAGTATTTTCTCTGGAGCATATCAATATTTGGGAATTCCCTTGCATAATTAAATTTCTGTACCATGAAAAGTCTTTGCTACCCAGCATGGTGCAAACTGTCAGGTTTTTGCTCTGAGGCAAGGCAGTGATAATTGCTCGCTCCACTCCAGAAGTGCTGACTCAACGTCCAGTTTCTTCCTTTCTCTGCCGGCAACTCATCTTCTCTTCTTACAGAAGTTCACCTAACTGAACTTTTGTTTTGTCAAGTAATTTGAAGAAGGAGTGTAAAAATACAAGAACATTTTGCTATCACCGTGCTTATATATAGATGTATGAGCAGAAGGAGCAAGTGAACTCGTGCTTGAAAATTGTAATTCTCCGTTGTAGGCTGGGAAGCGAAGGCAAGCATGATAATATGCACGGGCTGCTCCTTGAAGCAAATATAGATGGGCGTTTTTCCTCTCTGGCAGTACCTTCTACAGAGCTGCTGTCCTGCCCAGACCAACCTCATAAATGAGAGCGTATGTTCAGGGCTAAACCAGCGGCATGGGCGCTGCTGTCAAAGGGTCGCTTCGTTCTGCATTACTGGGCCGCTGCTGGGATGTCAGCAGTGCCACCATGTTACAGAGACCTCCTCCACATCAAAAATGTACTTTTGTGATGTTTGCCATCTTGGGGAGTTGAGAGGCTTTGCCTTTAACTGCCTTGTGAAACCTGAAGTAGCTGAAGACAAGGTGATCAAAGAAAAACCCTCAATTATGAGTTTATGAGTATGTGCTGACTAAACAAAATCAAAGTAGTGTTAACTTGGACCATAAATACTTTTCTGTGTAATTAAAATGTTCTTTCCTGAAACATTGTTTTAATTACTTCTAGTTCGGTTAAACATAAATGTAAAAACTTGTAGAAATGTACATATTAATAAAATAAAACATTTTATTTCTAGAAATCAACTGTTGTGAATATTTTAGTAATAAAAAATAAAGACTTTTAATAGGAAAGTAAAATAGCGCAACAATTGTGAAACAGCATTAATTAATTCTCTGCTATCCTTGTACATCAGAATGGACATGGGATAGAACCACTGTTGTGTTTTGCCGTGTAACGCTTCTGTCTTATCTCAGCAGCAGGATTCCTAGTTAGAAAAAACCTCACGCATTTTCTCTGTGGGGTATGTCTGGATTTCTTTATAATGCTACACAAAGTAAGATTCTATATTTCTACTTAGCATTAACATAAAGATATTGTAAAGCTTAAGACAAGTCACTCGTCAAACTCCCGTCATTGTGTTTACCTGCTAGTGTTGAGACACACATGCCATCAGCTTCCTTGGGAACTGTTCCAACAAAGCATTAAAACATAGTCCTGGTTTTCATTCTCAGCTGTTGCCCAGCACACCTTTTCCACTGACTCTACTGCTTAGATGCTGAAGCTTTCACCTTTTTCTTTTCCACGTTTGCATTCAAGGTTCCC
This sequence comes from Hypotaenidia okinawae, assembly GCA_027925045.1. Taxonomy (NCBI): domain Eukaryota; kingdom Metazoa; phylum Chordata; class Aves; order Gruiformes; family Rallidae; genus Hypotaenidia; species Hypotaenidia okinawae. Next base: position 15,778,245 of record BSDF01000002.1, read on the forward strand.
AGTGCAGCAGTAAAGAGAAATACAACTGATAAATCACATCCCCTGTGTTCTGATGCAGAGTGGGAGAGTGCTAAAAGGTCACAAATGCAGGCAATGAAACTTATGTTTGGGCAAGCAGGCGATAAATGTGAGGATATTTGTTGTAGGACAATAAATGAAATCGGAAAAAATTAAGTTGTATTTCAGGAGAAACTAACTTTAACACACCATCAAAGTTTCTAGAATGGTTTTGACCTCTACATATATTAAAAAAAGCTATCTCTTTCCAATCTGTCTACCTGCCTGCTGTATCGTTTATTACTAATGAAATATTTTTCTCCTGTCAGTCATGCCAGCTGGAAGGCTGAGGGAATCAGGGTAAATCAGCACAGGTCTTGTTTCAGCTGTCAGAAAGAGGCAAATGCAGAATAGAAAACAGTCACTTCTTTAAGTTTTGAGAAAGGAATGGAAATGGTATTTTAGAAGGCAAGGATGCTGCGTTTTGCTCCAGAAAGGTGGGTGTGCAGCTTCTTGGAAGCATGTTGTGCTGGCACTGCCTGTGCTGCAGCTGTGGCAGTGGGGTGGGCTTCTTGGCCTCCTAGGCCACTCCTTTATTGTCACCAGGCTGTTGAATTCAGGCCTTTGGCTACTTGTTCTATAAATGCCTGTGATTCACCTTAGCCTCTTAGTTGTTTGAGCCTATGCCAGTTTTTTATTTTACACAACAACCGACAGGTAGCAGCGATGCTGTTTGTGCTTGTAAAGCCAATGAGCTGTGCACGCTTCAAAGAGTTTGGTTTGGCCCCCTTTTTTTCCCTGTGTGGCCAAGTGGCAAGGCTGTGGTCTTGAGGAAACAGAGTTTGTCCTTGAGGAACTATGCTGAGGTCAGTAACTTGTTACTCTGTGAAACTGCATTTGGTCAAAACCACCCATCCAGGGCTTGAAAAAATATTTTTCTTATGTCAAAAACGTTTTAAATCTAGTCAGTGTTTATTTACTGTCTGTTTTATTCTTCAGATATGCCTCTTCATGTCCGACGTAGTAGTGACCCTGCACTGATTGGCCTCTCAACCTCTGTAAGTGACACAAATTTTTCTTCAGAAGAGCCTTCACGAAAGAACCCTACAAGGTGGTCCACAACAGCAGGCTTTCTCAAGCAGAACACCCCTGGTGTACCCAGTGCTCATGAAAGAAAGGTATATTTCTTTCCCCCTCTTTATCCAGTAAATGAGAAATGTGCGTGAATTGTTTTCTTCTTCTCTTGCCTCCTCCTGGTTTAAACCTGTGTTTTCAGACATTGTCCACCAAACCTTATCATCATCAGAGTACTGTGGGAGTCGCACACGTGTCCTGCCCTCAGGAGACTCGGTGATGCCCACAGCAGGGGCTCTGAAGAGCTTGATTTCGCCATTAGCTGTAGTTGAAGCTCTGATTACTCATTACCCTGAAAGCGGGGCCTAAACACTGTCCTGCATATTCTTTGAATGCAAATAGGTCACGTCTATAATGATTTTTACTGATCTCCATAGAAGTCCTAATGTCAATGGATAGTCTGCGTGCCCACAGCTGGTCTCTTTCTGGTGCAGCATTATTAGTTTTTGCTTTCCGAGGCACTAGTCTAGTAGTACAAAACACAAATTGCAAACACTGCAATCCTTGGTAACTGTTATCCTCGATAACGTTCTTAAAACTAAAGCAGTGAAATGTAGAGTGAGTATTTTTTCCTTCGTTTTTTCAACCTGATTTCAGTATCTCTATATGAATTGTATTATTAGTAAAGAAATCAGCAGGAAACTCTCTTCTCAGTACATTATTAACAAAAAAATAAATTAGAGGAAAGATTCCCCTTTGTACAGCCCCAATGTTGCCTATAATTGTGATGGTAACTTGCAGACAAACTCAAAAGAAAAATGTATATATACTTTCAATATAAATCAGTAATTTTTAAAGCAAGTTGTACCTTTGGTTACCGTTCTGACTGCACAGCACAAAATCCAGATGGAAAATATGCAGCTTCTTATAGCTATTTAAATTTTTTTCTTTCCTATTTTTAATTTTGTGCAGTATTTTGTGCAGCAAACTAAGACTGCAGCCAGGACTTCTTTACCCCAAATAAAGAAATCTTTACATGCTGCTAATGAACTGAAGTGCGCTTGGTGGGCTTTTGCTTGTTTCAAAAGCATCTTATAAAAGCACAGTGCTCATAGGCATTGAGGTCTGCTTTCTCACAGAGGTGTCAGTTTAATGTGGTATCATTAGGTCTCCCCTTGATCTGGATTTCAGGTAGGTAATGGTATGTTTTCTATTACATGTGCTGGTGTGGCACAAGAGTGCATGTTGTTTTGAAAAATACCTTTTATACTGTGCTGATTTGGAGAAGAAAAATGATAATCTAATCCATGTGAAGTATTAACATTTTCAGTTAATTTTTCTGAAATCATAATGAGGCAGCACTTCATTACTCCACGAGCATAGATGTGGAGGGCCATATATAGCATAATCAGATTTCTTTGAGTGTGTGAAGTTAGCAGAAATTGGAGAGAATTGAACAGCAGCTAATCTTTCACACTAGTATTCTTGCATCGTTAGTAGTTCTGCCTGTACTTACGCTTGGTTTTCATGAAAATATTTCATGTCTGCTGGAGCATAGTGACCAAACTGGAAAGGAATGCATGTGATCTCATGTAGGATGGGATGCAAGGCACAAGAGAGCAACATTAAATCAAGAGGATTGAAAAGAACTAGCATATGTTAGTTAGTGCAGTAGATGCTGATAAGTTATTTTACCTTTTCTGCACACTCTATACATCAGTTCTTTAAGTAGAGCAGATTACTGAGTGCAATATTTTTAATAGATAAAATGCAGTAAACAACTGGCATTAAATGAAAACAGCTTTTGCAATATATGTTTTGAAATCATCCCAAGTTCATTTGTACTAGACTGGGGTTTTTTTTGTGTGTGTGTGTGTTTTGTTTTCAGCATCTTGATTTCTTCATGAGAGTCGAGATTTTGTAGTGAATCCTGTTTCTCTTAGGAATAGATATTAAGAATTCTCCTTTCCTTTTCTCAGTGTTGGCAACAATTTCATTTGTAATATTATTCTAAAAGGTGCATTTTTGAAGTCTCTGTCACCAATCACCTACCAGAGTACTAACACTGAAATTTTACAAATGTGTTTTGGTTATTTGAACTAGAACGAGTCCTCACTTTTCTTATGTTAGGTTGTTTTGTTCAGCAACTCAGATAAGAAAAAGAGATGGCTGTGCTTTGTTCCAGGCTGTTTTTGTTGATTATAGATGACACAGACATTTCAAGCAAAGCAATGAGAACAATCTTAATTTTCTGCTCAGTGCATTGGGCTTGAGCACCCATATATCTTTTGTGGGCGGTTGGCACTACGTAATGTTTACACTGCAGTTCTCTCTCTTGACAGCACAAGAACATATGTTCTTGGGCTGAGATTTGCAGCACAGTTGTAGATTAGCAACTTTGCCCCAGCAGTATCTTGCAGAAACAAGAAAAGGGTTTCTGGGAGAGTTGCCAAAAACTTCATCCACCTACTGACTCTAAGAAGTGACATTACTTTCAACCCGTCACCTCTAAAGAGAAATAACTGACAGGTAGAAACCCTGTCCAAGTTTGGGAGGAATAAGCAGAGGGAAACTGCATGTATCTGGCAGAAGGGATTTATTTCTCGGGGGCAAGTGAGAGAAGACTCCTTATTGGTGTTTGTTTCATTTTGGGTAAGAAGAATTTGGAATGGCAGAAAAATGGGCAGATGCCCAAGTTGAGATTAAATGAAGGGATGGGAATGCTGCCATACACTGAAGGCTGCGAGGAGCCAGGACATATGCCAGTAGTTCTGGGCAAACAGAAAGGGAAAAGGGCACAGGGGGAGAGGAAAAATGTGGGATGTTTGAAGGATCCTATTGAAGAAACTGTGGTGCTACCTGTGGTTATTTGGGTAGATTAAGTAGGACATCAGGCTCTCCTGGGTCCTTAGGGAAAGAATGACCAGAGAGGGACACAGTTTGATTTGGAGGGTCCTCGGTAGGTCCTGTGAAGATTTGCATGTGTGTTGAACTTGAGATGTGTTTCTGCTAGAAGGTTTGGTATGAAACTGTTGCACTACACTGGACATGCTCTCTCATCCATTTTTCATATCGTCTCATTGTAAAGAAACTTCATATTTATTGTCAGGCTATCACTATACAGTCTGTTTTCTTAGAATAGGAATCTCAATAATTTCTTTTTTCTGTGTTGTTCACTCAGAAGAGCAACTTGAAACCAGACATTCTGTTTCCCAAAGTCTTTATTTATTTGAAGAATGATCATATTATTGATTATTTTCAAGTCCTTGTAGTGTTTGTAACTGTACTCAGCTTGGTAATTCTTTGTAACTGTACTCAGCTTGGTAATTCTTGACCTTGTCCTTTTATATCCTACCCATGAGTGGTGTCAACCAAATGATTTGGTCTCGTTGTCTGTGCAGGTATTCACAAAATTGGCTTATGATTATTGGCAACAGTTATAGTAGGTAAATTCACTTACTGGAACTTTTAAAAAACTGCATATAAAAATCACTTTTAGATAATTTTTTTGTGTGTGAGACACACCTGTTTTACCTAGTGATTCACGGCTTGACTTAATCCTTTCTCTTGCCTTCTTGTGCCATTCTAATGAAACAAGAAGAAATCTCTTAGTAAAAATACCTTCTCCCAGGCCTGCGGTAATACCTGATTTGCAAGCTGTAATTTTGTTTGAATTGTGCTGAACTGTACAGCTGAACAGATTGTATGCAGCTGAAGCATATCATGTGTGCTTTTTCTCCACTGCAGCAAAATGTTTTTTGATACTGTTGTTTTCTAAATAACTGTTAATTTGAATCACATTCTTAATAATTCAGTACCAAAGCCTATTGGCCTAACTAGCTGCCCTTTAGAGGTGTGAGCTGCATTAATAAAAATCACATTTCTTTTCCTTAGATATGTCTGTTACTGTATTGAAAGAATATAAATGCAGTGACCAGACATGTTGTGTCCTATAATGACTGTGAATTAATTATCCCATATATTTTCAGCATGTTGTTTTAAATTTGCAGCTCTATTTGTGGTGAGGAATTGCATATTGTTACAAATTAGTTATCTGCCTTGATCCTGCTTCTCTGAAAGACACATGGATTATCTAGTTCACGTGCCTCGCTTAATGCAGGAATATACCATGGCTAACTGGCTTATGAAAAATTTCCCACTGTGACTTCTCTGAATTTGGTTCATATATTGTTGCATCAGAGATAACAGCATTGGTACAGCAGAAAGAAGTGAAAATGTGCAGTAAAAAGAAGGCGGCGACAAAAGAGAGTAATGAGAGAGAAAAACGATTGTGCATGGGCGTCTGTGCTGCTCTCGCTCCTGGGTTCACCCACCTGGAGCAAAGCAAATGGCATGCAACGTGCTCTGCGGGGTGGATCAGCAACAGCAAACACATAGCTGAGTGTGCTTGGCACATCGGTTTCTTGATTTTTTTTCTTTCCTTCTCTTTTTGTCTTTGCCATTTAGTCAGCAGCCAGGTTTTTTTTTCTTGTTTGTTTTTAAATGGGTTTGCCCATATATGTATTTTGAGGCTGAAAATAGCCATGTCTTGTAGGAATAATTATTTTTAGGATGTGTTTTCTTCCTACTTGGAAATTTAATCTTTGAGCTCTCTAAACTGTAGAGGAGGAATTTGAAACTGTATGGGAGTGATTTAAGTCTCATCTAATGTCAAATCCCTTACCTGTAAAGCATTGTGTTTCCCACTATCTCTTTTTGCAAGTGCTTTTATTCTTCTGATGTGCTGAGGCTGATGAGCACAATTTCCAGGTTGCTGGATTGTAGTTTTTTTAAATGATGTGAAAGATGCAGTGGTTTCCAGTTCTTTTTGTAAACACAAAAAAATATTTCTCTAATGAAGTATGTCTAGCTAGCAGAAAAGGGTGCGTGCATTATGTGAAAAGCTTCAACAGTAATGGTATGTCAGTGTCAAAATAAGATTTAAGTGAAAATTAGTTTTATTTAGCTTTGAGTCTTTTTAAACACAGCTTAGCAAAGTTTGCTTTATCACTGTCATCAAAGATATGGTATTTCAGTAGATTTTAACTGTACTTCAGAGGATTGAAAAGCCCTGCATCAGAACTGTGTGTGTTAGTGTCATTTTATAGCCAGGGAGTCTGAATTGAGGAGTGCAAATCAATTAAATTGACTAGGGAAGACTGCAGACTAAAAGCCTGAAGTGTGGCTGATGCTTCTTGGGAACCTTCATCTCAGGCTCCTACTCCTGCAGAAGGGAGGTGGTGTGTACCAGGTCACAGTGTTGGGGAGAGCTATGATGCAACAGAATCAGCTAAGCAGAAGTATGAGGTGCGTGCAAAAAGCCTGGCATCTCTGTCATGCTAGGTTTTAAACCCCTGCCTAGAGGATGCAGCTTTCGACTTTCAAAATAAAAATGCAGCGTCCAAAACAGAAGTTCTGAAGGATTCAGTAGTGTGAATGTCGTGTCTTCCAGGTTTATTTGAGCAGGGCTTTTTTCAGTGAGACAGTCACAATTTTTGTCATTTCAAATGTGATTTCACGAAGACTGAGGTGAAGGGAGGGTAGGAGCGAGTTACCCACTGATGATGAAGTAGTGTTTTAATGTGGAAAATGGTGTTACTGGAGAGAGATTAATGGAAATTACAAAAAAAAAAAAAAAGTTACACACATCAATTTTCTTTCTTTGTGATACTAAGTTGTTGCTGGCAGCTTGTCCTGTGATGATGAAATAGTTTAGAGGAATCGTATGTAAACAGAGTGAGATATAAAATAAGCAGACTATGTGTCATTTTTTGTCCTGGGTAGTGCGTAAATTTCATACAGACTCACAGAACAGCTGAGGTTGGAAGGTACTTCTGGAGATCAGCTAGTCCAACCTTTCTGGTCAAAGTGTAGGATCAACTAGAGCAGGTTACTCAGGTCTGTGTCCAGTTGGGTTTTGAGTACACACATCTCCAAGGATGGAGGTGGCACCATCTCTCTGGACAATGTCTTGTAGTGTTTGATTGCCCTTATTAGTAAGAAAGTTGCTTCTTATCTTTTGAAAAATTACTTTAATTTCTTTCTGCACCCATTGCCTCTTGTGCTTTCACTGGGTACCATGAAGAAGAGTCTGACACTATTTAGCAGAGCAGCTAGTGGTATTTTAGTGCAATAAAAATTAAAATCTCTATGATAAAGAACTCAAACCCCCTGACTTTCAAAAATTTGAGAACAAATACACCATTCCTCATCAGCAGGTAGAGAGTGAGAGATACAGAGTGAAAAATCCTTGTCTAGTGCAGAGAAAGGCAACAGCCAACATGCATCACCTGATCCTGCGTTACTGTTTGGTGACTACTGTGTACACAGACAGGATTCAACTGTTTGCATCCAAAAGTCAGTCATGACCAGATGTGCTAAGCAGCAAGGAAAAAGCCAACAACAAAAACAACAAATCCAGAGTGAAGGTGTGATTTTCTCCATCTCTTTTGTTGTTTAACCTCTTTTTGCTCCAAGTCATCTATTTGTGGAAGCCCACATATCAAATTTCCTCTCTCTGTCCCCCAAAAGAGATTATTAGTGCAAGACACTAAAGAGGTCTGAGAGCTGGTGAGGATTTTTCCACTTCTGCTCTGAGGCTGAGCAAGTGTGATGATCATTCTCAGTCTTTGTTCTTCTAGCGTAGGAAGAATGTGTCTTTTTCTCCTAGTGCTGTGGTGTCCCATCTCTCTGTGTGATGGGTGAGGATGTCTGGGTGAGCAATGTCTGGTCCGTAGGTGAGGGGACATGGTGCTGCTTCACGAGCTGGGGGTGCTGAGGAGGGTCTGGATGTGCGAGTCTCTTACTGGTGATGGAGCGGTGGAACATGCACAGATTGTTTGTCTTTTCGCTTCAGTAAATGCGGTGTACAGCACCTCTGAGTGATGATGAAAGCTATACTGAAAACAGAAAGCTCTCAAGTACACGGCACAGGATAACTGAAGTTGTAATGAACAGCTGACACTTCCTTTGCCATTCATCTAAGTTAGTGTGTACTCTGCAATTTCTCATGTTTAAATCTTCACCTCTATTTCTTGGGTTTGGGGTTTTTTTTTTTAATGTTCTTGCAGCTTTCCCTTGAGCCTGAAAGAGTAGCTTGATAAAAGGATGGACTAAGTTTGAAAAAAACAGGTGTAGAGATTTTTTTTTAAGTTTAGAATTGCACGTGTTTTCATTGGCAAAAGTTGCATCTGTTTTTGACCTGTTCTCATAAATTTAGTTGTAACCTAGAAATATGCAGTTACAGTCTACACTTGTGGCTCAAGAGTTTCTGCAGATTTGTGTATTTACCTTGTTTTCATATTATCAAGGTTGTGTATTGGTGTAAAGCAGGTTTGGATTTTGGCTGCACTTGTAGCTACTGAGTAAAAGATATGGATAGTACAATCCAAGTTGCAGGCTGTGCTTCCCTACTGTGCTCTGACATGAGCCTGCATGGTTTAAACAGTGGTTATTTCAGCCTTTTTTGCAGTATTTGTTGTATTTTTAGGTCATGTTGCAATGAATTTCAATCACACAAGAAGAGAAGGAAAGACAACCAGGCAAAGTAGTGTCAATAAAATTCAGACCCAGTGTTGTGCTACTCTAAACAAAGTAGTAGTATGGCTGGGGAGAAGGTGGTTTGGTTTAGTGGGGAAATTTAGCTGCAGTAAATACAGGATTTCAAACCAGGAATGCCTTCTGACCTTCTGGGCTTGTTTCTTATGACTAAATTTAGGGTTGAAACAGATGTGGAAACAGATGTCACTTAACCTGGATGTGTTTCATTACCTGACAGAAAGGGGATGGTTGTTCTATGCTACCACCCAGTTTTATTGTCATCTTATAAATGAGCTTTTCAGCTCCTGTATGCAGACGTCGAACTTTAGAGTGCTGCCTGCTGAGCACAAAATGTGAAAGAAATTTGGACTGAAGCTAAAACCGTAAGATGGAGAACGATGGTGAGCTGTTTAGTGTGAGAAAGCTATTTAGTGTGAGAAAGGCTTGTAAATTAATAAACAAGCAAACTGAATGGAGAGGATGTCCGTGAGACTGCAGGGAGCCTAAGGTGACAGTGTTGCTGTAAAGCCAGATAAAAGAGGAACACGCTGCTACAAGCCACCCGTCTGGTGCCTGTTTGGGCCTTTCCCCACAGATCGCAGGAGGATTCTGGCCAAGGTTGGAAATGAATTTGCAAGTCAGATGAGGTGATGTATGCTTTCTTGGGAGCCTTGCGGAGTGTCCTGTCTGTACAGAGGGAGGAGGGCTGGCAGCATGCGAAGGCACAGCTGCTTGCTGTGGGTTTGGGGCATTGCCTTCCTGTTCCTGACCTGAAGTCACTGCCCTTCTCCACACTTGCCAATGTAATGAGGAAAAAGGGGGAAAAAATTCTAGTCTGAAAGACAGAAGGGTTATCTCATCCCTCTGCTGCCTGCCTTCTTTTCAGGACTGCAGATGCAGGTTTCTAAACATACAAAGAGCCAGTTGCATCTTTCGCATTCCCATGTTAGAGGAATGGGCACCTGAAAGCACCAACACAAACTGAAAACGATAGTACTGGTGAATTAGAATGTATTCTTCATGATAAGTTCTAAATGGAAGATCCTCATGAAGTTTTCTGTACCCCATTGTTTCCTGTTTCCCTTAGTTCCCAACTGTATCTAATATTAACATTCTATTTGTTAAATTCTATCTTCAGAGCATACTTTTGGAATTAATTATCAGCTTTGCCCCCCTTCTGCAATTTAAGTTCTTGGATCTCTCTAGGAATCAAGTGAAGGGATGTTGGCATTTAAAATAAACGAACAGTATTACAAATGCTATTTCATCTAAATCAAAATTGACATAAAACACTGTATAAATTTGCGTACAAAAGCAAATATCTGGTGAAAACAGCAAGATTGTGCATAATTATATTACTGCATATAAACAGAGAGCCATGCAGATTCATACGTAGCTGGATATAAACAAAAACTCTTCAGAAGTCTCTAAAGCAACAAAGCAACAGACAGTATTTCACTTTTGTGAAAAACAGAAGGGGAAGCTGGTTTCCAAGTGTAATGTGTACAGGAATCAGAACTGTAGCTTCATGACATTTTAAGTTACCTGGTTCATTTACTTTTCTTTAAAATAAAATTGTGGAAAGCCATGCCTTTTTAGTTAAGAAGCTTACAGAAAGAAAATCCAGCTTACGAATTATAATTACAGAATGCCAACTGGTATATGTTATTTGGGTGTTTTGCATTATCTTTTGTGAGGTTTTATTGTGAGATTAATAAGTAAAAAGTGAATGGAAGAAGTAGCTTCTTTGCTGTCCCTCTGCCTGAGAAATGACAGTAGGCACTGCCTGGTAATTTCTGGCTTTGCATATATACGTGCAGAGATCGTGACATTTTTGATTTTTCTGTTGTAAACAAGAGAGATCAACAGAATGTTTTGGATAGGCAGTGTTGTTTTTTAATTTACTCTTAATTTAGTCCATATTCTTGGATACTAAATATTTACATATAACACCACATGCACAGAAAACTCTGTCTATCATGGCCCATAGTTACTGCTTTTTTGTTGTCGACCTGTGTCAATCAAAGGATAACATGGAATATATGAATTGAAATTGAACAGCTCTGGAAATTTCTGAGTGTGAGGTGATCAAACTTAAGCAGAACACCGGCATTTGAATTGCTTTTCGTTGCCATCTAATAAGGTAATGTTGATACATAGTTCCATTCACAGAGCTATAGAGAGGGTCATTTCTGAAGACAAGTCCTTCTAAAAACATCAGAATGACTATGGATTGGGCAGGCATATTCTTTATTGGACTGTTAGATTTGTATCTGCTGCATCCTAAAACAGGTTTTACCAGCTGCTGGAAGTGACCCGTGTTCTGGAGCTGAGAGAAGGCACAAAGCTGCCATAATTGTTTAATGTGGGACTCCTCTTCACTCCTTTGAGAATGGCCTAAGATCAAATATTCCTGATGCTGGGTGACCAGAACTGGTTCCTTCCTATGTTAGATGGCTGGGCTGTATCTCAATTGTTGTAGCTCCTGGGATAATGTTCTTCAGTATGCCTCAAACCCCCCAGATTTTGGCACTAAAGTGTAAGATGATAAAGTAAACTGAATCTACTGAGAGAAAAAGGAAGCTCACCCAACACTAGTGTCAGTTTCTTAAGATATATGGATATTTATAAGGGGTGATTGCTACAGGTAATCCAGCATAACCTTTTCAAATTTGGTACAATTTGTTGTTTAAAGGCTGCTAATGAATGGAGTGAACAGTTCCAAATCTGTTCCCTATATGTAAGAAGAGTTTTTTTGTCTTTAAAAGGTAATTGCTGATGATTCAACAGATCTATCACGTTATTTCTAACATGTAGTGTATTTGCCCTGTAAAATAGATGTTATTTGTGCCGTCTTGGGGTTTTTTTTTTTGAGAAATAGGGATCTACTTGGTCTTACCCCTCATTTATTTGTCTAAAGTCCAAAACCAGTTTCACAAAAAGCTCCAGTAATCTGTTAATTAGACCTTCAGACAGCATGGAAAATGTGTACGTGTGTATATTACTGCCTTTATAAGCAGATGTTTGCATCAGGCAGAGAGGTATTTACATAAACTATATGAATATTTTGTTAATTACAGCTTTTAGCATTCTGGCTGAGAGTGACACCAAACTGTTCAAACTGTTCAGGATCTAACGTAGACATAGTGGAGTATAAAAAGAAAGAAGAGCAGCCTTTATAATAATTCAACAACAATGAACAGACTTTTAGATATGAATTTGCCCATAGTCTGTGAAATGAATTTATAACCTCAAAAGCTGTATCTCTCATGAACATGGACAAATAGTATCTCAATCTTGGGCCATCATGAGGAGTCAAACTCAAGCAAGTGAGAAGCATTTCCCAAAGTGCACCCTGCACAAAAAAAAAAGAATGGAGAGCAAAAAAAAAAGGTCAGTGCCCTAAATGGTTTCCCTTAGTGAAGATCCTAACAAAGAGGTGAGAAATTTGCTGTAGAAATAATTAAAGTGAAAACTTGGTTTACATTGTTGGATCTCATTCCAGAGAATTATATTGAAGTTGTCTTCAATCTGTTTTACTCCTGTTATATTGATATCTGGTATTAAAAAGACACACCAAAATCTGCCACACTTAACATTAGCCATGCAGGAGGTCAAAACAAAGGGAAATCCCCAGCTTTTTCTCTGTTTGGAAAGTGGCCTAATGGCAAGTGAGATAACAGACGAGGAACTGTCACTGCACCATGTGGATGACGTTCTGGTTGGGTTAGTACTGTGGGGGTACAACTGTGAGTTAAAATCACAAGTGAGTTTATGCACTGACAGCTAGTAATTGAAGTACAGATCATGCTAATGCATCATTTAATCTACAAGCTGCAGAGTCTTTGATGAGAAGCTTGTTATATATTGCAAATCATCTGAAATTAAAAGTATAGCAAAATTGCTTGATTTTTCCTGTCCCCTTTCACCCGACCCTCCAGCAAAGCCCCACAGGGACACCACACTGAACTAAATCTTTAGGTGTTAGATTATGTATCCTCATCAAAAACACTGCAAAATGCTGCTATTAAGTGCAATGGTAATATTGTGACTCGACAGTTTTAGTGCTATATTGATCAATTTCCATTTCAAACATGATAAAGCTGACATGGCTCATGGTCCCCAAAGATATTTGGGAAAGAAACTTTTTTTTAAAAAAAATAGAGCATTTAATTGTAACTGATGATGCGTGTCACTCCCGGTCCCAGGAGGGCTTTCAGCTGCAGCTCCAGAAGAAATGAGAATTCCCTCTGTGACCCTGATGGCTTCTATAGCATGAAATCTTTTTCTTTATGGCATTGAAGTTTAAAGTGATATCTTTTCTAGTCAGATGTTAGCAGCATGTGTTCTAATGACAGATCATGCTAAATAGAAGAAAAGCTTTCTGGGTTAACATCTGTATATTTTTCAAAAAAACACCCAAACCATTATATATATGTTTATTTTAAATAGCAAACAACATTGCAGCTGATTCAGTAATTCCAATGTCTCAGCTGCGGCGATGTGTTTTTCACCTCCACCTCTATAGTTTATCGCCATTGCTCTCTCTGAATTAGAACTGGCAGCAGCAGTAATGAAGCTCCCTGTGTAGACAGTGCTCCAGGTAGCCAGCAGCATCTCTAGGTTTTGGGGTGTAGCTGTCTCCATGAAGAGCCATGTGTGGCACCATGTGTGTCAGTGTTGAAAGTAGCTGGTGTCTGCTTCTGGTCTGGAGCTTGATCCAGTGCTGTCCACCCATGGGTGCAGGGGTAGCTGTTTGCCAAAAAGCAATGGAGGACTTGTTTCTTGCCAGTGGTTTTTCTTCAGTGCTTCACTGTTTGGCTAGTACCAACATGAATCTGCATGTGATTGGAAAGGCATTTTATTCCACTCTGATAATAGTCCTAGTTTGATACTCTGAGCAGCCTGAGAGGCACAGGAAGTTACGGGAACCAATCTCTCTCCTGTTCCAGCTTTTACTTCTGCTGTCAGAAAAATGGCTAAGTGACTTTGATGCCTTCTGTGTAGGTCTTAGCAAGAGAAAGGCAATCTTCTACAGTAGTGGGCTGCAGCAGGAGGATTTCAGTAGCTGGGATCAATATACTCTTTTGGTCAGCACAGATAGCATTAGGAGTAAACTTGCAGAATTCTTGATGGTAGTATAGATGCACCAAGCGAAAGACTAATTTAACTATGTACCTTAGATAATTCCCTTGTACGCTGTGAATTTTAATGTTTTTTACAGCATGAACTTCCAGTATAAACTACAAGCACTAAGACTGACATGCATGATTCGGATCAGAGACTTAGTGTTTGATTTAAGAACAACATGTCTCTTGATGAACGTTTGTGCCTTCTCTCTTGCTCTTGCAAAACACTCCTACACACAGGCTATGGTTCTGACATGGACAGAGAATTTTGTGTAGCGCAGATAAAAATGTCTTTGAAAAAAGTTTATATTGAACACTGTAAACATGAATCAATAAAAAATGGAATTATCTATAAAGGACTGAAAACCAGAAAACATCTTGTTACGTAGGAGGAAATTTCTATTCACTCAGACTAGGCGATGGTCTGTGAGATGGCAAGTTATTGTTAGATCACAATAACTCATGCGCTAACCCTTTGGGGGGTTTTGTGCATAAAATGATCTTCTGCTATTTCTTTGTCAGATTTTGATTTTGTTGTTATACCTTCCCACCACTTTGAACAAGAGAAATTGTTGTTTTGGCTTATAGAAGCTGTGCCGCCTCTCTCATCAGAAGAGGAGAATGGAGTAAGAGAAGCAACAGGGAAAAATCAATTTGTACACGCTGTTTCCTGGCTTTTATGGCTCTGAAGGGACAGTTGTACAAAGCAGTGACTGACGGCCACTGTCCCTTTCTAAGTATGGGACCAAGCAAGATTCAGGTCGCTCTGTGGTTAACCACACTGGGAAACCGGATCTTTTTTTTTTTTTGTAGTTGCTGAAAGACACAAAGTCCTTACTCGTTTGTGGCAGGGTAAAAACTAATTTCTGATGCTGATTTGTTAGGCTGGTTACTTGCACATACATATTTTTACAAGGTAATCATGTGATGGTTGAATTGAAGCTTTAATGTCTTGAAATAGAAGAGTTATTTTATACTACAAAGTCTCTTTCAAGACAAGAAGCTGTCATCAATTAAGAAAGCTTAAGTTTGATATGTCTGGGAAAAGACTGCTCTCACACAGGAAGCTTTTGAAAACTGTGCTGCATATCACAGTTATACTGAGCCCTGAATTTCCTAGCACAGCCTGTCATTCATTTGCAAGAAATAAAGTTGTGAAGGCCAATTGTAACAGAATTGATGCTACGGTCCACATTTTAGAATATTAGACTAATAGGCCAAAGAAAGATCAATGCAGTAAATAGGGAAAGGAAATACTCATGCTGATGGAATGAAGTATTGATGTAAGAAAGAGTCAAAAGCTGACTGAATGCTATAAATTTTAAAAAAAGAAGTCTTTCGCTGTGAGCATGTAGCTGTGAGTGTGCACTGGTGGTAGCTTATTATTTAGAGATTTGAGATTCCTAAAGTAAGTACTATTGTAAAATGTGTGCTGTTTTAAAAATAGGCAGTCTCCCTAAATTATCTGCTATAGCGTGAAGATAGAGAAACAGTGACTGAAAAAATATACTCTGCTTTTGAAAGAAGGGTGCTTACAGTATATTTATAATCCTCTTTTGAGAAGCTAAGCAGAATTTCAGTTACATCTATTATTTCTGTTGGAGGAAACTAAGTGTAGGTTATTAGTAATTTATTAACTAAGGGTAGCTCCCATCATTAGGGATCTACCTCTTGTTTCTATTGGCTTTTAGTGATCAGGCTGGGTAAGGACTAATCATCTTCAGAAGGTGGAGAATTTGTACAACTTGTGGGAAAAAATGTGCAGACAAACTCATCAATTAAAAAGCAAAGAAAAAAATCTTTCTTACATTTATCCTGTTGAGACTGATTTATCTCTGTCAGCACAATGTCCATCTGCTGCTGTTTTACAAATGTGACTGTATACCTTCAGCAAACCAAGCAAAGCATTAGTATCTGGAATAATAAATTCAAGCTTTGAACTCTATAGCTTCCTATTCTTCTGTAAAGGACAGTACCTGCAGCAGTGGGCCAGCTTTGATATCAAAATTGATTACATGCAGAGCCTTGGGACACTGATATAGTGGTCTTAGCTGTGACTGGGTGGACTGTTGTACAGTGTATTTGCTTTTGATGAGAATGAAACTACAGAGCATGATGCTCTGGAAGCTTTGCTGAGTGTGTGCTTGTGAAGTGTCTGCACTAGAGGTTTAATGTTGGAAAAGTGAGGTAGTGAAGCACAAGTGGGTGTAGGAACTACAAAACCTCCAAAGGCTTCAGTTGGGCTTCACTGGTGTTAAGGAAGAGGAACTCCTGCAACTGAATGCCAAGGCAATCGCATTGTCCTTGGGTCCAGGCAGACCCGCGTTTCTCCTTTGTCAGTCTTCCTTTCATGTTCATTTAATAACCAGCTGCATTGTTAATGTGCAAGGACTGGTTGTTTTTTATAAGACACTTTTTTGTTTCTTTTAAACTAGAAAGATGAAAACTACAGAAGCCTACCACGAGATTCTAGTAGCTGGTCTAACCAGTTTCAGAGAGACAATGCTCGTTCATCGTTAAGTGCCAGTCATCCCATGGTGGACAAGTGGCTGGAGAGGCAAGAACAGGTAATATATATGTGTATATATATATATTACTTTATCAATCTAATCTTTATGCTGCTCCAAGCTGTTACGAAGAAGTGTATTCGTATGTGATTCAGGGTTTCTAAGCACGACACAAGTGCCAACAGTATGCTGACTGAATTTGTACAGGATTCCTTCTGCTTCCAAAAAACTGCATTAAAACTGAAATGGACAGCTGCAAATTATTTCATTTGAGTCACAAACATGTTTATATAGTATATGGAGTGCTGCTCTTCTTCACAACCGATACCAGCAGGGTTATTTTAATTAGAGACCATTATTTTGATAAACATTTTGCTGTTGAAAGCTGATAGAATTACTTCAGAATAGCCAAATGTAGGTCAGTTTTGGCACTACACTTTTAAATGCTTGTTATTTTTAACATTGTAAAAATATATTCATTATAAATTTGAAGATGGTGTTACCATATTTGTGTAGTGTACTTTTATACTGCTTTTGATCTTGGGCATTTTTTGACACACAAAGTAATTCCAACTTGTTGGTTTTGTTTTTTAATCATAAGCTGGTAGTCATTGAGGTTTAAAGGTTTGAAACTAAAATTACCTAGCCATCACTTTATGTACTTGTACGTGTCTGAAATTTTCAAGAAGTGCCTTCAAATGTACAATGACGATGCATCCTTACTGTGGAGACTGGAAATATAACAGGAAGACCGTGTATAGGGTCGTACATATGTAGGATTATTACCTCATTTTTCTGCTTCATACAATGTGACATGAAAACAATTTTTACACTGAACATAAATGCACAAATTTTGTATTTTATAGCAATAGTGCACAAAAACAGAATTTACTTTATATTGAGGAGCTTCAGAATGAAACTTGCCATTTTAGACAGCCCAAGCTTCTTACCCTGTGCCTTGTGAATGGAGAGGAAGGTTAAAGTCCAACACTGGGCTGGTGTCAAGGGACTGGTCTCCTTCACCCACAAATCCCATTCTGATACTTGAAGTCCCGCATTGCCAAATCCTTGGACATTCCAAACATTATTTAACCCCATTCTTAGCTAAAAAGGAGCTTAAGTAATATCACAGAGTATAAAAACCTAAAAAACCCCATCCCAAATGCGAGCTTTTGACTATTTTTGTATCTTGTAATTAGCTGCAGATTAATGTAAAAATATATGTTTTATGGGGGGAAAAAAAAGTCTCTCTTTGGTCCTTGTATATTTTCTTTTGCACATTTAATGCTAGTGATAGTTTCCTTACTATTTTCCTGTCAAAAGGTGTAGAACTAGTGCAGATGAGTTTTTAACTGCTGTCTCTGTACCTGCCTGTGTTGAAATGGAAAGTTTGTGCTCAGATTTGAAAGCATCCCCTGTGGCGGTTCTGCTCGATTGATGTTTTTGGGGCAAGTTTCCATGCGTCATTAGATTTTCACCATGGCAGTTAATGAAACTGTTGTCTCAGCAAAGGAAGTTGGATTAGGCATCTTAATAGTAATCATCTTATAAAATGTTGGGTACATGAATATTTTAATACATGATCTTTTTATATTAAGTTTTGTGCTGATTTTGGTCTCTGAACAGCTTAACTGGTTCGATTTATTCACCGATTAGGTAAATAATTGGGCACTAGTGGGATCTTGGAATCGTATTTGTTACCTGAGTTAACTGATTGAAGTCTGAAATTGTAAATACCATGTTTCTTCTGAGCAAGTTTGTGCCTTTTTGGTTTTGTTTGTTTATGGTGGTGTTTCTTGAGAGAGGAAGGGTTTGTTCTTTAAATGTGCTAATGAATCTGCATATATCTGGTATACCAGGATTCTTATGTGATTTCATATCAGCAGGATAATTAATTAGACTGAAGCCTGTTTAACAGGGAATACACAGGAGAGGAAAGCCTGTAGTGAGAGTGGGATGCAGCACAGCTTTGCCTAGAGCAGAAGGGAAGGGCCTGGCAGGGGATGGAGTAACAGTAGACAGATACTCTTCCACTCTTTGGGGGTTTTAAACTCTAGTACCTTTTTAGTATCCTCTGTGGGCTTTTTGTTTCACATTGGTTAAGCCTTTCGCTTTTGTGAAGTAACTCAAGTGATGAGGAGGTTGCTATCTGGCATAATCAATTAATTATTGATCACTTAATGGGCCTTCCTGTCCTGTTCCTGTGTCCTTAGCAGGGCTATAGAAGGTCTGGAGCCATGTGCCCACCCTGCCTGGACATGCAGAAAAAGCAGGGGACAGTAGGTCTGGCCCCAGGGTAAAGCAGTGAGATGCCAAGAAACCTCTAGGGCAGAACCCATTACAGATACCAGGGTTATTAACAGTCCTGGTCTCACCTGCCTTTCTGGCTCTTCAGAGGAAAAAGTAGCAAACACTGGATTCATCTCCAGACTTCAGAGGGTTGTTGTTGGAACAGGGTCTTCTGGCTGGGATAGAGTTACTTCTCTCAAAGCTTTCCTTATCTCTTCCTTTAGAATATCAGGCAAAAAAAAAAAATGCCAGATGATCCTTATCAGCTTCTCACATACATGAACATTCACTGGAATTGAGCTTTTAGGAGTGAAGGTGTGATGTGTCAAAGAAGTGCAACTATTTTTGTGTGTACACCTTTATCATAAGCAGAACCATGGAGCAAACTGTAATTCGGCAACATCATCACAGCCTGTTCTGCAGGTGCAACCCAAAGAGACCTCGTTCCCAGGAACAAGCTTGTTCCTAGGAACAAGCTGCCATAGCAGGGACACTAATAAGGGCACAGAATTACATATATAGTTGAGTAGTTGTTAGAGAAACAGTTCTGTTAACTTATCCAGGTTTTAGTGCCTAAGAATGGAGGAATGCATGAAACCTGTTAAAATTCCTGGAAGTAATTGCTTTTGCTCCTATCTATTGTGCTTTTGTGGGCTTTGCTAAATTAGAGTGATACATCAAAGAAATGGAAAAGATTAATTCAGCTTTCTGAGTCCTTTAAGGTATTTTGGTGGAATATACATACTGGTTAGCTCTACCTACCTAAGGATTGCTCCCAGTTAGTTCCAGAGCCCTCTGGTTGTCCACAGGGCAAATGATCCTTGTATTTATCAGAAGGTTTTGGTCTTTCTCAAGCCCATGAAGTAAGTTACGTGAAAATTTGTACCCAAGAATCTTTTCACTACTATAAAAACAAAAACCCAAATGTGGGTTTAGAATACAGTTAGAAAGTTAAGGATTGTATTTTTTACTCTTTCGCTCAATTATTTAATTAATTATCTCCCGTGGGTTGTTAAGTAGCAGGAAAAAAACCCAACTGTAATCTTTAATTCTGAAATACTTTTTAAAAGAAAAACTGGCTTTCTGTTCTTTATCTTGCCCTCCACAGCATTTTCTTTTTCCCACAGCAACCAAACTTGGAGGAACAGTTGAAAAATCTTATTTCCTCTGAAATGTATTCATATATATCATAATGTCACTTTTATTCAAGAAACCTTTTTTCCCTCAGTTCACCTCAAGACTTGCTCAGGCCCTGATCAAACCTGTACTCATGCTGTTTCATACCAGGTAGACATGAAAAGGGAAGGCATGAAAGAGTTAAACTTCTCACCAATTCTTTAAGTACACAGAAAGCATCTCTCGGGTGGTCATTTTAGTTTCATGAGTCAAATATTGGAACTGGCAGCAATCAAGACACCTTGAACCAAAATGGTATATTCCTTGCTCTGCTGGTGAGGCCTGTTTCACAGAGGGATTAAGGGCATCCATCTGTGCTGTGTGCTGGGCAGGGGCACAAGAAAATCCTGCAGCAGCCCTACTTAATTATGAAGCAGTTGATCAGATTTGCAAATACACTGAGATTGGTTCAGTTAAAACTATATGTGAATATATATGCACACACACACATATATATATATCTGTATTTTTTTAGTGCATAAAGGCAAGGTAGGAGATGAAGTAAAATTTCAGTGTTATTTATTACTGAAGAACAGGTTTGATTCCTAAAATACTAGTAGCTTTTAGTATCTTGCAAAAGTCAGACATTAAAACAACTCCAATGTATTCTGAAATAGGAAAAGAAGTTGGTTACTACTGCTGACTCCTTGATCAGAAATGTGCAGTACAGAAACATTCTTCCATAGTTATTCTTGTTCGTGACATCTGTCCATAGTAGTCTGGTGCAGTTTCTCTGGTTCCCTTTTCAACGAGATCAGATGTGCAAGTAGCATATGGTTTTAGATCTCCAGCTGTAAAGTACCTGCCTTCAGCTTGTATTTTCAGCAAAATAAGGCCTGCTTTTAATATGATTGAATGTACTCTCTTAAAACATTTGGATGCTATGAATTAGTGCATTTCAGCACTGTCTGTTGCAAAAAAAAAAAATACTTGGAGCTTCAGAGGTAGGTTTCTGATTTTAAACCACTAATTTTCTGTGGATTCTCATGCTCCAGCTTACCCATGTCGTCAATTTTTTTTATTTAACAACAAAAACGCTGCTCCTGTTTTATGCCTTAAGATCAGAATTGAAGGCAGAAATGCATATCTGTTTTGTTAAGTTCTGAATGTTTCATAGTGGTATAGCTAATGCTTAAAAATATTTTTATTTATGTTAATGTACCTCTTTTGTGTTTCCCCTTGTCTGACACAGGTGTATTTTGGCTTTTGGTTTTAGGTTTTGTTATGACTAACTACTTTGCAAAGGTCTGCAATTTCTGTGTTTTATGGCCTGGAGATGGGGAGGCTTTGGGATTGGAGGCTCTTCTCTCAAACTTCTCATGTGTAGAGGTTGAAAGCACAGTAAAAATGATAGTCATTAGCAAAGAGTTGTGCTTTAAGATTTGGAAAAAATGGATGAGATAGGCTTCAGTTGGAGGAATCATTTTTAACTGGTTATCCATTACTCTCTACCATGCCAAGATAGAGTCTCATTGTTTTCTTCCTTCTAGGAGTACATGCACTTTAGAATTTATCTCTTGTGATAACAGCCTTTATGAACATAGAACCACGATAGGATGTAAATTACAAAATATAGAGATGCTTTTAAAGCTTATCGTATTCCTTATAAAGGATTTGTGTCACAGAGAGAGAAGAATGAATATATTCAAAGTTCCGGGCCTGATGCAAAGCTCTGTCTCTTTTTGGGGGGTCTTCGGTGGATTGTCCAGAGTGAGAGGCCGGAAATGATTATGAAAACAGGGATTATGAAACCAGGTTGATCATGGGAGAAAGAAATGTTTCAGGCTAGGGAACAAGGACATGGCTCGTGCAGTTCACTTGTTTCTGCAGGTAGAGCTATGGGATGTAGCTGAGAAAGGCGTGGTGTGGTACCTGACTTAGTATTAAATAATTGGCCAAAGCTATACTATGGACAATTAGAAGCAGTGCCTAGTGGTCATTTAAGGTTTATATGTCAGTCAAGGAGCTGATCAGACCACCCAAAGGTGTTCCTGCAAGAGTTCAAAGTCTCCCCAGTCCATATCTACTTCAAAATTTAGGGTTTTTTACTACTTGAGACAGGGCTACTTGGCTTTGTGATAACACTGACTTCTACCTGATGGGCTTGTCTACACCCTGAGCGCTACAGCTGTTTATTCTTGCTTTTGTACTATGAAGACAATGAAAAGCTTGGTTTGGCCCAAGAGTATTTTCTCTTAGCTGCAACTTCTACAGGTGATTGGATATTACTGCTTCCTCTGTTTCTATATATTGGCAAGTTGCTAACTCTGTCAGCTCAGAAACTCAAATGAAATGTAAGATATCAAGTACCACCTTGACCCTTCAGTTGGCAGGAAGAGGGGCAGTTATGTCACAGCAAGATCAGTGGTTGCATCAGCTCTGAGCCAGCCAAAAACTCTGCCTGGTTGCCATCTGGAGCCATTACTAAATACAGGTGTAATAATATTTTTCTTTTTTAATTTTCTTTGACTAATCACACCTTTGGATTTTTCTAAAAAATATAATATGGTCAAAATTATTAATGAATTTTTCAAATAGCCTTTGACTTCCCATTGGAGTGTAGCGGTATTGGGTGTCACTGATCTCTACATGACTGCAATTAGGTGATTATTCGATCGACTTGTTTCAGCATTGTCCATGTGTTGCATTTATTGTTATATTATCCGTACTGAACTCCAAAATGAGAAAGCTGTTTACAGCTTACAGACAAATTTCTATTGTCTTGGTGTGAGGTCTAGATCTACATCAAGGCGTGTCTGAGCTCAGCTGAGTCATGTCCAGGACCGACATCCCCTCAGCTGCTTCTGGTGGAGGTTAGGTAGGTGCCCAGTTCCCACAGACATGTCTTGCTCTGGGAGACTTGCTGGGCCTGGCTCTGTATTACATCTCAGAATGCTTAAAAAGGGGCATGGGAAGGGAAAAGCAGCTCGTCTGATGGACATGTGGGTTCTGCATTTTTTTACTGTGTTTTTCAGTAGTGAGAAACAGAATCACAGACCTTTTCTAGGTTTAAATCTGACTTTGAACCTAACTGACTTCAGATCCAGATTTGTAAATGTAAACTCAATTTCCATATTTAAAAGCCATATGGTTTTTAATTTCTAACTTGATCTACTTCTGATTTTTAGGTAGACTCTATTTTCTACCCCACAGAGAAGAATCTCTGTATTTTTCTGTATAAAGCGTAGATCTGAATATACTAATACACATATTTATTAAATATTCTTTAAATGCTTGTGTATAAACACAGAAACAGAGAAGGAGCCTTAAAGAGAAAGGCTTATATTTATGCTGAGTGCATCAGTATATGAGGAGACAGAATCTAATTTCAAACTACTACAGTATGTATTAGTTTTAAGAAAATACGTGGAATTTAGAAGTCTGTGTGCTTTTACACAAAATGGACATTTGTGGACATGGCTGTAATTGTATATTCAGGAAGGAGATTCTTCTTATTTGTCTTGGAGTCATGAACAGATTTTAAGTTGTTTTTCATTGCTGAGGGTTTCAGTTGAGATGAGGTAGGAGGTTGGAATAAACAGCTTTATTGCTTGGGGACAGCTGTAGTAGTGATGCTTTTATAAACAATGTTTCATGCTGGTATCTATCTTGTTCTCCTTTGAAAAATAATCTGTCATTTCACACTGTGTATTAAATAGGTGAGACAGTTTGGGGGTACAATCTACTTTCACTTATATGCTGCTGGGTAGATATGAATTCAGTGGCACAATGTAGCTCTATATATGTCCACAGTTTAAAAAAACAACCCAAACAAACTAAAACCAGAAAAGACAATTTTTATGATAGAAGGTGACATGCAGCATGCCCGTGTATGTTCTCATACTCAAAGGTGTCTGTACACATAGGCATTTGTGTGTACATACACAGGGCTAACGTTTCAAGAATCATACAACAACCCAGATTGGAAGAGACATGGTCATCTTGTCCAGCCCTTTGTGGGAAAGGGAGCCTAGATGAGAATACCTAGCACCCTGCCCAATTCTATCTTGAAAACCAGTAGTGATGGGGACTCTACCACATCCCTGAGGAAGTTGTTCCAGTGACTGTTTTCATAATTTAAAAAAAATAATTCTTTCTTATATCAAAACATAACCTATCCTGATACAACTTTTACATGAAGCCTCGTCTTCTTCACATGGGTCTTTGTGAAGACAGCACATCTGTCCCTTTAATAGCTGCCCTTT
Organism: Hypotaenidia okinawae; assembly: GCA_027925045.1. Classification (NCBI taxonomy): domain Eukaryota; kingdom Metazoa; phylum Chordata; class Aves; order Gruiformes; family Rallidae; genus Hypotaenidia; species Hypotaenidia okinawae. Next base: position 15,802,161 of record BSDF01000002.1, read on the forward strand.
AAGTAATGAAATATGGTGATGGGGTGCCCCAAGCCTTCTCTTCTCCAGGGAGAAAAGACTCCTTCAGTCTTTCCTCACAGGGCAGGTTCTCTAACCCTTTAATTGTCTTCATGACACTCTTTTTGACAGTCAACAGTCTGTCCATCTTTCATATACTGTGCTGACCATGGCTGGACATGGTACTTCGTGTGCAGCCTGAGAAGCACTGAGTGGGATGATCACAAACGTATCTCTGGTATTACCTGGTAGAAGACCTACCCTGTTCTGCAGAAACTTTCTGAAGAGTGTTGGCACACACGAAGGGCATTTTCAGACTTGCTAGTACACCGGTGTTTTCCTGCCCTCTTGCACCAAAATATTTAAATAATCCTGTTGTGGTAATAAATCTATGATACTGGGGAGAGAAGTAATATCCTTTTAAATTACATGGAGATGCTGTACAAAGCTTTAAATAAATTATTGCGGTTAGATTTCTGACTGTTTTCTAAGTAGTGTGCAGAACAGAATTATCTCTGGCTTTTTTGACTGTTGTCTATCCGTGGTAGCAGGTCAGATAAGGACATGTGAAAATCCCTTACTGGGACTGGACAAGCATATCATCTAAAGGATGTCTCAGGTCTTCCTGTTCTTCTTTTAAGAACTTGTTTTCTTTCTTCATGCTGTGGAAGAGGTTTATCTTTTCACATGTTTACTTTCTAGTCCAAGCATATATAAAGTATCCAAATGAGTTGTTTATAATAGAAACACTCTCACTCTTTTCATAACGTGCTTGTTGCTGCTACCATGCTGTGTCCTCAAAAGCCCCGGTGGGAACGCGGTATGAGTTAGCACTGTGCAGCCTGGCTTGTGGTGCTCACAGTCAGTGGTGCTGCAGCTTCCCTGCACGGGTCCCAGGAACTCCATGCAGCCCTGCCTACATGGGCCAGAACCAGAGTACAGGTGTGAGGCGGCCCTGGGACAGCAGAGCGAGCGGTGCAGACCGGGAGCCACCTTCATGGCTTGCCAAAGGAACCAGTCATGGCTTGCCAAAGGAACGCAGAAGTGAAATACATTAGTAAAATTAAAATTTGTCCTCATTCCCTTGGTGGGTAATACAGTTAATGAAAATAGATCTAACCAAATTAAGATAATTTATTTCATTAGTTTACAGCACTGTAAAACTTTTCAGGGCAGCACAGCCCTTCCATACAAACCTGAAATAGATGCAGTTCCACTATTCACTTCAAAGACCACAAAGGTTAAAAGTTTTAAGTGTATTAAAGCAATTCTGTTAATTGTGTCTATAGAGGATTGTCCCTTGCCCTTGGTAAAGTATTCTTAATTTAAAATTCACATTCTGCTCATTCTGCATTCTAGGCTTTTAACCAAAGTGTAAATATGTAAGTGTTTACTTGTATCTCTGAGGCGTAAGAAGGAATTTTGCATTTTTGATTCAGAAGGTGGTACTGGCAGTACATAGTATTGGTATTTTACCATTTTTGGCCTTATGTTTCATGTTCTTCTCATGTTTTCTGCTCTGCCTTTCTCATCTTTCTGCATACCTGCTTGGGGGTTTACGATACAGTTTTCTACAGGATAGCAACCAATTCCTTGGAAAGAAAGAGGTGCCATTTCTAAACCCAGTGTTCCCAAACCCTTCTCTGTTTTATTTTCTGGAATCTTGATGTTGTCCTTTTGTATGTTCTGTCAGCAACATACCATTCAGAATTGGAAAGTTATCCCAAATACTGTTCCTGCCCCTCTGCCCCCCACTGTTCGTTTCAAATTAGAAGAAAACCCAAGACTGATTATTTGCTTGCTTGTGTTGCTGACCCAAGCTTTTATATTTCTGCATTAAAAGAAGTCAGTCTGGCCTCATCTTAAGCTTCACATTAACTTAATTTTTAGTTAACTTAATTTGCATTGTAGCATTTGCTTGACTTGAAATGGAAAAATATGTGTCATGTCTTCCCCCTCCCCCCTTTTCTTTAATAGTCTGATTTTCTTCCTGGTACAATTTTTTCTTCTAAATGGCTCACGTTACTTATTTTAAAGAAGAATTTATATTATTAATTTGTAGTGGAAGTTGTAGTCCTTCCATACTACACTAAAATAGAGCAACTCATCTGATCAGGAACATGGATGTGAGGACTCTTGGCTTTTTTACTGTAATTTTTAAGTGAGGTTCAGGTAAATCACTGCTGATTATGTGAGCCAGTTTATTCCAAACAGAACAGAAATAAAGTCAGAGTAGCTATTTTGGGTAAGGGAAACAGACAGATGAATGGGAAACTTATCTTTATCTGTTTTATTGACTAATAGCAGGATGATTTTTATACTCTTCTTTCTATGAATTATTAATTATGAGGAAAATGCTTTCAGGAAAGGGCCAAGTTTGTTCTGCCTGTTGTGGGAATTATAGTTAATTTATCTTCCCTTGATGGAAATAGGAAACATGCTTATTCTTTAAAAATCCTGTGTGGACAGGACATTTTTATGACATGGCGGCACTTTGCTGTAAAGAGGAATGGTACTGTGTAACTTAAGAGTTAATAATTGAGTTATGTGGAAGTAATTTGTCTGGGTTTTTGTTTTATTTTGGGTTTTAAATTTAATCTCGATTTTATTGCTTAAGTACGAGCATTTCATTATTGAATGTAGTCCTCTTTGGCTGTATTAAGTGGTTACAGTAATTTATAGGATACTTTGAGAAATGTCATGATTCCTCATGAAGTGACACAGCAAGATTTAGTGAGTGCAGCAACTGAGTGAATGGAATTACGTAATATGACCTAGTTGATGCGATATACCATAAGATTTTAATTTATTTTATCAGTATATCTGAAGAGAAAAGAAGATAATAGACCAGCCTTGCCAATTCATTCACTGACTGATTTGAAAATAAGTCCATTCTGAGTTTATCTTGAAACCACTCAGAGTTGTGTATGAAATGGCCAACCTCAATAGTTTCCAGGGCAGGCAAGGGGACAAGCAGGAAGAATAAAAATTTGGTTGGTGTGGTGGTTTGGCCCTGGCTGGAGGCCAGATGTCCACCAAAGTCACTCTATCACTCTCCTTTTCAGCTGGACAAGGGAGAAAATATATATTGAGAGGCTTAGGAGTTGAGATAAGGACAGGGAGAGACCATTCCACAATTAATGTCACGGGCAAAACAGACTCAACACAGAACAAAGGAAAGAAAACTCTCTAATAGATGACACTGCACTGCACATATAGTGACACCAGAGTTGGATAATGAGAAGTGTGACCAGATCTTATAGCACCTTCTCCCACCCCTCCCTTCTTAGCAGACTTCCCTTTAGTCATGATTTCACTCCCTTCCTCTTCCCCTCATTGTGGCATGGGGAGGGGCAGGGAATGGGGGTTTCAGTCAGTTCCTCGGAAGTTGTTTTTCTTCTTGGCCGGGGGCAGGGAAGACATTCCTCACACCCTTCCCCTGCTGTACTGTGGGATCCCACCCACAAAAGATAGTCATTCACAAACTTTTCTAACATGAGTCCTTTCCCACGGGGCTTCAGCTCTTCACCAGCTGCCCCAGCATGGGTCACTGCTATGGGGTGCAGTCATAAATCATAGAAAGTCTCTTGGTCTCTCAGGCCCAGATTGTTGCAGCCTGGCTCTCCACAGGTTCATACGCATGCCCCCACCCCCCTCAGCAAACCTGCTCTGGCACAGATCTCTCCCTTGCTCGTCTCTGTCTCTCTCCATGCAAGTGCTGGCAGAGGCTTGCTCCAACGCAGGTCACAGCATCTCCACCTGCTCCAGCATGGGGCCTCTCCATGGGCTGCAGGTGGGGTCTCAGCCTTTTCCGTGGCTTGCAAGGGGACACCCACTCCACCGTGGGTTTCTCCATGGGCTGCAGGGGCATCTTTCTTGCTGGCACCTGGGGCACCTCCTGCCCCCCTCACCAGCCTTGGTGTCTGCACAGTTTCTTACATCTCACTCCTTTCTCTGGTGGCAAAAAGCTGCTGCTTGCATTTTTTTTTTCTCCTAAATGTGATTCCCAGAGGCGCTGTGACCATCATTGATGGTCTCAGCCTTGGTCAGCAGTGACTCTAGCCTTGGGCCGCCTGGTGTGTGCTCTCTCAGGCCTGTGGAGAGCTTCTGGCTGCTTCTTGCAGAAGCCACCCATGCAGCCCCCCTCCTCCACCAGAACCCAGCTGTGCAAAGTTATGACAGCTGGTTGGAGTATCAGCATGTACAAAGAAGTTATTTACCCCTATGTATGTCACATGCAAAACAGAAGAAACAACAATACCTCTATATTTTAAAAAATCTAATTCTTTTTTAATCTGATTGAATAAATAATTAGAAGTGTTTTCATAAGACCAAACAGCTAATGGTGAACTGCATAGTGACACCTTTGAGGGGCCTTACTGAATCCCTGTGCTGAAGGAAGAAAACTAGTTTGTAACTGATGCTACTACTTTGGTTGAGGGAGGTTCCATGCTCAGGATACTCAGAGTTAAAACAAATAAAGCACAAGTAGTGTTTCCATGAAGAAGCAGTCGATTGGAGATGTGTGAAGCAAGTAGCACTACAAATATTAATGGGGTAAAGACTTTCTGTAATATACTGCTGTAAAGGTTTTCCTTTTGAAATAAATACTCTTTTAGAGTTTTGATCTCTTGCATGTGATATTTTAAGAATGAAAATTGTCGCCCGATTCCATTCTGAGGTATCACTTTCACGCCAGCTGCATGCATTTACTTTAACTTCATTTGGATTGAAAATTACTATGCTGCTTTTTCCAGCCCAGAGATGACTATTTATGAATTTGAGTAAAATCAGTTGGCTATTATTATTTTAGAATATTTGCCATTTAAAATATTGTTTGGTTTTGCAGTTTAAAAATTAATGTTAAGGGCAGCATACATACGCAACTATTTAAAAAAACCCTAAATAACCAGCCCTAAAAGAATATCCTTTAGGCTGTACACTACAAACATTTTTGTAGACTGTGGAATAAACACTTGAGGAGTCAGGTACCCACTATGAGCAAAATCTCTTGTCCTCTTCATATTTCTGTAGAGTGCTAGGCAGGAAACCAGTGCTCACATCACTTTGTATCAAAGCTTAATTTCCTCTTCTGTTTAGATACCCTCATTTGTCATCAGAATTCTTTACTTTCCTGATGTGTAGGAATTCATGATTGCTTATAATTTCAACCCATTTATCCAAAGTACAAACTAAATTAAATGTCCCAAAAGAAAGCGGTCATATCTGTGAGCATCTCTATTTCAAATTATTGAAGTTACATTGAGTATTCCATCATACCATTTTTATTTATCTTGATTTTTCTAGGCAGTAATTGTTACAGCAAAGCACGGATTTTATAAAGCAAGCCCATCAGTATTTCTTCCTTGTAGTTATACTTTGTCACTATTAATAGCTTTCTCTTCATGAAGACTCTTTTAACTCATCTTTCATCAAAACTGATGGATTTCGCTGGTGATTTGAAGGTCAGTAAAATTGGTCTCTGTGCAAAAGAAACATAATATTATACTTCAGTAGGATTGTGTGTATTGCAGGATTCTGGGTAGGTGAAATTAATGGGGCTCAAGGACTCTGACATTTTTTTCCTCCCCTAAATTAACAAATGTCAGTCTAGAGATTGGATAGGAGGCACTTGATCTCTGTAGTGATGTGTCAGGGAACAGCAGAAGATTCTGGGATGTAGGCAGGGAATTGTGTAGAAAAAAACCAAAAGAAATTATTTTATCTGAATCTATGTGAAGCTGTATTCCTATATTATGGCAACACAGTTCTCTGATGGCTTTTTTCATTTTACAGCTACTTGTGTTTGACACATTTCTGCATGGAAATATAAAAGGAGGCACAGCTGAAGAGTTGTGCCCTCCCAAGCCGAGGCCCTGGGGATCCTGGCATCAGGCACGCTTTGACTTGTCTTGCTCTGAAGCCAAACCTCAGAAACTTGGGGTGAATTCAGTGCAGTGCTTGCATCTACAGCATGCTGCTGGGACTCTTTCGGGATGCTGGGAGTCATTTTGAAACCACCTCCCTGGTTGTTTCAGCTGGGCAAACTGCATGTGCTGCTGCTCTGTTGGCTCATGCTAGCTGGTATGGTGGGTGTCCTGGTGAGAAGGGATACCTTTCTGGGGCATCTGAATTCAGAGCCTGTACAGAAGACAACATTTATCTGATTCATGACAGCGTCTTTCTGTTTGACAGTTAACATACAGCAGTTTCCTGTTCATTTTTACAGCTCAGCGTTCTTACAGCTCGTCCCTGTATGTGTTAAATAAAGCACATGTCTGTGCATGTTTATATGCTAGAAATACAGAACGCTTCGTTAACTTTTTGGAGCAGTATTTTAAAGTGATTGATGATACATGCATATATATATATGTGTGCATGTATATATCTGTCTGTTTAAATGTATCTGTCTATAACTTGCAAAATATTTATGAAAAATTTTCTTCTTGTAGCATGTGTTTTTAAAGAAATTAATGTTGTGGATTTCTCAGTCACCTTCCTAAATATTATGGTTATCCTTATATGTTTAGTAATTGTTTTAGATGAGAAAGTACCCACTCTGAACTTCTGCATGCTAAAATAGGTAGTCAAGAAATAGAGTTTTGTTTTCATTGAGTGTAGCTTTGGTTTTTAGCTCAAAAAAGCAGTAGTCTTTATGGTTATATATCTACAGCTAGCCTGAAATCATGGCGATGGCTAAGATGCTGGGTTTCTTCAATCATGTTTAGCAGTATCAATTTGATTCATTTAACAATCTGGAAAAGTGGTCTTAAGTAATGGGTTTTAAAAGTACTACCACTAATTACTTATTTCAAGATATGATTTTAAGAAGCTTTTTCAGGAAAGGCTGAATTTCAGGCAGTTAGGTACTACACATCAGTTCTCAGTTTTCAAATCTTGGCTTATTTTTCTTTCCTGGTTTTAATACCGATAGTCTGAATTGGGGTAGCTTTGTGGTGATTGAAATCAAGACCCTAAACAAGACTGGAGGTTAGCAAAGCTATTAGTGTGACAAAGTTTAACAGTGTGGGTTCTGGGAAGCACAGTCTCGCTTCCATCCGGAGCGAGAAGCTTGAATACCGTTTCAAGAAGGAATGTTTCAGAAGTGCTGAAATAACCAGTTCATGCTCAGTCCTGTGGCATAATAAATCTGCAAATTGATTCTGTAAGTCACCTCTCTTACCTCATTTACACAGTTAATTTTTATTTTTTTTTTTCTTGCTGAAGACATTAATTTCACAGTGTTGGATAGTTTAATTTTCTTCCCTTCTATTTTAGGAAACTGGCAGTGCAGATATCACTGTCTCTGACACATGATTTTTCTCTGAACAATGCAGTGTATTTTGTGGCTCTAGTGCAGCAGTAGACTGGCCCAGAAATTGCAGTCTGGGATTATTGTCTTTGTGTATCCTCAAGGAGTAATATTTTAAAGTCACTGCATCTGTTGGTACTTAAGAGCATGATTTTTGCTTTTTATTTTTGCCAGTTTTTACCATCTGTGTGTCTGTTTTTTGGCTCCTTTATTTAATTTTTCAGTTTAATTTCTCAGTTGCACTGGGATTTCTTTCTTTTTCTCACACATGCTCTTTTTGACTCATCTGTGAACTTACATTAAGAAAAAAAATTATTTACAGCAGTTGTGTAGTAAAATTCTTGGCCTTCATAATTTGGATTTTTTTAATGATATCTTTTCATTTGGATTTTTTTAATGATATCTTTTTATTAAGTCCCTTGTAGTAAATGCATGTAATTTTTGGAAGTGAAATAACTTTTATTAGACTTCGTATAGGTTTTAAAAAATTAGATTGGATTAGATTGAAGCATTTTGGCGGGAAAAGCTAGCTTGGTCACATTAAACACATTCTAGTCTTTCATATTCATTTAGTTTTTAATACCCAAGAGGGAATTATTTTCTTGAGAAATCTGTGTTATAATCATAAACAGACATAATTCAGTAATTTTCTCATGAAACGTTGGCTGAAGTTTTGGCACTAACGACTTGAAGCTCACACAAGCAGGAACATTTTTGTTTAAATTCCAAGAAAAATACTAATGAAATATATTAAAATAGAAACAAAATATACATACAGTGTGTTACAGACTGTTTTCAATAAAAAGGATGTATCTTCATCAATTGAATAAATGTTTCATGAATTCAGGCATGTTCTAGCATTTCAAGAATGTTCTGATAGCATTTGAGTCATTTTCTCTGCTTATCCCTGGTAAGTTTTTTACAAAAAACTACATGCTATAAAAAAACCTTGAATGTATGAGAGTAACTGTATAGCACATCTATCAAGTATTTCACTTCTGTATGTGTTGGTGAATATTGAAAACCCTATTGCTGCTCTGATCTTTTCCTTGACACGTGTATTTTGCTTTTCACTTAAAATATTATGCATTCCTTAAGGTCGAATTTAATGGCTTTCTGAAAAGCAAGCTGCTTGAGTTTTAGCCTCTTTCAAATTCTTCACAATTGAGGATTTTAAAGTTTATTTTTACCTGAGGGTGTACTTGCTTGCTCATAGTTGATTTTCAAATCAGAATATGGACCTACTTCCTTTTTGAGCTCTTACTTTTTTCTCTCCTTTTTTTTTTTTTTTTTTTTTTGGTTTCTAATGAATATTTTGCTGTGCAAAACAATGAATCAGATTTACATTAAAATACCAGCATTAGCAGGTAAAAATATCTTCCTTTTTGAACTGGCTCCCATAATCTATAGCTGTGGGCTGCTCCTTTGAATTATTTTTTTTAACAATGCTATCAAAAGACCAAATGAAATACTTTGTTCACTTGAGAAAGCAATTTTTGAAAGGAAGTATTGCTGTGAAATTCTGAGGAGTGGAATTAGTCGTCCTCTCTTCTGCCTCCATATGCATATAGTTTTTACTACCTTATGAAAGTGGGGTAGTGTGGTGATTTTTCACTGAGTGCTTTGAGCTTTTGTTCTCACTCCATTCTAATTGTGTTTTTCTGAAAACTTTCTGTTCTGGAGGGAGTGTTAGCACCTTATTTAAAATTCTCAGTTGTCATTTAAAAAAATTCTTTATGGGGTTTTCTAGTTTTACTAACAGAGATTCTAACAAACCCTATTTGAGTGGTACTGGGAATGATTTAAACTCCATTTTTCAAAATTTCAGTTCCAAAATTTTCCCTGGCTCTTAAGGATTTTATTACTGCCAAGTTTAACTTTCCAGTTTCCTCAGAAATAATCTGTTACTCTAAGTAAAGGGGAAAGTGGAGTGAGCAAACCAGTATGCATTTTGCAGTGTTCTGTGAGATGTGCACTTTGTTACAGTACTGTAATAACATCCATGCAGGAATGGAGTTGATGATATATGGTGAAGAGACTGCTGATCATTTGTTTGCCCATGGCTTGAATCTTAAGAAGTTGCATGTTTTCAGTTGAGAATAAAGTTTTCAGTTGGGAGTATAAATGAAGAATAGAAAGTAGGATGCTTTCACTGTCGTTTGTTGACTGTAGGACTACTTAGAAAGTGCCAGCAAAAATTATTGCCTCTTCTGTATTTTTTTTCTTTCCTTGCACATGGAAAACAAGTTCATCTCGTATTTTCATGAGATGGAGCTGTAATAGTGTGTGAGCAGAAGTGTGCATGGACTGGTCTTTCCGTAGTGTTGGTTTGCTTTGGGCTGGGAGAATTCAAGCAGTATTAAGAGAAAGAGATTCAAAGTGCCCTGATGGGAGCAATCCATCCATTGCCAGCAGTGTTCCCTCTGAACTGGAGCCCTTGCTTGTACCTTGAATCTGAAAACTGGCTGCGTAAGTCTAAGGATCACCTGTATTTGAATGCCAGGTGCTCATCTGTGCTTTACTGTATATTTTAAATGGCTGGTGGGAAGCTAGATGTAAGCTTTCATGTTTGATAGTTCCCCAGCTGACTGATGCATTGAATTCATTGAGAATACGAAGGGCTGGTTCAATTCATCTCCATCCCTTGTATCACAGTCATTTTCTACAGCAACGCATAAGGATTGATTTCCATAGCAACAGTGTTTTAGCTTGTACTACTGTGAATGTGGTTAATGATAATAGAATTATCTAGTAATTTTAAATCCCGTTATATTATTAGGTCATCTGAACCATCCTCTTACTATGTATTGAGTTATTCCCTGTACCCTATCTTGTAGTTCTTTGTCCATGCTGCTTTTACATGTGTTGAGCAGTAGGGATTCGGTTTCTTCCTTTGGGAGACTTTCACAATCTGATGTATCACCTTATGAAGGATTTTCTTCTGATGTTTAGCCTCATTTCACCTCCTTTCTCCCAGCTACATGGTTTCATAGCACATGGACGTTCCGTTCAGATCTTCCCTATCAAGCATTTACAAGAAATCCTTTTTTTTTACCTACAACAGAATATAACAGCTCCACATTTGTGCATTTCACATTTTTCTTATGGGGAAAAGCAGGTTTCTAAACCAATCATCTATTCTTATTCTTGTCTACCTCATTTTGATAGGAAAGTGCCTTGTACTGAAATACTATTAGGTGACCTGAGCTGTGTAGAGAAAGAACTTCCAACTTCCCAGTGCATAAATATATATGTTTGCTTCATCATATGCACCACTAAGAGCGCTGGTCGTTCTGTGCGCATGTGTGACTGGCTCCATTTAATGTCTTTGGTAGTGTGTGGTCTCATGAAGCACGCAAGATGCTCCTTAACCCTTGCCCAGCTTAGCAGAAGTAACCTTGTAGTCTGCCCTTCTTGTATGACCAGTCTGAGTGTGGATGGGGAGAGGTGTCTCTGCTATCCTCCACATAATCAGGCTGCACACTTTATCCTCACTTGTGGTTTACAGTCCTAAATTTCCAGTCATACCCAAAGAAATAAGTGCAAATTAAATTGTCCTGTTCTGCTTCAGGTGTTACACAGTCTGTGCTTACGTGTAGGTTGGCTAGGCCAGGAATTTGTTTAAAACAGGTAAAATAAGTACTTTTCTATATAGTGAGGCCATCGGTTACCTGCAGATATATTACATTATTGTCACACTCCGTCTGCTTTCTCAAATGTTGTTGTGGATTTGGCAAATAAGATGGAAGAGTATTAAGATCTCTCTAGGTATCTGCTGTTCTCACAGCTACTTATGCTTTTGGACTTCATTTTCTTTAAATAATATTTGATGTCATGTATTTGTCCATGTCTTTTGTTTTTATTCATCTACAGTATCAGTAAATACATACTACATTAATATTTCTCCCTACTACCCGTAGAGGGCAGAAGACTAGGAATTGTCATTTGGAATTACATACATTTTAAATCTATTTCAGTATCCTCATCAACCAATTCTTTAATTTGTCATGGTTTTTTCAGTTGTTGGTTTGTTTGTTTCTGGGTTTTTTGTTTTGTTGTTGTTTGTTTGGTTCATTGGTTGGTTTTGAGTTATTTGAGGAGTGGTGGTACTCCTTCCAAGATTCGTCCCGTCAAGGCTTAGACCAGATTGCATTTCTCAGAATGCATTGTCTTACATTTCTTCAAGTTTCAGTTTCCTCAGTCACTGGGCTTGTCAGTCCACCAGTGAGATATATAGAATAATTGAATCATAGAATGGTTAGGGCTGGATGGGACTTCAGAGATCATCAAGTTCCAACCCCTCTGCAGGAGGCAGGGACACCTCTCACTAGACCAGGCTGCTCAAGGCCCCATCCAACCCGGCCTTGAACATCTCCAGGGAGAGGGCATCCACCACTTCCCTGGGCAACCTGCTCCAGTGTCTCACCACCCTCATAGTGAAGAATGTCTTCCTAATATCCAATCTAAATCTACCCCCTTGCAATTTAAAGCCATTCTCCCTCATCCTATCACTACATGCTGTTCTAAAGAGTCCCTCCCCAGCTTTCTTGTAGCCCCCTTCAGGTACTGGAAGGCTGCTGTAAGATCTCCCTGGAGCCTTCTCTTCTTCAGGCTGAACAGCCCCAACTCTCTCAGCCTGTCTTTATAGGAGAGGTGCTCCAACTCTCCAGTCATCTTTGTGGCTCTCCTCTGGACCTGTTCCAACAGTTCCATGTCCTTATGTTAAGGTCTCCAGAACTGGACACGATATTCCAGGTTGGTGTTTCATAAAAGCAGAGGGGAGAATCACCTCCCTCATCCTGCTGGCCACACTTCTTTTGATACAGCCCAGGATATGATGGTCCTCCCAGGCTGTGAGGATGCATTGTTGGCTCATATTGAGCTTCTCCTCCACCAACACCCCTGAGTCTTTCTCTAGGGGCTGATCTCTATCACTTCATCTCCCAGCCTGTATTGATAATGAGGATTGCCCTGACCCAGGTGCAGGACCTTGCACTTGGCCTTGTAGAATGTCATGAGGTTCATATGGGCCCACTTCTCCAGCTTCTCCAGATCCCTCTGGATGACATCCCATCTTTCTGCCATGTCAGCTGCATCACTCAGCTTGGTGTCATCTGCAAACTTGCTGAGGATGCACTCCACCTCACTGTCAATGTCATTATTGAAAATATTAAATAATACCAGTCCCAGTACGGAGCCCTCAGGGGCACACTTGTAACAGATCTCTATCTAGACATCGAGCCATTGATGATTACTCTCTGGATGTGGTCATTCAACCAATTCCTTATCTATCGAACAGTCCGCTCATCAAATCCATATCTCTTCAGTTTAGAGAGAAGGATGTTGTGTGGGCCTGTGCCACAGGCTTTACAAAAGTCCAGGTAGATTACATTCGTTGCTTTTTCCTGTGTCCACTGATGCAGTCACCCCATCATAGAAAGCCACTAGGTTGGTCTGGAATGTCTCACAAAACCTGATCATATTTTAGAAGACTTGTTTTAAACCAATGTTGTATTTCACTGACAAATTTCATCAGTTTATTTTTAACTTGCTCTTCCAGATTATCAGTTCTTTAGGTAACATTATCTTGCTGTCAGGCCCTTAGAAAAGTATTAACTGTTCTTTTTTAGAGATTGTTTTAATGTTCTTTTGTTTCTGTGTGCATATACAGTCTCATTCTTTTTCTCTGTTCATCGTTGCCTTCAACCTGATTATATGTAAGGAAAGACAAGTGCATTTCATGAATTTTAAGGATTCCTCTTACCTACACTGTCTAGAATAAGTGCATGAAATATATTTAAGTTTTGTGGGTTTTTTGAATTAAAGTGCAGAAAGGTTATAATTACTAATATTAAGGGATTATTCTGAGCCTGTAAATAGCTGAGGGTAGACCCCCCAGAAAAGAGTGGAGAACCTGATGATTTTAGTAAATGGAAATGCACAGGTTTCACTCATCTTTTTCTTAGAACGTATCATTGTGTGTAAATGCCATCAGCTTTAAAACTTCAGTGAGTAAATACAGCCTTTGTCACAGAATTGTCTTTTTTATTTTTTTGTAACTGGCCTCACCTTTTCTGTACCATCAGTTCTTAACTACAAGATACAGTGATCTTTATCTTATTACAAAGGTTCACTCTCTAGTCTCTTTAAGATTTGATTTCTGTGATGATAAAGTAGATGATCAGGGAGATCAGGGAGTGTAGTGATAGGACAAGGGGCAATGGCTTCAAGCTGAAAGAGGATAGGTTTAGATTAGACGTTAGGAAGAAAGTCTTTAATAGGAGGGTAGTGAAGCACTGGAATAGGTTGCCCAGGGAAGTGGTGGATGCCCCCTCCCTGGAGGTGTTGAAGGCCAAGTTGGATGAGGCTTTGGGCAGCTTGGTTAAGTGAAAGGTGTCCCTGCCCATGGCAGGGGGTTGGAACTTGATGATCTTTGAGGTGCCTTCCAAACCAAACCATTCTATGAGTCTATGATTTTCTCCTTCCTATCCAGTCAGGAATACTGGTTGGCCAGTATTGTCCTTTCTGAAATTTGTTGGCATTTGTGGAACTACAAAATGCACTCCGGTCCTAATGACATCAAACATAACTTCCTGAGGACAAGAGAAAAGCCTGTTGGCAAATTACTGGAGTTAGTAGTAGAGTTATTCTAGCAGCTCTTGCACTGTCCTGGCCATAACAAGATGTTAGAATAACCCCACTAGTTGGGATGAAACTCGATGTATCAGAATACAACAACTGGAATGAAGAGTGTCTGAAGTTTCTGCCTGGGAATACAATGGAAGAAGTGCTCAGTTGCATTTCTAACCCCATCATTTGCTTGTTTTTCAAGATTCTTCAAGATTTCCTTTCATAGTTTGAAGAAAATAAAAACTTTATAGCGGTAGAATAATAGTGCTTGTTTTCCCCTGGTTTCCTAAGAGCAGTTTTTTTGCAGTTCAGAAAATGTGTATGAAGAGTTAAAGTAAAATAAATACCTGTTCAAGGAAGCCTTAGACTGCACTAGCTTCATAAGTTACTGTACATTTGGAAACCTTCAACGCAGCTTTAGCTAGTTTATAACAAGTTTAGCGGCAGCTAAGAAAGCCTTATGTCCAAATCAGAATGCTTAAATGTGACGTTTATCAGTCTCTGCCTCCTTTTAATCCTAACTGACACAAGTTGTTCTGCTTCCTTATCAAATTTTATTCCCCAAAATGCTGTTGTTAACCTTAAATGTGTATTTATGTAAACATTTATGTATAAAGTGCTAGGACTTTCTGATGAAGAGAGGAGGATGGGCACAGGCCTTCTTAATGTGTGTATGACTACCATGCTTTCACCTACTTTTTTTGATGGGATGATGAAGAGGAATTCAACCACAAAATGTGTGGGTTTTTTCCCTTCTGTTTATGCATCTTAGCTTTTAATGAACCTGGGAAAGAGTACTTAAAAGCATTGTGGTGCCTCTGTATTAATTTGGTCTCATCTAACTAAGGAAGATGATGGAATTTGAGTAATTTGTATGAAGTTGTTTAGGTACCCATTTATGTGGTGACAAATGAGGCTCTGCTTTAGATTAGAAACTGGCAGCAAGAAAAACAAATTACGGAAAATAGGTCAGCAGTATACAAGGGCAAGAGGGATTTATTCCTGGAAAGCATGCTCATTTTGAAAGAGGGGGAGTTGCTGAGGTGGCATCTTTAGCCAACAAGACACAATTATTTAGATCAGTTGTAAACAGGTAGGATTTTGAAGGGTGCAATAGAAAACGGATGAGAGAGAGCAGTGCAAGTTCCTGAATGTTGAAATGAGTGCCTTGAGCTGTATGCGAAACTGCAGATGAACAGTAAGGATCCTTTCAAACAACAGTCTGAAGCTGCAGTGTTACAGACATTTTAAGTAATCTCTGCTGATGAAAGAAGCGGTCTTGGCCATGCCTTGCTTCCTCCCTTGTGCCTCCCTAAGTATTTATGAGACTGTTAATTAGAATGAACTGGACCAGCCTGGGAAATGTAACCAATTAAAATTGGTTTTATTAAACATTAATTTTAATTTAGATCTTTTGTGTAATGATACAAATGCTTGAATAATCAGAAGGAGAAGGTGGACACAGGGATCCAGTGATAAACATGACTGTCTGGGGAGGGGGAAAAACAGCACTGCCTCTTTCAACAGAGCATATCTGTGGTTTGCAGTGGCCTTGCAGGATAACGGTGTGCCAGGCGGAGATGTTGTTATGGGAAACACAGTGGAAATACAATTGTTTAGAAATACGGCACCTCAGTCACATGTGCTGAATTCTGCTCTAAGGTGGGGTGAAAAGAGAAGAGAAAGAATCACAAATGGAAATAAGTTATCTGAGAAGAAGTTTCAATTAATTAATTATGTTGAGAAGCTGGTGCCTCTTCTATAGCAACAGGTGGCACTAAAAGAGTTATTTCTTTAAATGCCTTCCTTTTTGTACAACTTACAGTTGATTTGCAGAGTGCTTCTGAAGTTCTCCCACTTGTGTGATGTCTCACACTTTGGTGCCTTTTAGACAGAAGTCTGTTTTGGTGGTAGCTCAGTGAGGTGCTGGTGATGATGCAATTTGGCTGTTGGATCTTGTCTCATCTCAGCCCTGTAACTGTTTTGCATGACAGTCAGCAGTGTGTGGGCTCAGGGCCTGGTTGCCCCAAGGGAATGCATTCTTTCCCCTCATTCACCACAGTTTCCAGGGGTGATGGGGCCTGTGGTGCTGTCTGCTGCCCTAAGCCGGGAAGGATTTATGGACTTACGGACTGTAGTGACAAGGCTTGATGTTTTTTTTGACATTTTCAGAAATTCATGTAGTGCTGTTTTGTTTTTACAGTGTCATTTTAGCTTCTGTCCTTTTTGGTTCACTTCAGGAATACATGAGAGTGTTTTACATTTTTCTGAAAGTAAGGCTTTGGCTATCTCAGAGAGATCACCTGAAATGGAAAGCATCTAAAGTTGGCGATGAACCTCAAAAATAGGGAAAGAAGTCTTCTGTGCCTCAGTTTCCTCAAAGAAACAATTTGGAAAACAACTTTTAATCTTCTTCCTGACGGTGCATTGAAGCTAAAGCCATTATTGTCCGTGAAGCATTTTTGCCGTACGGTGCTGGAGGGCACTACAGAAGTACTGAGTACTATTTATTTTAAATTTGATTTAATGCTTTTGATTAAAAAATTAATAAAATTGTCATAGACCAGATTGTAACCCTGTAGGCACTTGGAATGGAGCATTCGTAAATGAAGCATTTACTGAGAAGTTTGAAATTGTTTTTCATGTTGACTTCAGCAAAACAAATTGAGCAAAGAACAATGAAAAATGCTATAGTATTTTCTGTTATTAGAATGGTGAGTTTGTTTGGTGCCTAAGGTAAAATCCATGTTGTGCAAAAGACCAAAAAAGAAAATGCTACAGCATAACAGGGAAACTCAATTGAACCAATTTTAGTGGAATTTCTCTGTGAAGGATGAGGTGAAAAGCAAAAAGTGGCATGCAACTGTGCAGTTCAGCAAAAGAGAAGTAAAAGATGAAACTGCAAATGGTAAAGTCTCATCACGCAAACTTTGCACGGGAGCTGAGAGCAGATTTGGGTGCCTCTGCAATGAGTGTGGGTGCCTGTGTTGCTGGGACTCCCTTGAGGATCTCCCTCCCCTGGGATGTGGGGCCGGAACCTTTCCTTGGTTTTGTTCTTTCAGGGGAAGAAGAGCCAAAAAGGGAAGAACTAACTTTAAGCCATGCAAGTTCAGGTTCCCTTAGCTCGGGTATGTTTGTCCATCTATGCGGTGTGTAACACAAAAGATCTTTAAAACAGGTACATGGGTATTTTTTCTTTCCAGAATTAGGGATTTTAACAAAAAAGTTGTAAAACAAAGCTGTATGTTAGCAAATCCTGGTAAATGAAATTTAAACATAAATCATTGTCTAAAAGACACAAACCCCATGCACTTGTCTTTAAGTAAGAGGATAAAATAGTATAATTATATATTTCTGGTTCTCTGGGTGAGATTACCAGGGTGATTTTTAGTAACAGAAAACCAAAAACCTTTGAAATGTATGTTTCCTAAATGAGATTAAATTCAAAGTTAAAGAATAAATGCTAACTTTAAACTCCCCCAACAGAGGAACTTTTATGTTATTGTAAAACAGATATTTTAATTAAATTTTTAAAAAGCCAAGTCTTTAATAACCTTTCTGATGTCATCTCTAGCAGTCCTGAGCCATGCTGAGAAAAATATCCAGAATTGAATTTTGTTATTAAGACGCCTGTGTGAGTAAAATGATGTTTTGTGTGACGGAGAACAGAGCGCTATACTTTTAGCTTGCTTCTAAATTGACTCTTACATTCGGTACTCGAGGGGATCGAACTGTTCTGTTCTTGGCTGAAGCTAGTGAAATCCTCATGTGCTGATACAGATCTGCAAATCAAGCAACAAGGGACTATTTCAGATTAAAAAAGAAAAAAGAAATGAATAAGGATAAAAGAGCTATGAGACCTGTTTGAAAATTGCCTAATGACAAATTCAAGTTGCTAAATAAGAAATGCTTTTTGTATCTTTAAAAAAAAATCCTCAGAACGATGAAAATCATGGTCTTTGAAAAGGTGAGGTGAATATTAATATATTCAGGAGCATTACAGGGAAAATGTGAAGTGATTTATGCAGAATTTTCTCCTTTCCTTTGTCTTGATATCAAGGGGAAACTATGTGACTCATCTATAATACATCTCTGCAGAAGTCTTTCAGATCTCTAAACTTACAGGTGGAGGCATGTACATTTGGTTTTCTGCTGGGGGGAAAAAAGTGTGTGCCCCTATTCCATGTACCCATTGTCATTTCTTTGGCTTTTAAGAATCACGCAGGACTTAATGACTTCCTTTTTTAATGTCTATATACAGAATGAGCTAGCTTGTCAGATTAAGGGGAAAAGTATTTAAAATTCTGTTGTTCCACATTAGTTACAAGCAGGTGAACTCAGTGTGGATCTATTTATAGGAGAACTAATGGATGTGCCTAACTTGACCTACTTTAGACTACTCAACGGAGAAAACAAACACGCTGTAGTTGCAACACTAATGTACAACTTGCTTTTACTTACTTCCAGAACAAAATAGTGTCTTTGCTTAGTGTCTTTGCTTCTGACCTTCCAAATATAAATGTATATTTAGAAACACACACACACACACACACATATATATATATATATATATGTATATAGTTCCTGGATGCCATAGTAACACTCCATGTTAGGTGTAAATTGTGTGGGGTTTTTCCATATAAAATTAATGTTTTTTCTTTGGTCTTTGCCGATCCTGAAATTCCAGATTTGTATAACCTGCGGAGTACATAGAACTCCAGTTTTTAAAGGCAACTAGAGTTCATTTTGGAAAAATCACTTCTGTTGTGAAAAAATTAAAGTATCTTCTGCCAATTCATGGTATATGGAGTCATCAGCCAGAAGTGTACTTGTCATGGTAAGTGCTGGGCTCATGTTGTCACACCATGTGGGGGATGTCTGTGTGATTGAGGCAATTCCTGCATTATTCAGTGTAAATGATGAAAAGACCCTGCACAAACCTAGGCCTGGCCTTTGGTCTTAACTTTCCGGGGGAATGTGATTATACATTGACCTATAGTTGTAGCCTCATTTCAAGTAAAGCTGATAACTATTTTCATAAAAAATATTTCCTATGACTGTGACATCAAAGTAGGACTGTATTTAATATGAACCCTAATATTTGTTTCACACTGGCAGGTCCTGGTGGTCTATATGTCAGTGTGTGAATCATATGACAAGAGTATAAAATTTCAGAGATTCGTACATGGAAATAGTCTGCAGATAAGTCTTATTTAAAACAAAGAAAGAGTGTAGACTTTTGCCTGTGAAACAGATGTTTTGGATCCTGAGGAAAAACAGAAAGCAGAATAAAAGCTGTAACTAGGCAGTTACACAAAATGAACCCGTTTTATTTTGAAGGCGATAGGCTATTTGAGGTAATCTGATATAGTTGTGCAAGGGTCTGTGAGATAGTGTACTTCTCTTTATAATACAGTGGATACATCTAGAATTTGTTGTTGATCAAACCTTCAGAGCTCTTCTGATACATTGATTAGCACTGAAAGTGTGGTAATCCATGCTTTTTATCTTTCACGTATTTAGTGCATGAGATGTTGGTACTTCCTTAGCGCATCTAATCTTTTAGTTGAACTTCTATCTTCAGATTGCTTTTTAAAATCTCATTTTGGTGAACTCCTCAGCAGGCAGCACTGTCAGTGCTGGGATGCCTGCATCTGGTCATGCCAAACCTTTTCTGGCTATTCCTCTTGGCTGTGCTTGGTTTTGCTTCTTGTTGCTCTGTAAGTGAACTGTCTTGTAAATTCATTATGTCATGAAGTATCTTGAGTTTTGTAATCCTTCAGATACTTTGCATCTAATAAAAGGTTTAAAAAATAGATTTTGGACTGCAAGTATTACCAGGTGATAAAAGGCAGAGATGGAACTCGTCTGGTATCTTTGAGCAAGAAGAGGTATTCTGTGGCTCAGCATCCTAAGCTGCTGCTGAGACAATTTTAATTCTACTATATTTCGAAGTGTCACATCTAGGTGCTTTCCCTTTATTTGTTTTTGAAAACATGGAGTATTATCCCCAACATATTAACAAAGAAATGCACTTTGAAGTGAATTTTACCACTATAGAATAGCAAGTCAGTGTAGGACTCGATGTTGCCTGCATCTTAAGTCTCTGATACAAGAACTAGATTGCCAAGGTTTTATCAGGTTCAATTTGGCAATAATTTATCGATTTGTCAATAAACAGAAATTTAGGGCACTGAATTATCAGCATAATAATATTATCTAATATGCTCTAACTCTTACGGTGATACATATTTTTTGTGGGCTTAGAGCTGTTACAAAACGACTCACCATGAAATAGTTGTGCTGCACTAACACTTGAGCCTACTTTAAAATGTCCCTTAAATACGATCTGGCAGGAACAGCTACATATTTTTGTTATCCATTTGATACTTGCCATCTGGAAAGGAACCTTGATGTATGGATTTGTTACGGTAGCTATCATTTTACACGCACCTCTTCCCTCAGCCACCCACCGTGGACTGTCAGTAATCCCAGAGAAGTCACTGAAATGGGCTGGAGTGGGATGCCCTCAGCCTGGGGAAAACAAATGTTGTCCTTTTCACCCAAACAGCAACTACACTTTATGAAATATGATTACAATGCACATTGTGAAATGCTTGAGATTCAGCATTACTTTGTACATTACTATGGTTTTCTTTCTCTACTGGGTCCCATTTTGTGCTGTTTCCCTTGTGTGTGTTTGCTGAACTACTCAAGTATTTCAATTGTATTGTTTCTTCTTCTTCCCCCCCCCCCCCTTCTCTGCTGGTAGGCATAGACCATTCAGCTACATTAATTAACAAGCATGTTCGATCAAGAACAAAAAACCTCTCTGAGTTTTAATGCATTTCATGCTGTTTGTTGGCAAGCTATCACTGTAAGGTCATGTTTGAGATTTTCTTTACTGCAAAGAAGCAGAAGCAGCAAAATGTCTCACGATAAATTCACTAGCAAGAAAACCTTTTGTCTAACCTGGTAAAACCCTACAAAGGCTCTTATACTTTTCAGTGCTGTCTGCAGTGCCTACTGTAAAAAAGAATTAACTGTTGCATCATCCAGAAAAAGCTTTTGTAGTGGAAGCTCCGTTAGATGGCCAAGCAGTATTTGTGTTGTGCTCCTGCCGTTAGCCTGGCTAGCTGCAGCAGCAGTGTATGCCATCAAATTGGTACAGAATATGTGTCTGATTTCAGTGACATATCACGGGCTGTTGAGCCCCTAAATACGGTGCATTTCACTAAAACACTAACATGTGTTACAAAATAATTGAGGTACTACAGGGCTTGTTCAATTTTTACTGATATTACAAGGCTGTAAATAAATGTTTTAAGGAGGAGTGTCATTAGGCATGAAAAAATGGTAGTTAGTCAAAACTCAATGCGGTATTGTATGGGTTTGTCAAAGGAAGGTTGTATCAAATTATATTCATTGGCTATCTGGTGTTCTGCTTTTTGGACAATAGGAAATCAAATACATCTCTTCAAATCTGTAGAAACATTTCCTTTCAAGGCGCTTCACAACAGAAATAGTGCTATCACAAAGCCAACCAGTTTTAAGGCTCAGCTTGATCAGTTTATTAAATGGGAAATAAGAGATGATTGCCTGTGATAGCAGGGGATGAATTTGATATTCATCGGAGACCCGGGAAATCCCTTCCATTCTGTACTCCTCTGTGTCTGTATGATGCCTACTCACTGATTTGACTGAGCAAGGCAAATTTCATTTTAGAATGCTAAGGCATACAGAAACGATGTGAAAATTGCCATTTCCAATTGTGTGATGACCATCCTGAACAAGAATGTGAATAACAAAGGGATCACTGAGATGTAAGGAGAATATTACTCAAAAAATAAAAAGATTAAATAATTTTTGGTGGGTTTTTTTGGGTTTTTTTTAAGTGGATGATGATTTAATGTAGGGTTTTTCTCTCTCTCCTCTCTCCCCCTGGATTAATGATAATAGCAGTTCACCTAGTATAGGACTGATGGGGGTTACACAAATCTCTTACCTAATTATTTGTGCATACATATCTATATATATGTTTGTATTGAAGCGGGCCGCCCCTCCCTTTTTTTTAATAACTTTTGTTTTTTCCCCATGTGATCACTGAAACTGCTCTTCAGATTTGATTGAAAATTGCCATTCTCTGGAGATTTGGCAGGTTAATCAAGACGTGAGAACATTAGCACAAAAGCCTGATGCTGGTACATTTGTGCTAGTTAAGACACGGGAAAATAGGTCCCTTAGGAGCAGTTTCCTATGAAGTCTGATCATACAGAGAGAGAACCTACTTTATGTTGTAGGGACCAAACAAACATTTATAAAACACAGATGCCAGGAGGCTAATAGCAAATATGGTCTCTTCTTCCATGATCATTAAAGAAAAGTGCAAGAGAATAAAAGGGGGAAAGATGAAGGGAAGGGCATATTTTAGTAACATAAGAACTATTTTTGTTGTGACCTGGCTGTGGAAAAAATACTGGTGTGCAGTCTTTCAGGAGCTTTTCTTTATTCATATTGTAGCCTTCTCTGCACTAAAATCTGAAGTACCCGTTGGATGTTACATACTGTTCCTTTTCTGTTCGGTATTTAGGGTATTTTCAGCTCAGTATGCTAAAATTTTTTAAAAAACAACTCGATGCCAGAAAACAAGTGTGAATTAGTCTTCCAAAACACAGAGGCTGTTTATTGAAAGGCTTTTATTTGCAGAGGGGTGTATGTCAGATATATTTATCAGACGTTGCTCACACTGGCAGCTCTGCCTGTTTACCACACTGGTTGCAGTTGCGTGCCGTTTCAAGGCTCTGCTTTCCCTTGCTAGTGCTAGTAAAAATGCTGAAAGTGTCGTATAATGAGAACATCCACTCTGAGTAAGAATACTTAACTGCAGTTACTCTGCAGACTAGTAAAAATGCAAACCAGATTTAATTAAGTGTTAAAAGGTGGTTCCTTTGTATAGCTCTTGTGTCCCCACAGCGCCTTTACTGCTGAGTCTGGATCTCTTGTTCAGTTAGCAGTTTCACAAGACAGAAAAAAACCTGGTTTGTGTACAGTGTGCCCAGATTCAATACAATTTGTGGCTAAATTTCCCAGACTTTCTCTTTTCACTGAGTACTTTGAATCTCAGAGTGGTTGAGCGTCCTTCCCCAGGTGAGTGCTCTGCAGTGGAGCTGAGCCAGCTGTGATCCCGGCTTGTGTTTGCTGTGGGATGGAGCCAGGCAGAGCCCGTTTTGGCTTTCCACAGTCCATCTCCCAGCACTCAGACAAGGTGGAGGATTAAGGTTTCTAAATGCAGTTTAAGTTAACAGCAAAGTCAAGGCAGGAAGGCGCAGGTTTGGGAGAGAAAGCCATTCATGGTGCTGTTTTGGAGATGCAGGTAGAGACGCAAGAGGAATGGCTTCAACGCTGCGGGCTGCAGAAGTGAATGAGCAAAATGTGCAGAAGGGAGGTCAATGGTGAAACCTTAGCACAAAGGTTTTATGATAAACTTTACTTAGAGCTTCCATTTCTTTAATGTTAATTTGGATTTACTCAGCATACAAGATAGTTGCTGTTTACACAGTGAGAGACCATTTGGGTTTTTTTCTCCTGTGTGGGTCAGCGTAGGAGACTCTGCTGTTGAGCGTTCAAGTCAATTGAAAACAGAGTTACTCTCTTTCATGCAACCATTGTCACTAAAATAGCCAATCACTTTCTAGAAAATAATGTAATAATTATTATGTTCCTCTGAACTGAAAAGCCCCAACCTCAAACCAACACCTTTTCTCCCATTGCTATTGAATTTGAGAGATGGGATTAAGTGGTCAGAGAAGATGCATTTATACATAACCATTATGTACCTTCGGAGCCCATTTTCTATTGTGCCTGGCTGAAGTAGATTATAATTGGCACTTACTTGGACCAAGAATCCAGAAATAAAGACTTCACAAAGGAAACATGTAGGAATTTAAGTGATTGCTCTAACTTTATTCAGACTCCCTGGCTGCTATTGAGTTTTCTGCAGGTAATCATCAGAAGATAAGGGAATGTGAAGAAGTTCTGTGTATGTTTTTGGGGAGTTCATTAGAAGTGTATTGAACAGCCAAGATGAGTGGGAAAGTGCTTCCTTAAAGATGAAGTAGTGACTGGTAGGAATTGTGGATCAATCAGAGGCAGGAGTGGATACTTCGGTAATGAAGGATCACATATCTGGTAAGGTAGAGATGGCATGGCTGGTTTTAGGCTTTGGAAATAAACTGAGGCAGTCTTCACTCAGAAACAGTCTCAGAAAATGTAAAGGGTTGGCTTGGGTTCATATGTGTTGAATAAGGTTCTATTGGCAAGCATAATGCCGGCATTTCTTAACTCAGAGGATTTTGTAATCCTAAGAGGTGATAGAGAAGTTTTCTTCAAAAAAACAGAACAAATTGGCAACTATTTGTTATATTTCACTAATGCTGTGCAGGTGAACTGTGAAATGAACCTTTCTATATGCAGAACTGCTAGGATTTTGAGCAGTTAAGAGTTTTTGAGTCATTAATTTTATTAAAGAACTTAGAACAATAATGAAAAAAAGCTGTTAGATTTCTGATTGTTTTTTTTTTTAACAATGGCTTGACTTGGTTTGGCACCTATATAAACTTTTTAAAAATAGTATTTGCAAGAATCTCCTACTATGTATGTGTGCACAAATTTATTGCTTGTAAAATACAGGAATTTTGACAGATCCATTTAAAAATAACTATAAAATCCCTAATTTTCTTAAAATGACTAAGACAAGTTTTAAGAACTTTGCTATCCTTTTGATGCTGGTTTATAATTTCATCTCTGTATAAGAAGCCTAAATATGTGAGATGCAGTTCCTAGGCATTTACATCTCTGACTGGTGGCACAGTGAGGTCCAGGTAAGAAGCTCCGAGTCAGCAAAAGGGAACTGGGTGAATTTCACACTGAACACTGTAGGGTATGTATACGTACATTGGAAGAAGTCCTTTACATTTTTCTCTGTGCTGTAAAAATGAGTTGATCTTTTCATTACTTCATTTTAATTTTGAAAAAAAAATAAAATTACTCTGTACTGGCCATACATTAAAATTTTTATCTTTCGATATAACACAAATCAGTGTTTTTATATAGAGAAAAGAAACCTTAAAAGTTTTGGAGTTGGCTCAAATCAGTCGTTTCTGCAAAAAACCTTCAATAATACCTGTCTGGCTTCTTGGAAACTTTCTTGGTCTTCTAAATGTCCTTTTCCGTGGTTTACCTCATGATAGCACATCCAGGTGGAATTTGTCTTTCAGAAGAAAACTACTTTCCAAATAAAGAAATAATTGCTTGATGCAGAGATTTTCACAGCTAGTTACTTTTCTTGGTAAATCAGAATTTTAAGTCAAATCCCTCTGCAGGTGTCCAATTTTTCTCTCCATTCGCTTCAATGTAAATCAAAATCGGTGTTATTCTGAGAAGAAAAGAGAGCCTGATTACTGTAATATTAAAGATTTTAAAAAGGATACGTCCTACATCTGTTGATTATGGCAGCAGTGCTATCGTTAATGGGTTGCGGTTCCTTCTTTAAGCACCTATTTACAGGCACATGCAAGTTTTTGATACAAATCTGTCTGCTGGTCGGGAAAAGCCAGACAGAGGCGTGGGGAGCCACTGTTCCTTAATTGCTTCGATAACTGGTGGTGATTCTGGTTCCAAAACTTGCTGTGTTTATAGTTCTCAATACATAAGGCACCAAAAGTAGATATGAGGTGCCAGATAGCATCTGTTTTACGTTGGCTTTGGGTGGTGGTTTCTTATGTGCTATTTCCTAATGTTAAAATGTATACATTGTAGGCAGGAGGCAGGTAAGTTGGCTGCTGGCTTCCCGGCTGTGCTCCGGGTCAGGGGGATGCTCCTTCCCTTGGCAGAATAAACCTCTGGGCCACCAGGTGGGACAGAAAGAAATGAAACAGGACAAGCAGGAAGTGGAGAGGCTTAAGTGGGACTTGACATCAGGAGGCTCAAGAAAAAAGAGCTGGAAAATGGTGGAAAGAAGGATTTCCACAGGTATTTAGCTCGATTTGTGTGTGTGTGGCACGCGGCATCTCAGGAGGACATTGGAAAGTGGGTCTGTTAGAGCAAGTCTGGAGGACTGCTGCAACGACCGAGTGGGCCAAGGGGAGTTTTGTTTACAGACTTACGCTGTAGTCAAGGGAAACATTTAGTCTGAAGCAGGGTGCAGTGTAGGACCCAACTGGTACTTGATGGATGATACTGACACTGTACTTGCATAGATGTTTGCTAAAATGACACAGCATAAAGCCAGCCTTGTTTTTTTGTTAGCAGAGGCAAATATCTGCTATGGGAAGGATGTTATTTCAGGCTCTTCTTACATGTCTATATACTTCTTGTACGTTATCTTGAAAAGACAACACATAGAAAATTGCCAAAACCATTTCATTAATACAGTAACAATCATTTGCGATGGCATTTTAACACAGCTGAGATTCAAAGTTATGTTTCATCAGCACCTCTGATTTTAGACTCCAGGGCAGTATAAATATGTACATAAGTTTCTACAGTCACCACTG
This sequence comes from Hypotaenidia okinawae, assembly GCA_027925045.1. Taxonomy (NCBI): domain Eukaryota; kingdom Metazoa; phylum Chordata; class Aves; order Gruiformes; family Rallidae; genus Hypotaenidia; species Hypotaenidia okinawae. The sequence goes on from BSDF01000002.1 coordinate 15,828,654, forward strand.
TCCCTAACTTCCAAACGAGAAAACAGTAGCAAGAGTGATATCCAAGGTGCTATATGAAACAAGAGGGAACGCTTATTCCTAATGTGAAATATTCTCATTTTCCTATGAAACCTTTTTGCATGTAACTTTAGAGTTGTTATGGAGGTTTGAATAATTAGTTATTTTTAACCTTTATTTGGTGATACATATAGAACTTCAGCTGCAATTGGTACATACATAAATGTAAATAGTAGCTAATGTCATATTTCTGAATTATGTTTCATATTGGATTTATAAGCAACTTTTAAAATATTTTATTTGAGTTCTTGTTTACATTCATAATGCAGTTTTAGGCAGGTTCAAGATGCTGGTTAAACTTTGAAATATATTACTTGCCTAGTGCTTAACAGAGATAGGTGACGAAGAAGTGCATATTAAAGCCTCTCAAAACGCATCAATCTTCAAGTAGCATGGCTTCACGCAGCACGCTGCTATCCGGGATGTACAAGGCATATCTACAGCCCATGGAAGCTTGACGCATCCAGCCTCCTGCTTTTTCAGATTCTCAGTGGAAATGTCAATTGGACATTACCAACTGCCTCAGCCTGCCCTTAATATCTCCTCAATAATTTAATATATTGTCTGACTCTGTGTGTTGAACTTATAACCTATCACTTCTTATTTTACTGACTTGATGGATCTGGCTGAAGAATATAAGTCACTGTTTGAAACCTAGTGTTCACAGGTTATAATATTTTCTGTTTGGTCACGCAAGTAATTAAAAGTGTAAGCTTCTGTTGAGTAACATGGATATGAGAATGGGTTTAGATCTTCTTAACTGGTAGTCCTGGAATTACCTTGATCTAAATTTGAAAGTAAATCTTTCACAACTTTGTCATTAAAGTTATACATATGGTGAAAAATGTATGTACTTTTTTGGAAAGTCAAATTAAAAATAAAATCAATCGGTTAGCATTAGAGCCTCACGTAACTCTTTGATGTCAGCCTTTTCTCAATGCTATTAATAAAGGCCTGTGATAAAATGTTTAAAGAAGTCTTGGTACTTTATGCAATTATACAGGCTGCATTTTCTTACACTGTTTCTAACTCGTGAGCTGCATTGTGTATTCATTCAAGTCCCAGAGAGAACTTTAGGAGTTTACCTGTACACTGCTGCCTCTCAGCTAATTTTGTGCTTTTACTTGGGTATCTTAAAAAAAAAAAAAAAAGCTGGCTGTGATAGTTTCTGTGTCTAAAGAAACTGTTTTAAATTGGTTTTTTGTCGCTTTATGCATTTTTGTAATTATACTTACGGTTTAGACAGGTGAACATCTTTATTTTGCCACAGAAGCTATTTTTGTAGTTGTGGAATCACAGATTTCCACTGCAAACGTGGTTACCCCAACAGTCTGAAAAGGCATTGTTAAAAATTAGTTAACCTGTTGATCCTAGGTTTAAATGACTTTTCCCCTCCTTTTTCTAATATGTAGGATGAAGATCGAACAGAGGAGGACAACAGCAGAGTTGAGCCTGTGGGACATGCTGATACTGGTTTGGAGAATGCTACCAATTTTTCCCTGGAGTAAGTTACTGGCAGAAAACACTGTTTTAATGATGAGTTTTGAGACTGAACATAGAGTACAAAAAACCTCAGAATAGTATGAGTGATACTGTTGTCAAGAAAGTGGGGCAATCTTTTTTAGGTCATGTGTCGGTTTGGTTTTAAACAATTTGCTTCATGGACCTTTACAAAGCAGATTTGAAACAGTTTAAAAAGCCTGTGTTAAAGAGGAGCATTGGAAACTTGACATTTACAAGTGCTAATGCTGTAGTAGATTTTTCTGCCTCAAAAAAAGATGTTTATTTGATCAAACTCAGAAAACTTGACAGAAGGAATAGGGTCAGTGCTAGCACAAATAAATCAACAGGCAAGAATTACACATGGAAAGATCTTAATATGACTCACCTGTCTACTGGGAGGATGTGTGTGTCACGTAAGTTTTGTGGTCAAAAACCCCATGTGTTGTGAATGGATCAAAACTGATGTTGTTTGGGACTGGGAAGCTCATCCATTGAAAAATCAGTATGTGCTATTTTATTTCATCACAAGATACAGCAAGTTTGACCTTTTGCATGTCATTGCAAAGAGCTGAGCCATACCTCACTATGGAATTAACGAGGAAATCTCACTTCTACCTTTAAATTAAACCTTTCAAATTGATTAAACTTATGTTTTAAATAAAAAGAAATTTTCTGCCCCTATTATGTTAGAATTAAATTATTAATTAGGTGCAGAGGGTTTAAATGTTAGATAAAGATCATGGTGACAACTACTAGGCAATACCTGCTGATTTTTTACGGTGTTCCACTTAAAGAATCTGCTGTATTGTAAATTCCAAATGCTGCTTGCCAAGTACAGTTTACAGGACTTCTGTGAAATTTGATGCTTCTTGGTGTTGCTTTTAAGTAACTTTTACTGGATTTTTATCATATGTTACTTTGTTCTTCTTTCTGTTTTGATCTCATACTCTGTATGTTTGTTGAAGTACTGGGACCAAACTTAGGAGACAGTCAAAGTGAGAAGCAGCAATCTCTCTTAGGAAGGGATCATTTCCTTTTGTTCTCCCTTTTAGAGAGTTTAACATTTGAATTTAGGATAGATTTAAAAAAAAAAAAGGTATGAGGGAAATGAGTCCCTGGACCTTAAATGTGTACTTTGAAAAAAAGGAAAGTTATGGACTCAAGCAGTAGAACAACCTAAATGGCTGGTTATGAAAGCATAACAGGCTGGTTATGAAAACTGATTTATTTATTTAATACCTGTTTCCACTTATGACAATTCTAGGTGAATCACATTGAATTTCACTTGCTCCCTTCCTCAATCCTCAGTTTTATTTTAAGCCAGTAGGGAAGTCAGAATGAAGTTGGTGATAGGGAGCTATAGGCATGCCAGTCGCACCAAATGCCTTTCAGAGTACCTTTTGGATGTGTGGGACATCACTTGATTCCTGTGAGCTGCTTTTCATACCAGCTAATGAAAACTTAACCTCAATATGCAGTGGGAATGAAGTGAAGTTAGGCTATATGGAAACCAGGATGGAGAACATTGCCAAATGCGGCAGTGCTGTCAGCCTTAAAACATGTGTCTAGATCTGAAAAATAATACTTTTTTGGCTGAAATCTCTGAGCTCTCCTGTTGTTGCAGTACTTCCTTGAGCTGAACACTGGCAATTGGGATAAAGACCTTCCATTTATGGTGTCTAAAAAATGAGTTAAAGCTCACGTGAATTGAGGCATGTAACAAGAGCTACCTTAAAAATATATTTTTGAAATGAATGTGGAAGAAATGTAAACCAAACTGTAATTCTGGATTTTTGGCGACTTCATAACAATATGTGGTCTGGTTATTCTCAGACTATAAATTAAGTGCTACGAACTTTCGGGATGGGCTACTCTATGATCAAGGATTTGTTGAAAGAAGTAGAACAGCTTTTACTGCTATCATAGGGTATTGGTCTTGCTCTTTGCTCCATTTCTAGATTAAATTTGATTTGTACACTTAAGAGAAACAAGGTTCTCAAAATCTGTATGTATATATATATATATAGTGCCAGGAAATATGGAAAAAGTACAGGGTGAGGCAGAAGCCACAAATTTAGACTGTGGCTTTCATTCAGATCTGTCAGTTCCAGATTTACTGAGAGGTTTGGCCTTCACGTATTATTTTCTCATTTGTGTATTTATAACTATGGTTTATGGGCTATATTCCACCTTTCCAGATGCGGGTATATTTAAACACGTCAGTAGATTTACTCCAAATCTATTTCTAGCATCTTTGCATGTCTCTGAACCTGTACTTTCCTCTTTCACTTTCCCCCCTTGTAACATCAAGAAGTTTAATTGAAAACTAGATGCATAGTTGCTGCAGGAGGATGCCTGGTTGGTGGTGAATGTTATATTTAAATCTTACTTTGGAAGCTTTGCCTAGTAAGGAGATAGAGATACAGCAAGCTGCCAATAAAAGAAGTGGAATTACAGTAAAACAAATTAATGTGTTTTAAAAACAGAAGAATGTAACCAATTAAAATAAAGAACTCTCAATTGGCTAAGGGGTAGTTCTGTGAAAGCTAATGTTAAGGCTTAGAGTGAGCAAATAAAGATGAGCAAATAAAGTATGCTAGTGCTGTGGTCAGCTTTAGGCTTTTGAGGAAAAAACGTTTGTGGTATTTAAGGTATTTCTGCTCAATGGTCCAAACAGTTAACCTGAACTTTAGAATAAGGAAGTAACAATACACATGTGATAATGATACCTATTCATGTGTAGCAAAATAAGTTTTAAAAAATGGATTTTTGTTTGTTTTATTAATTGAACTATTTTTGATGATTGATCTCCTTTCATGCTATCAGATTAATTTTCAGGTACGTAGCATTCAACAGTGCTTTCATCGCCATGCCTTGATTTCTGGAATAGTTTTGTTTTTCTGTGTATGTTTGTGTGGGTTTTTGGTTCCTTCACGGTACATGTTCATATTCCCTCATTCGTCATTGTCTCACAGTGATATGGTAAAGCTCGTAGAAGTCTCCAACGACGGCGGGCCTTTGGGAATCCATGTAGTGCCTTTCAGTGCCCGAGGCGGAAGGTAACGTATTGTGTAGGAATTAAATTGTATCATAACTTGCTGTGTTTTATCTTGGCTGTGTTAATTCTTGTATTGTGTCCCTTTCCCTTCTATAGAATTGTGTTGTGTGTTTTTCAAAAGGGAGTCTCACTGGCTAGGAAAGGAAGAAGTTTACTGACTCTGCACTTCGAATGGACACTATAATGGAAAGGCTCTGTCTCAAAGGAGTCAGAACTGCAGGGTTTTAATAGAGATGCTGTTGTAATTGCATGGGAAATTGAATTATAGGGATGTTTCCTTTTGGACTCTTATGATCTGCTGGTCTAATTCAGGTGGATATTTGTGGAACATTTCCTTGCCGAATGTTTAGAGCCACGAGTTCCCAAGTAACAGCAGGAGTTTAAACCAGAGGCGTCCTACGCCTGTGCTTGATAAGAGTGGAAGAGAAAACAATCATCATGCTTTTGATGTTTAGTGTTTTCCCATCTGTTGGGGTTAAAATTAAGTAGCAAAAGGAGTTGAAACATTCTGGTTTTGTGGAAGGTGAACCTGTTTTAGTTATATGACAACCTTGAACTCCTGAAGTTGGAATAATATAAAAAAAGTAATTTACATTAAAGATATAATTTGGGGGCTTATATTAGTAAAACAGAGTGCATCATTTCTAATGCTTACTTTGTTAGAGTTTTAACATTTAGGGTCATTAGCAGTCTCAAAAAAATTGCTTGACTTTTCTAGTAATTAGTGGTGGATTTGAAGCTTTTAAGTATATTGGAAAAATTCTAATTCTTTAGGAATATAAGCACATTTGATTTTGGTGATGAATGTTCTAAGTATACACTTTAGTTTCCATCTTTAAGGAAAAGGGAACAAATACATTTTTAAACAGGTAATCTTTGATTGCACATGAAGGGGTTTTATGTTCTCACATGTCTGTTGACCCAGCAGCATTCTCATTTCAGTAATTAAAAGCAAAACTAACTTGCTCTCTCTCTCTCTACACCTCCAAATTTACTATCAGCCTATTTTCAGAGATGATAAATGTATTTTTCCTTTTGTACCAAATACCTTTACAAGATTTCAAACACACTATTAGGTCTTTATGTGCAGTTGTCACTTTAAACCCAATGTTTTCATTGCCATGTTGACGTGAGAAAATGTAATTTATTTTTTTGTTTTAATTTAAGGCTGCTTTTTCTGGACACTAAAAGTATTAAGAACAAACTTCCATAATGCAGCAAATTCTTCTAGTCATGATCTGAAATTTAGTAAATTCAGTGTGGGGATGGAAAGGGCATAAGTGAATGGTACTTCAAGCATAAGCTCCCAAGTAAATCCTCTAATGTTGGAAATGGTTGAAATGTTCACACAGTTATCTGGGATTTAGGCAGTGTGAAGGCCAAGTAAAAGACCGATTTAAGAACGTTGGCTGCCCACTAAGTACTTGTTTAATAAAATTGATGTTAGAAATGTATGTTTTGACATTTTGAATAAGAATTTTAGTTCAAGTAAAATTCACTTCCAGGATGTTAATGTGGTTGTCAAGTCTGAGGCGAAGGTTAAACTGTTTATGCATAATGATAGCATGTAAAATGAAAAAGCCATAAACACAGAAATAAAATATAATTTTTTTTTTAAGGACACTAGCTATGTTACGAGCTGCAAAGGACTTTTAACTATTTTTGTCCTGAGTTTGGGATTATACAATAAAGTTTTATTACAGGAAAGCAGACTGTAAATATAGATGTCAAAAATCAAATTCTGTTGCAAGAGAAATAATTTTTATATTCAAATTCTCCATCTGCCTGCAGCCTCCAGTGTGGGCAGGGAAAGGAATTGTCCCCAAGTTCAGTTTTGTAGCACTTGGTGGGGTTTTTGTGTTTTGTTTTTGTTGTAGGGTCCTCCCCCCAATTTTTTTCCCCTTTCTTCTTTTGTTCCCTTGGTGTCCCCCCAGTTCTTTTGAACAGATAAGATACAACACTTTTGCTAGATTCAGAGGGAGAGCAGATGCTTGGCAGGGATCCTCGTCTGCCTACTCCTAGCACTGTAGCACATGGCTACTCTTTGTTCCTCTGGCTGCAAAGCGTACGGCTCCATGCTGTGGGACTGGACTGAGCGGGGAGGGAGGGAGGCAGCTCAGTAGAAACCTAAATATACAAAGCCAGACTCAGGGCTCAGTAAAGACTTTGAGGGAAGCCCAGAAAGAAAAGATCTGATGTATCATGTCCTTTGGCCCACTGTTGCTTTATATTTGCTTTATGCTCAATTCCAGTTATCTTGTGTTTTCAATTATTTTTTTCCACTTTCTTTCTTTTGCTTTTGAAAACGGTACTTTATAGGCAATGGTTATTAAATCAATAGTTCTAAAAAGTGAAAGAGTGTAAAAACATACTAAACCAATTCTCCTTTTTTTCCCTATGCAATGAACTGGAGCAAATACCCCAAGCCTCTAAAAATTATATGCCATAACTATGGCCTTTATATATATATATAAGAAATATTTGACTTGTTCATGGTCTTTTGAGGTTTTGGAGGAATCTGTTTTCAATATTGGCTTTTGATCTTGAATAAAACCTGGAAAGATCTCTGCCTCATCTATATAGATGCTAATAATTATTTCTGTGCCTACTAAAACTGAGACTTTTTTTAAATGGGAACACCCCCACATCCTTCCCCCTCCCCAAACCAAAACCAACAAAAAATTGTAGCCATAATTCTCTAGGAAAATGACTTGATTTGTACAGATATGGTCAAGAATTCTTCTATAGATGTTTCCTTATTATCCTCCTGTTTTTACCTCTAGAAGTTCAGCAGTCCTTTATTGGCCTTTTTGATCATATGCTTTAGATAAGAGAGTTTGTTCACCTTATCAAGAGGGAGGAGGGGTATACGTATTCATCACTGTATGATTGTGAATTTTTTCAAGAGAAAAGCTTTGTTTGCAAAACCTGCTTGCACATTCTTGCAGTCATATAAAGGGAATGCTACCCAGAATTGGTGGCATGAAAATCGAAGCAGAAAGGAGGACAGAATAGAATGTGAACAGGAAAGTGTTTAGATATAGAGTAGAGCAAAGAGGAAACAAATGAGAGGAAAGCATAAAAGGAAAGAAAATTCTAAATCTGTGCATAGGTCACTTTAGCACTAATCCTTCCTTATTATTACATCCTTAGAGAGGAGAGCAAGCACTCAGTCCTGTAACAATAGCATTTGAGCAGTCCTGGCTGATGGGGAATGTTATGTTGATGCGTAAATGGGGTTGCATTGAATTCTCCTCTGCAAGCTTAATATTAATAATAATTATAGAATAAATTACTGTTATATGGCCTCTTCTACTTTTAAGTCTTTGAAAGTTTCTCAGGCTGTACACCCTAGCTGCTCTTGTGCCATCCTGCCATGTCTGTCTTTGGAAGGAGGTTCAACTGACACAAGGCATATATGAGATAACATTAAAAATCTCTGTGAATAGCGATATGGAAGTTATAGTCCCTTAGTCCCAAGACTACTGTGAAGTATGCTTAATAAAACGGAACAAAAACGGATTTGGATATTCATCTGAAAACCCCATAAAGAACATCCATTAATAACTATCAGACAGGTTACTTAGATGCAGAGTAGTGAGTATGTGGGGCTCTGCCAGCTGTTCTTCCTATTACAGCACGCCACAAAATCTGTGCCAAACTGTACAGCTAAAAACTGGCAGCTAAAAATACTTACTCTGTGTTTTGATGTTAAATATCCTAATGTCTTAAAAATATTAAGGAAGTCTCAAAAGAATGGGAAAAATAGGAGAAGAAATTTTACTGCTTTTTGTCAGTTTAAATGACAAATTTAACAGGTGTCATTAAAAAAATGAAAAGCCTCAAATGAGGGTAGGCATTGAGGTAGACGCAACCCCTGAACTGGAATTTTTTTAATGCATTTTTCTGTTCTGAAGTTTGTTTTTTTGGAGTGGGTTTTTTTTTTTTTTTTTGCTTTTAGTGCAATTGCCCTTCCTTTTTCTAGAATTTATGTATCACTTCATCTTTCACTTTAAAAGTTTTATTTTTTACTCAAGATACAAAGAAAACGAAAGTAACATCTAATGGCCATTGTCTATACTGAAGTCCTTAACACTGCTTTCAAGGTTCCTCTCTAACAATTGTATTCTCTTTCATCATCTGGTAGGTATGTGTTATCTGCATCTCCATTTATTCCGGTCTTGCATTTCCAACCTTTTAAGTCTCAAAGGTAGCCATGGTTTTCAAAAACACATGCATTGGGAAAAGATTCCCTGTGGTGTCAATGTACCATTCCCTCACTCTTTTAACTGAATTCAAGGATTTTGTTGTCTGATCTCTTCCTTTTAAAAGTTATATAAACTTAATTTCAAGTATCATTCAAGATAAAACGCTGAGAAGTAGTGACCAAAGGTTGGAAATTGTTTCTGGACTTCAGGCGTGAAGCCTGATTTTAATGCCTCTACAGTAGAGCCATGACATCAATGTTGTAAAAAGGAGTTTATGTCCAATTTAGCATTGATCAAAGTAATTTAACTTGAACAAAAAAGCTGATTTGCTTACTTTGACCTCTGAAGCTAAGGAAATTTATACTGTGTTTATATTGCTGTAGAACTTCTCAGAGGGCTTCCATTGCATGAAACCTCTATACATCTGCTTTTCGATACGTCCTTATTTTTGCCCCTTAATCTAGTTTTTGCCTTTTCATGTTAGCAACTTTACATAAACATCTAAATTGGTTATTTTCTGTTCTGTCTGATTTGATTATATTACAGTTAGCTTGCAGGTAATAGGTAAATAACTTCAGTGTGTACATACAATGGGCAGTGATGGCCGAATCATATGCGAGATGCTCAATGAAATATTTTTATTGCTGTCAAAGTATTTACACTGTCAGTTTTTATTAAGATAAATTATCATCATTTCCATACAGCTGGATGGCATGTGGGGAGTTCACTATTTCAAAGAACTACCCAGACTAACTCAGGCAATTTAGATGTCAATAAAACATTTGCTGCTTATTTCTAGTTTTATCATTGGTTGAAATTTATACTGAGAACTGAAATGTTAACACATGTAGCTGAGTTTATTTTAATTGTATAATTAGAGCAATGAACCTTGTGGAACTACAGTGGTGCAAATGCTAATATAATCTAAGCTGTTTACATTCCCAATTAGGTATTTAAAACAAATACAAAGATTGAGCTCTGTGCATTGATACTGTTTTCCTTCTGTCCCCATGTCAGCTAACATCAGTCTAAAACAGTGCAGGTACCAAATTTCCATTTATAATTACTGTTTCTACAGGGTTACAAACTTTCAGAGTGCTTTGCAGAGGTTCACAGAATATTTAATCCCATTCTTGAAGAAGTTATACTTTAAGATGTTTATATTTAAAGAACTCATGATAAAACCCATGTTGATTAACTGGACATGACTGAGCAAATTCAAATGCACCTGTGTATTTGTATTCTACATGGTTGTGTTTAAACAAATATGTATATATACTGATGTTTGTATTTTTTACTAGATTATTTTACAGGCTTTGAAAATGTATATGTTTTCCTAAAGAAGGAAATGTAATATTGGAACTGAACAGAGCTACATCTCTACTTATCAGGATTAATGGTGATGGCATAATGGGGAGAAAAAAATCTAATTAGTTTTTAGGTTATTGCATATTTTCAATATCAGGTCTACTCTGTATATCTCCAGTTACTGTAAAAACAAACACGCATTCCCATAACGCCTTTTTTTAGAGTCATGTTCTTACATCTAGCCATAATATGCTGAAGAAATACTTTAGGAGGTTGATAGGCTTTTGTTACTAAAATTTTCAGGAACATACATTTTCTTCAAATTCTAGGAGAGTTCTGCTATGTAGAACCACATTCAGGAACTTGTTCCTGGAACTATATCTAAAGGGATCTTGGTCCCATGTGGTTATATATTAAAAAAAAAGAAAAAAAAAAAAGGGGACTGTGAGGATCCTGTTCTCAAATTTGACTCAGACTGTTCATCCAGCCTTGAATCTGTTCTGAGTGACTTTAGCTTTTTATGCCTTGGTTAACCTAGCTCTAACATTTGTTAAAAAGCAAAATCCTCATGAGCACCATATGTTGTGTGTGAGATGAGCAATCTTGCATTAGTAGAACTTGTAGTCTTTGTTTAATGAGATTATTTGCAATTTTGACTGGTAGTTTTTTCATGGGTTACGTTATTTTACCGTTGGTTAAGATTAGTAATATTTTTACTAGATTTGAGAGCTTAGATAAAGGAAATATAAGAACATGTATAGATTATGTTTTGATACTGAGTATATTAATATTTAGATATTTTTTATATTTAACCATATAAGCAAAACACCTGTTGCAGTTCCTGTCCAGGCTTTTGTGCAAGCATTGGATGCACATCGACATTGTGAGTTGCCTGGACGTTACAGAGAAGCACGCCTGCACCAAAGCATTGTTGGGCATGCAGTGAAAGAAAAGGAGGGGTAGCCACATAGCTTTCCTTTCCCCTACCCTCAAATATTTTACTGGTTTTCTCTTAAATCTAGCATTCCCATCTTTATATTTGCTGTCTTCTCTTCACCATTTGGAGGTCTCCTCTAAAGTAACTTCACTTTGGGGCTCAAAGACGTTGTCTCCCCAGAAAAATCCAACAATTTAGAAATGAAAAAAATTACCAACTTGCTTTCTAACCATCAATATGTATCAAAACTGTAATTCTGAAAAGAATATTGAAGTGAAGGCATGCAAGTCTCTTTCCTTTTCTTAGAGAAATACAAATATTTTTATCATAAACATTCATAAATGCTATTTTATTGCTTTCTGTAACTGATAAACCATCTATAAAATATTCTTAGAATTATTTATGATGTTTTAAAAATCTGAGACCCTAGTCAAGGTTTATTTTAGTGAACAAAATGAAAAGGGGATTGAATCAATATTTTGTAAATTTGTTTTCTTTTATATGCTGTGACAAATACCTTCATAGCTATCAGCAAATTTTCCTGCAATATATGCAGCACAAAGTGCTCATAAAGTCAGTGTTTGACTGTTCTGGACTTCAGAATTTTTTTCATGCAAACCATGGTGGATTGTGGGAAAGGCAACCAGGAAACTCCCTAGAGTATCTAGGTAATACTTCCCAGGTCATATCCTGAAAAGCATTCTAGTTCTGACCAACTAGCTTTTTGATAAGGGAAAAAACCCAACAACCCTTGAATGATTGATTTTTCTTTGGGGAAAAAGCAAGAAATCAAGACTTCCCTGCCCCCACTCCTATCCCCCTTCTCCCTATTATTGGGAGAAGTAATCTGCAAAAGCTGTAACTTTCCAAACCGAAAGAGTATAGACTCAGGGCAAGGAGGAATACGACAGAACACGCTAATATCTGTTGTGTTTTTTAAGATTTTTTTTTCCCCTGAAATGTGTGTCTTCTGATGGAATGATGCTTTGGCTTTATGGAATCTTTCTGGTCCTTGTGCTGACCAGTGTTACTGCAAAGAGACAGATTGCTAATGGCAGCAGCCGAGCTCAAGTCCAGCCCTATCACAGTTAGCATCTGTGACTGCACCCAAGGGATCCATCAGGAACCAAATGAGGGTGAAGAAGGTTTGCCTCTGATGGGGACCCCCACCCCCCACCCTAGGTCAAAGGTGCAGTGTATAAGTGTTTGCAAAATATTTCCTATCAGTTTGAAACAGAATAGTATCACTTGAATGTTAATGTCTGACTCAAACTTCATTTGATGCTTTGTGTTGTCAGAATGCTTTATGTTGTTTTTCTCCTCAGTCTGTTTACATGCATAGATCCTTTCAGCATCCTATATTACTGTCTCTAGGTGGTTCCAAAATGGAAATACTACTTGGATTGTTTCTCTTACACATTCATCTGCATTGTAGAAGAAAACCTATAGCTGTTCTATAAAATAAATGTCTTATTTGCATATGTTGATAATAAGTTCACAAATGAAGAATTCAAAGTGAAAGAAATAAGTTACTTTTGCTTTTCTGACCCATTTGATGAAGTGCTCAAGTACATATATAACTTTTGAGCGCATGAGGAGTCTAAGCATCAATGACTGCTCGTTTACTTTGAGGTATGTGTGAACTGATGTGCTATGATCACTGAAAGTTTTGTACTAAAAGACATATGTGGCCTTGCAATTTCTGCCATGCAACCAAGTATTTTTCATGCCATGCCTTGAAAAGACTTCTGAAAAAGGAATGCTGTTGACTTGGATGATGTGAGCTTGACACTCTCATATGTCCTGTGGGATTTCAATGTAAAGCTGATCTTTAAAAAAAAAACCATCCTCAAATGCAGTGTCAATGCAAGGACAATCCTGAAGATTGAATCCTTCTTCAAATGTAGAGTTCAGGTATAGAAGTGTCATTAGTTTTTCACACTATTCTTACCTGTACCTCAGAAATCCACACTTCAGGATCCATTTCATAATTTCAGGTTGAATGTTTTGTTCTTCTTTTCTCTCCAAGAATGTCCTTAAGATGACACTGTAGATAAGCACTACACAGAGGCGACCAATTAGTTGCACAGAGGCTAACAGATAGAAATTGTCTTCAGTGATTATTGAACCAATTAATTTAAGATAATATGCTGAATTTAAGTTTTTAATTTCTTCTTTGCTGTTTAGTTTTAAAAAAAGCATTTGGTTCTTATGTAGTTCCTGAATCCTCTGCCTGTCCCTTCATTATAGGCTCCTTATTACATGGGATGACCCCATGGTTCACTTGCACAGAAGCAGTAGTGATGGCTGTGGTAGTCTGCTAATTCAGAAATTCTAATTTTAAGTTGAACCTCTTCAACTTCAGTTAACTAGCAGAAAATATGTTGGCTGTCAGATGTGTGGTGGGTTTTTTTGGAGCTTTTTCTGCTCAGAAATCTAGGCCTTTTGCAAGAATGGATGTGCTGTCATCACACTGCCTCTTCATTCTTACTCTTTAGTGACGTGCTTGATTCACCTAAGGTCTTTGTTTCCTGGATAAGGGATAATAATTCAGGTAATGCTTATAAATTATTTGAAACTATGGTGTCCTCCTTCAAGATAAAGGTGATTTAAAATTTAGTTTCTGTACTGATTACAATAAAATATTAAATCATTAGGATTGTCTATGCCACAAATTGTTCAAACTGTAATCACATGTAATCTTAATGTTCCAGAACCCTGGGGCTGCTGGTAAAACGATTGGAGAAAGGTGGGAAAGCTGAACAAGAAAACCTTTTTCGTGAGAATGATTGTATTGTCAGGATTAACGATGGAGACCTTCGGAATAGGAGATTTGAACAGTAAGTATACTTACCACATGCTACATTGCATTATTAAATCTTTACACTGCACCTTGCAGTAATTTGAGGAAATAAAGTATTTAAGAAAAAATGTCTAAGCTTGCCTTCTTAATAAAGAATCGATACACTGAGGGATGTTAGTGTGTTTTAATTAGCCAAACTACAAAAAATTCAGGTTAATTACTGTCATTAGAGTATATGTACATCTTATTTGATAGTTTTTGCACTTTGTGGATTTTTTTGTTTGTTCTTAAAATTATATGTTCTTAAATCATAGAATGAGTTAGGTTGGAAGGGAGCTTTAAAGGCCATCTAGTCCAACCCCCTGCAGTGAGCAGAGACACTTACTTTGCAGTGGTAAACTGTTTATTGTGAAATTCATATGAAATTTTTGCTCTTATATTTGCAGTGCATCATGTTCAATATATTTGGACAGCATGATGACTTTGTTTTTAACATTTCAAAAATATTTGTGGGGTTTTTTATATGAGAGGACTTAAGGTACTGTAGGCAGTAACTTCCTGAAGAAGTTTGAGAGATCACAAATATTTGTTCAGTGGAAGCCTAGACTTGGTAGACTCCCAAAATGGTAAATCAGAAAGACTTTTAGAAGGGAGGTTCTAGGTCGGACACAGGGAATGAAAAGAGAAAGCAGAAGAGAGGTATGCAGAAAACTAGTGTTCATAACACTATTGTTATGAAAACCCCAACATGTTGAGGGCCAAAGGAATTTAATTTATTGTGATAGTCCTATACTTAAAGTATTTGAAATGTGTTTTTCATTTCTTTGACTCTAATCTGGATTGGAACATGACCCTGTATCACATGGTGGAAAGCAGCTTGTCTCAGCTTGTTCTAAGGTTCTGAATCACAATTTGTTAAGTCTGTGAAGAGACTTAGTGACTTGGTGTACTTCAGAGTTGGACTCAATGATCCTTATAGGTCCCTTCCAACTGAGTATATTCTGTGTTTCTCTGAGTTGGATTGTGACCCAGAGCCTGATGTCTGTCTGTTCAGGATTAAGCTTTTTTCCCTATTTCTTAACATATTCTGAAAAAACTACTAATTTAGAAAAAGTATAAACTAGACTTTTTGGAAAACTGCAGGTACTCTCAGCAAATTACAGAAACACATAAACTTTGTATGAAGTGTAATTTTCATTCTAGTGATTCTGTTGTCAGTGCGATTACTGCATGTGAAGAAGTAATTATCAAGGTTCAAAACAAAAGGACATTGCAGCCCTGCCACAGAACTGTCTGCATTTCAAGACTGTGGTTAATATTTTTGCTTTTCTGAGTGCAGTATTTGGTATTTTAGTTGTTAAACATATTTAACCATTGTGTTACCCTAAGGCAATAAAGCTTAGCAAAAAGCAGACCAAGTAGACTAGCGAACAGATTTGAGTTTTATGGTTTACGCTTGAGTGCAAGGTGTCTGTCAGCTCGTGTTGCTTAATTAACATCAGTAATTATGCTTATAATGTCTTGTAGCCTGCCAGTCCTAATTTGCTAATTTTCTGTTCATTTTGAAACCTAGAGCACAGCATATGTTTCGCCAAGCCATGCGTACGCCGTTCATTTGGTTCCACGTGGTCCCTGCGGCAAATAAAGAGCAGTATGAACAGTTGTCCCAAAGCGAGAAGAACACGTACTACTCCAGCCGGTTCAGCCCCGATTCCCAATATGCTGATGGCAAAAGTATTAACAATTCTGGACTTCACACGTTACAAAGAATGTCTCGAGCGGGTAACCAGTCTGATCAGACAGACTCCTACTCGCAACTACCTCATAGTGTGAATTCATCAGGGAAACCACCCTCGGGCCTGGTACCATCACCTCAGAAAGTTCTCACCTCCACTGTAAACAGTGGGTATAACACCAAAAAGATAGGGAAGAGACTCAGTATACAGCTGAGGAAAGGTAAGGCAATAGCACACTCCACAAACAGCATGAGGTATGTGTGCGCGGTGTGTGGTCAGTCCCATCGTATTGGGCAGGGCAGCTTGCAGTAGGACAGGGGATGATATGATGGGTTTGTTTTTGAAGCTGGGGGGCTAAGTTGTCACCAGCGCATGACCAGGGTCCAGACATGCATTCATGTTGTGTGGTGTATTTGCAAAAGGCCATTTTGCAGAGTTAGCTTTGTTCTGATGGGTTTTAGCATCATTTTCTGTCTCTCAGCTAATAGAGAAATGCAGGAATGGCTAGAGATTTGGTTGACGGAGACCAAGGGAATGGTGAACTATTTAATATAAGTAAATTAGCTAAAATGGCCCACATTCTGTACTTTACAGGCATCAGGACATTTCAAATTGAATAGCTATAGGTTTACTGTTAAGAGTCTGTTGGATCCAGTTTGTCATTTCCAGCTAAAGCTTTTCTTCATTCCACTGGGATGTGAAAGTCTTTGTTTAAACGTATGAGACATAATGTGGTATTTCCTATCTTTGGCTTTATACTAATGTAGTTTGAATGGGGGTGAGAGACTATTTAAGGGCAGAGGAGAAAGCAGTGCATGCTTATCTCAACATCTGTGTTATACATGCACGTGTAAATGCATGATTACAGAATTTTTATGATGTATTAAATGTCCTAAGTTTGGTATTTTGGTGTAGTTACCTTCCAGATGCTTTTAAGATAATCTGCAATATAAGAAAATGACACTTCCATGCAAACTTTTCTTAGCTCTTGGGAAATAATTTAAAAAAAAAGATTATACATGCTATAAGATTTATGGTACTAAAATGAGCATTTTTAAGGTTAGACATAATTTGATCTCTAGGAACAGGAATAGGGTTTAACTTACACAGCAAAAAGTTTGTGCTGTGAACTCAAAGAACCCTCAGGATATCATATGGGCTTTGTGTTCATAAGTCTTATTAATGAATCTTTTTAGTGAAAGGTATCAAAACAGTGCACTGAGTGGTAGAGATTTTGCAGTTTCACAGGTACCAGGCTACTTGTCACATTATCGCTATGCCTTCCTTTCTGTGAACTTAACATGAACCACCAGATTGCTTCTTTCTGGTTGCTGAATTTTAAGCTCTACAAACTTGGATGACATAAGGTTGAGTTGACAGTTTGCTTCTGTTGTTGATGCTCCTTCAAGAAATTCTTCAGGCCATCAGCTCAGATCAGCCTGTTTGGAAAAACTTACTGTTATTGGCTGAGTAAGGAATCACTCTGCTTATAAATATGCTGTCAGTCACTACGGTGATTTCTACCTGTTTCTTTGCATCTATGGAAGCTTGTAAAAATATCACTCTGACATTACATAAAAGAAATCTTACCCAGGAGGTGAAAGACACATTTCATATAATTTAAAAGTACCAACAAAATAATTTAGAATATTGGACACAATATTTTTGCACAAAACAAAAATGACATTACAGCTGCTCATAAGGTATGAGAATATAATGTATTATGGATTCTTTGACTGTGTTGTGAGGTTATGTTTTGGTCATCTTGCACTGCATACTGTTTCATAAATACTCTCCCCATTTCTGTAATGTAATTTAGCCTTGCTGGCCCCAATATACTAGATGGTTTTGGCGTGAGGAAGATGCAAGCTACCTGCTGATGGAAATTGATCAATAAGATACTTTAACATCTTCACACCAGAGATGTTTTCTGGCTGTTACACTAGTAAAAGCTTTGAATTTCTGATCTAGACTATATTTCAGAAGTTTAGAGGGGATATTAGAGGGGATGAAGAAATGGCATCTAGCTCAAATTATAGACAGACAGAAACTATTTAGTGTACTATATTTTACTCATAGTGATATTTAAAAAAAAATTGTCCATAATGAAGGATACCTTTTTATGTTGCTTTCACTTGTTAGTATCCACTGTGGAAGGATATTTTGGCTTTCAACCGATTACTCTGAGAACATACATGTGGAGCAACAAATAAAGCTGCAAAACATTTAAGGATGCTCCCAAGTATTTTACTGTAAATATGAGTGTAATAGGGATGTTGATTATTTTTTATTACTTTTAAGGAAGGATGTTATAATAATACAGGCTTCATAGATGTTTTTAAAAAGTGCTTTCTTTGTAGCTAAGAGACAGCATTTATTTCACCAGTTGCCATCATTAGGTTGTGGGGTGCATTAAAACCTACAAACATGTAAGGTTTCATCTTGAAATTCACTTTCAATTTAACCTGTGCATTCTGGTTAATGATTTAGTAAGTGAGAATTGACTCCTTGATACAGGCAGATCTCCTTTATTACAGCTGTGTTTCTATATATTGCATAAACTTTATTATATAAAATGACATGGTAAGATACCCCTACAGTATGTGCTTCTGTAATTATGATTTCTTAATATTTATTGCTGTTTTGGCATTTTAAAATAACCTGAACTTTCATAGGATTTAGCTGTTTAATAAAGTCAGAAGAGAAGGTCAGTCATATGTTTCAGTCAATGCAGAATGTTTTTTGGCTTTTCTAAATGAAAATGGATATCTGTTTATCTTTCCTTAAAGGTCAGGGCCTGAACTTTTAGCATATAGATGTAGGGGTTATTGGTGATATTCTAATGCTGTTAAGGCTGTGTAACAGTCTAGCTTACTAGCTAACACAAATTAAGATAGTACAAGACGTGACAGTGAGCCTGTGTTTATATATATAATTTGGTGTAAGCTGATACACAGTAAGCATAGATAAATAAAAAGAGTTCTTTACAGCTAATATATGGAAAAAATAAGACCAATGATATAACACCCAGAGTATTAGGACAAATTTTGACCTTATATACACTGGGACAATTCCAGAGTGTCTTTTCTTTGACTGCAAGAATTCAAGCCAATGCGATTGAGAGAAATTTAGTCCAGCATTTATAAATAATAAATAACCAATTATACAACAAATAATGCTAAAGCTTAGTCTTTGAGCATCGAGCAGCTCACAATATTTAGCCTGATACTCGCTGAAGTATTCAAAAGACTGTTTTCTATTGGACACTGTGTTACTTGGATATCAGATACACTGCTTCTTGCATTGCTGTACTAAGCCAAGCCTGAAGTACTTAGACTTTAAATTAGCTTAATTTTATATGGTTGCTCTTAAGTGTAATACTTACTGCATCAGATCGCTGCTATCTATAACTACATATTTGTCTAGATAAATTGAATATATTATTCTTTAGGTAAAATGTCCAAATTAAGCTCCTGTTTCCCTACATGGTCCTTAGTTCCAAATATTTTGCCTCTTTTTGGTGTTTTTTGTTTGTTTGTTTGTGTTTTTTGTTGTGGGTTTTGTTGTTGTTGTTGTTGCTGTGGTTGAAGTATTCACTGAACCAGGACTTCAGTCCACATCTTCCTGCTTCCAGAGAGCAACCTATCTACCAGCCATGGGAATTAGGATCCTCTCTTTTTGGTCATTATTCTCTCTTGCAGAATAGCATAGCTTTAAGAGAAAGGAGTGACACAACTGCAGGATCCCTTACAGCAGGAAAGCTGTAGCAATGACCAAGTCCATCACGGGAAGGGTAGAGGAGATGGCGAGTCCCAAGCGAAAATTATTTTTGGCTTGTTGCAGTGCAGCAGAGCAAAATGGTTTAACTTAGATGTGAGGAGGTTTACAAGACTCCTTGCTGTTTGGAGTTTCTCATTGGATTCCTGTTTGGCTTGATGGCCCTTCTGTGGTTAATAATGCTTGGCCTTACAGAGCCAAGCTTAGACAGGCCCATCGGGTGACTGGGCATTCAGTGTCACGATGCGGTGCCACTCAGCCCTGCTGCACCCAAGTTGCTTTCTGCAAGAAAGTAGAGACACAAATGAGATCCTATGGATAGTTTGGGACTATGCTAATTTAAAGTGGGACCATATTTACCTTGGTGTAAAGCACATGTATGGATGATTACTTGTTTTATGTAGGTTTATAGCACAGTGCATACAAGATAGGACCCTGAACTTGTCTGTCAGATATCCTGCGTCATGTATCTGAAGGGTACAGATTTATATGCATTTTTCATCATACTCTCCTGTTTTCTCACACAGTTTCTTGAGCCAGACTTTGAATTGACATTTTAAATTTTTATTTAAAATTTCTTATGAAGTGATATGTTTCCTTAGACCGATTTTACAGTTCTTGTTCAGATGCAGTGGGTGTGTTTGAAGCTTTTGAAATGAAGCATGTAGATTCCTAAATTACTTTGACCTTGAGAAATGTGATTCAGAAGTGAAGCAAATAATTTTGGACATTATTAGCCACTGAAGAAACGTAAACTGCATCAAGTTTTAGCTTTCCATTTTTCAAAAACACTTCTGATCACTATTTATGAACAGGCTGTATCGAAAAGGGAAGAACATTTCTATTAGGTTGATCAAAGATCTTCTTGAAAGGTCTGAGCTTTGTGTGGAGAAGGAAAAAAGGTTCCAAATCACTCAACTACACAAAAATGGGCATTCAGTTAATTTGTCTTGATTGTGTATGTGAATGCATAAATCTTGTAGACAGCTGAGCAGTCAGCCTTCGAAAGAGTCATTTGCACATACAATTACCCTGACTGCATGTACACAAATTGTGAAAATATGGGGCTTAAAGTAGGAGCAGCAAAACTTCAGGAGTCTGCTGTGAAAAGCAGGAATTTGTAATGCTTGGAAGGAGAGTGGCTGCTCCGATGACAGTCACAGCACGTTTGGCCCTTCTGCTTAATTTTATTGCAATGTTATCTTACTCCTTATTCTGGATCATTTTATAATCTAATATTTCCATTAAGTGGGGATGCTTTATTTTTTAATTTTTGTGACTTTGTGTAGCAAACTGTTTCTATGTGTAACCAAACTCCATTGTTGTTTTAGGAAAGGCAGTGCATGTTCTTTGTGTTTTATGAAAAATCTGTACTTTTCCTTGGCAATCCATTATTCCACCTGAGGACTGTATACCCACATGGTTTTGCCATATTTAGGTTGTTCTGAACTGTTCTCTGCTTCTCTTGCATAAGTACTACTGAATGTGGTGCCCAATTGCTTGGTTATCAACCATTTTCCGTTGTTTTGAAGTGAGATTGTTGTGGGTTTGTTTTTTGTTAGGGTTTTTTGAGGTTTGTTTTTATTGTGGGGTTTTTTTGTGGTTTATTTTGTTTTGGTTTTTTTAAATTTGGGGAGGTTGGTACTGAAGTACCTGAGAACTTATCTGCATTTTCTCAAAATAGAGCTGAGAGAAGAGCATAGTTCTGCTTGCTTGCACTCCTGAGAGAGAAGATAACTGTAAGAGAAGTATCATAAATCAGGGCCATGAAGATGATTAGAGGGCTGGAGCACCTCCCCTACAAAGAGAGGCTGAGGAAGCTGGGCTTGTTCAGCCTAGAGAAGAGAAGGCTGCAGGGGGACCTCAGTGCAGCCTTCTGGTACTTGAAGGGAGCATATAAACAGGAAGGGAATCAACCATTTTTACAAGGGTAGACAATGGCAGGACAAGGGGGAATGGATTAAAGCTAAAGGAGGGAAGGTTTAGATTAGATATTAGGGGGAAGTTTTTCACAGAGAGTGTAGTGAGGTGCTGGAACAGGCTGCCCAGACAGGTGGTGGATGCCCTGTCCCTGGAGGTGTTCACAGCCAGGTTGGATGGGGCCCTGGGCAACCTTGTGTAGATCCAGGCCTGGAGGTTGGTGGCCCTGCCTGTGGCAGGGGGCTTGGAGCTCTATGATCTTTGGGGTCCCTTCCAACTCAGACCATTCTATGACTCTATGATGATAACTTGATGACAGTGTAGGTCCTTCAGATGTTCCTTATTTGGTCTTGAAACTAACGTCCTATTGGCAGTGCAGAGGTGATTGCTTTTTTTTCTTGAGTTGTGTTCTTGCAGTGTTTCTACCCAGCAGCACATGTTGCTGCTGAGAATTTAGACCTGCAGTTGGTCCTGGATGATAAACACATAATTTTTCATGAAGAAGAGCCTTAGAAAGATGGAAACATTGTGATGGACCCACTCTTTTCACAGTCAAGAAGATAATCCTAGCATTAGCGAGAAACAAAACACTTCACTGAGACAGATTTATATTTAATGGGGTTTTTTTTTAACATCCTGTTGGTTTATGATCAGGCTGATTCCAAAGATGATGATGATGATAATGATGATGTTAATTTTAAATATATAAACTACATGAAAGCCACCCTACCCGTCTTCTCCCTCCCATCCCGCCGTTAATGCTACTAGACCTTTTTGCCTCCAAAACAGCATCGCATCTGCCCCTCTTCTGTTTGTACAACCTTGTACAAACCTCTTACTAATTGTAACTGCCCATTTTATTCCCTTAAAACTAGTTTGTCTTCAGCTCAGAGCTGGCTGAGCTCTTGAAGGTAATGAGACCTTAGAAGGCGTGTTCAGCAGCACATTCAAGAGAAGGGGGAGCGCTAACTTGTCGAGAGCTCTGCTGATTTATCAAAAAAGCCTAAGAATTTGAATTACACAAATTAGTGGGTAATTTTTAAATGTTATCATCACTTGGTGTAATTTGATCATTGTCAGAGATGACAGTTATAGAGCGAGGAAGACGTCTGCTACCCTCTCTCTTGTTAAAAACTGTAAGAGATTAAGTTGAACATAACTCAAATAATCTAGACCTTGCAAAGTAAGGCTCTTAGGTCTAAGTAGAATGACTCCCGTGTTTTCAAAAAGATGGAAAGACATTCTATTTTCTACTCGTGTTCTCGTTCTGCCTGTACGATTGTCTAGTTTCTCATATATTATTAGTAGAAATCAGAGGTATCAGAGGAGCTTGCAGTATGTTTACACAGTTTCCTTGTTATTATAATACAGTTTTTCACACTAGGAACTGAAAAGGTTTTAGCAGCAGGGAGATATTAAGATGGACAGGACAACTGAAATGCATGGAGTAGTGATATTATAATCTGTTATGATTATTAAAAAAAAATTAAAGAGCTTTAAAAGTGGTCATATTTATTTTTGCCCTTCATTGAATGCATATTTTTTTTCCCAGTCTTGTGAACTTCTGGTTTATATATAGTAAACTTCTATTTTAATATATATAGGAGCATAGGAGTTTATGGAGCTATATTATACAGCTAAGGGCAGCTCTAGTCCATGAGTATTAAAATAAAGCAGTGAAAAAATAAGAGGAAAATGACATCCAAAAGCTGCCTCCTGCAAAGCTGTACAGAGCCTCATAGCACAGCATAGCCCTGTTGAAGCCCCTTCTTTCCACAGAAACAAGTAATTAGAATTTTCTTCTGCTAATATCTGGGCTCAGTGTGGATTTGTGGCGTTCTGCTGGCTTTGGTAAAGGCTTTCTGGAGATTTGACAGCAGAAAATGCCACAGTCCAAATTTATATCCTGTGTGCATTTGTAATGTGAACATTTCAACTTCTGTTTTTTTCCATGGGGGTTTAAAGTGGAATGTGTGAACCAGACATCTGTAATGACACTGTAATCAGACTATGGGGATTAAGCTTATTAATAATGAAATACTGTCCTGGGCATGCAGTCATACTCTGGTAAAAAAAAAAATTTAGCAGACAAAATGTATACTCAGAGAGCAGTATTCAACACATCCTTAAAATAAGAAAAAAAAATACATAGAAGGTTGAGATGTGCCTTAAAAATATTTACGTCTGTACAGGTCAGCTTCATGGGTTGCAAGGAGTTAAAGACCTGTAGGAAGGCTTGAAGCATCATTAAAATTGTGAGGTCTCCAAAGTAAAATATGGATGTTATGAGATCTAATATTTTTTCATCTCTGTGTAATAGCACTGATAAATTTTATATCAGCCTGAAAATGGATAGAGACTTCCAAATTCAAATGTCAGATTTTCAGCTATCTTGAATTCTGCAGACAGAAGGAATGGAGGTTGTCTCATGATAGTTAGCCTGGAGGAATTGATCCAAATTTCTTGAACAATATGAGCTGTATGCATTTGCTCTGGATGTGTGAGGACTTGCGTGCTTTCAAAATGAAGACTTTAAAAGGTTATATCCCTGTCACCTGTGTCAACTTAGTTCACAATTACTGTCGTGATAATAAAATGTGTTGTGCTAAATTTTAATCAAATGTAATTATGCAGATTTTAGAAATCTGTATGTAGGCTAATGTTGACTATACTGGACTGCTTCCTTTTCACATGTGTGAGTATTAACCTGTTCAGTGAAAAAGCCGAGTTGGAAAATGAACCTGAGGAACAGGACACAAATTAACTCAGACTTTAACCTCAAATGTTTTTATAGTTGTGTGGCTTTCACACAGGTTGTGTTCAGCTTCCATGGGCTCACAGCTTAGAACTGTTGCATAGAAAAGTTCAGCTTATGTCTGTCCCAGTGATTTTCTGCAAAGGGGTGTGCTGTGCAGCTTTTAGGGACTGTATCTGATATTGCTGAGTCCTAACTACAGGTTATTTTAGTAGGTCAGATTAAATGTAGATTGGGCATGTGTATGCCTGGCTAGTGAACTTGAACTATAGACAGAATTTGACAACCTCTGAGATGTTTCAAATGGAAGTTGCAGATGCTGACACTTGGGCAGGGATGCTTTCTACTGAAGGGCTGGCTGTGTTCTGTGCTAGAGTTAGTGTCCTGAATAGTCTTAATGTGCAGTGTGGGGGGAGGGGGTTCAATATTGAGTTTCCAAGTCTGTTGATAACACTGGACAGATTGCATCAAAGAGAGGATCACAAATGAGCTTTCTGCACAGTAGGAAAGGCTTCTGTTTGTCCTCTCAGCTTGCGAATCCCAGAGCTGGTGGGGTCCTAAAGTACACTCCAGTAACCAACTGTGGGCATAATTTCTTTGAAAAACAAGCAAGCCTCCGTTGTCACACTGACTGGATCCTGCTCTCCAGTCCTCCAGATCATCTGAAACGCCTCTGTTTGGCTTCAGTCAGTCTTAGCCAAGTGTAGTCATTGACCTGGACACACAGCAGGACCTCAGAAATGGCTGCCTGGCCCTGCTCCCTGCTCTCGTGGCAGAAGTGGGGGAGGAAGCCCCCTGATTGCCCAGATGAAGCCCCAGGGTGGAGGAACAGTTGACATAAAACAGCCTGAGGTCCCTTGGAGCAGAAGAAATGAGACGACTGAGTTCCAGTTCTGTCTGTCATCTGCTGGTGCCCATAAGTGAGCTGACAAAGCCCTGTGGCCAGCGGTGCTGGCCGACTGACATTGCTGAAAGAGTTGCAAGAGAAAGAAAGGGCCATTGATGAGATCGAGATCGACAAGGGGGAAGAGAGTGATAGGATATCAGATATGCTTTGTTCTGATTCCTTGTCACTCAACTCATCTGAAATAGAAAGTTGGAAATATGGCAATGACTTGGAAATCATCAGAATAGCAAGTTGTGAGGAGGGCCTGCTGAGCCACCTGTGCCAAGACTCTGCACGTCAGCTACAGCGTTCCTATATATGACTTTTTTTCCCTTTTTTGCCACGCAGTAACTCTTGCATGTTAGATATGTATTTTCATGGATTGTATCAGTGAAATGTATGCTCATTCTGCTGGGTAAAAAACAATATATACTATAAAATGGGCATTTTATCAAGTCATATTCTGCATTCTTTATGCAGGTACAGAAGGCTTGGGATTTAGCATTACTTCAAGAGATGTCCCAATTGGTGGCTCTGCTCCAATTTATGTGAAAAACATCCTTCCAAGAGGTGCAGCTATCCAAGATGGGAGACTAAAAGCTGGAGACCGATTAATTGAGGTGATGAAGTCTTACGTGTTGTTTGTTTGGTTTTTTAACATAAGCCCATGCACTAGTTCACTTGGAAAGGCTCTGAGGAGTTTATCTTACAGGAAAATATTTCCACCTTGGTTTCCCTCTCACCCCCCGCCAGTGCTTTTTGGGGTTTTTTGCTTTGTTTTGGTTTTTTAAGTAACAGGCCAATGGCTGTGCACTTTTAGAACATAACTGTGTTAAGAGCTGCACCCAGACATATTTATGAAAACCTGAGTTTACATGTTCTTATGTGAATATAAAGTCATAGGCTTTCATTGCTCTTTAGGAATCAGTTGAAGCAACGCGAGTGCTACCTAATTAATGGCATTAAATCAACATGGAGTGACAGGCCAGAAATCATTGGAGATGTTGCCAAGTATGGAAGACAATACCCTGATAAAGTGTAGTGAATTAACTTAAAGGCACAATATAAGAGGAGGGTAGTGCTACAGAGAATCAAGGCCGCTTCCCTCCTGAAGGGAGGATGTCCTCAAGGGAATTAAATTTCTCTTAGATAGGCACACAGCAGAGATCTTCCTGCAAATGTAGCTGGAGTGATAGAAGATGTTACCACCCACAGCTCTTCATTACTGTCTGTAAGGCAAATGACACTGGTGGTACAGCTGAGACTATAACTGCCTCTCAGTGCCCTAACTTCACTTTACTGCAAAATTGGCCAAGTCAGCTTGAATTGTTGCTGGAGGATAGTCCTCTGTAATTACTGTAATTCACGGTAACCCAGATGACTTGGGTAGAAGAGGACTGAGAAGCACTTAAGACGACGGTTATGGCATCTCAACTGTGTGAGCTGTGATCTCTTACGAGGGAAAGGAAAAAGATGATTTGCTGACTCCTGAGCACCGTGCTGTCTTGTTCAATGCTGTTAGCTGATTTGCCATACATTTCCAGAATGTTTCTGAACAGGCGAGCCTCAGAATACCCTGTTTTTCTTTGGCTTCTCCCATACTCAGGTTAGCTTGTACAGTGGGAAATTTAGCTGTATGTATTCCATACCTGTTTGTACTGGTAAGTGGTATGTGGAGGCCAAGAGGTTGGACTGCTGAACAAAGGCAAAATAAATAGTAACTGCCCCAGAGTTATTTGGGGGGACGAGAAATATTTTTCTACTTTTGACACAATTTATCATGCAAAATATATTTGCAAGATATGTATAACACCAGGACATGTGGAAATGGAACCAATTTTGGATCACACATTGATTTCTCCAAAGGATTTTTTTATGCAGAATTTCTACTAAAAATACTGGCAGATGGGATTAGTGGGCTGTAGAGTATACTGGAGTATGTTGTTATGCTAAAAAGGAGGGAAGTATAGTTGTTTTGCTTGTTATTTGTATTTGTATGTAAGGAACGCATGTTTAATTAATTCTGTTAAGTAGAATATATACTGAGACAATAAGCAGATCGCTTCAGTGAGACTTTTTTAATACTGTCCCATATGATTCTTGTGACTTCACTATGAATTTCTACTGGTTTTCCTCTTTTGGAGTATTACGAATTTCTAATATTTCCCTTGTTGCAGGTAAATGGAGTTGATCTAACAGGCAAAACTCAAGAAGAAGTGGTGTCCTTGCTGCGAAGCACCAAGATGGGAGGGACCGTCGGCCTTCTGATTTTTCGACAGGAAGAAACATTCCATCCAAGGGAACTGGTGCGTAAAATAGAGAGCAGCTAAGAGATTTAGATGAGTATGAGCAAATGATTCAATCTTGTCACCAGCTAGCAAACATGCATGGCCAGCAGTGAATATAAGAAAACCACCCACAACTATTTTGCTTTATTTAGAACATTTTACATTAATGTTTTTGATACTCTTTGAGATCTGCTACTGGAATTAAATATTTGTTAATAATATGTGAGAGTTTTATTTTGTGCAAACCTGTTTATTATAGAGGAAGCTATTGGATGGACATTATTTGGGTGCATGTAGACAAGTAGATGGTTTCTTGTCTTCCGTAAGGACAAATCTGTATTTGAAAGTGTTTGAGTTGTCCCACTACCTGCTCAGTAAAATATTTCAGAGCGTGTAATACTATGCCAAAACAAGATATGTAAATACCTTTCTATCAAAAAGTGGAGTATATAAGAAATAGTACCCTTTTTTGAATATAAATGCAATCTCTACAGAATGGAAACCCTGCAGTTATTAATATAGCAGGGTAATGCAGAAAATGTTTCTGAGGAATTTACATTAAATGGAAATAAAATTATGTTTCATTCTGTACCTGCTCCACTTGCATAGTATATACAGATATTTCTGATTATTATTCGAGATAATTTCTGTTATGAAAAGATAGACTGTGACTATAGCAGTCTTACTTTGTTCTGTATTCAATTAAACTGCTGAAGTTATTTATTATTTGTATTATCGTAGCTATATATAGCTCTAAAAATAACTTATTTGGCTGCATTATTGTGAGAAAATAGACAAATATAAGTATGATGAATAGTTTGCATCATTTTTCTATTGGATTTGTGTTATTTTGAATGCAAAAAGAATGAATTTTTGCTTGGACATTTCAAGACATTGAACCATTAGCCTTTTGCTTTTCAAAACTACAATTAAACCTAGGAAGTCAAAGCGACAGGGAAAGTTGCAAACGAGCCACACTTTTACCTTAATATTCTTGGAACCTGATTTCAGGTACTGACATGAAAATTGTCATAAAATGAAGAAAAATTAACATTTTGAAATTATATTATGCCCTGCCTTATTACTGGAACTGTGAAAACAATCTGTTTATAAGTTCCGATGATGTAATTTTTGCAGTGTTGCTATCTTACGTAAAGGTGAATGAAAATGCTTTTTCAGTTTTCTAAATAAACTTAGAAGTAAGAAAATGTGTTAATTTTGTGTATATTATTTCTATAGTAAAATGAGGAATCTATAATGCATAATTTATCGTGATGCTTAAATAATTGTATACAAAGGTATGATGTGAGTAATGCAGAAATTCATTAGTGATACTTGATGTAGCTTTAAAAAAAACAGCAAGTCAGCCACTTTAAGTGAGCTCAACCTCATTGGCCTCTGTGGTGTTCCTCAGATGATGCTCTTTCAGCTGTTCTGGCAAAACCCAATGTAGGGATGCCAGATCTCACCGTGGCAGTGTCAGGTAGTAGTTGGACTCTGCACTGTGTAGTCAGAGATCAGATGTGTACTGGTGCCTGTTTCTGTGGCTCCAGTTGAACAAATGATATTTTGAGGATCTGACAGTACATGTGTGTGATGATCCTCTGTTGCATAAGGATTTGTTTGTTTGTATTTTAACGTGAAGAACTGTCAGGTGTGCTCTGCTGACAGCTGTCAAAGAGCAGGAGCAGAATTACTGGGGAAGGTGTTGAACTAAAACCCATCATAAGTGTTTTTCTTCTCTGGTAAGAAATAATCTTTAAAAGAAAAAAAAAGTCTTGTCAACTCACTCCTCTCATTGTCGTTTACCAGCTCTATGTACAAAAAACCCCAAACCAAAACATAAAAAACAAAGGAGGGAGGGGAATGATCTGAAGTCATGTCAGTTCATCTTTTTCACATGTAAATATTCTTTGGCCAGTTAAGAACAATTTGTCTTTGCATCCTTCCCCTGTTTCTGTCATATTTTCTCCATTTGTCTGCTTTAAATATCAACTGAATGAGATGTGCCTCCGAAACCACATCCATAAGATCATGTTATTTCATATTATCCAGTGCAGGACTTTCTGTTGGTTCCTGAGGAGCTCTCATTATTAAAACCATTTTATATTTGCTAATATTTGTACAGAAAACGATTGCAATAAAAGAGGTGTTTAGATTTTATATTATGGCTAGATGAATGACATGTGAAAAGTTACTTACCTTTGGGTTTCTTTCTAAGTAGAATGAAGGTAATAAACTTTCAGGAGAGTTGTGAAGTTTATTGTCTTTGACGTATGCTGGCATCTTTGTTTTGAAGGGACCTACAAAAATGTGTAGCTGTATCCAAAACAGGAGAATGTTAAATTGAGCCCAATTGGGTTAGTATGGGACCTTTGTAGTTTGCATTCTCGGACTGGGGCTGTGCCTGTGATGGAGACCCACCATCCAGTGCAGGAGCTTCTATACAGATCATTGTAAAAGTGAGTAAAATGTTGGTTCAGGGAATAAACCCAAACTGGCAGAAGTCTACCCTAACCAATGAGATCTGGAAGAACCATTATGCTTCTCCAGAATTTCACCAGACATTTTATTGCTTACAGAGTTTCTACTGCCAGAGAGGTAATATCTTAGGGCTTCTTTGCGTCATTGTGAGAGGCAGATTGTCTTTTAAGAAATGTTTCCTCCCTGCCTCCTTCCTTTATGAAAGAGGTGGGGATCTGACAGTACGTGTGTGTACTCTGGTGAAGTAGAGCTCTTGTTATACTGTGGTTACTGCACTTAACCAAACATAATGTGCTGTGAAGCATTTTCTTAAAGCATGATACTGACTATGTGAATCCACCGAATGTTGACTCAGGTCGGATCATTTAGCTTTTGAACTAAATTCTCAGCATCAGCAGAGACTGGCTGGCAGAGTTAGCCTCCCATACCTTAGAAGGTTCTGGGGGGACCTTATCACGGCCTTCCAGTAACTGAAGGGGGCCTGTAGGAAAGCTGGGGAGGGACTTTTTACAAGGACATGTAACAATAGGATGAGGGAGAATGGCTAGAAACTGGAAGAAGGTAGATTTAGACTAGATATAAGGAAGAAATTTTTCACTGTGAGGGTGATGAGGCCCTGGCACAGGCTGCCCAGAGAAGTTGTGGCTGCCCCCTCCCTGGCAGTGTCCAAGGCCAGGTTGTATGGGGCTTTGGGCAACCTGGTCTCATGAAGGGTTTCCCTGTCCATGGCAGGGGGGTTGGAACTTGGAACAAGATGATCTCTAAGGTCCCTTCCAACCCAAACCTTTCTATGATTCTATACAGTAAAAGTTAATCCATCCACATGTAGTTCCTGGTGGTTGCTCCTTCATTGTTTTTTCCCTTACTGATTGTTGGCTGTGGTTTAAAGCTACCTGGATGTTTGTGTTAGTACTTTGCCACTACATTTTTGTGCTTAATCATTTGAATCTCCTGCAAAACAGCCCAACAAAAAGAGGTCCAGTAAACCCAAGCATTTCATTTTCTCCCAAAGGGGATGAAATAGCTGGTTAGCCTGAAATTGATCATCCAGCCAACAGCACAGTGTTCAGTATGGGTGGACATGGGCTTGGAAGAGCAATGATTCTTTACATGTGTTTCCAGACTTGGTTGGGGGATGCAGAAAGGTTTGCCAATGATGTATGTTTGCTTTATATGCCCTGAAACACAAGAAAGGAATGCAAAGTACAGAAGGAGCCCATCTGTGCTGGACTGGAAAGCACCCTCCTCTCCTGGGTTATCCAGTGCTGTAGTTCTGGTTCATACAAACACAATTAAAAGGGGAATCCCTTCTTGAAATAAGAATGGATGTTTTAAAGAAATAGGTACTTGTTTAGAATATTTTGAAGGGGTTGCTTGGATTGCTGAGATCATTCTTGGAAGCCTTTAAAGCAAAGGAAAGGCCAGGAGAGAACATCCCCAAATGAGAATGTTCTACCAGCCGGAACATGGTGTATATAGCTGTAGTCTTTCCTTGGCCAGATAGCTACTTCGCTCATAGCCAATTAAAGTCAGGTGCACTGGCCTGAGATTGCTGGAGATTACTTTTGTTCACCTCTCATTTAATGCTTGTTGAGACAAATTTGAATCGGGTGTGATTACCACCCTTCATTTTTCCACTACTGCTTCCCATCAGGATTAGAGATCTTTGTTTATCCCCCTGCTGATAGATAGTATATGTCTTATGGAGCTGTGTTCTTATTTATTTTTTTTACTTCCTTTAGAATGCAGAACAAAGCCAGTCACAAATTCCAAAGGAAACGGTAAGAGCTTTGTCTTTTCCATACTGGAAAGCTCCCAAATGTTTTTAAATTGATATGGCACTTCTTCATCAAAGTTTCGCAGATCCTCCTTTCACCTTATATACTGTAGATGGCTCTCTCTAGCTTTACATTTTAAATGTGTTTTTAATGTAATTTCAAATACTGTTTGAATATTGTATACAGTTCAGTAATTACATATGTTCAAGTGCTATTTGAAATTACATCTTTTATGTACAGCCAAAGGCCTAAAGTTGGAATGGTAAATGTAGACTGTTAGTTTGGGTTAGTTGTTGAAACTAATTTTTTGAATTGTGCTTATACAACTGAAACAAGAGATACAAATACAGAAATTAGGCAGTTTGGACTTAAACCTCAATTATATCCTCAGAGCAAGCCACTATTTGTTAGTTATTTTGAAGAAACTATAGGGAAGTAGTTTCAAGCCCCTTAGAGGTTTGTGTGTGATGTGTCAGTAAGGCTGTGTATTGAGGCTCATTTTAGTCAATGGAATAGGATCAGCCTTAATACACATTATACTAAAACATGTTAAAAGTCTTTTTCTGAAAGAAAGTGGTTTTTGTATGAAATATTAACAGAAGCTATTATAGCAATATCTTACCCTGAAGTATACTACATCTTAGTTAAAAATATACTTCCAATAAGCACCATCCAATTAGGTACCTATTTAAAAATTAAATAATAAGCTGGGTTATGGAGAAATTAAAAGGATTTCTGCTGAGATTTGAAGTTAGTTAGACAAGCTACTAAAAACCAGAAAAAGCTATTCCAGATGATTCAGAATGCTGTGCCAGCAATGGTGAGATGATGTTTGAGAGAGAGTGAAACTCAAGACTAACTAAAGAGATGGAAGAATCATCTCAGTGAGATAATCTGGGGTACACTGTTTGACATTGCTGTGAATGTTTTAGGCCAATGGAATGTAACCGCTAAAATGGGCATTTGGGTTGAATGGAGCAACATTTGCTTTTACCCCTCTAGCTTTTGATGTCCTTCTAGTCTGAAAACATCTGCATAAAGACTCTGCAAAGTCATGGGGGTTGTTATTGTTTCAGACATGCCTCGAAGTAGCTTTTTTGTACATCTCATTAGTGGATGTGTATTTTTACCTTCATAGTTTCTTACCACATACTGCTGATATGTAAGGAGATCAAAGCCCAGGACAGTATTTCTGCCTGTAATTGAATACAATTGAAAATAATTTGTGGATGCAGCATTATAAAAATGTTTTGATTTTAGGAGTTCAAATTCTGCCCCAAAGCCTTGTTAAGATTAGACAGATTGCCTACGAGGTGTTTTATAGAAAGCAATTGCTCATCTATTGCAAAGTCAATGGTTTGTAGCAAATTCCATTCCAAATTTGTCTGACATTTTTGGAACCACCTCCCTGACTTCATCTGAGAAAAGACCAAGAAAAAGTAAGCTCTCTTAGGTTCTCTACAGATGTGAGCTAAAAACTGCTTGTTAACCAGGGGATTATGCAGGAGTGTATTAGTAGCTAGGGATTTCTGAAAGACCAGCCAGAAAGCCCTAGCAAGCCTTGGAAATAGGGATGTAAACTGGGAAGCATGTGGAGACGTACTTGGTTCGTGAGGGAATGAAGCTGGAAAGCTGGTCAATGCAAAGATGTTTTTTGCAGAACATATTGTGTCTTTCATTCGTTCTGGGATAGGACTTTGTTAATTTGAAGACTCGGAGGAATCAGTAAATCAGTAGTAGGATCACTAGGTCTGGTCTCTTTAAATCTTCTTGCTCCTGGGTGGGAATAAAAAAATGGACTAAACGTGAAAGATGTCTGGGTATTTATAATACACAATGCTTTTGCACTTACAGTCTTTCTTTGCTTTGGATGAGTTTGATGCTCCAGTTCTATAGAACTAATTCTCCTCAGCTGCACATTAGTAATACACTCACACACTTTTTTTAATTATTATTTTTTTAATTATTTTTCATTGCTTTCCTTTATTCTCCCTGGTCCTGTTTCAATCCCTATTTATTCCTCCTTGTCTACTCTTCAGGTCTTTGAGATGTCTAATCTTGCAATTTCTATTTCTTTGCCTGCTCTGATCTTTGTGCTGTTAGTTGTGAAGTTTTAGTCTCCAAGTGTCAAGGACTTGATAGTAGAAAGCAAAGAAAAAAGAAAAAAAGAAAAAAAAACCTATGATGAAAGCAGTGAAGCTGTAGAAATGAGAGACAGGTGAAATAAAAATCCGGTTTTAATTTTACGGCAAAATGGTTGTGGAGGGTTTTATTATGTTTTTGTGAGGAAATAGAAGAAAAATGCACTTTTGAAATTAAAAGAGGAAGTAAACCTTGAAAATTGAAAGCCTGAAATAGAATTTATATGTAGACCCCAAAATACAAAGCAAATGTATAATCACATTATTAACACTCAGGTGTTACATTCATGAAACTGTTACTTTGAAATGGTTTACGCTAATATTGTGGCACTTGGATGCAGTAGTTAGACTCTTCATAGATATAGTAAAAGGAAACCTTGAAAATTAGGGGTTTTTTTTTTGTAATTTATTTGTGGCCTGAACTCCTTGAGAGTTATTTCTTACTACCCGTATAGGAAAGCATATTACTTCATGTTTTGCATGCCATCTCAGGATACAGATTTTCATATTCTCATTTTTGAACTTCCATATGAGGTGTTTTTGGAACTTGCTAAGCTCGCAGAATTTAAGCTTTGCTCTCTAGTTATCCATAAGAAATGCAAATTGCTAATGCACCTTCAGCTTTATCCAGTGAGTGTGCCCTAGTGAAAATGGTGCTGCTGTTTTTACCTTATGTTTTGCTGACGAACAGAACAGGCACTCTGTTTACTCCTGAAGCAAGGAAATCTTCTGTATCTTGGTTGAAAGACTCTTTCACCCAGCCATGAGTTTGTACTATATTATAGCTGATGACAACATGGAACAGATGCACCTATTTCTAAACATGGTGATTATTTGGAATGTAGGAGATTGACCGTAATATGAAAACTAGTAATTTATCATTATTACATTTCTGTTTCTACGCATAATTATCTTAATCTTGTTACAGAGCATTGAAATGAACTGTTAATTATGCTATGTAAAACATCTGCCAATTAATTTTTCCTCATACTCTTTGAAAGTCAATAGTGTTTCAGTAATATTTTCCTTTTGCGATTGTCATTCACTGTTTGTTTTCTGAATTCAAACCAGCAAGCTAACTTTCATGTAAGCATAATGCTAGAAAAATAATAATTATCATAAATGCAAGTATCTTCTAGGGAGTGTTGTATATTGGTAAAAAGAGGTTCAAAGTTAGGATTCAGGATTTCATTTTGTGATCGTTGCACTCAGCAGCATGGGAAAGCTTCAGTTCTCATTTGTTTTTCTGTCAAATTGCTGTAAGTGAGCAGAATGTTATGAATTTTAGTGAGTGCAGGATTCATAGCAGTGACATAACAAGAGCGGTTGGTGTGTTGTAACAATACATAAATGTTTAGCAGCCCTGGTAGAAATTGCAAAAGGATTGCTTTGTATTTTCTTCTGAACTTGAACATCTGATACTCCTGTTATTATCTAAATTTCTTTTTGATCACTGTGTTTTTTCAGAACCCAAGGATAATCATAGAATCATAGAATGGTCTGGGTTGGAAGGGACCCCAAGGATCATAGAGTTCCATCCCCCCTGCCACAGGCAGGGCCATCAACCTCCAGGGCTGGATCTACACAAGGTTGCCCAGGGCCTGATCCAACCTGGCCTTGAACACTTCCAGGGATAGGGCATCCACCACCTCTCTGGGCAGTCTGTTCAAGTACCTTACCACTCTCTCTGTAAAGAACTTCCCCCTGATATCTAATCTAAACCTTCTCTCCTTTAGCTTTAATCCATTCCCCCTTGTCCTGCCATAAACCTTTCAAAAAGTTGATTCCCCTCCTGTTAATATGCTCCCTTCAGGTACTGGAAGGCTGCACTGAGGTCCCGCCGCAGCTTTCTCTTCTCCAGGCTGAACGAGCTCTCTTCATAGTGGAGGTGCTCCAGCCCTCTAATCATCTTCATGGCCCTTGTCTGGACCCTCTCCAACAGTTCTACATCTTTGTTGTATTGCAGGCCCCAGATCTGGACACAGTACTCCAGATGGGGCCTCAGGAGGGCAGAGTAGAGAGGGACAATCACCTTCCTGTCCCTGCCGGCCACTCTTCTGATGGAGCCCAGGATACCATTGGCCTTCTGAGCTGCAAGAGCACACTGCTGGCTCATGTTAAGTTTCTTCCGGCCAAAGTGCAGCACCACCTTACACTTTGCAGTGTTGAATTTGCTACACCCATCAGTATTTTTGGGTTCAATTGCTGCTCTTGCCATAGACTTTTCTATGTGATTCTGAGTAAATCAGCTGCAGTTTTAATGGAAGAATTCATCACCTATAGGAATGGGGTGGTAATGCCAACTTGGTCCCAGATATTTTGTAAGAATTAATGCAAATTTATATTTTGTGTACATTTTTGTTTACATCTATTCAATCGGTGTGTTTTTTACTTATGGGGAAAACCTGTTTGTGTTATTTCAGGGTATGTAGTCACTGTGTATACTTCCATAGCTGTTTTTCAAACTGTGTGTTAAGTTCCCACTGATTCATAGAATCACAGAATCATAGAATCATAGAATTGTAGGGGTTGGAAGGGACCTCGAGAGATCATTGGGTCCAACCCCCTGCCAAAGCAGGCTCCCTAGGACATTTCACTGAGATAGGCGTCCAGACGGGTCTTGAATATCTCCAGAGAAGGAGACTCCACCACCTCCCTGGGCAGCCTGTCCCAGTGCTCTGTCACCCTCACTGTGTAAAAGTTCTTCCTCATGTTGGTGCGGAACTTCCTATGCTCCAACTTGCAGCCATTGCCCCTTGTCCTGTCTCCACAGACCACTGAAAAGGGGCTGGCCATTTCCCCCTGCATCCCCTGCTTAAGATAATTATAAACATTAATTAGGTCCCCCTTAGTCTTCTCTTCTCAAGGCTGAACAGTCCCAATTTACTCAGCCTTTCCTCATAGGGGAGATGCTCCAGGCCCTTAATCATCTTTGTAGCCCATCTTCATGTTTAACACTTACACAGAACTTCAGCTTCTATAGCAGTTGTGTATCATTGAGTTCATGCAACTTCTTCCTTCACATGGAACCTTCTTTGGAAAACAGTTTAGAACTTCATCAATGTCCACTGCTGCAGTAGGTGATCCAGATGTCTAAAAATCAAGCCAGAATCATATATTGACTAATCTGAACTAATACATATATTGACTAAACTGACTAATCCAATAGCAGTGCTGATATCATTGGCTGATATGTGTATGATGGGGGTGTACAAAAAAAGATGGTAGGGGGACTGTTTACAAAAGCATGTAGTGATAGAACAAGGGACAATCACTTTAAACTGATGGAGATTTAGGTGAGATATAGAGAGATATAAGAAAGAAATTCTTCCCTGTGAGGGAGGTGAGTCCCTGGCACAGGCTGCCCAGAGAAGTTGTGGCTGCTCCCTCCCTGGCAGTGTTCAAGGCCAGGCTGGATGGGGCTGGGGCTTTGGTCAATCTGGACTAGTGGACCGTGTCCTTGCCCATGGCAGGGGGTGGGACTAGATGATCTTTGAGGTCCTTTGGTCCCTTCCAACCCAAACTGTTCTGGGATTCTATGATCAAATATGGATTTATGGGAAGAAAATTGTTCCGGCTGATGATTAAGCTGTTGCTATTTCCTCCAGGGTGTTTAGAAATACTGTGAATGACTGGTATTTTTGTACCTTTTTACCTTCTAATGTTGGGAGGCACAAGGGTGATTACAATGCTTTTTAAAAAATAACATGGTTTGAGTGATTAGGGTTGCAGGGGACCTTTAAAGGTCATGTAGTCCAACCCCCCCTGCAATGAGTGGGGAAATCTTCAACTAGATCTGGTTGCTGAAAACCCCATCCCACCTGACCTCAGAGGGTTCCAGGGATGGGGCCTTTCTGGACAACTCCTGCCAGTGTTTCAGCACCCTCATTGTAAAAATTTTCTGCTTTATATCTAGTCTGAATCTACTGTCTTTTAATTTAAAACCATTGCCATGTACTATTATAACATACACTGACAAAAAGATTGTCCCAACCTTTTTTATAAGCCCCCTTTAAGTATTGAAAGAGCTTAATAAGATCTCCTTGGAGTTATCTCCATGCTAACCCACCCAAACTTTCTCAGCCTTTTCCTCACAGGAGAGGTGTTCTGTCCCTCTGACTTCTGTGGCACTCCTTTGGAGCTGTTGGAGCAGGTCTTTCCTGTGCTGGGGACCCCAAAGCTGGATGCAGTACTCCAGGTGGGGTCTCATGAGAGCACAGTTTAGAAGGGTTAGAATCACCTCTCCCAAGCTGCTGTCTACAAACAGCCTTTTTAGTGCTATTTTGAGTGGTTTCAGATTATATTTTTAATAAATTGTGAAGTAAGAAACAGATCACTGTGCATGTAAAAGAAAGCAGTAGTGTGATCTCCTGCAGAATACTGCTGTGTTTATAGTTTTCTACCGTAGGAGGTACTCTAGTATTGAGTAGTATGTTCTGGGGCATTAATGAGTAGAACTGAGACATTAATTCCTAGTGAATAATTAATGTAACAGTTGAATGTCTGATTATGAATGTTCTTTGAGTAGTCTGAATTTCCGGTACCATTCAATGATAATCCACATTTACTACTTCCTAGATACCAGACTCATGTTATTTTGGATAAGAGTATAAAGTATTTAGAATTCAAAACCACCTAGAGGCTGTGAGACTGAAAGGGGCCTCAGGGCCTTTTGTTGGTCGTCTGCTAGCACAGGCAATAAGGTCACCAGGTTCTTTCAAGAAGGCTAAGTGCAAAGTTCACGTTGTTGCTTAAAATTCTTACTTAAACCTCTGAAAATCCATTGTTTTTGTGGTGGCTTGTTTTACTGCACTGTTGGCTTTAGACTCTTGGTGTTGATTCTTCCTTGCTGTTAAGTTCAGGGAAAATAGTGAGATGAAGTGGTTTGCCACGGTTGCCTGAAAGTCTGCAGCAGAAACAGAGTAAGACACAGGTCAGTCCCAACGTTCCGTCCAGGCACTGTCTCATGTGGAATGTGTTTCTTGCCACGGACTTCTACAAAGGCATCATTTCCCTTTCAACTTTGTTTTTCTGTCTGGCTTTCTCAGACACTCTGTTTCTTTAGTCTTTCAGCTCTTGTACATCCAATAGGCCAGTGAGAGAAGTACAAAGATTTTTAGGGAGCTATGTCATTAGTGTGTTGGGCATTGAAGTTTTTCTTGAACAAGGGATAGTGCAGAAAGCTGTAGCTTTATAGGCTTCTTTGGCAGAGCAGACACCTGCTGTGTTTCCCCTTGGTTTTCACTGCTCTGCAATGAGTGTCTCGTAAAGATATGGGGTTAGCATTACAATCGCATATTTGTTTCAGAGCATACAGTTAGAAGCACAAAGTCTGAGTAGGAGCAATGACTGGAACAGAGTATGTTGGTGTGTCCGAAGTACAGCATTATGGTAACAGAAACAGACCAGTCCCTCTGTGAAGTTCTGAGAGGCATAACCAAGAAAATACTTGTAGTGGTCTGATCAGTTGATTTGAAATGTAGAATCTCAACTGCTTAAACCAGTTACTACAACAGCCCAGATTGGCACCAGCCCTGTGTTGGCATTAGGGAGAATACTGTTAGTATGGACAAGCAATAGCCTTCTTACAGATACAATAGCAAACATGTGAGTGTACTTTAACATGGGCTTTTGCAAAGCTTTGATTTTCATACTAAATGAAAATCACATGCTAAAATTTTTGTGCTTTGGAAAACGTTTAATTTTTTTCCTAAACTATTTTTTAATCCATAAAAAACCCTCTAAACTGAAGACGTTTTTGAATGTGGAACATATTTTTTTGTTATTAAATTAAATCCTTTAAATGGACATAACTGGAAATGTAATGGGCCTGTTTTGCTGTATTTTCATGAGCTAGCATTTCTGCGTATAAATACGTACCGAAGTTAATCCACATATAATATGCAAAAAACATTTCCTTGATGGGATTAAAATTAAAACAGACCACATTTCCTATAAAATCTCAGAATTCAAATGTAGGTTTTGATATTTAGCAGCTGCTGTTTGATTTGAACAAGAGTGCAGTCTTTGCCAGATGTGACATATTAACTTAGCTAATATGAATAATGAGTCTCAGTGTATACGTGCAAATAAGATTCATTAGTGTTTATCTAACATATGGGATATATTAAAATACTTAAACCTTGGGAGAGTTAGAAAAAGAAAGCAAGCATAAGAATTTTAGTTGTTTACTTGGGTTAAGCCCTATATCATTCTATAACTAGGTAAGCAGACACTTCAGGCCCTTACAGTCTGTAATACAGCACATGATTGTTTGATTAAAAAAAAACAATGAAAGAATGAGAAAAGGCCTTGTTGTATTTCAGGAGGAAACTGGGATGGAGCGTGCGTGTCACTATTCAATCAGTAGGCAGGCTTTTGTCTGCCGGAGGTCCAGTTTTAAATCTGAACGAGCTGCTGTACTTATATTTATCTTTAATGCCTACCCATGGCAGGATGCATCAGCTCTCAGTTATTCCTCCTCAGGAGAGGCCTCAACTGAAGTTGGAGAGGTGTGTCACAGGCCACCTACATTGCTTTGTTTTCAGTACCTCCAGCAGTAATACATCTGCATTTTTATAGGTACTAAACATCACCCCCCACAAAACAGTTGTTGACCACAGATGCTATTTTGCTTCCTTAGAGCTGCTTAAGGTGTCCTGATATGACAGCAATGTCACCCAGCTAACTGTAGAACAGTTTTAATTCTCACTGTTTTCAAGAATGTTTTTGCACAATGGCTAAGTGAAATCTCCTCACTCTTCTGAATGTTATGCGTGCTTTAAAACTAGAATTCTGTTTTGTTATAATAATACTGAGATTTTATTGATTCCCCAGTAAAATATATAAAATATATAAAAATAAATAAAATATAGCAACTATGTTTTCTAGAGATTGAAAATATTCTGGAAAAGGCTGTGATATTAGGTTCGAATTTCTCATTGTGGGAACCAAATGGCAAAACATGGGATTTTGAAAATTCCAGGCCCTTTACTTTTCTGGCTTACCCTTCTTAGGCCTGGTGGGCTCTTAATGTCCATGAAACTTCCAACTCCATTCAAAAAATTGAGATTTTCAATCTGGACAAATTCAAAAGAGAGAAGATGCATTTGTGAGGCAAAGGTTAATAATTACATCGCAGCTAGGAGGCTTTGATGATGCTAGAAGGCTAGATTCAGCAGGATTTTGGGGCAGGTAAGGTGAGTAGCGTAGGTGGGGTCATTGGTGGCATTGGGTAGGGCTTGTGCTGTGGTTACATAAGTTGTTCATATGAATTTCATCATCATATAAGAAAAGTGTGTTTGTACACATACATGCATATATGTGTGCATACAAAAGCCCTGTAAATGTTTTCATGTGTGTTACATACTAACGTGGAAGTACAGGTTGCCTTCTGAGCGTGGGGCTACGGAGACTGAGCTTTTTTAATTCCTTCTGTGAAAGAAAACAGAAGTGAACGGGGCTTTTGTTGAGACTCCCATGATTAACTTATTTATTTTGTCTGTACGTGATCACAAAGTAACTTGGAGGCAGGTTTCGGTGACTTAATAGCTGCTGAGGAGATGGCATGTCTAAGCTTGCAAGGGAACGTACTTTCGGGAGAGAATGCAGCTGGATTTGTAACTGCAGCGAGCCCCTTGGGAGACTTGTCCCAGCTTGATTGGAAATTGCTTCCCTTGTTAGGTGGGAGGAATATTTTCTTTGCTGTTAGGTTTCTTTTTTCACCCATCTCATGCTGCTTACTCACCAGCTGAACCCTGATGACATGTTATAAAAGGAAGAAGACCCAAGCAAGAAATTTCTTCATAGTATTTAAAACATAAAGGGATAAGGAGGAGATGCTGTTACTAACATAATGGAATAGACTTACTGCACTTACAGTGTCAAGGTCCATTTTAGTGTTGCTTATAAAATTAAATCAGGTTTTATGATCAGATCAGAAATAAGTGCTATGCAGAAAACAATTTCCCTTCTGTGTATCCAGTAGCTTTTTAAATCTCCGTATTTATCAAAACCCAGCCATAAGTTTGCTATAGTCAGAAAGTTAATGTTTAAATTTCTAATATATTTGTGTTGTATTTAAAAAGTGAAAAACTTATCTCAAATGTTGTTTAGCATAAATTGATGCTAAGTATGTATTTGAAGCCAAAAAAAAAAGTCACTTACATATTTTATCACCAATCGAATTTTTATGACAAATTACATACTTGAGCAGCTTCATTCATCCAGCCGAAGCCATCTGAGATGACCTTTTCCTCAGCAGATTCTGCCTGAGCAGAGCATTGTTCGGCTGTTAATTGTTTTGGACACAGTGTGTGAGAATTCTTAAGGGAGTTGAATTTTGTTGTTGAGGATTCACAGTACATAGTTTTGCTTGCATGTTTACTGCTGGCCTGTCAAAGTATATGAAGGAATAAAATTCTTCCACAGATCAACTAATCATGAAAATAGTGTTGAGGTGTTTGATTGACATAGTGAAGCTGTTAATTTACAGCGTATCAAGATCAAATGGAAGTTATTGCAATTAGGAAGTGATTGTGTTCTCAGCTGAAATTTTTAAATGCTGTGTTTTAAATTTTTGTGCATTTTTATGCTGTCTCACAGATGAATTAGGGAATTCCGATGGTTTGTTACATTTAGATACTTAATGTTGAACAACAATTTCAGTGCAAATTTTACTTTTTTATAATAGCTGAAATTTAATTGATTGGGGAGCATTGCTGTACATGTAAGGTTTCTATAATCTAAAGGACTCTGAGGAACAAAAGTTTTGGCCAGTCAGAGGTTTTTGTGGTAGATTGGTGGGATTTTTTGGGGTTTTTGTTTTGTTTTTACAACTTTAGTTCAGAGTATTACGGTATCAGGCTAAAATATTCCTGCTGATTTCTCTCAATTGTATGTATGTGTAGCTTGTATTTTTCTGTGTATGAAGTTGTATACAGTCCTGGTTTCAGCTCTGAGTTAATATTTCTTTCTAGTAGCCGGTACGGTGCTGTGGTTTGAATTTAGTATGAAAATAATGGTGATAACACACTGATGTTTTTAGCTGTTGCTAGTTGTAGTGTCTACACAAAGTCGAAGATTTCAGCTTCTCATGTCCTGCCAGGTGCACAAGAAGATGGGAGAGCACAGCCAGGAGAGCTGACCCAGACTGGCTGGCCGAAGGGATGTTCCCTGCCACAGAGAGTCACATTCTGGATGTAACTGGGGAAGTGAACTGGGAGGCGGGATCACTGCTCAGAAACAGACTGGGCATTGGGTTGTTCTTTTTCCTTCCATATATAATGAACAGTTGAATTTCTATATTGCTTCTTTGTAGCAGTAGTAACTACTAGTATAAAGTAGAAAAATAGCTACTACCACTAATTGCCATAGTAGCAATACTAAATCTCTTCCTTTGTTAGCTTATTAAACGATCTCAACCCATGAAGTTTTTCTTCCACCCCCTCCCTGTTCCCTTAGGGGCTTAATTACTGACTGGGGTTAAACCATCGCAACATCATACAGAGTAAGCCCACATTTGGTACCATGGCGTGGCAAGAATGTTAAGAGTTGATACTTTCATATCCACAGTCCTTGAATCTTAATGGTTCAGTTAATCTTGAAAGCCACATTTTTCTCCTAAGCATTCTTAGGAAAAATTGTGCAATATCAAAAATAAATGTTTGTTCTCTTTATCACTTTCTCTTTTTAAAATCTACGTTTAAGCATATGGTACTGACAGATGATAGGCAGATTCTAGAGGACAAAAGGCTTCTCATGTCCCTAAAATTACAGGTATGGTGGTGAAACAAGCTCGCTTAGTTGAAAAAAACCTGTGGATATCAAATGAAGT
The DNA here is from genome assembly GCA_027925045.1 of Hypotaenidia okinawae. Classification (NCBI taxonomy): domain Eukaryota; kingdom Metazoa; phylum Chordata; class Aves; order Gruiformes; family Rallidae; genus Hypotaenidia; species Hypotaenidia okinawae. The sequence goes on from BSDF01000002.1 coordinate 15,872,128, forward strand.
CCCTAAAGCAATTCAGCCTTAGCCCAGTAATAGTAATTTTTTTCTTTGAATCAGTTGAGCAATTTTGTCATAGGTTCATTACTTCTGTTCCAGTGCTGAGGCTGCTGTTTCTCATTTTTTCAAATGCACAATCTCCTCACGCTTGTGCAGCTCCTTAGAAGTGATTTGGTCCAGGTTCAGGCCTAAAATTTCACACTCAGGTGTCTGCAGCCCAATATAGATCTTTTCCTTCTTTAGGACTGTAGAAAACAAGGAAGCAGAAACCTGATGTTAGGAACAGCACTGAGCTGATAATGCCCCTCTTTGGTCTTGCTGAGAAGAGGCCATTAGCCCAGTGCTTGGGGATGCCCACTGAGATGCTCTCTCCAGTTGACCCTGTGGCATTCAGACGTGCACCAGACAGGTAAAGGCTGGTCAGTTTCCTGCCCTGCAAGGGGGAAGTCTGGGGCTGAAGTCGTGGTGTAGTATTTCTAACATTAGAAAATACTGTGGGGAGATTGAGTGTAAATTTGTGATAACAGTAATAGAGAAAAATCCAATAAATATATGAGTTGCCTTGGATTACCCATACAACCTACACTGGCTTTACCTTCCCTTTGGCTCTGAGCTTTTATCCTTGCTATGTATTAGGAAAATGAAAATGATCAGTTACCAAAACTAAAAGGTACCGTGCATCTCTCACAGATTGTTTTATTCCGTGGCCACCTGACAAAAGGTGCATTCAGCTGTGTGCTGTGCCGAGCACTGTTGTGACTCTTGCAAACCTAATTTGCCTGTTTGAGTCACAAAATTTGGGAGACATTTAAAAAATCCAGTATTTTTTCCGCAGACTTGGGGCACCTTTTTGTTCCTGACAGCTAGCACCGATCATGCCATTTTGCATGGCGAAGATATGTGTTTGTTTGGACAGTGGGATTCATAAGTGAGCCAGCTCAGCCTTGGCACTTATGGATAGAGGGCATTGGGTGTTGGTTTTCTTTTTTTAAAAAAAATGATGAAGCATTATCCTTTATTATAAACAAAATGTGGTTAGACAGAAGCAAATGGTGCCTAATGCATGGGAATTGGCTGATGAACGCATTAAGGTTCATGCTTTTAACCAAGTGGGAAAAGACAGAGCTCCTGGTTTTCTTCCCTTGGCTATTCTTGTTCTCTCAGCAATCTGATGTTTTTGTGTTGCATTTCTAGGTCAATGGTGACACAGCTAGCATGCTTGTGCCCAAATTGATCAGTTCAGTCTTCTGTACTCCACATGGCTTTCACATCCATCTTAGCCTTGGTCTGTGTTTGGATTTCAGAAGAGCCTGCCAGCTTTATGTTTCCTCAGATCTAAAGAAACATGGATGGCTCAGCAGCCACATTTTAACTTCTTAACGCATTTTTTACTGCTCCAAGTAATTTAGAGTAGGAGAAAAATAGGAGGAGCAAGCTTTTCAAAGAGATGAGAGTGATGTGGGAAAAATCACTATAAAATCAGTGTCAGTATGGGAGGTGACACACTTGCTAAGGGTCTGAAAAAAATTGGCCAGATTAATTCTTCCAGAGAAGAAGAACTGACTTTTGGACTTTACTGTGCGCCTTCTGGAGGATGTTTTCTTACTTGCTCCCCTTCATGTGGGTGATGAAAGAAAAAAGCATTTTTCTGAACACCAGACACTGGGCCCAGTGTGGAGAATTGTCTTTAAGAGCATGACTTTTTTTGGGGGGGTGTGTTGGGGTTTTTATTGTGGGGTTTTTTGGTTTTCTTTTTTTGTGTTGATTAACTTATAACTGGAAGTAGTTATGACTGTTTTAACTGAAACATGGTCAGAGAGAAGTGGAAGGTGTCTGCTGCAAGGGACAGGGGTGGTGAACAGCTCTTCCCGCCTGTTCCTCCTCCTGGCAGCAGCAGCCTGTGGGTGAGCACTGCTCCTCCTGGCCTGACTATTTGCTTTGCTGGGCACTGTACCCACTCCGGCTGCCCCCACAAGTGCCACTGCTCTGTGGGGATACCCCAGGGCCCCCACTACCAGCCCTCTGTCACCATGAGCTCAGCAGGAGGCGAAGTTGGTCTTCCATCATGCATGGCTTTGAGATGCATGGAAGGGTGTTGCTGAGAAGCTCCTGGTCAGGGACACTGTAAGGGCTGGGATTCTAACGTGTTCAAGACCTGGGACTGTCCCAATCAGGATAAAATGGGGTGTGGAGGGCAGGGAAGAACCAAAGATGTGAATAAAAAGGCAGAAGTGAAGGGCAGAAAGTCAGGAAGATTCTGACTCAGAGCTGGATTTGATGCTGAGCCGGGTAATAGCAGAGATGTGCTGCTGCAGATCTCAGCTGTGTAATTGTCTGGTTTTCCTAACACAGCTAGTTTTAAACGAAATGAGGTGAATGAGTAATTTTTGAATTTAATTTTCTTGCACTTAGTTTTTCCCCATGACTGCAAAGCTACCATAGATGATAATGATATTATAAAAATTCTGTAGGTTTGCAAGTAAGAAACTATTTCTGATACAGCTCTCTTTTGGCTAATGAAATAGCAGCTTACTTCTGAGTTGGTATTAATGGCACATTCAGTAACGACACACGATTCAATTATTTTACTAGACAGAGAAACACTTAATGTAAGGTATTTCTGAATCTAGGCATCAGCTGGAGGTGATTGAAAATACGCTATTTGTGCATGCTTCTTCAAATAATTACTGTGGAAAATATTGTGGCATTGTATTTAAAAGCAGGGGGAGCTGGGTTTAATGCTAATAGCTGAAGAAGGAAGAGAATTCCCAAAGAGAAATGCTCTTCTGTAATCCCATGCTAATCTTCTTGACAGAAAGCAGAAGAGGAGGAGCTTGTCCTCACACCTGATGGCACCAGGGAATTCCTGACATTTGAAGTTCCGTTGAATGACTCTGGATCAGCTGGACTTGGTGTGAGCGTCAAAGGTAACCGGTCAAAAGAAAACCATGCCGATTTAGGAATCTTCGTCAAGTCCATTATTAACGGTGGAGCAGCATCCAAGGTAAGAGGGAACATCTTTGGTCTTCCTCAGTTTTCCATAATCAGGCTGTTTTGAATCTATCCACAGATTCAAGAAGAATGAGAATGCTCTGTAATTAGCTTTTTCCAATTACACCATCAGAGGTAACATTTAGATTTCTACTCAGATTCACGTGTTTGTGCATCCCAGGATTTCAACAGCACTTGCAGATTGTGGGGAAGAGTATGAGCCGTCTGGTACAGTTCAATTAGAACGCTATTTGTGCAAAAAGGTTATGATAATAGCTCACAGTGCAAATCTGTAATTGGAATAGACATTTCCTACAGTGGCTGCAATGGAAGCTATTACACCAGTGTTCATTTGGCCATAAACTATTAGGACTAAGCATAGCTGTGATTATTTTTCTTTTGTCTTTTGCCTCTCCATCAGACTAAACTTCTTTTGTGTGTGTTTTATGTAACTAGCTATAATCTTTCCTTTTCCAGGATGGCAGGCTTCGAGTGAACGATCAGCTAATAGCAGTAAATGGAGAATCATTATTGGGCAAAACAAATCAAGATGCTATGGAAACCTTAAGGAGGTCCATGTCCACTGAAGGAAACAAGCGGGGAATGATTCAGCTTATTGTGGCAAGGCGAATAAGTAAATGCAGTGAGGTAATGGGCTTTTGATATTGGGACTGGGAGTTTTCACTTCTAAGGAATTTGTGTTTATAGGAGGTGTCATGTTTCCTCTGAGACCCGGAAAACAATATTTGAGATGCCAAAGAAAGAGAGAGTTACAAAAAGATCTGAATTTCAGTGTTAGACATGCTAACCTTATTACAGATCGATAAAGTTTTTCTTTTGACTATTTTCATCAATGAATAACAGGAAACACTGAATAAAACTGTATTGATTTTGTAATTGGATCCCACTGTTTACGTGATTTTTGTTCTTTGGAGTTTTTTATGTGGGTCTATTGAATCTTCCGTTTATAGACTTAGTGGTAACTTACTCACTGCTTTGTCACTTTCAGGTTTTTTAATTAAGAGTAGAGCTCTTACATTTCATTATTATATTTTATCTAAGCAATTAAAAGTTTTCATAGGAAGATTCTGCAAAATTTGATGCAAATAATTCTGTTATTTTGGAATTCAAATATGTTGTGTCTTGGCCTTCATTGCAGAGAAGTGTGAAATACTGAATTCAGGGTGAAGTGGTGATCCTTTTTCTGATATTATTTGCAACTTTTCTCTCCTCCAGTGCAACATTAATGTGTTGATGTTTTGAAACATATTTGTGATTTCTAATAGTTTATCTTCTAGATTAATGTAAATAACGCTATGTAGTAGGAATATGTGGGCATATGATACTGAGGATTGCAGATGCTGTGGAGGACTGAGTTAGACTTCAAAATGATTGTGACAAATTGGAGAAATGCACAGAGTTAAATAGGGTGCAGCTGAACGGTGGGTCAGGGAAGCATCTGTTCTTAGGACATCTAAAAGTCATTCTTTCATTCTGGTTAGTACCAGTAAGGTCTTATTTGGAATGTTATTTCTTGAGCATCATGCTTCAAAAAATGATGTGCACAAATTGGTCTTGTACTGTTGATCCTGTCTAAGGGAAAAAGGAATGGTTTATTTTTTAATGCAAAAAATTGATCATTAAAAAATTCCAGTCCGTAGTGTATTATGAAATCTTGCTTGAAAAAAACCCCAACAGTAGCCTCTCTAAACTCTCCTTGATTAACTGCATATACACAGTTTTAATACACATGCTCACATGTATATATGTGCACAGTGCTGGAAAGTCAGCTTGCCTTTACAGTTTCTCACTCATTATTGAAGGAATTCTGACCTTTTTATATTTGGTGATGTCCTGTACTAGCCCTGATTCTGAACTTGGACTCGAGGCTGTTCCTTTGAGACTGTTCCTTATTCCTACCCATTTTCAGATGCATTTTATGTGTTAGTACATAAAAAAGGGTGGAATGTTTTTAGACTATTTCTGTGTTTAGTATATTTCTTTCAAAGAGGATGTAGAAGGTGTTCACTCCTCTCTTAGTGAAAGACTTCTAGATCAAATATATCAAGTCAGTGTTTGTAAAGATGATGGAGCAAATTCAGTGATGAGGAACCAAAGACATTGCTCCTTAAATCCAGTCATTGAAATTAAGAGTACTTGGTGCCCTATACCTGCTTGACATTTAGTGTGATTTATTTTGCAGAAATCACATGGCATAAATAGCACAGTTCAGTCTACCGTATATGTGCTCCAGGAGGAAAGGACTGATATAAAAAACAGGTTTTGATACACAGAAATGATAGGGAGTTGTGTCTGTCTGGGCCTACTTTACAGTTTTTATGGATTTTGTTTTCCTAACTCCTTAATAAGCTAGTGAGATGAACCGTAATGATTTGGGAAAGTGATGATATGCAATTATTGGTGTAGTGACCATCTTTCCAAAATAATTATTGTAGCTATTTTTTCTCCAGAATTACTGCTTTCATGACATTCAACCAAAGGAAATACAATGTCAATACTGTTTGCATATTTTAATATGATGAAAGCACAACTTACATGGACTTAAAGCTATTTACCTGCTGAGCTGGCAGGATTGAAGACGCTGTTTTTTTGAAAGCTGCAGTGCCCAGACTTCTGTGAAATGAAAAGTGAAGAGAGAATTTTTTTCTTGGCAGTTTGCAATTAAGCCCTAGTAGCTTGTTTAAGAGCTGGATGGATTCAAATTTTAGATATTATTAACCTGATATAATACTGATAAGCTATAATGATCACAAGTCCAACCGTTAGCCTAGCACTGCTAAGTCTACCACTAACCCATGTCCCACACCTACACAGCTTTTAAATACCTGCAGGGATGGTGATTCAATCACTTCACTGCATTCCAATACTCAGTAAACCTTTCAGTAAAGAAATTTTTCCTACTATCCAATCTAAACCTCCCCTGGCACAACTTGAGGCCATTTCCTCTTGTCCTGTCACTTGTTACCTGGGAGGAGAGAGCAACACTACCCTGACTACAACCTCCTTTCAGGTAGTTGTTGAGAGCCATAAGGTCTCACCTCAGCCTTCTTTTCTCCAAACTAAGCAATCCCCATTCCTCAAAAATGGGGGTTTACTTTTTTTTCTTAAAGACAAAAATAAATTTTTACCTTTGATAAAGTATTGCCCTGGTGTTATCTATGTTTTTCTCTCCCTTTTGGTTCTCCAAAGGACTCATAAAATAGCAGTAACAAAAAATGATCCTATTCAACAGATTCCTTTCCTGTGTTGATTCCACACTGTTTATACCCACTTTACAGGCAAAAATATAGCATACACTCTTGTTAGTCTTGCACAGTATGTCGAACGAGCTTGATTCTGTTCCCTTCTGTGTGTTGCCAACAGCAGTGTACATTTTTCTCTCTTCCAGCGGCGTGGTCAGTCCTGCACTGTGGTGCAAGGTTAGGACTCAGCGTGCCGGGATTCCATGCTGTGTCAGGGAGTAGCCCGAAGTGTCTTGGAAGGGGAATGTGTTCAAGGGGTGATAATGGCAATGCACAAAAGAATTATGCTCAACATTTGGATCAACAAAAAATAAATTTCTGTATCACTGTTTGAAAACAACATCAACAAAGAAACAAACAAAAACCCCAAGCCTTTCCTCCCTCCAACTTCCAAGTCCAGTGGTTCTTTTGCATTTGCTAAATGAAACAGAGTTCTTTTGAGATAGATGTGTAACTCAGTCTGCTTTTTTCTTCAATAAAATAGAGTTTGGATTGGATTTCAAGAAAGTTAGGAGTATAAACACGTTTTTAATATTAATGTTGATAATCAGTCCTAAGAATTTATTTGGGGGGAGAACTCTTTTGACAGCATAGCTCTGCAGAGTTCCATGTCTCCGTGTTTCAGTTCAGAGCAGAATTTTCACATGCTTTTCGGTATGTCAGTTGCTGTTCAGAAGACAGAATGGCTCAGCCCTGGTTGTCCTGGGTTTAGAGGGGCAGGGGCAGTTGCCTCTGATCTGCTGCAAAGAAGCTGTTTCTTTGCCAGAAGTCTTTCTATGCTTTCTTATGTTTCTGAAGAAGTTCAAAATCTACTTGTTCTGAGCATGAAACTCTCCGAATTTTGTGAAATGACTCATTTTTCCTTCCAGCATTATACAGCTTCACCACTCCTCATGTTGTAGATTAAGCCACTAAAGCAATTATAGTAACAATAAAAGTGTACGTAAACATCACAAGAGTATTATCTTGTCTTCAGAGACATAGTGAGGAGATCATTTATGTCATCAGCTCTTACATATCTGTAAACTTGAAAGACACCACAAGCTTCCCAGAAGGTAAAAAAGTGTTTTAATGCTCTTGTGGTTTCGCTGAACTGAAGAGTTTTCATTGACTCACCAGGAGATAGAGTGTAATCCATCCATGTCTTCAAGTGAATTATCTTGTAGTAAATATTGATATAAGCAGGGAGTGAGTGGTAGTTATGAATGAACTCTGGGCCAAAACTGCGTATCTGACACCCCAAAAAAAAAGTGTTTGTATTACATCTCCACAGAGTACAGTAATACAGTTAATTCTGTAAGCTGCTCTGTTACAAACTTCGCAGAGCTTTGTTTAATATCTCAGCCACTCCGGACAAAATTACACAGAGAATACTTGATGGATGCTGTAAGATTAGTGTAACAAAAACATTTGTCTTGGGATTTGGATATATCTGAAGTTCCCTCCTCCCCTTCAAAAAGGTTAAATGTGCAGTTTGAATCTGTGTTTTCACCTTTCAGCTTTGCCCGCTCTGGTCAGCACTGTGTGCTGATTCTTCAACTTTCCTTTAGAAGCACAGAGAGACTTTAAGGTATGCTGCCAAAGGCGTGCAGACAGTGGCAAAAAAAGGAAGAGTAACAGTAGTAGTGACTTGATATTCATAGGTGGACAGTGTTTAACACCACGCTTGTCACAGGACATGGCCATCAGCTTTTTAGATCTTTAACTCAGGGTTGACATTTTTTTAATTACCAAGCAGCCTTAGATTTAAGGAGAAACACTGGAGCTGCTTGTGCCGAGTTCTGTTAATTAATGATATGGTTATGATTAGCCTGTATGGACAAACAGCTTCTGGCTGTGTGGCCACAATGCGCACCCAGCGCTGAGGCATGACTGTCAGGCAGGGCCGTGCAGCTGCCAGCCAGGATGTGCGGGTTCAGGAAATGAAAGGTAATGTTTACTTATGGAAACCTGCTGCATTGTCATGTATGGAAACCAAAGCGTACAAACAGGAGGGGATTCAACTTTTTCAAAGGGTAGACAATGGCAGGACAAGGGGGAATGGATTAAAACTAGAGGAAGGAAGGTTTAGATTAGATATTAGGGGGAAGTTTTTTACAGAGAGAGTAGTGAGGTGCTGGAACAGGCTGCCCAGAGAGGTGGTGGATGCCCTGACCCTGGAGGTGTTCAAGGCCAGGTTGAATGGGGCCCTGGGCAACCTTGTGTAGATCCAGGTGTGGAGGTTGATGGTCCTGCCTGTGGCAGGACGGTTGAAGGTCTATGATCCTTGGAGTCCCTTCCAACCCATGCCATTCTATGATTCTATGATTCCTTGCCTGCACTCCGTTCATGTCACACCCAGGCAGCGCTTGTCTTTCATTAAGAGAGAGAAAGCATCACCATTTTCCTCAAAATGAGAGATTTCGAGGGGTTTTTGTCTATCTCTGGTTTTTTGATAGAATTAATGTCTTGCCAAACCTGCCTGGAAAAAAAGGTTTACAAATGATTTGCAGATCCCAAATTTTCTTCCTACATGCCTGTACATTTTTGCTCCAGTTGCTGCATTGAAAATGGAGCATACTGTGAAGCAGAGAAACAGTTGTGAATCCAGACCATATAAGGACCTTGTCAGCAGTATAAATTAATTGACTGGTAGACAGATCAGTAAGAGAGACTTTTCAAATGAGTGCTTTCATTATAAAAGGAAGGAAACAAGCAAACATCTATTTTTTTTCTGGTATGTGTAGAAGTATAAAACATTCAGTAGCATTTTTCCCTGCATGCATTACCTGGTTAACTGCTTTGAAATTGATATGACACGTTTGGTTGTTTTGGTTTTTTTTTTCCTTTTCTTGCAAGATTAGTTCCGTGACACCTTCTGGAGTTCATTTAACTATCAAAAAGGCTTTACTATCTTCTCCAAACATGGTGATTTCACTGTTTGCTCCCATCTTCATGTCATTGATAAAGCTGCTTATGAGTCTGAGCTGTTCCCAGCCCTGATCCCTGGGGGAACCTACAGCTGACTCTTCTCCACCCTGAAGACTGATCTTTGTTTCAAATCCTTTAGCCAGATTTCAATCCAGAAAATGGAAACATAGTCCAGTCCCATGAAAATGTTGTTTCTTTAAAGCCTTTGATATGAAGCTTTGATAAAGGCTTTTTGAGAATGTGAATACATCATGTAGAGTCATTACCGAGATCTCAGAGAGCTTACTGACACCTTCGTGCAACTCCTGCATCCCAGTGAGGCAGGATTTCCCCACAGAAAAGGCAGGATGTCCCCATGGATATCCACCATCCCCATGGACCCATGTCCATCATGCTCATTGATCTTACTCTTTACTGTAGATGCCACCATCTTATGTGGAAGGAGGTCAGACACATGGTTTGTACTTTCCAAGATCTACTCTAGATATACTGGCAGCCACCTGTCTTCTGGCACCATGGACATTTATAGCAGTATGCTGAACATTTTGGCCAGCAGTTATGCAATTTCATGGTTGAGTTCCTTCAGGGCTTTTGGGAGAAAGCAATCCAACCTGGGCGACAGGTAACTTCTTACCAACCAATTTGGTCTAATGTTGCTGTGTATTTTCTTCTGGCTGATCTCTCTGCTCTCCTTATTTGCTGCAAAGAATGGGGTTGGGTATAGCAATCTCCCTGATAATCTTCAGCAGTAAAGACAGAAACAAATAAATAACTGAGCTTTTTTATAAATTGTGGCATATTTTACCTGAGCTTCTAATACAAGTTTTGTTAGTGGCCTCTGTTTAGGATTCTGGTGATTTTTTTGGTGCATGATTTTTAGTGGGCTTAGGTGAACTAACAGTAAACACACCAGGAAATATTTTTAAAAGGTAGTTGTTGGGAAAGTATCTACATAAATTTCTGTTGTGTAGTATCTTGTGTCTTCTGTTCTGCCCTTCTGTTGCCATTTATTTTGACTTAGTTTTATTCTTCTTTATCTGTTTTCTATCCTTGGTATCAACTTACAAGCTCCATCTTGATTTCCTCATCCTCCCTATAACATACCATCTATCTGTGGTTTGCAAAGCTGTGTTGATTTCCTCTCACCATCCTGAAACCATTTTTTGTCTTCTGCTTGTCTTCAGAACAAGAATGCAGTATTTCTTAGAGACCTTGTACTCATTTTAAATTTAGTGTGCATGTAAGTCAAATCTTGACCCCTTTACTGGCTGTTTACCTACATTTTTGCATCTTGCAAAGTCTGTCCCTAAAGCAGGATCCTAACTTGGGTGATAACAAAGAAACACCTATGCAATACTAGCAGTAGTATTGCAAATGTATCTGTTGAAAAAGGAAGCTGAATCATTTTGGACACCTTAGCCATAGTACACAGATAAGAAAGGAAAAAGAAAGCCCGGAGAATCTCTCTGTGTGACAGAAAGAGCTTCCGTACCCTGGATGCACTGTAATATACAACAAATTTGTATGCTGACTTCTTTAAAATCCATAATGCTTGCTTGCTAGTATTTTGAAAATTTACTTTCTGAAGGAAAAAGGAATTGTGACTATTGTTTCTTTAAAAAAAAAAGTTTGTTTATGCATTGAATATTTTGGCAATGTTGTTATGCATCAACTTTTTTCATGTTTGTGCATAACTTCAGATAGGATGGATGGTGGTGTTTAAGTAAAAAGGACTGTGTTAGTCGTCCTTTTATCATCTAGATAAGGAGCAGCTGGGCTAGTTAGTACAGACAGTGCTTTAGCAGACAGCTGCTGCTTATCTGAATGACAAAGGGCCAGGGTAGCAACCTTTTTTTATTAAAAAAAGTAGTATTTTTCCCCCTATTTTCATTGTAAGAGAATGGAGAGAAAAGGAGCTGCAGCCAATCTGTAGCACATGAGGTTTTATTGCATTTTTTTGAAATATGATCATTTATTATAGATCAGTGCTGGGACCCAGAGAGGGAAAAGTCTTTTCAGTCTGGAAAGGAGAAGGCTCAGGGAGATCTTACCAGCATCTCTAAATACCTGATGGGGGAAATAAAAGAGAGTGATCCAGACTCTTGCTAAGGCTGTCCAGTGCCAGCACAAAAAGCCCTGGGCACAAACTAAAATACAAGAAATTTCTTTAACTGTAAGAAAAACAAATTCTTTTGAAGGTGGTCAGCCCCTGGCACACATTGTCCAGGGAGATTGTGGAGTCTCTGTCCTTGGAGGTATTCAAAACACAAGGAACTGGGCAGCCCGCTCTGGATGACCTTGACTAGGTAATCTCCAGTGGTTTCATCCAACCTCAGCCAGTCCATAACTCTGAACTGTGACATCAAGAAGTGCTCCTGCTAGGGACAGCTGTTGATAGGATGTGTAGGGGCCAGTTGCTGCCCTCTTTCCTTGCCAAGCCTTCAGTGAAGGTCGGGAATTTGTACATCTTTGTTTCTATTATCTACTCTTTATCAATTAATCAAATTAAATTATACGGGATAGCACTGATATCAGCTAAGGGAAGGCATTGGAATATGCAATTCAAGCTTTTTATTAGAAATATATCAGGAAGAACAAGTCTTTATTTGAACTGCAATCGTGCTTTCAACTGTTGGGCTCTTTGCCTTGCCCATAGCCGTTGCCATATTCAATGTGTCTTTTTCTTACACAAACTTCTTGTTAACAGGGTAGGAAAAAGCCTTTTTTTTTGGTCTAAAGCCAGTTGTGTAATTTTTGCTCTTTTCTAAAATATTTGTGTAGTTGGCTGTTGATGCTTTTGTTTAAACCCATCTTTTGAGATGCTAATTAGAAATGGAAAAAGTTTTCCCCGTGAAAAGGATAAAATATGTGATTCACTTTACAAAACATGGCCATCTAAACACAACGCTCCTGCTATCTCTTTTATTGACCCTGTACTGTACTGCATTACCAGGAGTGAATTTCTATGTATTTCTCTGATTCAGAGCTTTCTTCCTGTCAGTATCTTTCTGAAAAATCTCTTGAGACCTTCCTACAAATGAGTTTGCAACTTGATGGGTTGTCACATGAAGGAGGACTGTGCGATATGGCTCACTAAAAGCTGGACACTTGTTACATAAAGTCATCAATATAGCACTGGGAGAACAAATCCCAAAGCACTTTGATATTTTCACACCTTATTTAAAGGCAGTGAAATAAAGGTTACTCACCATTTAATGCCTTTATCATGCAAGTTTAAGCTCTCAAGCAGTGTAATGTTGCTGTGCTTTTTTTCTTACAGTATTTCAGAATTTAACATTTCTATTCTTTTTGAATTTGCCTTAGATTCCCTTAGAACGGAGGCTAGAAATATTGTTTAATTTACTTTTCAGTAAAGCTGTCAGTTGTAATCTGCAATTTAAAAAAACTAATAAAACAATTCCTCATTTCACAATTTAAACCTTATTGAGTCTAATTCACTTGCACTGCAAGTTTATTATTCTCCTGCAGCTTGACGTGCCTCCAATTGTAATTGTGTTGACCCTCCAATGCAGTAAATCTCCCCAGTGCTTATCAAACTGGGAGAGATAAGTCTACAATTTGGAACTTCATTAAATATCTCATTTATATTAAACAGATGATGTCTTTGAACAGAAATAATAATTTTTCGGTCTCTGCGACCTCCCAGTCATGGTCTCCTCCACTTTGCAATGCGGCATTTTGCAGAGCTCCACCCTTCCGTGCACTGGGCGTTAGCCAGCGCCCAAATGTCAGAAGTCGTTAGTCCATCAGGCACACTTCAAAGCCCCTGCTGTGGAGACCACAGCTGAGTGCTTTGTAGCCCTTGAAGCAGATTCTTAAAAATCTTTCATAATGTACATTTCTTAGTCATCTGGGGACTGGAATGATTAATAATGGGCAGCTGCCTAAAGAAGTAAAAACAACCAACAAACATGTTGCTTGTTACTGTAATTCCTGAAATTATGAACTATTCCTCTTGTGCTCATTTAGAGATTAATCCTTGGAATAAGCATTCCTGGTTCTTAGAGGCTTCAAAGAGTTGCAGTGTGCTCGGTATCTCGCAGTATCTAGTCCCTGCTGTATTTCAGTATGTATAAAATATATGCTGTGAGGTTTGTGTGAAGACATTGTTCTTGATATTCAGCTATGCACTTCAATGTGAAGAGGCGTGTTGGTGAGAACAGCTAACACTTTGATGTGTGTGTTCATATGATTACCCTCCAAAATGCATCTAGTTTCTAGAATTATTTTTAATAGAGCTGGATGCAGTTCATGCTGTTCAGGTGAATTGGTTTAATGGTGTGGCTGAAGCTCCCTTGCTAGCGTTACTGAGTTACCAACAGCATGCTAGATGCTAGAGTTCAGGTGAACTGAGTGCTTTAGGGATCCTGGAAAGCTGGATAGTGTGGGGAGTCCCTTGTCTTTCCAGTGAGTGACTGGGTGCTGACCAACTGGCATCCAGACTGACTGGTGAGCTGACTGGCACTCGTTCTACTCGCTCCAGGGAGCTGCGTTGGCAGCTGCCCATGGCTAATGGGGTGGCTAAACCCTGCTATGTGATACTGAATTGTTTTCTTTCTTTCCCTTGCATGGGTGCTGCTTTCTGCTGAGCTCTGATTCTCTGGAGCTCACTGAGGAAAACTCGACTTTTTCCTGTCTTTTCAAAAAATGTGGCAGGCAAAATACAGGAAAAGAAGGGATGGGCAGCTACTTAAGTACTGTGTCCAGTTTTGGGCCCCTCACTACAAGAAGGATTTTGAAATGCTAGAGTATGTCCAGAGAAGAGCAACGAAGCTGGTGAAGGGTTTGGAGCACAAGTCCTGTGAGGAGCGGCTGGGGTAACTGTGGCTTTGTAGCCTTGAGAAAAGGAGGGGGGACCTTATCCCTCTCTACAACTACCTGCAAGGAGGGTGTAGAGAGTTGGGGGTCAGTCTCTTCTCTCATATAACAAGTGATAGGACAAGAGGAAATGGTTTCAGATTGCACCAGGGGAGGTTTAGGTTAGATATCAGGAAGAATTTCTTTACTGAAAGGGTGGTCAAGTATTGGAACAGGCTGCCCAGGGAAGTGGTAGAGTCACCATCCCTGGAGGTGTTTAAAAGGCGTGTAGATGTGCTTGAGGACATGGTCTAGAGGTAGACTAGGCAGGCAGGATTGGGCTGTGGTTGGACTCGATGATCTTAAAGGTCTTTTCTAACCTAAATGATTCTATGATTCTGCATCAAAGGCTTAGTAGGAAGTTGCTCAGAGGAGCCTTCTGATGGAAGGCAGCTGGGGCAGGGAGGCAGCCATACACATGGGCTTCTCCCCTGTGCATGTGACCAAGTATCCCATCTCCATTGCTTCTTCTGTCACCTGCTTCAGCTACCTCGAAATGCCTGGGAATCATGATGGGTAGTATCTTGCAGCTCAAGTGTAGGTTGGGAGGCACCTTGGGTTTTGCCAGTTCTGGTTGTTGTGGCTCTGCCTGAATGCTGTAGTGGTGCCAGTGGTCAGGGAGGCTTCCAGACTGAAGGAAGCATGTGATGTCTCTGTATCCTGCAGCTGGGAAATGCAGAGCAAAGAACTCATCATAAGCAGAAAGAAAATAAAATAAAACCTAACGTGAAGACCAACTTCTTTTTTTCTTTTCCTTCCTAACTACAAAACATTTGAGTGTCTGCGTATTGGTTACTAATATGTGTGGCGGGGTTTCCTGGGGTTTCCCGTGATGATTACATTTGAAAGCAAATTGCACCACTTCAAAAGGAGCCAGCAGCCCAACTCCAAATGGAGTTCCTGCTTTGCGGCCCTGACAGGAGCCTTGTTCTGACAGGCTGTCAGTGTAGGAACAATGGCCCAGCTGTCTGTCCGATACTGTTGAAAAAAGCCAAAGCTGTCTGTTTAAGAAATTATCCAACAGAGACACCAAAATGCAGTGGGGTTTTTTTCACCAATTTTCTCCTGAGAGATCTGAAATTTGACAGGGTGCCATGGGATGTGCAGTGAAAAGTGGCTTAGAAAGTTGGTCATTAAGCAGAGCTGTCATTGCAAATTACATTTGTTCAGGGTGAGAAGGTCTAGCTCATTTGGTGCCCAGACAGGTCTAGGCCTTAGGCAAGTTGTTTCAGTTCCCCCATGCTGCTAAATGGACCCTGGGCGCTAATTTTCCTCTCTCTGTACAGTTGGAGTCACCTGGGAGCCCCTCTGGGCCAGAACTGCCCATAGAGACTCTGATGGAAGACCGGGAGAGGAGGATTTCCCATTCCCTCTATGGTGGGATAGAGGGTCTCAGCGAGTCACCCACAAGGAATGCAGCGCTCAGTAGGATAATGGGTGAGTCAAATCAGCTCTGCTCATGGTTTTATTCCTCTCTGTGATTCATTGAAGGCTAATTAATGCATTATGTGGAAATCAAGTAACATGGAGGTTGCACCAAACAAGTTAAAATGTACCTTAATATTGTTTGGTGCAAGCCACCTTGATAGTTAATGTGAGAAAGAGGATCAGTAAGAAGAATTACAAAGTCAATTTTGTTCCCTTTGGCAGGTAGTAAAGCAAGTAACAAGTGTATGCATCATGGGGTTTCAGTCTCTGATCTGGGACAGTAAATTACTGGTTGGTCTGAACTTCATATTGAGTCTTCCTTCACATCAAAGTCAGTGACTCAGGGAAACTTAGAATTAATTTCAGCATTTCTTCTCCTCTCTTCCAGTCATGCTTAAGTACAAAAATAAATAAGGCAAACTCGCATCCATTCATGCTTATTAGGGCATTTCATTAATTTGTTTGAATTTTTGCTTTGCAGGACACCAATTTTAAAACCTCATAACTAATTTTAAGCATCCCTTGTGTAGATTCTGTGCCATACCATCTGCATGGCCCCAGTGGATAATGAGGTTATTAGCACTTGCTCTGCAGCAATTCAGCTTCCAATGTACAGAGCTAGGTAATAAAAACTTCCCTTGCCATGGGAAGTGACTAGGATGGAGCTACTTTGAAAGGATTTTCAAATTTAAACACGACAAGCAGCTTGGTGAAAATAGCACCTGACAGAAGATGCGACAATTGCTTTCTTGAGTTGCAAGTTTTAAACATAAGAAATGGCCATCATTACTACATCTGGGACTTCTTTTTTTTTAGTGTGTTTGACCCATGCAGGCTATCTTAGAAGACACTGCTATAAACTTGATACAAAGCAAGGCTGAGCTTAGTTTTTAGTTTCTCGAGACTGATTTTCAGCCTTAGAAAATGAAAGTCCACCACTTAGGCTTTTTCTAGTCAAGAGCTTTTGTGTATATTTTGCTCTGTTTTGGGATTGTTTGCTTTTTATTTTATTTTATTTTATTTTTGTATTTTGAGGTTTGCTTTTTGTTTGTAGTAGCTGAATAATACTGTTGTTGAGCACTCTGAAAATAATGCAATTGTTACTTTATTTAATCAGTTAAGACTATTGTCTTTTTTTATGCATTTGGACAATAGTAATTAGAAATAAAGCATGCTCTGTTCTATTGGATTACATTTCATGCAACTTGGAAGAAGAATGCTATACCTGAGAATCGAGGAAGCATGAAACCTTTCCACCCAGAGTTACATGTTTTTAAAGAGAACAATTTAAAAAAAAACACCCAACAATCTATTTACTTGTTGAAATAATTAAGGACTGATATTTAAATTTAAAGTCTTTAGCACTGCTCTCCCATAGAAGAGAGAGATGTTTTGGTTTCAGGGCTTTAGATTAAACACATTCAAAGCACTACCTTCTGCTTTTTCTGTCAGTGTTGCAGAGGATTTACACATAAAGCTCAAATAAGCATTAATGAGTTATCACTTAAACACCTTGTCCAGTGATGGGAGAAAAAACCCAGTGCACATGTGTCAGCAGGGCAGTTTACTTCCACATCAAAGGACCACAGCACCGACCATGCCAAATTGAACTAATGCTTCATGAGTCTGGCATCATCCCTTTAGCTGTTTACAAATAACCAATTTTCAATGAAAGACCAAAAATCTTTCCAAAGCTCTTAAAATCCAATACTTTTGGATAACTCTGTGATGTAGACATAGGGGAAGAAAAGTCACCCAGCATTTATAAGTGTTATATAACCCAAAGTTGATGTTTTAATTTCCTCTGAATTTTCATTTTTCTCTACTGTTTTCAGAAAGATGAACTATTAGAAGGATGGTTGCTTGTTAAGTAAATCCATTGATACAGTACTTGGAAGCACATGGAACATCAAACTGTGCCTGAACCTCGTAGTAAAAGTGATCTAGTCCAGTGTAATTGAAAACATGTCTTGGCAGGACAGATCATACCCTTCTGCAGTCATGGTGGCATCACAGAGCTGTCATGTTTAAACCTAGTTTGTAGGTAACATTCAGTTTTCTGATGTGCTAATTTTTCCAAATGCACCAGTACCATCAGGGTAAAACTGCAGTGTTTCCCATCTTTTGTGATATTTTTCGTGCGTGCTCTCTTGTAGGCCATCCCTCAGTTATTTGTAACAGCTTTTACCTGTTGGCAGAGATAGCTACAATTACTTGTGTCAAGGTAGCTAAAGTTTGTAAGATTCATGCAGTGGATTTCTTGTCCTGTTAGCATGGATAATGACAAAGAACTCAGCCTAAAAACAAGCAATCCTGAGAATACTCTGAGGAAGACTGGAATTCTCTACCTCCCCATGCTGGTCCTGACCTTAAAAATAAGCTGAAAGGACTGCGTTACGCAGTGCTGATTCCCTTGAAAGCTCTCCCCAAACAGTCTTCCTCTGACTTATGGGCTCTCTGAATCACCTGATGTCTCCCTACTTACCTCTCAATGTATTTAACTGTGTAAACTTTTAGTACTCTTGTCTCTCAGTCCCTTGTGGTGAGGAGGTCACAGTTTGATTTCATGTGTGAAAGAGTAGGTCTTTCTGCTTCTTTTACTGTGGGATAAAATTAATGGATCTTGAGTTTTCTTCCTTCCTAAATTAGACTATTCAAAAGAGATAATCTCAAGGTCTGGAAAATGCCTGCTCTCTTCAGTCATTGTTTAAAGTTGGAACAAAACTTGTAAGATAATATTGTTTCTTTTAAATACATCTAATGTAATTTTCAAGAAGATATTTAAGACAATTTCCTTACTCTTTCAATCCATAACTCACAGCAAGAACTGGTTGTCAGAGCCTTGCTGTGAGAGTGGGAATAAAATACCAATTTTAGAACATGATTTAAATTATGTAAAATAATATTTGCTTACTGCAAAAAGGCTATATGAATCTTTTAATGTTTTTGCCGATTCTTATGTTGATCTACTTTTCTAGATGATTATTGCTATTATAGATTTTCTTATGCTTTTTCACTTGATAATATTTCACTGAAAGTTTCTGATGGAGAGGAGATACTGCCTCTTTCTGTATTCAGGGAATGATATTTTTGTTTTGACAAGGTGTTTTTCTATTCAAACAAATTGAGTCTTCTCTTCTAAGAATTAGATGGCTATAATAAACACTGATGTTTATTTATTTATTTTTAATATTTTCAGGTTGCATGTTATTACATTCAAAATATCAACTGTGCTATGCTGGTTTTCTTCGCTCTATGATTAAAAATTCAAGTCTCTTCTTCTGATACAACATTCTTGTATATCATCCATTATACTCCCCAGTTTTGCAATATGCAAATACATAGCTGCTGTCTATATAAATTATTCTTATTCAACAAGCAGCATAGTACAAAGTCCTCTTTCATCTCTTTCTTCTAGTTGCTGATATTTTTTTTATGAACACGGTGAGGTTTGTTGCTAACGGTGACTAAACAGAAGTTATTTATCAGGGGGTACACAGAATTGCCATAGCTTGCACTGAATCTACTTTTCATCCCGAAGGATCCCCCAGAACTTTGTAAAATTTGATAGTTCCTACACAACTGGAAATACTTTGTTCTCTACATAAATAATTGCTGTCTTGATAGAATCAGGAGGAAACACTGCTGAAAAATTTTCATCTATAGTTGTAGAGTGTGTGTGTCAATGAAATGAAAATCACCCTGTACAAGCAGAGAGAAGCTCCCCAGCCAGGAATCCCATCAGAACACGGTGGTCTGCTACAGTAGTATAGACAAATCGGAGCACTCTCTGGAGATCCAAAGCCTGGGTATATAAGTGTGGTCCTTAGACATTCCCCACACATGTATTCCCAATCCCATCTCTATTTAGCTTGGAAAATTAGTTGATGTGAGTATCTATGGGAGATTTTGCTAAATCATGGTATAATGCAGGGGACAAACATGCTGTCAGTGTAAATGAAGTAATTCTATTTTCTCATTACACAATTATCTATATTTCTCCTGTAGGAGGTGTCATCACTATTATTATTGTCAACAATGTTTTGTCTTATTATTATTTCTATTCTTTATTTCTTTGTTACTTTAGTTAATATTTTGTTATTCATCGCAGAGTAGCTGTTGATGATTTCTTGGTTAGGTGGGTCTTACCATGTCGAGAGCAAGAAAGGTTCTCTACTTCTGGAAAAGGCTTGAAGCATACTATTCGTCTGAACCCCATGTGCCAAAATGCTAATGAGAGTCATTCATAAAGTAATACTTGCCTTTGAACATATCATGAGTGTGTTCAACAAGTTTCTTCAACCTTTCTTTAAATAGAAAGCAATAGCAAAAGCACAGAAACAGATACAGTGTCAGATACAGTGCCAGATACAGTGATATGAGAATGCAGTGTCACATGGGAGCCAAATTATTACAGCAAACAGATTAACTGAAATTCAAGTATTTTCAGGATTTGAAAAGGACTTGAAGTTGTTGGGTTCTTCATGAGTAAGCCTGTTCACTTTATGTACTGTATATGCTTACGGTTTTTTTGGAGCACTTTATGTTGATGGTTGAATTCAGGTCCAAAACATTTTCTGTTTTTTGTAGGTCTATACTGTTAGGTTTGAAGTGTTGCTGTTCGAAATATTTTTTCTTCTAACCTGAAAGTCCTCATAGGCCTGGAGACCAGCCATTTGATACTGGAGCCCTGAGACTTTTTTTCTACATAGGCAGTTGGGAACCCTTCTTATCCTTTATTTTGGTGTCATCCTCATGCTGTGCTTGCTTAGATTGGTATCTTGTTCAAGAAATTTGAGCCTCATTGTCCTGAGATGAGACACACTTGTAAGGGAGAATGTTTTCCCTTCCTTATTACATGATCCAAACCACTACATATTATTACAGATCTACTGGCTGAAGTTAAATTAATAGATACAAAAATGGACTTGAAGCATATTCAGAATCTAAATTTAATCTAAGTTTTCTAGCCCAAGGGAAAATTTTTGTCTCGGGGAGTTTGTAGAAAGCTCAAGTAATTTCTCAGATTTGTGGATCAGTCAAATATATTCATGATTACTGGGTTTGAAGTTTTTCTGATGTTTCCTTGTAATGTTTCACACAACATTTGCAGAGTTGCTTTCTCTAAGGGTATTTTCTGTCCACTTCAGCTGAATTCTATACAAAAAATGTATCAAGTCCATTGCTGAGGTCTGTTCTAACCGTCTGCTGAAGGTGAAGCCTTTCACCTGTTTTTAGCTTCATCTGCAGTGAAAAGCATAGGCATGTCAGATGGGTTTTCTTCTTAAAATTCCAAAGCAACTATTAAAATGTCAGTCTTCACCCTTGTCAGATACAAAGAAGGGTAGTGAAAAGTTAAAAATGTTACTGAAGTACTGTAGCTTCTCAAATGGGAAGTTGAATCTGCCAAATGCCATAAGGTTATACCTTTTCACAATCAATTCTTTGGAGACGTTATTAACTACGGAGTTAACAGTCTTGTAGGCATTATGTTTGGAAAGAAGTACATTACCAGGCTAAACATTAACCTGTCCATCAAAAAAACTATTGCTGGGCAAAGAATCGGCTGTTATGCAAACTGAAGACATTCATTTCAGTTTGACAGTGATGAGATGTTCCCCATGCAGTACTTTTTTTTTCCAGCCACTTCTTGATCCTTCTTGAATGATCTTGTCTGAAGCCAGTTTTGCCCCTTTGGGAAGCTATGCAAAATGTATTATCTAGTGCAGCAATAACTTTATGCATAAGGCTTTATTTGTTTGGTTAGTTTTTAAATAATTGCATGCAAAGGTAGTAATGACAGCTGGAACTTTTTCCAGAAAAAGAGCAAAAATTATTTTCCCTAATTAATTTTTCCATATCTGTACAAAAGTATTTGATGTGTCCATAGAAGCAGGTTATGATATGGAAATACAAGTTTTGCTATATATTATTACTGTGTTGCATCATAGAGTTAGAATAATTTACAGTTTGTTGTCAGATTACCAGTTCATTAAGTTAGTGGGTTTTTTTTTACAAGATGTGACAATTTTACTAATTGTTTTAATAAGATAATATGTTTTCAAGGACAAAATCCATGTAACATCATGATCACTCATTAGAAATAATGTGTGTAGTGAGAGCTAGGACCAAACATTTTAAAGGCAGATCTCTTAAAGTCAAGCATCAATTGTCCAGAAGGAAAAATATTTTTTAAGATATTCTATCAAATCAAAGTGATGTTCCACTAAATATGAAAAAATCACATTTAATAATTAGCCATTGGCTCAGATAAGTAAACGATTTTCATCCAGATTTGCAAATCTTTCTTTTCCTTAGAACAAATTTTAACTTAGTGTTTCTAGATACTGATATAACCTCTGTTTATTCAAAGATAAAATTTTAAACAGGGATAATTCTGTATTTGCAGTTTCATCCAAATAATATTCTATAACCCCTGTCCCCCCACTCTGTATCTCATCTGTGTATCCTGAGAAGCAGATTTATTCAGTTTAAACCATAGTTATGTTACAAAGCATTGAAATAAAAATATCCTTCTGATATTCTGTATAGCTTTTTAGTCTGTTTTTGTTGCCTAAATCTTTCTATAGGTTTAAAAGTTGCTTCTGCTTTTTCTACAGCAGTCTGAAAATTGTAACACACCTTATGCATTGAAATGATTACTGGAAGATATAATTATGTCTATATATTTATCCCTCTAAAAGCAGCAGTGGTAGTGGGTTTATAATAATTATTTGCCCATTACAACTGTTTTTGTCTTGGAAACAATGTTTTCCGAGTTTGTAAGAATCTTTAAAATATCATCTTTAAAGTGCTACTCTAACAAATTAACCCAAGTTTGCTACTGAACAAAGAATAATGTTGAGTCTTTATGATGTTTCTTTCATTCACGTGATGGCTGTAGTTTAAGCATTTTAACAACAGCATTAAAACTTACTTGAATTTGCTGGTAATAGAATTAGGTCTTTTTTTTTTCTTCAAATACTGCATGCATGGCTCCAGATTACTTTTCAAAGGCAATAATGAAAATTTAGAATTGTTTTGCTTTAACTGTGAGTTTTCATCACCTTTTACAGTTCTTACCTTTCTGGAGGCATCAGCAAAGGGTTCCAAGTTCCCAATATGAGTCAAACAAGCTTCATAGTTTGTGAGGGCAAGATTGATCAGCAGTGATGACCTCTGTTAGTCCCTGTTGAACTTGTTAATTGATGCTACCAAACAATTTTATGCCAGAGAAGATGCTGTGTTCTGGGACAGGTGCCTTTCAGTGGGTCCTGTTGACAGGACCAGAGGAAATGGTTCACACTGAAACACAGGAGGTTCCCTCTGAATATCAGGAAACACTTTTTTCACTGTAAGGGTGACCAACCACAGGTTACCCAGGGAGGTGGTGGAATAGAAATATTCAGAAGCCATTTGAGCAGGGTTCTGGGAAATGGTGTAGGTTTTCCTGCTTAATCAGGGAGGGGTTGGACCAGATGAGAAGACCCTTCCACCCTCAACCCTTCTGTGATTCTGTGATCGTCTTGCAGTTGGGCACAGATTGAACTTGGGTACATGACTTTTCAGACCTTTACCTAGGAAGATGCATATAAAGTGAGACAAAGTTAATTTCATTATTTCTTTTGTGTTACAATTCAATCGGACTGTGGTTTGACATGATGTTTTATCAGCTTTGATTATATATTATTCAAGGCACTCTCTGCCATTATTTAGTTTTTGGGGTTTTTTCTCCCTTTTATCGTTCAGGTAAATATCAGCTGTCTCCAACAGTGAACATGCCCCAAGATGACACTGTCATTATTGAAGATGACAGGCTGTCGGTCCTTCCTCCTCATCTTTCTGACCAGTCGTCGTCCAGTTCCCATGACGATGTTGGGTTTGGCACTGTAGATGCTGGTGGATGGGCTAAAGCTGCAATTAATGAGTCAACAGACTGGTAAGAGCACGGTTTAGTGGAAGGAAAAGAGAGACGACTGCAGTTCTGTCTTTTCCTTCAGTTTAATTTTTGGCTACTGCTAATATTAATTTAATTTTTTTCCTCCCTATCACATGTAGATTTCACTATTTTCAAACTGGTAATTGTCCCTGTTTCAGGAGGACATCTGTACAGATCGTGTGTTGGGCTTTATACTTCTGGTGGCAGTTTTGTGCTCTGTCAAAGCACATTTGTGGAAATGTTACTAATTGTTATTAAGATCAAATCAGTATATAGCTGTGTTAATTTGATGATTTAATATTAATTTAGTTGTCAACTGAGCTAGCTTTTGTAAAAAAGCCTGCAAAATTTAGATGAGTTTATGAAAGAATGATTCCAATTGGAAATTTTAATGTATAAACTTCACTGTAAATATTTTTAATTCTATAAAGCAAAGATTTTATTTTTTTATTCCGCTACATATTTAGGAGCCTTTCAATACCTCCTATAGTTTCTTGATTTTCCTAATAATCTACAGTAACTTTAAAATCTGCTCAGCAGTCAAGGCAGCTCTTTGTTTTGCCTTAGTGTTAATGCTTGTGCAACAAGAACTAGTGAAGTTTTCTTTATTATGCATGAAGAAATCCCTTTCATCTCAATATGGTAACTGCCACGCAAAGGCAGGGTACTGTAATATCTCTCCATTTAGAAAAATGGAAAGTAATAGTTCCACATTTAAAACCAAGGAAAATAACTTTATTTTATATAATTGTTGTGAATCATACGTTGACTCTCAAATTACTTTATTACATTTTTTAGAGTCTTAGAGAGCCTTAATGATAAATGTGTTGAGCTCCGTTACTGACTCTCTTAGCTTCCTGGCAAAGAAATACTGTTCCTTGCTTAATAAGTACAGTTAATACAGATCTAAGATTTAATTTACAAGTCCTGTAATTATCTATAGTAATAGCAAAATAAAAGCACCCCCCTATACGCTGCCACTTCTTGAAGCTAGATAATTACCACAAATGGTGTGAAGTATATGAATTTTCTTATTTCTTGAGCCTGTTACGAATGTGTGAGCAATATCTTCATAAAACAGCAATAGCACCTGCCAGCTGATATGCACCTGTCAGCTTCATCATTGCTTTATATTATTTGATGTCATTTTATGTCCAGGATTTGAGTTCTTTATTTTAAGCACTATTTTAATGATTGTATAAAAAGGTAATTTTTTTTATCCTTATTTCCTTTTTGTTTTTTTCTAAGCGTTGCAGCTCTCCTCCTGGACAAGTCACACCTGTAATTTGGGCCCTTAAAAAAATCCATCTGTCTTTTGTAAAAGCTTTTAGATCTGAGAATCTCAGACGTTTAAATAGAATAGTACTCAGGGCTGCACATAATAGCTTATTGCTGAGGGAATTTTTTTAGACGAATATGAGCAAAACTCTACAGCATCAAGTAAGAGCCTATTTGAAACCTGCAGATGCTTTTACATTTACTTCTGCAGCGTTTCTCACTATTCATAATCTTCTTTGAAAATGAAAGTAAGAGTAAAGAAAATAGGGATTAGCTATTGTGGAACTGATCACGCTCAAAACCTTTAAATGTGTGTATGAGGAACTGTAAAGGTCTTCAGGTACAATTGCACTTAGAAGAGTAGACCAGTGCAGCACCTCACTATCTAATGTATTCTATTTGTAAAAAAGTAAACAGCAGTAGAATTAGATTGTTGCATTAATTTCCTGTTGCTAATGGATGAGGGAAGACTTGTAAAATGAAGGTGCATTGTATGATTTTGCTGGAAGGCACAAAGGGTGAAACTAAGAATATGGATGAAGGGTTATCCAAACAAGAATGGCAGCTGTTCTGAATCACAGAAGAAAATGTAAGCTTTTCCAGCCTCACAATATCTCCCTAATCCTTGATGAAAATGTTATGAAAACAAAGGGGCAATAAGACAGGATTAATAAGTGGAATTTTAATAACATCGAGGGTCAGAAGACGGTTACATTCTTTTAAGGATCAGCTGTCATTCCAGAAATCTTATTTGTTAAGTATGCTAGAGTATAGTAAATTACATTTGGCATTGCTTAATGACTTGCACTAAATTCACCTTCTGTCTTTTATTAATGTAGTTGAAAAATATTAAAATGAGGCATTTTTCAGGACATTAGTTCCTGCTCTGTGCTCACTGGGTTTTCCAGTTGTGGATCTTCATGGGAACTTTGAGTACTTTGAGTACATGCATTCAACTCCTGTCATCTGCTCCTTCTTTAATTAGTAAAACACACTGTGGGTCATTAATAATAGAAATAAACCAGGACCTGAAAACTGATGGCTCTACGTAGGGCTCAGCTATTTATACTGTAAAAAGGCAATAGATGTTGTGATGTCAGAGAACAAATAATTTTTGGTGCTAAGTACCTTTACTATGCAGAATACTATGCAAACACTAATAATCTCCCTAATAAGTGTGTGGAAGGGAGGGGTGTGATAAGGGCCGATAAGGGAAACAGAGAGGAAGTCCCTAAAGGCAGCGTCAGTGGAAACACTGGGATCCAGTCTCCAGAATTCCTGGTCACTGACGCAGTGTCCAGACCCCACTGCTCTCCCTGGGACCTGTGGTGCCCTTTTTGATTTTTATTTAACTTTAGAATTCTAGTCTGTTCTCAGGACTTCAAGTTGAGTATATATATGTGCATGCTGTATTTACATGAAAATGATATTCAGCTTTATGAGAAGCTTTATACATATATATGGATCAAAGCAAGCTCTTATGAAAAAAGAGGAGCATACAGCCAAAACAAATAGTTTTAGAAATTCACCCTTTTTGAAGAAAGTGTCACAGGATACATTTTAGTCGGTAAGATGAAGCTGGTCATCTTTAACTAACGTGAGCTGTGTTAACAGATGTTACTAGAGAAAATTCTCACTTAGTAAAACCACATTTTTCTGGCCTTCAGAGACAGGGCTGACTAGCAGTGAGCCAGAAACTTCTGTGTGGCCTTGGGAAAGTCATTTATGATCTGATTATGAAAGGTGTTGAAACCCTGTAAGTTCAGTTGAGTCACTCTGAGGACGTTTTCAGACTGAGGTGATTCTTATTCAGCTATGTGTTGCGCTGCTGAAAATGCTAGAAGTCTATATTGGCATTGTCTATTTTATCTTTCTATCATGTGGAGATAATTTTTTCCCCCTATTTTGTGGGAGTGAATGTGAGGACTAAATAGTTATTTTTGACTTTGGGCTCTGATTCATCAGAGCTTTTAAGCATATGCTTCAGAACGGTGCTAAATTGTGCAGACATCTCTGGAATAGTTGCAGTAATTAAATGTAAAACATTATGAGCCTGAGCCAGAAACATTAAAGTCAAAAGGCACTTGACATTGACTTTATTCGTATAAGCTCTGATCCTGCTCTCACTTAAGCCTGTCACATGCACATATCTTATTATTTGAATCTGCCACAACTAGACTGAATTTCTCCGAGGCTGCCTGGTGATGCGGATAACAATTTTCATCCTTCATAGTACTTGATGCCTTTGGACACTTTTCCTTGCTTCTCTTCACTGTTGTGCCTAATACCCAAGTATTTCTTGATCAAATATGCTTCTGTAAATTACAGTACGTGACATGCATGGACATGTGCATGTTACAGAATTTAAAAGTATAAGTTGGTTTCCGCAGAAATTCACTAGTTGCCTGTTTCTCATGAGGTGTGATGTGTATTATACTTAGCCTTTAAAATAAAAAATAATTATTTTGAACATATATATGTACATATATGCATGTATGCACACAGTATTTTGAATGTTTTTTTGTCTAGAGATATCAGTGGCAAAATATTTAGCTTGCCTTATCTTGAAGTACAACAACAAAGGGGGTATTTTGAGGGATCTTTTCCCTATAGGATAGATAACAAACATGCAAAATACTATTTTTTCAGTATTTTGTGCTTTTGATTTCTTTTTGTGCCAGCTGAAATACAAATCTACATTCTTTGAGCTTGCCTTCAGGCTCTTTTTAGTACTGTTCCCTTTTCCAGGAGTCAAAAGATCTCCATGTGAATTTCCTTTCATATGATTTATTAGCAATAAGAATTCTTGCAATTGTTTTTAATTATTGTTTTGACCACATATTTTAGCTATGGCAACACATTACAAGTCTAGGGTTTAGCTTGGACACTGAATTTTGCCTGCATTCCTGATTCTGCCAACATTTAACTGGCGTTAATGATTCAGTCTTCATCTTCTGATGAAGCATGGTGAAATGGTGATCCCCACTCACTGAAGATCTGACTCACTCAGCCACAGTTATGCAAGAAACCTGCAGAAAGACCAAAACTCAGCCCAGTTGCCGCCATTTTTGATTTAGCGGTGGAGCCATTGTGGTGAATACTTCCTCTGTATGGAAGTAATGAGTAAAAACAGGTTTGTCTGTTAGAACCAGACAGGAGATGCTGTGAGAAATTTACCAGCAATTTCACATACGGAGAGAAATTTTAACGCAAAAAGTTTAAAGCTCTGTGGGAGTTTAAGGCAGGACAGATTCTATTTATGCTTTACTAAGTATTTTGTGATGAAGAAAAATCTGGTAATTTGCTATCAACTGAATATATTTGTTTCTCATGAAGAAAAAGGAACTGTTTTATTCTGCTCGGATTATTCTTGTGTGGTGGCTGTACATTCTCACAGTGTATGTATAGTACACCGGATATGTGTATCTTTCATTAAAGCTCTTAAGTGAAATTCTTGATACATTTTAACTAGAATTGCTCGATGCAGTAAAAAAAAAAATCCATCGTGTGTGTAACTGACTACTTGTAGTAGTTTATTTAAAATGTGTGCTTTATCACTGGTAGAAGTCACATGCTAAATAAATGCTTTTCTCTACAGAGTGAAAAGTTGTGTGATCTTGATAAATGTTCGCATGATTTTTTTCCCTTCCTACAGCACTCTTAGTCCAGATGTTGATCCAGTGCTTGCCTTCCAGCGAGAGGGTTTTGGACGCCAGAGCATGTCAGAAAAGCGTACAAAGCAATTTTCAGATGCCAGTCAGTTGGAGTTTGTTAAAACACGAAAATCCAAAAGCATGGATCTAGGTAGTGAGTGATATTTTTTCAATTGTTTTATTTGAAACTGATTTTCATGTTGTAAGTATATAGATTTTGTAATTCAAAACACATTGTTTATGTGCAGTACTACTGCACGTGGTGTCTACTGGTGGGAAGTAAAGTATTCGTAATGTGACTGGCCAAGTGGCCTGTGTATTGTTTGTAACTATTTGTAAATATCCATACATTTAAATACTGTAGCCCTCTTCATATATGGTTATACATAAGCATTGAGAGTATTTATTAAAATGGATGGGAAAAGTGCATTTACCAATCCGCATACAACAACCACTTAAAATGATCACGCCATGTTCTGAGTAAGCAGGATTATTTTCAGTTCATTATTATAATGCAATTACCCTTAAAGATCCTGCGTAGTCTCTTGTTTTGTAGATGGATTTTGATTAAGATACTAAAGATGCATATATTTTTTAAGAGTTCATTCAGAATTAGAAAATGAGGCTAACATGACATCTGTTTGAGACCCAAGCTTTAATATTTATATCCGAAACCCTAAAAAGTAGCAGCAGCTAAGACAGGAAATTGACTATAATAATTTTAATTGATAAAATGAGTGATAATAAGTAATCACTAACAAGCCCATCTATTTATCTGCCATTGAATTTAGATTCTGAAGTGCAGACTCTAGTAACATTAAACAGTGAGTTTTGACTGTTTCAACACACAAAATTCCCTACTCAGAATAATAAAATTAAATACAATTCACTCCTTTACAATAATTGTGAATATCTTAACTACAATCCCTATTTCACCACCTTCCTCAGGGGACAGTCAGGTTGGTGGTATTGACTTGTCTTGACTAGTTGTGATGTGCTAACGTGTAAATAACATATTGTACCGGCCTGTGATGTGAACATGACTGACATTGCATGAAGGTTACTAGTTTGCTGCCATTTCTACCCAGAATGTTTGCTTACTGTTGCAGTTTATTTGCATGAAGTGTGACATTGCTAAGGTCCCCTAACTTGGGAAAAAACCCCAACCAAACTCAAAAACCCACAACAAAAAGCAAACCAGAAGGAATGTTGGATGCATGTGGGGCATGGGCACTAACTGGGCTAACCAATATACATTTACCTTTTAACAGTAGCTGACGAGACTAAGCTCAGTACAATGGATGACCAGAAAACAGGTAAGAATTGACAGTAAGGCTGTTGCTATAGAAACCTTGGTCAAAGCAGCTTACCACAATTACAGAACTGCCAGTCAAATTGCATGAAAACATGAATATTCCAGTACTTGCATGGCTGCTTTCTATTGTTGTGAATAATCAAGTCATACAGAAAAAGAAAATTCTCTATAGAGATAAGGATCTAGGGTAGTATATTCAACCAGGTCATGCGTGTGACTGTGGGTAGACACCTGTTTCTACACTTTGAACTCATAAATATTCACAGCTGTTTGGATTTTTTTTTTTGTCCTTTCAAAAAATCTTGGAAAATCTCCTAGGTTCAAACTCTAATGTAGAGAGAGATGATGTGGAAGAGTTGAATGTTTGGCTATTACAGTGCTAACACAGTGCTTGGAAATAATTATTTTAATTAGAAAACTGCTACCTTTGCCTTAAGTGGTCATCAGATACATGTTGTGAGTGGAGTTGAAGATTATTAGTGCAAGTTGATTTGCCTTTGGAGCTGAAACCCGAGCGTCGTAACAGAACAAAAGAATATGTAAATAGAATCTTTTCCACATACCGTCGATTGTTATGTTTCACACAATGATAATGAGAAATAGCTTTCAAAGCATTTTTTTTATTAGTAATTAAAATAATGCACCAACTGCAATTATGAACCTTTATGATTTATTAATATAAGTTAGCTTTTGACCTTTGGAATGCTATTTTAATTAGACTAGATCCAGAGGACACCATAACATTACTTAGCTCTAATTAGGAACAATTCACCTTTGTAACCCGAAAATATTATTTATTTTAGCATGATTTGGGGAGTAGGGCATTCCATACAGAATTTTAAATTAATAATTCACAACTGCATCTCTGTTTAACCACACTTTACTACATGAGTAGGAATATTGAAAAGCTGTAAGCAATCAAGTGATAAAATTATAATTTTTATTTAAACAGTTAAAACTTCTAGCTCTTCAAATGTCGCAGAATATGGCCACAGACTTTGCAGCTTTACAAATAGAAGATGAGATCATAAAATTAAAATGTATGAATGTTTTGAAGGATTAAAGCAACCAGAGTGTGAGCGTATGAATGGTGTTAATGGTTGCAGTAAGAATCAGTGCTTAGGAACTGTCTTCACCCCTGAGCATTATTCACGTAAGGAGATACAGATCAAACTCAAAATTCCTGTAAATTATTTTTCATTTTCTTATTAGTCTGCCTATTTGAATGGGATGTGATTAGAATGGCATGAAACCTTTGTGTTATAGTAAAACATGATGCTTATTTTTTAAAAGTGCATAGTGGGTGTGGTGGTATCAATAGAGAGTTGTATCAATTGGGTGCAGTTTTTCTGTCTGTGTAGCACCTGGATTAAATTCCCCAAAAGAGACAAGTCAGACAATGTGAGTGAAAGAGCATGACCGTAACCATCTGGACTAAGCAGTTACATATTTTGTACGCAGCAAGCTCAGTGGCTGGAAAAAAGGAAAAACACCTTTTACTGTACTTTTATTTTATTTATCTTGCATGCTTTTAACCGGTTTTTCTATATAAACACTGGATTTCTCGCATTACTGAAGATGGATGTGATTGTTAAACAAGCCACTTACTGTAGTTTGGCTTAAAAATTGTCTGGTTCTAAGAAGAAAAAAAAATGCTTCAAATGTGTGGTGAACTATGTTTTAATGAACTTTAGAAGCCAGAAAAAGTCATCATATATTTACTTTAGAGAAAATAAAAACAAACTCTGTTACAGTCAAAGTTGGACTTAATAGTATTGGCTGAAAGGGAAAGTGTAGAACTCACCAGCTCTCGTTACTATAATAGATTTTTAATTATTTTCCTTTCTATAGTTCACTTGAAGTGCCTAATCCTTGCAATGTTTACAGTTCATCCTAGAGGTTAGAAGTATATTCAGTAGCAATTGAGCATGGCTCATTTATTGAGTCCCAGGCATGCTGCAGTTCTCAATGGTTATTTTTCCATGTACACATTGAGAAAATGAAAAAGAAAGAAAAGCAATCAAAGAATATTTAAATTGTTTATTTATCTATTTATCTTTATGCAATGCTTTTAAAATAAACTTTTCCATTTCTATTAAGTGGAACAAGAACTAAACTATATTTGATGCAGTTGCTTGCTCTATCCCTTCCCTTCTCTCCCTAGCCAAAGCATTACTCTTTTAGTGCATGAATTGATCTAGAAATAGAAGAATTTATCAAATCTAATGGAGCAGATGTTAGTAGACTCAGTGCTTATGTCCTTTACAAAAGCGTTTAGAAAGTAGACTTTGTGCCTTTGCAAAACTGGTTCAATAAAATCAAAGGAAATTTTTGGCATTAGTTGCTGGTAGCATTCAACCTGAGAGTTAATAAAAATAATGTTTCAGAAAGAAACAAAATCGTAATTTGAAAACATTTAAAAGAAAGTACTGACAAAATATTTACTTTGTAGCCTTTAAAATTAGTCACAAAAGGAACCATCATATATCCTCTGACACCCTGGGTTTTGCCTTTGCAAATCACCCAGGCAGATTTGTGGCACTGTATAAAAACTTAACGAAAGGGGAGAGAAGTGGAAGCACAACAAGTTGTTGAAACATTGTCAGCACAACGGAAAAACAAAGGGCTTGGGGCAGGTAGCAACACGTGGGCTACATGTGCTCTATGCACATTAAACATCTCGCTGCATCTGTTTGCACTGTGAATTTACATGGTGTGAGGTGTGTCAGTGCCATGTGAGAGAAGATGCACATGCTGCCACCACAGTCATGAGTGAGCCAAGACTAGTTGCATGGCTGGGAGGGCAAGGCTTGGCTGATGTCCCCAGGGGCTGACCAGCGGGGACCATAGGGACTACTGATGCACAAGGGGTGGGCAGTGAGCTGGACTTGGTGGGTGGTGTGAGCATGTTCCAAGTGAGATGGATGGGGATGCCTGGCATGTAGAGTAGAGCTGTGTGGCTGAGCATGTAAGCAGAGCGTGCAGGGAGGCTGCACACATGTTGGCAGTCACACTAGAAGGACCGCTGTGGTACAGAGGGATGAATCTACCTCAAAGCATATTTGTTAAGAAAATTGTTTGAAAGAAAAAATTTGATAAACTTCAAATTTTAAAAGCGATAAAAGAAGCCCTTTCATCCCTCAGTCTTATGAGGATGCCTTAGGTAGATGTGCCTTTTTCTCTACTTTTTTTCTACTTTAAATTCTGGTGTCAAAATAGAACTAGAATTCATTCTAAGCAGATAACATTTCTGATGATTACCACCAGCGCTGTAAAGGCTGGGAGAAAATGCTGACATTTTTGTATTTAGAAAACAAGGTTTTGATGTGACTCATAAATTTTAAACAGAATCCATTTTAAAGAAAGTTTGCTGTTTCTCACCAGATTATGGATAAACAACTCACTTTCTGGACAGTGAATTCAAGTAATAAATTTTGAACTCCCTCAGTTTACAGGGAGGTTTAACTGTATATTTTGAAAATAGTAGACTTGCCATGAAGTGGGCATAGAAGATAGTGAAGGTATTAAAATATACATAGGATTATGAGCACAGTTCTTAAATTGCTTGCGAAAGGACATTTCCCTCTTTCAGATTCAGCAACCTGTCCACATTTGTGTTCATGGCCACCCAAGTTCAATAAATATTCCTATAATTTCTGTAATATATTATTAGTTTTACAGTACTCCAGGAACATTAGGTCATATCCCATCTAGCTTTTCCTTTGGGAAAGCACGATTTACATAAATACAGTTCTCAGAAAGATCTGTATTGGGTGGCAGGAAATGGAGGGTTTTTTAATGTCCTTTATGAACATAAATGGGCACATAAATGCCTTCTTTATAATTACTGTTTACAAAAAGAGCCACTCGGTAATTAGGAAAAGATATATGAGCATTTAATTTCAAGGTTGCAAAGCAGAATCTGGAATAAGGAAGTTTACAGTAAGTTGCCGTGTAAGAGGATACCCTTTCCTTTTGTATATGGAACGAAATCTGTCAAACAGCTGGTTTATATATGACAGTCCCATTTCCTCTTTTTTTCCTTCAAAACATTGCACTCATTTTTCCTTTCTCATGGACTGTTTTTAACATAGTAGGATCTCGAAAAGCAAAACCCCAAAATCTCATTTCTTGTGTACTGCAGGCAGCAGTGGAGGAATAGCATGTTCTGGCATATGCTAGAAAGTGAACAATTTTAAAGGACACTGTCTAAATTGGAGTTCCCTTACTTGGTAGAGAGAGTGTTACGTAACAATACTTGCCTTAGACTTCAGCCCATGTTCAGAAGTCTGGTGAACCTGGACTGCAGCTTGTTTGCGCAGCTGGGAAGCTGTCCAGCCTCCCATGTCCCTGCCGACTGCACTTGCTCATCCCCGCAGCTGCGCTGTACCCCCATCCATCCTCCTGACCCTTGGCCCTCCAACAACTATGGGCTGTGAGGGAGGCTGGCTTTTTCTGGGAGATGTGAGTTCACCAAGATAAAATTTCTCATTTGCTGGGGCAGTTTTAATTCAGGCTGAGGATCCAAACAGCAGGACTCCAGACTGCTGGGGGAAGGAACCACACTGCAGGAATGTGTTAAGCTGTGAAAGAGGATTTTGGTTTTGTTTCTACTTACAAGCTCATCGATAGGGCAGCTGAAGTGGAATAGTTAGAAAGCTCCTGTTTGAATTTATTTGATTTGGGGATTTAAATTTAATGTAATTGCTCCAACTTTTGATAGCCAAGTAGAAATGAAAGCGTTTGTTGCCTTGCCCCATCTCATACCAAGTTAGCAAATATGGAGAACATGGCTGTTCTGCATCCCTTCTGTAGAACCAGCAACCCCCTTTCTCCCCACCCAGTGCTGAATAGTGAAAGGAGCTGGTTTTAGCAGCATAATAGCAGTTTTCCTCCATGTAAGGTAACTTCACATTTCATTGTTAAAGAACTGTGTCTTTACCAAAGCCGGGATCAACTCCACAGTTTTCTATTACTCTGAAATACCTTTAAAAAAGATATTTTTCCTTTATTGCATTATTCTTACCAGACCTTGCTTACAAAGGTATTCATTGGTTGGTATTCCTGAGGACTTGTTTTTGGCTTTGGCTCTAAGTGCTGGCTGGCTTTGAAATTTATCTTCCCATGCCTCTGTCAGATGAGGATATTGATGTCTTTGGTGGTGCAGCCCACCACCTGGGACTTCTGGGGTGCCACAACACCCTTTTCTATTCTGCTCCCTTTGGGTAGAGAAAAAGTGGGTTTCCATGTTGTAGACAAGGAAGACTCTGGTGGTGTAACTTCAGGAAATGTTGGTATGATGATGGTGATGATGTCCCACCTCATCTTTCTCTACAGCCACAAATCTGGCCAAGGCTATACTGCACTTTGAATAAAATAACTTCAACTAAATGAAGTATTCCTCCCCTAAAAAACCCCCAAACAATCTCTCCTGGTTTTAAAAATAATATGAAGTGTAATTGTGCAACACTCTGCTGATTTCTACTGAGCGCATGTATCTAAAACCAGAGGCTAGACATTTGTTCTACAAACCCAAGATGATAGTCCGGGTGGGAAATGCTCTTGCAGAATCCTGTCTGGGGCTTTCTTGGCACACCCCTGGACATGCTGTAGCAATAAGAGGTGCCCTCAGCCCCGGCTGTAGTGCTGCCTAGACATCAAACAGGTGACTGCCAGCAATGCGTTTCTTTTCCAGCTGGGTAACTGGTATTGCCTGACTAATTGGGTCCTTTCCACGGCTTATTTTTAAGCAAGTTCACAAATCCCAGCAAGTCAACTGATACTTGTCAGAAGCATTTCATTATGGAATTGTTAGCAATTTGATGCAAGCCTTTAAAACTTGATTAAAAGCAAGCAGCATGTTCCTTGAAGGCAGAAGTCAGGCTACTTCGCAAGACTGTTACTGTAAACACAATAGGACTCATGCCCATAATCTGCTCTCTGTTCATCACTTGCTAGTACAGATGTAATATTATGTTCAAAACAAAAATAATGAGTAGGTTTTTTTGATGCCATTAGATATGTATCTCTGCTGCTGCTGCTTTTTCTTTTTTTTTAATGAGATGTTTTTAAAGCCCCATGATTACTTTATCATTCAGATTGTTAAAATAATAGTAATGGATGTTGGTCTCTCTTCACTGATTTGAAAAGCCAGACATTGCTAACATTGTCGGTTTCGTTGACTATGACTTGACATACTTATTCACTTCTGAGACCAACAAATCTGGAGAAAATTCCCTACAGATTATTGAGAGATGATGTGAATAATGTTAAGTGTGTCCCCACAGACTTTCAGGATGGATATGCATAATCAAGCATGCAGTTCTCAATACTAATTCTAATTACTTTTTTTTTCTTCCCCTAACTCACTAAGGTTCCCCAACCAGAGATGTGGGGCCTTCATTAGGTTTGAAGAAATCCAGCTCATTAGAAAGTCTGCAGACAGCCGTCGCGGAGGTGACTCTGAACGGTGATATTCCTTTCCACCGCCCACGCCCACGAATTATCCGAGGACGAGGTTGCAATGAAAGCTTCAGAGCTGCCATAGACAAATCATATGATAAACCTGTAGCAGATGATGATGATGAAGGCATGGAAACTTGTAAGTAAACTATTGCTTACAATATGGATTAATTCCTTTAGGAAGCCATTGAAAGTAACAGAAGATAATTTTAGAATTTTGAAATAATGTAACTAACTTCTCTTCATGATTTTTTTCAGCCTTTTTTCCCTTCATATGCATTAACAGATTGCAACACTCTGCAGCTTCCTTCCTTTCTGAAATAAGGAAATAAGATTATTAGGAGTGTGTTTACTTAAATTACTATGAAAATTTTCAGTAAGACAGCTAATTAATTTACTGATGTAAATTAGAAAAAAATTATGCAGAAAGACAAAACCCACTGAATTTATGTTTCAAAAATATGTTCATCTAACTTTGAAAGACTACATTTTAGTGTCTGGGGGAAAAAAAGAAATCACTGTCCTTTAATTAGAGTGAGTAAGGCTTGGCAGATCTAATAAAATATAAAGTTAATGATCAGCTATTACCCACCCTAATGGGCATTCATTTACATTTTCAGTTCTTTAACCCGAAGTATGACCCAACATGTGGAGAATGTCATTAACATAAAAGAATCACTTCAAAGCTAACCTTATCATTATTGAACTATGTAAGAATGGGCTGGTAAAATGACAACTTGTATTGAATGAAAATAGTATGAATGGTAAATTACCTCAATCAGAGGTTGTATTAAAATCATTGAATTTTCAACCTTCATGTTGTACTACTTTCAACCTGTCTCACACCAGCAGCTTTTTTTTTTCTATTTAATCAAACTCCAGCTAGTTAGAAGTTATGAATGAAGATGGTGGTGGGAAGGTTGAAGCAGTAAAATATTGAGCCTGAATGCTAACAGAAAAATCTCGAAAGGAGATTTTTCACTCTCCATTTTTAAAAAAAAGAATTTCAGTTTCAGAAAGTCTGTTTCATAAGCGTCATTTCATAATATTCTTTTATGAGCTACTTGTGTAATCACTCTTTTATCTTTTTTTTAAAACTCTGCTTTTTTGGTTTTACTTTTTTTTTTTTTTCAAAGTCTGCCTGTTTCTAAAAGTGTTCTGAGACTGAAAGGGAGGTCATTTTGCCAGTCACTTTTCTCAAAGGTAGTTACGGATGGAATTAATTCTGCTTTGCTTTTCCAGTACCTAGCAATTTCATGCAGCAGTGAGGCTAAATGCTGGTCTGGTGCTGCTGGCTGTCAATCTATTTCTGGCCAGTAGAAGAATAGGTATGGGAAAACATGTCGTGATTCTGATCACTATCCCCGACTGCATGCCTACGGTCTTTTGGGACATAAGATCATGCTTTTCTAAAAGGGCCTTGCTTGGTGTGAGCCCTATTGATAGTAATATCCTTTTCTGAGGCATCAGATATCCAAGGCTTATCCAGAAGTTACAGCTGCTTTAATTTCATTTGATAAAAAATATAGCAAAGCTGTTGTCATGAAACACTTTCTAGGTGACTATACACTTATGAGATTACGGTGGCAGCTTTTGAGCTTGTTAATGCAATGCGTAGAGAGCAGCAAGTTTTTGATGACCTTTGTATCCTTTCATGGAAGTAGCAGAAACCAGACAAAGCTTTCTGGCTGAAACTGAAATGCCTGAGAGCGAGTCTTTGCCCTTGTCTCTGCATGGCTGAAGTTGACTAGCACTGGTGGACCATAGCATCTTGCTTGGGACAGCTGTTCTCAAATCTCACATGGTAAAGAAGGGCTGAGCAAAGTGCAACTAAGCTATGTGCATAGAATTACGCATTCTGTTGAGCTACTTGTGTTTTAATAGCTTCCTCATATTATAATAAAACATCTTAAGAAGTTCTCCAGAAATGTGCTGTGCCAGCTTCATAGAAGCTGATGACTAGCAAAGCAAATACAGAAAGTTGGTTGGACAGAATTGGATCCTCAAGGTCTTCCCCTTCTCATGGCAACCATAGGAGCTTAAGAGCTGGCCCAGCTACATGTTGCCTAGGACCAGCACAGAACAGTAGGTCTTCAGGTCTGTTTTTCTAAGAACGTGGCTGTATCTGTGTTAAAGCTGAAAGCAACTGCAGTCTGCTCTACTTTGTGTAAATTATATGTGGCCTCAGGTTCCAGAGAATTTACCAAAGGATGTGTTCAGCTGGACAAAGCCTGGGCACATGCAAATATGTAGAAGTTAATTTAGCAATTTGGTCCTAACATAACTAATGCCTCACTGCTGCCATTACAACATTGCCTAAGTTTTTTTAAATTGTATTTAATTATTCCATAATTGTCTGAAATTAAAATGTGGCTTTCTCTCATTATAAACCCCAGGCAAACATGTTGGTGGTCAATTTGCTGATGCCCTTGAGGTTGGATCCATTTGTCTTACTTGAATTTCTTCCTTTTTCTCCTCCTAGTGTTTCGATGCTAAAACTGCTTCTTTCTTCCAGACAGTGACCCTCTTTGGAGTAGCAAATACTAGCACTGCAGTAAAATGTGTAGAGGAATTACTAACATGTCATCACACCGTATACAAAAGTCATAAAAACACAGGTAGTGCATGTGTCAAGGGGGCTGACTCTCTTCTGAATGTACTTGCTGTCCTTGGAACAATGTGTTATTAAGTAACTAAATGTAGGATGAAAATCAGATAGCAGTGACCAGTTCTGGGACAACATTTTAAAAAGTATTTGAGAA
Source organism: Hypotaenidia okinawae (assembly GCA_027925045.1). Classification (NCBI taxonomy): domain Eukaryota; kingdom Metazoa; phylum Chordata; class Aves; order Gruiformes; family Rallidae; genus Hypotaenidia; species Hypotaenidia okinawae. The sequence continues at coordinate 15,911,001 of BSDF01000002.1, forward strand.
GCTGCATGTGAGTTTTAATGTCAGTAAAGAAGTAACGTTTGTGGAAAGGTGTGGGTGTTCAGCTGTTACAAACCATTTTTCCTGGGGTTTTTTGGGTTTGGTGTTTTGGGGTTTTTTTTGCTCTTAATACTTTAAAATAGCTGACTGGAGGCAAAATGTTTATCTTTAGTGTCTTGAATGAGAACAAGGCATTTGGACTGGGAGAGATCAACAAAGCTTTCTAATCTTTTGCTGAATCTTAATTGCTAGAATCTAGGGCTGTATTAAATATCACAATGAGAGGCCTAGCAGCTTAGTGGCAAAATAGCTTCACATTAAGTAGCTTTGATTCCTCATGTGCATCTTTTCTTTGCATATTATGGCCTAATTAGGAGAATAGCTTCATAATACCTGTTTGCGTAGTTATCCTTAGTACAGTGTGGTTCATGAAATGACACTAGTTTTCAGGTTTAATTGATGTTTAAATTATACACCAATTTAATTTTTTGTCTTCAGCATCCTGACTGGGGAGGCAGGAGGTTGCAGGAAGGGAAAGAAATAACAGCACCAAAACAAATACATTTTCCGTTTTGCAGTAACCTAATGTCATTACTGCAACTTAACAAAAATTAGGAGTTTCATTTGTAGACTGGGCTGGAATTTTAAGTGAGCAGAATTTGCATTTGTTCTAAATGCTAGTAATTAGGTGTAAGTTAATTGCAGAATGACTGTGCTGCATAAAAGTGAAACAAGCTTCTTCGTGTTGAGTCCTTTTAAGAAAACTGGAAATCTGTTTACTGCAGAAGACACGCCAGTGTGACCATCCTAGTTCACAGAGCTCAGCCTAAGCTCCGAAGTTAATTGCAAGCAAACTGTGTATGAAATACAAATATTTATTGCAGCACAAGTGTGGAAGGGAGGCAATATTATCTCCATAGAATATACAAAAAAATAATAAGAGGAAGCGTTGTTATGACAAGTTGTTCAGCAACTCAGTGTAGCACAGTACACTTAATACATATTTAAAATTAATTTAATGTATTGTTACATTAGTATGATGAACAACCATAGGTCAAAATTGATTAATCTTTAATACTCTAGCAGTGAAGTTTCAAGTGAACATTTGACTTCAAACTTATCAGAACTTTAATGCATTTTTTTTTACTAATTATATATGTTTGCAAGTACAGTCTTTTAAATGTCTAGTTGGTTTTAACTGGAACAGATTGTAGCTATAAATTAACATGCAAAAAATTAGCATCTCTATTCCAAAGTGGTTTTCCACTACTTTTCTAATAATGGCTAAATATCATCCTAGACAGTGAATAAGAAACACTGTGATGAAAAAAAGTACAAGTACCAATAGCACAGATCATGCATAGGACAGGATTATTAATTTTCTAAAATACAATCATATTAAACCTGTGCCTACAATTGAGAAGCTGTATCATCTGCTTAACTCTTGGCAGTCCTAAAGACAAGTTAAAATGAAATGCTGAGACTTGTCTTTTTTTTGTCTTTTTTTTTTTTCTTCCTGGTGGTCTGTACTCAGAGTAGTACTTGAGATTTAAAAATAGTTATTGATGTTGAGATTTATCTGACATGGTATGTTTTTCTTGAGTAATGTTTATGTGATCTTCCAGGGTTGGCGAACATTTGTAAAAGTCTTGGGATATTCAGTGAATAATTACTAAGCCTATTGGTCAGGTCTGTGTATTGTAATATTAGTGAATAAACAGTATTTTGCAGTCAGGTATCTGAGAGGGAGAGTGGAGACAGTATCGAATCGCTTTCAGTCAGTGATTTGTAGATGTTTCAGGTTCAGTGAATTACTAGTAAGGTGAATATGAATGATGACTAAGAAAAGCTCGTTTATATTCTGCAGTAGTCTATGAGAAATTTCTAAGGAATTATATGTTTCTGTTGGCTCTAGAAGAGTCATGGAGGTTTAGAAGCAATAATATTGGTAGGAATAATAATAAGTAAATGTATGCTAAGCTAAAATTGATTCTGTTCTGGATGCCATCACCAAGCAACTGGAAGAGAAGAAGGTCATGAGGAGTAGTCAGCATGGATTCACCAAGGGAAGATCATGCTCGACCAATCTCATAGCCTTCTATGATCTCATCACTGGCTGGGTGGATGGAGGGAGAGCAGTAGATGTCATCTACCTTGACTTCAGCAAGGCTTTTGATACTGTCTCCCATGACATCCTGATAGCAAAGCTGAGAGAGCATGAGATGGACAGTGAGGTGGGTTGAGAACTGGCTGTCGGACCGAGCCCAGAGGGTCATGATCAGTGGAGCAGAATCTGAATGGAGGCCTGTGACTAGCAGTGTTCCCCAGGGCTCAGTGTTGGGTCCAGTCCTATTTAATATCTTCATTGACGACCTTGATGAGGGAATAGCATCCACCCTCAGCAAGTACGCTGATGATACAAAGCTGGGAGGAGTGGCTGACATGCAGGAACACTGCGCTGCCATCCAGCGAGACCTGGACAGGCTGGAGAGCTGGGCAGGGAGAAACCAGATGAAGTTCAACAAAAGCAAGTGTAGAGTCTTGCACCTGGGGAGGAATAACTGTCAGTATCAGTACAGGCTGGGGGATGACCTGCTGGAGAAGAGCTCAGTGGAGAAGGACCTGGGGGTCCTTGTTGACAACAGGTTGGCTGTGAGTCAGCAGTGTGCCCTGGTGTCTAGGAGGGCCAATGGGATCCTGGGATGCGTCAGGAAGAGTGTGGTCAGCAGGTCAAAGGAGGAGATCCTCCCCCTCTACTCTGCCCTGGTCAGGCCCCACCTGGAGTATTGTGTCCAGTTCTGGGCTCCCTGGTATAAAAACGACAGGGATCTCCTGGAGAGAGTCCAGAGAAGGGCTACAAAGATGCTTAAGGGCCTGGAGCATCTCCCCTACGACAAAAGGCTGAGTGAGCTGGGGCTGTTCAGCCTGGAGAAAAGAAGACTGAGGGGGGACCTAATTAATGTTTATAAATATCTTAAGTATGGGATGCAGGGGAATTGGCCAGCCCCTTTTCAGTGGTCTGTGGAGAAAGGACAAGGGGCAATGGCTGCAAGTTGGAGCACAGGAAGTTCCACACCAACATGCGGAAGAACTTTTTCACAGTGAGGGTGACAGAGCCCTGGGCCAGGCTGCCCAGGGAGGTGGTGGAGTCTCCTTCTTTGGAGATATTCAAGACTCGTCTGGATGCCCATCTGTGCAGTATGAACTAGGGAGCTGCTTTGGCAGGGGGTTGGACCCGATGATCTCTCGAGGTCCCTTCCAACCCCTACGATTCTGTGATTCTGTGATTCCTTTTTTAAGCCATGGACATTTCCAAATCAATGAAGTGCAAAAAATTTTTCTTTTCCATAGACCATGTACATATAAAGCAAAGGTGTATTTTTCAGCTTCTACTGGCAAAAGTGGTTTGGAGCCATTGTATTGATTAGAGATACGGGAGACAGCACAAAGTATGCATCTGTGATCCCAACTGCTGCTTCTTCCTATCTGTTGGAAAACTGGGAGATGGTGTAATCCTACTTATAATGTGATAATACAAAATGTTAGCACTCTTGGAAGGTCACAGCTTCAAAAGGCATGCAGTGTAATTTTTGGACTTTGCTTTAAGTTAAATCAAAGTGGTTGCAGGTTTCTGACCCACGAGCTTGACGTGTTTTCTTTCTTTCTTGCTAAGCTACTCAGGGAGATTTCAGTTTTTTGATGGATTGTTTCTGCTGGTCATTTTTCTTTCAAACTCTCTGAAATACATGTACTTTGTTAAATCTGACTTCAGGTATACTTTAGGATCCTGTGAGTTGGATTAGAAATGGAAAAGAAACATGTTGTCTGCCCATAAAAGACTGTATTTGTTCCACCCAAAATTCTCAGGCTGCCCCATCTCAACCAAGAATAAAACCAAGAATAAAAACCATGGTGCATGACATGCTTTAGACTGCTCCAAAAAATGAAGTAGTGCAACACAACTTACGTTACTTGTGTCAGAGGAAAAAGTCTGTTAGGGCTTGTACTGAGAGTTAACAGTCCTTAATGACTTTCTTATTTTTATGAGACTATTACTAAGAATTTACTGACAGGGCATGCTGTGCTGCTGTTGTTTCTTCTTACAGATATTTCTAAAGCTGTCCTCAACTGATTTAGATACAGAAACAAAATGAACCAATTAACATCACTTTGCTAATCCTCTTTATTAATCCACACATTATTGGCAGTACCCACAAAGTGTGTTTTGCTGAGTGCTTTGCAAAGGTGAATTACTTGCTTTTAGGGGTTTAATAGTACAAATGAACACTCCAGGAAAACCCCATGTGAGCAGATACTGGGTTTTTTTAGATATACAAGTATTTTGTGGTTGTGCATATAGCCAGTTTCAAAAAGTGTTACACAATATAGCAAAAAAGCCTGCTCTTGTTTTTTTGTTCTTACCCACTGATGTTTTTTAATATGGGCTTTTAGTGGAAGAAGACACAGAGGAGAGCTCAAGATCTGGTAGAGAATCTGTGTCCACAGCAAGTGACCAGCCATCCCACTCTTTGGAGAGACAGATGAATGGAAGCCAAGATAAAGGTGACAGAAAAAAGGCTGGAAAGGAAAAGAAGAAAGATCGAGATAAAGAGAAGGATAAAATTAAGGCAAAGAAAGGAATGCTGAAAGGCTTAGGAGACATGTTCAGGTAGGTGTTTTGCTGTCAAACGTAGAAAGAAGTTTCATCTTCTAATTCTTTGTATTGTAACTGTTTGCTAAAGCTATACTTTACTCTGCATACATACACGATATACATAAGCTGTTCTCTCCATTTTTGAGCCTCTGAGTGGTGTCATGAAAGGGAAACAGTTCAGAATGGAAGAGGAGATGGGTGGCAGGCTAAAAGGGCTGATACGGAAAAGTGGTTTTAAGCAGCAAACTGCTTGGTCTTGGAAAAGAGTCTTTGGTGATGTTGAAGTAATGCCTATATTCTTCGACAGATCAAACAATTTTGGGTTTTGTTTTCTTCTTAAACTATGCAATTCCTAATGCAGTACCCAAAGTTTATGTGTTACTAAATGAGTGATTTTCTTTGCTTTACAATTAACACTGTTTAGTATCATGATGCAAAAGACATGAATCAGTTTGAGGCTGAAAAGCAGCATGCTTCTCTCAAGGAATACAGGATAGTAATAAGGTTATGTGCTCTGAGAAGCCATGGTCTGGAGAAAGGGTCAGTGAAAATCCTGAATTTTACCAAGCACTGAGATTTTCTTTAAAGGAGTCATCTCTCCAGCAGACATAAGTGATCTGAAAGTAGCAGACTGCTGAGCGACACCCTGCTGTTCTGGGTAAATTGTGAGACATGACAAACACCTTTGATCACTTCTGGGAAGTGGTGAGAAAGCAAGAAAATCAGTCTTTCTTCTAGCTACCTAGAGTAAATAAATATATATTTAAAAAATAATAATAATATTAAGGTGGTGTTTGTTTTCTTTTCTGTATGCTGTGATTCCTTTTTCAATTTCCAAGTGAGTTACCAGTATTATTTTAGAGATTTACTAATAGTGATTCTGTTCTGAAAGCATGTAAGTAGAACTTCAGTTAACTTTCATCCTTCTTTTAACTTTTACCTTCTTTGTCCTGTAAAACATTAATTGAATTTAGGTTGTAACTGCGTAGGTTCTTGGAAAGTTGTTCTGTGTCTGTGAATCATATTAAAAATCAGTTAATTAGAAAACATTTGTTAATTAGGAAGAAAGTAGTTAGAAAATGTGCTTATAAAACACCAAATATCAGGTTGCTAGACAGCATATGCCATGAAATATCAAAAGACTTGTAGAAGATAGTTCCACACTTCAGATAGGAGGAGAGCCTGGTTGCCTGCAAGTCCCCCCAGGATGCCCTTATCTTCTGGGTGTTTGGCTGCCTAAGTTCAAGCCTGGAGTGGAGGGTTATTCCCCATTTGGGGAGGGTGGAAGGTTAGAGGTACTGACTGGTTCTCTTCAGCAGTCTTTGCCAATTTTATACAGCAGAAACAATAGGTCAATTTGAGGCACATTACACATGATAAATTCTATGGGATTATTGGATACCATGAGTGCTGTCTCATGAGATTGGTCAGAAAATGTTTACAGCATCTAAACTTGGCCAGCTCCTTGGTCCTCAATTTCATCCTGTGTAACATTCCCAGTACCCAGAGGATGTGTGAGACAGGTGCTTCATCCTGTGAGCTTTAGTATGCAGGCAAAGGGCTGACGTGCAAGGAGAGGAGCCTTCATGTTCCAGAAAGTAGGTTTGGTACAGGATTTCTCTCTGCCCTCCAGTCTTAGAGCCTAATGTCTGGTGTTCCCATGAGGCTTTGAAAGCTCTAGATGGAAATGAGTGCGAAAGTGGAAATTACTACCATTTTTAATCAGATGCGCCCAGCTGAAGTAACCCTGTCTGTATGCTCAGTTTAACACTTCTGGAATCTTTAATCTGGAAACAACAGTAATTTGATGGATAAGATGATCTGATGTTCACTTTGTTGTTTGCTCTTCATAACAGTCAATGTTTCCTTGAGGTATTTTTCCCCCTCACTACCTTTTCTGAGTGAACTTTACTTTTCAGTGTTCTCTTAATTAGCGTGAGAGCAGTGCTGTCTGGATACAGTTGACTCCTCCTGGATCTGTAAGTTAGCTTGCACCTTGTCAGCCCACCCAAGAGAGGTGCTCCTGGCAAGAAGGGAAATGCTGATTGAAGGGTTTAATCATTCTGCCTCATTTCTACTCAGTGCTTGATTTGCTTTGTTTACAGACTTCTCAATAATGTTTGAGAGATGGGCTTTGTTATGTCTGCAAGATAAGCTACTACTTCTGCCTATAGCATGCTTTGTTTTTCTGTACATCTGACATATACTGTAGATATCAAGGAATCACTGAAAAAAGTTGTGAAATAGAAAATAATGATGACAGTAACATTTACAATTCAAGCCATGATCAAAGCATAATTGGATGTTTTGGTTCTGTGCAACATTGTGATTTCTTTTGTAGTTCTTTTTTTTCTCCTTTTCCACTTCTTTCTTCCTTTCCAGTTCTCTTCTCTTAAAATAATCTTTCTTCATTAGGTCGTATGGGCAAGAGCACTTGTAGGATGAAAATACTGTTAACTGACACTTTATTCCGATGTCTGTATTTAGTCAAGGGGCTTTTTATTGCCTGTATGCAAACTGGCAGCTCATAAAGTGGAGTCTGTATAACGTATAAAAATAAGTCTCCTTGCCTTCAGTTAAAATCTTAGGATTTGCTATTGGGATCTTCATTAAACTGTTCTGTGAGATGGAAACTCCCACTGGAGAGCCCTTGGTTACATTTATCCTTCAGCATCTAGTCATCATTTCCAAGGAATCGTGGGGTGATTCAGGTAGTGAGTTAAAATCATAAGTAAATCTTTTAAGCATTTTGATTGTTTTACCATTTATATCAAGCACAATAAAGAGGATTCATGTATCCCTGAAGGACAGCCGTAAATTGTGGGGTGCAGCCTGCATGGCTCTGGCAGACGTTAGTTCTAGGTGACCTTTGCTAACACTGGGCTGTGGACAGTCTGAAAGTTCCCCCTTCTCACTGGGAAATACTTCTTTCTGAGCATGTGTGTATTGCTTTATTCAAATTGACATTCAGAACAGAACAGAATCATTTATTTGAATTTGTCATTTGGGTGAGAATTTTCTTTCTTTTCAGGTGAATATAGGGTGAAAGTTAATAGCTTATAAGGGTGCTGAGCAAAAATAAAGATCTACTGAAGGAGATGCAGAGCTTTCACCTGAGTGTGTTTGTTTTGCCAGAAGAGTTGCATCGTTCCCATCCTTATCGTTCAGTAATTTGTGCGCTGTGTCCTATGGCTTTAGTCCCATACCAAAGGAGGCTGTGCAGTTCCTTCCTCTCTATTGCTGGCATTTCGGGGGTGCCTGCATGACCACTGTGAGCTGAGCAAATCATTTCTGGAAAGCTGATAGAGAGTTCTGCTAGTTTCTGCATTTCACTAAGGCAGCTTGAATGGGTGTATGTTTTGACATCAGAATGTTACAAAAACCTGTATGCTTCTCCAAGTGCAATCTAAAATGTGTTTACTCATTTCCGAGCCTGATTTTGTTTAGTTTTAAGTACAGATTCTTCTTCTTGATAAAAATCAACCTGACAAAAACAATCAGTTGGTAAATAAGTCGTTGTAGTGCTGCTTTAAGAGGCTTCACAGGTTCAAACAATGCATCTGTAATTAGTGCTGGTAGGGATACATTATTTTAATGGGCTTCTGTGTTGTGGAATTCTTTGACATTCCTCTCCTGAGAGAGAAGATTGTACATGCCACCTTCTTCTCCCCTCCTACCGCCTTTGTCACATACAGGGTATTTTCATTTATGAAAGTGGGTGCCCTCAGGATGTAAGATAGGGAGATCTGATATTGTTCTTACTTGCAGGCTTTCGGTGATGAAAGGACACTGCTGCAGTGCAGCTGATCACCTAAGATCCCTATACTTTGTTCATGCTTATTCCTGGCATACAAAGTTGAATATAGTTTCTAGATGGGTGACTGGAACTGGTGAATGAGTGGGTGCTGAGGAAATAGAGCGGTAGCTCCACATCTTTCCCCAGCTTTCTCAAGCCATTTATCATGTATAGGAGTACTATCATTGGAGAGTTTTGTGATATAACGATTATGTCCAGCAAGTGATCGGTGTCAGAAAAGGATATATCTGAGGAATAACAGCTTCAAAAGAAACTAGACTATCAAGATTTTGAGAATAAGGAGGAAAAAAAAAGCAGCTTTGGGTTTCCAAAGGGAAGGAGGGAGTAGGAAGGCCAAGCTATCTAGTCATGTTTTCCTGGAAATACTGGAGGGATAGTCAGTGCCTTATAAGAAAAACCTGCTGAAACAAATAGACATTGATATGATCAGAGAAAAGTGGACTTGCAAATACAAATGTTGTGTTTGAGTTTACGTGGGGAACTGCCGTGGAGAATGAAAGATGGGGAATATACACATTGTGCCTTAACCTTGAGTTTAAGCAAGGAAATATCTCTCTTGGTTTTAGAGATTGCTTATGAAATGGATGTAATATAACTTGAAGCAACTGTGGATGAGTATGGTGTATGAAATAAGTGCATTTTCTACTGTAGGAATTAATAACTCAGTCTCACATAAACATAATTTTTCAATGGGAAACATATACACAGTGTGATGAAGCTTGTGCATAGGTGTTTTCAGTACTGGCAGCTGTGTATTTCAAAGTCTGGCCTGTAATGTTGATGAAAATGTAAAGCTGTAATGTATGGTAACTGAACTTTAATTCCTCTCTTAACTGTTGCAGCATACAGGTGGGTAAATCAATGCAGTTGATTGCCAATGCAAATGTAATATTCCCAGATTACCATTAAAATCTTAATCCTAATTAGATTTAACTACATTTAAAATGATTACTGGGAGCTTTGCAGTGTTGTATCTTCCAGTTCTGTGAGAGGAAATAGATAATTTAGTTTGCAACCTTGTTTAGCTGAAATCAGATATACTGCTGCCTCTTTTTTTTTTTTTTTTTTAAACCCCCCACACAGCTGCTTCCAAGGTGGACTGGACATGTCCAGATTCATAAACATACTATTTGTAGCTTTGAATTACACATTTCAACCACGTTAGCCATCTGAGACCTCTGACTGGGCATTTGGGAGAATAACCTTATATGGATTTCTGTTGCTTATTGCATGACTTCTTTGTATTGCCTACCCTGGTTTTCATTTAAGTTTTCTCATCGTAATGTCTGTGAGGAGATGAAAAGCAAATCACAAGGGTTATACCATTGATTTAGTAATTACCTTCTTTCTCTTTCATTTAATAACAACCTTCAGACTTTAAAGCAGGCACATGACAAAAAGGTATCTGAGTTGTGTAAAATACTGTTGAATTATACCCTAATCAGCAGGACTGGCAAATACCTCGAACTTTGTAAAATGAAATCTGTGGCCTGATTTTCATCATTCAGTAGCTTAAGAAGCAGCAATAATGGCATTTTCCTTGGAAGCATGACTAATAGGACTTCGTATTGGTAAATGACACTTACCGCTGTATGGACTTAATAGAAAACATGGGAACAAGCTCCGAAAGTTGGACTTTTTTTTTTTCCTCTTTAATGCTCTGCTTGTGGCACAAAACAATGTAAATCTGAAGCCTTAGAACATAGAGGAGGAGGTTATTGCTTAAACACCTGTCTGTTTTATAATTTCAAACTTGGAAGCTCGTTGCTTGCAAGCTGAATTGCACCTGAATTTGCTAATGCTCATCAGAGAACACTGCCAACAGCTTGCAGGGTTTGAGCTGAGCCTTTCACCAGGAGTGCTGAGCTGGGTCATTGCTCAGGTAAATGGAATCTGGGGCTATTTGTGCATTCTTTTCGGCCTGTCACTACTATGAGCCAGCTGGCACAACTGCCATTAAGTCCACATCTGTTTCATTTTTTCTGCTACCACCTAGAAAACGTGCAACCTGCTACAGTCCTAGTGCCCTGTGTCTAAGTGCAGCACAGTTCTTGTCCTGGCTGGAAGTTGGGTACTGCTAATGGCACCTTCTTTCTTGTGCTGCTCTGGGCTACTTTGTTCTGATCCATTTACAAAGTTTCGTCCAGCCTCTGGGATGCACAGAATCAGAAAAGCCTTTCAAACGAAGTCAGCCATGCAGCAAATTGTCATCTTTGATGCAGCCAATTACCCAGGACTCTTACAAATGTCTTTCAAAGCATTTTCATATTCTTCATTTCCTTCTTTCCAATTAAAAGTAAATAAGGGCCTGACAGAGATAAGCTTGATTGAAAACACCTTTTCTTTTTTGGAAAGGCAAGCCATGCTCTTTCATTCCTCTCCACACTTTCTCGCCTTCCCATTTTCTTCTGCTTGGTGGAATCAGTTGCTTTGGGGAAACACGCCCAGCCAAACACACTGGGTTTTGAGGTGTCACTGGGGCTTGGGCAGTGCTATGGCGGACTCTAATAAAATCTCTCTAAATGGAAGAACTTCATGCAATCTGACAGGGATTTAAGGAACGCAGCATCATTGAGTGGTTAGTAAACGCTGTGACTTTTAAATGAAACACAGAAAGTGGCGGTATGCGATTGTGCAAGGGAGATTGGAAGTGAGAGATTAACATGATCATATGTGGCTTTCTAGTTTGTCGCTCTGACAGAAAGCAGGGCTTTGCTCTATGTGTTCTTAACACTGGATTTTCCCAGAGTAAATCTTGAACTTGTAAATCTGTTGAGGGTATATCATACGGTGGGTTTTTTTGAATTTGAATAGAATCAGAGCTTTTGTTTCTAACATCCAGAAATAAGTGTCAGGATGACCTGTTACTAGAGATAAGTTCATAGTGGCTGCTAACATATTCTCCCAGTATTCTTCCTTTGCTTGTCACTGAGTTAAAATAGAGAACCTTTGACACCTACAGCACCGTCTCTGCCTGCAAAGCAAGTGAGGGAGGCAGGCGGCGTGACAGCTGAGCCCTCCGCCATCCTGCCCGGCATTCTGTGCGCTTCTCTTCCAGGCCTGCCGGATGAATATAGAACACAAGTGTCAAGGATGACACCTACTTTATAATCTCTGCAAAGCAAGCCTTTTCAGAGAAGAATTTGTTGACAGTTCAGAGATTCAAAGTCAATTTCAGTTTTAACTTGTATAGAAATAGGATTTTTTCTTCCACCTGATGTGATAATTGAAGACTAACTAGGCAGTGTGCTAGTCCCTAACAAAGTACGGTAAATAAATACCGTCTTGAGATGTGAAGGATCTGTCAGATGAAAAGCTCTATTAATGACATTTGTTTCATTATCTGCTGGAAATGTTCTTTGGAGATTTAATTTGCTACTGATAGCACCTGTACATTGGTATACATTACAGATGCTGTAGGTTCTGTTTTCAAAGCAGAGTCTTCTTTGAAAATCCGTCTTAAAAACAGAATAGCAATGTTGATTTAGATAAAAATGAATGCAACTTCATATGTTTTTATAGCTGAAGATGACATAGGCTTTTAAGTCATAGGTACTTGAGGTACTTAAGTTGGCAGCTGCAGGACAGCGGATCCCGTTCTAAAAGGCAAAGCTCCAACTCAGTACTGCATTTCACTTCTCAGGAGCTACGATCTGTCTTCGCAGTGTGTTGACAGGCTGGTGCCTCCTGTTAGGATTTCCATGCGTCCTACCATTGTGCAGAGAAATAGTCATTAAAGTCAGAGTTATAAAACACTTCAGTGAAAATGGCAAAATGAGTATAAGCCGGTATGATGTCCAGAATAGAATATACTGGACAGAAATGCTCTGTGGGTCCCCACATTTCCCTTAACCTAGTAAGAATATAGTGGGTATAAGGCATGCCTTTGCACTTCTCTGAATGCAGTAGGACAAGAGTGGGTATAAAGCATTTATTCAGAGGGGTCATTTAGGCTTTTAAGTTGTTGTTTCAGGCAAAAATAAGAGGAAGAAAAATTTTGGAGAAAGAATAAGAGAGAAGGATATCTTAAGAAACACAGTGTCAATGGGGTATACAAAGTAGTATTTTCTCCACTTTGAATTGATGACATCTTTTGGAGGGGAAAAAAATCAGAATTAGGAAGAATTCAGGAGCTACTGAGGAGTGATTTGGCAGGAAGGGATCTCTGCTTGGTTCAGTCCATGCGCACAGCAGTCCAGCTTGAACGTTTCCTCAGCTTGCTGAGTGTCATGCCCAGTTGAGTTTCAGATATCTCCATGGATGGAGACTCAGCAGCTACTCTCACTAGTCTGTTCCAGTGCTTAACCACTCTCCTGGTGAAAAGTATTTGTCCTCGGTAAGAGGAGATAGGAACGAGATACGGTAAATATTCGCCAGTATAAAAAATCTGAATCAGTTGATGTGTACTTATCCTCTTGAAGCAAAAGCATGTGGATGTACAATAAGATTCTCATCCAGAAAGTTTAAATTGTAAAGGATTTTTGTGGTATGTGATTACCTTCAGAGACTTTCTACCCCCGCAGTTCCTTGAATATAGGAAATAATGTGGCTAAGCATGCATTTGTGACTGCGAGCTGGTAAGGAAGAAGTTATCTGCAAAAAGGTTGTTTTTACTGTGCTTCTAAGCATCTTACTCTAAATTGTTTTGAACTGGCAACTGTTAGGATACCAAGCTTGATTGTCTGATATGATGCCTTAGCATATGATATTATCCACTGAGCTTGAAAAGGTGATTGTTTTCTTTCGAACTGGGGAAGCAACAGTCTACAGAAATCTTCCTTTCCACTATTTCACACTACACCAGAAAATGTCATCTGGTTTTCATTAAAAACCTAAAAATTGTGTTGTATTAATTTTGATACTTTTCATTTCATCACAAAGTATAGATATAAAGTAAAACCTCAGCCAGTCACAAAAGAAGGAAGTTTATATTACTTTTGGAGTGGGGGGAGGTATTTTTTTTCCTTACATATCCAGTATATGCTCTAAAGTATAATGTAGAAACATAAAAATATGGTGACATGGAGTTGCAGTGGTTAGGTCTCTGTATCCCAATGCTTTGACAGTGGTCAGTAGTGTCTGCCAAGGGTTGGGTACCAGAACGGGGTAACTGTATAGCAGTTCTTCCCAAATCTGTCTTCCAATCTTTCAGTGATTTGCAGCTCAAGGATTTCATGACATGGTGCCTTTGTGCTCAAATACGAAATAGGGGGTGCGTGTGTATTCTGTTCCGGGCAATTTCTCCTGTTACAGACAAGTTGGAGTATATTTACCTAATTCCAAATACTAGCAACATTTGTACTATATCATATACAAAAATGTCTTTTAGAGACTGTGTAGAATGTCTTTGTACCAAGGAGCTGCTTTTACATTACAAGTGGGAAGACCTGATTGCAGTGCACTGCAGTAGATCTGACTCATTATGTCAGTATTTTATGGCACTCAGGTAAGCATGTTTGCAAAGTAGCAGTAAACCTTTTCAATGTGCAATAACATTTCAGTAGTTAATGTAGTGTTCCACTGCATATTAACTTTTACTGCTTCTGTGCAAACTTACAATAAGCAAGAGTGCAAGAAAAGGCTGAGGATGTTTGTAAAATAGACCCTCCTGGAATGCATTCACTTCATGAACTAGCTTTACAGTGAATGTTTGGGATAGCTGATGATATGGTGAACAGCAAATTTTGAAATGTTTGCTTCTGAAGAAGACAAATTCATAGTTTCTGTGCTTTTTTCCTGGATTTCTTTTTTTTTTAAATGTCAGTCTTGTAGCTCTTAGTTCTAAAAGAAAAAGAAACATAGTATGGGTTCATGGAACCTCTTGGTGGTCTTAGCTATTTTCAATAAATATAATCACATGCTACTGATATTATTGTTTTAAGGGGTTTGTATTATTATACACTGAAAATATGTTGGTAATGCAGTATTGGTAGAGGAATTCTCTGTTAGAAATACCTACTTCAGTTGATAAATTACCTTCTTAGAACTGGCTTTGACAATGGAATCTGCAGAAAGTACGTATGTTTTTTGTGCTTGCAATACAGAAAGCTCTGGGAGTTTGGGAAGTTGCTTTATCTTGCAAGAGGAACTGTTTTCTCATTTAAAAAATGGGATAGTGCCTTTTCCATACTAGTGGGCTTTGATGTCCCAGGGTGTTTCCTGTGTTTTAGAAATACAAAAAATTTGTATGCTAAAACCACACACTATCTACCGCTTCCAGATGCTGCTGTTGAGTTGAGCTTGAAGGTGGATGGATGGTGGATAGATGACTGACAATGTATGTAGATTTCCCTTTTTCTGCTATGCCATTTTAGGTAGCGCTTTGTAAGAAAATATCTAATCAGGAAAAAAGTTTATGGATTAGCTCTAAAAGTTTGGAAAATGAGGATTTAATAACAAAAATGCATATAGGATCTTAGCTGTATCAGCATTTGTGAGTACCACAATAATGAAAGTAATACATTTTTATACCGATTGCAAGTGCTTCTAGCATATTCAACACCAGGTGTGCCAGCAGTATTTAGAATGCAAACTGAATTGCTATTACACTTTTCAACAGCAACATCCCACAAATAAATCTCAAATATTTCACAATGTTTTTATAGATGCTATCTTTGTCTTTAACCCGTAGTGTTAAATTCTGAAATTAAAAGCACAACATGCTGCCACAAGCAGGAGTTTCAGGTGTGGTGTTACAGTTAAATATTTCTTTGTTCTGATGTTGCTGAGCAGGTAATGATACCAACAGTATTATCATCTGTAACTGTTAGAAGTCCTGGTATCATCTGTGGACCTCCAAATAGTTTGCTAATTCTGTTTGCCTTTTATAACTGCAAAAGGAAGAAAATTGCTTGTGTAAGATAAAACGTGAAGACTCAGTGCCATTTTCATTGGTTTCAGTATTTTTTTTAAGTTTTATTTTAGGCTATGTATTCAGAGGCAATATTAAGGTGGCAGTGATAATTGGTGTATACTGTGTGCAACACCAAGCACTAGCAAAGCTGGTCTCATTTGAAGAACATTTCAGGAGCCAGATATCTTTGATGTCAGGACTGGGTTTATTTAAAATGTCATCTGTCTGGGTTTCTAAATAAATGTAGACCCAGTCACTCACTTCTTACAGTGCCTGAGCACATACAAATGAATGCAGAAATGTCAGTGTGTATGAGGCTGGTCCAAGCCTGAGATCTTCTGTCCTAGGACTTACTTGTATGGTGGTTGGAACCAAAAAAACCCCCTCACCTCCCCACAGCTCACATCTGTAATTAGTCCCACGCAAGTCCCAGTTTGTATACCTTTTCAATCTGAAATAAATCTCCACTCCCAGCTTGGCCCTGAAACAATCAACGGTGTAAATCATGATTGATATAGTTATTTCAGCTGCAGTTGCCATGAAGACAGCTCAAGCTCTGACTACTGTCAGCTACGGGATGCCAGGCGTCTCCAGGGCTCCAGGTAGCTCTGGGCAAGCCCCTGCACCAGCTGCTGCTGGGACTTGCTGCCAAACTCACTTCCCAGCGATGATCCACCTGAGTCTTGTTGTACCTGCTCCAGAGCTGGTTTGTTCCGGTGCTGCTGCTGCGGTGCAAGGTCTTGCTCTTCATTTTCCACCGAGAAGATACTGTGTAGGAAAATGGAATTTTTGTGCCGCAGGGCTGAATATCAGGTGATAAGAATAGAGAGAGGCATGTGAAGCCAGCAGTGGCATGATAATGTACACTAACCAGAGGCTTGGCTCAGGCTAGGTCCTCTGCCTCAGCCCTTTCTTTGTGGCAAGTAGCACACCCATTATTTTTTTGCCCTCTGTTTTTATGACAGTGTAGATTCATGGCTATTCAGCATCGCTTTATTTAGCTGTGCTCTAGAGCACCTTATAGAAGTATCCCATCAGCACTACTTACTTCTCTCTCTTTTTTTTTTTTTTTTTTTTTTTTAAATTAAAGTTAATTTCTTATTCCCAAAGTGTGGGGGCACAGACTGGGACAGGAGACCCTAAACTAACTCTCAGCCTCCAGCATTTGGGTGCTGCAGCTCAGTGCGAGGCATTGATACTCAGCATTGTAGGTATCCTCTGAGATGGAATGACAGCTGCCTGCTTGTCTGGGCTTTAGGGATACTTTAGTTAGCTGTGTCTCACAGATCCTACTGTGTTCGCCTTTGTTCTCTGCTGGAAATCCTCTGTGTTCTCCTTACCTCCAATAAGCATAAATATATATGAATGAGGCTAAAGATACAGAGACATTTCCTATTGCTTAATTTACCCTACAGAGGTTATTTTCTAGGAGGTGTGTATCAACAAAGATTTTCAGTAATTGACAGAAAAAGTGCTGACTGACTTATTAACTTTTCTAGGTAATGAGATCTGTAGGGGAGTTTTAATCTTTAGAAGGTTCCAGATGAACTGCCAGTGGTTTGATTAACTTTTTGTGTGCCTATGTTAACCTTTGCTGATTTTATACAGTGTAATTGGAAGGCTGCAAGACTAAGTTGTTGGAATAACGTTACTGTAATTTTCTGGTCTAACTACCTGGTGCATTACATTTGAATGCTTGTTTCACTGCCTGTTGCATGTGCTTAGTGAGCATCTTTAGTGATTTTCTTCTTGTAGCTCATGTTTAGGTAAGGCATGCCATGCTCATATATATGCAAGCGTTTCAGTTGTAAAATGGAGTTATGAAGACTCTGTATCACTGAGGGGCTTTGTGCCTTTTTTGCCAGGAAAATGTTGAAGCAAATTTTCCTTGCAACTTTTTTTTGTGTGTGTCATCTTGAGTGCCAGTAAAAAGGGTGGGTTTTTATGTTAATGAAACACAGGCATTTCTTGTAAGGTCTGCCTTTAGACCAGTTCCCATTTTCAAAATTGTACTTCTGTAGGGTTGGAAAAAATCATGGTAACCAGATGCAGTATTTGTCTCTGGCCTGGCAAAGTGTTAGATTTAACAAAAGAAGCTAATAGAAATGTTCAAATTGACCCTTCTCATCATTTGGACCTCTTGGAGCTCAATCAATCTCTCATTATTATCAGAGTTATTCACGCAGAGGCAGAAGTGCTAGTATTTCTCCTAATCAGTCCTTGAGCCAGACATAATTTGCAATTTTGAAGCATTGTATTTTGAAACAATAATACATTAAAATGAACAGAACAGGAATTAGAAGTATAGTTGTGGAGAGAACGTGTTGAAGAGTAGCCATGGTTTAAATGCTCCCCCTAAGCGCTCTTAGTGGACACTGGCAATTAGAGGCACACAATGTGGTATTATTAATAACCTAAATTGGTCCACAATTTTCAAACTAATCTGTGGAGTGGGACAAATGCAACAAGAGAAGTGTGCCCGTCCCGCTGCATCATTGCAGGGCAGCAGTTGTCAGGTGGGGAGCACTGGGGTGAGATTTTGTGACTTGCTCGGTACAGGGTGAGCAAGAAACAGCTGGCTGCACATGGAACCCAGCTGGGAAAGGAGTGTTTTACCCTGACTGGGAGAAGAAAAATTGCTTACATAATAGAAGAATAACTATATTATACTTTAGGCTCAAAAATAGTCAGGCAGCTGTTAATAGTAGGCTGCTGTTGATGCTTAGAATGTAGAAATATTCTTTATCCCTATGTATGGTATTATGTCTTGCAAAGTGGAGGGTTGTATGTTTTATGTACGTAGCCTGTGAGAGACGAATTGCCATACTGGAGGCCTTCACTCAAACTTTTTCAGGAGTCTGCTTTTTGCTTTGTAAGCAAGACTTTATTTTTTATTTTTATTTTTGCAATTTGTATTTACAGTTTTTCAGTTACTGTTTAACATCTTGCTGCCCAGTACTGAATTACAGGGCACTGCAGACTTGATGGGCAAATTCTGTCTGAGAGGGGGGACAGGAGCATTTGTAAGTACATTAAATGACAGTAATGAAAGGATATGTTGCCCATTAAGATTACATTTTCTATTAGAAGACTGAATTAGCTTGGCTGTGTCACTTGTATGAGCTACTTTCTTCACTGACAAATAGCACACACTTACTGTATCAAATTTAATCTTGGGGCAAGTAACTTTGTGGTCAATAACCACTTTCTTTTTTGAATACATGCACAACGTTAAAGAGTTTTTGCCACAGAAGCAAACTTTAAAATGCTTAGACTGTTATGTAATTTCCATTAAAATGTCATGTACTGCTTCTGTGGTCACTCCCATCATTGATGATTGCTAATATAGTTGTATCTAAGCAGAAGCTTTCTTTGTTATTCCCGATTCCTTCAGGGATGCCGCAATCCACAGTTTAACAGGTTTTGGCTGACCACCATGAAAATGAGTTATTTATGGTGACTTTTAGTGCGTTGCGGTATCGCTTGCTGAGTTGATTCAGCCATACAATAGAAGAATCTCTTTGTCTGTTTGCTGAGTTGCTGCTGTCTTTCAGATATTATTGCTGTAAAATTATCCCCACTTCCTTTTGACCTTCTCAGCCTGACGCTATTTAAACTGCAGTAGTTTGCATTAATTGTTAGGGTTTTTACCCTTATTTCTTGTGGTTCATTTACTTATTTATTTATTAGAGCTGTCAGCAGCCTCAGATAGCTCTAGACAATCAGGAGGGGCAATGCAGGAAGATTGTCTTCTGTTTAGAAATTTGCAAACAGATGGTATCATCATAAAAGAAATCTGTTTTTAAAATTTCCACCATTTTTTTCCTGAAAGTAAATATTACAAATGCTTAAGTTGTGAAAAGAGAGCGACTTGGTGTGAATAATACTCTGCTTGTTGTGTCATGCCTTTCAGGAAATGTTATCAAAACTGTTTATGAAAATAATTGAATGAAACCTCATGACATGTCTCTTGGTTTGGCATCATACCCATTTTCTATGAAGTTAGGATACTGACTCAGAAAGAGAGGCAGATTAAGCTTCAGTGGCTGGAAACGGTTACCAATCCCATATGTTGTTTCCACTTCCTCCCAGGAAGTTGTTGTGGGAATCACTGGTGATGTTGCCCATGAAGTGTTGTGATTTATGTGCCATCTTCACTATCCGTTTTGAGTAGCTTTAGTTTGGAGACATGTGCTGGAATCCCCACCTGAATGGTGCCGAAAATTAATTTTTAGTGGTTTGAAAGAGAGGCAGAGGCTGTTGTTGGAAATTGTGTGAATACATCACAGAAGACCTTCATGTGCTTTACAGTACCCATACGCAGAGTGGCAACTTCAGAGTGAGCTGATAATTTGGAGTGGTAGAACTATAGTTCTACTGGTTTAAATGTCTGTGTTCATGACTGAGCACATGAATTTCTCTATTGCTTGAAGGCAAATTTTGTTGCTCTGAAGAGGTATAAGTGTACCTCCCCAGAGGTGTTCACTGTTTCAACGAGTTGTGTCCTTTTGTAATGCCCCTTTCATGGTTTGGAACAGCAGTGTTCTCCAGACTGGCAGGGATCTTCTGCTGAACATTGCACCAGAGGGATTGCTTCTGTATCAGTTTTAATATAGGTGACAAAGCCTGTGGAAAACGAAAAGTTATAAATGTCCATTTGGTCCTGCTGCCTGTGCATCAGTGCTCTGTATTGTTTCAGGACAGTGCTGCTGCTGAGTCACTCCAGCAGCCATTCTATCAGCAGACTCCTATCAAGTAAAATTTGATCTACTAATTTGATTAGGTGTGATAACTGCCTGTTTATAGAAATCCATTGCAAATATGCAAATGTTTGAGCTTGCAAGCTTATTTTTGAAGATAGCACTTGCACAATTTTTCTTTAAAAGGAAGGCTTGTAAACCCTCTAAGTCATCACTAAGCAGGATGGTTTAATTTTTTTTTTGTGCACTATATTGAATCCATGTTTATGCTTATTAAATTTTATTTTAGGAACAGAAAGTTTTTGCGTGTCACAATAATCTTTTGCAATATAAATCTTAGAATTTTGCTGATACAGCAGGGTGAAAAAAATACAGAAGTCACTGCAAAAATCTTTGAGTAGTTTTAGGCTGTATGTATGAATACCATTTGCTACTATGCCTTGAACACAGAAAGCACTGATAGAATAGCTGAAGACACTTACGATTTGTTAATTTTTAATGATGGCCTTTTTTCTATTAAGGAATATAATGCTACTGAACAACTTATGTCTCAATCAATTTTTGTGTTTTTCATTAATCAACTAATGCATGTTTCTTCCATAGCTCTGTATTCTAATGAAATATGTGGATGATTTGGCAGACGACAATGATCTCATCAGTAACGCATCAGAGTAAAATCCATTTAGCAAATTATATGTATGTTATTTTTGTTATATCAAGTACACCAATATATATTCTTTTAAACTGAAGCTATTTTTGAGATAAGTTGTAAAGATGGAACTTCTTTTGCTACCACCCATACATCTTCCTTTCTTTGCTTGTTTTGTCTTTATTCATACAGAATACATTTTTCTAATGTTTACATATGTATTTTATATATATTTCTCATATTTTATATATATGGCATCATGTTGTAGCTTGAGCTTGTTCTTTAAGTGTTCTGCTGCACTTCCTCCTCTGTTGAGCCTTGCAGCGTTGAGTTGCCCTGATGCATTGGCCCAAAGCCACTGAAGGCACTTACTAGTCAGTGCCTCTCTGTCAAGTGTGATAGGCTTTGGATTAGGCCACCTCCTAGTTGGTGACAGTCATTCAAGCAAGTAAGCTTGAAAGTAATCCAGCTAGGGACTGACAGAGAGGTTTGGCTATGCATTTTAGTTCAATTACATTATCCAGAGTTCATGGGATTTCCTATTTGAGGGTCAAGCTTTGGGTGTATAGGTCTGTGTTCTCATCTTTTATTAATAATAATGTGACAGACCAGTAACACAGGGTCCAAGGATGGTCCTTTCCCCTGATGTGACTTGGCTGTTATATTCTAGAGATCATACTTTTTAAAAATCGGCCTCTTACATTTCTTAATTTCTTCACTTAGTGTGATTGCTATTGTTGGCTGAATTTGAGGATTAAGACTGTGGATCTGTGAATATGACTTTGAGCATTTACACTTATCTTGAAACTTTCTCTAACCCTTAATGTAAAAGGAGAATTAAGAAGCTATAAATTAAGTAGAACCCTGGAGTATCTTGGCAATTAGAGTGAACAAGATTTCAGCTGCTCTCTTTCATCAATTTCTCACACTCTTGGATAGACAGGGTATTTTTAATTTACAACCTGTATTTCAATTAGTCATAGAAGTTTTTTTCTCAAAGCTTTTGCTTATGCGGTTATAGAGTAAAATTAAACTACTTTTTAGCTTTTACAACAGGGTTTAAATGAGAGCGCTACTGAATAAACTAGCTGTTAAGTGAGGTAGTGTTTCTGTATTTATAAATGTTGTTACCATTATAAAGAGTTTATTGTATAACCATACAGGTATGTGTCCCCAAAGGTGTGTTAAGCTATGTGTATGAAAGTATTTATGAACAAAAAGGTTTTTTTAAAAAAAAAAGATATTTGGTGTTTAGAGGCATATAGGCACTTTCCTTTGCTCTTTGTTTTCTACCATGGGTATGACTATTAGGTGCTCTGAGCTCAGACTGGAGGGAGTGGTGGCAAAAGGTAGCGTTGTGCTGCTATGGCTGCAGGTGCTTCACAGTATCTGGTGTAGCTCAGACTTCAGCATCAGAAGTTTTTATGTCAATTTTGTGAGGCAGTACCGTATGCCGTTTTTGTTATGCATCATGGGGTAGCTTGTGTCTGTCCATTGATATCTCATGCACTGATTTAGATAGATAGGGCTTTTATAGCTCACAGTCAAATTGTTGGTGCTGAACATAGCAAATGTCAGGAGCCTAGAATTAGAGTCCCAGGACCATCTGAACATCGGTGTCATAGGTGCTCCATTTCAGCACTGGGTTTGTTTTGGGTTTTTTTTCCAGCAGTGGTTCTTACCTTTTTGTTAAATGCTGACCTGCTTTTCGCTCATGCAAGGAGCACTGATGGTGCACAGGTCCCCAGAGATGGTGTTCTTTCTTGCATCTACCTCAGAAGGAGAGTTATCATTTCATTTGCATTTGTAAGAACTGCAGCAAGTGTCCCAGCAGCCAGCCATACAGCACTGATACTGAAGTTCAGAAAAGTGCCGGAAAATCTCCAGGTGTTTGGGCACTGGCTGACCCGCTATGTGCAGCAGAGAGCAGCTCCCGTGTCTCTGAAGTGAGCAGTGACACTTGCATTAAATCGCTTGGCAGTGTCTTCAAGGCCACATCCTCACAAAAGTCTTGAATCTCTGAGATGGGACAAACGGATGCTGTTTTACAAGCACTTTGGGAGTTTCCAGCCTTGGATTGTTGTAATCAAGTGAACAGTCTCTTTCTTCAGAGTGGGAAGTTACTACGTGGGGAGTGTGTGAGGACATCCAGTCTATGCAGTATGGAAGAAATTGTATTGGAAGCACAAGGTTCCAAAGTTGCCATGGGTCATGTATGGGACATACATCTTAATTCCATTTTCCCTTGCTGCTTCTGACTCATGAGCCACCCGAGAGCATCAGGGGAGGGTTTTACCACTGGCTGTGAAGACAGTAAAGGGTGGCTGTAGGAGATGTGCCTTTGGTGTTTTGAAAGGATATTGCATAGACTGAATTTTGGTGTGCTCAATACTCTGATTTTTATTTCAAAGTGTCCTGCTTTACTTAATATTCATGGATCAACATAGCAAACATCTACCAGAGGAAATTGAAAGGACCAGTGACTTTGAATAGCTTGACGCCAGTGTCGTTACCACAGCATGTAGGGTTGTACAGTTGAGGGAGTGTTTAACAGCTCACTTTAATGGGATGCCATAGCATTGCTGTATGTGGATCTTCTGCAGTTAAACTTGGCTTGAACGTGAATGTTAAATAATTTATAAATGTCTGTTATAAATTTGGGTGAGAGAATGCTGATTTGGGCTGTGGGTTTCATTACAACTATAAATTTTACTTCATGGAGCAAACACTTTTAATAGAAATAAATAGCAAGCTCAGTTACTGTTAGTAAGAGTAATCTTACAGAGACCTTAGAATGATGTTTGGAGCGGGGAGTGTTGACTGCTCCTACAGACATGAAAGGTGGGGTCGTACATATGTATGTATCCCCATCGCAGCTCTTTTAAACGCTTTTCTCAAGTGTTTGGTGGAACCTGGAAAATGTTTTTCCTTTGTTTTTCTGTTACTTCTGTGGTAAGCTGAAACTTAACAGAGATGCTGTTAGACTTGTGATCACAGTGGAAAAGAGAGATCTTGAACTTGTAAATATTTTTGCACAGAGGTCTTGCTAAAAGTATGCAGACTTGTTCAGAGCCAGACTCATGTAGGGCTGTGTGTTTCCAATCTGTTCTGAAGCTCCTTGACTTGCGGGGGCCACAGAGATACTGTCTGTGCGGGTGATGCTGTTACAAAACACAAAGCCACAATCAGGGAGGGGGAGGATGGCGTTGATTATTCTATGCTTGAGTGTAGGGACAGTACAGTTAATGTTGCTGAACTTGTTACAGGCAGTGGTGATTATGACAGATAATAACACTCTGCGGGTGACAAAGTCCAGAGAAAGCAACTTTGCAAGACCACCATGGTTCATTCTCTCCCAGGCCATCCACTGCTGGGGTGACTATAAAGCTTTGTCAGAAGTTGGCACTGGAAAGTCTCTGCTCAGAGTGGAGACAATATGGCCACCCTTTGAAATGCCTGGAAAAGGACCAGAGATGTCTTCTGGAGATGTTATCAGGACTGTCCCGGAGGAGGACAGAACAACTGTTCATTCCCAGGTGATTGGAAGAAGACCCTGAAAGAGAAGAAAAGAAGGGTTGCTGGCACAGCTGTTTACGAGTCAAAGCGGTAAACCCACCTCTGCCTCTGCTGAAATGCAGCACAAGTCTTTTTTGTTCTGGATTTGGATTGTTGAATCTGGAAACTCAAACCACCACTTTTTGCAAGGTTTGCGTTGTATGGTAACATTAGATGTGTTCTCCCCACAGTGATGCTGCCTGACCAGACATTTGCTGGATTGCTTACCAATTTCATTAGAAATATCTTGTGTACTTCATTTTTTTTTAAATAAGGTATTGATTTCAATATATTCCTGTTAATTCTTACAATGAATTGATTTATGGAGGTAGAAATTCTGTTTTGCTGCCAAAATCTGATGGGTACTAACTAATTGAATTTTATATATAGAGAGATATATATTTTTAATTTTTTTTAACCACTAGTACTTTTTAAAAAATAATCTGTCTACTCCAGAATCTTTCTCCTTTGCTTTGCCTGACATTTTGAATGGGTCAAGAAAGGGCAGGAGGCAGAAGCAAACCCAGGTGTCCCAGAGATCCCGTGCTACTGTACCACAAACGTTGCGTGTCTCCTCACAGCTCTGTGTGTTCTGTCAGTCAGACCCCCACCACCCCAGGCACTCTCTGTGTATCAGGGTAAAATGGCTGGGTTCCACTGTACTGCCAAAACTGTCTTGGCTAGAAGATTTAGGGCTATTTTAAATTAACCATTCTCTTTTGTCTGATGTGTGACATCTGGAACTTGATTTGAATGTCTTGTGTCATATATGGAAATGTTTTGTGTAATGCTTTTGACTACTCCCTAATAAATAACTGGATGTTTTAAAAGATACGTGATCGTGTTTCCAGTCACTGAATTTAAGTATGTCAGTCTTACATATAACATAATATAAAATCAGAGACTTTAAGTAATGTTTTGTGTTTCTTAACCCTATCATGTCCTCTGCCTTTCCCTTTTCAGATGATTATTAATGAATAAGTTTAGTTTTCATATGCCTGAATTCCTTTGGAAAGGAGCAGTCTGAGAACTGTGGAGAGCAGCCATGTACTTCAAAGTTTGTGTACACACTCCTACACTGTAATTTGTGGTGGGTTTTTTTTTTAAACAGCTGCCCTTAGAGCCATAAACATGGTTACATAGTACAATAATATCTCTTGACAGAGCGGTCAGAAATTAATCTTTCTGCAGGGTCACTTTGTGGTACGTCTTCAGCACACACAATGGCTTTGTACTAGAGTCAACAGGAACAAAAGGGATAATATAATAAATGCCTGCTGGATTCTAAATATTTTAAACAGTTTGCATTCATGGGTCAGAAGAAAGTTTTAGGAATTCTGTGTTTTATTTACTGTGTGTGAGAATTTGAGGTGTCCTGTCCCTCCATTGCTGGACTTCGCATGTTTTGGTGTTTTCATTTGACTTTTTGATATGAACTCAAGTGTAAAGTGCTACAAGTGTCAGTCTGCTATTATTTGAGCATTTGATTTTTTAAAAAGTAAAATTCTTGCTGCTTTTGGTATGATAAACAATCCCGCATTTAATAGGTATGTTATATAATAAGATACTGTTGAATAGATATGTGTTATCTCTTCTGCCTTAAATAGAAAATCATCACCTAAAGTTTACATGTATTTAAGGGTTGTATCTAAGTGCTTGTTTAGTTCACTCTCTGCAAAATTCAGTCCTTTCAGAATAGGTCTGAAATATCTGAGAGATACAGCAATTTTGTCTGAGTTTCAAAAATACAGGGTTGTGCTCTCCCTGAAAGTCTAAAAGAAAACAGTGGAATGTACAAATATGGAAGAAACATAAAATACTTGAAATGTAGGTGGTAGAGGGGAAGAGCAGAGGGGAAGAGGGCAGACGCTGGGCTGGCAGCATCCTGCGCCGTCTGGGACAGCCCAGCCAGCTCCATCTCTCCACTCACCCTCTGTGCACTGGGCCGTCTTTGGGGAATAAGGGTCACGAGTAATAAAGTTTAAAGAAACCTTGATGCTGAAACAGAATAAATTTACATTTTTTGGCTGGTGTCCACTGTGTAGTGAAACTGCTCTTGTGGGGCAAGTGCCGACGGTGGTGCTGCGCTCTGGGCAGTTGTCAGACATGCAGCACTGTGTCTCGTGCAGTTCAGACATGAAAGCCTTCACTTAATGTAAATTTGAGTTGCATTCTTTGGCAGTGGTAGTGTTGAGTAATTTCAAAAACATTGCTTGACTGCGCATTTTAGAACAGTGACCTCAAAATCCTGGGAGAAAATAGGAATGTGGTCCTGTTTTTTGTTCTCTTATGTTCTGTTCTTCAGTGAGGATTTCGATAAACTTTAAAGAGGGATGAAATAAAAATAAATAAACAAACAAATAAATAAAAAGCAATAATAAAAAAAATCAACCCTGAAAGCAGCCTAAAAATACTAAAAATTGAGATTCTGAGGTCTTTGCACTTTCCCTTCCTGGTTTCCAAGCAGCCATTCTTGGAGGACTCTCTTTGTCATAGGAAAAGGAAAATACAGTTTTGTTCATTTCACAAGTTAGATTCTTTTTTTGTGTGTTATTAACAGGTTTGGCAAACATCGCAAAGATGACAAGAGTGAGAAAACTGGTAAAATAAAAGTGCAGGAAGCTCTTACTTCAGAAGAGGAGAGAATACGAATGAAGCAAGAACAGGAGAGGTAGACTTCAGTATTTGCTTAAACCTTGATAGAGAGAGTTTGTTTTTTAAATTAAATAACTGAAGTTCCAATTTTCACTGATGAAATTTCCCAAGTGTTGATATGTTTATATATTTTAAATAATGAGACAAAGATGGATTTATTTTGGACATTAGTATGAACAGCTTCTTTGGCTGTGTTAAGCATCTTTTATAGACCCAAAGCTCCTTTCCCTATTGAGGAGACTGGCACAATAATATGAAATGTTTTATCTATACAGTCTATAACTGATTTTATTGACATTTTCCAAACCCAAATATTTATATAGAATGAAGTATGTTTTGTATTTTTCTTCAGTCTTGCATATCAATTTTTTTCATTGATATATTTAGAAAAAAACTAAAAATTATACTTATCGGTATATTTGTCTCTGGAGTTCAGTCTATTTATGTGTGATGCAGTCTGTTTATGGAATGATATGTATATTAAACTGCTAATTGTAAAAATGAGTGGTGAGTACCTCTATTTTTCCTTGTCAGCTTCCCTTAACATTTAAAGCTTATATAATATATATGTCATATGCTCTTCTCAATATTTCTAATCTACTTTTCATCCTGTCTCTTGTAGCCCTAGATATTTGGGGCCTAGACTCCGGTATCTTATCTATCGATTAGTAAAAATCTTGGAAGGCTTAGGTCATAAATTAACCAGGTGGGGATGCGCGTGGAGAGAAGACCTCTTTGAGTAGACACCTCTTCAGTAAGGAGGCAAACTTTAAAGCATTGCAGTTTGGATGCTGAGTGATAAATAGATTGAGACACATTTAGCAGTGAAAGTGAACTGTGAACTGGAACGATTTATCTAAAAATTGTGTTATAACTTAGCCATTAATTGAGGATTGATGCAGGAACTATGGAGGGAACTTCTGTTGTCCTTGTACAAGAGATAAGACTAGTTAGACCTAATGACCCCTTCGACCATCCTCTCTATGCACCTTGGACTTCTGCAGGTAAGAGCAGAGGTTTATAAGCGATGGCTTCATCACTAACAGCTCTCTGGAATAGCAGAGGCACAGTAACTCATGTAATCTCCTCTGTTAAACCTAAAATGGTTCGCTTTCAGTTCTTTTATGGTTGAGTGATATACATTAAAGTTAAGGTGGGCTAGAAGTATAATTTTATTAGTTATTGAAGGTCAGCAGCAAGTTGTAAAACTGCAGATACTTTATCATTTATGACCATCTGTTTGGATTACATTATGGGAAATTTTTTAGTCTTTAACAGATATGCTATCATAAATTGATGCAAAAATTTATCCATGGCTTTCTGTATCCACTCTGACAGTAGAGGGTGGCTGGATCACAGTGTTTGGTTATCTTTTACTTGTCTGATTGTTTTTTATTTTCTCTTTTCTAACAAAAGTGAAGCAGGGTCATTACATTTATTACTGTTTTTAAGAGTAATGTGCTTTCAGGTTAAATGCTAAAGGGGAATACTGGAACTGAAGGAAATAAGTGACTTTGGATGTGAGGGTGTTTGTTCAGTCAACTTGCCTTTACGCATGGGCAGACCACCCACTTTGTGGATAAACTCAAGAGAGGTTGAAAGCTGCCTCCATCGCTCCAGCCAGCTCAGGGCTGGAGGAAGTTTAGCCACATAGGCACAGTGCTCATCCCTGGCTTAATACGCTCTGCTGAACCCAAACTTGCACAGCATAGAGGGTTCTTAGTAACCTTAGGTCCCCAGAAAATCAGCCATATATATTTATTCAAAGGAGAAATACTTTGGATTTAATTTAGTAATGTTTTATCTCTCTTCATTCTCTCTCTTTGTCTCTCTCTGTGTCTTTCTGTCTCTCTCAGTAAGAATGGTGAGAGTATAGACTGTCCATGTGGTGATGTAAGAGAGGTTGCAATAGTCACGCTGGGTACCAAGGTAGAATTATGAAATTATTTGTATAGTCCCCAATGCATGGAGCAAATTCCTAATCCATGTCCATCAAGTGATGCTAACCAATTTGAAACTTTCCTGGAATCTCACTCCTCGTGTGTCATACAAATAATTTTATGTGTTCACTGAAACTGCAGAAAATGCATGTGCCAGAACTTCGTAACAGCTTGATGTTATCGTAACATGGGTCCTCCCCTCCTGTTGCTCTCTCGCTCCTTAACTGTGTATTTCCTCTCCTTTGTGTTATGTCTATAAGAGAATGCAAATTCTATGGGGTAGTGGCATGTACAACTAATAAAAACCAATAAAATAGCAACCAAATGTGTGAGGTGCTTCCTTATGTTTCTGAAAAATTCAGATGTTGATTTGGTCCATAGAGACTAAATATTTTTGCAGTTAGATTGCAGAGAGCTTCCTTTAGATCCTGTAAAATAATGATGTTAGATACATGCTATTAATGAAGAGTACTCTTGCAAATTAACTGAACAATCCCTCAAAATACTTACTAGGAGACAGAGTACAATATTACTGTCAGTGTTGGTTCATAATGGTTGCTGTTTTAACTCTTTTCTGTGGGGTTTTTTCCTCCTCAATGTTTTTAGCAGTTAAATTCACTTGCTGTGTTTTACTTGGTATTTGATACTATATACCTCGGTAATGATGCAATACTTTGGGGAAATAGGTTGGATTTAATGAATTTACTATGTATGAGAGGCTAGGAGCAAAAATCCTTAGGGGGTCAGAGAACAAGTCAACGGTCCATTAAAAAATCAATCATGCCCACAATTTTATGGAATTCTTATGCCTTGATAATTTTAATAGTATTGTGCTTACAGTAGTACTTTCTTTAAAATCTTAAAAGTAGTGTTCATATTGATTATGAGACAAATAAGCAAATTAATGTTCTTCAATTTACCATGATTGAAATGAATAAAATTGCCTTTTATAAACATATTATTAATAATAATTCCTCATTAAGGAGCATATCTCTTAAGCTGTATATGGTATGTGTTTACTGACAATCTTAAAGTCAATTTGAGCAGAAAATTAAATTATCCAGTTGAAAATACAGACAGCTTTTAATAAAATAGACTACTGAAACAATTAGCAGCATTGTCTAAGGAGACCAACCACCGATCTTACCAAAGCTGCTGTGAAACGCTTGCTATTTGTAAATTTTCCAAATGCTGGATTAACAGTTCATCCAAGGTCGTTGGACATTTTACCCCCATGTCACTGTTTTTTAACACTGGTTTACTTCAGAAAAAGAAGTCTTCTTCCATTATCCTTGAGTATCTGCCAAGCACTGATCTGAAAATCCAGAAGGGATCTGGTGTGCTGTTAGAAAGGGTGCTTCTCCCCAGCAATGGCACCAATCAAATTCGTAAGGCAAAATTAAGCAATAGGTTTTCTGAACTTGGCCTTGTGTCTCCTAAGGAAGAGACTATACTGCAGAGTCTTCAGGAAGTAGAATAAGACCTGATTTCAATTAGCTCTATTCCTGTGCCAGATCACAACTAGTTTACATATCATCCTGTCTGTCACCAGACTGCTAAAACTAGGCAGTTTTTGCTACATTCACTCAGACAGTTTTCTAATAGATAGTCTCACCTCTCAATTCCAGAGTCTCCTGATGGACCAGTGGTTGGATCATATTCCTAAAAGTAATACCTTGGGTTTTACAGATTGGAGATGTGTGGGATATCTTGAGCTTTCAGAGATGGTCCAAACTGTTTATAGGCTTCCATAGGCATTGCTACACAGGATAGACTTATACCAGGTTCTGAAACTTGTGTCAATGACTAAGAGGAATTGCTGTTACAGCCCAGTTAGTTTTCATATGGATGGTCACTTTCTGCTATGCTCATCGACCTAAGCCTTTGGAAGCTCACAGACCTTTCCACTTTAGAAACTCTCTACATCTGGTGTTTGAGGACCTCCCAGGATAGGGTTTTCTCTCTATACAGCCAATGTGACCATTGGTGTTGCGCAACCTGATTGCCCTGACATATTTTCTGACTTCTTCAAGACCTTGTAACATATGCTCTTTGTTAGGAGATGTGAAGACAAAACTGCTAAGAAAAAACAGTGTTTTCTCCTTCTGTTTTTTATTGGGAGCCCTTGATGGAGAGTGACATCCCTCTAACAGCAGGTTTTGAAACCTTCATCTTTCCTTCTTTCATCCTTGGATTTTTCCTTGGTTTTGATTTTTTTGGGTTTTTTGTGGACTTGGTTCCCCCCCCCCCCACTCCCCACCCTCGTGCATTTCTGACACATTTCTGAAGCAAATCAAAACCCTTTTCCTGTTATCTGCCCTCCTTCAGATAGGCCACGTGCAGTTCTTGAGCCCCACTTGGCAAGCCCATGCATGCCTGCCGTGTCTTTAGCCTTGGACTGACTTCCTTTAGCAAAGCAAGTGCTCCCGAGCCCAGGCACCATCACTCTTTGTACCTGGGTAGTAGATAACAGAGGAATGAAATAAACATACTTCTGTGTGAAGTTTTCCACAAATCCAGCTGTATCCAGTGTGGTTCACTGCTAGATAATGGTTAAAAGATGAAAGTTGCAATTCTAATGTAATCTCATGATTCAGAGTATGTCATTTCAGCTCTGGACCAATAGTGTTTATGCTTTAATCTGCCTCTCGAGACACTTTCCCCTCTTAAAAAAGTCTACAGGATATTTTCTGTTTGGTTAATACCCTGGCTTTACTAATAGTCTATAAATCTCTGGGCTACTTATATAAGTATTTTAATCTTTGTATTGTACTCTTCCTCAACTTCCATCGAAATGGATGCAAAATCAGGTGCTTAACTACTTGTGTTGTGAGGATCAGTCTGTGGGAGATAAGGAGAAACCTTTTGGAGGAGACTTAAAGAGCTGGAAGCACTGTGACAGGGGCTGCAGAAATGCTGGGAGGATGATGGAGCAGTCACGATGAAGCCCCTTCGGAGCCAGGGGCTTCCTTTGCCTTGAAAAAACCAGCTGTATGATTCCAGTCACTGCTATGCTTCTTGCAGGAAGATTAACACCCAGCAAAGCAATACCACACTTCATATGTGTGTGTGGATAGTCATCATCTGGAAAAGAAACCTGGTTCTTTAATAGCGCCCCTCCTTGCCCCCCCCCCCCCCCTTGCTGTTTTGGAAAACATAACCTTTTGTTCCTTTAGGCTACAAAGGGAATTACATTTACATAATTCCGCTGTTATTTTTATCCCCGTCTGTGCAAATGTCACCGGTGCTGGCATCGGGCGTGCCGTGGGACCGGCGCCTGCCGGCTGGGGCCGCGGGGCCGGGAGAGGGAGCTCCCGGCACGGCTGCGGCGCGGCTGCCGCCCCGCCGGGCGCTCTGGGGGGCTGCGGGATAGAAACCTCCCCGGGGCTTGGTACGGCAGAGGGAACCTTGCCGCCTCGCCGTCGACTGTGGGAAAGTCTCTTTATAACGGGGTCTCGGGAGATGGTTTTAGTGGTTGAAGGTAGGAGGCGATGCTGGTGCAGCTTCCAGGGTGCTAGAGATGACCCGGGATCGTGGGCTTGCGGAGATGCCGTCGGGGGGAGGTGGATCACTCGTTTGTCTCTGTATTGGCAGATTTTGCTGTTACTTTTGAAGATCGATCAATAGGCTGAGGACGTTTTGGTGCGAACATAAACAAGGCTACAGTTTCAGTGTGTGGTGTTCACGTAACGATTTTTCCTAAATTTAGAGTGAAACATTCTGTCTGTTCATTAGTAGCTGAAATGACACTGATACTTTTTTGCTGAAGGAGTCGGTCATTCCATAAAATGCTTCCTGTATTATATGTTTCCTTAGGGTATAAGGGTCTTTATCTCCATCATATAATAAACTTCTCTTCATCTTTCTCTAGTGCTGTTAAAGCCACAAGCCCTTTGTTGTAAAAGTATACTAATGAATAGAAATGTTACAACAAGAACAGAAGTCTTGTGTTTTCCCTTCATCATGCATCATCCATTTTAATTAGACGAAAGGGTGGTGAGTACTGTGACAAGAGTCTGGAATTAAAATCATTAATTGATGTCAAGCTGACGAGAGACTGCTAACATGAATTTACTGACAGCAGGAAAGAAATTAACCTTATTACTTTATTTAGTACATTGGGGCTATTTATTATATTTTCCTATGCAAGTTCAGTGTGCTCCATCTATAATGATAGAGAAACACAAATAATTAATAAAACCTACGTAACGCTCTGTTACCTCCTATCAATGAAGTTTACACAAAAAACACATCAATAACTTACAAAAAACTAACCCACCACGTCCCTTTAATCAGTATACCTCATGAAAACCATTCCACCAATATTTTTGTATGTTAAATGATTATAACATGCTATGCTCACCAGCCAAGTAGAATTGCAAAAGTGATCTGATTTAAAGCCATGCCTTAGTTTCTTAATGTCAACGTTGCAAAAAATGAAACATATTTTCTCCAGCAGTGACATTGATTGGAATAACTGTCTGTTTTGATCATCATTGGAAGGTCAGCCTAACAAAGATGAGTTTTAATGTTAAGCATCTTTACTCTTCAGATGAAAGAGTACAACAGTGTCTTAGATAATGACAGCAGCATCCTATAGATAATTTGTGACCCAAAGGTCATAATAAAAGAATAGAGGGGAGGTCATTCTGTAGTAAAGGCCATCTGGAACTGTTAAAGCATCAGATGGAGTAGGGGGCTGAACAGCAGGACACTCTTGGTGTCTTTCCAGATTTCCCAGAGAGACCATAATATTTTTACTGGAAAACCCCAACTTTCTTCCCCTTAAGCAAAATATTTTCACGAAGCAGTTTCATCTTACTTTTAGGAAAAAGGACAACATACTGTGATGGGGAGAGGATTTTTGTTTCTTACGTAGCCTAATTGTTATCTGTATCTTTAAATAATGCAGAGGTTCAGCTTTAGTTTTGCTGCTGCTGTATTTTGATGCCACTTAACATCTTTCACAAAAACTATTACTTCTAAGTCCGTTATTACTGCAGGCGTTCAAATTATAGATATTGTCTAAAGTGACTTGTGCAAAATCTTTTCTGATAAAAATGCCATCCCTTTCCCAGCCTGAAAGAGAGGAGAGAAAGAATTCCTCTGTGAATCAGAAAATCAGAGCAATGTGTTTCTCATTCTCACTTATTTTGAGACAGGGTCTGCTTGTCAGGGGATATTCCAGTTTTGTTGAGATTTGCAGCATTGTTTTTGGCAGTGTTTTTTTACATAATGGATGAAGGTGCAGGATGTGAAAACAAATCAAGGGCAGTAATTTTTGTAAGAGAACACAGAAATGAAGCATGAGAATTTGGAGCTCTGGAAAAACATTTCAGACCAGTTCCACTCCATAAAAATACTAACTCTGGGAGATACGTATATTGAAGCTTTTGTGGAATAATAGTTGCTGAGGTAGTTTTTTTAAACAAAGCTCCTCACATTCTTTAGGTACATATTATATAGATTTTAAGACATCGTAATAAAAGTGTATTTACTCTATTATTCCTCCACAGTGATTTAAGTCATTATACTGGGGAAAGGTTGTCCAATTTTCTTGCCACATATTTAAAAATAACATTTACATGGTCTTTATAATATTCTGAGTTGCAAATTTGCTTGAGGTGTCTTGCGGATCACATGAATTCAGCACTCGGTTAGAGATCTCAGTTCCAAGCAAGAGCACTAGTATGTGTGATTCGCTTCCCAATGCAAAGAACTTGAGCGTATGGCAGGTTACAGGTAGAGTTGCCATAGCAAATACTTAATTCAGAATTTAAAAAGCTGTACCATAATGATTAATTTACTGAACTTATTGTTGCTGAGCTGAACGGAAGTGAAAACCCATCAGACTTCCCAGCCTGAACTACAGGAGTCTTAACAGTAAGATAGGGCACTAAACCCACTCCTTTCTCCTAATTCTTAGGGAGAGCAGCCAGTATTTGAGTAACCAGAAAGACACCTAATAATGTATTCACAACAGGCAGATAGGTCCCCCCTGCACCACAGCTGGAATTTGCCTTTTGTAACCAGTTAGTAGACCAAACCTTTTAATGGGTTACAAGAAACCTGCTGCTATTTCTGGCCATGCTGTAGTTTCATGGTCTCACTCAGAGAGTATGTCACTCGGCACTGTGACCCAGGAAGATTTTAGAAGTGAATCCTGAGAGGTGCATTGGGTGCTAATTTGGGGTCCTGAGCAAATTTAAATCAGCAAATGCTGATTTACAAGCTGTATTCTCTATTGGTGGAGTGGTTTTTTCACTTTTCTTTTTCTTTTAACTCCAAGGGATGAGATTCACATAATCCCTTGCTTTGTTGTGAATTTTTTTGTCATATTTTATTGTCCCTTCAGACTGTTTCATTTTTCCACTTCAGGCTTGGGCCACTTGATACTCTAGAAACACACGATGATGGGCTTGAAATAGAGCTCATGGCAAAATTTTATACCTACTTTTGTTACTAGACTTCAGATAGAAGAGCAGAGGTACTGGTTACACCTAGCTCAACCAACTGATGCCAGTATCATAGTTGGACCTCCAATTACTGCCTGCAGTACCTGGAAATGACGCTTTGATTTATGGTATGATATATGTGGCCATTTGCTATACAATATATATGCGTCCTTTTGTTTCTTGCATGTACAGGAACAGCTGCTTCTTACACATGTAACTGCAGAATTCAAGTGTTACCCACCAGCGCTGCTTTCTGCATTATTCTCCAGTTGGGAGAAAAAAAAGAGGATAAGTGGGGGAGAAATGAACCAAAAAAGCCTATGTGAGAGAGGAAATCAGGGCTCTTAAAATGAGGAGCAATGAGAGCAGGAGCTCTCCCAAGTCATGCTTCAGCCATAGCTGTATCTCATGATCTTCTTCCTTTCTACTTCAGTCCAGCAAAAGAGCTAAATAGGAGACTAGAGTGGAATTAATCTAATGATCAGGGATCTGTTGTCGTAGGTGCAACTATCAGCTCTTCTGGCTGGTTTTGTAATGCAAAAGAAAAACTAAATTCCATTTTGCTTACAGACAGCAATAATGTTCTTTGATACATCATGGCTCCCAGCAGGATAACTGTCCCAGTTGCCCATCTGGGTGATCATCCACTGCCGGGGTCACTGACCCTTGGATCAGACATGAAAATAAGGAAAGAAAATTGCAGTCATGGTAGTGTTTGTTTTGGAAATGGGAGAACCTACACTGCCCATGTGTCTGATACAGTCGGCTTTGGTTGAAACATATCCGTTAAAAAAACAGCAGACACCCTCCACCCTGAAGTGCTGCAGGCTGTTAAATGCAAAGAAGTCTAGAAACACCCCTGAATTGTAAGAAAGGTGGTAATTTACAGATTTTTAAAATCAAAATAAGCAAGGGTTTTCACTTGTTTACCCCAAGATCCAAGAAAGCAGGTTTGAGATACTCTGCTGGGGGATGCACCCTCATTTTGGAAAGACAAAGGATGAATCAAGAAGGTCAGAGGATAAGGGAAAGTAGGGGTGAAATACAGGAGAGATTCCACCAGGTTAGAGGAAACGATTCTTATGTCTTCTTTAGTCTCATCAGTGTCACTTGGTTTCAGATTGGTGTTTGCACCTTACCTGTGTATACACATAATATTTACTTTTTTCTCCTGTGTTTTCTTTCATTTCTTTACATCTTCATTTGTACCTTACTGCTTGTTTAATAACCTTCTTTATGAAGTCCTTATAAAAAATGAGCATGTTGTTCTCTTCTTAATGTATTAGGGCACTTATAGTAATAACCTTTATTCTCCCCTGCCTTTTTTTTAATTATTTTATTTTAACTCCAGCCCTCCTGGGTTGTAGCTCATTAAAGGTTTTTGAAATTCTCCTGCATCTCTTCTGCATGTGGGATTTCAGGAGGGGGAAACTTCAGAGACATTAAGTGCTATCATAGAGTCTAATTGGCAGATAGGCTGTGATTGTTGAAGAAGAAAGAAAATTAAGACTGATTGTGTAGGTCCATTTCTTTAATTTTGAGGTGGTGGACAGCTTCTTTTTTCCCCTTTTTTTTTTTTGGACCCCTCTTTTTTTCTGTTTATCTGTAGTCCTTTTTGTTTCGCTGTGGGCATAGAATGGATGTATAGGAAATATAGTTGTGTAAAATTTCCATATAGGTGCAGAATTATAGATCTGAAAGAGAGATCCTGTCGCTTTTCCAAGGTAGGATCTCCTGTGTATGTCATTCCTGCAAGATGTTTGGTTCTTCCTGGGCTTTTTTTCTGTTTATAATGACATAGACTCTACAACTACCCATGGCAATCTTTCCCACTACCTTTTCATTAGAAGGTTCCCCTGCCCACAGTATCTTGTCTCACTTATTCTTGCTGCACTTTAAATACCTAATACTTGCATTAGAGATGGAAAGCATTATTCTTTTCTCCTTATGTATCCGGAGACTGCTGTTATGTCACCCACTCTCTTTTTCTTGACATTGTGGACTTGTGTCTGTTATCCAGTAGAACTTCCAGATCCACTCCTGAAAAAGCAAGTCACAGATTTTCCACCTACTTTTAATTGGTGTGCTTAATTATTCCAACTATGTAAATTACCTTCCAGTTGCTGTTATTGAAGTTAATTCTATTTTTAAAGCCTACTCTATCTATTTTTCAGGAACATTTAAAATGCTAATCCTTTCCTCCGAAGTTCCTTCATTTGGGTTTTCTGTGGATTCAATAGCATTCTAGCTAATAATGAAAAACCTGAGTTAATTCAGAGAGACATCCATGTAGAAAACATCCCGATCCATCCATCTGTGAATTGCTGAGAGCTACTCCCTAGATACTCTGTGGGAACTGCCTGGTTCAACCCATTGTGTCCATCCCATGGCTGGTTTTCTTAGCCTGGGACATAGTGTTTCTGCTCTGTTCACAAGGCTGTTTATGGTGTTGTAGAAGGAAATCCAACTGTCTTGACCACATCTGTTCCTGATAAATCTACGGTGGCTACTGCTTGTGCCATTATCTTCTCTGTGCTTACCAATCGTTTGTTTCAAAGGGGATTGATGTAAAACTTGATGAGTCTGTAATTCTCTTCCTTCAAGGGATGCTTGACTTTTTCTGATCTTTCAATATTTCCACTCCCATCAACAGGTTCTTGTCATTACTGAAAAAGGTCTAAGACTGCCTCAGACAGTTGTGTGAAGCCGAACTACCATAACCAGTTTCTAGCTACTTCTTTAGCTGTTAGATTGGAGATCTGTTTGTTATTGGTGGCAGTATCAATTGTGCTGGCCACCTGCTTGCAATCAACCATTTTAGTGAAGACAGATGCAAAGAAAAAAACCATTAAGCCTTAGGTCTCCTCAGCATCATCTGTCAATATCGTTCCCTCACTACTGTGCAGGGGAGCAACCTTTTCTTTGCTCTTCCTTTTACTGCTAATGCAATTACACAATGATTTATTGTTATCTTTAAAGCTCCCTGCTATTTTTATTTCACATTGTGCCTTGGCCTTTCTGATTTTGCCCCTGTGTGCCTGTGCTGATCTGTAGCAAGCTGACCGCATTCTGTATGTGTTTGAGATCAGAGGACAGCCATATTTCAGCCAGTTGGCCACACATGTATGTACACAGGAGATAAGGCAGAACTGTTAATTTTTTTCTTTTAAGAACTTGAAAAGCGTTGGTCTCCAGCCTTCCAATTTAAAAACTAGATTTACATGCTGTATTTGCTGACTTTTTTTTATAAATATGCTGAAGTTTTGAATTAAATGAAGGGGTGAATAAGGAAAAGGAGATGTCTGTCTTGTTCACAAGCTACCACTGTTTCTGCCCATGATTATCCATTGCCCACAGTGGTCCTTTGGAGTTATTTTCCCAGAAAAGCATATGGCTTTGCTGAGAGATGGTTTTAGCTGTGATAACTGCCTACCTCTAATCGTGATAAGAAAAGCTAAGTGTCATATGCCAGTTCAGAGGGAAATCAGAATAATGCCTATAATCAAGGTAGAAGAGTAGTTGTCAGAAAAATTCTGCTTGGAAACAGACAAAGGTCAAAGAAAAATACATAAGAGGACAAACTCCCATATTGACTTGATTACCAAAAATTAGAAAAAGGGCCATTAAAGCCCTGAAGGCAGTTGAGGAGAGGGGGAGGAGGACCAGTAAGACCTGCCTTAGCGGCTGGTGCGCTGTGCCTACAAGGTACTTTTTACTGGCAAAGGAGGAGGGGACAAATTTGACAAGATTTGGCTACTGGCCAACACACCTCCTGACCTCTTTATTAGAAATTATATCTGGCAAAAAATTGGACTGAAAGTGTTCATCCCGTCTGACTAACTTAAACAAGCTGACTGGCTTTATAAACACATCGTCGTTTTTCTCTGTTTTCAATCCATCATCCTGACGCATGCCAGTCTGATGGCAGAAGAACTGAGAACTGGCAGTGGTGAATGCCTTGTCATTTAGCTTCTGTCCTTACACAATGCTGTTCCTAGCCTTAATAAACATTGTCAGCCATCTCACATATGTGGAACTGCAAGCGTTCAATACTGATTTTGTAAATGAGTGAGCCTCAGTGGAAAAGATGAGGTTGTGGATTATCACTTGGGCAATAGCCGAATCCTGGCAGCAGCAGGAGGATTAATTGAATTGACCAAGCAATTGCACACCAGAAGCAGCAGCCAACATTGTCTCTGCTCTGAGGGAGGACATTGCTGCCATTGCAACAGCAAATGTAGTGTATGAGCCATGAAGATCCTTCCCATGCTGTGTTCATCAATTAAGATAAGTATGTGATTTTCTGTAAGGATCCGAATCACTAATATGAACAAATCCCACAAAGGGGATTGAAGCTCCCAAGGGATTGGGAATAGATTTATAATTTCACTCCTAATACTAGCTGAAATTAGGGTCGATTTCTCTGCTTTTGCCAACTTTGCTTATTCATTTTTGCTCATAACAGCTCTGCCAACACCCCAGATTTGAGTTTTCCATTGCTGGAAAAAGGTTAAAGTTTAGTCCAGATAGAACTGCTGTAAACATTTGGATCAGGGTGGTATTTTGCTCACAGACTAATATGGTTAAAATGGTATCTGCATGCGAGCTACATGGCTGAATGCCGTTTGTGGTCAAGGGCACACACTCAGTTGTACAGCCTGGAGGAGGTTTTGGCTTCACCTTGAAAGCAACCATGTTTCCACTGTTTAGCTGAGCTGCTCTCTAGACTGTGTGGGCAACCACCTAGGTGTGACTGAATCTTGACCAACTCTTCTGGAAGCCCAAAACCTGTGTCAGCACTGTAATTTAGGTGTCTAAAACAGTGGCTGCCCTCACCTGAAAGCTGAATCCCGCTTCCAGATTTTTGAAGAAGGGAACAAGGTGGCTGCTGCTTGCTGGAGAGAGCAGCACAAAAGCTTTTCCCATACTTTTGTGACCACCATTTCCACAGATAGGAGCTGCTGTACAATGGGTATGTCTATCACTACTGGATTAGTTTGCAATGAAAAGCTCTTTTAACAATTATAGGAAGTTCTGCAGCTAACAATATTATAATTTTGAAGGAGTTATCATTAGCTTTTGAATTGAAAGGCACACAAATGTGTGAGGATAGTTTATACTTTACTGAACATTATAATTTGAGTCTCAAAAGCACGACAGTATGTTGTTGACATTTTCAGTATTAACACTTCAGCAAGAAGGATTTAGAAACTTCTTGGGATAGCTTTTGTGTTTTTTGAAAATTCAGTTTCATTTAAACACTACAAAATTGATAAGCAGTTTTTGCAAAATTCTTTGAAGATGAAAGGAGTTATATGAATGCTAAGCAATATTATTATTGTTAACCCCCCACAAAATCCAGAGGAAGGCCATAAATCCTCAAAATTAGCTGATTTCAGACATATGCATTTTTATTGTGCCTTAGTGCGAAGGAATAGAAGTCAGTGAAGACAGCTTAATGCACATATACACGTGAAACCAAAGCGCAGTGGTCAAACACTTCTCTAGATACTGGACTTCAACAGCAGGAGCGTTCCAGACTAGGGCTGAAGGACAGAGCACATTCCACGTTCCCATCTGTGCTGCACAGTGTGTTTACATAGTTGTTTCAATCTTTCCCACGGTAAGTCTGCGCTGGCGTTTGCTGTATGCATACTCAATGCAGTATATGCCAACAAATTACTTAGGCCGTATCACAAATATACACACATATGCACAAGCAGGGGGATCAACATAACAAAAAAACCCCAAAACACCACCACATTGAATTCAGGTTCTTACATAAAAATATATTCAGAGTTTTAGAATTAGAAAAGGGACAGTGCAGTACCCAGCTGATAGCTGTTATTCTTTTCAAGAACATGCCTACATAGTTTTCCCTGGTCATTTGGTTCCTTTAAGTTTGGGGGCGTAATGTCCTGGAGAAGGCAAACTCAAAGCTGTATTTTAAACAATATTCAAAAATATCTTAAGTAATCAGAATACTTGTAGAGTTGTCATATGAAAGTGATAGGGCTTGCACGGTAGTTTAAACTTAAAGAACAGAAAATTAATTAAGAAAAAAAATCAGAATCTTTTGGGTGTCGGTATAGTCAGACATCTTACAAGTTTCACTTTAGGGTTACCCATTGTTAAGTGTTACTGCAAAAGATTACTGGCTATTTTGGTTGTAATGAACAGTAAGGTTTATAATGCTTTTAGAGTCTGATTTTTAATACTACATATTTCCTGGTGGATATGAACGTAATTACTTGCATAACACTTCAACAATCAGTTCTCTCCCTCTTGAATGGCAATAAGTATCCCTCCTTGAACCGTGCATGGGAAAATCTTAACATCCCTGCTGCAAAAGCTGCAGTCAGTGTAACACTGAGACCAGTATCACCAGTTACCACCAGGTAAATCTGATCTATAACCACTTCAGATCACAGTGTTTTCTCCTGGCTGAATTACTCTACACCACATTATTGCTATACTGACAGATTTCATACACTAAAATTTTGGTTATGTAAAATGCAGGGATTTTTTTTTTTTTCACTCAAACTGGTGTCAGTCAGTGTTCCAATATATGCTGATACATTGTCCATTGAAATGAAAATTAAACCTACTGAT
This sequence comes from Hypotaenidia okinawae, assembly GCA_027925045.1. Lineage (NCBI taxonomy): Eukaryota > Metazoa > Chordata > Aves > Gruiformes > Rallidae > Hypotaenidia > Hypotaenidia okinawae. The sequence continues at coordinate 15,952,888 of BSDF01000002.1, forward strand.
GTCTAGGAAATTTCTACGTTCCTTTGCTCCTCCCATTCAGAGGACAAGTATCAATAGATGATGCATTCCTCCACAGGGTAATTAACACAGGACTACAAATTCGAAGTGAAACCTGCATAGAATCAACAACCGCAGATCATTTTCAGGCCTGTTTTTCCTTCTGCATAGACACCTTCCAAGTGATTAAGGTTGTAACACTTCTGAATTACAGCTTTGGAGTCTAGGACAATGTAAAACATATATTTTTATTTTAAAGTAAGCATGCAGAAACATGGTTTAAATTTGAAATGTGTCTTGTGTTTAAACCTGAATCTTCCTTCACCGTAAATTAAACAAAACACAATTCCAGTTTGATCTTGCCAAAATTGCAGTGTTACATTGTAGTGTTACAGGTTTCAGTTCTGTTTTTTCCCTAACAAAATAAAAAGCAATCAGTAAAGAAAATAATTTTATTTTCAAAATTGCAAAATTAAAAAATGTTTAAGAGAAACTTTCTCAGATTTCTTCTATATGCCTTCTTTTTTGTGTTTGTGTGTGTTGTGTGTCCACTGTGACTTAATATGAGTGAGATCTGTAGTGTGCAAGTCTGTACTAGTAGACACAAAAAAAAGAATCACGCTGAGGTATAGTTTCGGGCATGTAAATGAATCACTGAACCATCAATGTAGGCGGCAGTGGCTGTTGAAAGGAGTTCAGTTGTATCCCAAATCAATATCCTTGGTCACTACTTGTAGGATTTTGGGAGAAATAGGTTGGCCTATTTGTGCTGTGTTCCTAGTCCCTTCTCTTGTTACAGCAATCTTATTTAGCATAGAAAGAGTGATTTGCGTGGGACTCGGTCTGACGAAGGCACTTAAATTCAGATGTTCACGTACCAGCTCAGGGCTTGATTCACATGCTCGAACACAGAGGTCTTGTATGATTTGAGGTACCACAGACTCTGGGCTATTGGCAGGGGGCTGGAAGTTGTGACGAGGGCCAACAGGAGTCCTTCTTGTCCAGCAGCTGGAGGTCAATCAGGATTACCTGGGGATGTCAGGTGGCTCTGGCTCTCTGTGTTTGAGGAGCTGAATCAAGGCTGGGTATCCAGGCTCCCAACGAAGACCTGAACAACAGCATCAAAAGGCTCTTCAGAGCAGCTCCAACACACCAACTGGCATGGCAGCTGTGTAACTGGAGTCTGACCCTGAACTGTAAAGGGAGCCTGCACAGGTAGCTGGTGTGACCTCAGCTGCTGCAGGTGTCTAAATTCTGACGTCTTAAACTGCGGTCTGAATCCCACCCTTTGTGAATCCCCTTTTCTTTTTTTTGCAAAGATTAATCTTGACTGTGGCTAAGTTTAAAATTTCCCAAAATGTCAAAGTTAGCTAACTTCAAGGCTTTTCTGTTTTCAAAAGAGACAAGGCTCACATTCAAAAGAGACAGAGGCTTTGAGTAGGCTGCTCTTGTTCAAAGTTGGTGAACAAGCTGTCTTTGGAAATGGCACGTAATAGAGGTGCATAGAGCTGTAGTCTGAATGGATGGATGCTGTCACACTGCGTAGCCGTGGCTGTATTAGATGAAAAAGGAGCACATTTTACTAATGGAAGGGAGGAGACAGCTGAGTGCTTAATTTTGCAATGATGACAGAGCATTAAATTGGTCTGGGGAGACAATGTTGGGGTCTTGTGGTTTTTTTTCAGTTCGCTGTGCATGTGTGTGCGATACATCAATTTTTCTAAAATGCCAAAGAAACTTTAAAGCCCAGATCAAATTTTAGTAATAGCTGTGTGTGCTTTTGAAAATATGACCTGTGCTCAATTTGTGTTTGTCAGATTCCTAAATGTCATCTGTTTTTATCTGTCACTTTTTATCATGCAGCTAAACGAGAGCACCTAGATACAAAACCCCAGTGCACCATCACCTTTCATTTGTAACTTTAACATAAGGCATATGGTGTTACTTTCTGAGAAGAAACTGCCTACTTTTGAGAGCTGCCAGATTCAGTTTGTTTACATTTTAAACAAAACATGCACTTTTTGCACAATTTGTACAAGAATCTACCTCTGCTGTTTACTGCATGCATGCATACATAAATATAGATCTCTGTGTCCTGTCTTTACAAAGTTTTCTAATTTCTGGAAGAAGTATGGCTTTTGTCATATTGGGCCAAGAAAGTACGGTAAAATTCCTCTATAAAACCAGGCATTAGAACCACTAAATCTGTTTGGTTTCAATGGAGTACAATGCGGTACGAACGGTGCCAGAACATTCTCAGACAGGTCAGGTAACAGCACCAGCATCCTAAGATGCATGAAACAACAGGCAAATGCTGTTTGCCAGCAGCTAAGGCTATTCATCTTTTAACTTATTAATGAAAGAAAAGAGAGTGGATAATCAGGCTTCGTCCTTAAAGGCCAGTGTTGATTGTAGCATTGCTTCGATCTAGACTTCAATATCCAAGGTAAACCTGAGACTCCATGACAAACTGAAACTGGAAACACGTTAGTGGTTTTCATTACGAGGAGCTGCCTAAAGTGTCTGCTAACTGCTGCTTTCACATGAATGGGGGGAAAAATAGTTTCAGCCTTCTTTTAATTTTTCAGAATTCAAGCAAAAACTCGAGAATTTCGAGAGAGACAAGCTCGTGAACGTGACTATGCAGAAATACAGGATTTTAACCGGACGTTTGGCTGTGATGCGGACCCAATGTATGCTGGGATTGCTTCCTATGACTCTTCTTCAAATAGCGGCACAATAATGCTGAACACCCGACCACAGAGCCCGAGGGAAGGGCAGACAGTGGAAGCCTTGTACGCCCAAGTGAAGAAACCACGGAATTCAAAGTCTTCACCTGTAGACAGGTAGGCACCAGGCAACAATCAATACGCTCTTTCAGAATCCACCCTGGTAATGCTTTTGTCACGGCAGATGACTGTACATCAGTTGAAAAGTCAGAACTGCTTTTTTATTAATGCCTTTTAAAAAGCCATTATGTAGAAAAATACTGAGCTCACACAAATCAAACTGTAACAGAATGGGACGTGAAAGTTATTTTCTGCAGTGCCACTGCTTTTCTTCTGATTCTTCAGGTGGTTTGGAATTTTGGAGTCACCATTTGGTATAATTCAGATTGCATCAAAGCTGTAATGCTATCCGGCTTATTTATCAGATCTATAACTGATGCGGTTGTGGAATACATCTCCAACTTATTCATGGCAATTATGAAATCTCTGGAAAGTTCTTACTATTTAAAGCAAAAGTGGGTTAAAGCTTACCTGGATTCTAGTTCTACCATAGTCCTGAACTTCAATCTAAGAGGTGGAGATTTTTGATTATGTATAGACCCAAGTGAGTAAACGTCAAGATTGTCTTGGGAGTTGCTTTCTCTTTTGGGCTGTAACTTATGATTTATACTCTTCCTGTGGTTACACTATCTCAACTAAGTCATGTTTGGTTTTATGCTAAAATTGTGCAAAGTTAACTGTTTCTGTTGATGGAATTTTGAGATCATTTGAAAACCTGAAGCTAAAACAGGCATGTAAACTAACATAAAGTAGAAATAACCAAAGGCAAAATTCACAGCTTTTTTTGTACTTTAACAATGAAAATACATCTGTTTTCTTGGCTTACATCTATGATCTTGTAGTTCTTCATTTTCTCAGCTTTACAAAAACTAGCACTAAGATCCTAGTGCGGGAGGTATCGTTAACTGATTCAGAGGTTATTAATTTAACTCCTAGTAGACCCGCTCATCATTTTGTTTTCTATGCCATTCTTTTCAGAAGAAAGACACTGGACTTGCTGTTAAATGAGCAAAGCAGTGTCTTTGGTTGCAGTGTTTGAGATCTGTATGGCTCTCCATGAGGACTGGTGTTCATCTCACATATTCTGCTCTAGGTGGTAACGGAGTAATTTTTATTTGGTCTTAAGGAAAGTAGCTGTCATGCAGAGTTCAGCTATTTGTCTAAAACTCCTTTTAATTGAGGACTGAAATTGATGGTTTTAACCCTCCACTGGATCTATTTTTTAAAAGATCCTTTCTATAATATTGGTTAAAAGCGTATCTCCTCTAGTACAACAAATAGAAAGTCTCAGATGCATTGTGAAATACATACATTTTTACTAAAATTCAGTAGCACAAATGCCTTTTTATTTTCTGAATTGCACTGTTCTCATGCATTGCACTGTGTGAAATGTCTACTTTTCATATTAAGTAAACATTTTATATATTGTGGATATGTACATTATTTCAGCACAGGAAGCAAAATAATTTTAAAAGACGACAGCTTCTTCTGTGCCCTTGACATTTTATATTCCTTAGCCTTATATTGACTGGTGCTGGTATGCTCAGGTGCATGACATTTCAGCACTTTTGTGCCTTTGGAAATCAAGATAGCTTGGATATGGCTGCTACGTGGTGACTCTCATGGCTGTTTTTGTTAGAGCAAAGGCAGTGTTTCATGGTGGAGTTGAATGGCATCAATGTCACATCAACAAAAAAGCGCTCTTTGATGCAAACCTGGCACGGTGAAATATAAGACCTGCGTGACCTAGCTAACTCTGTGTGACTGCCGATAAAAGAGCCATGAGAGAGTGAGTAAAACTGAAGATAACGGAGGTGCGGGGGAATCTGATGTTAATCATAAGGGTAGGACTGATGAGCAGTGTGGTAGTTTTGCACATTCAGGTTTCTCCTGGAACACAGAAGGCCCTGTCTCTCACAGTGGGATCACGCTGTGACAAAAGGAAGGACCCAACACATGCAACGGGCCTGAGCAGAGAGAGAAAATGCAAGTCAGGGACTAGAAAAGTGGTGGGCAAGAAAAGCCACCCCCAATCCTCTGATAAAGGGTGTGTGTGCGTGTGTGTGCATTCAGCAAGAAACACCTGGAAAAAAATAGGCAATTCAGATGGAAAAAGATAATTATTTGCTATGTTCACTGAAGTACCTGTTCAGGGGTCTGAGGCATGAAGGTATTTAGTGTATGGGGTTTTTGTTCCTCTTTCCTCACACCTTTAATAACAGCCCAACAGCGGAGCTGGTGAGTCCCTCACAGCTCCGGGAAATCTTTTGGGGGATGGTGCAGTGACCTACGTAGTCTTAAGCTCAACTCTCTCAGGAGTCAGGTCTACCCCTTGGGCCCACCTGCTGAGAGACCATGGCCACTGCTTTGGGCATGAAGGATATGTAACAGCTGTTGGGGAGGAGCTTTCAGTCTTCTACTGGGTGTGTGAAGGACATCTGGGAGCATGTCATGTTCAGCAGGAGAGCTTGGATTGCTATCTTCCCAAGGCTGTTCTGTGTTTTACAGGCTTTATCTTAGCTGTAGTAAGAACATATCATCTGAGCATCATATTAAGAAATGATTGTGGCCATGTGGGCCCAAGGTAGTGGTTAACTATGTTGTCTCCTTGCCTGCAGGATACCTGGCTCCTCACCCCATATGCATTGCAACTTGTTTTTTGCTGTCACTTTCCAGTGAGACCTTCTCCCTTCACCTGGCATCTTCTGTGGTGCCTCTTTCCACACCAAGCATCCAAGTGCCTTTTTATGAGGTTGTTCTCCCAGGAGCTCTCTTCTCTGTGGTCTGATTTAGCCTGATAATGCAGCAAGAAAATTGAGGAGAAATAGTTGTTTGCAGTTCTGCATCCTTAAAATACTGTTTGCATTAGTGTTCACCTGTGGTGAGGATTATTTTCAGTGCGTTTTAGCTCTTTGGCCTGCCATCCTTCCCTTTCCTCTGGACATTTCAGAGGTTACCTAAATAGAAACAGGAGCTTCGAGCCTCTGTGGATGGGAGAAGAAACCACTTGGAGAGCGTTACGCTTGCGCTGAACTGCCAGGAGCTGGTAATGGCCAGGCTGTCTCAAATCTTCATCACGTTCGTATTAAAAGCAGCATTGTTTATATGGGAAATGTTATTTCTATTACAGTTTGGTGCTTAGTGCCAAACAAAATTTGACATTTAAGTATGTCCAAAGGTTATTTAAAAGTCTCTTACAGAGAAGCCTGTAACAAAATGTCCCATAATAGTTTGCATGCCATTGCTGGACAATTTTTTTTTCTTAACTGGCAAGAGAATTACTGCGCCTGTGTGTGAGGCCTTGTCAGGGTTTGTTTTTCTTTAATATGACTTTAACTTCGCTCTTTTTCTCATCAACACATGCCACCAACTGATACAAGTTTAACTGTGTCATGGCATATGAATGCTAACAAAGCAGAGGACAAGTATGTAAACTGCTCGTCAGAATAATGGACTTTTTTTTTATTTTCTGCAAGTTTACAGATATTATGAGGACAACTATTACAGTGCTCCACCAAATGATGGTACTGTCAAGTTGTCAGGCAGAGGTCCCCTAAGCTGTTTTACAACTAACTTGAAACTGGTGTTAAATCCATGTCTGTTTCTTCCTTCTCCTTCTTGAGTGTATTTTATATTTGTAGCATCCCAAGCACTGCCATTGCAGATAGATAGCATAAAATGATAAGAAGAAAATAGTTATTCCTTATACAGTTTGTCCATTCATTTCTCTAAATTAGAAAGTAGATTGTATAATGCCAAAATGCAGTAAGGGAGACAGAGATGTTAACTTGTTCATTGGAGACTTGCTCATCAGTGTGTGGATGTAACATTGCTTCACCCATCTTACCAACAATGGCTATAATCCCGCCACACACACACCTACACCCCCTAAATAGTACATTTTTACTTAAGAATATCCTTACAGGACTTAAGTCTGCACTAGAGCAATTTTACAACATCTTCATGTTAGATGCGAGTGAAGTCATTCATGGATACTGGTGGGGTTGTTTATTTGGTTTGTTAAATATGCAGTTGTGGTATGGGTCATTCTTTATTTTGGACTTCTTACATAATTCATTCATATGTGTAACTTCTGTCAATCTTGAAGCACATTTTAAATTCCATTTACACTGGACATAGCAAGTCTCTCCAGTAGTGCTAAAAAGGCTGTTTTCTGGTCTTGATCCTAAAGAGATAAAGCAGATGATTTGCCTTAACAGGGGAGGAGTTTATTGCTCAGAGGAAACAAAGCTCTAGCAATGAATATATAAGTAAAGAAAATCTGTTGGGAGTGATCAGTGATCGGTATAACTGCATATACATCATCTGTCCTTGCAACATTAGCTCCATCCTGCATGTTGATGGGTTACACAGACAGGCTGCTGAGTTTTTTCACTTACCAATTTCTTACAGTAGGGATTAACAGAGCAAAATCGAGGTGGAGTATAATCTATGTTTATTTTACAGTTCAGGAAAGAAGTGTCTCAAGAACTGGGTTCTTGTGGATAAAGCTTTTACCTTAGCTGAAAAATGTTTCTAGTATGTTTTGCATCATACAGAGAAGCTGCACTACTGATCAATAGTGTTTTTCATGTAGATGACAATGATGCTATACAATGGGGTTTTATAGCGATCACCTGACATCCATAGCTGAGCAGTATGTAGAAAGACAACTCGTAATGGACATTTACTGCCTGTCACTGTGTAATCATTTCCCACCAAGAGTGCATTGTCCTGAAATATAATTGAAATAAAATAGGCACTGTGCTGCTGTAAATCTAAATAGCTTGAAAATAGTAGGCTAGACTCCCCCAGCTTGCTGAGGACATTTTAATGGAAACATAAATACCATAATCATATGCTTTTTGCATGCATTTTGCCATTAAAAAGAAAAAAATGTTCATTTTAGAAAGGGAGACCTTTATGAACTGGTTTCTTTTCTATCAGAAGTGAAATCAAGTTATGTCAAAGGAATATTTGGTAACTGAAAATAACCTCACTTAGTTTAACTGTCATCTGTTTGGTGCAAAGAGGCAGGATGCTGTTTTTAACATCAGGCCATATACTTCACTTGCTGCTTTCCCAAAAACGAAGGGAGAACATTTTATTTAGATGTTAACTTTTATTTGTGCTTAAATTGGCATGAGAGTAATGAATCCCAGAAACTGGAAAGAAACACTCTAATATAATATAGGAATAAGTGAAATAAGCAGACCCTGTCTTTTTGGTGTGTGTAAAATAACTCTTCGTAATAGCAGAATGGGTCACGAAAGCTATGAAATACTATATTGCCATGTCTGGATAAATGTTTGTTAAAAAAACAAGGGTCTTGTGCTGCTATATTAAACTTCCTTATTAGTAGTGTCAATCACAGGAGTGCTCTTAAGGCTGTGGGATCATTCATGCATAGGAATCTGAGCTTACTGCCAGGCCCACCAGAGATGGAGATAGGAGTTATTACTCAGGGTGATGCATCCTGTAAGTGCTAGGATAGTTCTTGTTTTTTAAATGAAGAGATTTTTTGACAGTTCTGAAAGTTGATTCGAAGAGTGCTTTCATGAAGGCCACAGCCCTGTAAACCATCTAAGCAATGACATTTAAAACCTGCAGACCAGTGCAGAAGACTAACAACCTAGGTTGAATAACATTATGAGTAAGCTCTTCCCTCTTCCCTCTGTTTATTTCCATTCACTGGTGTGGAAGTGTTTTCCTATGCCTAGATCTCTTGTTCTGCATTGTTTATCACACTCTGCCAACAGCCCTACCAATGATGTGCTCTAAAGAGAAGATACTGCTCATGTGGGTAAATACTCGAATAGGTTACAAGCAGGGATCTGTTTGTTATCCAAGCTCCTAAATAACTGATAAAGTTTCATAAATTAGTAGTAATAGGTTTTAAATCCTTATCTTCCAATGAACATCACCCTTTTGTGACATAATGAAGCTTTATTCCTATGAGAATCAGACTTCTGGAAAAACTTCCCTGGCCTAAGAAATGATGGATATGCCACTACAGGATAATCAAACAGACTTTCCAGACAGCTCAGTGGAGAGCAGTGGGTTAATGAACTGTTTGCAGTTCTCTAACATGTAAAACTGAAAATAATACTTGGAAGTCATTGTGGTATTTTTCCTCCTCTGTCTGTGATAACCCAGAGAGGGATTAGTTAGAGCCTCTGTGAGACTCTTCATGGGGTTTAATTTCACTTTAGCGCTAACACATTGGGCTTTTTTGTTCCTCTACCCTTCATCCTATAAGCCTGTAATCCTTGCCCCCAGGACTGCCTAAAAATTAGCTTGGTCTCTCACAGACCCGTGTATTTAGAACCCAATAGACACTATTAGCATTGGCATTTTATTATCTTAGGTTGGTTGTTTTCTTTTGTTCTTCCATCTTGATAGAATATAAGACAAGTTTTAATATAAATTCATGAGGATTTGTGTAGGCTCCCTATTGTGAAAGTATGCAATTGCACTCCCTGTTTGGGTTACCACTTTGGTGGAATAAATGGCAGACTTACAGTGAACTCTGTTCAGGTCTCCTGTTTAATTACTTGAAAGTCCCGGTTTCTTTCTGAATAGATATCAAGCACTGATACTGTTGTGAGAACCACATCTTTCTCCATTTACCACAGCTGCAGCCTCACTTAAACCCTGGTGGCTTTGCTTCCTCTCTCCTCCAGTCAGCTTGCCATGTAATCTGAAGTGTGACTACTATTTGTTTGTTTTTACAAAAGCAGCCTGAGTTAGTACCTCTACAAACGGTTGCAATCGGCAAATGCACAGAAAGATAAGAGAGAGATGAACTTCCTGCTCCAGGTTACAGGACAAGGGGATGAAGTGGGGCCCACCCGAACGTGCCCTTAGTGCTCCCATTCTGAGCGATTACTAACAAGCTACCTTTGCTGGAAATTAGGAATATCCGGTTAGGTTTGTGTCTTTCAATTCTTTCAGCCTAGCTACTGCTTATGATGAGAGGCTGTACTTATAAAAGGTAGATCAAAACCTGTCACTTTTCATCTGTTTAAGGGTAGCATACCTGTTAGGACTTTAAATATATTGTAACTGAATTATATAAAATATTTTTTGTCGGCATATTAGTGCAATTTGCATACAGATATAGATCAGTTAGGTGTTTCATTGTTTGGAGGAAAAAACAGAACAACCTTTACATTCTTTCAGATGGTAGAAGGCAGCATGTAATTTAAAACCAAAAAACCTTAGATTATATATTCTAGTATGTCACTGAATGGGATGTAAAAACTAGAAAAGACATGGAATGGTTATTGTATGGCTTCAGTTTGCAGTCCACAAAACCAGCTATATGTGTAACATGCACATCATTATTTCCCACTAACGCCATCAATACAATTTGGAGTTCTTCATCCCAAGAAAATTACAGGGAATATTTGAGTGCACAGAGCTGAAAAAGCAAAGGCTCTCCTGTTCATTAAATCAACTGCTTTGATCCTACCAGTGTAAACTGTTAAAATCTGTTCTTTGCTAGTCCTGCTAACCGAAATTTGGATTGTGAACGGATGTTACACAACACTTGAACACCATAATTTGATGAGTTTAATTTATTGTTGCTTTGAATGTGGCCCTTTCTAAACAGAATGCACATTTGTGATTCTTACATCTTTTATGTGCCTCCAGTCAACCCATCTTTTCCTCTTTGGGGAAGGATTCAGGCTTCTGCTCTCCAAGCATTTAAAGGCTGGGGGTTTTGCGTTAGATAGTTGGCTGACTGTAGGAGAGGGGTGCACAGGCAGAGCTTGGAGGGAGTGCTGTGCACTTGCTGAGTTCCATCTATGTGTACTATTTGAAGTACACTCTGTAAATTAATGTAGGTTACTGAATGGAAAGTAAAGTTAAAATTATTTTTTTATATCTGTTCTTCTAACGGGGACTTTGGGAAGGTTTTCCATTCTGCCCTTTTTTATGAATGGTATCTCCTTCACAGATGCAACAGACTATATTTAACTGCAGTGTTCACCCTTATGGACAGTCTTGTTTGTTTATGTGACTTAAAAGCATCCTGCTTACGGTTGAAGTAGTTCAGCACTGCCGGAAGTGGTGGAGTCTTACTGCAGAGATGAATCCTCTGTAGTAAATTTTAGGAAGGAAAAGAACATGACTACATATATGTTCTGTGACAGTGGTTAATTCCTTTTAACATCCTGTACATTCATTGAATGAGTGCTTATGAACCATACTGCGTTGGAAACCCTGGAAATTGAGAAATTGCTGAAAGATGTCATTTCAGTTTGTTCTTGGTTGGAAAGATGAAAATGCTTTCCCACTCATTACTCAGAAAACTGTATGTTATTGGAGCTTTATATTTCATAGTCTATTGTTAAAGAATTGGCTCTTAAAGGTGTTTGAAGTCTTGTTCCTTAAGCCTCAAACACTGTGAGTGAGACATTAAAAGGTTTCTTGCATGACCTATTGTATATGATTATGTATTTTTGAAAAAATGTTGTTCTAACATCAGACTTATATACTTGCAATGAATTTTCTTTTCATTCCTTAAAATACTAGTGACATTTAAATAGCATTTCAATCTGATGTGTTCATAAAGTCTTTCTCACATGATGGATATGTGAAATGTTATTAGAGTGAATAGATCATGTTATTTGTAATGGATAGGTAATTTCGTCTGCCCAGTTTATAGTGATATAACATAAATGACTTAATTTGTGAAGGAAAAAGCAAAGGAATAGATTTTGTTTCATTTTCACATATAGTTTTGTAACAATAATGCATGGTGCGCCTGAGTTGCATCACATTCTGTAATGAAATGTCTTCTGTGAGCAGCAATTCAGTCTTGATTACAACCTTTCCTCATTCCTAGGTTTCCCTTTAAAAGGAAGCATAGCACAAGCTGGGATGAAAAAAGAGAGCAGAATTACTACTACCAACATTTTGAAAAGCAATTAGAATCCTTATGACTTCAAGGGATACAAGAACTAATGCCCTGCACACTTCTGATTTCAACTTATCTTTGGGAAGGAAATTTACTTGCAGAGGACCGCAGTCCCTGCAGTAACAGGCCTCCTAGGTAGTAGGAGTAATTGTCCTAAAAGCGCTCTGACCTGGCAAACAAAGGAGACAGAAAATAGTAGCATCAGTCTTTATTTCCTGAGCCATAGTTCATGGCCCATTAATAGTTGTAGCATATATTTCTGGGTGTTGTGTGCTGCAGAAGAAACAAGGAGAAGCTGCCTGTCATTACTTTCTAATTGTATTACTAGATGTAGTGTGTCCAAAAAAAAAAGTGAAAACAAGGATAAAGAAAGGGAAGGTTTAGCTACATATTATTTTGCACATCATCTTAAACTGTGCTGTGTCTGCTTGCTTAAGATAAACTCTGTATATTTGCTAAAATGTTGTCAAATTAACCCACCCGTTTCTAAGAATTGCTAAATGCCCATCAAGGAGTGGAGGGATGCATTGAAGCTATTTTAATTAGCAAAGTGTGATTTAAAGGTTGCTAAAATCAAAAAGAGCTTATTCATTTTTCATCAATAATCATTTTCCTTAATATTTCATCAAAACCTGCTGATTCGGAGACCACCTTCTGGGCTTTGATTCATTATGACTGCAGACATAATTTAATTTTCCCCCCTTTCTTCATTCTGTGATATGCTCTTTCATCTTTGAGACATTGTTAAGATGTTTCTAACATTCACAGATTGCTAATTGATCCAACTTTTTTAAAACTGTACTTAAGACAGAGGCTTCTTTCCCATGGAAGCAATTTTCCATGAATTTGCTTTTGCTAATATTTTTTTCAGTATTTGTATCTGATAAAGTATACATTTTAAAACAGACATAGTAAAAATTGAAGACCTGTATGTTTTTATATATGACAACTGAGGCAAAAATATTGGAGAGGCAGTAGAGGAAAATTAAGAGAGTTGATACAGTCAGTAAGATTGCACAGTTGCTAAGTTAGGCCTCTGTAGTTCATCTAAAACTAACTTGGAATTAACACAGTACTGTAAGTAATGGGTTTTTTAAAAAACTAAATCTTCAGGGATCATGGAGAAAAGCAATTATGGGAATTTATGCAAAGGCATTTTGTGAAAGCATGTACAATTAAAAGAAATTGCTCCTTACGCTTTAGTAGGGCTGTTCATATAAGTTTTGTCTACATTATCATACTCTGGTAATTTCTAGTCCCAAAATGCATTTGTGTTACTATTTCAAGTTGAGATTCATAACATGTATCTTCTTGGAAGGTCTCCCTGTAGAGCCCTATCCAGAAAAACCTTCCTTTACATTGTAACACCCAACGGTTGGTTACTGGGCATCATCGGAACGCAGGGGACTGAAGCAGTCCAAGAGCTGCAGGTTGTACATGGATCCTTTTCTGGGAGCAGCTGGAGAACAATTGCAGTCTTCATTTTCCTTTGCTCATCTCTCACTCGCGAAAAACATGTCACACTGGGCAGATATAGTCGATGTCCATTCTGTGCACGCACTGTGATCTAGGGCAGGGGTGTTTTTTTCTTCTGTATAGTGATTTTCCTCAATCCAGCCTAATTAGAATTTCAAAAAATGTCTTGCTTAGATGGTCAGAGCTAAGTTGTTGTTTCTTCTCTTAAGCCACACTGAACAGTTCACACAGACTGAATTTCATTAACTTTCATTAGTTGCAGTTTTCTGATGTAGTTAAAATTGCTGCAGCTTAAGATGTCAGAATTTAGCAGGAAGATAGGTAAAACTGAGACAGCATTCAGTGTCAGGAATAATCCTACTTTATTGGAGCTCATGCTTATGCTTTTCAATATTCCTCAGATTCAGATGCCTCCATCTTCTGTGTAGCACGTCATATGTGAGTGTGTGTTCACATTCATAGAGCACGTGCACAGAATGTGGCAGAATTTCTGTGTATGATGTTTATGTCTGTGTATGGGTATAATAAAAATCTCTAAAAATTCCTCTGCTCCAGAGGAAGTGACCTCCAGAGCTAATCTAGCCCAACCCCCTACTCAGAGCAGTTTTGATCAGGTCAGGTTGCTTAGGGCTGCAGTTATATCCTGTGTATCTCGGAGGATGGAGATTTTTATCCAGTTTCCTGGGTGCCTGGTCCAGTATTTGGCCAGCTTTATGGTATCTAAAAATAAAAAAAAGAAAAGCAAAAATAAAAAGCTTCTTATAGCAGAATTTTCCATGCTCCAGTTTGTGTCCATTTACTGTTATCCTATTGCTCTGCAACTCTGAGAAGTGTCTGGGCTGTGTGTACAAAGGAAAAAACCCAACAACTTTATCTAAGATTTGGAATTTTAAAAAAAAAGCTTCAAAATTATTCAGCAATCAAAATATTTTTTTAATAAGGATAACCTTACAAAATATTGCTTCATTGTTAGCATTGAACTTTTCCTAGAATGATTGTCAAAGTTAGCTATTTTTTCTTAAATCACCTGTTGTATTTCTGTATTTCCAAGTTGCACTTAGGTACGTGGCTTGTTTCTCTCAAATTATTTGAATACATAAGTCTCCATTTTCACTGCTGCACTAGTCAAAAATTGAAAAATAAAACTTTGAGGACAAAGTGTATCTCTTCATTCCTCTTGAAATACAGGAAGCAGCCTTTTCTCCTTTATTTCTCAGGTTTTGTATTGTGCGTACAGCATTCAGCTCCAAAAATAGCACATCTGGAAGTGCCTTTAGAAAACGACTTAAAGTTTTGTGTGCTATTGGATTGTATATGCACAACTATGTATACGTACTGGGTTCTTGCTCTTCAGTCGGTTGCATTCGGTCGGTGGGGAATTGAGCTGCTCTCCTGCACGGGCAGGATTGCTGCCGTGTGGGACCTGCTGCTGTGACGGCCTCTCCTCTTCTGCTACAGGATTTTCAGTGTTTCTCTTCTGACACTGAGGTTCTGCAGCTCATCTGCACAATTTCCTGGACAAGACAAGATCATAAATCCCAGAGAAATGCTGCTGCGTTGGCAGAGAGGCGTGAAACAAAGGCTTCCAAGCATTTCTCAAAGCCCTGCTCACCTACGTTCGTTCATGAGCTAAAATTCGCAGATGGTGAGTGCCGTGGCGTGGCAGGAACCGAACCTGGGGAGACAAGGTGCCTCCTGCAGAGCTGAAGGGCTGCACCGGAGGAGAGGGAGGAGGGAAATGAAGCGACTCTCCCGCGGAGATCAGGAGCGCTGCAGGGCGGTGATCGGGAGGGGAAGCCACCTGCAGAGATGCTGTGACAAAGGGGAGCCAGCTCTCCTCTCACCCTCAGGGGAAAAAAAATGGAAAGGAAAGAAAAATCAACTGCCCTCCCTGTAAGGACGGATGGGGCTTAGGATGGTCTGTACAGGGATGTCTTTTGTCTAGATAGTATATTTGCAAAGACCCTAAAGAGCTTCATAACTTTTAATGGGGGCTTGCAGTCAATATAACGACCGTTGTGCCCCACAGGTGATCCCCCACCACTCCCTGTGCTGACAAGCAGCCACTCGTGCAGTGAAACACTGCTGCTGTTTAATTGCATATAAATCAGGGCTGGGGAGTGGAGACAAGCCAGGAGAGTCTGGAAGGAGAATTTAAGTGAAAAAGGTAATTACCTGAGCTGGAACATGGCCAGGGCACCAAGGTTAACACCTGTACGCTTGTGAGAAGTGCCTGGTGATATTCTTCCAGAAACCATTTTCTACTGAGTTATAGAAAAGACCTTGTTAGTCCCTTGGTCTGACTCCCTCTGCAAACTGAATTGATTCCTACTGTGGTTTGTTCTATTGCTGGTGTAGTGCACCTTCAGTCACTTTGAAATGGGGTTTGTCCACTTGCTTTATGTTGAGAGACAACCTCCTCTTTTTCTTTCATAGTTCTTGGTTGAGAAGACAATTGCCTGGTATTTAACCTAAATTTTTATTTTATCACCTACAAGTTCTCTTGAATGTGCTAGGGCCTGGGGCAGAGAAATTCCCAGTACTTATCTGAGGGCGTTCCTTGAGTTTCTAAGGAAAGAGGAAGAAATTAGTTAGATGTGTGTTCTGCAGTCACAAAACAAGGTACATGAGCTGCTGCTGAGACCTATGTTACAGTGGTTAGACTGCTACAAAGACAAAAGCTATCTCAGATACCATCACATCACTCCTCTGAACAGACAAACCCATACCATGTTCCTTTCCTTCTCTGTTTGGAGAGCTCCTTTTGTGAGCTTAGCTTAATCATACTTTTGTATTTCACCCTCTTAGTTCATTACTCCATCTTCAGTCAATTTATGTTCTCTGTTCACAGGAATACAATTTGAAGCAACTCAACAGTCACATCCTTCAGCATTGTGCCTAAGCTACTCAAACCTGCTTGTTGCTGAGGAGATACGGAGAGCAGAGCTGCATGCTCCCTCCAGTTATACAAGAACTCTGAAAAGTATTTTTCAGTAAGATGTTTAGCTCATCTTAAAATCCTTCATACTTACATCTGAAGATAGCTAGCTCTTGAATACCTATCTCTCTAGTAGGAGGAGAAATAAATTTTGGGTTGCGCTTGGCCTTGTTTGTGATGGGTACTTTTCATTTGTAAGAAGCCTACATCATTTCACAAGGTTGGGCACAGTCTGTACTGATTTTCCATTATGCCTGTCAGTGTTAGCCGAGCACCTCTTCAGGAAGGTATGCAAGTCATGGTGCCTGTGTGCTCATGTCAGACTGAATGCAGACATTTAGGTGGAAAGCTTTTATATAAGTTGAGCTAAGTCTTTGTAGCTGTGGCTGCAATATTTGTATTCCTTACAGATGGGCACCAAGAAGGACTTCTCCACACTCAGCAGGGTGTTGCACAATCTGTACATATCAAAGCTAGGCTGTTTAAGATCTAATTTGTTGTTGTTGCTGTTAACTTTTTAGGGTTGATAGCATAATAATCTCACCAATATTTAGTATAAAAGAGAGTTGTAATACTAGAGATGTTGAAACTTGCATGTGATTTTAAACTCCATTGTGTACCCAGACTGACAAGCTGTGCTAGCATACAGGAAATAAAAGGACCTAAGTTTAAAATCACATGAGCAGAGGAAGGCAATTTTATACAGTAAATAAATAAGCTACTAGAAGAAGGACTTGAGGGAAGTGGTTGATGTGAGAGGAACATGTCAAAATAGGAGTAAATTAAAGTTAGAAGATACGGCTGAGGATTTAAGAGTGAGAATGAATTTGTGTGTCTGAGGCAAAAAGAGCTCCCAGACTGGGACTCGGAGGTGACAAGAAGTGGGGATGAAGGTAGTTACAGGGGCAAAAGAAAAGTAATTACATTTCAGCAGCCCTTAATCTATGTCAGGAAGTTCCTTGGCCATGATACAGTTCACACACAATTAACCAGAATACACCAATTAAATTCTTCTGTAATACTTTCCCCCTCCTCCCCCAATATGAGCTTTCCTCCAGGATTCACCTGAGATTAGGCAAAGACATCTGAGTTCATTCATTCCCTCCCTGCAACTTCAGCAGTGCTGCAGATACAAAGACGAAGCTTTGACTGCTGCATCTCGTCATCTAAATTCCCTTTAGTATCACATCAGAACAATTCAAAAAGGAACGAAACAGCAGGAGCTACAATGTAGGTGTTTAGGTTCTTGCTGCTCGGTCACATTACTATCTGGCTGTATCTGTGAGGGTGTTGCAAACTTGATTAAAAAAATTAATGATGAGAAACAAAAGGATGAGCAAAGAGAACAAAAGAAAAAAGTGAAGAGAGCGTGGAAGTTTATTGCATGCAAGTCATCCAATTATCCCTCAGAGCCCAAATCCCTTGTCTAATTGCCTAAGTTGATCCTTTAGGACTGAATGGATTAAATGAAAAAGCAGGGCTGGTGGAAAGGAGCCTATGGGAGGCATTTTGTGAACAGGCTTGCATGAACAGCAGAATAGAGTTTCTATTTGCTTCTGTTTGTCTGGGCCTTCTGTTATCAAAAGAGTAGCAAAGAATGAAAAATATGAGGGCTTTTGATTACAAAATAGTCCCTTCGGCTCAGAGTTGGGGCACTGGGGGGTGCTGGGAAACATATCCTGATGCTTTTTATGCTGTGCTTGTCTGTATGGTGTATCTCTCTCTGGGATCATAAACTCTCGCTCTACACTGTATTAAGTTCATTTGGAAAACTGAGGGAAAAGAAAAACTTCTTTAAAATATCTCACTGCAAAATCACTAGACACTGGAGAATGTCAGGATTGAGCTGGCGTTAAAATGAGAGCAAGCTGCAGCCCACATCGTTGTCTCACAGCAATCGCATGTGCCAAATGCACAACTGAGGGAAGAAGACTGTCAAGCTTAATGTACCTTAAAGAACTTCTGTTTAATACATTCCTCTGCGTATGCACCAGATAAGGGAGAGTCCCATCTAAGAGTCTGATATCTCATCCTGTCATGCAAAGTATCTCCTGCAATTATCCCCTTCTAGTCAGCATTCAAACACCAGCCACCTCCCAACATTAGGGTCAGGAAGGGAAAGAAAACAAGAAACTCCTGTAAAAGAGTGGAGAGCAAAGGGAATCAATCTTCTTCCAGTCTTGTTTCCTGTTGACCAAAACCTTCAGGTTTTGCCCAGTATACCACCCTGCGAAAGAGGACTTTCAGGACATAAACAAATCTTCAAGCAGTGATGCTATCTTACTTTTATTTATATAATGCCATAGAGTGTGGGGCAGCACTTTGTAGAGTTTATATTAAGATCAGGTTGTCTCCCATAAAAATCTTGCAGTTATTATGTGAAGTTTCAAGATGTAAGACAGCATTACAAGGAAAAGAGGCTACAGAAATGTTAGGTGTTTCAGTTGGACATCCTCAGGTGACATCCAGCTAAGAAATTAATTTCCTGAGAGAAAACTTCAGTAGAGTGAAAACATCTGAATTGGAAGTAGCTTAATGGGGAAGACAGAAAAATAAATGCTTTCTAAGCAGTCCTAAACTGACTTATACCTATTTATGCCTTCCTTACCTATAGCTCAAATTTTAGTTAAGAATAATAATTTTTAAAATTCCTACTTGGTTATTTCGTCAAAATATTTTTCCAAGCCTGCTCTGTGTCAAACACTGAAGTGAATCATGCAGTCAGACCATTCTGACTGAATAATTGATACATTTTGACAGGCTGAATGTACAATGGATTACATTTGCTTTTCGATATCTATATGATGATTAACGTAACTAGGTCTTACATGTGCTCATCAAGGGGAGAAAATGCCCCAAAGAGAGTATTATTTGATGGTTCAATGAACTGAACTTTGATACTGCACTTAGACTGTTGATAGCATTAAGATAGTCATGATGGTTTATGGATCTAACTGTCAAATTAGAAGATTTCACTGAGTTAGAGAGAAAACTTGGTGAAATGCAGAGAATTTCAAGGAACTCCATTGACATGTTTTGATCTCACATTCCTCTTTGTAAATGCAAGCCCTAGCTCCTGGAGGATGAATGGACAGCTCTGAAATACTAACTTAATGTGGTTCCATTGGACCTAAATCTGTCGGGATGTGTTCTAGCCAAAGTCACAGAGGTTCCACAAAAAATAATTTAAAGCTTTAAAAGGGAACTTATTCATGCCAAAATTAGAAAGCCAAGCTATCTGTATAGTCAAAAGAGAGAACTAGTATCCTCAGGAGGGCAATTCAGAGCATCCAAGTGAGATAGCTTTAGGCAGAGTTGTAAATGCTCCCTACCCATACATATTAATCCTGCCCTGAGGTCATCTGGTGGGAAGTTGACACAAACTCATTAAATCCGAAGTCAACCAAGCTTCCTCTCTGTGCATGGTGCAAATGGAAGTCCATTCATGAAGGCTTGGCCATCCATAGCTCTCACGGGACTGCCTGTTTAGGTCTTATGATGTTGTATACCCCGGATGTCATAGTAAATGAGCATCACTTTTACATCTAGCTTTACAGTATGAGAACAAAGTGTGGAAATGCTATGATTCTCATGAAATGGAGGCACTGAGGAAGACGTTCACACACAATATTAAAGGAAATCCGCATGTAGTGCAGAGATAGAGGTATCTCCATTGGGTAAATCCAAGCACTCTAGGAACATGCCTTTCTCTAATGTCTACGCAAGAACTCTGGTTCTCTGAACATATGCAGTGAAAGTTAGATATGTGAATATCCCATGAAAGGGAAATGCAATACCTAAACGTGAATGCTCTGAGGAACTTTGGATGTCCTAAAGCATGCAAACCCAGCCTATACCTTCCATCAGGAAGGATGTGGGTCCTTTTCCATATATGCCATTCCTATGGAAATAAGGAACTGAAACAGCACTTAAATGTCCATGCTTAGGCATCTGAGTTCTCATGGTCACCAGGTGCTACAAATACAGTAGTCTGCAGTGAAAAGTTGAAGCTGATTCAGCTACATGCAAGATAAAGGTTAAAACTACCATGCCAGCCTGGCCTTTCCTGTTGGTTAGGTCATTCTCTATCTTCATTCATGTGCCCAAGAAGTCAAAGTATTACATCTGAATATGATGGTGTACAGACTGGACAGCTACTGTGTACTCTCAAATGTATTTATATGGCACAGCATTTAAAATATGTGTACGTGTTTATATGTCAAATGAATACTAACCCAAGGGTTTAATTTAAAGGATTTTAATCATTAAGTATTTGGACCTTTAATTTGCCTCTCTCTCTTCATTATTTGGAAAAGGAAGTTAAATTCCTCACTGCCTTCATAAGCTGTTTTCCAGGGCAGGAATATATGCAAGAAGAAAAGCAGTGAAGATTCAGCTCATTGAATCTGGCCAGTTTTAGAATGTTTCTGAGCTCATATTCTTCTGGAGGCTCAAAAATCAGCTAAGCACTGCCTGTTTCAGTACATTTAAAGCCTATTTATCTTTATTTTAAGGTGACTTAAATGCATAAATTTCTGTTATATCTTACTAGCTACTTCTTTTTGACGGCTCATTAAATATCGCAGAGCTATAGGTCCGATTACCAAATTGGTAATTAACTAGGTTTTTTGTTTGTTTTCAAGACTGATATTGTTTCCATATTGTACTATAAAAGTTTACATGCTTTAGTAAGAATAATGCCTTAATTGTTGAATAACATCTACTCATATAGCTTTTGAGTAAACTCTGCTGTGCAATCTCTACTTACTCATACTTGAGTCTGAAGAGCAAAATGTTTACAGACTTTTCCTCAGCAGTTTCAGTTGCATATGGTGGCCCTAATTTGTGGCTGAACCTCTGAATGGCTGCTACAAAAGAATCTACCTTTCAAGGGCAAAATAGCTATTGTATGTTCTGTTAATTCCATTTACTCGAACAAGATGAGAACCTGATTTATAAAGAATTTTGAGAATGTGTAATAACATAAGAATTTTTGCTTTATGTAGACAATATAGGATATGATAGATTGGGGGAGACATTGTTCAGAGAATAATTCGAAACAGCATATAAGAATTCTGATATCTCAGCAACTGGAATATTGCTGAAGAAGTTGTGGCATAATGTAGTTGATCCCTTAAAATGCAATAAGAGATTATTTTAAGATTTGTAATGGAATTTTTCTCACTTGATTATTATAATTGGCTCTATAAGTAACACATTTTAAATATTTTATGTTGGCAATGCCAGCTTAACAAAGGGCTTAACATGAGAGAAATGCAAATAGACTTTGGTTTACTTCATATGCAATAATTATTAATGGAAAATTGGTTCATAAATGACTCTCAAATTGCTACACATCTTTTCAAGCAGTGGACTTTGCTACTCACAAACTCTAAAACCACCCTCATATGACATTATAGGTTTATCAGGAGAAGGGGGTAATCTATTTTCCGTATTACTAGCACATGAGGCAAAAATACTAGATTTACAGTGGAAGTTAAAAAGGCATTTTTTGTCTGAGGAGGATAAAGCATTGGAAATAGACTGCCTGCAGGTGTTATGGATTTTTCCAACAACAGAAGTCTTTAGGGTCAGATGAGGTTGGCATAACCAGGTATAGCTGAGTCTTCTCAGAGAAGACGACCTTCAGGTTCCTTCCAGCTCTATTCTTCAGACAGGGAAAACCATTTGAGTTCATTGAGCATCTGGTGTTGACTGTTACATGGTGTTGTATAGACTTCCTGGTGGATAGTTACCGATTTGGCTTTTGGGGTTGGTTTTTGTTCTTATTTCTTAAGCACATTCTTGTTCTTAAAAATTAGATGATTTTTTTTTAGGATTATTTATCCCAGTAAATTTTTTTCTTTTCTTTCATACTAACACATTTACATACTAAGTCTTGGAGAATGTGTATCTAGGGCTAAGGGGAGGGGAAAAGAAAAGGAGAGCTGTTAGAGGTGATAGCATTTATTGTGAGGACCCTTTCTGCTAAAGAGTTCAAAATGGAGTAAATTATCTTGACCTTAGCATAAACTCCAATATGTTATTGGAAGTTGCAACTTCAGAGCTAATGCTCTGAAAATTCATAAAGAAGTAACTTTGTCAGAGAGGCAAATGTTTAGCTTTGGTATGTCTGAAAAAGAAAAGCTGTAGCTACTATGTTTAAATTGCTGTTACAATAAATGTTTTTAAATAAGTATATTGCTTTGGGTTCTTTTAAGAAACACCTCATTATTACTGCAGTGGTCTTCAGGGTGCTTTTAATCAGAAAATCATGTAAATTGTTAGAGTGTTTGGCAGCTAACTGACTTCAAGCTTTGGATGAATTATTTTGTGCTCATACAAGTAATAGGCATATTAAATCTAAGCATTTCATCATCGTATCTCTAATACAAGAGAAACACATGGAACAGTGATACTTAGCACTTGTGAAGTGCTTTACTGCTCTGAAGCATTGCACAGGCAATTGTTACTGAAACCTTGTGAGGGCTCAGTTGTTATCTCTGCTTAAAGATGAAGTATCAACCCAGCTAAAGAAGTTTGTAATGCAAATTGCATTGACCAGAAGTGTCTATCAAAGAGGTTCCTTTACACCCCTGTACTCGTCCCTGGATGTTTGCTGTTGTCACTGTTAGAAGATGCAGAGTTGACGGACCTTTTCTGTGATCCAGTGCAACTGTTTTTATTTCTTTTAAGGTAAAAAACTTAAGGCAGAACAAAGGGGGGAGGCATAAATAAGAAGTCTATAGCTTTGTGAACTTAATTGTATACAGAATTTACTGCCTTCTTGAATCTGTTTGCAGGCACTTTGCAAAGCAAATAGAAATCACCCAATTACATGTAAACATATACTAAGTTGCCTGAGCTTTGCTTATAGAAAATCAAAGTCTAATTAATACAGTCAAGGGGATCTACTGTGTGATTTACCTCATCCTAAAGCAAATGTCTAAGTAGGTCAGCTGAACATGTCCTAGCACTCTTCTTAATATTAATCAACTAAGGTGAATAACAGAGAGATAAATGTCTTTATTTTATTAGGTTTATCCCACTCTCTCTCTGGCTCTGGATACTCTTGAAGTTGCCTTTGTATCTGTGTCAATGTGCCCCTTACTGACAGTAGTGGAGAACAGTGCCCTAAAGCTGCCTGTAGTTACGATGCAAGTATCCAGATTTTATTATGGGGTGTGATGAATAGGTGGTTTTGGTTTTGTTTTACCATTTCCACCATTAATGAAGGCAGCTATGAGGGAAGAAGACATGGATGGGTTTTGGGGATGACTCTGAGGACTAGATCTTCCTGCAGCCATAGTGAAAGTTACCACCACTAGCAGCCTGTCTACTCTGTTTTAGCACCCCAGCTACTACTTAGTGTGGCATAGTCTAGGGCTGTGGTGGGAACTAGGAATTATGCAATTTGTGTATTAAATTTGTCTGGCCAAGTACTGTTTGCCACAGTTTCCAGACTCCTCTGTATTAAATATCTCTAGTCTCATTTTCAACTGCTTGCACCCCTTGACAGTGTACTGTTCTGGATCAGAGAGGTGTTTGTGTGTTAAACATGAGAAAAGCGGGACACTCAGAAATACAAACTGCGTTAGAATCTTTTGTCCTTAAATTGGCTGTCGGAGGCTGCATTGGGAACCCGGCGCTGTAGACTGCCCCGCGTGCAAAGGGTAGCTTTGAGCTGGGTGTGTTGCCATTCCTGCTTCCAGATTCCACTGAAAGATCAGGCCTTAAGTCACACACATATTTTGTAGAAGAACATAAGTGGTTTGTGCTGGTTTAGATTAAATTACATTCCATCAGTGCTCCAGATTTTATTATCACCAAAAGAATCTTTCTATTCACCTGCCATTTAATCTTTCTTTTTCCTCCTCTTGTATTCAAGACTGAGAACAAATGTTGAATTAAATTATTTTAAACCCACACATTTGAGAAATATTAAACTTAAATCTTTCCTGTCCTGGTATGTTTGACATTGTCTGCTTTGTCAATTATCAACACCCTGGCTTCTGCCAGACTTTATTCAGCACTCTTGTGTTTCATTCTAGAAACATAAGTTAGAATTGTGGGTTTAGCATATAATTTTATGCTTTTTATGCAGTCATTCTGAGAAATCCAAGTGCTGTGTTTGTACGTAGACTGATTTTTAATCTTCAACCTAAAATTTATCTTTAGAAGACAGTTACAAGAAACATTTGCTTATGGAACTCCACGATGTCTTTTCAATAAAATACAGCCTATACCCTAATTACTTTATTTCAATATCTGTCTTTTAGATTTCCCATATATTTATTTACTGCTTAGGAATTATTTTAGCATTTGCTTTGTTTTTGTTTCTTAAATAATTCATCCAACAGCAGGCAGTGTTATTTTTCATTTTCTTTCATGAGCTTTGCACATCCACTCACTTCCTTTTTGCCATGATGAATTTCCTTTGTAGTTGATTATAGTGATTTTCTGGTTTGACATCCCTCAGGCTCTGCCTACTAAATCAATATCATCTTTCAGTGAATGTTGTTGTGATGAGCTTTTTTCCCCCATTTAAAGAATACTTTAGAATAAACCAAAGTGAAGAATTTTTTTATTATCTGTCAATTTACTTATTCTTCATATGCGTCTTTCTCAGTCAAATCTAAATCAGTTGTTGTCTAAAGGTTTCTCATTTTCTACTCTTATAAATTGCTACAGTCCAGTTTTTTGTTTCCCAGGCTGGCATTTATCTTTGTCGTGTAGCTGTCCACATTTTGAAGTATACAAATACCATAGACCTCTGACGTTCCTTCATTAAATGTATTTGAGGTGTTGACCAGATTACAGAACTCATCAAATCCCTCTTAAGACACAAAATGCATCTCAAGTTCTGTGGAAGAGAGGAAAAAAATAAAAATCTTTGTTTGCTTACTCATCTGGGAAACTACAATCTGTTGCCAAAGCCAATTATCATGAGCTTTGATTAGAAAACAGCAAAGACAGCTGCTGGAAAACATTGTGAGAAAAATTGTATCCAGTTAGAGAAGAGTTCCTTTGACTCTGGAAGAGCAGAGGGACATCACAGAGGGAATATGAATATGCATTTCTTTTAACATGTAGATGGCTATGGCTGTATATATTCTGACTTGCACAGTTAGGTGGTGGTGGTATTGTTACCAGTGTCACTGTGTCTCTCAAAACTTCTTTATCACTCAAGGGTACTTTTTGCTATAAGTTTATTTGCAATTATTTGTGTTGCATCTACATGTGTAGGCTTTTAATATATAATTATTTTTTAAAAATATGCATTTTACTTTAGCTGAGTGATTGCCAGTTTGCTAGTATTCCCAATAGAAGGAAGGGGGAATTCTTTACTGTTTCAGAAGTACGTAGTTAGTTGCTACACTTCTGAGTGGTTTTGTCCTTGACAGTCGAGTTATTTAGTGGCTTCTACTCAAAACAAACCTTCAACGAACAGTTAATTTAGAATTTTAGAAACTATACTGAAAAAACTCATTATCCCATGAAGCTTCTTGGCTGCAGCAATTTTGGAGGTCCTCGGGCTTGCATTTTTTCCCACTTGCTGAAGGAATTTGTATACATAGATATGAATTGTGTTGAGAAAGTAAACCCGAGGACATCACCACTGATGTTAATATCTCTCTATAGAACCAATTCCCATTCCCAGAGCTCTAGTGCTTTGCTTCTGTAAACAACTGAGGTGGTGTGGTATTTATTTTATAGCCACTGAAAAAGAGGAATGTTTTGTTGCCCTGACCGCTTCCTCCATTCTGGTGGTCTGTCTTTCTCCTGTTGCCAGCTCGGGAATCACAGGGCCATTTGCTGGGCCAGGTCTGCTCACTGATTGAAAAGAAAACTTTCTACCCAAGTTAATTTTCTGCTGAGCTGGTGGCATCCCTAGTCTCATGAGTCATTCCCTGAGAGCCTGGTGATTACCAGAGCTGGATTTAGGTGAACATTGTGTGAGTTCGTGAGCATGGAAGTGGGAGGACACTTGGATTGCATCACCTAGTGCGCTTGGATTGCAGCAGCCTAGTGCGAATTCATGTCATGCCATGCCTTTCCCACTTTAACCTAGAAGTATAAAATATGAGAAT
This sequence comes from Hypotaenidia okinawae, assembly GCA_027925045.1. Taxonomy (NCBI): domain Eukaryota; kingdom Metazoa; phylum Chordata; class Aves; order Gruiformes; family Rallidae; genus Hypotaenidia; species Hypotaenidia okinawae. The sequence goes on from BSDF01000002.1 coordinate 15,979,105, forward strand.
CTGGGGGTCAGACATGACTCCTCTCATATTTCCATGATACTTGTATTTATTTTGTTATGTTAATAGCTGTCCATTAAGTAAAATACAGGGTAATACTCTTTCAAACCCTGTAAATTTCTCTTATATTGAGGAGTTCATAGATTTTTGATAGGATTTTCATTCTTAGTCATTACTGTAATTGACAAAGCAGCCATTCTATAAGACTTGCTTCAGCATTTCAATTTAAGAAGTCCATACTTAGGGCAACATTTTGCATTTTAGATACTTAAATTTAGTCTGCCATTCATTTTCTGTAATCCAGTAAGACTTACTTTCACTGAAGTAATATCCATGATTTTGAAACATGTGTTTGGGGTTTTCTGCACTGAACTACCCATTTTGATTTTTGTACCTAAGAGGAAGTCTCAGGATTAGAAATGTTGACCATATGGTATGCAAATACTGCTAGAGAAAGATTAATAGACGTGGCCATCCTAGGAAGGTGTTTTTAGTATTTGTAAAAGCAAATGACCTGAAAAGAAAAATTAAAGATGTCATGAGAAGAAATACTGTAGGAACTAATCACAAATCTTCTTACAATAAGTACCTGATATTGTGTGACATCAGTAGAATGAAAATATGAGGATCAACTTTGACAGAATGACTAGAAGAAAGGTGTGAGAAGGATAAAGAGCAAGAAGGGCAGCCCAAGCAATGTCAGTGACCCCAATGAAATAACATAAAGGAAACTTTTGGGCTCCTGAACCTTAGTTGTTCAGAGAGACGAGATGCATTTAGTTCCTCATCTGGCTTCTGCTGAGGATTGGGAGTGTCCATGGGGTAGATGCACAGAAACAATACTAAGTGGATGTAGTTGACATGTTTTTCTACTTTTATTCTAATCACTGTCTGTCCTTTACTCTTCTGTTTGAAGTGGTGTTGTTTAGAGCAGAGCAACTGTAGCGAAATTCCATTTATAATTTGAAAGCAATGGGATTAAGTTACCTGGCAAGAATTCAGTGGCCAGAGCCTTGACAGTTACGATAGTTTATTTTACAGGATTAGACAGATTTCTTTTTCATCTCTAGTGCTTGAAATGATTAAGAACATTCCTTGCATCAACAGAAAATACTGACTATAGAGAGTGTCTAAGTAACTTTTAGTCTCTTTCATGTTACCCTTTAGTTTTATAGTTAAGAGATTATAATCCACTTTAACTGAAACATTTTTTTTCAAAAAATCTAATAATTTCTTATAAAATTGTAATTCTATTCCAATTAATTTGCACCCTGCCATGCAATGTCATTGGCAAAAGCAAACATAAAATTAATTTCTTGTATGGTAGTGAAGAGAATGGTATATGGGACACTGCAACACAGCCATGAGCACAATGCCCATATATTTCGAAGGTGAGACATAACTTATCTGCTACAACTGTGAGTCGGGGATTCCCTCATTTTAGATAAGGAGTTTGTCAAAAAGTAACAAGAGCTTTTGGAGAAGACAAGGTGCTGAGAAATGGGGCAGTATATGTACCACATTGCGTCCCCACATCCTGCTACTTGAACTTCCCTGTGTTCAGGGAATGCTCAGTGAGAGCCAAAATTAGCTGGTTTTTTTAACGTCTTTGCCTAGACATTACTACTGTTTGATCTTTGACTTAACATGTATATCGAAGAAGCACCATGTAGGTCACCCCAACTCTGCTGGGTGTAAGTGTATAGCAAATAACTGGTCCTGACCCTTTAATGTCTATAGTTAGAGAATAGGTGCTGCCAATGGATGAAGCAGACCAAAGCAAGACTACAGCCAGAATAAGAAAGGTAGAAAAACATCAGATAGTTAAAATTTTTAGCAAAGTTCACTTAACAGAAGATTATAATAGCGTATTTGGTACAGAAATATGTGCATACATAAATAGGGATTATATATATTTTGTAATTAATGGGGTGTGATTATGTGATGCATTTTGTTCCTTACAAGGACATATCAGACATTGGATAATTATACAGCAGTGATACCAAATCTGACAGTAAAATTAGTACTTTGAGATTTATACCTTTTTAAAAAAAGGCCTTAAACAGTAAGGCCTTCAGGTATGTGTGGTGTTCACTGACTTGTTAAACATCAAGATGCTATTGTGTCCCTTCCTGAACTGGCTCATTTTAAAAGCTTAACCATTTAAAACGTTCTGTTCAGCTCATTACTGTAGCAAACTGTGACACTTAAAGAAAACAAAGATAACATTTTCATATGAACAACGGATCACAAAAAAATGCTTTCTTTCATCTTCACTTCTGACCATCTGTTAAAAACAACTCAAAGGAAGTGGGCCTGTAATCTGTAGTTAAGAGTTTAAAATCACATGCTTTTTTTGTGACACATACATGCGAGTGCCATGATAGTTTGTATTAGCTCTAAAGGCTGGATGATTTGACCTTGGCATTTGTCCGATAAACCCAATCTTCCCACTAAAACAAAACAAGAAAAGGCTTTTTTCTGTTTGAGGCTCACATATGTGTACATAATTTCACTTCCCTTAAAAATGCTTTCCCCTGGTGTGCTATGTATTTTAACTGCTAGGTTTTTTAAAGCATTCCTATATTTTAGTGCTATTTTCCTATGTCACAAAAATGTTACAGCATATTCTTTTCTTTTTTAATTACTTTGGTCTGGAAATAGTACTTGCATGATGATTACTCAATTCCTTTAGCAGGTACTCTTCAAACCTAGAATGATGCTTTAACTGATGGAGGTTGATCAGATCTCATGCAAAAATTTCTCGTGAAATCCTGAAGCATGCAGCAAGGAGACAAGACTATTACACACGACTAGGCTTCAACACCTATTCAAAAAATGTGTGAGGACTGTATTAATTTCTGTGACAGCTGAATGTTGTCTCTGCAGCATTGTTTTCATAGCATCATCACCAGGGTAACTTTAACCATCCTAACATTTAATGATTCAAATGATGGAATATCCATTCTCATCTTAGGATTTTTTTCCATACTAAAATGCAGGTGAGCCACCTGATTTTTTTGCCAAAGGTGTCTCTATCTATCTGGCTTACTTTATAAGTCAGCATAAATACCTGTAAAACTGCACCAAGCCCAGTAAAGCTATTTGGCAGGTCAGTAGTTAGACCTGTACATTCTGTTCAGCTTAGCCTTCTACTGTTTGGGAGCATTGTTTTCATCTTACTTTATGGAGACAGAAGGGCAGGGAAAGATGTCCATAAATACTCGAGGTATGTTCCAGGCAGTCTGAAGACAGTGTCTTGACCCTGGAGAATGTTCACTTAAAAATGTCTATTTTGTAACTGTTCCTTTGGCCACTTCTATTTCAAGAATACTTGGTTTCTCTGATTTAGATGTTCATGTAAATTTTATTGATGGACTGTGGTGACCCAGAAATCATTGGGTAATTGTTGGCTTTTTTATATACAGCCATAGATAAAATAAATGCATTAAATCTTAGGACAAATCTGAAAAATTTGAAGAAACAAATACACTAAAAGAAAGAAACTGATTCAACAGGACTGTGATTTATTTGTCACCAGTGGGAGGTGGCATGTTTAACAGCATGTAGAATTATAAAGTTTTTATTGTCAGTGGTAGTATTTGAAGTGTATTTTTCCTTTCTAAATTTGCAATCCATAGCTATATCAACAAATAAATACAGCAGTCACATTTACAACACAGTTATTGTGTTTTACATTTGCTGTAAAAGGTATGTTTAAAACTAATTCTCAGAAGATAGATTACAGCAGTTTTACATTAGGGTTAGATTTTTAGAAGTCCTCAGAGTGCAAATGTGCAGCTTTTGCTGTTTACAAAAATAAACCACTAAGTTTTCTAGACCTGGCGTTAATGCTGTGAATTGAGTTAGGAATTAGATTTTCAAAGTACGCATGTGATTGTATTAGAAAATACTTGCTCCTTTTTTTTTTATATCAATTATCTCAGGAATTCCATGGTTAACTACAGTTCGCCACAGTTATAAAATAGGAGCTCCTGTTTATTAGTCAAGAACTATTTTTATGTTTGAACAAAACACCTATTGTTTTGCTTTGCTTATCAACAAGCACTACTGTTTTCAGCTAAGGTTACATTTAATAATTAGGTTTTCTAGGGCCAAGAAGTCAACTATATCTTTAATGAGTTCAGTGACATCACTAGGGCTGCTTATGTTCCTTGGCAATAGTCTGCTTTGTGTGTGCAGATCACATTAGCTTTAAGAGGAGTAGCACAGATGCCAAGGTCAGGGCATTGGTAAGTAAGAGATCTTTGAGTAAAATAAAGACCTAAAGCTAAAACTATCCAAAGAAAGGGAACAATGAACTGCTGTTTAGCAATATGGTAGCAGCTCTCTTAAGAAGTGATTTTTATATTTATTTTTTTTTCCCATGTTAAAGTGTTTTGTATGTATCCTCTCCCTGTGAAATTTGGGTGAAGTGCAAGGAGGATCCTGATGGACTGGGCTAGGATTAGTAAAAAGAAAAAACACGCTGCTGCTGGTACTGCCCTTTCTTCTATTTTTTGTGTTTGAGCACTCTAAACATGGTGGCACCTATGAACATTAAAGTGACTCTCATAATCAATTGGGAATTTGAAGGAGGAGAATTGAGAGTAGAATATTTTTATTTTATTTTTTTTTTTTGATACCTGGTTAAGAAAGCCTACTTTTTGCAATCGATCTATGGTTTGGCATTGATACACAGAAGTATAATAACAACATCCTAGTCAAATGGTGAAATTGGTACATTCCTACTTGAGAATATTCCTTTAAATTGTGTACAGATGCACAATAGGATCTGCCTTTTGCCTTGAGCCAGAGAGAAGACTAAGAGAGGACAGAATTAGTATCAAAAAAAGGGACAGGAAGGCAGTAAAACAAGTCACTTCTTACTGAAGAGAGTGAGACGTGGTAATGGATGTTGCAGCAGGTAGAAAAGATGGGAGAAAATGCTGATGGAAAGTAGTTTGAACTGGAAATAACCTTCAAACAAAGCCATAGAGAGAAGTGGTGGAATAATACACAGACATTTGTATGAGATTTAAAAGTTGTGCATCCCATCAGGCTGAGTAACATTCATCCATGTGTTGCATACTGTTGGAAATGTTAATTTTTTTCACGCCACTTGCCAGCTTGTGCTCTTAGATTCAAAATGCAGCCTCTACTGGCTGTGTTAGAACTAGCTGAGGAAGGAACGTGCCCAATTACTGAAATATGTCAGACGAAAAAGATTCCATACGTAGAATGAGTGGAAGGGGGATTGGCAACAATAACCAAATAAAGTTAACTGTATGCATGTGTTCCAAGTGATTTGAAAACTTAAAACGTCATACCACATTTTTTATGTGATGACTTTATCTCATTGCCAGGGCAAGTTACCTTTACTGCTGGTACATCAAGCTATGAAAGCATGTAAACACACAGCAAGACCTACTAGCTTGGAAACTTCTTGATGACTAATACCTAAAAAATGAGTTGCCTAAACTGGGGATGATGCTTCATATTTTATTTAGGATTCCTTGAGTGCCCCGAGCTCTGATTCTGTGCGTGACCAAAACCAAGCTAATCCAAGTAGCTTGACATTTCTCTGCCTACTCCCATCTGTGTGAGTGGAGCAGAGCAAGCATGTACTGGCTCAGCTGGAGGCCTCACACAATGTGTCATGGTGGCTGTTGAAACAAAGAGGAGTCAAACTCATCATGTAACACCAGAATGGGAACAGCAGCTTTTAGCAAATAGAAGGTGGGTATTCGCTTCTCACCTTTTTGTGCCACATTTCTCCCTTTGTCACAACTGTGCTGCTGTAGAGCAAAAAATTCCCAGGGACAGAGGAGGAGACTGTGAATCTTTCCCTGAAGGTTATGGTATCTTGCTGAGGATTCCTAGCTGCTTATATGCCTTACTTTATTCCGTCCAGTGATTCTTTTAATGTGCATTGTATAAACGGATCTCCAAAATGTTTAAATTATATCTTCTATTACATAAGTACCAATTCTACTAAGCAACAGGGTGGCAGAACTGCTCCTGTCATGTAATGTCATACTCACTTTTTCAGATGCTGTTGCCTTGTATATTTAGAGAAACATCTGCTTTCTAGGGAATGGGTTAGAGGGCTGAGGAAGAAAATGTTTTCCTCTAAGCAGGTTTATAGGAGCTACTTTGCTGTGATTGATTGTGAGAGTCTAAGAGTGTCTGAACACCAAAACAAAGGCAGGAAGAAAAAGGTGGGGGAAAAGAAAGACATACTGAGATCTGAGAAAACAAATTATTCAATAAATGCAACCCACAAAAGCTTCTTTATTCCATATGTGGCTTGCTCAGGTTTCCATGAGAAAATCTTGCCACATTGCTTTCCCATAGGAAAAGGCAATACAGATTTTAATGCTGCAGGGAAAAGTGACAGTGCTAGGTTGAATTGAGCATAAATGCCGACAGGTCTTTTGGCTCAGAGCTTTGAATGTCCCAGTCGCTGTCATGTACTTTCCCATGCAAAGTTTGCCATCAGTGCTTTCCACTCCTGCTGAGATGATGCTTCTGTACTGTATGAAACATAAAATGCAAACTGTACCTTAAATCCTAAATAAAGGAAAACCAAACATCTTTAAGAACTTTTCCTCATGGAGAACCCTCTCTTGGTTAACATTATGGACCCAAATATGGTATCTCAGGTAGTCACTTCGTTCTCCTTGAGCTCTTGGGATGTTTTCCTGCTCAGCATCCTCTCCAGCCAGCCAGAACTCTCTATTGTCTATCACTGACCTTGTTCCTGAGTGAAGCACCACGCACATCATGTGCCATGGGATTTGGAAGGACATATCTCTGTACTTTTGACTCTTAGAACCGTACGCCGAATAGTCAGCTTAGAACTGTAATGCTTGGCTTACAGGACACCCTGTTGATGTCACTGTATTCAAGTATATCAGTGGGATAAATGAAGAGCTGGCCCAGCAGACAGTGCTGCTGTTTAATGAGAGCTCAGTACTTCTGTGTAACTTCGTATCTCTGTAACGAATGTGTTATTAGATAGTGATATGTTATCAGATGTTAAATAGTGCCGTATCAGCACCATAGGCTTTCCTCAGGGACTGCTTATAACTCAAGCTGATGTTTTAACTCCAAGCCAGGAATTCCACTGCTGGAGGAACAAACCTCTTACCGCTGTGGCATATGTGCAGTAACTTTATGCCAACCTAGCAGACCGTAAATGTGCAGCAGCTATGAAATCCAATGAAAACTGAAATGCAGCAGTTTTCTTGGTTTATTCTGGTTTGGAGTATCAGGAGCTCAGATCTTGAAAACTTGGTGATGGATCATCCTATACTCTGCTGCTGAAAAGCAGCATTAAGAAAATTGTTGTTTGCCAACTTTTCAGAAATAGTCTGTCAAATAAACCCATATCTTAGATAAGATAGGCATTGCATTAAAAACCTCAGAAGAATGTAAATTAGTGTTTGGCTTCCTTCTAGACAGAGTGAGTTCCTTCCTTAAAGGTACATCTTTTCCCTCAGAAGTATTCACTACAGGTTTTTATTAGACCCTCTTGATCATGTTTTACCACATGTCTTCCCTTTATGTTTCCAACTGCCCAGACAGTGTGGGCTCTCTGGTGAATGATCCGGTGCTGAGTTTGATGGATAATCTCAGCAAACCTGTGAACTGTACAGGTTTGAGCTGGGAGAAGTTCAAATTTGTGCAGACTAGCTGTGTGTCACTATGCTTTATCCCTGCATATAATGCACCAAATGCAGTTATGCAATGGAGGAGAATATCAAAGATGTTTTGAAGGTTGCAAATAGGTTTTATGAGTGAGAATCATCCTTTTTGTTGCCTCCTAAGATGAAAGTGCTCAATTTTCGCACACATGAAAAAAAAAAATTGTCTGATGTTTTAAATGTAAAAACTGCATAATGTGGCTTCTTGTCATATCTGTGGTTCCCTTGTGGATGAAAATTTTAATCAGATGGTTTTGTACTTTAAAGATTTTTTCATTTGATTTACAACTTGTAGGAGTGGAGTAGCAGTAAGCAATCAGGGAGAATGCCATGAAGAGGACAAAAGGAAGGTGAAACACAGCGTTAATAATTTAGTTTCAATAACCTTAAAAGGTTTACCAGTCACTTTTAACCTTATATCAGAAAAGAGAAAAGCAAAAAAAGCAAGCTACTGCAGTGAATCATAAAAATGTTTCTTTTAATTTGTTAGTCATTTATCTAAGTCCAGATAGAAAACAACTGATGCATTTGTTAAACAAAAGGCTCAAAAAGACAACTACCTATCAGTTTGACTAAGTCCTTTTAGAAGAACTGCCTGCAGTTTCTCCTGGGTCAGTAAAGTCATGAAGCAATGGCAGTTGTAGCTGTGACAATCATAGTAGCATTATTACTATTTCAAACTAGCCAAAGCAATATTTTAAGCATGCAATAGGGTCTTCAGAAATGTGTGAACAGGTCAGGCATCTAATTGTTATTAATCTCAGTGGAAAGTAGATGCCAACTCAAAGCCTCACCTGCTTTAAAGAACTGAGAATTACCTTTGTTCAGGTTTCTTGCCGGGTGGTTTGCAGGGTCTGAATCTGTATCTGGTCTTCTGGAAACCAGAGTAATGCCAAAACAAACAAAAAAACAAAAGTGACATCTTCAGGGTGGTAGTGTGGGAGTTTTAAAAAATGACTCTAGTTTTGGGTTTTGTTAGGAAGGATCAGGACATCATAAAAATTCATGTGTGGCGTTTGTATGCATAGCTCCTCAGCTGAACAGTTGTGCTTCCATATTTTTAACATGTACATTTTAAATTTTGCCGCAAATGAGCTACATGTATTTCAATTTTTGGCACAAGGCTTTGAAACCATCTTTGCAACTCTCTAGCTTCATGGTATTAAGCAGTTTGTACAATACTGTTGAAACTGAAAGTGTTCCTAAGTATAGAAATTAAATGCCTGAGATTTGAGGTAGGGAACCCAAACTTTGGGTTCTGCTACAGTGTAGTTTCATAAAAATGGTGTAACACTTAAATGTTCAGACACCTGGGTTACATATATCATGGATTATGGAGTAATGGAACTGTTGCTATTTGACAGCAAGATTCTGTACTTGCTTTTGCTTTGCACATTTGTATTTGTGTTGCAAAAATTTTGAGCTCCCAGTATACTTTGTTTTATTATGGATGAGAGGGAGAAATCATTTATTTGCATTGTAGACGCAACCAATGACTGCCCTTGTTGTAGGGATAAAACAAATGCATGGGAAAACAAGAGTCCCTCCTCCAACGAGACTATGTCTTCATTTATGTTGAGAAGCATCACATAAGCGTGCAAAATAGCAAGGAGCATGTGCTTGATGATTATATCACTTTCACTGTTATGCAACCTGATGATTGTAAAGAATCGCATAGGGTTTTTTTAATGTATGAGCTGGTAAAATGGATTATTTCCAGCTTGTGGTATTGTTGATTGGCTAATTACTGTTTACGAGTATACCAAAATTGTTTCTCTGAGAAGAAGTTGAATGAAAAGTGAGGGCAGAAAATTCACAGTTTAATCCAGAGAATGGGCAGGTTGTATTAAAACAAGGTTGAAATTACAAGCACTGAGTCCTCTTCAAATAAAGATCTCTGTGAGCAGGTCACCAGGCTTAGAAACATGTTCATGTTCTTAGCTGCTCCTTGGTATGAGTATTTTGCTGAGACGGGCAAGTATGCTTGTTCTAATAGTGGTTTATGAGGGATTAAAGTAAGGTCTTCCTGATTTGTTTGCATTTTAATAAGAATGTAAATTTAGTCTTACATCCATGCAAAACCTGCACACTGTCAGATTTGGAGGGATATACATGAGTTTTAAAGGAATGATAGTTAATTAGCATTTGGAATATACTACGTCTTTGAAAATGTGGACTGGGGGTGGGACAAGTCTGAAACCAAAATAGGCTGGCACGCCATAAGTTTCTATTTGAAGTGAATTAATTGAACTAAATTAGTGCTTTCTTGTATTCATGGATAGTCTGTCTTCTCTGATTTTTATTATTTTTACTAAATTGCTCCGTATTAGAAATGGCTGTAGTTGAGTCCCTGAATTGTTGACAAAAGAATCTCTTCCGCTCTGCCTTTGATTATTTGTGGTATGTTGTTGATCTTTAGTATAGTGTTCTGTAGTTTCAGATTTTAGAGCTAAAGACTAAAACTTTTATAAACAGAAGGAAGGGAAGTTTGAAGAGATTTTAGGCCAGCTATGCAAACTCTTTCCATTTGATTCTTTGTTCAAGAGAGTTTTGTTCACAGTAGATTAATAAATAAACCAAATGATATCAAGTTGAATTTTTAAATTTTAGTCCAGATAGCTTCTGCAGACACTTCTTTGCAAAATTTCCTCATGTGAGGTATTCAGTGTATTGTAAGACTTCCAGGAGTAAGCAACTTGCTTATTAAGTAATGCACAAGTATCTGAATTGTAATTGTCTCTCTACTCTTTCTTATCTTCGCCTTGGCTTTATTGTTCCTGGAATCTTTACTAAATTTATTTTCAAGGCACTAACTCATGGGAGAAGTCCCATGATTTGTTGCTGAAAGACAGAAGTGGGCTTTTGTAACATTTTATTTATGGAGTTTATTTATTGACTTTCCTGTAACACTGAGCCATGTGGTGTCTGAACACCTCACGGACACTAATGCATTGAGCATCTCAGCACTCTGGTGCAGTTAGGGAAGTTTTATTTTATGGATGGACAGTTGAAACACTTAAAATCTGGCTGGCACAAGCACATCGGCTGTTTGTGGCAGAGTCAAGGCAAGATCCCGCGTCGTCTAATTCCCACTCTGGTACATTGAGTGCAAGACATCTTTCCCCTCCAAACAAGTTTGCACTTGCTTTCCAGTGACAAATAGACTGTCAAAGCAGTTTAAAGGTCTGTCACGGTTGGAAGCCGTCAACTGCGATTCCAAAGTTAACTAGGAGCTTAAATTTCCCTTCCACTGGGAATGGCCAGGGCCCCTTGAATTGCATGGCACCATAAAAACCCCAGGGATGCACCATGACTTTGCCGTAGTTCAGATGAAATAGAAAACTCTGGTTGTTTTGGGACACAGAACAGGGACCAGCGAACAGCAATTTTTTTATCTGTCTGTCTATATTTTTGCTGTGAAATCACTGTGACAAGTGTGTGGCTGGAGGGGGTTCATGGGACCATTTGCTGCCCAGCCTATGTTACGGCTGTGACAGGAGTGGTCCTGTCTCTCCACGCACCTCACTGAAGCTTCCCCATACCCAGCAGCTCTGACATTTGGTGCAAAGCTCTGCATTTCTGGGGTGCAGTAGGAAAATGAGAAAAATGTCATCAGTTTAATTTCTTTGCTCTTGCTTTCTGAAGGAGAGCTTGTGTCAGGATTTATTACCTGATCTTAAATTATTTCCAGGGACGGTGCTACACCAGGCTAGATACTGAAGTTACTTGTAAAGGAACACATAATTTTCATGTGTATAAAAATAAAAAAGAGGAGGGAGAAACATATTTGCCAAAAAAGAAGTGTTTCCATGTGGGAATATCATCAGAGTGGAGGAGGGATGTTGGGAAAATTATTCTGATCTTCAAAGTTTATTTTAGTTTGGTACATCTGTACAAATGCAATTTACCTTTAAGCATAATTGGCTGTCGTGTTAAGCTCCCTGTCCACCGTGAGGAAATCACCATTATAGCTTTCATATGGGAAGGAATTCAGGAGTGCCTTGTTTACATTGCTGCCATTTATAAAACATTTTAAGCAGCTATTCCGCTGAATAAACATTTGAGAGCCTGAAGGATAAGCATATCGCTTAAACTTCTTAAGACTAAACTTTCCAAACCATTTCCTGCCAGAGGGACCTAGCAGTAAAATTGCAAACTCTGTGCTCCAAGATGAGATAGGCAGAATTAGATTAAGCAGCTTACTGTTGACATGTCTATTGATCTGGGTTCAGCACCGTTTCCTGTCTCTGCTAGCAGTTAGATTGCTGTATACAATAACACAGTGGCCTGGTTTATGTGAAATTGGGGGACTCCGAGCATCAATTACTCCAGGAAGGCAGTGGCACTGGGAGATAAGGTTAAGCTGCTCACAGTGTTTAAGACTGCTGAAACCCAAGCAACATATTTGCTGTCTAAATTGCTGCTTATAAATTTGACAGCGTTCCATTTATGTTGTTGATTCCCCCCTCCTCCAAAGAGAGATCACCCTATATTATTCTCTGCAGGTAGCAGTTTGGTTCTCATTATAAACACACATTGTTTGTTAGTCTTCCCTTCCTATCAGCCCTTTGTTAAAAGTTCCTAAGCATCACCTGGATATTTGGATAGAAAATAGACAGGAGGGAGAAAGGCATGAAATGTTACAAAAACTACCCATAATAAACTAACACAATTTTCACGGTTGTATTGATTCTGGTACTGCATTAAATGAATTTTTTTTTCCCCTTGCTGTCTGGAAACATGGCAAAGAGGCAAGAAATCTGGTACCCTTGAATGTCTCATTTAGGCTTCTGTTTTCTTCATAAGCACTTGTCTCTTATGCCATGTTACTTTTTTATCTTTCTCAGAGACTGTTAACAGAATCAGTTGAAAGCAAAATGATGCCTTTCACATTTAAAGAAGCCTGGAGAGAATTGTTTCAGGGTCTGCTTGTGATGAACTCAACCTCTTTTTCTTTTTTTCCTCTGGAATAGGGTCACGCAGAAGATTTTTTCTCCAGGGAGTACCTTTTAAACCACTTTACAGGTGGCTATCTCAATTTTATGCCACATGCATTGCCATTGTCTTAAATTCAACCTTCAAAAAGAAACTCAGTATTCCCATAGAAGTATTAGCAAAGTTGAGTCAGTTCTGGCATTGCAATGGGAGATCTGTGCTGTGAAAGTGATGAAAGGAAATATTTTAATAGTGACATTTGAGTTCATTTATCATGACATTTTAGGGACTTGGTGGTACATATTTTTATCTTTGAACAATCTCTCAGCAGTCTACTGCTGTTAAAGTGGGGGAGGACACTCCTTCCACACAGATTACAATGCTATAGAAGTCCAAAACGATACAGCAGCCGGCTGTGATGAACAGGAGTTCTAACTGGTATGCGACAAAAATTAAATTAAGTTTCCTTTTATTAATTTATTTTTTAAATAGCTTGACATGCTGTAATTAACATTGCCCTATGCTAAAATTACAACAACATCTGAGCTTCTGTATATTGGCTCATACCTTATTGCTATAACTGAATATAGGAATATTGGAAAGCTAACAGAACATATTTCAAGTACGTTTTAGCATTTCACTGGCATGGGTTTGAATTTTATTTTAATGAGTTGCTGATTGATGTTATTATTGGCTTTTGTGTAAGGGGCACTAAAGTAAGCAGGTGGGCACTAATAAATACTTTATATTGCTTAAGATTTTAACTATCAATACAGAACGTATTCCGATTATTGTGAGGAGGCTGAACCCACAAAGTCCAATGTCAGTGAGATTTATAATTCCATCCTCATCTAGTGCTATTGTGCAGGTACATGTGTGATCTTTATGGGGAGTATCCACTCGCAGACGCTGCATTGCCTCATCACAATAGGTTTCTGTCATTTAGTAATTTAAATTACATCCTTTTATTTTGTTAACTCCTTTAATAAGTGTTTTAAACTGCCACCTTCTGCTCTTTCTTTCTTGCACCTTCTCCCTCCTGCAGAGTCTCCTTGCAGGCTTGTTAATTCTTCGGGGTTTTCTTGACACCTTCCTGTCCGTCAGTCCTGTACAGTTAATCAAGGGAACCAGTGAGCATGCAGGGGTTAGCCTGGAGCGGAGTTAATCGGGTTTGCTTTTGAATTAATTGTGTCTATTGTTATAGGGGAAATAAGCACATAGTGCAGGAGGCCGATGCCGCTGATTGCTTGAGAGGCTCAGCTTGCAGCAATGTACAATATGGTACACAACCCTGGAGTGGCTTCTAGTCATTAAGAAACAGTTCTAACATTTTTTAGCCTAGAAAGACACAGAAGTCATAGCTTTAAGGTAAATAACCTTTTACCCTGGAAAGAAAAATGAAGTGCAAATGAATAATCCCCAAAGCAGATACTGTTTTGGACTGCCAAAGTTATATTAGAAGTGAATCAGTTGCAGCACATGTATGTTTAACTATGAGCACTCTCTAGCATATCTGTACATCATCTGGCATAGTCATATAGTAAGAATGGACTATAGGACAGTGATGAGGAGCTACACAAATCAGTGTTTGATGACATCAAAACCCCATGTGTTTTTAAAGACCAGCACAACTTTAGCACAGACTACCATTGATGGTAATTCTTCCTTGGAAGTTCAGAAAAGTGAGTACCATGTTGGATTGGTAAATTCCCACTGATGGTGAACTCAGGTTACATGCAGAATACTTGCATTGTTTTTCACTTTGATTAACAGTCAAGCTAAGAATAAGTAGATTTGAACAAAATAAATCTTATGGTTGTTGACCGGTATATGCTTAAATGACTAGAGACCTCACTCTAAGCTGTGCAGTTGTGTCTTTTTGATGATGTTGATATTACAAAATTAACTCTTACAAAGTAAAACATCAAATAAGACATCAAACCATTAAAATCCAGCAAAGAATAGTGTAAACTATACACAGATTGGAAAGGAATAGAAATGATTCTGCAGATGCAGTCAGATGAGCTGCTATCCAAAAGTATTTCAATAGAAAATTGGCAGTTCGGTCTTATAGACTGCATTTTTTGCCACATTTCTTTCATAGTCCCTAACTTCCCCTGTGTCAGTGTAAAAGACAGAAGCCACAACGTCTTCAGATATGTGTGAAACTCACATCTGCTGTGGGGTTGATGCACTTTTTCCTTTCATATCAGAAGTATCTCCATTGGCATCATTTCTAGGAAAATATCCCATGAGATTATTATTTTCATTATTTAACATTGCTTTCCTAGCTAAGGATGAAGGGAATTAAATCTTTTTGAGGTTTTCCAGATGACAAACTCCCAAATGGTATCAAGGCTCTCAGTAGTCGAAGCAATGTGTTTTAAAACGGTAAACACTACTTTAGTAAATCACTGGATTTTATCAAATTCATTTTGAAATTACTTTATAGTTTCCTTAATAAAAAGAAATAATCCTGAAATTATTTACATTTTCTTCTTGGTGATTTCATGTGATTTAGTCTAAAACAAAACTTTGTCTTTCTCCTCAGTTAGGATACATCACTGTTTCATTGTATATTTACTTCAAATCCAGAGCCATTTTCCAGTCTTATATAAAAATTTAACTTTGTTTAATCTTTTTGTTTCTAAACCTGTACTCAAGACGTTCTATACCTTTTAACTTTTATAACTTTTAGCTACTTTTTTTTTCCGTCTGAAGCTGAATTGTTTCCTAAGAGGAGTTTGTTGTCTTCAAAGCACATGGAAGAACAGCACATATGACAATCCCGTTCATGGTAGCTTTGTGCCTGGAACTCCTATGATGGAGTAATTTACAATTTTACTTCATTGATAAACCTTTATCTATACACTTCTTTTTAACTGCAGGGTGTTGCACTTTACCACAGAAGACTAGCTCTAAGTTCAGTGCAGCCTATTTCCCTAATTTTTCCATCATGCACCATGACCTTTCCCAGGATGGGGTTTCTTTGTAGCAAGGTGAAGAGGAAGAAAAATAAGAGTTTGCCCTTTCCAGCTAATTGACCAATGTTTTATTTTAAAGGTAGTGTTACTAAGACTTTTTTTTCCCCTTTGTTCTATTGAGTACAGTATACCAGTACTGTGCAGCATACCCTTACTGCAGTCTAAAGCTGGTAATGTGGAAATGCTGAGTAGAGTTATATTGAGGCTAGCAAATAGTACCATTGATAATGTTCATTACAATACAGTAACAATTACAGTAATTGTTTATTAATTTGTTCTTCAAGTTAATTTTCCCATTTTCATCTTTAAAGGATGAGTAGTTCTTCAAACTATATATTGGGAAAGGAAAAAATCTTTTATTTGTAGGTAATTCCTTTTATTCTTAAAAGTTAAACAATATTCTATGAATAAAAAATGAGATAAGCTATAAGAAAACTTTTTGGTTCTCATGTTTTCATAAGGAAGACTTATTTTTGTTAAATGTTCTCAGGAAGATCTGCGAGTTGGATTGCACAAGCGGTTATAAAGTGCGACTCAATGAGGAAATAAAAGAGCTTTGCATTTACTGATTCCTCACCCAAGCCATATGTTTTAACATGCATGGGGTTTGTTTTGCTATTTCAGGGTGGAGAAGCAGTAAAAGCAAATATTCACATATACACGCGCAGCAGACTCTAAATTCAGCTCTTTCTGAACATAAATTTGCTATCTTGCAAGTAGGAACGGAAGGTTCCCCATGATGTGGCAGCAGCCGCAGCACATAAGGCACCATCATACGCTGGATAGACAGACATTCTCAATACGTCAGATTTCTCCATGCTCAATTGGAAAAGCTATTAAGCAGTGACTGCAGGGCAGTGTTTTTACTTTTTCCATGTCTTGGCTTGTTTATGTTAAATCAGACCGCAGGAGGTCTGTTGCGTTTCTCTGGCAGTTATTGCAAAGCTTGCTGTGGCAAATTCTATTTATGACACTTTCTGTATCCTAGGTGCAGTGAATCTTGGCAGACAATCTGGAAAATTTCCCATCTTCGTACTTGGAGAATATAATATCTCAGTAATGGTGTGACAGTGGTGACTCACTGTGAAGGTCTTAAGTTCAACTACCCTAGTAGCCAAAAAAATCGAGTCACACTTTAATTGCTGGCATGACATTTGAAGTATTTTCTTGACCGCTGGATGTAAAATATTAATTTGAAACTCCTCCTCTTTTGGCTACAGCATGTTAAAATTGAAGATAAAATCCTAAAGCAGCATTTCAGAGGTGTAGAATAATGGCTTCTGGCCAGCATCTTTTTGCCAATGTGATGGTCATGTCTATTAAGAGGAAATAATCTTACATATGTGTATTTTGGTACTGTAGCTATTCTCACTGATGTGTGCACTGTCAATCATGCAGTTATACTGCACAAATAACATATTGGAGATTACTGAGATCTAGGATTCTGTTATGGTTCTGCATGGGTGTAAGCAGGTTGTCAAAAATCACTTATCTGTAACTAAATGCCATTGTTTATTCCATGGTTAAATCTCCCTTTAAAACTGGTGACCACCTTACATCGTGACTATTTCTTTATGTATAGAAGATACACTTAAGATATATCTTCCCTATAAAACCAGAAACCTTTGGAACGTTTTGGGGACCTATTTCATATTCACTTACAGAATCTTAACTTCTAAGAATAAACACAGTTAATTTACGGAGTGAATAAAACTAAGTGACGGTAAATGGTTAAGCTATGCTGTATAACTTTCTTGTGGGGGTTTAAGAGTCTTCTGCTCATTTTGCTTTTAAAATCTGTATTTCATTGTTAGGCAAGAGGAAATTACTCTGCCTAGTTATAAAACAAAACAAGTTGGGCCTCAGGACTCTATAATCTAAGTGAGAATTATGATTATATGGATGGCTATCAAAAGGCCAGTGCTCATGTGACTGCTGGGTGAATAATAAGATGTTTCGAGGGGTTTTGGTGCCTTGGCTTTATGCTGGGCTTCTGATGTGGTTTGATAAATGTGTAGAGCTAGAGAATCCATGGGATAATTGGCACAACCTCCCCGGATCTCTGGGAGGTTGCCTGCAGCATCTGCCCACAAGGCATAGCCCTCAAGCTGAGAGCCCCAGCTCTGGCAAGGCCATGGACTTACTTGCCATCTTGCCATTAGCTTCAATGTGATGACAGAGCACATGGGTCTGCTTGGTTGCTCTGTGGACGCTGCAGCAGCACAGACTAACCTTTTCCTGGCATCTCTCTTTTTTTGGTGCCATATCGCTTCTCCAAATTCTCATGCAGTTTCACGTGTCTGTCATTGGCATGGAGGAGTTGACAGCTGCTACATGATGGCAAGGCAAATGTATCCTTGCCTCCTTGCAGTCCTCCTACTTGTGACTCACATCGTTTTTCTAAAGGAGAGTTAAAAGGACTTTAAGGACAAAGTACTTCTTTCAGCACCTTGGGAGGCTTTGTCTTTCTCATAAGAACCATCAGAATAATACATTTTTAGGTGGGGGACATACCTACTTTTTAAGAATGATACTTGTGGAGTAGGGTAATTAATGTGTGAGTCTGAAAGTGGTAAGAGAAAAGCAAAGAGCTCAATCTTGTATTTCCCAGCTGCTGATGCTGGTGACTTCAGTAACAAATGCCTATTGTGCCAGAAATGCAACAGCATGTGGGTGGGGTTTCTTGCTGATATGAAGAGATCGTGTACCTCATTAATTTCATGAGCCCTCTAGGCTGTGCTTGACAAAATTTGCTTACACCACAAAGTTAGATTGTGGGTTAAGGCTAGGGTTAGGGAAGGTTTGAAGTGCTGATCCCTAGACTCAAATTACTTCTAACATTTTTCTTTAATGGTACAGATACAATAGTTTTGCTTAATTACACTTTGCTGTCTCAAGCAA
This sequence comes from Hypotaenidia okinawae, assembly GCA_027925045.1. NCBI lineage: Eukaryota > Metazoa > Chordata > Aves > Gruiformes > Rallidae > Hypotaenidia > Hypotaenidia okinawae. The sequence goes on from BSDF01000002.1 coordinate 15,997,631, forward strand.
TCTCTCCCTTGAGTCACTGAAAGTTTTATTACAACGCTTTAATCTGATTATGAAAATTAATGGACTTGTACTAGCTTTTAATTTGCAAGAGTAAAATATTCTTTTTCTAAAAATTTCAACCAAATTAAAAGTACATAGTGGAAGAGAGTTGTGAATTTGAAAGTCTAAAGTCTTGCGATGTGAGGTGTTAGAATATAAAGACATATTAAAAAATAGTGTTAATGACAAATCAGAACTAAATGATTTTCAAATAATTTATTTAACAGTTAATTTATTTAACAGTTGAAAATGTTTAAAGTAAAATTTAGGAAATATATATGTCGAATCCCACCAGAACTTGAAGGTTATATAGAAAAACACACAGCTAAGAAAAAGAGGGGAAAAAAGCATGAAATGATTGTCAAAGCCTGAAAATACACATTTTGTTTCCTGCCACTAGTGTGTGTTAGCTTAGTTGAAGCAGAATGCCCCATTAACTCAGGGCAGCCCTGATTTTAGGACACGGGGCTGCGTGGACAATAACCCTGGGCTTTAACCTCTGTTGCATGCCTCCTGGTCCCGGTGCAGAGGCAGGAGCTGTGGTTCAGAGGTCATCCTCACCTGTCCATCTCAGGGAGGGGGTCACCAGGGGCTGCACCAAGCACACACTTCTGTTGGTTTTGCTTGAGTTGTGTTGGAGTCTTTCGGGCTTGAGCTGTCCCTGATGCTGTGCTGTGAGTCTCTGACACCAGGGAGACAATGAAAACCGATAAAATTATCACTGTGGCAGACGGTAGGAATTCTCGCATGTTTTAGCAAAACACACCCACAATTATTTCCTGAGACCACTTCTACACTGCAGAATTTCCTAATGTGCTTCTTCAGAAAGCTCAGCTGTAATGCAGCATCTGTTCCATGTTTTTATCTTCCTTTGCCTTTTCTAGTGAGTTCCTGATTTTACATGTGTATTACAGAGGCGTGGGGATGTAATGGGAGACGAGTTGGATGTGATGAAGAAATAAACTAAGGGAGTTAAAGTCTGTTCAATCTCTAATGAATGACAAGCCATTGGCCATCGTAATTCTGAGAATAGGTATGATTTAGTACCAGCTAATTAGAGATGCGGCTGGCAGCCAGGAGAGTGTGGCTAGATATGAGGAACATAGCTTTAGAAGACTTGGAAAATATGCTGAATGTAGGTGTGAAATTACTGAGAATTTATTTGAACATATTTTAACATCATCTAAGAAATAATCCACAGATAGCACAGGACCCAAAAAAGGTATCCAAAGCACTTAGATTTGTACACGTGTGTTATATCATTTTTTCATTAATGGGTCTGTAATTACCACACACCCCCACACTTCCCATCCTCCTCCCAGTAACCTGGCAAGGATTGGGGCCTATAAAAATTCATAAAATATAAATTCAGAGAACATGTCAGGACGGTCACCTTGCTAGGAAATAAAATTCATTTAGTGGGGAAAAAAAGGTTGTATTTTCTCCTTGTATACATCAAAAATATTGCTGGATTTTTAAAAAAACCTACTAGGTGAAAAAAAAGCTATTTCTGAAATGTGTCATTTGATACTTATGAAGATATTAAAAGCAATTTCCTAAGTAAAATAAGTAAATAAACATTCAAGATGCTTTTTTACAGAAATAATATTTTCATTTAAAGTCAAAATGATGGATTTCCTTACTACCATTTTTCAGCTTTTCCTGCAAATTGTATGTAAATGAATGCAAATAAGTAGTCCTCACTACTAAGTTGCTTAGAAGTGTAAAAATGCATAAAATTAAGATGCTCAGACAGAGCTGTGCATCTCATTTATGTAAAGAATGTTTAAATTTAAATTAGATATTTCAACTAGAAGTGTTATTGTTTCAGGTCATAAAATGTTTTTTGTGCATTTCAAAGAAGGCACATAGAAATTTGGTTATCTTCTGAAAACCTGGTACTGTATGTGGGAGTTGGTCCTGTGTGAGCCAACCAGAAAAAAAGAAATCTAAAAAATAGCTGAAAGGTCAGTGCTGCCATTTTGAACATCTTCCTCCAACATGTGGAGCAGATTTGTGACCTGTTGTCTGTCTGTCTACCCAATACCTCTGCACTTAATAAACCTGAAACCAATAAAACCAGAAACACAGAAATTTTGGGTTTAGTTTAGATGTGCTTAAAGCCTGGCACTGCAGCCAGCAGACTCCCCACCCAACTCTAATAGTGCTATGCATCATGAGGAAAGAAAATTCTCTTTGACTTTCAATAAGATACCAGGCTTGAGTAATGCCTGTGGTGCTGTAAGGGATTAACGATCTCCGTGCTATTTATAACCATGCAAACTAAATTGTAATTTTTTTTTGTAGAATTACTAGAGTTTTATTGTGCTGCCCAGACAAATTCAGTGAGTAGGACTCATTAGTGTGTAAAATGGAGTTAATTTATACTGAATACCCCCTGTCTTTTGATAGGTGGCTCTATGTAAATCATCTGTGCTAGTCCCTGGTTTAGGCTGCTTGCATTTCCTTTGCTGCGTAAGTGGGAAATACTAACTGAACCTGCTTGGTGAAAGTGCCCCCTCATGTCTCATACTTGATGGGGAAAACATTAGCTCTTCTCGCAGGCCTCTCATGTAGTTGAAGGATGAGAGCTGAAACCCCTAGTTGTAATTGGGATTTAAAACAAATTTTCGTGGCTCTAGAAACAGGAAAGCAAGGTATCTCTGGAAAGGTATTCGATGAGCACTTCTGAAATATTGAGAAAAGTATTGTGAATCAACAGTTGATTCCATCATGATTGATATTACAGATTTTTGAAGTAATTGATGGTATTGCTTTAGTTCAGTCTGTTAGTGGAAATAATTATTAATCAATATGCACTCAGCTCTTACTTTAGAAGATAATTTTAACACATGATTTATTCTGAACATTTCAATTGAGCTACCTTTACAAGGAGAAAATCAATTGGCTACTGGTCTAAAGCACTTTAATTATCTGAAGAGCAATGTGCTTTTTTAGGCTTTTTTAATACATTGTCCCATAGTGATAAAACCCTTCTGCTGGGCACTACTTTGCTACCCTCAGAAATACACTAATTCTCTATTTCAGGTTATTTTTTCTTAGAAGTTTTCAGTTCAATACTGCAAAGATACTAGGATTAAACCCCAACCTTGGAAATTAAGCAATATACAAAATGGAGAAAAAGCAGAACTTTTTTACGCAAGAGAACAGTCGGGGTTTTGTGAATGTGTCAGCACATTTGTAATTTCTTCGGATGTTTGCTCATTCACAGCAAGCCTAGCAGTGGAAAATTACAGTTAATTTGAAAGGATAACATGATGCCAGAACTTAGACAGAGGTTTGAAACATTATAGGACAAAAGGTGAAATCATTAATTCATTTGCAGTGGATATTAACTTCCTGAAATATGCATTACTCTCTCATTATATTTATATTTACGTGTTTTAATATGCCAGTAAATATTATTGTGACTCTGAAGCAGCATTTGTGCAGCATCCATGAGCATGTCAATACAGCTTTTCAAAGTAATTTGCACTTGGACTGAGGCATAAGGTTATGGAGCCATCTGTCATCATGAAAAATCATTAGAATAGAGAGTGTGATATAATTTCACTCATGTTCATGATATGTTTTGTTCCAACTACACCAGTACAAACTCCTCTCTCAGATGCCCTTGATATGCCTAACAGGGAAACTTGAAAAGAGTCCTGTGCCCAAATTGATCAATTGATACCCAAGGATTCACACTAAAATAATACTTCAGCCTGCAGGCAGTCCTGTGGCAGTCTTTGGGATGTAGAGTGGGATGTCCTGGAAACACATGGATAAGAGTTTATGTCTCTAATAACAAAAGGAGCTCTTGTAATCAAAATGGCCTGAATTTAATGTTTGGCTTAATATCCATTCTTTATTGTATTTCTCTTGTTTCTCTGAAATTAGACAATGAATGTATAACCATAAACATCCATTTTTCTATTTCATGAGGTAGCAGTCATTGTTTCTGAGTTCTCATGGGTTTCCAAAATACCATAAGAGGTGAATCAGTTTTTCCTTTGGAAAAGTGCAGGAAATATTCATGAATTTTCATCTATCAAAAAAGCCTCTTCAAGGTAGGAAAGTTCAGATTTTAGGGCTGTATTTTGCTGGAAACATTCATTTAGAAGATTCCTTAGAGGATGTTAGTAATGTACTTGTAAGATTTTTAAAGAGTCAAATAACAAAGTGACAGCACTACAGTCTGAGGACCCAATTACAGAAACACTTGTACATATGTTTATTTTTAAGTCATTAAGTACTGTGCATATGGAAAACGTCATGTCCTTAATTTCTGAGCCTTGATCTTCAGATGTAAGTGTTGTAGAAACAGGGCTTTTGAACCTTATCCTATTAGGTGCCGAGTGCCTTATTTGCTGTCTGAGCTGGTGGGAGATCTGCCGGCTCAATAGCTTGTAGCAGGCAACAGTTATCCAGACAATTAGAAAGGAAGAAGTGGTTTTGCTTTAGGGTGTAAATATATATTTTACTGGATGTTAATTCCTGCAGCTGACAAAAAGGCTGGCTCTGAGTGACCTCCCAGAGGATGTCTTGGAAGGAAGTGTTTCGGTGGTGTGTGTTTTCTTTCCAGGAGGCTGTGACTGATGACCATACTTGAAATTCTGGCTTAGATTAGACGGATAAAGACAATAACAATGTGAATATTAGAATAATTCTTTGTTCACTTCAAGTGGGTGATTGTCAGTGGCTTGATTTGTGATCAAGGAGCAAGAGAATGGTCAGTCTTTAGGTATATTTGCTGCCCTTGCTTGGTGTCTGAGAGTCTGTATGCTATCGCACCTCCTTCTGCAGAAATAACAGCTCTTGTTTTCCTTTGTGACAATGCTTGTAGTTTGAACTTTTGCCTTAGTATATCTAGCTAAAGTTATTAATGAGAATCCTGACCTGGTTTTAAATCAACGGGATTTTTTCCATTTAATTCAGTTAATAGCATTTCTTTTTTACTCAATATCCGTTTTTGAAGAACAGCTTTAAAACAATGGAATTGGAAACAATGCTGTATCCTCTGCCTTATGAGAAAACATAGATGAAGAAGATGTGTCCATATAGCAAATCAATATTTTAACTTGGCTGTTTTAACTGTATCTATTTCTGGAGGTGATTATCTCCATCACCAGATAGTCTATCTAGCAAGTATAGTAAAGGTGATCTCTCTTAGCTTATTTAGTTCAACTTCCAACAGAAATGAACTCTTCAGGAAGTGTATTTAGAAAAGTCTATTTTTAAAGAGTTCTAACACTAGAACAAAGGACAGGAGATCATGATGATGTGCTGGTAGGACTGCCACATGCAGAAGTACAATAGCAAGCACCTCTGACTGTGGAGCAACTGCCGAAGCACTGTAAAATCTAGTTGGTATGTGTGAAAGATCAAGCAGGTTAACTCCTGGGATTTTTTTTCTATCAAGATACTTTCTTCCTTCCATTCTGTTGCCTGCTGTCTTCAGAGCACAGTGGTATTGAGGCTCTGCAGATTTAAAACATCTGTCTTTCCATCTCCAGTGCACTACAGAGGGATAGCTCTCAAATTTAGCAGTAATAAAAGTTTTAGCTGACATCTTAGGCTGCCTTTGTTTTTTAGGAATTTTTATCCCCTGTGAGTCTCAGGCTAATTAAGTATGACAGTATTTTCTATAACATGACCCTATTGTTAATGTTTTTTTAAAAACAATTTCTATAGACACTATTATAGAATTCAGATCCAGCTAATTAAGCTGTGATTAGGTATCTGAATTATTTTGTATTTCCCAATTTAGTATTTTCATCAGTGTTTGAATTCTGTTCTTGAGATGCATGAAAACAACAGTAGGCTTGGTATTGTAAAGAAAGTGTTCATAGTGTTACAGCAAAAGGTTGGAAATAGGTTAATTTTAAATAGTTGATAATGTCCTTCTATAAACCACTGGAATTTTCAATTACAATTAATTCGATGGATTTGACGCATTGGCTACAAATAAGTATGACTAAAAATTAATATACACTTATGTTATATGAAGTGTGCATTAAAACTAGTCTTGAGAATAAATGATAAAGTTTATGTTTTCAGGTTATACAAGACAAATAAAATTATGATGTCTGTATTGCTACTTACCACAGGCTTAAGCTTTCAGGTTTGAACTCACATAAAACTGTCTTAATTTATGAGCTATGTCATGTTAGTGTTGGATAACTAGCTAGGAGATAAATTTGTACTTAATACAAATCTGTCTGAGTTGATGATGTTGGATATAATTTATATAGAAAGTTTAGTTTTGTTGTGAGAAAAAGAGCAGCTTTATGTGACAGCTTTAGAAGTGGGCATCATTATTAATCTTTGATGATTGCATACATTTTCTTGAGGGTGGGGTATTTTTGCACCTTATTTAGTATTTGAGGATTTTTATTTTAATTTTTTTTTCATTTTAGGCTTATTCACAGCAAAAGTGTGTTGTGCTAGAGGTTGGATTTTTCTGGGGTTTTTCATAGGCATTTTCTGTAGTCTCTGTTGAGAACTAATTCTGCCATGTTCAATAAAAGCAAGTTCCTGGGGAACAGGTCTTTCTTTGGGTCTGAGATGTCTGGTGGTGCTGAAAAGAGAGAAAAGAGCTCATTGTGTCTGTTAGTATAAATGCAGTTAGAGATGACTGGTTCATGTTGTGTTTTGGGAGTACAGGACCAGAGCCTCCTGGATGTTTTCAGAAGAGGTCTCCTTGTCTTTTATTAACTGGATGTAACATGAACCAATCTCATAACTGATCAGCATGGTATGCTATTCATAAATAACATGTGATTAACATATGCTAATAATAAGCAATATTCAGCCAAAATGTCAGAATCCAAGCAGCTTAGACAACATCTGTTTGAGCAAGACATGCCATACACATTATTTCCCAATTTTACAGAACACCACTTAACCAAAATTCTTGGTTAGCCGAAGTTTGCTTATATCCCCCAGGGTAGTACAGCATACAGACACTAGGCAGCTTAGCAGAGCATAGTCCCTGTAAAGCTGGCATTTTGGAAGCCAGCTGGCATGTTTCTGCTGTATTCTGGGATTGAGAACATGAAACACAGCCTGTTTGGAAGGAGAGGAGTCCAGCAAGCCTTGGAAAAGCTAAGAAAATCTTTTCCTTTCTGATAAAATAAATGAGTTTCTAGCTTCAGGTTGGTCCCTCAAGACTTTTGACTAAGCATGAAGATGGAGATGTAGAAATGTATCACTACCGCATATCTGCATCTCTCTCTATGTACATGTTTCCATGTAAATTCTGATATGTGTGGGTGAAAACAACAGAAGAAACTAAGAATACATTTCTAAATATAATAAACTGCCAGAATATTAAGTCCCCTTTTCATGAAGACCATAAGCTTCTTTGCACTGATAATTTCTTTTCAAAATTTGTTAACTGCTCTGTGTTTGTAGCCTGTGTGATAACCACTTTTTGTAGGGTTGATTTTACAAGTCACTTTTTGTTTCTGATGTAGGTCCTTCTTCCTCTCTACTGGTCAGTGTCCAAAGTATTTTTTGTTTGTTCTCATTGCTCATGCCATGGTTCTAGAGAGTGATAGCTCTTCTGCAGTCAATAAAACAATTTCTTTTTATTACCAAGCCTCTTTTTCCCACTATTACCTTGACTTAAAGAATGAATTTGCTTCATTGTATTAGAGAGAATATTTTCTGACAGCTTTTGAGTACAGATCATTAAAAAATTACCAGTTTGAAATGTTGACTTTTGTCTCTTTCTTTGTCTCCTTCTATCTCAAAAATAGCTTATCACATCTTTCAACTTTCTAAATAATTAAATCTCCTTGAAAACTCATGCATATTCTGTGTTGGATAGAACAGGTTGTAATTAAGCAGAGTTATTAACGATTTTGTTGTTGATAAATTTGGGCCCAGCTCTGCTCTTGCAGATACCAGTTGACTTTATTGGTCTTATCTTTCTCCATAGAGGTTACGTTAACAGAATAGAAAACTGTACCAAAATAATGTTTTTGCTATTTGAATAGTTGAAGATCTATTCTATATTTAACTGTCCATTTCTTTACATGTAACAACTTCTGTTCTGTAAAAGATGAGATAGACAAGTGCTTTGTTGTCACCTAACAATTGTCAGCTGATTTAGGAAATTAATTATATTGACTCTTCGGGAATAACGAAGGAACATTGTACACTCTGGAGTCCATTCAAGCCAAGTCAAATCCACCAAGACCAAGTCAAATCCACCAAGACCAAAGTTCTGTTTAAGAACTTTCTCTGTTGACAAAAGATATTTTTGGATGTTTTAGCCCAACTGTCAGTATCAGCAAAGAGCCTCACCATTTACTACCTATGTTCTTAATAGTAAGCTCTTGATAATGCATCTCCAAGTAAACCAAGTGCGTTTTGTTGTTTTGAAGTTTATCCATCAGCTACTTACAACCCCCAGATATTTGTATTTTAAATTAATTTTTCTCTTCTCACATACCTGTACTTCCTTCACTTGATTTCTCTGTATGAAGACCTTCCTGGTCCACAGTTGAAATTACTGAGTGATTTTTTCCTGTGACTCTTCCAGTAATGATATTTTGAAAAAGAGCATTGCTGCTAATTTGTCCTAGAGTGACATCCCTCAGTTGTACCTCACAGCTTTTATAGGAAGTAGGCTGATTCAAATCACTTCACTAGACCTTTGCCTTTTAGCATTTTAGGCTCGAAAAAGGTGCTCCCCTAAAAGATAGGCGATTAAAGGAATTGCAAAGGTTTCAGTCCCTTGTATTTACATTTTCACACTTTGTTTTTCTGACGAGGTAGATCAAGGCTACAATCGAGAACCATTTTATTCTTTTTGAAAGGACAGCTTTTATGCAGTAGAAATGTGAGCTGTGATTAGAAGTGCACATTTACTGAGCAGATTATAAAGGTAAGCAGAGCTTCGTTGTAAGACTTCGGGGCAATTCTTTCAGCCTTAACTTTCAGTATTGAACACTGATGCACAAATTAATCTTCCCCAGCTGCTTACTCAATAGAGATGGTCTGAATTTTGTTTCCCAAAAGGCCAGTTTCCCCCTCTATTAAGGGTAGCCTACTAAGGAGCCTGAATTGCCCAACTCGAGACACGTACATGTTCCCTCTCCTGCATCATGCTGTCCTTATCCCAAGGCAGTAAAAATAGCATCAGTGAAACTCAAGCCAGTAATGTAAATGCTCTGGCTGAATCACCGTGAGGGCAGAGAGAGGCTATCAAAGCACCTCTCATGTTCAGTCAAGATGGCTGATTTCCCACAGTTTCAGAAGGATCTTGTTGATCGTGACATGCTATTAAGGAGGGAATAGCTGGATTGGAGTGCTTGGGGTCAGTGTAATTGCCCCCTGAACTAAAACTTGCAGAGAATAAATGCACAGGAAAGGACAGGTCACAATTAGGGGAGTAGGAAAGACTGTGAGAACGTCTAATCATTTTAAAATCCATCTGGTATTTTTAATTTTTTGAAATGCATTAGATAGGCCCATTTCTACTTCCATAAATTTATTTTTCTGCTAAAGCAATGCATAGGCTTGTGTTCACTTATTTAAAAATGACATCAGTTGCTGTGAAGGGTTCAGATCTGATATGGTAATGGCAGCAGTGTGTCAGCACGGAATTTAAAATTTAGGTGGAATGAAACATTTTAAAGTATTTTTTTAGCCTCTTCTCTCTTATTAACTCTTAATCTTTTCGACTCTTCTGTGCCGATTCAGTTTTTCTAAGGAAATTGAATATGAGTTTGTTGAGATTCATTCTTTCCATACACACATTGCAAGGTTCTTAGACACAAATTCTTGAAAATGGCAAAACATTTCCATCAAAAGGTACATATAAACATTGCAAGTCCGTGTCCTGTCTGTTAGGAGCAATATGGCAGACATTTTTCTGATTCCCAATGTGTTCTGCAGTGAATCAAGACATAGTAAACCAGGGCAATTTACACCTTGTCCTCAACTCCTTGTTCATATTCCCTATGGGAAAATTCCCCTTCTGTATTTCTCTGAGCACTGCATCTCAGATGTGTTCCATTTTTAAACAAGGATTTGGCCCTGGCATCTTTTTGATGTACCTTCTTACAGTATTATCAGTGCTTGTCATCCCAAGATCATGAGGGTGCTTAAAGAAGTCTTGAGATTAATTTTTTTCTGTTCTTTAGACTCACTTTATTGATTTTTGAGCCTTTAGAGATTTATCAGCTTGTGTCTGCAGGTTTTCCTGCACAAGCCATGTGAGTAGGTCTTACTTTAAAGGAGAAAAACTGGGTTTTTTGAGCAGCAGGACCAAAGGTCTTTTGTTCTACAGCTTTTTGTCACATATTTTGTAAACAATTTGTCCTCAGCAAGATACCACAGCTCCCTCACTATTGCATTCCCACCAAAAAGGAGACATCAATTATAGAAAGTTCAGCATGTCTAAAGCTATGTACATGCCAAGTGACCAGGACAGATACGTCGGTCAAACAGCTGTCACCTCCACAGCAGGGTCTCATGGCTAATGTATGACCACATTTCCACTGTAGTGGCTAGCAATTTCAGCTTCTAACCTCAACCTGAACAGTGATTTGTATAAAACTCTTAGGAACTTAATTATCTCTGAGACTTTTATGCCTAATTTTTATTTCATTCAGCTGGTAGGTTCAAAAGTTATAAGAAAGCAGTTCATAGTTTGAAATACAGACCAGCGCCATCATAAAAGTTTCTTTTCTTAAGAAACAAGATAAAAATGTAAGGGATATGTAACTTCCATCAGTTGGAGCTTTGGGAAAATACATAAATGTCATAAGACTCGGGATTAAATCATGAGACTTGGATAACAGAAGTGTTATATGCTGCTCATAAACTGATCTAATTTCTCAGATATAAAATGTGTGAGTGGGCTGTGCAGTTTCGAGAACATTTTTCCTATTTACCATGGCAGACTATTGGCAGGAGGAAGCAAAAACTGCCTATTACATAGGCATGATAAAACTATAGCAACTAAACGGAAGCTGAGGTGGAAACCCCAGACAGAGGGCTTTCATTAAGAGAATAACAGTCTCTGTTCTCCACCATCACTGCTAATCACTTCCTATTGGTGATTTTATAACCACAGAAAGACCTGCAAATTTAATTGCGGAAAGTTACCTTTTTATTTCTCTTAACAGCATCTAAAATTCATGCTCAGGATCACCAATCAATGAGGAAACAAATCTTTGCTCTGAGTTAGCCTTTGCAGGCAGTTTAAAGAAAATTTAATTCTTTCCCAGTTGGCCATGTACAACACCTTTATCCTCTTCATGAGTGAAAGTCTCCTCTGAGCTCACTGTCAGTGCTGCTGTAGTTGACAGGCAGACGTAGGGTGCTAAACAGATGTTCAGGTGCCAGGCTTTGCTCTGGGACAAAGCACATCACCTCTGTGCCTATTATTTTGCCTAAAAATATGTAACCAAACCTTTCCCAGAAGTGGCAGCAATTAACACTTCCAGCATCAGCAATTTTAAATGCTAATTGCATGTGCTAATGGATAAACTTGGGGGCTTTCCTAACAAGAACATAGTTTTGGGTTTTTTCCCCTTTATCATCATTTCCACAGTATTCTAATTATTAGGTTTACTTCTTTTCTATTATGTGGTAACTTTATAGTATTTCACTGTGTGGTGTATTTTCTACACCAATGTGCAACTTGGCAATACTTTCCTAGGGTTTTTTTTCTTGTTTCCTCCTGAACATATGTCATGTCATTTGTCAAGTGATGTAATAGCAGCCCATGACCTTAAAAATAAAATAAAGCTAGGTCAGTGTATAAAACCATGAAAAACCTTAAAAGCAGCCCCTCCTGCACCATCTTCCACTCAATCCAAGAGCGATCCGACAGCACCATTCATTACTCACTGTTCCTCAAGTAGATGAAATGACATGGTGTAAGTCTCCTTAGTTATAATGTTTGGTTTATATCATGAAAGATTTTATTTTTGGTAAAGAGCTGTTATTAAAGAGAAGTACAAAGAGAGTGAACTATTACAGTACTGAATTATTTATGATGTACTGAGTGTTAGCCAGAAACATGGACTTCTTAGCCCATTGCAAGCACCTGTACCAGTTTTTTTATGAAGGGTGCTCTTTATCACTGAACTAAGATCACATTTACGTTACTGCTTAAATTCAGTGGAAGGAAATATGGCATGAATATGACAGATGTACCATAAGAGCTTAAACACCTGTTTTCTGTTTAGTAATTTAAGAGATTTGGAAAGCACAAGCACAATGCAGACCTAGTGTAGTGTGGCAAATATAATTTCTGTTTAAGATTCTCAGTCGTCATATAAAAACAATTGTTTCAAAGGGTTTTTTTAATAATATTGCAACTTCTATTTTATGTCAAACTGACAGTTTTTAATAATGTCTTTTAAAATTTGGGCAATTCCTCTATCACAGAGAATGAAATATTGCAGTGCTTGAAGGCTAGGCTCTCCCAGCTCGGTATTTTTGCAGAGCAGGAGGTACTCTGTCTGCCTTTCAAAGGGGAAATTCTTTAAACCTATTTGCAAATGTGAATTCAGAGTAGTGTCTCGGAGGTCAATGTATTGCAACATGGAAGCATATTTTAGTCTACTTTTCATCCTTTATGCTTGTCCCAGTGTGTTCTGTATATGAGAAATGAGAGCAGGAAGTGCTAAATGAAAAGGGGGAAATAATATACTTACCATATCACTGATATAGCAAGAGATTGCAGCATTGAGTGCATCATTTTCAGAAAGGCTACTCTGCTGTGTATGCTAAAGTGGCTTTTGCTTAGATCTGAGGGACCCTAGAGTGAAACTTGCTCAAATTCTTTGTATTCTTCAATCATGATACCACTTTCACCTGCAAGACATGTTTTTTAGAGAAAAGTCTTTGAGACCGTTCTGTGGTCAAGTTGAAGAATTTGTTTCTATCTCTCTTTGGGTCCTCTTTTAATTTTCCAAGATTGCAGTCAGTGAAAACCAGAGATATGAGTTGCTTGTGGCCAACTGTAGTCCCTGAGTCCATGAGATAGCCATGACCATGGCATGCTCTCCTCCCTCCTCTCCCCTCTGCAACATCCTCCCCTGAAGAGGGACGTTCAAGGGGTGGGCCAGTCAAATCAGTTTGCCTTGCTGAGGAGTCTGCCACTCCAGAGAAATTTTCCATTTACTGGTGTCCGGTGCAAAATGGAACAGAGCTAGAGATCTGCCCTATGGCAGAAAAAAGTTCTAATTCTAAAGGGGACTCTAAAGAGCTGCTTCAATTGGATAGACTGAATTGAGTGTATACACATGTGCAGTCAAACACATACATGCTTTGAGGAAAGCAATTACTATACATAATGTACAAAACATTTTAAAGCATATTTTTAACATATTCCTTTCACCTCTGGAATTCATTTGTTCATCTGAAATAATATGTATATTTCTTTTTGTAATGAGGATGTGTTATCATGCAAATTCGATAGCTATTAGCAAATCTTTCAATCAGCGTAAAAATTTAACTCTTATTTACTTTGCTAGGACTCTTGGTATATTCACAGGTAAACATAAATAAAGAGGGGGACTTGCACAGCCAGGTGCCTTGTGATTCCAAAAATACTGCAGTGCATTTATCTATCATATCTGTGAGCTCTGGAGTACTCCAAAACACACAGTTTTCAGGAGGTAAAAGTGGATGGTACATATTAGTTTACTTAGTGTAACAGAGGGCTGACTTTGGCTTGTACCTGTTGTTATAATCTTGTTTACAATTTGGGATTCAATATCTCATTGAGGCCGCAGGCTGAGCTGATCCCTGATGATGTTAGATACCATTTGAACATAGTCTCATTTGAAACACAACAGAACTAATGAATAATATTGAAATGCAGGAGATAGAATCGGTAAACATGAAAGAACATGTGTTTATTCTCTTGTTTTGGCATCAAAATAATTTTACGAAAAGCATTGAAATTAATCTCAGCCCCACAACTTCTCTGTGAACTAAGGAAATATTATCCATGCTGAAGGGTTTAAACAGATGATATTTATCTCTGTGCCAAAATATCTTCCCTGTGTAAAAAAACCACAAAACAAAAAAACCCCAACACCCACCCCACCCATCCCCCCAAAAGACAACCAAAAATGTTTACTGGTCTTTTGAAATCACTTCATGCTTTTCATCTGGAATTTCTTCATCAATTCCTCTTTGCCTTGTTCAATTTGGTATTTCTAGTCCATCTAATTCCAATTTAAGATTTCAGATGAGAGAAAAAATAACCACATATATTGTAAATTATTCCAGAGGTTAATCACCCTTATTGTGATAAAATATACTGTTCTTTTAATAGACATTCATTTGAAAGTGTGGTGACAAGAACTGCAAATGACTTTCTTTTAACATTATCAATGTCACATGCAGATCTATGTGGCTTTTCCAATCCTACATTGCACATCCAGGTGCAAGAATTCAGAAAATATACAATCTCTGAGAGGCACTGTGCTATAGTAAGAAACTGCTTTCTGTGGGTTATTTATTAGGACCACTAAGATATTTTTAGTTATCATTGCTGTCCACAATTTTGTGTCTGTCGGCCCTTTGTGATGCACATCTTTACAATCACAGAATCACAGAATGGTAGGAGTTGGAAGGGACCACAAGTGATCTTTGGGTCCAACCCCCAATACCACCAAAGATATTCCCAGTAGGTGTTGGCGTCTCATTTATGACTTTTTTTTCAGATTCTCAGTGTTCTTTAACATGTTTAATATATGTGCCGTGTTGATTTTGTGCCATGCTACTTTTTCATCACAGAGATAATAGGGAGAGATATTTATATAGAAATTGAAGCAAGTATTTTTGAAAGTTATCTTTATCTACTGAATTTGTAATATCATCACAAAATGATATGAAATTTCCCAAGAAGACCTGTTTTCTATTAAACAGTGTTGATTGGTATTAATCATGCTACCACTCAATCCAACTGATTGCCTCTTTTAACATTATTTTCACAATTTTTCCTTACAATGATGTCATGTTGAGATGATCCCACTTACTTCCTTGAAATGTTGACACATTGTCTCTTTTCTAGATTTTAGAATTTCTTCTGTGTTACAGTAGATATTATACTTCAAAATTATTTTCTGGAGGAAACTCTCAGACTGTTCTTTAGAAATTGTAATATCACAAGTAATCTGGTCTTGCAGATTTGAAAACAATTCATTATAAATGTTTGCACTTCAGTAATCTTGTTTACTATGGAATTGACAGCACTTTTCCTCCCCAAATATAATAATAATAAAAAAAAATCATTCCTTTGCATTATTACTGGTAATTTCTACGCAGTAAAGGACATGGAGATATTTTTGATTTCATATATGTTCTGTATCAACCATTGACACAAAGTTGATCCAAATATTACTTCATAACCTGAATAAATCTATATGAACATTAAGGATGTGTTTCAAATTCATTTTAAACTGTGCAGATGAATGTTTGGTAACAGTAAAATCTTCTGTATTTCAAAACATATGTGCCTTATATCTTGGGTATAGTTGGGTTTCTTTTAAGATCCATTTAAGTCTATGGTTTTGCTTTTCTGCTTCCTTACATCACCTTTACAATGTTATTTTGACACTGATAAACTAAATATACAAATACCAGCAGAATTCTCATAGGGTGTTCAGAAGCTTTGTAGTAGCCCAGGCAACTGTAAGCCAACAGTTTGAAATGCTGGAGGCTTTTTTCTGTTGAGCAGGAATTCTGTGTGAAAAATTGAAGCTTAATTATTGCTTAGCTTTAAATAACAATCCAACACATTTCAAGATTGCATCATAAACTCAACTTACTTTCTCTAAAAAAATGACCAACATCAAATTTCCTTCTTGCATATGTTAGAAAAGAGTATGTTAGATAACTAATCTAATACTTGCTTTCTTTGAAAAGCTGTCTGGATTTTGAAAAGGCTACACTTCCAGATTGCCTAGTTTGAAATAAAGAGTTGTATGGCCTTGCAGTATTGAAAAATGATCAAGGGAATGCTAATATTTTTATTGTTCCTGGTTTTGTTCCTTAAAAGAGATTCATATCCAAACTTTGCAACATTTTGCCAGTTTCCTTAATGCTTTTTGCAGCATGCATTGATTGTTGCTGATAATTGGAAAAGTAATTGAAACATGCCTGCCTCTTGTGTTTTACAGCCATGCGCTGTCATTAGCGAAAGCTATGGCCTCTGACCCCAAAAGCTCTCAGGGGTCAAAATATATCATTATATTGAAGCACAGTATTTCATAATAAAGGCCGTAACAGCAGTATAGCTTAAACATTTTGGAGGTTTTTTAGTGAAAAGAATAGCTTATCAAGGAAGAGAATGACCTGCTAACTATATTTATCTTACACTTTGAGTAACTGCTGGCAAAATACAGAGTCCTGAGATGTGCTGTGTAAATATTTTATGAAGGAAGCTTCTCCAGCAGAGATGTTAATAATTTAAAATATGATGTACTACATAGTGAGTTTTAGGAATAGACATTTAGTAATAAAACTGTATTTTGTATGAAAGCCTAGTAAATTACTCCCTTGCCACATATTTTGTGTTACAATTGTGTTTGAATGTCTTCCTTCATAAATTATGCCTATGTATGTACATGTCAAAATAAACTTGGATTTTTAAAACAGACATGATTCTAGGAGCCATTTAGAATGTATTATAGGCCACACCTAAAACCAGATTTGGCCTCCAAGTCAATAGTGTGTACCTCCAAGAAGATAATATTTTGTTGTAGTTGTGCATTTGAAAGTGTTAAAGGCGAGGTTGGATGGGGCTTTAGGCAACATGGTGTAGTGGAGGGTGTCCCTGCCCATGGCAGGGGCTTGGATCTAGATGGGCTTTGAGGTCCCTTCCAGCCCAAAACATGCTGGGATTCCATGATTTGCTTTTGTTTTCCTTCTGAAGCATCCTATGCAGCTAGTGGAGTCATTCAAGGACCTTAAAAGAACAGGCCCCAGAAATGAAACCATTGCTTTTAAGTCAGGTTTTATTTTATTACACATGTCTGCAGCAAGGGCAGCATTCATCTTTGACTCAGTAGCCAGTCTGTTTGAAAAGTTAGATAGGAAACACGAGACTTTGCTCTGTAGGTGCTTTTCTGTCCACATCCGTGTCTAGGGACATAAGTCCTCTAGATTGTGCTATAGATGAACTTTACTTAGAAAACTAATGTATGGTATTTTGCATAGTACTTGCAGGTTTTGTATTGTTTCAGAATAACATTGTGGTGATAAATATTCAAATTATATTTCCAATTTTCACAGGTTTCATGCTGGGGAAACAAAGTAGATAGGCCACAAAATACATCAGTGTAAGGATGATCTTATGTGTCAGTCAACATATCCTTTAGTTCTCCAGGTTTAAAATTTTATTTGCCAGTTCTGCAGTTTGTATCACACTCATCTTTTTGTCCTTAGTTGCACTTGCTGGTTTATTATCCCATGTTTTTTTAATAGGAAATTAAGTCTCTGTTCTATGTAGAACTACCCAGAGAGTGTCCAGAGCAAGCAGCTATGTTCCAGTATGTCAGAATGGGCTTGCCATTTCATACATGTGAAATGCAGTATTTATGGCTGTAATATAATAAAATATTTAAAGTTCAGATTATATCTCTTCTGTACTAAAATTCAGAACATTTTCTGTCAGGAAGGGGTATTACACCTCAGCATTAACTGTGTCTTTCTGCATTAGACAATGCTCCCTATTTGTATTTGTTAATGAGTGCAGACATTCATATTTTAGTACCTGATGGGGATGTAAGAGACAGAATATAGATTTTTTCCCCTAAATTAGAAAATTATCTGAATGGATGGTTGATTAATAATCATTCTAAATTAAAGTGCTTTCATAAGCTACCATACAGAACCTCACTTTTAAAAAATCAATCCTTCAAAGCTGTCACTTTTGTCATTTGTTAAGCATTTGTTGAGGAAGAAAGAGAATATTTGTCCTAATTCTGAGCTCCCTAAGCTCTGCCAAGAAAAAGGGAAAAAAAGTCATCCCACTAATGCACCGTTTTGCAACAGAGATTAAATTGATCAGTCTGCTTAGGTATTTCCAGAGTGTCCCTTGCTGTAATATCTGGGCTCTGTATTGATGTGCTGTATAGTGCACTAATAGGTAATAGAAAATATTTGAATAGCTAGTGATATATCTAATTCTAGAAATTACTTTTACCGTGTTGGATTATTGAAACCATAAGGCCACTGTTTGAAAGGGGTGGGCCTTTGGCAAGATGATTCTAAGAAGAAAGGAGGAGCAAATTTCTCAACTTGCATTAGCCTTTTTCAAGGATGTGATGGATCTGAGCCTGCCCAGGGAACTTTCCCACAGTCGTTTATTGCAGGGCTGGGACTGAGACCGAGGGTGAGAGACAGTAATTTATAAGTACTGATCCTGGATCTGTCATCTCCTCTCTGAGTGGTTTTAACACAGAATTCTGCCGCAATTTCCTCTTCTTAATGAGCCAGCAAGGATGAATCAGTTAATGTTTGAACATATCTTTGAAAATGTTACAGGCTGTTCTTGTTTGACTTTCATTAAGCTTTTATTTTAATCTAAGAAGACCAGTCAAACACAAAAGATATGCAAAGTACTTCATATTTTGGCAAAAGTGTATTAGAATACTCTATGTGGGTATCTTTAAAAAAGGAGATAGATAGATAGATAGAGACTGGGTATTAAGTGCATTTACTGAGCTCATGTCCTCCTGTCTCCTAATATGCCTGACCTGGAATACCTACTGCTGAAACTCCTTGCAAAGAGTCTGATCCTGGGTCTCGCACAAGGCCCAGCACACACTGGGGTAGGAATTTGTAGTTTTGCCGCAGGTTACCTTCCCATCATAATGGATGTGTTCAATAAGCTCTAGTTATTGAATTTAAACACAGGGTCTCAGTTCTTAGAGTAATTCAAGGAGTTTTGGACATAGACCTAGCAAATGCCATTTTTGACCTCTTAATAAATTATAAATACATGACTCAGGGGCTTAGAGCATGGATGCATTGCGTTTCCTCTCCCTTGAAAACCGGGAAGCAGACTTGGGGAAGGGGAGCTTGGCTGGGCAGTGTTGTTCTTTGTTACTTTCTTCCTCTATAGTCTCTTTCATTGCCTTTGGACATGCTGTAAACAAACACCAATCTCTCTCCTCTATCACATTAACTCAGAGGCTGCTCAGCAGTCCTCAAAGTCTCACAAAGGTCGTAACATTTCTTTAATCATATCTAGCTTACTTTTCCTGTGGCTGCTCAGTTTCCATGCTGTTTCAAAAATAAATCGTGTGATATTAACCTTTGGGTATTTGATTTGTTACTGTCCCCAAGAGGAAGTTGAAAGCAGACGAGATCACAGTTTGTTGATTGTGTTTGTTGCTCTGAATTTATATTGTATTTAATTAATCCCATGCTTCTCATCCATTAGTCACCTAAAAGGGCCACAAATATTTTTACCTTGCAAGGCAGCCGATTAAAGAACGGGGCCTTCATCTGAAGTTTCAGAACTCAGTCATATCTTGGAAAGTGCTGATTCTCCTCATTGCACTGAAGACCACCACTTGTGCACTTCACACTCAAACTCAGGGATAAGCTGGACATGCCTTTTGAAGCCAGGAAACTTTCTCCTAAGGTTTTATTGGTAGAGACCTGAATATAAAAGTGAAAGGTTTGTTTTCTTTGTAATGTGAAATGTAGTCCTCAAAGGACCATCTAGGCATTTCATATAGCCTAAGTATTGGTAATGCATATAGTCTCTTTTTTCATGACACAGTGAGTTCCTTATGCTTTTTTTTGTCTTTGGTACTGAGAGATTTAATTCTTTCTGAGACCATTTGTAGCTTTTGAGCTGTTCCTGGCAAGAGGGTGGACAAGGGCGATTCTTCTGAAGTACAGTCTTGTTAAGCCTAAGACTACAGAGCAAAGGGTGGATTTTGCTGACGTTCCAGTCTTGTGCTCTAGTGAGATGTTCATCTCCTGAAAAGTCAAAACTACCTTTATACACCTTATAAGTTTTCAGACTTAAACCAAAGGGACACTATATTTCTATGTATAAAGGCTATGATCTCAGAGGTCAAACTTTTGTTCTTTCATTGCATACTCCAAAGTTGAATGAAATAAACTTTCTATGAGCTCTCCATTCCTCAAGATTTTATTTCCTTCAGTGACTTCTTCTTCTTTGCACACGTGTGTGATTAGTTCAGGCTTTCTTCTCATTCTCCTGTAGCTTGGCCTAATCTCTACTTCTGCTTTGTCTTCCCTGAGTCTGGTCCTCCCTCGATTAAAACATTTGTCTTCACCTTCCTAATTTCATTCTCTTAGTGTGGAAGTCCATACAACAGGTTTGATTTCTGTCAAACTCCCCTTATATATCCAGTAGAAAGAAAGAAGCCTCTCTAGAGGTTGTGTCCTTAGGTGTCTGAGGTAAGTTTTACAGTTGTCATTCATTGTGTCTGTATACTGATGTCTCCCTAGATTGAAAACCCACAAGCTTTCACTCTGATGTTTCATTTAGATGACTAAAATTTAAGTGAAATGACCCTCACCATTGTTATCTAGAGTTTTCATTGTCCCTTTGAAGGTCTTTGTTTGCTAACATATTTTCTAAACTCCATTCTTCTTTCCATTTTTTTACAGTATTTTCTCCAGTAATGCTGTCAGATTTTTATTATCCTATTCTCCATTTCCCCTTCAGATTTGTGCATAAGTACTTCATCAGCCTTTAAATCTCCTGACATCTCCGTAAACATATGTTTGTTCCTCTTCCCTCCCTTCAAAGTTCCCTTAGCTCTTCTCTAATTTAAATTTACTCTTCCAAATATTGCTTTCTCCCAAAGGAGTTCTTCACACTCCTATTCTCTTCATTTCTTTCCTAGCTGATTTGCAGAAGAAAATAAGAGCTGAGAGGCAGAGATGTCTTAGAGAATGTCTTCTTTCCTGCTTTTACACCAGCCAAAACACAATCGAAGAGTGCTCAGCCTATTTTCACTGCTGTGCTCCTCTCCTTCCCATTCCCTCTCCACAGCATCCTCCAACACTGCTAGGAATTGCCCACTGTCTTCCTGCAGAAGGCAGGTGGTCGGATGACATGGAAGGCAAAAGCATATAACTAACCCATGAAAAGCAGATGTGTGTATTGTCTTGCTGAAATAGCCTAAACCGCCTAGAAACCTCCCTTTCCTCAGCTATTTCATACTACTGTCATTAACATTTGCCTCCTGCAGTGGCCTATTATTGTTGAAAGTCTCTGACACATAAAACCAAAGTATTTATTTGAGAAGGAATAAGCAGGGGAAAATATGCATTCCATCCAGCAAGTTTGCACTATTACCATATGTTCTTACTCTGCGACTTCTTTTCCTGACTTTAAACACCATTGTAGCAGCCGCTGCAGCAGCAGCACCTGCCTCTCCCAGGCTTCCTATCAGTGTTCTTAATCGGTTCTGCCTCACCCTCCTCTCCATCTCAGCTGCCCTTAGCTTGCTGCTGGAGAGCAAGGGGGAGGCATAGTGTTTCTTTCTTGTTTCTCATCACCCTTACATGCATTTTACTTATACGAAGCTCTCACCTTGTTGGAACAGAGGAGCAAAAAGTCCTTGTGAAGGGATCAGATCTTAAACAAGTTTCATCTTTAAATTCTGCTTACCAGACACCGGCCTCATGGTACTCCATGCCATCTGAGATGAGGGTTGTAGTAATTTAATTGTAACACTCTGCTTTTACCAACTTGGTCAATACCTGAATGATACGAAGGGTCAAGGTTTACAAACTAGTGAACCCTGCTCTTGGATACTGTTGTTCTCCTACTTTCTTTTCCCATTGAAAAGTAATTGCTTTGAGCACCAGAAATGATTACAGAAGATTACACCTTTTAAGGCAGCCTCAGGATCTCGTTTGAAGGAAGAGCATAGTCTGTAAAATGTTGTATGCCTCACCCAGCAATTACTCACTTTGTTGTAGCTAATTTCAGAAAGCATAAATTGGCCGTTATTTCTGAAGAGGCTTTTTTTTTTGTCCAGACGCACTGAAAGTGGATACATTTCCAACAGATTTTTATATGGCTTCCACATGGTTGTACAGATGTGAAATGAAATGGTTTGTTTCCATTTCTCGCCTTCTATTTTAGAATTTAAGATGTAGTTATTTTATTGTAAAGTTTCTTCATGAACAAAGTTTAAGAAACTATTCAAAGTGCCAAAAATATAGTTTTTATTTTCCCACATTAAGAATGTCTTATTGCAAAGATGTAATGCAACATACCATTGCAGGTCAGCCAATTGTATCCACAATTAAATATTTTTGAATTTGTTAAGAACTTTTTTTCATGTCAATAGTGTCACGTAGCATTGATATTATCTCCTGTGGTAAATGATCACTGGACATTGTTTCTTATGAAGCACTAAATTCTTACTTCTCTCTGAATCTTTGTGGTATACATCATGAAATACCTCATTTCAGTGAAAAAACCCACAACCCTGTATGGGAGAAGAACCACATAAAGCACTTTGCAGTCCATGCAAGTAAGTAGTAGTCTGGGAGACAACAGGTGTTTCTTGAAGTGAACCCAAATGGAACGTACAGTTCAGGTGAACTGAAATGAATGTTTTGATTTAAGGAATTATGAAATATTTCAGTCTGATGGATAATTTTAGAAAAATATTTTACACCATTTCTGTATCACAGCTTTTCCTATAGCTGCTTCCTTCATGGAAGAATTTAGTATTTTGACTTTTCAGCCCAATCTGAGTTTTGTACTCCATACAAATTCCATTTTTTAACTGGGTTAAGAAATAAGTAACCTCTTGTGCTAATTTCAGAGGCAGGAGATATGTTGAAAGCACTGTCTGTAGGAAAATGCTACATCCATCTGTCCATGTAAGCCTCAATACAATATATTATTAATACTGTAATTTTAAGAAACTTGATTGGATTATGCAAAAGAAATTCCCTTAAATTATTAAAACCAACCTAATTGAGGTTGGACGAAGAGACTGTGCTACTGCACTGTAATGTGTAGTAGCCTGCCCTCTTGCACGCCCACATGAGGATGTAAAGATGAAAGAGTTTCTCTTATTCTCTTCCTCGTGCTGCTCCTATTTTACTGCTGTGGGTTGGCGGTGACTGGCTCTCACAGAATCAGTGTGTTCCACAAGGAAATGGCCCAGATTCGAGATGTTCTGAGGGATGTTCAGCCACATGCACTAAGAAACCACAAGGCAGGCTATTCCATTCATTGCTGGTTGTGTCTCGGACTCTGGCTGCGGAGGTCTGACCTCAGAGATTGTGACAAAGCAGGAATTTGAAAGCATGGTAGATTATTTGCTAAATATGCTCTTTTAGATAAAAGGCACCATTGAAACTTTCTGGATAGAACTAGAATAGTTGTGATGACATTTGTTTTACCATGGAAAGGGATCGGTCTGTCTTTCATGGAATATTAAAGGGAAGATACAATCAGACAATTTTAAAAGCAGGTATATTTGGACAATGAAAAGATACAGCACAGCCAGATCCAGAGTACCAGAAGAACAGGAAAATTAAATTGCAGTTAACTCTAAGGGAGCATTGTGTTAACACTGGGAAAAAAAATCAGGGTCTGGAATGCTTTTAGGCATCAGAAATTCTAGGATGGCTGAATATCTGAACAGTCGAACACAGTGTGAGCAAATAACTTGGTGTTCTACACACCAAAGCCTGATTTTATTACAGAGTGCAATGTTTCAGCAGTCTTCCCATGTTGCAGGGTGGGTGTACATATGCTCACACTTGTATTGCTTTGTGCATTTACTACATCATTGTTGAGATCATCCCATTTGTTGAATCTGTAACCTCACGCTCCAACATAATAAAAAGAGAGTAGTAATACTTGGGTCTCTAGGGGGCTGGGAGGGTGGGGACCAAAAGAAGCTTATTCCTCTATTCATAAACCTACCTAGGCTCAATAGTTTTTCCGTAACAGGCGTTATTAGGAACTGACTGATCAGCAGTGCTCCCCACTTATATCTGGCATTGAATTTCCCAAAGACAGAGCTCTGTCATTATGCATAAAAAAACCCCAACAAAAACAAAACTTGAACAACCAGCCCTGTACTCTGATAGGGTAAATCCTACTTCTTTAGTGCCCTATTCAATATATAATCTTCTCTCTCAGGTCTTTACACTGCAACATCAGATGGCATGGATGTAAAAAGTGCCCAAACCCAAAACAACAGAGAGCTGTTAAGAGATGGTTTCAAGTGTAGCCAGGGCCTTATAGACTAATTCAGTTTTCAATTAATACATAGCAGCAAAAAACAGATGGACAAAAAAATCTAAAACTGCATGTACTGCAGTGACCATGAAATCCAAAAAGAATGCTGTCTGACAGCAATGAGATCTGATTTATCAGGTAAGGTGTATTAAACAGGAGCTTTCAGAAATTTGGGGGACAATGATTCCTGATTATGGAAAGAAGCAGCAAAATACCTGCTGCTTTTTGCCCAGTTCCCTGATGGAAAACGGAAGAAGTAGTCAGAACCCGCAAAAGGTGACAGCTCGTGTGAAGTCTAATCCTGCTGGTTTACCACTGAGAATAATTTTAATTTCCAACTGCCACTGGCATTTACTATTCTATATATAAAATCACCCTTACCTGGTATTTTTTTGACTGCTGATGAGCTTTATTCCATTACTTGCTAGGTACTCCCAGCTTCTGTTGACTGCCGGGGGCACTGGGGACACTGCAGCAGTTCAAAAGCACTCCTCGACACATGTAAATGCAGGCGTGTGAGTGTTGGTTCCCATATACTGCTTGAAGTCAACTTCTAGCTAGGTGGTTACCCGGGAAACAGCTGTTGGCACAGTGGAAAGGAATCTATTTAGTGTGGTAGATAGGTGATGGTTTTAAAAAAAATAATCAAAAAAACCCCACCAATTCTCCAAAATTTACTTTCTACTTCTAACATGAAAGAAACCACAGGTAGGGTGTACCTTTTAAGAAGTTTATTAAGAATAAATTATTCTGCAAGCTCAGTCTGGAACTGTGGAAATGGTTTAATTTATGGGAAGGGTCTTTTTACAAAGGATTTAAATTTCAATAGCAGCTCAAAATTTGTTTCTAACAGCAATACTGAAACTAGCATAATTTTTGCCAGTTATTTTCAATTTGTATTCTGCAATTATGCCATAACTGAGAATATTTAAGTTGTTGACAGTTTTTATCTTCACGGTTCATCCAGAAGAATTAGTCTTTACAGCACCCATCTGATGAACGTAAATGTAATTCGATATTTCAGATTGTGATTCCTAAAGCTGCATCAGAGACAGGTTAAGAATATCTTTTCCAAAGTTGTCAGAATTAAGAATTCCTGGCTTATGCTCCGTGCTCAGATTCACTGACCTGTGTCACGTCTCAAAGACAAAAGCAGAAAGGACAGTGAAATGAAAAAGCTGGTTGTCTTAGCACCAGTTATTATGCATTTCTGATGACCTAATGCTAATGGCACCGTTGAAGCGCCAGTTGTTACCTGTATTGCTGTGCAGTTTCCCTCTTTTAGAGGGGGTTTCCAGCCACTGTTTTAACAAAGAAAGATAATTGCATCTCTCTAAACCATATATATGTATAAAGTACATGGCTATCTTCCCAGTTCATAAATTTCGGGTTTAATTCTTGTTAATTCTTCAATCTGACATGAAGCCTGAACATCTCACTGCATAATTGTCATCCTTATATCACCAAGTGTGCTGTTAGCTCACTTAGTTGATAGGCGTACACATAAAGCAGGCATAGTATAAATGTATTAAAATGAAGGACTTTATATAAATATATATATAAAACATGTATGTATTTGATCATAAGTAAATGTGACAAAATTGGGCATGAAACAGCTTTGAACTATGAAATAAAAGGAAGTCCCCTAGGAGTTTCCAAAGTAAAAGCAAATAGCATGTTTGTACCTCCATATGTAATGAAATCCTGGGGGTTTTTTTTTCCCAGAACTTTATTTTGGAAAGTTCCATGTAGTGTACCTGGTACTAAGTGTTTAATCCATCAACTGGGAAATTATCATCACACTTACCCTTGTGTCTTTGTTTCAAGATCTAAGATTTCCCAAACTTCCAAGATAAGAAAGTGGCTCATGTATGATCTGTCTGGAACACCATTACTCCACAGTGCTCAGTTGCTCTTGCTAGTTCTGCCAATCAATACCCTCAAAATCACAGTCCTTAGCTTAAGTTCAATATAATTGTCCTGTAGGAAATATAGGAAGGAAGGAAGGAAGGAGAAATATCCTGGAACCTATTTGAAGGCAACTAAAGTTAGATGAGAGCAGGTGACAAGAGGAAAAGATGCTAGATGAATGCAGTTTATTTCATGAGTTCATACTTTATGGTTCTAGAAAGAAAGGTGCTTATCCAAAACACCATGTATATGGGTTTTTTTAAGCAATCTGGTGACAACATTATTGCCTCCATTATCTTTTGTGTGAAAAAAAATTAAACCTTTCTGAAGAAACCAGGCTGTATGTATTCCAGCAGAAGGAGAAGCCAAAGTTAGCACAGAGGTGTCTGACTGAAATGACGTGGCATGAAAAGGTTCCTCCACAGAGGAGGAAAATTTCACATTACTATAAGCGTATGTTTATGTTAATTAAGAACACATCTAGGGTTGGAGAGGCTTTAGAAATGGATATTACTGTACAGAATATATACGATCACTCTTAAATATGTTGTGCCTGTGACTGCATATTACTATATGCTCCACACTATACTTAGCAAGTCTGTCTGTCAGAAAGCTCTAATTGCTTTATGTGTGAGAACATTAAGCTGCAATAAATTTATATACACAGCTGTTCCATTACTGCGGAACAAGTTTTATCTCCTAATAAATTGATGTTTCTTTTTAGTGTCAACTCAAACCAAAATTTACACCCGAGAAGGTGAACCTTAACATCACATAATTAGTTTGGTGACACCAGTGGTAATAGAGGGTACACACTGTACATCTCTTAAACGTATTGATGGGGAAAAGTTTTGACTTCTGTTAATTGTTTCTTGAAAGCTTAATTGTGATTAAGAGCAGCTTTAATTGGAAAAGGAAAAAGAATCATGACCTTTAAACATACACTTCAAATAGCACATCTGCATTTACAAGGAGTTGCACCATAACGGAAAAAACCCCTAAGTGTCTTCTTTAAAATAGGGTGGGGGCGGGGAAAAAAAAGGCATTGTGGTTCTGTATGGAGTCACATTTAGGTTAATGGAACAGAAGCTTAGACTGCCCTGGACTTTTTATTAATATTTAATTAATCTTCTGTAGAAGACTCTGATTTGAATTAAACTGGGTACTAATAAAGGAACCAATTCACCAAAGAGTTCACATAAATTTGACCTGCCATTATGAGGATTTAAATTAAAATGGCTGAAGTTTTGTTTTCTGCTCATTTTATGCCTGCTCTACATCAAGTGCAAGTAATTTACTAGGAGTGATAGAGCTGGGAAAAATGCGACCTGAATTGGGCACTGGTAATAGAGCCATAGCTGTAATATAAGACATGCCATTTGGTTTATTTTAAGTAAGTGCCTTGAGCTAATGAGTTGCATTGTTCTTTCAATACAGGCTTCTTGCAAAAGAAGCAATTACCTGTACAAATCAAGGGGAAGTGCAGTGGCTTATAGGTAATCAGATAACCAAACTCATGTCTCTGTCTTTGGTTGTCTTGGGTTCAGGCAACAGGAGAATGAAAGGAGGAGGCCTTTGTATGAATCTTGAGGCTATAACTTTATTTGTGCCAGTGACTTAAAATTATATTGTTTGGTTAAAAAAAAATACTCAGAATGGTTTTGGGGAACCACTCGTATTTCCGCATTGTCTTTTACTCAGAGAAGCAGTAAAAATTATGCAAATGAAGGCTGTTCTGAACTGCTCTGACTTTCTTGACTCATTTTTCCATCATGTGTAGGGGTGGCTGGAATCAGTATTGTGTACTGCAGAGAGGGAGGTGCAGATGGGGCTCTTGCAGGATTCTGCTTTTTACTCTCCTGATGGATATCTGGAGAAGGGCAGTGAAGCTGGTAAAGGTTTTGGAGCACAAATCTTTTGAGGAGCAGCTGAAAGAACTGGGGTTGTTTAGCCTGGAGGAAGCTGAAGACCTTATTGCTGTATACCTGAAAGGAGGTGGGGGTTGGTCTCTTCTACCAAGTAACCAGCAACAGGACAAGAGGAAATGGCCTGAAGTTGTGCCAGAGGAGGTTTAGGTTGGATATTGGGAAAAATTTCTTCACTGAAAGAGCGATCAGGCATTGGAACAGGCTGCCCAGAGAGGTAGTGGAGGCCCCATCCTTGCAGGTGTTCAAAAAGCGTGTAGACATGGCACTCCAAGATAAGGTTTAGTTGACATGGTGGTATTCGACAGACTGTTGGATTTGATGTTCGTAGTGTTTTTTTCCAACCTTAAAGATTCTATGATTTTATGATTCTATATGTAGAATCTACTTGACCTCAACATAAGAAAAATGAATTTGTGGTTATTTCATTCCTTTTTTTTTCTGACAACTCTTTTCATAGGTGTGGTAGATACCATCACCAGCTCGTGTGCTAGTCAGTCCCTAACCTAAGTGTGCATCTTTGATGCGTCTCTCTCCATAAGTTTGGGTGGTATCTAAATCCCACAGAATTTTTCCATGTGTCACTTGTAAGGTGACTTTTGTCATTGAGATGCTTGGACTTTAAAAGACTGCTCTGATGATACCCAAATAATTTGGTTTTAGATGCCTTCAGCATAGTCCTATATAGGTCATCTCCCTATGCTGGCAGTGGGCCAACCATCTACTGTATGCACTGGGGAGGGGCGCAGGGGAGAATGTCCATTTCACAAATCAGCATGTGTGTCATTGTGTGATGACAAATATGTTCTTAAACTGTAAAATCTTGAAGGACTGGTTGTGAGCAGTCTGTGCAGTGCCTACTGCAGATAGGGCCCTACTATTTGAGTAGTGCTTAATGATGCAGAAATCTGGCAAGAATAATAAAAAGTAAATAGCAAAAGGGCAGCAAAATCAGATCTTTGTGGGTCCTGCTTCCTAAGGCTATTTATCATTCTTGTCTTACATAGCCTCTAATTCCTGGTTTTGGTTTCCCTGAAAAGCAAATCGCTGTACAGCTCAAATAGGAAAATTCACGGGAATTGAACTTTATCTGAGTTAACAGCATAGCAATAGAAACGGCTCTCTGGAAGCCATGTCTGTCCTCAGTTCATTTTGAAAATTCCCACAGATACTCATGGAGTTTCTGTTGGAATTTGTATGGCAGAAGTCATTTTCAGAGAGGACTAGTGCTCACACAGCAGATGCACAATGTCTTATTCAACTGCCCTCTTTACAGCATCATGGCAGTCACAAGTGACAAAAAATACCATGTGACCTGTTACAATATGACCCACGAATTACAGAGACAATGCTTCACGATGAGTTTATTTCAGAGTTTAATCATAAATACCAGTGCAGTTTTGGGTTGATGTTTCATTAGCCCATCACCTAACAGCTGACCGTGTTAATAGGGCTCATTGTATTGAGAAAGATTTTTTTAAAAATTAATTGCAGTTCTTATTTTTAAAGTAATTCAAGAAGATACACTGACCTTTTAAACTCCAGGGGTAGAAAAAAATTGTTAAATTCCATTTTTAAAATAAATACATTCATAAAAAAAAATCTGGTCTTCTATAGATGTGTCAGTTCAGTCTATTTGTATTTTGGCTGATGAATGGTCAATGCCAGTAGAAACAAGTCTATAGTCTGCATTAAATAGAACTGGCTCTGCAGTATTGCTTATGTTAATGGATGCAGTTACTTGCTTGTAATATTTCATTTTCTCTTTTGGGAGCATGAAAGAGCATTTTGTAGGTATGTATCAAATCCTTCAGGTCAGCTGGGTTCATAGTTATGCAGGCTCACAGTTCTGTAGCTTCATTTTCTTCATCTGGCAGGAGTTCCTCTTTGCTGGAAATACCTGAAGGAAACTTTTAAAGAAGATGTGGGGAATGTTAGAATGTCAGGGTACAACTTAGCCTTCTGTCACTCATTTAATAATTATACATTTTCTAATGTTGTAACAATTAATTCCTTGTCCTGCAGAGTAGATGATAAACTTTAGATGGATAACTTAGCTGTTTGACTGGAATATAAATCGCAAAACTAAAGTTTGCCATTGCTGCTCATTATTTAAGGTGATTTCCCTTCCTTTTATTATTTCAGGATTCTGAACTTTTGTTTTGGGGGGTTGTTTTTCATAGGCATTTGTTTACTGTATAGATCAAATGCTTAGTGTGTCCTTTGACAAGTGCAGTCCATTAAATGCTTTATTCATGAACTGGGATCAAGGGATTGTCTCAGTTCTAGCCTGCTCTCTGAAATAAGATAATACAAGCAATTTCTATTAAGTATTATGCTTTGGGGGGAGGGGGAGAGAAGAAATTCTTTAATCTCTTTGATCAGATTTGAATGGCAGAGAAATCTTATGCATTAATGTTTAAAATTAGAGATTTTATCGGCAATCATTTTAGTAAGTAGAACTTGAGCTGCTGTACTGAATAAATATACTGCTTAGTACGTGTAATGTGTTGATTTCCCTGGAGTTGCTCTTTAATTCATTGCAGAGAAAGAATGAAGAACCAGTAAATAACAAAAAGATGAGAGTGCGTGATATTGCTGCAAGTGGACAGTTCAAATTAGTATGACGTGCATCTTTCTGGTAGCCATGGGATAATATATCAAGTTATTTTTGTAGCAAATTCTTTCAGAATCAATCCCTGAATTTCACAAATTGACAGAATTGTAGGGGTTGGAAGGGAACCTCAAGAGATCATCTGGTCCAACTCCCCTGCCAAAGCAGGTTCCTTAGGACATAGCACACAGGTAGGCATCCAGAAGGGTCTTGAATATCTCCAGAGATGCTTTTTATTCTGTATGTTGGTGCAGAACTTCCTGTGCTCCAACTTGCAGCCATTGCCCCTTGTCCTGTCTCCACAGACAACTGAAAAGAGGTTGGCCATTTCCTCCTGTGTCCCACACTTCAGATATTTATAAACATTAATTAGATCCCCCTTAGTCTTCTTTTCTCCAGGCTGAACAGCCTCAGTTCACTCAGCCTTTCCTCACAGGGGAGATGCTCCAGGCCCTTAATGATCTTTGTAGCCTTCCACTGGACTCTCTCCAGGAGAGAGTAACTGGTAACAAGAATATTAGATTGGTAGCACGAATATTAGACCTAAAAATTATTCCTTACTTCTTCTCCTAAAACCTTTTCAAAACACCTGGTCAGGTCTTCAGATGCCCACAAGCTCAGCTGGATTCAGTGGGTCTAGACAGGTTTGCGGTGGTTGGGGCTCAAGCCTGGCATTGCCTGTAGGATCTCAGTACGGGAACCGGCATTGCTGTTCTCTAGTTAGAATCACATATGTAGGAATTTCCATTTCAGCGAAACGTATGAATTAGAAATCTCACTTTTTTAATAGTGTTCAGGAAATAATTTCTGGTTTCTATATAGGGACACATGAAGTGAGAGCACGTCAGACGCTCCAACGGCAGCAGAAGGTTCTGCTTTGTGGCAATGATTTTGCTGCTGGGCCTCCTGCCTGAAGTGTCTGAAATAGAATTACAGCACATTTTATTAAATTTATTATCACGGTCTAGAATAAAAAGCATTTTCATGTTTTTATGATCAGACTGAGGATCTGTACCATGTGACTGACTGTTATATTTGGGATATCTGGCCAGTACGAGCCTGAACAGCACTAGCGTGTGCTGCACAGCCATGCTTAACATCTTCAAAACTTTTTTTTTAGCACTTGCCACTTGGACTGAAATCTTCCTAATTAAAGATGTCAGAATAAAGCAGTATCTTAGAACTGCAACTGAAACGAGGTAATGATGACAAAATAAAGTGATATCAGTTTGGATATATTTTAACATGATGTCAAAACACATTGTCATCAAAATCCCCAGAGACACCATTATGGTGTCAAAATGAAACATTATCAACCTAAGACTACAAGAATAACAATATGAAATAATACCATTGTAACTTTGTAATGTAGTGCCAATATCATGCAAAATAAATTTGACATGCTAAACAGAATTACTTACTATACATATTTAATTTCTTTCTGTTTACTAAAAAACATATGGCAGTTATGTTACTCAAGAAAACCTTGCATCATTTGCATAGCATTTGCTGAAGTAATGTAGAAGTTGAGATACAGATTAGCCATACCAAGGAGATCTTAACCACAAAAGCTCTTAGGTTGCAATCCTTGTCTTAGCTCAAGCATGGCTCTGCATGTCTTTGTATTTCAAAACCTAAAAATTGCAGGGTTTTTTCCTATAAGGGGGAATTACAAGCCATAGTGCAGTGTACTCTGTAAAGAACCATTAAAACTGTAGTAAAGTAAATGAGAACTGGTCATTGTATAGACTTCATACAGGGTCCCAAATCCCATTTTTAAAGGATACTGTCCATTTGTGAATATGTGAACTCAAACACAGAGAGGCTGAGTGACTTAGACAATTTTATTCTATTTTGTTTTTCTGCCTAAGGATTAAAGTGTTGGGTCATGCTGCCATGCCAGCTGACCATCATCTTTTACCAGGCATTCCTAGTACCAAATTTTGTTAGAAACATTCATTTTTCCCATACCTTGAGCCCAAGATAGCCATCTAGGGTGGGATTCATCTGCCCTAATATAGTTGTCTAAAGCTACCCATCGAAGCCTGAGCTCGTCCCTCTACTTTTCTTTGTCAATGAAGAAAAATAATGAGCTCTTGAGGGTAAGTAATTGTATCCGAAGACAGGTGCTGTGAATTGCTCTCTGGAGTAACTTATTTCTCTGTATTTCCATCAGAAAGGGTCTAGATGGGTGGTTTTAAGTACATGCCTACCTTTTAGATAATTAAAATTGGTTAATTGGTTAAGGAAAAATCCCGCCTTACCTTTTGTTGGCAAATAAATTGGCTTTCCATAGCCTTTATGGGGGTAATGGTCTCGGTAAACTGCTACAAGTAAATTTTGTATTTCTTCTGTGGCAAGAGAAATACACCCTTCTGACTGTCTGAAATCTGTGCTTGGGTTGAGACTAAGCAGCCCAACATTAAATATTAGAATTCAGGATTTCTAATTCAGTGCTTCAAAACACAGCAAGACCCTCAGCAATCGCTGAACATCCTGTGCAGTACATCTGAGAAAGAATTCTCGAGGAAAAGACATTTTCAACATTTCCAAGAGGAAAAATAAATGCAATAACTTTGAAATATCTTAAGTAGTAAAATTTGAGTTAGAGCTGACTCACTAAATAACCAGCTGAGGTTATTTTGGAGAAAAGGTAAGTGCTGTTCTTTTCAGTCCTTGCCTGAATATTTTTTTTTTCCAATATAGATGTAATTTTATAGCAATTTCTAGTTTTAAAGTTAATCAAGACTGCGTGGTGGTAAGCCATAATTAAAACATCTTTTTATTAAAATATTCATCTTTGCAATAAAATGCTGAAAGGATTTATCCAGAAATCAGTTGTTTTGCAAAATATCATATTAAGATTTTTTTAATCCCCATATGCAAATAGTATTTAATTAAAAATCTTAATTAGTTTCTGTGCTAATCGGTATAAATCTTAGTGTTCAACTTCTTTAGAAGGCAACAACCATGTGAATTTAGGCACCGATTCAAGTAATCAATCTTAGCTTTGATTTTTGTTTTTTCTTGGTTGAGTCATATGAGAAACTGTGTGCACGGGCACTCAATGATGGAACGCTTAACAGTAAGCTCTGATTGAAAGTTTTATTTAGAGGTTGAAGATTATTTAGTGCCAAATACAACAGTGATCCCACATTTCTCCATGTTTTATATAGAACTTCTGATCTATTACTGATGCTCCTAGCAGAGAGAGTCTCACTATGTTTCAGATTTTGGAAACCTATCCGTAGTATCCTTAGGCCAATCATTTAGTTTGTTTTTAATGGACAACTTCTCATTTTGCATTTGGAAATCTGCTATAGTCAGTGTAAGATATCATGTAACATCTATCAAGATATTATTTGGAGATTTATTATGCAAAAGCCCCCCTGTCAAAGAACAGAAATATACATAATTACATTAGCAGTTGCTAAGGATGGTGGGAGCCATGTGAACTTTGCAAAATTTATTGTCTTTTTTAATATGCAGGCATTTTAAAGATATGTCTTCACCTATACATTACTGATTGTCTAGCAATGTACAACTTAATACTGTGGATTTATTCAGACTTAAAAATAAGATGTCATTTTCACTGAAGGGAAGTTCACAAGAGTCAAAATCCTCCTGCTGTGGTTTGCTAGTTGCAATCTATTTCCTAAGCATTTTCTGTGGTTAAAGAGAAATAAACCAACATAAATGTTTTTTTGATGTCCAGTATAACTTACGTCAACACATTAAGCAAGACCTGAATACCTTTTAAAGAAGTGGTTTTGAATTGGCACAGAGCTAAATTTCACCATTTACAAACACTGTGTGATGGCAGATTTATTTTCAATAAAAGGCAGGTGTATTACTCACTTTCAGTGCATCCTTCAAACCAAATGGTACAATAGGGATCTTTTTGTTTAGATTTTTTAATGTCTCTAGACCCCTCCTATGTAAAGACACAGTCTTTTTCTTCACCTCATCGTTGGCTAGAGTTGGTCTCTGAAGCAGGTTTTATAGTGTAAAATATCATTTAACCACATGGCAGTAGCTGAGTCGTGTAAGGTATGCCAGAGTGAGGTGGGTTATACCTACATAACAACATTCACACTACACAGGTGGTGTTGGCTATGGACAGATGTTCTTTTTTGCAAATAGCTGCCGTGCTTTAAGCAGCGACTGCTCCCTAGCTGCTCATTGCTGCCCCTCTGCTGAAGATTTCTACCCCCACACCTCATTCAGAGAGGAGATCAGAGGCAGCTCTCTCTGAATAGCTTTCAGTAAAGCAGCTGGATTAGCTTAAACAAAGATGAGGCCTGTCATGGCCTGAAGCCCACCAGGGATCTCTCCGATGATCCCTTCTGCTGGCACAGGAATAGCCAGTTAGGTCCAAGAGAAAATTTCTTCTCTGTGGTCTTTGTTAAATGCCTTTGTATGACTGTGCCAGGCAACCCTCCTTGTGTTGACACAAAATAGCCTGTGATGCCTAATTGTGGATGTTCATCAGACCTAACAGCACTGGAGCTGTCCTTGTCTGTTCCAGTTAGGATAGGAAGACGCTTAGAAGGTCAGAGTCTGCTCTCCCTGCCTCCTTTGGAGTAATTTTATCTTTAATTTACAATCAAAAATGCAAATTTCCCTTTGGTTGATCATCAGTATTACTACTTTCTTTTCCCATGATTTATTATACCTTTGTATGTGCATTTCTGCCATTTCCTTAGCACCTTCACAAGAATTTCACAGTTTGATGCCAAATATTTTGTTTTAGGTTACATGTGGTATTCCCTTTTTTTCTTTTTTTAACATGGAAGTTGCAATAACCTATGACAATGACTGTAACAAGTTGTGTGTGGCTGAAAATTGGCTTGCCTTATATCTGCAAAATCTAACAGCTCTGAAATAAGGCTTAGACTGTGTGATAACCCAGTAGCTGAGTATCTGTTTTCAGATGTTTATAGCAAGCTCCTAAAATCTCTGATTTTGTTTTTAGTAGAAGAATTCCCCTGAAAAGTAAGACTGGATTTCTGTCTCCGGTGTGCAGGCTCTGACAGGCTAATAAGGAAGAGTGATGGTGGCAATAAAAAGGGTCTTGGGTGCATTCTTCAGATTTCACTGGTTGTAAAATGATGGCCCTGCTACAGAAGGGCCACAGAGGGACTCAAAGTGAAATCTAGTCTGGAGAGTTTGAAGAGACTGTTGCAGTGAAGTGACCTCCCTATCAGCTTCAGCTCTCCACATTGTTTATAGCCATCACATCAGGAGTGAGTGCTGAATTAAGAACATTTGAGATCATTTGTTTAACCCAGAGAATAGAGATGTACAACTTTGATTTTTAATGATTTACTCTGTTGAAATTGGTGTGAAATAATCAACAAATCTCAGTATCAAAATTTGGAAATTTCATTCACTGAAGAAACTTCTTTGTGGTATTGGAGTTGATGATTACCACCATGAAGGTAAACTGGAAATGACATAAAACTTCCTGATGAGCTAATTTCACATGCGTACTTATTGACATAAATCCTAGGTTGTAAATCCTTGTTTTGATGGAATTAATATCCTGAAGAGTGTAAGTATGTGCGTAGGTAACATGTTAGATCTTGCCTGTCACATTAAGCCAATCCCTGAATTTAGTTGCCTTTAAAAACTGTAGACTGTAAAAGATATATAATGCTCTGTGTTCATTTAGCAAATATGAAATGGCAAGAGAGGAGGATTTTTATAACCTTGTGAACAGTAGAAATAAGCCAAGATTGAAAGAGATCTGGGGAAAAAAAAATCAGATAGGATGTATACCCTTCAGCATGCAAGAAGCTGTCCTTGTTAGAAAGTAACTTTGCATGCATAATTAATTTCAGCAGCGCATTCCGTTTCTTACAACTAGAAGAGAAATTGAATTCAGGTGTTTGGTGAACATATGGGGGATTTACTGTGAATTTATGACCTGTGGTTTGAGTGTAAAACCCTAAGATACTAGCTGATAAAACTTAATGAAGCTTGTGTAGAGAAGCTATTTTTATTTGCAGTTTTGTAATTGATACATTTTTGGGTTTTCTTACACCTCTCCCCCACCTTTTCATGCCTTACTCCCAAGAAATTCAGTGATGCTTAAGAAAAATGAAAATAACATAGGATAAACCTTTCTGTGTCTCCTGCCAGGTTACAGCTGTACCATGTTACAAGTACATTTGTAGTCTAACAAATTTGGTACCTTGCTCAGCTAATTTTTTTCTCGAAGCAAGTACAGGAATTCTCTAATTCCCCAACAGCTCTTTCATATGATGCCAGCCATGGTTGCTTCTGTTTGTGTGCCATGTCTATACTTGTTAATATCCATATGTTCGTGGTAACTCTATTCCCTGGTATCCCAGAGAAGGACCATGTGTAGGTCACACTGGAAAGAGAGGATCAACCAAAATGGTTGCACTAATTTAAGCTTGAAGACTGGTGTTTAGATGTCAAAAAATAAACCACAGAACAAAATAATAGGAAAAGACCAACCTGCTCTGGCAACCTGGTGGCAAGAAAGAGAAGGTGCAAACTCTGCAGATGCCCAGCTGTCATTAACCCCATGGTGTGCAGACGCAGTCACCCGTGTCACTGACAATTACAAATCTGCTTAAAGTGAATAGAGCAAAATTGGAGTATGGTGCTAACAGTAAGCCTGGCAAAGTGCATACTTTAATTTTACTGTCCCTCCATGGCTTTTTGCAACAACTTCAAAGTTTTTGCTTATCAACACTGAAGGGCCAGCCAAAACAGACAATCCATCTGCTTGGAGTAAGCATTGTGGCAAAAGGATGCTCTAGTTTCAGTAAGTGTACTGTGAGCTTTTATATTAGATTATCAGCACTCTGTGTTCTGTTAGGCTGTTTTCATTCTGTTCAAGCCATGAAGAAAGGGGCCAATTTTTTAGACACTCGGCTGGTTCTGAACTTTGGGTATTATGTGTTCTGCCAACTTAGGTTTAACCTGCAGGCAGCTAAATGCCACACAGGCATTCACATTTGTTAGAACCCTCACCCCCACCAGTGGGGTGGGAGAGAGAACTGAAAAAAAAAAAGTAATGGGTGGAGATAAAGGCAATTTAATAGGGCAGAATAGGAAGATTATTAAAGCGATGCACAATGCAGTTCCTCACCACCTGCTGACTAATGCCGGGCAGTTCCCAAGCAGCGGCCGCCACCAAACTCCTCCCAGGTTGTTTTTTTGTTCAGCATTACATCATATGGTATAGAATACCCCTTTGGTCAGTTTGGATCAGTTGATGGTCCTGTCCGTGTCCCCTCTCAGCTTCTTGTGCACCCCCAGCCTTCTCACTGGCAGGACATGAGAAGCTGAAAAGTCCTTGAATTAGTATAAGCAATACTTGGCAGCAACTAAAACATCAGTGTGTTATCAGCATTATTTTCATCCTAAATCTAAAATATACCAGCTATACAGCTAATAGGAGGAAAATTAACTCTATCGCAGCTGAAACCAGGGCACAACTATGGCACAGCCATCAGGACAAGGACATAATTTATCCTCAGTTGGATGGAAATAAACCTTTTTTCTGCTTCTCTTTATCTGTAGACACAGGTAGACTCAAATTTATCTCTTGATTTTTAAAATGGCATGAGTAATCGGTCCAAATGGAAAGGAACTTACTTTATACAAATAGGTGATAGTCATTTGCCAGCTTGAAGTAAATAAGAACCCATCTGTGTTTTATAACTGCCATCCAGAGATCTAAGCAGCTGGTCAGACTAGTGAGACCCTGGCAGCTCAAATCTGTGTTAAAAGATTTCAAGGTGTAAAGAACACTGTTTGTTTACTAACCTTTTGGTTACTCTAGTCATGTTGCAACTGCCTGGTGATGTTGTTAAGACCCTTTTCCATGCTTTTTCAGGCCAATTTTTTTTTCCAAAGCTTTAGTCATTCCTGTTCAGTAGTGTGTTTGTATGTACTTTATCACACTGAAAATCTGTCTGTTTTGAAAGGATTACAACTCTGTACATCAGTGCATGACATCACACTGAGACATTGCTTAATGATCTGAGACTCTGATGGCCATTGCCTCGGCTGCTTGTTTCTGGAAATATGTGACAGCTCTGGCCTATCTAAGCCTTGCTTACAGTTGCATTTTTAGCCCGTGCTGGCGGTCGTGTGTTTAAAGCAGCACTCA
Source organism: Hypotaenidia okinawae (assembly GCA_027925045.1). Lineage (NCBI taxonomy): Eukaryota > Metazoa > Chordata > Aves > Gruiformes > Rallidae > Hypotaenidia > Hypotaenidia okinawae. The sequence continues at coordinate 16,036,525 of BSDF01000002.1, forward strand.
CAGAATAGCTGATCGTGAAATGTGCCATCTGCAGATGGAAGGCAACAGGGTGCCAAGTAGAGATGTGATACAGGGAAGCCCAGCCACTTTGCATCCCAAGTTAACTTTGGCCCTAAAAACCTTTCCTTGATCTTTATTTCTTTTAAGAACATTTAATAATGAGAGCACTTTGAAAGAACTTCACATGCATCCGATGCTAGGAGGTGCTAATTGTCTTCCCTAAATTCACAGCCATCCTGTTACTAAGGAGGCATGGGGGACAGCAGGCTGGGTAAGCTGTAGTTACTACAGACAGTTGTAATTCCAGTTTTTGCTAACAATCTAAAACTAGCACAGGTCAAATCTTCAATAGTTTTTGGATGGATTTCAAGTTAAACTCTTTCCTTCCTGCTGGTAGCCTCGAATTCTTTGAGGTGAATGTGCCTTCAGATTTTCATCTCATTTGAATGAAAATCTCAAACAAAACATGGTGCCTTTAATTAAACTTTTGAGGACCTGAACCATACATCTGCAGAAGTCAAAAGGGAATTCAAGCAGCAGGAACACCTGCAGCCACATCCTAATCGTCTGTTGATATGACCCTACCTCTCTTGGATGAATTCATCCAGTAAGTCAAAATTAATTTTGCTTTAGACTGACTAAGGACTCTTCACACTGGATATAATTTGTTTAGATCTGTCCCAGGGGATAATGCTGTGATTTACATAAAGAGTTTTAGATAGAACATGTCAGGATCTGATAAGGAGTAAAGTTAGGTTTGCACTCTTGACTCCAAATTTTATTTTTATTGTGATTATGATTTTTACATTTTCCTCCTTCTGGTATTATTAATTGTTGGCTGGAGATTGAATCAGATATCAAACAGGTATACCAAGTGTTCCCTGAGTGCAGTGGAAGACATAAAAAGCACTGATGATAAAATTAACTGGATTAAGAGTGGCATGAAAAGAAAGAGGAGACATCATGGCAGGCAGTGTGGGAAAGGTAAGGCATCTGAATAATATAACCTAAAGAATCAGAAGAAGACTGAGAGGAAAATCAAAATGAAAGGAAGGCAACCTGAGATACAGTCTAAGCCTTCAAATAATCTTTTCTTAAAGGTATCTTTGGGGGTTGGACTTGATCTCTGGAGGTCCCTTCCAACTCCTACAACTCTGTGAATCTGAATCTTAGCCCTTCCTTGTCTGCCTTTCCCTCTTCTAAATAAAAATGTTTAATTTTTTTATTATTATTATAAAATTCGTGTATCTCAGACTTGAGCACAAAGAAATTTGAGTAGATACAGAAGTGGTTTTGTCTTTTAATTTAGCTCTTTCTTTTCTGTGAAATAGTCCTTTTTTATCATTCACTTCTTTTGCAATTTTCTAAATTTGGGTCATGTTCCTTGCTTTTCAGATAAAATAGAAACATTGTTAAAAGATTTATCTTCTCTGCCATTATCAAATCTTTTAATAACTTTGAATAACTTTTCTTAAAAATCAGGTTAGCTTCTCTTTTCTTTTTCTTTTTTATTTTCCTCATTAGAATAAGTTCTTCTTAGCTTTGGAGACAAGTTAATCATAAATCCCAGGATCCTCTTTGTCTTTGTTGCTCCATCTCTGCAGTATAAAGGGTGTCAATTTCATACATTTGCTGTTCAGGAGGAGACATAGGTTTTAGGTTCATGACATGGACACTATGCATTTACTTGCTATTCCTCTGTTGATGTAATTGTTTTAATGAGTAATCACCATAAAATGTGTGGAAGCCCTCAGAACTCTAATAACCCTTCCAGTAGCCCATTTTGGGGCTGGTAGTGTGTCTGTTCCTTACAGTGCACAGGGTCTAGTTCAGTATTTTGGGGTTCACTTTCTGATTTTCTGTGCCCTTGGGTAACTGCTGGAGTGCAGCTTTTTCGTTGCAGTCCCTTACAGTTTGAAACAACCTTGATTAAGGAAGGATTATTTGCTGATCATCTTGAGTACTTCAAGGTGTCTATGTACGGCACTTTTCTAGCAATTCTGCACCCAAGTTCAATGGCATTTCACTTTCAAACATCCGTTTTTGTACCTGAAATACTAAAGTTGAATGTACTTTCCTACATTTAAGTGCAATATATCTTACAAAAATCAGCCTATAGAAAGTATTTGACTTCTTGTTTGTTAGAGCAATAATACCTGCTTTAAAAATCAACAGATCATTTAAAAGTATTTTGTCTGTCTTGTACTGGATTGCGATGAGTGCATTTAATATATGCAGTGTATAGCAATGCATGGGGAAAAACAAGTGGCTGTATAGTAAAGCTGGGCAGAATTTGACAATGAGGAATAAATTTGCATAACATAAAACTGCAAAGAGAGATAAGCTGTTCCACAAAATTAAGTCGAATTAAGGAAATAGAATTAGCCACACACCTAAAGTGAAGTGTAAATTTTGAAAATGCCACAATGTTTCATTTCAACTTGTTTTAAATAAAGCTCCCTGTAACTGTGCTTTTCAAAATGGCAATTTGCACATAGAAGTTGAGCTACCCTGTAAATAAAGGTGGGGGTTTTTTAACATCCCATTTGCAAAAAAAGGTGAAAGAAATAATTTTCCTAAATTCCTTCCTTTTCTCTGCCTTTGGTTGCAAAGAAAAGAAAAAACTGCAATTAGTCTTTGCTAGAACCATGCTAATCATTCTGTTTGGCCAGCCGCACTCCCTCTGATGGCACTGAAAAGAGGGAGGTGCCATCTCAAACGCCTACAGCCTCCAATCCGCTGCACCTACCAGTCCCAAAAGACACAGAAAACAGTCACAAATGGACTCCAGGATCATCTCTTTTCATATGACAGAAGACATGGGATATAAATTCACTGTGTTTTATTGTTCCCTGAGAACAGGAATCTATGGAATTGCTTTCTGTGGTCTCCCTGCAGACTTCTCTTTTGAAACAAAGTAATAGCTGACCGTTCCTCATCAGCTCTTTTGAAATAAACAATGAAGTGCAGGGCTCAAGAAGGCCGGAGTAAAAGATTAAAATGCTTCTGGTTAGTTTTGATATAACATATTTGCTTGTCAGGCTTCCTGTGATTCCCACATTAACATGTCTGAAGTATGGTGGGGGTCGTAGGGGTCTGGTGTGAGCCATGCAGCTGGAAAAATGGCAGTGGGATTAATAAATATCCGCTTTCCCTCCACGCTGTGAAATAAGCCACTCCTCTGCCTATTTCACTATGTTTTCACCTAAACCGGCGCTATGGAGAGGGGGTTACCTGTGATAGGCATTGGGGAAAAGTTGACAGCTTTGAAGAATTCAGGGATCTGGGTGTGATGCTTTGTAGTGGTACATCCGCCACTGAGCCCTCCCCAGACCACCAGTGTCTGCGGGGCTTCGGCCAGCACTCCTCTGCTGCCCAGATGCATTTCCAAATGCAGGACTGTCAGATGGATTGTGTTCTAGTCGTGCACAAGCCTTTTAATGCTTTCAGACTTATCAGTTTAAAAGACTTGTTAACAACAGGACTAAGGGGTGACAGGCTCTTATTGATTGAGGAAAATAATCAAATTTTATGTAGGTAGGGCCTTCAGACATTGTAATGAATTTGATGCGAATGAAGTTCCGACGGTCCCACAGTTTATTGATTGGGAAAAGTATCTTTCATGCTTTTCTCTTAATTCCCCTTTATGTTAAGTCTGACTTTAACACATGCTCTTTATTTCTAGAAGTAACATAGACTGAAAAGATGCCAGTAAATTTTGAAGATTTTTAGGAATAGCCTCATTCGTCTTACCCTTACGTCATCTGAAGTTTCTTTAAAAGTCAAACAGCATTAATCATCTTTAAAAAAAGATCTTTGTAATAAATGCTTGGAAATTATTTTTAAGTTTCCCTGCACTGTAGTGCTTCCATGCTAAGAAATTACAGTCACAGATGGCAGTTCCCATGTATATTGATTATTTCCATCCTTCTTTTAGCAACAGATCGACCCCTAACAATCATGACCGGATACAGCGCCTGAGACAAGAGTTTCAGCAAGCAAAGCAAGATGAGGACGTGGAAGACAGGAGACGTACTTATAGTTTTGAGCAGCCATGGGTAAGTTTGGAGTCCATCAAATGTGGAAAGGTTGGCTGATGCACACTGTCCCTGGCCCGGTCGGGTGCAGACTAATGTGGGTTTGGAGTCCTCCACACTTCTGCCCTTTCTGTTATCCCAGTTTCGGTTCACTGATGCTTATTCAATTTTTAAACTTCTTCAGCCATCTGTCCTGTGCTCATAGAACATTGTTTGCTCAGTGTTTAGACCCTCAACTCTGTGAGTTACTACTCAGATATTTTTGCCTCAAAGGCAGTATCACATATTCTGAAATTTTCTAGGAAAAATCAGAATAAAACATATACTAATGATAAAAAGGGATAACATGTAACCTTGTAAACAGCATTTTTCTCAGAACCAATATCACTGTGATTAGTTCTTTTCCTTAAGAAGAAGACATATGTATTTGCACAGTAAAAGAGGAGAGATATGTGTAGTAGCATGGTTCACAATAGTACCCTTTTGCCGCTTACATTAGCTCAGACAGTTCTGTCTCGAGATATATGTCCTAATTGATCATTTAAATCCTATTCAGTTTGATCTAGCAGTGTGATGCAATTATGCAAATCCATGTGCTTATCTTGTTTAACATAATTGAATGAAAGAGTGTTGCTTTTTAATCAATTACATATCCTAAATTTAAGTATGGGACAAATATTTTAGAGATTTTTGTTTAAAATTCCACAATGAAGACGGTGACTTGCATTCCCCAAGAAAGCAGGAGCTGTGTGATGACAGCAATAGAATTTCTCACAGCTCTGAAATGAGTGTAGCTGATGAGTTATTGTTACTTAGCATTACAATGCACACGAGACCAAGGTGAAAATAGCCAAAGATCAGCATCTGTGTATATGACATCACTGAGAACAAGCTAGGAAACATCTTAATGCATATATCATCTTTGGTTGCCTATTGTGGATATAGACAATTTTTTTACTTTTGTTCAGTCTTTGTGTCCTCGTCTGGCTTAAACTCACCACTTTCAATGTGTGGTATGGAGAGTAACAAAGGTAAATGTATCCCTAAATGACCTAACGCTGCTTAACATACTGTGTCAGGATATCAGCTTCTCTTTTCCCATGTTGGAAAGCCTCTAACCTTCTCTGAAATTGAATAAATAAACCAAACATTTATTTTATGAGCAGATGTTTCTGATTTGATGTGGTGAAGATAATGTGATAGCTCATCACAGTTACAGTGTAGCAGCTTTTGGGGAAAGGGTGCTGGGTGTAGGAGTACTTTCCATGATGCATATCAACTGCTGTTTTGTCTCCGAATGAGAGATTTGAGCAGCATTCTTGGGAAAAGAGCATATGAGAAAAACTTGCACTTTTGTAGATTTGGGAACTTAACTACTGAAGGTCATGGGCCAAATTGTTGTATATCTAAATGCCATAGCAACTTTAGACAGGCAACTTGGCTTTTATTATAGTTTCTTGTAATGAGCGAGGAGGGAATTATTTGGATGACAGGCTGATTACCTTAGGAATGGAATAATTTCCTAAATTGTGGGTCAGAACATTGACCTTTCCTTTTTCACTTATTCAAACAAATGGGATCTCTCTGTTTACTCCCCTTCTACAGATCATGCAAATGAGCTCAAAGTGATTAATTAAGCTTAATGTATTAATATTAATTCTGAAGTTTATTGTTGCTTTTGTAGAAGCTGTTCTGTCATTAAATACATAGGTGAACAAATGTTTTATTTTAGATATGTATTTTTAAAGAAAAAAAAAAAGGCCCAGAGTATTTTTAAATCTTTTGGGGTTTTTTTTCCGTCATATACTCCAGCCTTTCAAGATCACAATGCTTGGAAAGGATAACGCAATGATCTCATCCATTTCAGCAGTTCACAGTCATTTTGGTGTTAAGGAACCACAACCCTCTCTCTTAAAGAGTATTACTTAAACATATTAGCCTAAAATGATGGACTTTGTTAAGAAACCCTCACAAAACAGATCCAGATGTATTATTAAATATCAGTGACACAAAAAAATGCAGAAGTGGTTTATAATACGTATGCAGGAAAATCCTTCAATGCATGCAGCATCTCAGTCTTCTCCATCTGTAAGCTGTTGGTTACAGCCACGGTGGTGAAAAGTGCACCTGTACGTGGACTGTTGATGAAAAGTGTGTTTTCACCTGAGGGAGATGGTCTGGCTGTCTATGTACACAAAAGGCTTTGCACCTAGAGAAGCCTCTGAGTTGCATGACAGCAGCCAACTCTGACCTGGTTTGGATAGGAAGAGAGGAAAGCACCATCCACAGAGAAGTGTGTGCTATGAGCTGATAAGTGGTTTGCATTTCTCATTAACAAGATGATGGGAGGGTTGAGGATAGGGAACAAAGTGCTGATGTGATGTGGGACTGTTGGTTACTTTGAGGAAGTGTAAATGAACACAAAGTTTGCAGGGTAAGTAATGGATACTGATGGAAATATGGCAGGTCTGGTGATATTTAGAGGAGTTCAATAGCTCAGAAACCCAATAATATATTATCAAAGCGATACTGTCCATGTCACCAACTCCAATCCATCCTGGACTATTAATGGCCAGTGAAACAGAAGTCCAGTTACCTGTGACAAATACCTTCAGTCAGAAGTTGGAGCCAGATCTCTGTATGTTAGAGCACTACATCACGCTGGCTTTGAAAGATACCCGTGGCAGAGAGAGTGGCGCCCGAGCCCATCCCTTTCTGTCTGTTCCCATCAGGTGAAGGTTATTTCTCTGTAGATGAGCAATGCGACAGAGCTGGACTTCTTACCCGGCTGTGGCTGCCCTGCCAGTAAACAAAATACTTGACTGCCTACGAGTGCTCATAGAGCATCAGGCAGCTTAACAGACACAAAAAGTGATAGCACTGGAATGAGATGACACCGTCTATTAAGCAGCATAACATTTCTCCTCAAGGCCATTTGAATGACACACTGTTAAGGTTTAATAACTGACTAACTGTCGCAACATCTCTAAAACCCACTGGTTCTGCAATTGAGTCAAAGCTTTATGGAAAAGGCTTTTGCATTTGTCTATTTTAAGATAACTTTCTCAGACTTAATAATTTTTTTTTCTCTTGCCTGTTTTTCATTTTTCATGTTTTAAAAAGCAAGGTACAAGAGGGTTTCAAGGGCAGTACTGTACGCCTGATGAAAAGGGGGGAAAAAAGAAAAATAACATAAAGTATGATTAATCCATTTTAATCCTGCTGGTGTTAATTCCAGTCAGACCTTGCAGAAATGTGTATCCGGGCATGTAGAATTGCATGGAATCACAGTATGTCTGCTAATATTTAAGGCCCTTGCTGTTGCTATGACATTTTTATACCAATGCAGGATTCTTTTGGGTGTTGTTTTTCTGTTCAGTTCCAAAGTTGAATCTTTTGGTTTAGTCCTTTTTTGGGTAGTATTGGGTCTGCTGAGGTTTATCCTTCTTGCACCAGTCCTGGGGTTAGGGGATTTTGCTTCTAATTTGTTCCATATCTTGTATTTTTTTCTAGTCACATCTTCATTAACAGATCCTCACCTTCAATAACAAAATGACAGCATTATAGCCCTAAATGTCACGGGAGTGAACAATAAAATTTTTAAAAAAGCATATTAAAGCAATTGAAAACACTACAACTGCTTACCAGTCCTGCTTGTAGAAGCACAGTAATGATTAAAAAAACCCAAATAAACCAACAACACAGCAAAAAGATGCAGGAGGTACAAAAGTTGTTGTTTTATTTCTTCATCTTTAACAAAATAGTCTGTTCTGAAACTGGAAAGTGGCACGTTCCATTCAGAAAATCATTCTTCTCCAGCCATTCCAGATCTCTTTGGAGGGTTGGAGAAAATTGGCATTGAGAGAGCAGCTGAGCAAACACTACTTTAAATATTTAGGAGTCAAATAATTTATTTTTTTTCTGAAGATAACAGGTAACCGGGTCAAAATAAATATACTACCTGACTTGTCTAAGTAAAGCTTTAATTGCATGCACAGATTTATGAAAGGTAAATAACTGCATGGTTTTTATACAGAAAAGACTTCAGACATCCTAGTAACATACTTTGGCACAGCCTGACAGATAAGTGCTCAGAAAATGTAGGGACTATGATTGTTTTTTTCTGCTCTTTGTTGGTGTGTAAATCTTGTTTATAACACAGATTTAAAGAAAAACAAAATCTTTTTTACCTGTTTATGGTACTCATTTTTTATCCCATTATTCAAGTCCTTGACGTATTCAAAGCTATAATGAATTCTAAATAATTTAAAACTCTTCTAGAAAAACAAAAGCCTGATTTCTATCTCTGTAACTCCAACTGTAGCATATTAGTTTACCTGGAAAAAATTAACAGCAGACTGTCTTCAAAACCAGCATTGCAAAATTTATATCAGGTAGGATTACTCAACACACTAATTAGAAAGAAAAGTAGTATATTAATTCTTTCTATTATGAATCATTTCAGCAGTGTCTTTCAGGATATTCTATTCAAGATATCAGGCGATATCTAGTGGAGCATTGCAGTAGACTAAGAGAACCTTAGTAGCTAAATTACTGTTTTTCCTTCTTTCAGAGAGGAAACCAAAGTTATGCAGAGCAGCCTCACCATGGGTAGTTTCTCTCCAGTTGTGTAGTTAATATCCACCCTGTGTCAAACCTGGGAAGGATTTAATGAAATGCTAGCAATTTCTTGCCAAGATTTAGACTCTGACTTTAATTTTTTTATTTTAAACTTACACACACATGCACACACACATACATGAATTTCAATCTACTACATTATGTAAAACAGAAAATTAAAATAGAAAATTTTAATAAGAAATTAAATAACTTCTGTTTCTAAACAAAAATATTTATAATTTTATAATGATATATATAGTTATGCAATATACTAGGCCGAATTTCAGCACTAAATGGTTTGTTTCTGCCATACAGAAGATTTTCTTGCTGCTGCTGCTGCTGTACAGAGAGTAGAAATCTCAGTCCTGTACCGTGCCATTCAGCTCCTTACATATGCACCATAGAAAGATGCACAGAAAGGATGGGGTTCACTTTTTATATGGTTTTTGAATTAACACACATACCTGTTGGCAATTTTTAAAAGATATATTGCTCTATGTTCTGTTCACTGTAGCAACATAAACAAGAAGATGGAAGTAAAAATAGTTTTCAAGGACATCTCCTAGAACCATTAAATGTTTTTATCAGTCAGAATTTTGATATACACAGTTACTGGATTGTCTGTCATGTGTTCCAAGTACATTTACACATAACCCAGGCAAGGTCATTTAATCTTATCTATTTCTAATTACTGCTGAACTATAAGAACTGCAGGCTTTTTTTGGATCTCATGTCTACCAACTCCCCAGGTGAGGTGGAAACTTCTTGGTTGAACACAGAGCTTAACCTGAAAAAAAAATTAGCACAAGTATTTTGATATTAAATAATAGATTTTTTTTCATAACTGGGAAAATACATGGGGATTTGTTGCTTTATTATTTCTCCCAATTAATTCTCTTTTTTGTCAGCACAAAAAGGGTTCTGTGAGTCTGAGCGAGCATTTTTTCCCAGTTTCTCCCTATGACAGTCAGCTGTGAGATAGGTGTGTCACCTGGTGAATCTGATGTTGTCTGAACAGTTGGATCTCCCTGAAACCCCAGTGCCCTGGGTCATCCCCACAGTCTAATTCTGTGGAAACTTTGATCTGTGCCCGTCCTGAATTGTCCATGTTGCCCCATGCAGAGCTACCCTCCATGGGCAGAAGTGCCACCCTGCAGGGAAGGAAACCACATGGGCATAGCTCAGAGAGAAAGGAGAGACCTTCATCGCTGAAACATACTGCCCTTTACTTCTGATGGGGGTCAGGGCAGCCTGACCAAGCGGGTACAGTCTCTGTGAAATGAAAATATGCTCTTTGTGTAAAGTGAAAAATCTAGAAACTTTTAACTTTGCAGCCCTGGTTTTACATTAATGCCTCTTTGAGAGGAGAGCTGTGTAACTTCACGTATCTTAAAAGCACAGTTTTACATGCTGGCTATTGTTTAACAATGCTGAATGCCATAATTATCATTGCCACTTAAATGTATTGTGGAAGACATGAACATACATTTATTTGTATAATGTAGCCTTGGTTGTTATTGTGGCCTTGACCACATCCTGATTTAAAAGGTCGGTGCTTGTCATACATCTCATTGCAAACAAGGCCAGAGTTCTTATCAATCTGTACTGTAAAGACCGAGCTGTTGCCAGGTTTGTTGGATGATTTCAGGTTGTTATAATTGCATTTAGCCTTGTGTTGATGTCAGTGTTAAAATTACTGTCGTGTGTATTCCTTATAAATTTTTTTGTTGCTTTTGAAAGATGTGAAAATAATTCAGCTTTTTTTAAAAAAAATTCCCTCCATTTTGTGCTGACATAATAGGGTATACATGTATATAGATGTGTGTTTATGTATATATTTTATAGAAATATATATGTATAAAAGTAGTGTACTTTGGAGATTGAGACAAAATTACCAATTACCTTTTGAAGACTAAGGTCTTCAAAAATAGGTACTTTTGGTTGAGATACTTCAACTGAAAGCTTTTGAAAAGATAGATCACTCTATGGGGATTTGCATTTTTCTGAACTGGAATCCAAAAAGGAACATGTCAGGTCTTCATATCATTGTAACCATGTATCAAGGGCATTCAGTATGACCTTGCTGAGGTTTTTAATGAAAAAGTTTGAAAGAAAGTAATTTTCATTAATAAGACGGCAGAATGCACCTGTCTCTGTGTGTATATGTCATGTTAAGGAATACATTATTACATACAGAGTATTTTTCTGTCTCTTTGCCATATTTTTGGATGCTTGAAATCAGATAGCAAATTTGATTATATGAATAGCTTATTGTAGATGAGAACAACATGCAGACAGGACTCTAAATAAGTATCCTTTTCAGCTTAGTTAAGTATTGCAAATCCACTTAATTTAACAGGGCACACAGGTACTCATACTTTAGAAAATCAGATAATGGATTTTAGATGTTTGCCTTTAGACCCATCAAATTATAAACGTCATCCATTAGATGAAATTCTTTGTGAGCTGCTGAGAATCCAGATCTGACTCCTCAGATCCAGTCATTTTGGGCATGAGCTGCAGTGGGCAGACAGCCATTGTAGCCCCTGCTTCTATTTAGCCATTGGTTCCTGTGTACATTAAAAAAAATATCTCTGAAGCTACTTTTTGATTTTAGTCCACTCACAGTCCATTAGGACTTTCAAAGCCTCTGTCTCTTTAGTAAAGGCTTTTGTGGTAACTTCATCCCTCTGCTCTCTGCACATGTGTCTCTGCATGCTTTCTACATGATGCATTTTAGTACCTTGGCACAAAACTCAGCTGAGCAGCACTTCAATTCTAGCTCCACCTGTTTGATAGTTCAACCTTTCCCTGTGCTGCAAAATCCTTTAATCTGATGTATTTACAGTGTACTGAAAAACAAGTGAAACTGTATTTTCAAATATAGAGAAGCAATTCTGATTTCATATCTTATCTATGATGACTACTTTCTCATATATGACATAAGTGAAGTTTCCCAACTATATGCAAGCTTCCAACACTGCTAAAGTGGAACCCATTAAATGAGGAGATTTGCCCTAAAATCTTAGTTTAAATGTTTTTATTCCTTGTAGAGATGTTGAGATGGGGACTTCTAAGTTTCCCTCCAGTTCTCTGTAAACTACTTATAACCACACTGGAGAGAATTCACAAATAAATCTTGTGATTTTCATGTAATCACTCACTTCCATAAGCTGAGCCCTTCAATAAAATACCAAATGTCAGAAGAATCTCAATAAAGTCAAGAAAGTTAGAAATGTTGACATATGCAATAACTGAAACACTGCTCTGTATGTGTTGCCCTTATTTAATATAGTAGGAAATCTCCATGGGGGTTGTTGGTTTGGACATACATATGTACAGCTTATTCATTTCTAAGAAAATTTCCCACAAGGCTGACACACGATTCTGTTTTCTCAACGTGTTGCTTCATCGTACCATTCCTAAAGCATTTTTCATTAGAAATACTGTTTTACCGAGGTTTTTATAGAGTAAATCTGTTCTGAAGCTGACATCAATGTTGCATTAAGGCTTCTCTTAAACAAGTAAGTTCTCTGTAACTCAATCTCCCTTTCACATTCTGATTCCCTCACACAATAACCTTCTCTTAAGGGGAAAGGCAGTTGTTCACCAAATAGGATCAAATTTGGAGCCGAGACTGATGTTCTCTCTGAAGTGTATTGTTATTGTAAATGAAGTTTCTAAAGGTTGTACACTTGTTTCAAATTTGTTGTGTTTCTGGCTACCTGCAGGTACTTGACTATATAGTAAGACAAAGGAGAAGTTTATGTCACAAATGACAACTTTGTTGTTTCTAAAACTTGTCTTCAACATAGGAAGCTTTTGAAAAGCCTTTTATCTTGCAGATGTTTGTCAGCCATTATGATATCTTTCTTCTGCAGAAATTATAATGGAAAAAAAAGATGTTTGTTTTGAGGGGAGACACAGATAAAGAGGCAAAAAGTGCTTTAGCAAAAGCAAGTCTGAGACACTCTGTTTCAGTCCCAGGCTCAGGCCAGTGGTTATGCTCTCTAACCTCCCAGTGATCAGACTTACATGATTTGAATAAAATTCATAATGTTAAGGATGTAAAATAATGTTCTGTTTTTTTGTTAGGTGAAACCTTATTATTAAAACAAGAAAAGCTCATAACATTCTTTGACTTTTGTGGCACCCTGTTTTACAAATTGAAATCATAAAATTGGGAAGTAATGTCAGATGCAAACTGATTCCTCTACAAAAGCAAACTTTTTCATAATCCAAAGTTTGAATCCAGCCATATGGCCAGATCTTGACAGGTAATGTTTTGTATTCCCAGAAAGGCCATCCATTTTCAGGTGCTCTTAGTATTGGCTTCAAAGTTTCAAATTGTCATCTCGTTAAGATGTTATCTAAAATCCTTCTCAGAGACAGAGGATTCCTCATTGTCCACAAGAGACTTGCTAAATTTATCTACTTGATGATATTGAACAAGAAAATGTTTCCCTGTCTCTCAGAAAAGCAAGTGGTGAATGTCCAGACCAAAATGGGATGGCTCCACTAAGGGAGAGCTTTGCTTGAGCATACTGGGGAGGTTGAAAAAAGCTGCTGTGCTCCCTCCTCCCTCTGATCCACAGTGGGGCATAAAACTTAGCATTGCAATCATAACTTACTGCACCTGAAGATTTGTTCTGCTGACTTAGTTTAAATTTTAGTGTTATTACAAAAGCACAGCCCATTCCGGACCAATATTTTCCTGATACAGGTCACAAATGGCAGATCAGAAAAAGAATCTGTAGCACAGGCCCCTGTTACGGGTCAGAATTTAACCTCATTTGTTACAAAAGAGCTACTTGAACCGCATGTTGAGACAAGCATGTGTACAATAGCAATTTAAATGATAGCCCTCTTCTGGGTGTGTGTCTGCTTTGTTTAACACATTTCCATTTTTATTTTGTAGCCAAGCACCAAGACGTACTCACAGAGTGGCAGGCACTCGGTATCAGTAGAAGTTCAAATGCAGCGGCAGCGGCAAGAAGAAAGAGAGAGTTTCCAGCAGGCGCAGCGGCAGTACAGCTCGTTACCCAGGTACGGCAACTGTCTGAAGCTATTCAGTGTACATGAGCCTGGAGCTAATTTCGTTTGTGGAAGGAAAATGTTGTACTTAGTGCAGACACTTTTGTTTAGCATTGATATAAGGTGGAATGTATTCAGTGTGGAAGAAGCATAAAATTTCTTAAGTGAGAGCATGTGGTAGCTGTTTATTTTAGGAGAATTACTTCAGAGCTGATTTCAGTGGGGTTTGACGACAGCACCCAACAGAATTGAGGCATTAAAACAAAGCTATTCTTTGTGGGACACCATCCAGTTTCATTCTTTGCAATTACAAAAGTCTCCTGAGCATGACATCGGTTGTCCCCTTTTGACATGTCAGACCATTTTTTTTTCTGTTGCCTAATTCCTTACTGGGTAGAAATAAGTAAAAGGGAAAAAAAAATATCTCAAGACCTCGAACAAAGCAATACAAAACTGAGCAACTCTATCCAAAAAAACAGAGCCTCCAAGTTTCCAGGATATACATTTCTTCTAAATTACCTGGTCATTAGCAATGAAATGGTGAAAATTAATGTACTTTTTATCTAAGCAAATCTGTAGCCATTTGGGCAAAACATCTTTTACTCGATATTTAGCTTTAAGAATTATTAGAACTTTACCCAACTTGTATTGTAAATTAGATAGCAGTCATAGGTAAGCAGGATGCAGGGGGAAATGGCCAGCCCCTTTTCAGTGGTCTGTGGAGACAGGACAAGGGGCAATGGCTGCAAGTTGGAGCACAGGAAGTTTTGCACCAACATGTGGAAGAACTTTTACACAGTGAGGGTGACAGAGCCCTGGGACAGGCTGCCCAGGGAGGTGGTGGAGTCTCCTTCTCTGGAGATATTCAAGACCCATCTGGACGCCCATCTGTGCAATATGAGCTAGGGAGCTGCTTTGGCAGGGGGGTTGGACTCGATGATCTCTCGAGGTCTCTTTCAACCCCTATGATTCTATGATTATGCAAATAGTCTTTGTATTTTCACATATGAGTGGCAATGGTTACATGGAGACTCCTTTACACTGGAGGTTTGTGTCAGTTTCCCTCGATTCTGGTTGTTTCTTCCAATGAGCTTGTGTTATTTTTCTGTGCTCCATATGGAAATGGTGTGGAAAATACAATTTTTTTATAAAATGTATTTTACCAATTGTATCATAACTCCTTTTTGAAACAAATAGAAGCTTTGTAATTCAAGGTATCTAATCACAAACTCTTATCCTACTGACATCTTTAAAAATTAAACATATCTCTGATTTACACATGCTATAACACCTTTCAGTGTAGAATGTTTCTGTTAAATTTGGAAGGTAGGAAAGGAAAATGAAGTTACTATGTTTACTTAGATTGTTAGCTGTATATGATATTCCCTTTGCTTCTTATCTCTGTCTTCCTTATGAAGTGATCACACCTATTTGCCATATTGTTTTCCTGAGAATTTCTCTTTCAGTTTGGCTAGCCCCAGCAATGCACAGATCGAGTAGAAGACCATGGATGCTAGTGTTGCTTTTAAGTTGGGGGGGAGGTGATTTTTAGTTTTGAAACCGATTCTTAAAACTTGCTTCCCTGTTCTGATCAATCATTGGCAGCATTTAAATGTTGGAAGTCAGTTGTAATGCAGTTCAAGTCACAGAAATTAATACCTGTAGGGTGAAAATTATTGTACAGAAATCTGCAAAATAATGCTTTAGATCATAGAAATTCTTGTTTTGAGAATGGGAAGTTCACTCAATGTGGTATTCAGCATGAGAAACAACTAGCAAGCTAGCAATGCAGGTTACTGAGTAATTAATGATAATTTAATGACTTTGCTTGAGCACTATGAGTATGTGCAGACAGAATTTCAGAACCTTGGGCTAAAGCTGAGTGCTGTAAATACCACAATACCGCTATAACAAGCTGGGACATACAGTTCTCCAGCTTTACAAAGTGTTCCTAACTCTGTGACTGATCTTTAAAGAAATCTCTGAAACTTAGGTCCCAAGTTTTATGTTGCAACTATGGCTTTGTAATCATTAAAGTTTGTGCACTGGCTTCATTCTTCAGCTCTGTTGCTTTGCATCTTGTGTAGTCTCTAGGGGCCTCCATATTTTTCCTTTTGTACGTTTAAATCATTAGTACTGAGGCAAATAAACTCGTGAGTCAATTTTAAAGGATCTTCCCAGAAAGACAATAAAAATGGGCCAGCTAGTTTTGAAAAAGTACCAGAAAATAGTCGGTAAATAAAATCACTTCAACTTGTCATCATCCTCTTTTCCCATGTGAAACTGTAAAAGCGATATTTAACTCCAAGTTAGTTTTCTACTACTTAAAGCTTATCTTACTCTAGGTCAGGAACCTGACAGTTTCGTTGCCTACAGAGGTTCATTCAATTTGCTCTTGTTCCGAGGAATGGTAAAACATGGCCCAGAAACATAATTTATTTGGCAGAGTTGGATATGTAAATACCAAGAACAGCTATAAAAATTTGCATAAGAATTTATCTTATGCTGTAATTTATGCTGTAATAATTTGCATCCATCCAGAACAACAGTTTTCATCCAGAGCTCTCAAAGTCTATTATGAAATAAGATGGATATGGTCATTTTCAAGTTATGTGCATGGAATGAAGATTGCAAAAACCTTAGGTGACTTGTTATTTTTACTAATGGTAGAAAAATTCTCAAGATATCCTGTCTCTCCAGTGCATATTCATTGGATGAGGCCACATTGAGTCCTGTATGTTGACATGAAAAAACAAGCCATATATAAACGACTAAATGATTTTGTTACTGGTTAATGTGGTAATATATTTTGTTTTACTGCATGATTCTCATATGCTAATTTTAATCTCAAAGTGGGTATCTTTTTTGCAGCAGCACAAAATTGTTTTACTTTATCATCACCAATCTTTTTTGGAATTCATAAAAGCATCCGGCAGCTTGATAGTAAATTAAAGCTATTCCAAACCCATAATCTCTTTTGAAAATAATGTGATGATTTATTGTGAAAAGAGATAAGATTTCGTAATTCCTATATGTATTTGATTTATTTATCTACCCCATGGAGCCAAAAAATCAGCAAGAAAGGTTATCTCTGCCTTTTCTTTTATGAAAGCTATAGCTAACTGAGAAACAGTCCTGATAACATGAAATTCCTTAGTTCTGGAAGTGGGAGGAAGAAACTCTCATCCCTGCAACTACCTATCATTAATGAGCTTTATCCTCCAAATTGTGCTGTGTTAGGGCAAGTGTTTTAAAGATCTGCCTCTTGCATTTTTAATCAAGTGTGAGTCTAGATTCTAATCTTCCCCAAGTGACTTTACAAGTGCTGAGTGTTACCTAGTTTCTTAGGAAACACAGTAATATGTATTGTCTTTCCTAGTCTGCAGTTGAATTGTAGCACTTTTTTGTTAAGTATGTGATGGTTATTGTATCACTGGATGGGTTTTCATACCATATACCTCCAGGAGAGGCCTAGAAATACAGTTCAACTCTATTGGCAATGTCTGAATGAAAGAGGCAAGATGCCTCTGTGGGGCATCTGGAGAATGCTGTAGCAGGAGGAAGCCTGTTGGCATTTCAGAAGCACCCTTCCTTCCAGGGACTGTTGTCAATAACAGTAGAAGGGGAACTAGCATTTATCTTAAAGGCCTCTTCTATTTTTATTTCCAGGCAAAGCAGAAAAAATGCCAGTTCTGTATCTCAAGACTCCTGGGAGCAGAGCTATTCCCCTGGCGAAGGGTTCCAGACTGCAAAGGAAAATCCCAGATATTCCAGCTACCAGGGATCAAGGAATGGCTACATGGGGGGACATGGCTTCAATGCCAGGGTAATGCTAGAAACACAAGAACTGCTCCGCCAAGAGCAGAGGCGGAAAGAACAACTGAAAAAAAAAACTTCTTCTGAAGGGCCTAGCAACTATGACTCATATAAGAAAATTCAGGACCCTAATTATACCCCTCCTAAAGGTCCTTTCAGACAAGATGTACCGCCTTCACCATCTCAGGTAGCGAGGCTGAACAGATTGCAAACACCAGAAAAGGGAAGACCATTTTATTCTTGAGGTGAAGAAAATGAAGATCAACTTACCATGCAATAAGGAACATTTTCGTATAAAGACTTATATTTTGAAAACTTTTTAAACTGATGGTACTAAGGAATATATCCATTGTCTGTTTCAGTGCCTTTAAAGATACGGGCAAAGCGTTGGTGGGCCTTATGTCTTTGCCGTTCTGTCTCAAGTGTTGAATTCATGGAAGGATATTCCACCATTTGACAATCATAGCGGAAGAGAGCAATGCCACCCCTGTGTACTGAGTCCCATAGCCCAGCCCAGTAGTTGTCAATGGCTTATTACTAGGATTTGTTGTAATGTCTTTTACTTTACAGTGACTTATTACACCAACATGGAGCTCTGTGGCATAAAATTAATGAATTTGAGGTTGAAGGAAGCATCAATTTGTCCTTTTTTTATTTCTCTCGGGTCAGGAGGAGGGTTACGTATCACTTGTGAGTGGATAAAGCTTAGCTTGTCTCTGGATCTCAGTCACAGTTTCTAAAATGCTTTATAGCTGACTCATTACCAGTCTTTGTTGATCAATATTTAAGTGTTTATATGCTGAAAACTATCCTTCTCCTATTATGCACATATGCACTCTTTTTTTCTCTCTTTCCCCACTCCGAGCTTATTAAAAAAGTCTTTATCCTGACTCATGAGGAAAACAATATTAAGCTTTCAGTTATCCTGAGAATCCTGTTACAATTGCCTTATAATCTTAATACACAGTCCATTACAAATGAAATAACTGGAGAGAGACTATTTATACAGTCACAACCAAGCCCCTGATAACTATATTTTCCTACTTTATTAAAGATGGGAAATTATGAACAAACATACAACTGGGTTCTGCTTTGCTTACTTCTAAATTAATTTGGTCATGTGACAATTGAAAGAGAGCTAGGGAGGTTGTCATCCCATGGCCATCTGATAAACAGTTGTCTTTAGGGAAATTTCAGAGAGAACGTAAAGCAAGAGCAGAAGAAATCAAAGTTTTTCTTTGTATTAAAAAAAAAACAAAAAACACCACCAAAAACAACGTTCTGGAAAGAAAACAATTTCTTCTTTTTTACAATTTGTGAAGCTCTGTGGACAATTGCCTTGTGCTTCCGTATACTGTATTGCATCGTGATGCTATTTTAAAAATAAACCTTTAAGTATATGAATGAGAGATAAGTGGAGACAAACTGTTACACATCATCTTGAAAACATGTCAGTTTCCAAAAATAACTAAAGCAAAAAAAAAGATTGCTCTAGCAGTGAGTAATATTTGAATGTGCATATGGGACATGAGAATTTCTTTTGCAGCAGTTGTTTTTATGTTTGTTGGTCTGAACTTCATTTATTGTAAAAAATATGGCTGGGTTGCTGAAGTGCCTGCAAATCCTGATGTGAAAAGGCTTGAGAATGGATCTCAGCATATCGTGTACAAAAACAAAAGAGAGAAAGCAAGAAAGAAAATCATGTATTGCGTGATTTTAAAAAACTATTTTTTTTTTACCGGCACATTTTATTTTTGCGCCAACTTGTTTCTAGAATATATGTGAAATATCAGCACACTTATCTGTGTCTTTTATGCCTGTTTGTTAACAGTTTTTGTTGTTAATAATGTATGCCATGTTTAAAAGTTGTTACTAGTGTAAGCACAGTGACATTGGATGACAGTAGCTCTTTTACACAGAATTTACAAAACTGTGTAAAATGGCTTTCCATGTACATATGAAAGTTAGAATAAAAGACTGTTTCCATCCTCGTCTTGGTGTTGCCTACAGACCCTTTTGAGAACTGCTGCAGACATGGAGTTTAAAAAATATTTAACAGATGTTATTTTATCCTATTCCTAATGGCTTGCGTGTGTCTTTCTGTGAGCACTTACAAATACTGGGGGGACCGGGGGGAAAGAAAAGATTTACAGCCCAGCTGAACACCTGAAGACTATCCTCAGAGGGAAAAAACACTCAGTCTAATGTCTCATGTTATTTTAGGCCATATCTGTGACATTTAAAAGGTGCATTCTTAAGACTAACTGCTATGGCAAGAAAGTTCTGGGCATTAGCATGGATTCCTCTCCCCAGGGAGAGTGTCAGCAGGAGAAGGGTACCTGCTGTGCACTGGTCAAATCTGGGCATGTGTGAGGAAACCCCCTCTGCTCTGAGTCCGTGTTTTGGGATCTGATGAGAGGCCTTCACTGGAATGTTGACATGGTGAAAAATGGGAGAAAGCAGATTTATGAATAAGGCAATATTTACAGTGCCAGTGATACTCTGTTTCCCCCATTAGTACTGGAACTGTGTCTGGTTTTCTCCCTCTTCTCCTCATTCCTCCTTTTGTTGGATTCTGCAGGAATGCCAATCATAATTCTGTATATGCATGACATCAGGCTGTTGCCATGGCAATAATTGTGTCAAGGTTTTCACTGTAAGTTTAATATGGGATCTCAAGGGGAGGAGTAGCAGGACCTGAAAGGTGGGCATGCATCTTTTGGTGGTGCCCAAATAAACTGAAGACATGCTTTTGCACAAGACCTAAGTTGAGGGGGCGTGCATTTGTGAGTGGAGACATAATTGCATTTGCAGTTTTGCAGGCCTTGGTGTTTCATCTCTTGACTGCATTCCCAGATTACATAGTTTGATGTTTCTATGGAATTATTTGGACAGGCACATAATTGCAAGCACAAAAAAACGCATGCACAGGAATGGAAAACAGGTTGAAGTCCTTTTCAAAAGAAGGTCTTTGATAAAGTGTTGTAGGAAAAAGGGCATATGTTTTGAAAAGTATAAAGTATGGGATGTTTTACGTGTGAGAATGGCATATGTTAAAGTTTACCCTTCTATGAAACTCCTCTTCAAGGTGTTAACAATTTGCCATAATTAGATGTGTTCATGAAAGAAGGCAGATGTTCTCTTTGGGCCACGTCTGTGTTATGTTAGCAAAGAATAAGGTCTTTTTCTGGATTCGTCATCCTGTCTTCTTCCTGACAGAGCATAGACAGGATTTCTAATATTAACTCCCATAAGTTGCAAGGGGCGATAAGGAAGTGGGAGGGGAGATGTTTTAATAGAAAATGACCTTTACTTCTACATAGTGAATAGATTCAAAAGTTAATTGAGCTAACCACATTAGTGCAGTAATTTGTTTGTGGACGCATTACCATTATGAGATTAACTCTGAAACATTAGTGTACTTAAGAATGGTCGCAGGACAGACTGTAAGGGAGTTTACCACATCCAGGAGTGGGTGTAAAGCTTGCACATTTTTCTCTGTTGAAACCCTAAAAAAAACATCTGCAAAGCTTGCTGATATTTTATCAAAATAATTTGTTAATGCTATTGAAATTCCATGGGAAAGTTGAATATTGCTAATGCAGAAGACTGCTGCCTTTCTAAAAATGCCTGCTTCCCCTCTTCTTACAGGGCCTCCTTGGAAATGAGAGTGCAGCCCTAGTGAGTTATTGCATGGGCCAGATAGTTAAATATATGTCTTTGAGAACTCTGCCATCAAAAACAGCACAAAATGGCGCAGAGCCCAGCTGAACATGGTCAGAAAGTACAATTGCCGTTTAATGCTGGCAAACAGCAAGAAGAACAACAAAACAAGATTTAAACACATCATGACTGTAGATATATGGCCTGCCTTTCCAAGCTGTACTGATGTTTCCCTCACATTTGCTCTGTTTATGAGCGTCTGTAACATCGCATTTATCAGTGCTGGGTATGTCGAGAAGGGAAGAAGCCTTGGCTAGACAAGGAAGAGATGCGCCAGATTGGCAGTATTGGCTAAACACAGGATATTCTTGAGTAATTCAAACCTTTGAACTTGCATTGTTGAGACTTAAAGTGAATTTGGCTATTGCATGTCCTGGCTTGCAAGTCTATTTTCAAAATATTTCCTAATTCTATCTGCTGTGCCTGACTGTTTCTACATCCTTCACCCCTGAGTCCTCAGTTCGTAGAAGTTGTGAGGAATCTGTCAGGAATGTGAATGAAGAAAAAACTCTTCTATTTTTTAATGCTGCTGTTGTGACACCACACCCTGGCCTTCCAGACTCAGTTTAAAGTTCAGCCCTAAGTTGGCAGAGAAAGAGCAATGGTCAAAAATCCAGGATGGGGAACTGACTTTGTGAAAGTAAGTTTTCTGTGTGTGCGTGTACATGTGAGCAAGCGAGAGAGGCACAGATTGGATTCATCTGCCTTTAATTCATGTCCCGCTTGAAACCCTCTTGAAAATATCTTGTAGCATTTCTTCCAAGTTCTTTCCATCTGTGCAGAAACCAGCTGATGATTTGATGCACATGGTTATTGTTTGATGCCCTCTCGTACATCTCTTCTATTTTGTGTCAGCATCACACTCTTTTACATCTGTTGATTAATTCTGTTGCATTTATTTGTTTCTCTAACTGGCATGCAATTCATTCATATCCTATGTTGCTTCTTGCCAGTGATTGATATTTCTCTCTTAGCTTTTCAAACTTATTTTAATATTTTTCTGTCCTTGGGAATAGTGTTATCTTTTGTAATTTACACTTTAATCACATTTCAAAAATCGAGACTGGAACCTTGAGTTGGGATTACACAAAAGCAGACTAAAGAATATGGCTTTGATTTCTATTCTATGTGCAGCACGCACTTCCAGGCAGTTGTAGGGACTGTACAGAGTACTGTCTGAGCGAGATGAAGAAAAACATCAAGCCCGGGAGCTTTGGAGGAAAAAGAAAAAAAAGTTAAGGAAAGTTTTGAAAATATTTATGCCCACTGCATGCTATCTACTGTGAAAAAAATAATTCTTTAGAAGTATCACTCTCTGTCTGAATGGCTGATGGTTTCAGAGCTCAGGCAGACGTGACTGTGGTTTAAAGATGGCTGCTCATGCCCTTCCAAAGGATGCCAGGACCTTCTCTTGCAAACTGGGTCCTGAAATACTGTTTTCAGCTGCATGTTTTACAGCAACTAAGGTCTAGAATGGGAGGGAAGGATGTCAGACACTGGTGATAATTGCTGCAGTTATCCGATTTTAATCCACTTGTTTGAGTAATCTTTGTCTTAGCAAAATACGAAAAGAAATGAAGAGTGAAGGAGAGGAGCAAAATATGAGCAGAAACGATCTCCACTTTCCCTCCACTACTGTCACCATTACAGCTGCTGGTAGTTGCCTTTTATTATTTTTCTTTTCCCCTTTATTCTCCAAATGCATAAAAAAGGGACAAAACAGCCGGCAGTAACCTCAGTGCAAAACTCATGACCCTCGCAGAGATTCACTCTATTGTGTAGCCTGTAAGATGTGAATTAGCAGCGCAACAAGTAAAACAACTTTATTGTTCCTCTGTGGTTTCCTCTGTGGGTTTCCCTGGAGTGTGTTTAGATTGTCAGTCCATAGGACTAAGGGCTGTAGTTAGTTTTATCTCATATAGAGCAGAACACTATAGCTGGCAGTAACAGCTAGTAAATATTGGGGGAGGGGAGGGTTAGTGTGAGAGGAGCTGCTTAGAAATTGGTTTACATGGATTTTTGCAACAGGTGCATGACTACGCCATTTTAGATGCGTTTCTAGTCCCAGCAATATTCTCTTTTTTAAGTACAGAGCATATTGCTGGAACCAGTAATAACTGAGAACTTGCTACATTTGGTGGCTAAAATGAGTTCCTCAGGTCTCTTCATTTAACTAAGGGACTACTTCGAAGCTCTTGTAGGGGGAGGGACAGGAGCTCTCTTCCTCCTGGATATATGAAATACATTCCCATAGTCACCGTTTGAAGTTTAAGAACAATCCAGAGGAATTTTAAGAGATTTTGAGGAGCTACAGCCTTCTGACAGGACCCCAGAACAGTTATTACCTTCATGTTCAGCAAGCTGGAGAAGACATTAGTTCTCACTGTGCCAGCAATATAATTCTTGTTCCCACTTGAAACCTGCTGAAGGCTGAGACCCACCCCCTACCCCTTCTGGGTACCCAACACATTTTATATCTTCCTTAGGGCCCAGTGCAAAGCTTCGTAATACTTCAACTGTAGCCAGGTTATTAAAAGCCAGTAGGCTCTTAGGAAAAGGAATGTCTTTGCCTAAAACTTTGTGTCTAATGATGATGTACATTTTGTTTCACTCTTCCAACCATCTGTTGGTTCTTATCCATGACACACTTCTCCCTCATTTCTTTAAGCACATGGTACATTCACACTGTGCCCTGTGGTCCAGCCCAAACTTCCTTGCAGTAATTTAAGAAATGTGTTTATAAATAATATTAATGATGCTTTATTAATGCCTGACCAGATTTTTTCTCAGCTATGGGCTATAAAGTAAGGCAAATTTATGCTAAAGGAACTACTTTTGCATTCACAGAGGAAGTTTAAGAAGCCTTTTCTCACTTTAGTTTCTGAAACTCACCGAGGGTTAATCTAATCAACTGCTATAAAACAGGGACTGGAAATGGCAGTGGCTTGTTTTAGTGCCTGGTTGGTGGTTTGCAAAAGTCTATTTTATAATCTGGACTGAGTTGGTTGTAATTTTCTACATATTGTTCCTTACTTTGAGAACTGTATAAAATCAGATTAAAAATAGAAGCCATTAAATTATACAACCTGTTGCTACCCAACAGCTCAGTTCATATTACAGCCAACAAAGTAGAAATAATTTGTGTTTGGATATCCCATTCCTTGTTTAAAAAATAATGCACAAAACTTTTATGAATAGTAGTATACAGAATTTTCCAACTGTTCCTTCTTGTTTCTTTAAAGTCAGTTTGCATGAATAATTTTCTCATCTTTATGCAGAAATTTTCTGTATTTTTGTTGACTAAAATATTACTAATCTAATTTCCTATTAAAAAACTAATTTCCAGCATTGCAGAGCTGAAAGGTGCTACCAAGCATTTAGTCCTCAATTTACATACAACAAACCCTGTAATCTGATGGGGGATTTCACACAAGGATGGCTGCATGCAATTACATGGGCAAAGAAAAAAATTTCGTCCGAGGCTCGGCTCTACTATAATTTCATCTGTTGGTCTCCCATTGAGAGTTCTCCTATTGTTAAATAGCTTATTAATGTGGACTTAAGAGCAGAAAAATCTACACAGTGTTGTCATACTACGTTTTTGATGCTGTTTGCATTTATTTCTTTTTTTTTTTCTTTTTTTTTTAAAATTATAATTTGGGTTTATTAGAAAGGGACAAAGTAAACAGATTGGAATAATTCATTTGAGTTAACACTCATTGACAAGAAAACATTAAGTATTTTCCAGATGAAGCATCAGTCGTGAAAGACAGAAGGATAATCCTAACATTACAACTCAAGTAAATTAGTTTTCGGATATATATTCCGGCATTGCATGAGGCTGCACCAATTCTTAATACTGGCATAATAGTATGCACTTTTAAATGATGCCAGAAATCATCATTACAACAGAGAGGATTCACTGTTTGTGTTTATTAATGTGGGAATGTTGGAAGAGTGTTTGATATTAAATGTCACAGTCTATAGTGGTTGGAGATAAACAACTGTAAAACTGATGGAGATGATTTGGGCAGATATATAATCATGGAAAACTGAGCTCCACACACTGCCATGCTGGAAGCACATCCCGATGTTTTGCCTCTGCCATCACAGAACAGGTGCAATGTGGTGAAACCAGTGCAGTCCATTTGTAAAGGTGTTGAGTGAAGGTGGAGGACACCGAACCACAGTAAGCACGAGCCTGAAGTCCATTTGGGGAATCACTTCTACCTTAGCTGGCCCACATCTCTGCTTTTGAAGACTCACGTATTCTCAGATGTGTCTGTCCGTAAGTGGACAGTGTTATTTATTTATTTTTTTAATTGCATGAGGGTGGATACAAAATTCTGCCCCACTGTGCCAATATGACCATCATAGTTGCTTCTCAGAAGCTTTGACTCAAAGCTGGTAACTTAATGTCCATGAAGCCCAGACATCTTTCTTGCAGACAGAAGGTGGAAGGAAAGCAGAGCAGGGGACTACCTTGCCTTGTCTATAAGGTAAGCTGGCATTACACACAGAATTACAAGGTTGGAAAAGACCTTTAAGATGATCAAGTCCAACTGTTCCCGTCCTATGCTAAACCATATTCCTAAGTACCTCATCTACCCTTTTTTTAAACAGATCCAGGGATGGTGACTCAACCACCTCCCTGGGCAGCCTGTTCCAGACCCTGACAACTCTTTTTCTAACATCTAACCTGAACCTGCCCTGGCTCAGCTTTGTGCCATTTCCCCTTGTCCTATCTCCTGTCACCTGGGAAGCTGAAGAAGCTGTCACCTGGGAAGCTGAAGTCACAGAGGAAGCTGTTGCAAAAAATGTTAATTTAACTTAACTGTTACATTTCTTTTGAATCAACTGGTATGCTGTGAATGTCCTTTGCTGCAGAAGGTTTGAGATGCAGGACCCAGGCTGGAAAGGAGAGTCTGGAAATCTGATTTAAGATCAGCTCTGCAGATTTAAACAAAAAAAAAAAAAGAAAAAAAAAGAAAAAAAAGGTGTGTTACAGAGCAGTTGATCATCTCCTAGTTGTACCATGTGTGTTCTCCCAGCCCACACCAGACCATAAATGAAATGCGGTTAAAGGTTTACCTCCCTATAAATACCATGTATATTTATTAAATGGTGAGTGATTTGCATTATTATGACATTTGATCAGTGGTATTCGAATCCAGCTGGTAAAGTTTCAGCAAGGAGCTGGGAGAGCCACAACAGTCCTTCTATTGTCTTCAGTTGGCGTGGTGAGGCAGCAGTGAAAGCAATACAGCCAGCAATGCAGTAATCTAATACAGAATACAGGCTGCTTCTTTTGTTAAACATCTTCTCCTAAAAATGCTGGCAAGTACACATTGTTTCCTTATCGCTTTTTCCTCTTGAGGGATTTCAATTCCATTTACCCCACGGGCCCAAATCCTTCCTGAACACATGAGTTAGACAGCAAGGAGGATTACTAGAAATAGCGCAGACAATGACCAAAGGCCGTCTTGCGTGCCTTTTCTTTCCAGCCAGCCACCCACCTTTCATTATCAAGGGGATGAATACCATATCTGACTGCATAATCAAAATCCAGTGACCTGTCAGAGCAGGCAGTAAAATAAAGCTCTCTTGCTGTTTCTCTTTGACTAGGCTTCAGTTCTGGAACCCTTTTAACACAGATTTTTTTGACATATTGTAACTTATAGGCATTTAAGGATACAACCACTGTGCTAATATGTTTTAGATTGTGTCCTTATAATATATATGGTATATTTAGCGTCATGGTTTCTGGTAAAATTGGAGCACCATGATGCCAAAGTAAGAGCCTTTAATTAAAAGAGCTACAGCAAAGAACAGTTAAAGCACATTGAACAATAGGAGTCCCTGACCAGTTTTTCCAGCAATTTTTCTGCCTGTGATATTTGCCAGCACATTCCTGATGAATGTCTAAGGTAAAAGCAAATGCTCATGTGGATCTTGAATGCCATTCAACATATGGAAAGAACTGGTTACTTATCTTGAAATATAGTCCCATGTAGCCACCAATGAAAAAACTTTTTTTTTCTTTCTCCCCCGCCCCGTCCCCCCCGGCAATTCATTACAGTGCACTTAGTGGATGACTGCTGGGTGAAAGTTCAGAGAAGGTCATACAAGATGCCAAAGGGGCATATTCTCCTGTTGCAAAGCCTAACACCTAAATCTAAACTCTTTTTTGTGGATTGCTAAGGGAAAATAGCTAACTTGGTTTCATACCTCCATGATAACGTTTGTGTTTCCAAACAGGGTCCCAGAGCAGGTATCCTCATAAGCCCCACACAGCATTATGATCTATTTGTCTCTGGGGTAGAAAGCAGGCACATTTCTATGGGGAGTCCTTTCAAAGTCTTCTGAGAAGGTTGCAGTGTAGAAGCCCTCCATACTCATTCCTGATTTCCATTTTGCAGACTAAGTAATAGCTGGTGTGCTGACCTATTTTAACAAAAGCTTTTCTGCATTTTTAGAGGTAAAAACTCAGAAAAGAAGTTCTGAGATTCCTTTTAATTTTTTTCTCTTGCCTCTCCTTTCACAAAGATGTTAGGTTGATTCCTCACCCAACCATTTTGCCCAAAGAGAATGAAAGATGTAACACAAATTCTGAGGCTTCAAGAATAAGAAATGTTGTTTGTCCCATGTATTAGCAAAATGTGAAAACTACAAAGCCAGCCTATGAGCTGGTACCAACCTCAGCAGCATGCAGCAGCCTACCTGATTGTATTGTGTTAACGCAAGACATAGATCTGTCTAAAAGCACTTGACAGACTCTGTCTTTGCATCAGGCCCTGGAGTCAATAGTTACCATTTTTTAATCTTTGAATTGAATGAAAATTTACATTTTTAATACTGGTAGATTTTTAATTGGCTAGTTCTTTAAGTACTTTCAGATGAGGCTGTGCTCCTAGGCAAGTAGACTTTTATAGACAAGATCTTCATAGCCTGAAATGCATCTCTACTAAGTGTGCAGAAGTAATATTTCCTAGACATTTATTTTGTGTGACAGAGAAAAAGTATCATAACCTAGTGAAAGATATTAATTTTTAATATTTTATTTCAAATTTTAAGGTGTGCAATTGCTGGATAATGAAAAATACTTGGAAGCAAGCAATTTTGGGGAAATTTACGTGAATCAGAAGGATGCTTATTTTGTATTTTCACTTCCTATGATCTTCAGAAAATGCTGACTGCAGTCAGCAATGTTGGCAACAGTCCTTTTTCACAGAACCCTTGAAGTATTGCAATACCTCATTGCCCGCAACAGCCAGCCAGGCTTTTAATAAATTAGTCCTGAACATATAGATAGATTCTAGAGAGAGATTCTGAGGTCAGAAGAGACTGCTATAATAATCTAGTGTATTACCTAACTTCCTTTTTAACACCAACTGCAGAATTTCGCTCAATACTTCCTACATCAAACTCAGTAACTTGTGGCTAAAATCAAGAAAATCTTTCACAAAGACATACAGTTTATATTTAAGAGGATAAGGGATGGGGAATTCACCACATCCTTTGGCAATGTCCTTAGTTTTTAATTGCTTGCACTGATAAAAATTTATGTTATTGTGAGCCTGGTCTTCTGACTTCATCTTTGATCATCTTGCTGGGCCTTTCGCTCATTTAAGAAACAATATTGCATCAGTGTAATTTTACATTCTGAGCATACCCTGCCTCGATAAGACCTGGTTTGTCAAATGAAAAACATTAGTCTTGAGTCTCACAAATTCCAAGCAGGGAAAATACGAGCACCCAGATCATACAAGAAGGGGAAAGGAGAGAGGGAGGAATGGTTAAGCCCAGAACAATGTTATGTGTTGAACTTCAATCTATAAACTGGATGCAGTCAACTATAGAGACCAGTTTTGAAAATCTGGCCTGTAAATAACACAACTTAAAGTCAGAATATGTTTTCAAGGCTGTGTTTTCTCTCAGGTTAACATTCACTTGATGCTTCAGTATCTCCTTTTTAGTGTTTTTTGATGTTTCTGTAAAAAAGCCAGGTTTATTTTACAAAAAGATGGTTTGCAGACTATTAGCCAGTACTGTGACCTTGAGATAATTCTTAATACTACTTCTGTTTGGTATAAAATCACGATGCATTGTCACCTTGAACCTACCATCCTCTCTTAAAGGGCTTTAATCTTACTCTTTCTGTCAAAAAACGTCATTCTCATACCCTTTTGTAGTCAAATCATAGGATCTCAGTGAAGCTGTTTTCAAAGAAAGGAATGTATTTGGAAACAAAATTTAAATTTTATTTTAAAAGCTAAGATAAATATTTTGTATTCTAATAGTTTTTTATTTTTGTATCAAGGACAAATAGGAGAGCAGGAATTTCAGCTTTAAGATAAACATCTGTTGAGAGAGCCTAAACCAAATCCATCTTTTTCCTTTTCCTTGTTGACAATTTTTTTCTGTTTCTTCCTCTAAACACAGAGGGATATTTGCCATTGCAGTGATAAAACCGTGAGCAACATAGAGTTGGAGAGAATATGATACTTTACATGAACATGTCAAGGTAATGTCAATTAAATAAAAAAAAAGAGAGAGAGAGAGAGAGAGAGAAAAGAGTCACAGAGTGACTTTTAAAATCTTTCACACAGATCTTATCTATTCATAACCCAAATCAAAGCAACTCTGATTGCTCTATCAAGTGTAATATATAATTAAGGCAATTCAGTCCTAAGGTTTGGGGTTATCGCAGTTCTTTTGATTCGAGCTGCTGATTGTCTTAGTGAAAGAGCTGGTTGGGAAATTTTTGACAGAGAGGTTTTCATCTTAAAAAATAAAAAAATCTGTCAAAATGAAAACTTTTTAGTGAGGACAAAGCCTGCAGATTAATCAATAGCTCAGGAGCTGGAGCACTCAGGAGAGCATGGTGGTGCGAGTCCCTGCTCTCAGGAGGGGCAACGCCTAAACCACTGAGCTGCTGACTAGCTGAGGCTGCATGAGGCACTTTTCATGTAAATTACATTGCAATAAATTCCCTAACTACTGGGCCATATATTCAGACCCTCTCTCTCCCCTGGCTGGTTTTGATTTGGGAGTAAGAAAGGTTTGAAATGCTAAGAAAGCACTCTCCTACACTGCACGTCTTAGCTGTGAGATCTTAGTGAACTGGCCTGACCTGAACTTTGACCTCTGCAGTCTTCCTGAGTGTTCATTATACCAGAGACCCAGCTCACACATGAATTTCAGCATTTGAGCAACACCCACGAGATCGAAGGAGCCATGCATATCCTTGCACTTCTCTGTACTCCTAACCACCTTCATGAATCAGGCTGTGAGCAGCACACAGATTTTAATATTGTTTAAGGAAGGGACTGTGCTCATCTAATCATATGCAGACTGCACTTACTGCTACATGTTAGCAGGATACAGTTAGGCTGAAAGGTGTTAGCAGCTTCCAACAGTGATGTCCTGGCTCCAAAGATAACAGCAATCCTTGTTAAAAATAATGGGTGTGCCAAGTAATTGGCCAGGCTCAACGAACAAAGCAATCAGGACTCTTTATGAGGAAAAAGCAGCTGGTGGCTAAGGAAATACCAGCGGCACTTGGATGTAGCTTTACAACACAGGAACTCCAGCAGCAAAGAGCTGGACTTTTCCTTCCCTTCCTCTCCTTCCCTTCCCCCAGTCCCTTGCTCCCACAGTGCTCCCCCTCAGCACTGACTGCTTATGGGGATCTATTCTCAGCTCAGCTGGACTTAAATGGGGAAATAAAGGGGGTTAGTGATGGCTGGTAGGACAGCTGTGGCTGCTACCAAAGCCCCATCAACTGAAACAACATTGAAACCGCAACCTTATTTTGTTCCATCAATTTTCATTTTTTTTACCTTTTTGATCATTTAATATGATATTTTTTCATTGTGAATAAAAATAAATAAAATACAGTTTCAGTATTTTCTTTAGAATTTAGTGTCTCATAAACACATTTTACTGAATGTAAGACTGAGAAATAGGAAATCATAAATTCCTATCCCAGCCATGCTGCTTGCTAGGATGTGTGTCTTTAACATGTGCACTCCATTCAAGGTGGGATTTATATTATCTAACTACAGCTGCATAAAATTTAAGTGACTAGGATAAGATACTCATATAAACATACTCCTGAGACAGCTAAGGGTGAACCACCTATACAAAGAACTCCTACCTATCCTAAAAAAGAGTTCAAAGCCAGTTGCTGAGCTTGGCCCCAGCCTTAGAAAAAGCCTAGATGATTTGCAGTTGATTTTCAGGATACTGAATATAGGTGTGATGAATTCCACCCTTTTAAAATGAAAGTCTCGCCCCACTGAAATTTAAAAGAAGACTCCTACATATTTCAGTAGAATGAGGATGTGTCTTACGTCTCTTTTCTTTCTTAGATTTTAGAAGGAAAGCATACTAAATTAGTCCAGATCCAGCTCACTAACTCCCTCCACATCCCGTTACATGTTACACTGGCAAGTGCTACACTGGGTATCATCACACAGGAGAAAAAAAGCAACTCACTTTGCTTTTTTTAAATACTCGTCCTCACCTATACCTCATGAATCTGGAGCTTTGGAAATGTAATTAATATTTGTAAAATGCTTCCTACCGAGGTTGGAAGGAATGAAAGCCTCTCTGTTTATTAATAACAAACACTTAAAAAGTGAGCACTGAACACTTAGTCCTAATCATATATGCTACTGCTGGATTACGGAGGACATGAGAAATCCAACATAACTAATCATAACTAAACCTGACAAGCCATGCAGTCCCAGTCACAGAAATTACACAATTGCAGAAGGGAGCTTTCTTTCTTTCTTTCTTTCTTTTTTGTTTTTAATAACATTAAATACCCACCATCTGTATTAAACTCAATACAGCAAGAAAATTTAGTGTCTGAAAATTTCTCCTTAACTCATCCCATTGTGCCCCGTAGATGGAAAACCTATTTGCATCTAATAAAACTATGCATGCCAATAGAAATCTCGTCTCTATTGGCAAGTTGTGTTATTCTTTATAGCTATATACTAGATCCAGATGCTTTGGCAAGGGATATCTTCCTTCAGAAGTACTGCTTGAGGGATCCTGTATTGATTGCTTTTGCAATTATAGATTGGACCATGACAATCACTAAAGACAAGGAGACATTTTTATTCTGCATTGTACATGCTCATCCTTGCCTTTAAAAAAAACCCAACCAAACAAACAAAAAAGCTATCTATTTTTACTGTCTGTATGTTTTTAGAGTTCATCATAAAAAAAATAAAATTTGGGCTATTAAGGAAACTAAGCACTATGTCCTGCAGACACTTCCAGTCTTCATGAGACATTCAACAATGAAAATAGTGCAAATATGGTCCAGCTCAAAGTTCCAATGTATTGTATTCCAACTGCAGATCAAGACACTGATTGTCACTGGATAGACAGTTGCCTCAGCCCTTGCTAATGACTCTGTGACTGTTGTGGGTAATCAGCAGCCCAGCTGCCATTTCAGAGGAGAGCAAGAAATCTGGTGGCTTTTGCTCCATCACATACACAGTTGTCTTTGTGCTCACAGCCTGTGACTAGACACAAGTCAGACTAATTTGTCATTAAATCAGTTTAGTTAAATGGGGGCAGCTTGTAGGTGGTCTTATATATAACATTAAGCAAATCAACATATCCTGAGTTGTAGCTTTACAGGCATGTTTTAAGTAACATAAGTAATTTTGTGTCAAAAGAAGGTCCATGCTGTGGCTTCTTCTGGCACCAAGATCCAAGTCAGTATAGCAGTATAAAGTCACATCTGGCAATACTTGTAATTATGTCTTAAGTTTTAGATGGTGCCTAAGATATGTAACCATTTTTTAACCTAAAGCTTCAGGTTTCAGTATACAAATAGAATAGACTTTGCCATCAAGAAAATGTTTTGGGAAGTAGTAGCTAACCTTAGCTTGGTGAAAGCACTCAAGGAAAACACCTGAACATCTGTGGACATTTTTTATCTGTTGCATACTCATTCTAGTATACACCATTGATGATTTATTCAATAACTTGGATGGCAAGGAATTTAGTGAACACGGTCTCTTTAACTTTGCCTGATGATTTTCTTTTTTCAGTAGTATAATTAACATAATATGTTTAAAAGCTATCAATCCAAAACTTTTGAGTTATCTACCTTGGATGACTGTGAGGCTGACTCAAGGTATTTTTTTCTCTGACTTGCAGGTTTCACAGCAAAAAGGCCCAGGCTGATGATAGTATTCCCAAAAAACTGGAGGTGTTATCTTCTTTACTTAGAGAAATGTTGGCTGAGAAAATGTAATAATCACACCTTCGGAGTTTTGCTCATATAGCAAGAAATGTAAGCCTTTCCCTTAGATAAGTTACAAATACAAACAGAAGCAATAATGTTAAAGAAAAGTTTTCCATGGGCAGCTTTCATATTTTGAGAAAGCTTGAGCTCTGCTGTGTCTTTCAGAAAGTGACAATCTGTTATAGGGAAAATACTGAATTGTTCAAATAATCACGAGTATTCTGGATACAGTGGTTATTAATTAATATTTGCTGTGAAAATACAGTTCAGACAGAAAGAAGGGGGAAAGAGTGTGCTATGCTACATTAATTTCACTTGTACAAGCACATAACTGGCCATGTGATAGTTCCATAGGTTAATTTCATACCCCTGAGAAAGGGCTCTGTCTGGGTTTTTTTTTCTCTTGTTAAAATTTCACATTCATAAATAAAATTTAGTTCTTTTGCATTAACAGTCCAGATTCAGTGAAAGACAGCTCCTCTTGACCAACACACCTTCATTTTCCCTTGGGCTCCTTCTAGGCAAGGTGAAATATTGTGTCCCT
Source organism: Hypotaenidia okinawae (assembly GCA_027925045.1). Taxonomy (NCBI): domain Eukaryota; kingdom Metazoa; phylum Chordata; class Aves; order Gruiformes; family Rallidae; genus Hypotaenidia; species Hypotaenidia okinawae. The sequence goes on from BSDF01000002.1 coordinate 16,070,573, forward strand.
GTGGATTAAACCCCCATTCTTTAAAATATGATAGAGAGGAATGCTTTTCAGCTACAAAGATGATTGTGGTTCTGTGTTCCAGAAAAAAACACAGATAGCAGCACAGAATCACAAAGGAACAGATCCAACAGCATTTGACATAAATGAAAATCTTTCAGTTCACTTCAATGGGCTTTAATCGGACGGGCATTGCCTTATTTCCTAGTTTTGTTTTGAAGTATCCTTTACACTCAGAGATAAGAACTAAACCCTTCTCCCCCTCCCCCATCATGTTTATGATCCAGGCTTTTGTAATAGTAGCATTTTCCTGCAATGCCTCCAGAATACCAATGAAATATTTCTTCCATAGTGACACATACAATCATCCTCAAGTGGGAGGAACGGTATTTACAATATCCTACTCTCTTTAGCTTACTACGTTCCTTCATCTGTGTCTTATGACTTACTACCAAATGCTGTGAGAACACAAGGAACACCTACACCTCACCAGAAACACAAACTGAATGGCTTAAAACACATAGTCTCTCAATGACTGACTCACAAATTTTCTCTCAGAGAATATGGGTTTTATTGCAACTATGCTGTTCTGCCAAAATGTAGTCAGCAAAGTGGTATAGCAGACAAGTTTTGATGAAGGTGTTTACTGGTGGACAAGCCATAAAAACTTGTGGCTCAAAAGTTTTAAACTCCTGGATCTTTCCCAACTTCACTTTTTAAATGCACAGCACGGCAGAGCTACTCAGCAGACAGCCCAGTTGTATACGGGACTCTGTAATGCATGTTTGCTTTTAAGCATTTCTAATGCTGTTACTCTGATAGCAGTCAGGGTTTCTGGAAATAATCAGTGAATCCCAAGTCAGAACAAAAGTGCTAATGTGGTACCAAGTTCCTGAGTAAATAAACAATTGCCAAACAAAACCTTTTCAACAGCATTGTATGTCTGTGTCAACATTGTGTTTCCTCTGTGACTCATCTGGTCAGCAGCACTCCAGATACATAGAAGAGGTCATCCACTGCCTACAGCTCTGTGCTAAAGACAAGTTCTGTTACAGAATATACCACTTAAGGTTTCCTGTGCACCACAGGAGTTGCGTTTTTTGGCTATAGACAAAAATCAGATGGTAAGAAAATCCTGATGGGCATATTTGAGAGGGAAAAAAAGACATGAAACAAACACTATTTGTGCCAGTCTCAGTGGTCATTAGCTAGTCAGAGGCATAGAAACATGTTGTTCTTTATCATCCAACCATATAGATAAAGAATAGATACATGGGAAGGATGCCTCAGACATTTTGTGTATTGCAGATTAATAAGAAATAACTAAGGGCAGGGGGCGGAGAGAGGAGGCATCCTCACAGGTACTCATTTGTCTGATCTCACTTGTTTAACTGATGTTTGCTGTGAAAATGCAGCACTTCAGTAAAAAGCACAGATTTCATCCATGTTCAGAACTGGATCTGAAGGGAGCTACCTACTTTTTAGCTCAGATATAATGGAGTACCCACTCTCCCAAGATATTTTTGATCATAGGTGGGAAATCCCACACAGCTCCTAGATTTCATGTGATTGCTACTAATTAAGACGTGTAGAGAGCCTACAACAAACAGATAATCTGATAGGATTTTTGCCAAGGCAATTTGAAAGAGCTTGCAAAAAAGAAAATGCTGTAGTCTGTGTATTCAGCTTGAACCTGATCTCCAGGGTCTGCTTTTTAATGTCCCCTCTACCCATGGTTTAGTTAAGCTTCTTGTGGCTTTCAGAGTCCACGCAGAGATATTCAGTCTTTTTCTAAGACAAATACAGTAAATCTCTCCTCTGTCATGATAATGTAAAGTTCTTGGATGAATCACTTCACAAATTTCAAACTAATAACTTATTATTTTTCACCGATATAACACGTAGGTGGATAACATTCCATCACTGGTGACTGTAATCACCTTCAGCCCCAATTCAGCAACCCAAGTTCTGGCTTGATTAAGTATTTGTCGCTTCTATTTCATCCTCTCCTGACAGAGATAACTTTGTTTTAATTCAAACTGTCACACTCTGGAGTTCAGGAAGGACATGAAAATGTCAGGTAATAATCCCTCCTCAATCTTGTGAGTAGTTAACTCTGCTAATATGCAGAACCATTAGTATGTTGCCTTGATTCTAACTTAATCATTTGCAGCAGCCCAAGCTTTATTGAGATCCGTTAAAGCTCATCTGGATAAGCGTCGCCTACCTTTACACGCTTTACTCTGCTTTCAGTGCTTAATAAAAGACACCTTTAATCATGCAACTTTTCCTGTATCATTATAACTTTATTTCATATGAGTTTCATCAGTAATCTGAACGCTTCATAACAGCAAATACACATTATTTTTCAAGGATATAACCTTTTGAAAGTAATCCAGCCCAAAACAGGACCTCTATGTGGATACTGCCATATAGTTTGAGACTGTAATGGTAGCATACTTTGTTATGCAAATATACAAAAAAACCTTCTACATTGATAAATTAAACAGATAATCACAAGCTAAATCATGTCTGAAGGAAGTGATCACATGTAAATAATAATTGGTTTTATGTCCCTATATTTTCAGGTAGGGTAATATCTGGTACTTCACTCCCCAATTCTGTCTCCAAGTGAAAGCATCAAGAAGAATAACATTTACCCTGAGAGTTAAAACTTCAGAGACAGGAAAGAAGCATTATATTTTTAACAGTTAAATATGTGACATGTTTATACTATGAAGGAGCTAAATGTAAGGTCCCCTAGGCCTGTGTGCTGTTGACAATGAAACTGAGTTTCTATCTACATCTTCTATTAGATGAATCCATTACTCTAGCAGAATGAGATTATTGGTGTGGTATCCAGCCAGTCACTTACCTACCTTCTCTGACTTCCTTTATCCTTTGAATCTTTGGGGTTTTATTCTATAAGTCATCTGCAATATTCAGCACTAGGTCACTTTCTCACATGAATGTACTTACTTGAAGTGCATGGCACCTGCCTTCTCCGTACCTTTAGTTAACTAAACACAGCCAAAGGTGGGTTTGTAGCTGACGAGTCCACTTAGGAACAAGAGTAAATGACACGCTCTCTTACGTTATGAGTAAGTCTTTGTAAACAGTCAGAGCGACACACTTCAGAGATGAAGAAATTATCTGGGCTGAGGACTGCAATTTGGTGTACACCATGCAGTTTCTCTACAAAGAGGCTACAAACATAGTTTCTATGATTATTCATTGAGCATCTGCGTGTATCTCTGAAACCCTTTAATCTGAACTGGATCTCTTTTGGAAATCTTGATCCCTCATGATGTTTGTAGCCTGCCTACAATAGCAGCATATTAAAAGCAAGTATTTTACTTTCAGGCTCACAACCCAATAACAACGTAATGGTCACCAACTCACAGCTTGACTGTATTCAAGTTGTTTCCATGAGTTGTGGTTAACACAGAATTGAAGAAACGATGTTTTCCTTGTGGGAAATCAGACCAGGGTCATAATAACCTTTCTCTCAAAAACCATTCAAGGTGACCAGAAGTCCAGCTGAGAGGGTGGGGTTTGGGTTTTTATTTTTTGGGTTTTTTTATTCCTGGATTTTTGGCAAAGTTATTTGCTTTCCCCACTTTCTCACTGTTTCCCGTGGCTTTTTCTGTTTCACTTGCACCTATAGCATGCACTTATGTGGACCAGCAGTTACTGCCCACTATTAGTTTCTTTCATAATTTCCTGGGGGGGGTTTGGCATTGTATCAACAACTATGAGATCCTCTACTAAGGAACTGCTAAGCCTTTGACAAAATAATCACAAGGAAAAAATCTGCTTAGTCTTTTCCATTTCTGTATGCCACAGCTTCTGTTTCTCCTGACTGTAAGTTTTTGGACTCTGTGATGTACTGGAGCCTGCAAAAGCTGCCTCCAATAGCATTCTTGAGCTCCCATAGAATTAAATGGGACCTCACAGTCAAGAGCAATCTTCACTTTGCTTCATGCACATCAAACTCCCTATGCAAGGATAAAAAAATATCTGAATATTTCAGAAGTAAGCTGAGGTCTGCTGCAAGTGACTAATGTCATTTGGAAAGTATGCCTTTAATTTAAAAATCACTTTTCTGGCTATCACTTTGAACAGCTCCCAGGTGTAGTGGTAGGTAATTCTCTTCCCTCCAGACCAGAGAGAAGGCATGCATTCAGAAACTAGGGATCCTTGCAAAAGGTGGAATGAATTTATTTGGTGTTTCTAACATCTCTCTTTTCCTTGCAAGAACATTTGGGGTTTGGTTTTGGGTTTTTTTTTTATTTTTCATTTCCCTTTCTGTTATCACCAAGTCATTAGTATTAACTAATGAAAAGTTATTTAGCAAAGGTTAAGTCTGTGGAATTCATGAACGATCTAGTTATGGGGGAACAAATTTAATGTTAATGAGGCTGACAGTCTACCAAGAACTGATTCTAGCCATTACTGCTCTAGCTTTGTAAAAGAAAGACAAAACGCCAAATTCTCAACTGATAGAGGTTGGCATTTCTTCATAGAATGAAATGGAGAGGTTTTCTGATCACCACCAGCTGAATACTGGCTTTGAGATCATCAAAACTAGTATGTATTAATCCCCTGTGATTATTTGCCACACAATTCCCCCTGTGATGTGCCAATGGGAATACATTAAATATCCTGTTGGGAAATCTAACTATTCATGCTATCAGGAGAAATTAATCCTTTCAATATAAGCAATTTCCCTGATGAAAGTACAATAACCCCCTCCCCCCAAAAAAAACCCAAACAACCTAATGCAGTGCATCCCAGAGTTTCTTCAAGTGGGAAGTACACTTAACCGGATGAGTATATTTGCCTTAATTGGGGTGGGGGATGCGCATTTTGCTCTGTGAAGTAGATTTCAGGAGTGTGTCTGAAAGCAAAGCTGGCTGAAATCAAACGTGTTTCACAGCACCAGAAATCTACATGTACATTATCATATTCAATATGAGAACAGAAGTAGACGAATCCTCAATGGTTAATGGCCTTGAAGGACTGTGAGTATGAGATTCAAATATATTAAAAACCTTGGTGGCCTCCATAAGGGAAAATAAATGACAAGTGAGAAGAGAAATGGAAAATAAAATGGGTGTATTTGCTTTTGCTGTTCTTCCTTTTTTTTTTTTATTGCATTTTTATTTCCTGCTCAGATAAAAGAAAACTATATATAGCATAGAGCAAACTTTATGACAAAAGGAACTTGGTTTGAGGCTGTCTTTATTATCACCAGCTTTTTAAAAGTAGCCTTGAATATTGTGGAGTGATATTATGAAAGAATTTGAAATAGTGCGGACAAAAGACATTTGCTTATTGCTATCCATGGGGAACCGATTTGTTATTTATTTTATTATTTTATTTGTTTTATTTTTCATGCCATAATTATGTTTGTTCCTTGATATCAGCTGAGGAGTGAGCTGTAGGTTTCTATATTACAGTGAGAACCCAGGATAGCTTCAAAAGAATGCTGGGTAAACTGATAATTCAACAATTCCCTATTGTTTCTTCCTGCAACAGGCATATATTAAGATAAGAAGAAGGAAAAAAAAGTGTTTAAAATATTTGTTAGGTCCTCGTGAGCAGTGTAAAGAATTGTCACATATGTCTACACACAGTGATTGGATGATTCAGCCCCCTTTATTCCTTCCTCTCACCCCAAACAAAGCTGGTTACACATTTAACAAGAGTAATGGAATTCAAGTAGGAAACATTTCTAGGGGAACAGTGAATGGCTTGGCACCGTTCTCACTAAACCAAAGTTATTCCTGATACCGCTGTTTGTTGTGTGTTTTGGGTTTTGCTTACTGACACAGGCACTATTTTGAAAGAAGAGTTCAAAGATTCAACAAAATCCATGATCCGGTGTATTGTCCAAGGTAAAATTTCCTGGCCTGTGATGATGTGGTCTCCCACGCCTTTCTAAAATGGTGGTGTATGAGAGCAGAACCACTTTTTCACTCTGAAATACTTAAATCTATTTTGAAATCCGTAAGACGTCCTAGCTGTTTATAGCAGGTTTATTCTGCAGCAAATTCCCCTTTTAATGTTCCTGTAATAATTAATTTGGCTGACTTCAGAATAATAAAAGACCTGTTAAATTACTGTCCCAGAGATTAAAAAATTTAACCTGAAAGTCATATGACAATTATCAGGGATTGTGTTTGCAGGCACAGTGAAGGAAGAATTCCTTTAGGAAAATTGAGATTTTAATTATTGACTTCTAGGAAGACATGATTAACAAGGGCTTCTCATCCTCAGTTATCAAATCCTAAGTGTCTGCTCCTGCATCTACTGTTTCTTAAGGAAAATTCCAAACTTCCTTTCAGTTCTCAGGGTATCCTCATTAAATCGACTGTAGTTAAACCTTCACTTGATTTGAACTTGTTAGGGGAATGTAGATGTGACACTTGATTCCCTTTCTAAAACTGATGACATGAATTGATTTTTAGAGATTGGTCAGCCCTGCCACCAGCAAGAAGACACCTCCTCTCCAACCACAATTTTCCCAGGCACAGTAATTAACCCATGCATATAACAGGCTTGCAGTAAATGAGCTCTTCTGCCCATCGGCAATTGCTGAAGTTTTTACTCAGAATAAGAAAGCCCCACAGGTTCGTTGATACTATGTCTTGTATTGTAAAGATGAACTACCAGGGAGAAATACTGCATATCATCACAGCAGGAGACTTTGTGCTGTTTAGCACTATGGAATTAGATCTAGAACTAGTTCTTAAGTCTTTTGAGACCAATAGCAGTTGCACCTCTGCTGTTTCCACCACAATAATGACAGACAAATAGACATAAACACACTGTCTAAAAACTGATAGTAATGGACTGGGTGCATTTCAGTGTCAAGTTTTGCTTCTACAATATCCCTTTGGATAATCTGTGTTTTCTTTTGGTCAATACACATGATTTCTATCATATAAAGTACATAGTAACTAATCATAAATTATAAAGAAAATAATAATTTTACTGAATCATGCTGTGCTTTAGATCAATTTTGTAATTGATCTATCAGTTGTCTATCTAACTGATGAATAGAGGGAGTGCTTAAGTCAAAGTACTGTTTGCTGCTTTATTACAAGGTAAAACTTTGTCCACTTTTTAGAATTTAATGTCAGTATTATACTTCTTCGATTGACTATTCTAGCAATTGTAGAATATTACCATTCAGTGAGTTAAAAGATGAACATTATCCTTCTATTCCTTATTTTCTGCAGGATTAATTATAAAGTTGTTTTTTAAGATTTGGCCACTAACAAGACCTTACATAGCTTAATTCATCCTTTCAATATGATTTTTTTGATTGCTTATTCACAAGTCATTTTCTCTGGTCATATTCCAAGTTTTTTCATTTGTCCTTTATGTAGGCTTCAAATGTTTTATATGTAATGTACATATTCACACAGTACATGCCCACGGCAAGGATTTTTCACCACAAATTTAATAACTTCTGAATCAAGTATCCAGTTTCTTTGCTGAAGTTTATTTGACTGTAAAAGCTTCATATAGTTACTTGAATTATCCTCTTAATAAACAATGCATTTAGTGATCACAGTTGGGTTTTATTCTTGTAAGAAAATTTCATACTAGAGAATTCTTCGATTATATTCATACAGTAATTTTCTTCATTCACTCCTGAAATTCAGTGCTGAAATAAATAATTATTCAGCTTTTTCTGACCAAGGACATATAAAAATTTCTCCAATAAAAAGTGTCATGACTTTCTACTGTGTGAACTGCAAATACAACACCTTATGGAAGATCTCGCCTAAGAAATATTCTGTCCTAAGCTTCATCGAGCACAATCCGTCTCACTTGGAAAAGTAAGAGTAGGGTTACTAGACTCTGCTGGTTTTGAACCTACAGTTCAAGGGAGTCCAGGTTTTTCAAACCTCGCTTGGAGCACTAGAACAGCTCTTCCAGTTTTTGAAGTGTTAGCTTAATGAATCACTCCCCACAAAATAGTTGCTCCTGACATTTCAGCCAAAGCCCTGCTGCTTTTGCAGGAGCCTATATGCTTTTATCTTGCACACTGGTCTGAGCTGCAAAAATGTTCCAGTTTATCACATACTGTTCTGTACTGTCACTTAGAAATATGCTTGTGCTTGCTGAGTGAATATTGATAAGATACCTTGAGACTGCGATAAAAATGGGGCAAAGAGAAGATATCTTTCAAATTTGATAAATAAAGTCTTTAAAAATGTGATAAAAGACTTCTGAGAGTCCATTATTGAGAATGAATTCTCAGAGGTGTACATGAAGTTGGGGGCTTATTGTTTGGTCATGCTCTTTCAAAGGTTTAGGGCTTTTACTCTGTGTTTCTAAGAAAAAGCTTTTTGAAGGTCATGTTTGAATTCAAAGCTGTACTTATTGTCTGTTTTTCCATGCTATCTACATTACTGTTGCATATCACATTTGAGAGCTCAATAGCTCCTGGAGGTAATATTTTCTAATTCCACTTATCCTACCCTCTGGTGTAGCATTTGTCAGTGCAGGTTTGTGTCTGTAGGTGTTGATAAGGTAGAAAAAGCTACCTGACTAACATTATTATACTGTTTATTTTTTCCTAGGTAGTTTGAAATGATTATCGCCGCTGGACTATAGTCATGTGCTGAAAGATACCATGCCCTCCTTCTGCAGTACCACCCTCAGCACTTTAAAGCAGTGGTAGTGGTGCAGATTACCTGGCAGTGAGAAATCTTACTATAATGGAGAGTGGGTAAAGGGAAACAATTGGGAAGGAGGGAGACAGGGAGGAACTGCTTTTCACTGCTGTTGTTATTCTTGTTTTGAAGGCCATGGCTCCTTGTTCAGGTATCTGAGTGGGCAATTAATCTCTTGCTGTTAGAGAGCGGCACCAAACATAACTGCTAAACTACTGATGGCAATAGTGGTCATCGAAAAAGATGGGAACACTAAAACAGAGCCATAAAACCCTCTGCAGTTGACTTTACCCTGCAAGATGTTGGATTCTTCAGTTACAGTCCTCGGCAAGTGGGTCCTATGGCCCTTCAGAGAGGTATGTCTGGGCAAAAGGGTCATTTCCATCAGGCATATGAGGTGCCTGGCTGCACTGTCTGGGGTTTGCACACCTCTACAGCACCTAAATCTGAAAATTATTATTGTTCTATTAATGTTTTTCTTTGATTTTAAAACAAAAAATAAATGCACCTCACCAACCCAGGAATGGAAACAACCAGCGCTTGCATTGCTACATGATCTTGACCTGGCACTTCTGTGAGAGGTTAAAAAAATTAACTGCATGCACAGATTGTAATAAACCAGGAGATGTGCTCAAGAGCTGCTGTCGGCTCTACAGACAGCTCAGCTCCACCGCCTCCACTGCAGCTTTCTCTGCTCCCCTCAGCAGAGCATCAGGACAGTTGTAGTCATAAATACAACTTGGCATGTCTGACCAGACCTGCCTTTCCACACCTCCCATGTGACAAAACATTCCTCCTTTCTGTTTCTGTAATAGAAACAAGCTCCCTAAACCACATTTAGCTCTAATGGAGATAGTTTACTACAGTCTTTCAAATCCCTTTTTTCCCCAGGCTCAGTAATAACACAGCACTGGGATCAAAACATAGGTAATAAGCACATTGGAAAAAGAGCATGTTTCTACATCATAGGAGAAAAGTTTCTGTAATTTCAACAATCCCCCCCCCCCCCCCCGCCCTTTTTCTTTTGGGACTTTTGGTGGTTTTTGTAAACTTTGCTACTCTCTCAACTTCTGGTGCTGATGCAAGATATTCTTATCCTTTTATTCTGTACACCAGTGTAGCCGCACGTAGGTCAGGAGCTAACCCAGCCTGTGTGGGTTTTCAGTCTATGCCATAAGAATCCAGTAGTTCAGTCAGCCATGTGAGTGTGAACAGGTTTCTTACTCCAAAATTTTATAACAAAGGCATAAAAAATGTTATCCCTGGACACATGAAAAATACATGTTCATCAGGATAAATAAATGGATGTTTTAGCAACCAATTTATGTATGTTGGATTAATTCTTTCTGTCTTGGTAACCATAGGAAGATAAAAATACATTAATACTAATTCTGCCCTGACCAGGATCCTGTGAAGATTCATCAGGTAATGTGTGAAAGTAATGGAGAACTCTTCATTTAGCCTCTCTCTCTAATTTTGGAGCATGAACTAAACCTTAGTTACCTTCTGCTCAAAACATCCTTACAGTTTGGTAATTATTATTCTCATCCACATATCTAAATTCAAATCAAATGGTGATTTAATTACACTTCAGTAGCATCCAGTACATGTTATCAGACATTTGAGACATTGCTACAGATGTGGCACCTGTGATAGACCTGTTATCCCTGTTGAGCAGCGTCTGGGGACCAGAGTGGGCACCACAAAAGCTGCTCAGCAACTCCGTGAGTGGAGTTTAACTGGAATCTCAAGGGAAAAAATCAAAATGCTCTCTAACAGCGTGAAAGTGCCTGGGGACACTAAATATAAGTACTTTGGAGGAAAAAAATTCTTCAACATTGTAGAAGAAACTTCTGCACGTGATCAGGAGGACTGGCAAGGGAAGGGAAGCACCACACCTAAGCAACACAGCAATCTGCACAGGATTTTAAATTACAAGAGGGACCATGAAAACTGGGCTAGTGTTGCACTCTTTGAAGTAATCAAATAATTTCCAAGAATGGCTGGAGTGGTTGTGTCTCCTGAGCATGAGGACAGTTTGTTTCCACAATGTCAATGAATCAAAAGATTATTCTTGCTATCTTAACAAAACTAGGACATATACTACTGTGCATAGCCCAATGCTGGTTGGTGCCAGAGTATTCATGCCATGGAGAGGGGGACTTGTGCAATAACACTTGGCCATTCTACAAGGATCTGACCCCATCCCAAGGGAATGCACCATCAGGCTCTAGGCAAGTCTGTGAAGGAACTGTTCCTCCATTGAATCTGGTTGTCATGACACCTGTGATGCAAGATTTATTGGACTAGAGAAAAAGGAAGAGTAAGAAGATAAAAAGTGTAATCTGTTGCTGCAGTGATGTAAGAATCCTACAGAAGGGAGGGAACCTCAGTTTGGGACACATCTGCATCTTCTGCTTTTGCATGTATTAGTGGATGATAAGGTCTGTGTAGTGTTGTGAACAGGAACCAGAAACCAGAACTCAGCTTATTTCCCAGAGCCATCTCACTGACATACAGTTTCAGGAATCTTGGGTCTGTGATGATTTTGGATTCATCAATTTTACATTACAGTGTCAGCAAAGGGGAGTGAGTGGGAGGAATTAGAGGGATCTTTGACAAGGACTTAGCATAAAGACAGCTGCCATAATTAAGACCTATGTTTGAAGGTCTTCCAGAAATAAAGTGGCATAAAAGGAGGTTTTTGAACAAATAGATTTTTTTTGATGGGCCAAATCAAACTGTGGATCGTAGGACTGACAATCTTGCTCTTTCACATGATAGAAAAGAAGATAACACTTGTCTGTTTGAAACTTCAGAAAATATCTACACTCAAAATAAGGTGTAGAGGGTAGAGTTTTGTCTGGAAACCCTTGAGATAGGGGTTTGGTCAGGCACTCGCCAGTGCCCAGCTTTCTCGTTGGCTTTAGGCTTCCTGCTTGATATTCTCATTCACCCAGGACAAGTCTCCCTGGTTACTAATGAAGAAAGATGGTTCTGTGAAGATCCATCTGATTGCTGGAGAGGTCACATGAGAAAATTAGGCTTTTTCTGACTTGTGAAACTTATATCACCATCTTCATACTCATTGTGAAACAGGACTATTTAATTACCCTGTCCTGAGATTAAGTGCTTGAAATAAGGAGATATGAATAGGGACCTAATCTCTCAGGGTTATATCAGAAGTCCATGGCAGGAATTGGAGCTATATCTGCTGAGCTTGGGTCCTGGCCTGAGGACCCAGCAACCCACAACTCTACTATTTAACTTTGGCAATGAATAAAACATTCCATTTTCACCTGTGATGCTTTTTTATGATGGCAGCTGTAATTGTAATTATTATATCTGAGATGAATTGGGCAGGGCAGAGGGAAATGCTGTTTCTTTTATTTCCCCCAATATGTATTGTTCTAGGTTGCTTTTCAGGTAATTTGCGGCGAGCATCTGTTTCATTTTGCTTTTAAAAATTTTATCTTTTTCTACTACTGGTTAAATTTTATTTGTAAATCTTGTTTTAGTGGCTTATTAAATTTTAGAGTAATGATGAAAATTTCTATGGTCCTGCTTCTTCATCGGAATATCCAACATTTACACCCTTTATAATAAGCACAGATATAAATAGAAGGTGTGTTCATTTAAGCAAGACTTGTTAGTTTTACTTTGTGGGTTTTTCATAGTAATTATCAAAATAATGAACAGTTGATTAAATTATTGAATTTTCAGGATAAAAAGTACCTTAAAAAGATGTGGACCCAGGTATTTAAAACTTATGGAGACACTGTTTACCTTAGTGCAAGATCTGACCCACAAATGTAATCATCTGCCCCATCTGCCAATGTGATGGCTGCATGCACACTACACTCCAACATTTTTCTTTTTCAGAAATGAGGAAATGAACATTACTTTGCTGCTCTTCTAAAACCACAGTAATTATTTGCTTCTACCTGGTGTGGCCATTATTCATGCACGTCCCGTATTTTAGAAAAAGCTGTATTCTACAAGATTGAAGATCCATTTATTCCAAATATTCTTGGCAATATGTAGAAACCTCAAAGAGCATTATTTTCATTTCTGACAGAAAACTCTGCATGACACATGTTTTTTTAATGTATTGAACATATGTAGTACCTACTCTATAACAGAATGTACAAAATTAATAGTGTATAGCTGTTCATTTGAATTCAGAACTGATGCATGGGCAAAACATATGCACTTAATCTATCAATATAAGCCATTAAGATTAACCTATCCTACCTCATTCTCAGTGTAAAGAGTTTTTCTACTGCGATAAGGTAGGTGAATTATCATGTGGCACTATTCTGGCTCCCAGGAAATGTAATAGTGACTCAAATAATAGTAGCTGCTATGCCTATACATCATGACTTTCCACTGCATTTTTACTGCAGATCTGTGTAAATCCATACTTTATTCCCCTTGCATGAATTTAGGCTGATAGAGTAAATCAGTATTGCCATGGCAATAATAGCAATCAGGGAGTGAAGGTTGTGCCTTGATGGTTTAGGACATCCACAACAATAAGAGTATTTCTCCACTCATTGAAACTATTTGGCTTTGAGCCTTTGAGATGCAAAACTGTCCATGTCTTCAATAAAGAACTCTAGTTGGAATAAGTTCTTATCACTGGCTTAAACTATTGTTTTGTTGATATTACCATGTTTGATAAACTGAACATCTGTTAAGTTTGATCCTTCTGCACCCACAAAATCTGCTGGTACTTTAAAATATTCCTTCACCTTCTGAAGCTTGCTTAGAAAAAGTTTAACTTGCACCAGGGGTTAGAATATAAAAGCAAATTGAAGCATTGATTTCCCCATTTTGTCACCTCTAGAGAACAATTCATAAAGCACGGAAGTTCTAACTAGTCAATCAATAGTTGCTACTTAAATCAGAGACACTGCAGATAGCTTCTTGTTATTAAAAGTGTTCTTCAGAAGATGATAATAAATGAAAAAAGAGGAACCAATTCAACCTCTGAGTGGAGTTCAAGATTGACACATCGAAGGAAGGAAAGCGGTACATGCAGTTTATCCTTTTTCCCACAGGCAAATGGGGAAAGTGTATGTCCCTGAAGGCCTCCCAACTCTTAAGAGCAAAGATGACCTGAAACACCTATTTTGTGAATACATCCTAGCTACAGAATGTCATGGAGACCTCTGTCAGACCTCTGTCAGATTGCTTGAACCCTTAACGTCCCAAGCCCAGGCGAAAGGTCTGGGTCCTGAGTCAGACACTCTGATGTTCTCGCAGCAGAAGAGAGGCCTTAAAGTCTCAAGACCTAACAGACCTGTCTGAACAGTCTGAGCTGGGAGTCCACAAGCAAGCCCAGAGCCAGGTAATTTGAGTGTTTGATGTTCCTGAGTGATTTCTGGAACAATTTGAGGAGCTGTGGGAATTGGGAGCAGCCATTTCAGGAAATTGAGACAAGGTTTTATTTTCCTGGAAAACTATAAAGATTTTTACTTCATTCTGGGTGAAATGCAGGGGTTGGAGTTTCAGTTTTAAAAAAAAAATCATATGGAATGGGAATTTTAAGCTTTGAACATTTCAGCTATAAAAGATTTCACAATACTCATGCAAATGGTGCAGCTGACAAATGTATTCCTCCATGTGAGAGCAATGAAGGAAACTAAAAATTACAGCACAAGATGCAGTTCTGTGTGATCTCTTTCTGAAGCTGAACTTTAGAGTTGTGAATAATGCACACTTCAAATTAAGCTGATTAGGCTGTTTATCATTTATTGGAAATCTTGATATTTTTCCACACCCATTATAAGGGTGTACTTCTTGATATTGGTTGAGGAACTGCGCACATAAACAAATAAAAGCAGAGTGGGTAAGGTGTGATCGTGCTGCCTCTCAGCTGACAGCACTTGAGTTGCTTGGGTACTCGAGTTAGGCGGCAAGAAGCAGGGGCCTTGGTGGGCACCTCGGTGAATGGAGGCATAAGGCACCACCATGGGACAGCCTGCCCTGAAGCATGGGGAAACAATAGAGAAACCCCACTTTGCAGCTGTTGATTACAGAAGTTTACAATTTAATCATCAATGCAGCACATTGTGAATGTGACCCACATCCTTCCTATGCTGCACTAATGCAGACATGTGCCAGGATACCTGTGCCCCAGCTGGAAACATATCACTTTTCTTTGCAGTCATGCATTTACCACGGGAGTGACCTTTGCTCATACTGTTCTACCAGGAATAACTGTGAAGTGAGGGGCCTGTGACTGTGCAAAAAGGCTGTCATTTAACTTCACCACCCAGTAATGTTTAAACAACTAAAGCTGTGCTCTTTTTCTTTAACAAAGGGGACAAAACATCTGTTAACCCATTGATAGCAAACTGCAAAGTGAGATTTAGTGTTTAAAGACATTTCTACAGTCATTATGAGATTTAGAGACCTACAGCTATATCAGTACTCAGATATCAGTGGCAGGGTCCGTACTGTGCTGCTTATCCTGCTTAAGAAAACATTCCTTTTAGCTAATAAAGTTTTCTGAATCTGTGATTCTTCCTCTATTGTTCATCTTAATGCTTTTCTGTCACACATAAACTGTGTGAGATTTACAGTAAGATGCCATTGAGATGATACCCACTGACCTATTTGCATTGGCTATCTCTTACGTACTGATGTAATGGTGCATGACCTATCAGCAAGACATTAAAAAATGCAAGATTGATTGAGCTAAGTGTTAATTGTTCTATTAAAGGGAAAAGAAATGCCCCACACCCTCCTTCTCTTAATCTTAAGTCTTACCCTGATACTATTTGTCACAACTCAACATATGCTTCCTAATTCCACACCTGTACAATTAACCCTAAATAATCACAGTGTCTAATGGACCCACCATGTCGGTTTACCATCAGATTGTCCAAAGATGTTTGATAAAGTGGGTTGAGGTAATTCTGTTTCAATGTGACAAATGAAACACACATTACTATTAGAAGGTAAGAGATGATGCTAAACATTTATAAGGCCCCTCTGTCTGAGAGAAGCAGAGAGAATATGTCACCAGGCATAAGGGCATCATGGTAACACTTTTGATGTGAAAAAGGTATTTGAAAGTATGAGTGTGAGACAGAATAATTGCCTAGCTTACAAACCTGGTGTATTGGTAGTGGACTGAGAATCCTTTGAGAAAGGTTTGCCCTTTGTAATAGGTTACACTTACAATACACCTAAATTTCTCCTCCTGTGGGTAAACACCAGGTATGAGTTTCTGCTCAGGAAAACACTGAAACCAATGTCAGAAACAGCAGTAATGTCATGAGGCACAGTGAGTGAAAGCCAGGAAGCTTGCAGAGTGGGAAGTGACAATCTGAGATTTTTAATTCATTACTATCTGCTTTTCCTAACTGTTAGTAGTGGCCATGCTAAGCCTTGCAAGATGTGTATGGGATAATAAACAACAACCCAACTGGTTAAAGTCAGTGGTAGCACTAGGAAGAACATGTGAGGTCCCAAGCTCCTAATGATCTGAACCTCAGATCTTTTCCAAAGCCAGACAGAGATTTCCAGAAAATTTATCTGAGTCTAGTGTTTGTATCAAACAGGAGATTTGTTCTATTGCAAAATACAACTGTTTCCATGTCACCCTTTTCTGGATAGGGTTGGTGGTTTTGATGACCTACAGTGGCCTATTCACAGGCACTAAATCCCAGGGAATGACATTGTCTGAAAACAGTGCAAGGCTCCATGGAGGAACGGGACATACCAAAGGTGAGTAAAAGAGAATCAGTAGGCAGTTGTTGGGAGAGCTGGCATAAAAATAGAACATATAGCTAGAGTTCACATTACATGAATTTCATCTCCTCTGCAGTAATCCCATATTTCCTGAATTTGAGTAATGGAAAGCTTTCACAGAATGTCTCCCAGAACTACACTATCACTTGGTAAAGGGCAAATGTAGGCAACTGTCAGCCACTCTTAATAGGAAAGAATAAGTGGTAGATTCATTCAGCTACTAAATCACCCACTTGAATCTTATGCTTTCTAATAGATGTCAAAAATTCTCACAGATTCAGCCATATTGTTGACCACATAAAAGAAGCCTGGCATTAATGGTCATCTGTGCATCAGCTTCCTTTGAAATACCTTCGACACAGACCAAAATTCCTCTGTGTGAACCTACACAATAGGGTGTAACAGAAATACAAGTAATTATTTGAAGAGACCATTTCTCCCAGAGTAGTATTAACTTTAGCTTTAAAATTGTATCAAATTTGCTAAACTTTTCATGGGAAACAGATTTGGGAACATGAGTAATATTTTACTTTGGCATACGTATGGAAGCGTTGGTTTGTAACAGTGGGCAGTGTGTGTCCTTTTTTAAGTTGAATAGCTAAGTGCTAGGTCTGAAAAAGGTCCAGTGTAGATGAAATGTTCAGAGGGATGCTTTAGCTCACTGACTTTATTCAGGATGTGAAGGGATGTAACTACTCAGAGAAACAGCTCCAGGAATCAAGTCTAAGTCACTGCTGCAACAGGGAAAAGAATTTTTCAGGAAAATAAAACTTTGAAAGCACTAAAAGGACTCACTCTCTGTCTGTCAGTGGCACAGGTTCTTAAACACTTGATGACCCAATTTGCAGAAGTATTTAGAAATCTAAAATTTAGATAAGTACCTCCTGCCATTTAAAAAAGCATCCATTCCACTGCCACTGAAATCTGCATCTTTAAGTGAAGAACTGCCTTTGAAAACATGTCTGAAGTTGCCTTAAAAAGGATTACACTCTTGCCAGATTAGACATTTGAAAACTTTGCGGGATGATATATCATGAAAGGCAGGAATGCAAGGCTCCCACTTCCAGCCCAACTTCTCCCAAAAATTAAAGGAAAATAAAACATTATCCCTAAGCTCTTTAAACTCACTAATTAAAAGCACACTGCATTCAGATCAAGTTTAAATCTTACTTTTTTAAGTTGACAGGGTCTCTTTAAGGTAAGTACTATCAAATGGAACAGCTGCCAATTTATGGACATTTTAATACTTAACAACCTAGACAGTGTCCCTTTGATTAGCCTGTAAAAATGAAGTTGCTTTTCATAGAATCACAGAACGCTGATCACATTGATCCGAGTTGAGTCCATCCTTCAGCTCCTGCAATTAGGACTTGGAAGGGACATCGAAAGATCATCTAGTCCAACCCCCTGCCAGAGCAGGATCACCCAGACTACATCACACAGGAACGTGTCCAGGCAGGGTTTGAATGTGTCCAAAGAAGGAGACTCCACAACCTCTCTGGGCAGCCTGTCCCAGTGCTCCATCACCTTCACCATGAAAAAGTTTCTCCTTATATTCACATGGAACCTCCTATGCTCCAGCTTGCACCAGTTCCCCCTTGTCCTACCACTGGCCATCACTGAGAAGAGCCTGGCTCCATCCTCCTGACTCTCACCCTTTACATATTTATAAACATTAATAATGTCACCCCTCAGTCTCTTCTTCTCCAAGCTAAACAGGCCCAGCTCCCTCAGCCTTTCCTCATAAGGAAGGTGTTCCACTCCCTTAATCATCTTGGTAGCCCTGTGCTGGGCTCTTTCAAGGAGTTCTACATCCTTCTTGAGCTGCAGGGCCCAGAACTGGACACAATATTCCAGGTGTGGTCTCACCAGGGCAGAATAGAGGGCAAGACCTCTTGACCTACTAACCACACCCCTTATAATACACCCCAGGATACCATCAGCCTTCTTAGCCACATTGCTGGTTCTTGGTCATCCTGCTGTCCAACAGGACCCTCAGGTCCCTCTCACCTACACTGCTCTCCAACAGGCCAGTCCCAAACCTATACTGGTACCTGGGGTTGTTCTTCCCTAGATGCAAGACCCTACACTTGCCCTTGTTAAATCTCATTAAGCTTCTCCCCACCCAGCTCTCCAGCCTGTCTTTTGACAGGAAAATACAGTCACTTATTTAATGTCTGTGTGTATTGTCCTGGACAATCTGAATATCAGCATTTGGTGATTGGAAAAAATTTAACCGTGAGAAACAAAGACAAGTTATCTTCTTTCTAGGCTGTTCTAAAGGATGATTACATCTAAGTAAGGTGTTGGTTTTGTGTGCTGGATAAAGCAAAAATGAAATAAAAAATGACAGATTTAGGTTGAAGTGCACCAGATGATCTCTTGAAAGAAGGGAAGAATTCAATTGGTTTAAGGATATAAAAGTGATTATATTATTTCAGAATTATATGTTTTATTAGTTCCTATAATTCTAGCTAAAATTAAGCAGGTGAGAAAGTTCCTGCATATAAAACATCACATGTATTTAATCACAATTTGGTCAAAATAAATGAACTATAATTATAGAGTGGGATAAGCTTTTAAGATCAGATCTCTTTAACAAGTAAGAAGGTGTCTGGTGGATACAAACGAATGATGTCTAATGTTAAAATAAATCCAAGAACTGTGTTCTGCCAGTTATGTTTAATGCCTAAAGTCTGATCTTTATGTTGGTTCAGCTGCCCAGGAGCTACCTTAGGGAAATGATGACCTTGTCAAGACCAGGTAAGTGAATGCTGAGTGACTGAGAGAGTTCAGGATTTTTAGTCTGACATCTTAGATTTTGGCTTGCTGCTTCTTCACTGACCTCACTGCTGAAATAGCTGCCTCCCTTGAATAAGTGGTAGCAGCTTGCAGGCTGAGCTCAAGCCATTAGAAGAGCATAGTGGAATATTATAGAAGTATGGATAGGACTGACACAATAAGGGCATTTCCTTCTGCTCTTAGACTTCTCGCACTGCTCTCCCCACTGCACTATTTAAAACAAGCAATCAAACAACAAGTTCAGAACTTTGAGCAGAATTTTGGCACCACTAAAGAGAGGAGACTTTACTCCCCTGAAGTTAGTGAAGGGCTGTGACAAAGCTATTACTTTTGGTATGTGTTAGAGTGAAATCATACCAATTCCTGTTAACCCAGTGTCTCCTTTTTCATTTTAGAAAGAGCTCTTTCTATGTTCTGAGCAGTTACCAGTCTTTTTTGTTCTTTCTCTCCAACTTTCGTTGCTGACTTCCTCCTCTTTGTGGTTTTCTGCCACTGTTGTTCTGTCCCAGTCCCATGGCTGTGGGAGATCATCACAGGTACCACTGCCAGCTGTGCTGGGAGGATGGCCAAGGGACAAGAGGGGAGAGGAGGGATGTTGGACCTGGAGTTAAATCTGGGGTTCTTTAAGGCTAAGTTATATCTCTTGAACTTGCATGAGGAACCACCAGAGGAGAAGAACCATGAGGAATAAAAGAAATATTTAATATAAAGCTATGAGCTACAGGATTGGGTTTGCAGTAGTTGTCATGTCGATGCCTTGAAATGCTGCAAAGTTTAACAAAGATGGTGATTAAAAGCAACAACAACAACAAAAAGATGGGCTCCAAACCCCAATGGATGTGAAGCATCCTCATGAAAGTCTCTTCTAGGCTCCTGACCTGACCTTAAGGCCTGCTGGAGAAGAGAAGAGGTGTTATCTAATTTATAGGCACTAGAACTGATATTATAGATAAGAATGATAACATTGTTCATACAAGATCTGATTTTTTAAGATCAACATATTATTTTCCAATATTTTTCTGCAATTTAGAGTTACTTTTTTCGTGATTGGAAACATGTCAAATTTAGAAGTGTTTGGATCAGCTCTTATTCTTTATCCAATAGTAGTGTAATCTAAAAATGATAATTTAAAACGGAAAAAAGGATGTTTCCTTCAGAAATGTTTTAATGGAAGCACTAAGATTAACAAGTCCACAGGCTTGGTTTGGGTTTTGGGGTTTTTTTTTTAATTATGAATGAGGGAAAACAATGAATTTTATTAGAGGTCTGACTGAAACATTAAGTACATTTTTTGCTGCCATGAACACTATAAAATGAAAGAGTGCACTTACATGCCTAGAATATATATATATATATTTCCTGAACAGCATTTCATGGAAAATGAAAGTAGCAACAATCAAAGTGCAAATTCGGTCTCACATTTTAAAAAAGATTGCAGCCATTTAAAACATAGATTTTCTACTGGGCAAAATAAAGCATATTTAGCTTTTTAATGAATATGTACTGTTTAATTCGGAAATTGAAATTGAGAGTATAAAAAATTTCTTAAGCCCTCTATGAAGGCAACTGGAATTTCAAACAGAAAAAAATACTAAAAATAAAGATGAAAATAACAGTCCACATGTAAAGCCTTAGTGAAGAGAGTTAACTGTGCATTCAGCTGAGCACGTTTATCCTACTCTGCTGAGACAGACTGGTAGGGTAGAAGATTTTCAGCATTTGTTCATTTAAAGATAAGGATAACTCCGTGCACAGAGCACTGCAAGCAGAATGCAAAGAGACTCCCTTCAAAGTGTACTCGAGTCAGTAAACAGACTTGAGCTTTATAAGAATTCTTGCCCATCCTCTTGTAATTCCATGGGCAAACTCTGCCAAGGCAGCTACTTCTAATTTCTGTTAAATGAATGATGTCTTATTCAACTCAGACTGATAAATAATTCTCTAAACTATGGGTCTGAACTTGCTATCTCACAGAGGCTCTGATGCATTTGTATAAGAATCAACATTATGACTCATCTGAATTATGTTACAGCAAAAGCCTTATTTGCTCAATACAGAGTTTTTTCTATCAAAATGAAACACAAAGTAGCTCTTCTCCTGATTTCTCTCTCTCCCTCTGTCATTCATTTTCTAGAGCATATTTTTAATACAGAAACTGATATTCTAGGAAGGATATGTTTTTCTAGGGACCAAAAAGTGACATATGACCTTACTGGTTTTTCGTTATTTCCTGTACAGAATTTTTTATTCAAATAATGTTTCAAAACATGTGCTCACAAAATAAACATACCGATATCAATACTTACCATTAAGGCAATCTTTTCAGTTGGAAGGGAAATCAGGTTTAGGATCTGAGAAAACAAAGTGGAATATATTCTTTTTTGCCTGTAGCTTTGGAAGCTTGAAAAGTTCTATTATCCTAAGAATTAAATTGGCTTACTCTAATGCATACAGATGGCTATGCCTTGTGCTAGGTACAGCTGCCTTTTGACTTTTTTTTTTCCTTTTCTTTTGTCCTCAAAGGAGAGAGGAAAAAGTCCAGTCTGTCGACCTGCAACAAACAATGCACTATCAAAACATAAAGGTGAGCTTGAGGATTTATTCTACATAGTCCCATATACATGCTTTGAGGCATCTTTTTATGCTTTTAATAATATTTTCAACAAAGTTATTCTGGAAGTGACATTTCTTGGAAGGAAAAGCAGAATTAAAATGTGATGCCTACTGAAATGTTAAAGAAGGAGCTGATGAATCCTGTGGTCAACAAATAATATTTGCAAAGAAATACAGCAAAATTATTTTCTTTAAATTCATGGTATAGAAAGAGAATCACTATAATCTTCATTAGACAATCTTTGAGAAGCCTAATACATCAAAAGAAGAATTTTCATTTCAGTTCATTGACTATTCATGCAAATAGATTTCTAACTTGGTTTGTTTTTTGGGTTTTTTTTTTGGTGCATGACAGTCAGTGATTTTGCTTAAATTGCTATTTTCCACTCTCAAGGCAAACTCAGCATCATTTTCAGCCTCTAACGTTGTTGACTGCAAAAACTGCTTATGAATAAAAAATTCAGGCTTTCAACTGTGATACTCACAACCTTTGTTTCCAGTGAAAACGTGTAGGCTAAAGTAAATACAAGGATGCTCATAGAAAGCACAAGTTCCACAATACCTGTGAATAGCTGCTGACAAAGCTGCACAGCTGTCTGAAGTTCCTGGGATGTCTCCCTCCATTTTGGTAATATAAATAATTGTCATCCAGTCAGGTGAATCCGTGAGTGTGACTGAGGTGAAGATGCTTATTCTTAGAAACTATAAGTGATGTAAGGAGGTAATAAACTACAGTAAGATGGTGGTCATGTAAAATAGGGAACTGTTTAAAATATAAACTGTCTTTATAATAAGTATATAGAGAGACCCTAATTTCCATGACACTTATACAACCTTATTCTATCTCTATTCATGAAGGATAAGCATAACTGATTGTTTCTTCTTCAGAAAACTCTGGAGTCATAGGTATCTACGATTTACTGGAATAAAAACAACCTAAAGAGAAATAGCAAGTAAACCAGACCAAACCAAACCAAACCAGCCCAACAAAAAAAATCCCCCAAACTAGTTCTGCTAAAAAGTTTTCTTTAAATGGTAATGAATGCTAAAATGAGTCCCAAATCACACATTGTCTGTACTGTGGGGTTCACAGTTTTTCTGTCTGGGTAAAGATTATTCAAAGTCCAATACTGAGACAGAGGACTTTGAGGAAAAAAATGTAAGAGGGACTTCGTCATTGGACCTAAGGCAAACAGGAGTCCTGAAGAAGGTATTTCTTAGGATTATAAGTAAAAGACTTCTTTGAACAATTTGTTGCCAGTCAGATTTGAAAACAACTTTGTATATTTTTGCTGCCTTAAGTACGTATTCATACTTCCCACATGTTATGAATGAATAAACCAACCCCCAAACAAAGGTTACCCTCTGCTCTTAAATCCTTCTGGTCCCTTGACATTTCTGACTGACGGAAATTGGATGTAGAGGCAAGGCAAACTACTCTGGCTAAATGCTTCTGAATAGGATGATGGTCTACTGCTACATAAATCCTGTGTGCTGTCAGATCCCTGGAGCATTCTTTGTTCTGGCCTTGGAGAGATTTCTTGTCAGCCCAACAGACAGAAAGAAGAAAACTGCAGTTGATTCTGTCAGAACATCACACTAAATGAACAAGATGATGATTCTCCTTACATGTACATTCAAACTTCTTTTTCAGAGCTGCCCTCAGTTCTAGCTCAGCTAGAAGAGGCTCCAGAAGAAAGAGAAGTCACCTTTTAATTATCCAAATGTTCTTTTCAGAGAACAGCTATCAATGTAATTTCCTGGAATGACATATAATTTTTCTCTTCAGAGTATTGCAAACAGGGAGAACATAGGACAGATGGGGAAGAGGAAAAGGTGATAAAAGGAATAGAAATATTGTGCAATAATTCTTCTAAATCTTTCCTTCCTGATGTACTGTGTTGTAATAATACACAACTCATGCCACTTAACACTTGAAACTGCAAGCGGTAGAGATTAAACAATAAGCAGTTATTGAGGGAGTAAAGAGTGGGGTGATAAAGCCTGCTGATGGGACTGTTACTCAGGGTAGTAGAAATGACAGCTAACATGGATACAGTGTTGTAGGAGGACCTTATGATACTGAATGATTAGACAATAAAACGGCACATGAATTCAATACAGTTAATGTAAAGCAAGGCACACATGAAAAGGTTTCTAACTTCACCTAAAAAATGGTGAAGTTAAAATTCTTCATCTGGACTGATGAGGAATTTAGGAATGAAATTGTGAGGTTATAATAGTTCTGTGAAAACATCAGCTCAGCATTCATTAGTAGTCAAAAAACAAATCAGGTGTTAAGACGTGCTAGGAAAAAGATAGAAAACAAATCAGAGAATATTACATTACTGTATAAATTAATTATTTATCTGCATCTTGAATAATATGGGAACTCTCAGCTCCTCCACTTAATTTATAACTATCATAAAATCATAGAATGCCTTAGGCTGGAACGGACCTTAGCAATCATCCAGTTTCAACTCCCTGCCATGGGCAGGGACACCTTCCACTAGCCCAGGTTGCCCAAAGGCCCATCCAACCTGGCCTTCAATGCTGCCAGGGAGTGGGCTGACACAGCTTCTCAAGGCAGCCTGTGCCAGGGCATCACCACCCTCACAAGGAAGAATTTCTTCCCAACATCTAATTTACATCTATCTCCTTGAGGCTGATGCCCTTGTCCTATCCCTACAGCCTCTCTCAAGTACTCTTCTAGGTCTTTAGGTACAGACAGGCAGCTATAAGGTCTCCCAGGAGCCTTCTCTTCTCCAGGTTGAACAACACCAACTCTCAGCCCATCTTCATAAGAGAGGTGCTCCAGCCCCTTGATCATCTTTGTGGCCCTCCTCTGGACTTGTTCCAACAGCTCTGTGTCTTTCTTGTACTGGGGACTGCAGAGCTAGATGTTCCCCCTTCAGGTGGGGTCTCACCAGAGTGGAGTAGAGGGGAAGAATCTTTTCCCTCAACCTGGTGGTCACAATTCTTTAGATGGAGCCTAAGATATGTCTAGCTTTCTGGGCTGCAAGGAGACATTGCTGGGTCTTGTTGAGCTTCTCGTCAACCAACACCTCTAAGTCCTTCTCCTCAAGGCTGTTTTCAATCCATTTTCTGCCCAGCCTGTAGTTGTGCTTGGTCTTGCACCAACCCATGTACCAGACCTTGCATTTGGCCTTGTTGAACTTCATGAGGTTTGCACAAGCCCAAGTCTCAAGCCTGTTAAAGTCCCTTCCTCTGGATGGCATCCCTTCCCTTCAATGCGTTGACTGCACCACACAGATTGGTTTTGTTGGTAAACTTGCTGAGGGTATACTCTATCCCACTGTCCACGTCACCAACAAAGATGTTCAACTGCCCTGGTCCCAATACTGAACCCTGAAGAATGCCACTTGTTCTGTAGTGGAATAAAGTCACTTGAGAGTGACTAAGACCAATGTGTATAAAATCATGACAGGCATAGAGAATGTGAGCATGGATCTCTTGTAGCACAAGAAGTAAGAGACCAGCTATACCTTCAAGCTGGTAGTTGAAAAGTTCAACATAAAAGAGGAGAAGGTCCCCATGGCGTGTAATCAAGCTGTAGAATTTCTTGCCACAGGATATTGCAGATGCTAAAGGTTTTTGGCATTCAAAAAGCAACAACAAATATACAGAGTGTGAGGGCTAATAAGTTCAATGAGATAGCTAAGGCAGCTGTGTATTTGCAATCACTGAATTGTATTTAGGGAAAGTGGCACTTTGTGCTTGCCTTGTTACGTTGACTGCTAGAGAAAAGATGCAGAGTTAGATGGACCCAGTGGTTTGGTTCAGCCATGGGTGTTTTTATGTTCTCTTATGACAATTGAAGGGTTACTGAACAGGAAAGCATGAAACCCCAGCTCTACTGAAACAAGAAATCTCCACTGCCTTCAGCCAGAGTATAAACAAGTATCATTCAAAGGCTCTTTTTCCTAAAAGACCTCATTCAAATATGTATATATATTTGCAACTGAAGTATATACATGGTGGTAAATACAGATTTACATAT
Source organism: Hypotaenidia okinawae (assembly GCA_027925045.1). NCBI lineage: Eukaryota > Metazoa > Chordata > Aves > Gruiformes > Rallidae > Hypotaenidia > Hypotaenidia okinawae. Next base: position 16,096,463 of record BSDF01000002.1, read on the forward strand.
AGATTTCAACTCTCCCAAGAGAGTTTAATTGATTCAGTATATTATAGGGATGGAGGGGAAGTGTGCAAAGCTGATGTAGAAGTACTTTGAAACTCAGAATTGAAACATACAACTTTGTTTCTATTTTTGGTGGAGCTGGGACCATGGTGAGACATGGTCAGGTCAGGTAATTTGCAATACTTGCTATTGAATCTGGGATATCAATTTGATTTGTCTGAGAAGAAAAGTTTTGTGGGGACATGTATCTATATCTTTTGTTTTGTCCAATAGGATGCTCTCTGTTTTATTTCATGATGTTAATTTTCTGCACCTCAATGAATCTAAGATATGAGGGTTTTTTCTGACATTTTAGCAAGTAAAATGTAATTCTGAGAAGTCAGAAAAATCATGACCTAACCTTTCCCAGCATAATGATAATAATGATACCATTTACAGGAAATATTGCTTTAAATTGGTTAGAAAACACTGATGTTAAAAGACACCTTACCAAGAAGAATATTCAGAGTGCATTTTCATAGTTAATTTTGGTTAAATAGGCTAATGAATGTTTTCCACATAGCAGCCAAGATTGCCATGTGGCTGCAATCGCTGCTGGGAGCCAATGCTGCTTGTTTTTCCCTTTCAGTTTGTTCTTGGATTCTGTGCCTGGCTTTATATGGATCCTTTGCATGATGTCAACAAATTCAAAAATGACTTGTCTGATGCCTAAGAAATAGAGTTCCTAATATGGTGCCATGTGTCTGGCCTATTCAGAAGGTGGATTTGCATTTACTTCACAGATTTTTGCATGCCATTTTCTATGTTTGAACAGAGAGTTAGAGAGCAACAATCCCATAATCCATCTCAGCAGATACTGGGTTCTGAACAAAGACCGAGGATGAGGTTAAAACCTGGGTGATACACAGAGTCCCCAGCCCCACCTCATGCCAGTTGCTCAGCAAAGGTTAAGCTTGGAACCCGCTAAAGAGGTGCACAAGTCTACCATGACCATATCAGCATCTCTGCCAAAACCTCTGTTTTCAGCACTAAAGCTGTGACTGTTCCTATTCTTAAAGTTTTAGGCATGAGAATTATATTTTGCTTTATTCCTTGTAGATGCTTGTTTGACGTCTGTAGATGTCCAAGACCTTGAGTTTTGCTCAGAAGAAAGTTGTCAGAGAAATAACTGCTTGACCCTTTTCCCTTGGCTCCTTCTTGGAGCCCTGCAGGAACACTTCAGTCATGTTTTCATGACTTTTCTCTGTAATCGCTAGTAATAATAACTTTTCTTTTTTCTTTTTTTTTTTCTTTTCCAAAAGAAAAGGAATCTGGTCTTTATAATCAAATGACAGCAGGAGCTGGGGCTTCCGAAAAAGCATCAGAAACAGTGAAATTCATGATAAAAATCTGCCTCAGGAGAGCTGCTTTCATCTTTTGCTCACTCCATCTTTTTCCTTGCTTACAGGTTGCAGCAGTGGAGCCCTGAATAAGCCTCAAATAATATATATATATAAAATAAAAAAAGACTTTGAATCTGACGCATCACCACTGCAAATAACTCTACTGGGATAGCAGCAGTTTGTCTGTTCTTGCTGCAGAGTTTTCAGATTTGAGCTGTCCTGCAATAGAAGCTACACATGGTGTGAAACAGACTCAGGTCTGAAACTACAGGGGCTGTAATTAAACTTAATTGAAACCATGTCTATGAGACAGAGGGACAAACGTTTTTTAGGAACATCACCACAGCTGCATCGCTTCTGAGTAAAGACAGCACTAGTGAGAGAAAAATAAAATCCAGTACCAGATACCATGGGTAAGCTAATGCTGTGTAATGCCCCAGATTGTACTGCAGGAAGAACTTATGGTAGAACTATAAAGCTTTTTTTTTTTTTTTAGTATAAAAAGCTATGACTAGTAGTTTTAAATATATGTATTTCCTTGCTGTTTTTTTTTCACAGGTTAATTCACTATATTTTTATTGCTTATGTCTAGCCACAGGGAGAGACTGATTAAGTGCTCTAATTTTTCCTTATCTCTTATCTTCACTGCTTGACCTTCCTGTTTGAGTGTATTGGGCATTTCCAACCGTGCTTCTATTATGAAATCCAGATTGTCTTCTGGAAGTACATTGTTTTTGATGAACTACAAGACAAACACAGGTGGGTTTCTGATAGCAACATGCCTGAGTTCCTGCCAGCTCATTTTATGGGCTGCTAGGGGCTTCAAAGCAACTCTGTGATGCAGAATCTGCCATTTTGAGAAAGTGCCCTGGGGCTAGGTTTCCTGCCAGTCTGCAGACTCCCTGCAATACATGCACAAACCATGGGGAGACTTGGATCAGTTTTGCAGGTAGGATCTGAAGTCTTTATGTTTATCTTTATTTTCAGCTGAGATTCTTCAGTCTATAATGGCTCCTAATGTGGAGAAGGTATTCTAAGAGCCACATAAACACCTCCCCCTCATCAGTGATACTCTCCCACACTAGACTGACAGTCAGCTACCAAGCTCAGAGCACGTGTGTTGCCCCTTGGAACTTTTGATATTGTCTCATCCAGAAGGAAAAGGTGAAACCAGGAGCCTTGGGGAGGTTCTAGCATACTGTGCAGAATTCTTGTGATGAGCTGGGGAAAGGCAAATCTCACTGCTTTAGTCTCCTGTCTCTGCAGTAAGGACATGGAAGCCCTGAGGACTTCAGATCTGTTATTCAGCTCCTGGCTCTGCACCCTGTATTTGGCAGCCTCAGAGATCCTCCTCCAGGCCGGAGATCTCATGGCTTCAGACCCATTGCTGTGGGAGAGCAGGGAGCGATTTTCTGAACTCAGCTGGAAATGCCAGTGTTCCTAACTTCCTGCAGTCAAAGGAGCTGTGCCAGGTACCTCACAGCTTGTTCTTCTTCCAAATGGTGTCGTGGGTGTCTCAGATGGTACTGGGCACATATGGTTGTGCTGCAGAATTTCACCCCATTTTTCACAACAAAATATTTTTATTCTTTCAAGCAGATTCTATTTTGATTCTTTCAAGGTTCCCTTTAGACCAGGTCAGCAATGGCTTTTGAACAGAAAGAGCCTGGATCCTATCTGACTCCTTCAAACCTCTGCTGATAAAATCTCTTTCTTGGCTTTTCCCAGAGTGTCCCTCAGAATACTTCTGCTTGTATGCACTATCTTATAATCAATTAATCTAGTTCCTTATTTAGGAACCTTCACAAATTATTGCAATATTGCCATTTTAATTCCAAAATATTACACCTACTTATGTTAACCCTGCAACACTGGTTGCACTGATGAGATCAGCTTCTATCTGATCCATCTGAATTCTTTTCCCTCAGACACAATCTCTTGCTATCCCTTTGGGATGAAAATTTTCAACAGTCCAGTCTGTTGTTGCTTACTCCTACTATTCATCATCTTTTCTTGTAATTATCCTACAATGTACATTTATAAAATGCACATCATTTATCCAGTTGTGTAAATATTTGGTTTATTTAAATGCAAGTCATAACTACTGCTTTTTCCTTCTTCCTATTTGTGTCATAGTTGTGTTGCTTTTAACAGTAATTAGGCTCCCAAGTTTTTCAGGACAGGGAACACATTTTCTGGGTTGACACAGTGGGTCCCAGTATTGACCAAGACCAGGAGGCACTACAATAACATAAATAAATAATAACATCTCTAAAAATGTTTTCATCACCTTAATGGCCATGTGAACTCTGTGCATTTTTGTGATTGCAGTAAGTAGTTGTAGAAAGCATTGTGATAACGTCAATAGAAGCATGGTATGGTAATGTAAAATTAATGAGCTAGATGGTAATCGTTTTAGGGAAATCGTGTTCTGTAATACAGCACACCCTCTCAATTAGTCTGTTCTCAGGAGCCAAGGCATCAGTGTATTGTGTGTGAAGTGCACAGTAAAATTGACTGCGTTACTCAGGAAGATCATTGTAGCTGATAGTCAAAGTGCAATAACCTCATATGGAACGTTATCTTATAGCGAAGAGCATTATAGAGGCCATTCATGGTACTTTCATGTTTGTCTATTTTTATGTCCCACAGGTATTTGTTAGTAAAGGGAAAGAGACTTCAAGGACTTTTGTTATGGAAACCAAAATAACGAAGCTGAGCTGATGTCTTCTGAAAGCCTGCACTCTGCCAAGCACTGATCAAGTCATTAATGAAAGGTATGACTAACAGAGGTTGCTTCATACTCTCTATGGCAATTGCCTTTCAGATTGCTAAGGTTAAGATTCAGCATTTCTTACCTTGTTCAGCTGACATCTGAATCACTCCATAATAAACACTATGAAGCTTGATATCAAATAGAAAAGGTATGTGATGCGCAGTCATGGCAACTGACCTCCCACTAGACTCTTATCACTGCAAAAGGGCTGGAGACAAAGGTCTCTTGGTGGAGGGAAACCTGGGAGTTTTGCAACATTGACAAGGAGTAAAATGATGCTGCCTTATCTGATACTTGCTGAACACCAAGCCGAGTTTCTTTCAGTTTTGCCTGTGTATGGCATGTTCCATCCATACACATGTACCATCACATAGGGAAGCTACAAGATGATGTGTAAAACTCACTGCAGTAGCAGTGATACAAAGAATATATTTGTTCCTATAGTTCGTTCAGAGAACGTTCCTGTTTCTTTAACAACCTCCATGATTAAAGATTGTCAGATCAGGCTCATTATGTCTGATGAAGGGATAGGGAAGAAATTAATTAATGGAACCATTTCTGGAGGCTAGGACTTAAATTCAGTTTACATCATGAAGGAGATTTATTTAATCTTAAACTATTGCTCAGTGGACATTAAGCTACATTATTGTTCTGCAACCTGTGAAAGTAGCAGCTTGTGTTTGGGACTGAAAGACTAACAACACAGCCAGTCACAGGTCAAACATGAATTAGTACAAAAATTTTTCAATTTTCAGAAAATTTTTACCAGATGCTGATTTCCTGAAGATATAATTTTAAAATAGTAACTCCAGTTTGGAAAGAAGGTGGGCTATCTTGTGGTTTATTTTATCAACCAACTTTAAATATGTCCTGATTTATTTGAATGCTTAGGAAAGACATGCTAGGTTACAGAAATGAGGGACTGATATTGACTGTAAAGGCAGATGAAGTTTATCTTCTACTTTAAACCTCTGCATGCTAAGATCTCATTCTAACTCTCACAGAAGCAGCATCTTCAAATGGTCAAAATGGTAATCATGGTAGAACAAGACATACAAACCCATATTTTCCATCCTAAGTCCCCAAATTGCTAGAAGAAAAAAAAAGAAGCTCTGTTTGAAAATTGACAGAGGCAAAAATTATTTTTTTCTTCATGTTCTTTTACAATTTTTAGTTCCATTTTCTCTTGCATCAGATGATTAACTCAAAACCTTGTGCTTCTACTGATGAAATACAATTTACCGCAGAGACATTACTTGGAAAATATCCAGTATTGGCCATTCAGGAATGTGCCTTCACTTGTTTCCAATAGCAAGCATCCCTTTACATCATAAACAGTCGTAGACTACAGTATTAATGGTGTCTACATTAATAAAGATCACTGTATGAAAAAGCTACTGGACTGTGATTTATTTTATTTATTAACAGATTTATGGAGCCTATTTTCATTCAGGTCTTCAACAGTGAACAAACAAGGGAGCTATTGATTATCTACAGAAAAGTTTCTGACAGCTTCAATTAGAAAAATCTTCCTTTGTTCAAATGGCAAATCATATTCCTGGAAAATTTCCTACCTCTTTCAGTTTTGCCTGAAAGTTAATTTATCAGTTGGCATACCACTGGGTCCAAACCTGCTTTTACTGAAGTAAGTGGGAATTTTGCCATTGGCTTCAACAGGAGCAGGTGCACGCCCCTAATGAGGTGTATAATGGAAACACAAAATGTACACACAAAAAACCTGAACATGGTCAGAATGAGAAACACTGGAGAAGAAGGATTTCTCAGAATCTCACAGCATGTGAACAAAGTGTTGCAGTGACATTTAAGCATTGACAAGAAAAGTGAAGAGATCAAGTGAAAGAATAGAACTAGACAAGAAGATATTGTCACACTGGAACAATTCACCTCCTGCTTAAAAAAGTTTATAAAATCCTTGAATAGGGAGGGAAAGGGCATCATGATAAATGACAGCACCTAAGCCACATTAGATCAGCTGATAGAACAGTCATCTTTACCAAAATCCCTGAAGACCTTGAAGCACTGATGAGAGAATTAATCATGAAGAGTACAGTTCGAGCAATTAAGATAGGAAGACCTGAGTCGTCCCAGTGAAGCTTGATCCCCAGCGTGCATTGAAATCTTGTATAACCCAAACCTTTGCTGAAGTATGAAAAAGAGGCAAAGGATGTTTTTTCACCTCATTATTTATCATTTCATTCTATTCAATACAACATGCTGTGGGTAATCTCAGATGGGTATCAACAAAACCAGAACCAGAACAGCAAGACAGCATGACTTTATCAGCCAGTATTGTATCCACAGTAATTAGCCTTGCTTCTCAGCAGTGAGGAAGGGCATGTAAATGAAGCTGAGTGCAATGTTGCCCTAATCCTGTGGAACCGATCCTGTGAACCAAGCGAGGCATATGCTCTGTGCTGGTCGGATCCATGGAGAAACGTCAGATCCCATAGTGTTAAATATGATGTCTCCAGTGTAGTGATGTCTAGCACACAGTGAGGCTGATGCATGTGTATCCTGGGCAGTGCATGTGCCAGGATGCTGCAGGAGAGGTTGGGCTTGAAGGACCTCCATGGTATTTCATGCTTAGGAGGAGGAACAAACTAAGAAGAATAAGAGTCTGCACCTTTGTCCTGAAATCTTATTACAAATTAAGTGTTTCAGCCTCAGGTAAGACACCTTATGCTGAAGACAGCAAAAGAGATGTAGAAGCTGATGGGTACTCCACTGTTTCTCCTGTTGAACAGCATAAAGTTTATTTCCCAGTTGTTATGAAAGGACCAGGTTTGTCTTGCCAGAAGGTGCTTATGACTCATGTGATGAGGGCAGGGACTTCTCACGTCCTGAGTCTCTGGCTGTCTGAGGCAAGTGTGGGTGTTTGCACTGCCAGAGCCAGGCTGTGCCTTTTGCGGAAAAGCAGAGGCGTTATGTGGTCTGTGCTTGGAAGGAGTTTTTCATACATTTGATGGTGTTTGGTTTTGCTTTTTTTCCCTAATGTGGCTCTGAGTCTGGAAGAAATCCTAGAGGGCCATCTTTGTTGGACATAACTACTGTTTTCCTATCCGCTTTGAGTGTTTTATCTTGGCCACAAACTGAGGCACACATAATGAGGAAACGAACATCATTCATTATTTGTCTTCTTGATTGGCAGAGTTGCATGGCTGAAGGCAGATGTGGTACTCTTGGGATGCTGCAGCTATCATGGCAGGAAATATTTCCAGTTAGATATTCAAATGAGATCTGAGAGATTAATGCAATTTGTCTCTTGTTTTATTTTTAGTGATTTCACTTTTCTGGCTTAAGTATTTCATTCCCTTTTACTGTCAAGATTTATTACCAGCACTGTTGTGAAGTGCAGCCAGTTCCAGTGCTCCAACTCCTTCTTCTTAAACTTAATTTTTGTCAATGGAATAGTTTCCTGTAAAACGTCTAATTGTTGGCTTATTGGCAGATTACATCCAAAAGCTTTTTTAAAACTGAGTAAGGCCAGCACCAATTACATCGCTGGTGCCAAGTCCCTTAGTTGCTGATGGAATAAATGAGAATTTCTGTTGTTTCAGTGCTGACCGTGTTTTTGGACAGTGAAAACTTGAGTACATTAAGTTCCTGGTTCCTAGCTACAGTAATGGTATCTGTGTTTCTATAGCTCCATTCCTTGATATCTTTAATAAATTTATTGACACTACTTTCCTTTCGAGCAGGAAATGCTGTTATCATTATTTTGCAAGTGGGTAACCATAACCCCAAGAAACTAAATCCAACTTTATATTAGGAAGTACCTTCCCAAGAGGGAGCAGTAAGTGCTTTTGGTGGTAAAACTTACACTGGGTCTGCCAAGAGACTGAAAGGGAAGTCCATGCTGTATTTTTGCCTCTATATTATAAAAATTTTTTTTAAATTAAAAAATCCTTGCAGGAAATCATACTTCTAGCTCTATAGCCAAAGTGACTTGCCCAGGCTGTGGTATCTGGAATAGAGAATGAGACAGTTCTGATGTGAGAATGCATGTGAGCCCTATCCTCTGTAGCCCTACCGAACTAGGACTTCCCTTCCTGCAGGTAAAACTGGTTTAAAAAACAATTGCTACAAACATTTTTCTTGAGACTAGTGACTTTCAGTAAATAATATTTAGGTCCAGAATACTGATAGGAACAGTTTTGTCTTTCTCTTCACAAAGATAACATTTCCAGGACATCTGTATTTGGGTTTCTACCTACTTTCATGTTCTTCTGTACATATTCTCTGAGAGTATGAAACACACCACACTGATTAAGAGTAGGCTGTGATGAACATCTTAACTCCAGACACACAGTTTTCCCTGTAATGGATAAAAAAGTCACATGCCTTAAACTGTATCTTCGGGGAGGTTCAGCTCCTCACCTATGCCTAAAATTTAATGCTCAAACTTGCTTTTAACCTGAAGTTTAAAGTATTGTCTACTTTAAGAGAAAGGAATAAGGATACCAAAATCATAAGGAAAAATGTATGGGTTTTACTTGAGTTGTGTGTAATATCAAAATATAACTTTCTGTGGGTCATTTTCTTTGTTTATGTATGAATATGAAAACCCACCAAATTATTTCATGAAAGCTAATTTGAAGTTTATATTTTCCTGTAGATTTATTCTTTTCCCTTCCCCTCCCCCCTATCCAAAATGCAAACAAAAAGTTTAAGAAGTGAAGTTTGACTTCTGTGTTCCTGAGCTGTCTTTAAAAGTCATGATAGAGCTGCCAGGATGATGAGTTATTGGTTGTCAATAAAGTAACTATTGATCATAATCTCCGAAATTCATCCTTCATATGTGTGTAAAACCAGAATATGCTGTGAACTGCAGAACAGAATTAATTACTTTGTCCCTGAGGGAAGAGCAGATAATTACCAAATAACATTTCTATCAAAGCTGTAGCTAAGTCCTGAATGTTACGTGAGGCAAATTCCATACTCCTACAAAACGAATAAACTTGTCAGTACTTTCACACAAATTAAACCTTGTAACATTTCAGTAAAAATCCTATTAGGAATGTCCTCATTTTTATAATTAATTTGAAATTTTTTAAGGTCAAAGGAAAAATAGATGATGGAAAGAGCATATATTTAGAAATCTTGTGCTCTCCTGTGGATATTTTTAACAGATTTGGTTTATGGTGTTAAGTTTTAAGGATCCTTTTATCACTTGTTGATCAATACAGTTGTAAAGGCATTCATAGTACTGAGGTCCATATTATGATGGCTGAAATATACATTTTGGAAAGCAGAATTGTAGTGAAAGGATAATTAATGATTTGCACTAATTCCCTCCTATCCATTGTCATAAATTATACCTTTGAGGGAAGGCGATGCTTGAAGCTCTCATTATTTTATGTACTAGACTAGACTCTAGAACAGGGGAGATTTTCCAGCTAAAGGTGTTTCAAGACATCTGAACTATCTTAGTGAAGCTTTTGCTACCCTCCAGATTTCAGTAGAGATGACTTCTGCTAGTGAAAAAATACTGCATTGAGAATAATTTTATAAAGGCAATTCTCTGTTTTAGAATGCAGAACTTTGTATTAGAAAGGGTTGAATTATTTATTGGAAATAAACTACTCAGCAAATGTAGCTTTTTTACCTTGTTTGCAAGTTAAGATCTGATTCCACATTCCATGAATCTATTTGTTATTCAGAAGTCTTTTCCAATGAAATGAAATATTCTGCTGTGCAAACTGTCTACTGGTGTTTGTGATAGAGTCCGGTCACCTCCATAGTATATGGCATAATTACTGCCTAACGATAACTCACTGAACGGGGATGTAAATCTTCCAATCCACCTACCTCAATGTATCTAAATTATGTAAAGTCCTTGTTGTGAAAAGGAAATGTCACTCAAAATTTCAGAGTATGACCTTTCCTTTAAGTGCTTTAACCAACAGTGAAATTGCTGGCCATCCAAACATCTGAAATGGTATTCTCTTGGCATTTGAATGACCACCTCAGGGTTAGGTTATAAGAACACTTCTTTCATTCTGACTGATGCAGACTTCCTCAGCTACACCTTCCCACTGCCTCACTGCTGAGGCTTTGTGGTGAACTGTCTGAAAATGCATCCAGAGGAGAACCCAAGAGGACAACTGATCTGCTTCCTTCTGCTGCAAGAGGGAGATGTTATTTCCGTGACCTCTTCCCTGTTCTCTTTGCTTCTGGTTCCTGAATCTCACCGGTGCCCCTCTCTCCTTCCCATTTTGTATGAACTCTAGCACCAACTCTAGCACCCTCTTGACTCTTCACTGAGATGAATTTACTCACAAAGCTCACAAAACCTATTAGTTTTCTTTGGCTGACTTACTTTCTTGTTTAGTTACTGAATAGTATCAGTGCTTACAGGATCCTGTTAAATACGAGTGCTGGTTCAGGAGTGAGAAGAGCATGACCTTCCCTTTTAGGCATTAGTGATGATTAATATGAAAAATCACTTAATATAGTGGTTTTTTGAACGTAGATGTTACATTACATGTGCTTGTGATGACAGGAGAGACTTCCATCACTCTCCTAATGAAGAACATCACTAGATAAATGATTTGCCATGTAAGTGCTACCTTCTGAAAAAGGAGGGTGTATTTACAGGGAGAAGGGGCCATACCCATAAGAAGACCACAAAGAGGAAAGGTTAAATTCCCAGTTTTCAGACTCTTTCTCCTCCCTGAACCAGAGGATTCTATGCACCTTGCAAAGCCCTTTCAGTCTTTAGGCCATGGAAATGGTGTCATGTACAAGTAAAGAAAGGGGTCTGAGGGAGATGAGATAAGATGTGAGGGGACCAAGCACACTAGGAGTGTGATGCTATTGGATTAACAGCTAAGGAAAGAGCTCTGAAAAGGAGAGGAAATTCCATAGGTACAATTGTGGGTATAGGAACCTCAGGGTCCTGGGATGGATAGACATTATGGACTTCTAAATAGGGACCACAGTTTCTAAGGTCAGTTGTCTGTTTCGTTTTAAAAGGAAAGAAGAAAGCAGAAGAACACTGAGGCTCTGGTCACTTAAATGCTCTAAAACATTCAGTACTGATATCGTTCCAGAGAGAAGTGGATTTTATTTGTTATATATTGCCTGGAGCAAGGAGATGCAAAAAGGTCTGGACTTTCACAAACCCGTTTAGTGTGGCATTGATTTGCACAGTATCTGAGAAAAATACTGGAGCTGAAATCAGGTTCTTAGGACTTGAGAGGTTTCCCACTCAAGAGTTATGAAACAGTCAGGAGAAAAACACAGTGGAGGGAGGAAATCAGAGCATGGGAGAATGAGTAGATCAGAAGGATATTTCCAGGACATCTTTCACAGGTCTGTGGGAACAAGCTCTGCTTTGGCTCCAACATGATTGTAAGCTTTGAGGATGTGGCTAGTCCAGTGCTGAAGCCAAGCAAATACATTCTGCTATAAAAAAAGACAGTAGCAACAGCAGCTGTCTTGGAGTGCAGACAGTGTGAGCTCATATCTGTTCTTAAAAGACTGCAGAACAGGACCATGGGAGCAGTAACAGTGTCTCTATGGTGTAAGCAGAGACTTAGACCTGAATGTGCTTTCCTCTGTGTGTACTGGAAAGATGAACTGTCATGTTGGAAGTTGGAAGGAGAAAGACAATCTCGGAGATGAAGGTTGGCTCAGTATTTTGAGAGTTTAGAGAAGCTGAAGGAAGAGAACATCTTTTTGGTCTCTGGAGTTGACTCCTATTCTAGAGTAGAATTATTTTTTATACATTCAGATGTGGTGCAGAGGAATCTAGAGAAATGAGGAAGGTTTAAAAGCTATTTCCCTTGCTTGGATCAGCAAAGTTTGCTTTCTCCCTTTTTTCCTTCTCTTCTAGATATAAGCCTGGGCAAAACAAGAAAAAAACGCTGCCTGCCCAGCTGAACATGGATGGTTCGTGGGAGGAGAAAGGGCAGAGACTACAGGAATTTGCTGGAGGCAGTTTTCATTGCCAGTTCAGGAACTGAACTGCCTCCAGCACATATCTGCAGTGATTTTGTTGAGTAGCCACTCTAACGTGACAGAATATGAGAAAAGACCTGTTTATAGAAAAATGTTCTTTTCCTACGGACAGCTTGGCAGGTATTTCTTCTGGGGGTTAGTAATTGTTTAGCTATGATATATGTCAGAGCAACAGAACCTAACCCAAGGGTGTTGAGTTTTGTGACACCAGCTATGTTTTAGACACTATCATCTTAGAGGGATTTGAGAAGGGAAACATAATCAAACAGACATACCTTCTGAAAGCTGCAGCAATGGTCATATGTTGTAGAATGCAGTGTTCTACAGGCCACCATTTGGTTCAAGCTCAACCAAGAGTATATGGGAGAGTTTCTTTTTTTTTTTTTTGGCTGGGATTTTTGGCAATGAGGTACTTGTTTACTCAGTAGTGCAGCTACAGCTAGGAAGATTGAAAGCATTTTTAGGCAACAAAACATACTGTTTTGGAATTTTATGCATCCCAGATGGAATGGTGGATATTGAGCAAGCAGATCCTGGTGGCCTCCTTCTGTTCTCTCTCAGGATAGTTATATACAGCAGATTATACTCCAATATCATGTGAGAGATCTTTGCAGCCAGGATCTGCAAGCCAGGAATGTGTGGATGTGAGGGTCTTTAAGGGACTAAGGAAGTAAATAACCCCGTGTTGAAGGAGAAGACTGGAAATCAGACAAATTTGCTAAAACTTGAAGACAAAACCAAGGGCATTCACCTCTGCTGTATCTGAAGGGTGTAATGGGAAGCATTATGGAGGGGTCATTGAAGAACACACCGTTTTGTGAGACCCACTGGGCCAGCGGGACCAAGTCACTGAACTTCATTCAAACGCAGGGAAGAAAGTGGTGAACTCATGCTTTACTAAATATGAAGACGATTTTCTTCCTTGTCTTAGAGCTCTGATCAATAGTGCTGTTCCACTGACAGGGTCAGTGGTCTGGCTGATCCACAAAGACTGATAGTATTCTAAGGAGACTTTAGGAATACTACAGCAATGTGTTTTAGGAGTAAACCAAGTCAATTTTCGAAAAGCATTGCTTGCAGTACCACAGGACTGACAGAGAGGATCAGGACTCCTGTTGTATGACTGACAGAGGTTCCTACAGTTGTGGTGTTGGTGAAGGATGTAACTTCCCTTGGGGCAAACAGTTGACAGCAGAATTACATTTTCAGGTTTATTGAGCCCCTTTCTAAGGTTTTCAATGATGTCTTCAGTAGTGGCATTTTACCTTGACTTTCTATTATAATAACTGTTGGTATGACTTAGAACCACTTTTTTGCTTTGCTTATGCTCATAAAGAATGAGATTTTCATGGACTCCGACAGAACGAGACTTTATTTGTGGATTTGACCAAAAAGTATTGTAAAGCTCAACGAGAATAAACACAATTATTCATGGTCTTTTCCTGCTATATAAAGTTTTGTCCATATAGTGGAGAACATGAACAAATGCCACCAGCCTCAGGTGATCATTCCTACTGTATAAATCACATTAAGCTAAATTCAGCCTGTTGCAGCTATAATGTCGAGTGCAGCAGAAACTCATCTACTGAACATGCATTTTGGGGTGTCTATTACAACACCCTAAGCAAAATTTTACCAATCAGGTTCTATTCCTCAGGGCTTTCTTTCATGTCATGGAATTTTCACTGGTTTTTTATATATGAAAGACTGAAATGGAATTGGTTGATTTTTTTCCCCAATGTACATTACTCTGCTTCATTTACTTTGACAGTGCAGCATTGTGAAGAATGACACACTTGAAATATTAAACATTTTTGTAGATGCCTGATCTTGCAGTCCTTCTCTGTGCAGAACTAATTCACTTTGATGTCTATGTGATTTTTGCACATAAAATAATTACATGATCACGGCCTAAATTTTTAACAATTTGTTATAGCAATAACAGAAGAACCTACACTGAGATAATTGACCTTGACTTCTCATACATGCGTACCTCTTTATCTTACCACATACAACATCCAAGATGATTAAAACTGTTCCTTCGCAATAGCAACAAGGACTGATGCTTGAGCCAGATGCTGGAAGCAAAGTGATTACAGCACTGAACTTGAGCTGTTAAATCTGTTGATAACCTACAACCTATGGTAAGAAAAGCATGCTTGTCTTATTAACTATTTATATTTGGAATGTGCTTATAAAATTCAAGCAGTTGTGAGGTTTGTAGTGAGATATAACTGGGAATCAATTGGGCTATTAAGTTACATACCAAAATGAAGTTTAATTAGATTAGAAAAACATTCCAGAGAAGTGATTCCATGAGAGAAGAAAATTAATAAATACACACCATCTCAACTTTTCTTTTTCACAATATTAGTTTGATAATAGAGACTTAAGTAGCTATTAGTATCTGTGTAGTAGGCTGCTTCCTCTGCACAAATTAAATCTAATTTTCTCCAGGTCTAAGGGTGGCCCTTTGCAGACCGCAGCCTTTGTAATATTAATTAGAATCCTGAGTTATGTTGGGAGTGTCCAATAGTTCTGGGGAAGAAAAAAAAATGCAAACCAAAAACTAGTCTGAAAAATGTAAAGAGCAAAAATCTCAAAGTTGATTTTTTCCTTAGTACCATGGAAAGGTTACAAAGTCCACTCCTGCTCATAATGACATTCCAAGGCAGTGTGGGAAACGTGCTGGCTTCAGCTGTCAATCACTGTTTAGAAATGTCACCAATAATTTGTACTCTGGAAGTGCTCAATGTGTGGACCCCTGGCTCTAATTGGATGCACTGATTTCAGCTAAATCTCGCCCTGTCAGCAGCTCAGCAGTAGGTAGGATATTGAAGCTCTAATGAATCCAGTAATAACTTTAAATTGCCAACCTGGATTATTTAAATTTTTTTTTCTGGTGAAAGTAGTTGTGCTTTCCTATGGAAAAAATATCTTGAATTAGTTCCTAAATAACTGTGCTAAATTACTGACTGAACCGGTGGGACATACACATTTTATATATTTGTGTGTGTATCTGTATAGTTCCTTCAGCAGTGAAAAAGAAAACTAGGAGAGAATCATGTCCAGATAAATTGGTTTAGAGGAATGTGATTTCATACTTTGGTCTAGCAAGCACAGAAATAATTATGGAAGAAAAACTTTCTTCAGAGAAACGGGCATAAGGAAGCCAGAAACCTGTACAGCAAACTCCTATGTTGTTTCACTAGCTGCTTTTGTGAGGTAGGGGCAGTGCTGCCATTTCAACTCCTGAGTACTTACCCTGGTTGACTACGGAAATGAGATGTACACTCATCTGAGATGTTACTCATCTGTGTCCATCTGTCTGTCTGTCACCTCATGTCTCCCCCAGGAATTTTAGAAGCTGTGATGAAAGTTTAGCAAATTTGACAAGGGATTAAATGTTTCTCAGATATCAAATGCATACGAATATTATGTTTACTAATGCAGAATGATCCTGTTCAGGAGACAGAGTTCAGTCTGTACCGTCCTGCTCAGCCTGCTCACAGCTGTGCCATGGCAACCAGAAAGCCATCCTGGCTGGCTGGGCTCCTGTCCACAGAGGTGATGACAATGAATGAGTAGGAAGCCCTGCACTGTCTGTTTCTCCATCCTCTGCCTGGTGGCAAGATCTGGCAAAGGGCCCTTTGTGACAAGAGGAAATCTCTCAGGCTGCTGTGACCAAGGCAGATTCCTACTTTGTGTGGCAAGGGTGGGGGAGACCCAGAAGCATCACAGTGGGCAGAGACGATGAGGAAAGTTTCTGAGTTTCTGAAGGCACTGAGGAGCTCGGTGAGTGGTGGTACATGGAAGGCACCTGCAGCTCCTGTGAGGACATGGTATGGAAGTATTGAGAGATACTACAGAAGCGGTTTAAGCTGGCACATGTGGGGAAGATTTTGGGATGTGCAGCTGGGATATTAGGAAGAAATGTAGAGTTACTGGTGATGCTGGTGAACAAAGGATATAAACTCCAGTAAACCTTCACAAGCTCTGAAACACATGGAATAGTTTGGTTTGGTATGGGTGTTTTTAGATCTGACTCATTTCTTCCTTGATGTGTCTGTGCTGAAATGACACTGCCTTAATATATAAGGCAGCAGGAGCTATCACTCAGATGCAGCATGAATACTAGCAAGACCACCTGAAAGTATGTTCATGTGAATCAACTACATAAGCAAATATTGTATATCAGAACACTGAACAAGGCTTACATAACCCATGACTACAGTATCATCATAGCTTCCTTGTCCTAGGAGCTGAACATATATGTATATATCTTAATATAGTCCGCCTGAAAGCATAAGTCTCAGCTATTTTTGACCCAGCTATTATACATTCATAATAAAATCAATGAACTAGAACTTAGAACAGCTTTTCAGGCATTGACTTTGTCCTTTGATAAATTATGAACTGTACTGCTATGGACTTGTGTTGTAGCTGTGCGTGGCTGGGTTCTGGTGGATCGGGGGCTTCAGGGGTGGTTTCTGAGACAAGCAGCCAGAAGCTCTCTGCCCGCACACCAGCTGGCTCAAGGCCATAGTCGTTGTTGACCAAGGCTGAGCCCATCAGCAATGGTCACAGCACCTCTGGGAATCACATTTTAAGAGAAAAAAAAAGCAAGCAACTGCATTTTTCCCACAGAGAAAGGAGTGAGAAGATGTAAGACACCAATGGCAGTGAAGAGAGGGGAGGAGGCAACTTAGGTGCCAGCGAGAAAGATGCCCCTGAGCCCATGAAGAAACCCACGGTGGAGTGGGTGTCCCCCTGCAGCCCATGGAAAAGGCCGAGACCCCACCTGCGGCCTGTGGAGAGGCCCCACGCTGGAGCAGGTGGAGACATGCAGAAGACACTGTGACCTGCATTGGAGCAAGCCCCTGCCAGCACTTGCAGCCCATGGAGAGAGACAGAGACACAGATGAGCAAAGGAGATCTGTGCCGGAACAGGTTTGCTGGGGGGGAGGCTTGTGACCCCATGGAGGACCAGGCTGGAGCAGTCTGGGACTGAGAGACATTCTGTGATTTATGACTGCATCCCATAGCAGTGACCCATGCTGGGGCAGCTGGTGAAGAGTTGAAGCCCTGTGGGAAAGGGCTCACGTTGGAGAAGTTCATGGAGCACTGTCTCCCATGGGTGGGACCCCACAGTGCAGCAGGGGAAGGGTGTGAGGAATGTCCCCTCCACCCAAGAAGGAAACCAACTTGTGAGGAACTGACAGAAACCCCATTCCCCATTCCACTGTGCCACAACAGGAGAGAAGAAGGGAGAGAAATCATGACTAAATTGAAGTCTGCTAAGAAGGGAGGGGTAGGGGGAGATGCTTTAAGATCTGGTTGCACTTCTCATTACCAGACTCTGGTTTCACTGGGTGTGCAGTGCAGTGTAATGAATTAGAGTTTTCTTTCCTTTATTCTGTGTTGAGTCTGTTTTGCCCATGACGCTAAGTGCAGAATGATCTCTCCCTGTCCTTATCTCAACTCCTAAGCCTCTCAGTATATATTTTCTCCCCGTCCAGCTGAAAAGGGGAGTGATAGAGCAACTTTGGTGGGCGTCTGGCCTCCAGCCAGGCTCAAACCACCACACCTAGTCATTTGTATGATCATTCTGAACTATTTATTTGTCCACCCAGTCCTCTCTTTGCTCTGTTAAAAGCAATAGTAGTGATTATAATGTACTGGAAAATCCTGCCGTGTATTTATATTTCCTTTTCTTATTTTAGTTAAAAATTTTCTGCTTTAAAATATCTTTATGAAAAGCTATATAGTTTTGCTGATTATCTCATTATTAAGATTTGGTTTTCTGATATTCTCATGAGAAGGTCTTTTCCTTTAGTCTAGCCCCACCTACACCTTCATTTACTACTACGAATATTTGCTCTCCCTTATTCAAATGCCAATACATTTGATTTTCCTATGGTCTCAACAGTTTGAATTTGGTCACCTCTGACCACATTGAAGAACAACTGTTTGATAAGATTTTAAAAAAGAGATAAGGCACTGGAGAAGTAAAAAGAAGGCTTTGTATGTGCTTGGCTGACTGATCTCTCTTGGACTGACTGAATACATCTGTGATTCAGTTGTACTGCTAATAGCGTGCTAAGACACTTAAGAGTCCAGGATAAAATCTTTCAATTGTTGCTTCATGCCAAATAAATGAATAATGGATAGATACCACATTCCCCTATGTCATAATTCATACAGATTTAAAATGTGACTTCATTTAGACCCTCCATTCCTTCAGCTTGTTTTCTCTCAGTTCCCTTTGATTTGCCCACATCCTCCTGATGCTGAAGCATCCAAAAGAGAGTAGAAGAAAGCAATTGCAGAAGCAAGATAAACTTGGAATGTAGGAAGCTGCGGTTGAATTATTTTATGTGTAAGCTGTGTTGGAAACTGCAAGCGCAGTACAGAAAGAATATATTCAGATTTTGGCTTGCAAGAAAAGGAAGCAACTCATATGAAAAATGACCACAAAAGGAAATGGGTAGCTGAAGAACAGGAGGACGTAAGCCTGCCACCTGCCTCCTTTGGAAAGAAGTAGCTGGTGTATGCATGTTTTGCTTGGATTCGTTTCAGTCCGGCTTTCTAAACTTCTGCTTTCCTTAATCTTGGCTCATTTCACAGTGGGATCTCCCCAAAGATCCATTATTATTTTGCTTCAGGTAAGTTAGTTACTTTATACAACTACATCAGCCAGCGCTGCACTCCTGTGAGCAAATGTTGCATAAATTATGAAAAGGCAAAAGGAGAAGGAGAAAAACAAATCCATTAGCAACACTTAGATTGTAAGTTTCTGATAACTGTCTTTTAATAACTGTACATTTGTCTTACGGATCAAAGAGTCCAAAGGCAAGTATGTGGATTTGCAGATTGTTTTCATTGCTCTATATATCTTAGGTGGAGAAACAAAAATAAACATAGATAACACCAAATGGAATGAGTGACTGGAAAGCCAAAATCCTTCGTCTCTTTGAGGTATTTTATCCAGCTAGCAAAGTTTTGCTAGAGATATGCAGTAAATGGTAAAGAAGTGGTATTATTTAATTAGCTAATATTTATAATCTAAATGTTGATAATGGTGCTGGATTCCTTCCCTGCAGAGGGCTGTTGAAAGGCACCGTCTGTGAAGGGAAGGAGACACTGAAGCATAAGGTGCATGCAGCTTTCTTTGTGCCTTCACTGGAGATACAGAGGGCAGCTAATATAAGAGCAGCACTGGCTGAGGGAAGAACAGACAAGAAACAGTCTTGTGCTGTGCTCTACAGCTGATGTCATTCTTCCCATTGACTTACCCTGGTTGGAAACTCAAGGAAAATGGGCAGGAAAAGTGGAGAGAAATCTTCCTCAAGGTGTGCACGAGATATATGCACATATCCTCTCATAGAGAGTTCGTCTGCAACAAAATAGGTCAAGAATGGTATGTTATACATGTACAACATATTCTTCAAATTGTAGAGGTAAGGATCCCCTAGCCATGGTCAAGATCTTGGCTGGGAATTTTGCTAGTCAGGGAGGTAAGGCAAGATCCTTATAGCTGTGGAAGAAAACCAAACACAAGCAGCAGCTATGACAGTGTGAATGATGACTTCTGTATCCATAGTCAGAATGTCTGTGTGTATTTGGGGATCATAAAAATGTCTGAGTTGATTTCTTCTGCTGTGCAATAGCAAAAGTTCCATTTCAGAGCAAAATGTACTTCTGCAGTTGACTCAACCAAAATCCTAGTGTTAAAAGCATAAAAGCTAGGTCAACACTGCAACAGAGGAATGTTAGGGAAATATTAACTGGAACATTCATTACTGATTTTTCTAGGGTCAGGTTTTCAGCGTTTAGTTCTCTTCTTGCAGATAAAATTTCATGACTGTAAATAATTACAAACACATTTTTGACATAAGCAATCATGGCATTTTCATTCAAGTTTTAGAAATTAAATGCTAACATCTACAACTGCAAATCAAAGGTCAAAG
This sequence comes from Hypotaenidia okinawae, assembly GCA_027925045.1. Taxonomy (NCBI): domain Eukaryota; kingdom Metazoa; phylum Chordata; class Aves; order Gruiformes; family Rallidae; genus Hypotaenidia; species Hypotaenidia okinawae. The sequence continues at coordinate 16,116,571 of BSDF01000002.1, forward strand.
CTGAATGCACCTGTGCTGGACTATAAGGTCTACATTTAAGTAGTGACAAAAATTGTCACTATTTTATCAGAAACAAGGACAGGAAATACCATACATTATTTTATAAAAAATACTAGCAATTATTTGAATTTAAAGATCTAAGTTGGACAAAAATTAGAACATTTTCATGACGAGATATTTTCTCCAAACACTTTTTTTTTTCCAGGACTTTTGGCTTGGAAGTCTGCCTCAAAAGATTTGCTCTAACTTTACTTCAGTGTTGTTCCTTTAAAGCTTATTCCTGGGGACTGTTGTTTGGCAATGATTAATCCAAGACTTTTCAGTGTCCCTCATACACAGAGGAACAACTACTATTCTGTCTCTCCTATATATACAACTTTTTTACTGAGAGATAATCATCTACCTCTCTTTTATACACAACCCATGCCACCATAGCATCACTTGTACAGACAGTGAATACATCAGCATGGCAGGAACAGTGTGTTTGGATAGCTGATTGCTCAATAAAGCTCTCTCTAGCTGGGGATGCTGTGATAACTTTTTTCCCTGAGTTTAGAGTCCCCATCAAAGATAGGCACCTTCAGCAAGGGATATGAAAAAGTTATCTATACTGAGGGCAGAATCATGTGCCTTTTCTCTCCTCATAACTGTTTGTGACAAGGGATAGATTTCTCTTGCATCTCCTACATAAAATAGAGCTTTTCTGCCATTCCAACTGTTACAAAACACCAAGGGCTTTCCCAGGGCAGGTGGCTGTGGGGACAAGGCTGTGCCGCAGGAAGGGCTAAGATCCTCTTGCTCTCCTTCCTTGCCTGGCTGCTTTGGCCTGGACTTTTCTCTGCACTCCTGCCACATGCTTCTACCCGTGAACAGCAAGCAGTTCACCTCTGCAGTACTCACATGCCACTTCAGGAGTTCACAAACAACTATTCAAGCCCTGGAAAAACCCAAAGTGGCTGCTGAGTTTTAATTCAAGGGTTTACAGGTAGCTGGCAATTAGCAATAACCTGCCTACTCCTGCCTACACAAAGACAATGAGAACTAGCACTCCTTCTGCTTGATTATAATTGCTAAGAAAGGCTGGCTAAAAAGTGTATGAGCTGTTCCCTCCCTCTCCCTCACCCAGCTGGCTCTGTAATCATCGGCCCTTTCCACTTAGCCTGTAAAACAGCAGTTAGCTGAAGAGCAGAGATTGAAATATGCCAGTCACTTGCATAACCACATGGTAACCATGCTCACTGGGTAGCTGTGAAGGGCTGTGAAGTTGCCACGCACCTGTAATTTTTCTGTTATAATGTGGACAACCTCATGTATAAATTTAGCTTAAACCATAAGCAGGTTTGAGCATTTCCTCTGTCTCAGGTCACACTTCGCAGTAGGAGAAAGCAGATGTATTCCAACTTGTAAATCAGTGATGTGTCCCTGCAGAAAGGAGATGAGAGATTCTGATATTCTAGGTGTAGAAGGAACAAAATTTTCCCCTTTCACTGTCTGTTTACTTTTAAGTAATGTGCAGTATAATATATAGAGTCAGAAAACGATCCATAAAACAAGGCCTGAAAGAAAAGGTGTCCTCCATCTCACTGCTCCCCAGACACTCATTGTTGATGCCTGCGTGGTGGTACCTGTGTGGTGGTAAAGGATCAACTCACTGAGCCAAGAGACAAATAAACCTGCAAACAAAAGCCAGTTACATGCTTGGGCAGATGAGCAGATGGGATGGGTTGGGAATACTTGGGACAGGGGACAAGTGCTGGGACTGTATGCTCACCTCTCATACTGGGCATGAGAAGCTGGTGATTTGACATGAGAAGTGGGCACTCTGCTGAGAGGTGTGGCATTTTTTAAGTCACCTTCTGTATTCAGTGACCTTGCAGTTATTAGTTAGATATCATGTAGCTGACACACTTCAGAAGAGGTGTTTTAGTATCCTTTTGTGGGCATTCAAAGCTACTATAATTAGTAAACAAAGTTTATTTGACTTGAACACAGGCAGAATGTAGCAATTTAAAAAAAAAAAAAAGATAGAAATTACTTACTTCTCAGTAGAAAATTATATCATCATTGTGGTTAAACCACTCACACTACTTGTGACTAAGGGAAGAAAAATATACTTGCCTCTCCCTCATCCTGGACTAAACATTTGAGGTTTTGTAAAAGTCAGTGGTTAGCTGGAAGCACAGAGATACATTTGCAGAGATTCTCACGCTGATCCATGCAGTGTACATGGTTTGAGAGGTTTCAGGGATAAAAAAAAGTTTCAAAATTCTTTCTGGTTAAACATGACTAACAATGAGGTAATGGTGGCTTAAAAACATGTTGTAGTTAAGGTTGCACTCTAGAGACTGTGGTTAGCTTCCCAGGCTCTGCAATTGGGCCAAGAAAAGTAATTACAGCGATTAATAATAATGTTTGATTTGCCAGTCACACAGTCCATTCCTCAGAGCTGGTTGGTCTGGAGGAGGAGGAGGTAAATTGTAGGGAGGAAATTAGAGCAACAAAGTACAGTTCTTGCAATGTATAATCCAAACACTGCTGGAGCCAGCTCAGCCTGGCATCAGCTATTTTAATACAGCTGTATACTATGGCTCTGGTTTTGTGCTGTACAGCAGGAGTTAATTTATGTATCTGTATATTACTGCTATGGATGTGTGCGGTGCTGTATGGGATAATTCACGTACTGTATACTACAGCTGTGGTATTATGCCATACAGAAGAGGTTGCTTCATGTAACTGAACAGAGCACAGATTATGCTGTGCTTTGTAGACAAGCTATTTTGTAGGTTCAGATGCTACAGCAAGGAGAATATTTTTAATTTCTGAGGATGAGTAGGTATGTGTACCTCACCTTTCTGATGGCTACTTAATGGGAATGCAGCAGTAGTCGTCGATGTGTAGCTGGGCTCAAAAAGGAGCTTTGGCTGTAATGATAATTGTAAAGCCTTACCAATATCCCATCATGTTTTTCCTGCCCTTGCCTTTGGGTCTAACTGTGTGGAAGGGGAGGGGGAGGGGGGTAGGAGAAATCAGGGCTGGGGACTGCTATGGCAGAACCAGGGGGAAAAAGGTAAAAAACGATCCCTTGGCAAAGTTGGGTTTCCTGATTAAAGGAGTCCTTGGTGGCACCACAATGAAGAGGGGTTGCCATGGAAACCATTGCAAAAGATTAAGCATATCAAGGAAACCTGATTGTGAGAGAATGGTTGGAAATAAGAGAATTAAATTAATGTAGAAATGATGTTTTTGTTTCATTCCACAAGTCATGGTAGAAACCTTTACATTCACAAACATCCAATTAAGAGAGAAGTTATAGTGAAATCTGCAAGCCCTGTTTCAGAGGAGCATGATTGCTCTATAATTAAAGGAAAATAAATAGTGTTTTACTATCCAAAATGAGAATCCAATGGTGCACTCTGTTATTCTTCACTTTCCCACTGTAGAATCTGCAGAGTTTTTTTGACATTTTGAGGCAGACAGGCCACAGTGACCCCATGGGATATATTCACAGGTGCAGTGGCTTCCAGCCATGGAGTGGCCAAATGAATTTCAGATATTTGAGAGAGGAAGGGAACACTTAACTCCTCATTCTCTTTTGTCACATGCTGGCCAGGCTCCTGGACCAGCTAAGCTGCGCTCATTTGCAAGTTATGAGAACAGAATGGCAAAGGTCAGCGGTTTATTCTGCCTGAGCCGGGCACTGCCTACACCAGTCCTTGGGATAAAGCAAATCAGGCTTCAGGCTGTTTGATAGTGTTGAGAAATAACTAGCACAGCTGGCTTAAGCAACTGTGAAGAAGGTGGGCATGGAGTTCATGACCACTCCTCCCACTCCTGATAAAGCCCCAGGGACAAACAGGGCCTTGGCTTGTGGACCCTACAAAGGGGACTGAAGCCAAGTAACTATTTAAAGCTTTTATGCAGTTCCAGAACAGCACAGAGTAGCATGGATGGATGGGAGAATCCAACCCACTGACTCCTGTTCCTTCACCAGCACTTTGAAGTTTCACCATCAGCAAGGGCTTCACCTCTTAAAGATAGATTTCTGGCACAGCATGAAATTAGTGACTCTGGTTTCATCCTGCTGCTATGGGATTGCTTCTGGAAAAAGAGGAGATTATTAGTGCAAGCACCAAATACTGTGTCAAGAAAAAGCAATGAACTGCTTTACAATAACACAAGGCACCCCGAGAATGATAGAGTAAGTGTGCACACAGGTTATTTCTCAGTTTGGAGTAGACCTCTATAGACCTCTATGGCTGTGTCATTAAAGCTGCCTTGCTGAGCTCAGACTCTCTGAAATAATGACACTGGAACACCTGAAGAACACAGACTCTCCATGTCCTCCCTTCCTTGGGTGGAGTTGTATCCCTGCATCTGTAGCTGACCAATATCAGGGAGCTCAGGTTTTGTCCAATAGATCTTCATTCTCTTTAAGCATCTGTCCATTGACTAGTCACAAACCAGTCTTGTGTAAATACAGTTCCAATTGCTCAAACAGTTCTGCTTTTAAATGAAGATGCCTAGAGAGAGAACCATTAAATTGTCTTTCCATCAATCAGGAAATACAGAGCTGTACTTTGTTTTTAATTTAGCCTCCGTGATGACCAAAGCCAGCATTTTCCATTTGCTTAAGGTATTACCTGAGGTGACAGAAACTCTCAACAAAGAAAGTCAATGCAGGTCTTCCTAACTATTTTTTTATTACTAAACAACAAAACTTTCCTCCAGACAGTGCCCTGCACTGCACTGGCCCCTGTGTCTTAACAAAAAAAGGCCTAAGTCGCGGCCACGAAGTGTTTATGGTATCAACACCATACCAGCAGGTGGTAAGGTGATTAAACTTCATGAGTTTGTCACTGAATGACAAGAGTGTAGGTTGTTCCCCATCAGGTCCGAAAGGTCATGTGTTGAAGATGGCTTTGACACTGCACCTGGCTTATTTTCATTTACAACTGCCACATAAAAACCCTGAATCTGGGCAATATTTTTCTTTATTTTGCAAGGTCCCAGCCCCGGTTACCTCCTGGTAGTTTAGCTCAGACACCTCGGCGAGCCCTTTGGAAACTTGAGTTGGTGCAGATGATTGTTTTAGATGCTGTGAGAGGAAATGCCCTGATACCCAGGTGATGAATGTAGAATAAAACCCTAGATAAAGAAAATAACTACACCAGCAGACACAAACAGCTGTACTGGCTTCCTGTTTGCATCTGGCTTCAAGTCAACTTGCTGAGATAGCTCTCTGAAGTCCTGCATGGCTGGAGTCCTGCTCTGTGGTGACTGCCTCAGCCGTGTGGTAACAATTTTGCAGTGATATTAGGAGCCAGCTGAGAGATCTGTGCTCGCATTTTGTTGCTGGGGGCAGCCAGGCAGGGTGGAGCTCTTATGGTCTTGTCTTCTGTGTTCAACAAGAACAAACAAGATGTTTTTTAGGGTCTGGCATCCAATTCAGCTTTCCTCTCAGGCTCTGTCAGAAGGGGCTTGGCATTTATTCTGTTGTCTTGGTGGGTTTATATGCTGGCACTGATCAATAGCATGACATGTAGTGTTTGTCATTACTGCACATGGATTTGAGTCTTGTACGGAGCAGGAAATAAAAAAAACAAGTACAGTGATATGGATCCATAAAGGTGGCTTTTCCTTTTTATTTTAGAGGACAAGGGAAACGTATGGAAAAGAAGAGAAAACACCTTCCGGTCTCATAATTATTTAAGGTTATATCTCAGTGTGAATCTGTGTTAATAATATACAGTGCTGTAGTTTTTTCTCTCTTCTGCCTTTCCCACACTGTTGTGCTGTACACTTTATTATTGCTGTCACAATCTGCTCTCTGTCCAATATGATTGCTATCCCCAAAGGTTTATTCTACATAGCAAACATCCTGTAATAGTGACCTACTCTAATAACAGGAAATTTATTTTTAAACTGCATAATGTCTGCTCCATATTAATCTGTTTCTTTTCCAAAAAAAGTTTGACATGAAAATCTACTACTATTGCCGAATGCCTGATTGGTTTCCACAAAATTTTGTATCTTATCAAGTCCACAGTGTTCACTAATTTGAGATAGCAACCAGGCATTTCTTCTTTCCTCTTCTGGTCAATAAATGCTAAATAATAAGTATCAGCAAACAATATCAAATCAGTCAAACATCAAAGGTCAATCCTCATCAGTCACAGTCTTTTTGGAAGCAATTTTATTCTTCTCTTTTCAACCAGTAGCTGCAGAAAGAAGTTAACCCTTGATGTGCATAGGTCATGCTCTAAAATGGTGACTCTCACAGTTCATTATTCCAGAATGGGATATTTTTTTTAAACTGCACGCCTCTTCCCTCCTTCTTTACCTCATCTTCCCTTTGTGATATCCCTTTCAGACCAATGACACAGTTATCCAATGGGTGACAAGACATCAGTGCTGATTTTTCTGTCTGTAAGTGATTTTATTAGAATCATAGATTCATAGAATGTGTTAGGTTGGAAGGAACCTTTAAAGGTCATCTAGTCCAACCCCCCTGCATTAAGCAGGGACATCTTCACTAGATCAGGTTGCTCAGAGTCCCATCAAGCCTGACTTCGAATATCTCCAGGGATGGGGCCTCCCCCACCTCTCTGGGTAATCTGTTCCAGTAACCTACCAGCCTCATATTGGGGCAACTTTTTCCTAATATCCAACCTAAATCTACCCTTTTCTAGTTTAAAACCATAATCCATCATCCTATTGCTACATGCCCTGGTGAACAGTTCTTCCCCAGCTTTCTTATAGGCACCTTCTTGGGAAGCAAGAAAACCCATCATGTCAGATGCTTTTTCACAGCTATGTTAAAGTTTCATTACATCTGCTGGAATATCTAATGAATACACGTAAGCCTTTTTGGTTTGCTAACACAAAGAACTAATACTTCTTAGACCATATTTTAATACACTTAACCTGAAGGGTCACATTATCAAATCTCTGTTCTATCAAAGTATTTTCAGTTGTATCTCTTTTGACTCCCTTTAAACATGATTTGACAGTACTTCTTCGAGATCCATTTTATATTCTGTATTGCCTACCTCAAGGATATCTATCTTTACTTTAATGAGATTGAGTTCTGTATCTGCTACCAAGCTATTTTCTCTCAGATAAGTCATCATGTTTGCTTCTGCCAATGTGTCCGAAGTAATGAAGAAATGAGAACACCAGCTTATTTCCACTAGTCTGTTTCTCTTCCCCTTTATCATGGCACTCTGTAGTGCATAACTAGTCCATAGTGCTTCCCTCATCACCACTCTGAAACCAATCACCTTTATGATTCATGGTTTTCCTTTTTAGTTCCTTAGTGGGGCCTCATGCACTCAGACATGTTTGCAGGAAAGAAAACTTATTCTGTGTGCTAGGGCTTCTGAGAATTCAAAAAGAAAAATAAAACAAAATTTAGCAAAACTTCAACATAGTTTTCTTTCCCAGCTTGGCTAAGCCCTTCTTCAGATAAAATGCTCACAAAGCTATCATTGATTCTGACAGGAAGGATGTGCTTAACACTTCGCATTGGTTCTTTCCCATGTTAGCATTTGACTTGGACAACATTTAATAAAAAGCCTTGTCATGTCTTAATACTAGAACTGAGACAAAGTAGAGTGTAAACCCATTTATTTTTGTATCTGGTGCCAAAATATCCTGGGAATGAGCACACTGCTACCAGTTATATTTGCTAAAATATGTATACTGTCCACTGTCTGATGGGCCACAATTCTTTTTTTAGGGGTTTTGAAGCATTAAAATAAACCAGTCACAAGATGGGTTGTTTGTGCTTCTTAATCTCTAGCTGGATAGTGGCTTTATTTGACTTATGTCTAATTAAATTTCTAGATGGATGACAAATGTCACTTCCAATTCGTTGATGTATTTGTTTTTGAAATGCTAGTTGCATTTATGGAATCCCTGTTGGTGAAGGGATGTGGCTGAAGCCATTCTGCCTGAGTAATGATACCTGTCCCTCCATGCTGTCATGGTGGCAACTGGAAACAAGTTCACCAAATCCTTCACGCTTCCATGGGTGCAAGCAGTATTGATAGAACAACTGGTCTTTACATAAACTTGTGACACCATTTTTTTCTTTGTATCTAGGCAGGATTAAAAGTGTGTTAAAAGCTAAGAAAAGGAAAAAAAAAAAAGCTCAGTCTGTTCCCTGAATGAATACTAATTTCTTTAGTGTAAAACACCTTCCTTTTTACTTCTGTTTCATGTTTCAATAATTCCACCACACATAACAAAATAAAATAAAAACCAGATAGAAACACATCAGAACACTTTTAGGGTTTTTATCCGTCACCCGAAAGCAGAACATCTGTTTATATGAGGACACTGTAAACAATAAAGAATGAATAAAATGAAAAATCCCACAGACCTCCACAAACAGTTGGGAACTGTACAGGTCCTGCCTGGTGGACTGCTCTAGCAATGCCTTACTCATTTTCCTTAAAATTATTCTTCATTTAAAAAAACCTTCTTTGATAGTTTATTTTTTTAAAAAATGACAGCAGTTCAACACATTTTTCCAGTGAAAGAGCAAAACTGACTTCTAGAGAAGGGCCTCTCCTGATGGAATCGCCACAATATTTATGTCAAAGTAAAGATTGTACCTGTAATGATCACTCTTAAAATAACACAGCAATTTCTCTCTCAGATCTGATTCCAGCATTTGAAACCTTTACAAAGACAGCTGAATACTGGGGTCAAATGCCCTGAGGTGGAGCTTCCTGCTTTCTGGCATTAGTGTGTTTCTTCATTCTTACAATGAGCAAGCCAAAGCTTGTAAAATGTAATTTATGAACTTGGATAGGAGTATGTCCTTGAAGAGTGTGTCCTTGGTGTGATTATGGGCAGTAATGAGGAAGGTGGCAGAATGCTCTTGAGTGTCCACTGAAGACATGATAGATTAATAAAAAAACCCCAAAAACTTGAAAGAGAACTTTCCTTGGCATTTGCATTGTCAAAACTGACCTAACCTTTATTTGGTACATCCAGCACCCTTGCCTAGGCCTATGTCTGGCTATATTTTGCTAACAAGGATGGACTAGTATTAAAAGTAACTGTGCTCATAGCATTTCTCCACCACTAGCTGGCCCATGTAAAAAATATTAGGGAGGAAAACGTATGTGAGAAAGAACTATGGATTCCGAAGAAAAATAAAGTATTGTAGAAGAACAGCAATAAAGGGCTGGAGGAAATTAAGGCAACATCAGTAAATTAGGATCGTAGACCATTTTAGGTTGGAAGGGAGTTCTGGAGGTCACCTGGCCCACCTTCCCATGCAAAGCAGAAAGCATCCAGCTACAGATTAAGCAGATTGAAGTTGACTTGCAAAGCAAAAATTTGAAGAGAAAGTATTTTTGTACAGTAAGCTGCTTGCCATCTCTTTCTCTGAGACATAATGAGGTACACAAGGTACAAATAAACCCCTCTGTGATACCGTTCAATGCCCAGAATATCGCATTAAACAGCCCTCTGTATCAACTGCTTTTACTTCCAATTACTGTTTCCCATCCCAGCTCCTGCTCCCTGCAAAGACTAGCTGACCGATGCTCCTGAAGTCACATAAGTGCTGATAATACCAAGAATTTGGCCTGCACTTTGTCAGCAGCCCTCAAATCTCATTACCAGGTGGGTAGACATCATTATCTCTTTATCCCATTGGGAATAACAGTGTGCAGAGAAGTTCCTTGATGAAGGTCATACAGCAAGTCACTCGAAGTCTGAAAGTAGAATTAAGGTCAGTTGTATTGTCATCACAGACACTCGTATGTTGATAAAGCTGCTAGCGTCGCACCCATGCAGTTATCAGGACCATTAACAGAACCTCCTTGTAGTGGGGATGGGAGGGCTAGTGACTAGTATCAAAAGTACCTGTCTAGAGAGATGATCTTTGTCCTGAAAGATAAGAACCAAGCTAATATGTACCTTATGCTTAAAATTCAGGCTTTTCTGGTGTTTTATGTTGATGTCACAGTTTACTTTTTTGTTGTGTAGTGGGCTCACAAAAAATATTTTTTTCCCTTAGAAAAGTGAAAAGAGTACAAGACACCTAAAACTGGAAATGTTACATTTCAGCTGTATCCATAATGGAAGACTTATGAAAATAGTAAGAGGGGCTAATGAAGCTTCCCTCTGCTATGATGCTTTGCCAGGGATCTAGAAAAATCTGTTCACTTTTTTGCTACCACTTCCATTGCTGAGTTCTGTTTTATTCCTTTGTCATTCCTTTGTAGGATCAGGCAGATCTTTCTGTTTATCTATGCAATTATTTTATTCACTGACTCTTTGTTTCTTTCCCAGGAGACATCTATATTCATTAGATCTCTAAGTTTTCTTCTTTAAGTTCTCTAGCTATGAAATAAAACGCATAACCCCTCAATGTATTCCAGTCTACTGAAAAAAAAAAAAATCAACATAAGAAAGGCTCAGGATATGTCATAATATTTATTTCCATTTCAGTATTTTAGACAAGAGATGATCCATTTCTAAAGCAGTGATCTGTGTCCGAGACTGGACTTTCCTGACAAATGGACACACAAGGCAAGGCTACACATTCTGAGTATGATTTCTGATTACCTATGACAGGTACCTGAGGGTGTCTGTCTCTTTTATAGTTTAAGAATCTATGTAAGGCTCTTTATGTCAAAAGTAAAGTCCTGTTGAATTGTGAAGAACTGATAAACTTCAGGGATGAAATCAGCTCCTGCTTGCTGCCAAGAAAAATGGTATGATGCTTGGTTACGTTATTAATCTTGAGAACATGCTTTAGGGTAAAGGATTATTGTTTCAAATATATGCGAGCACTTCTGAAAAAAAGTGCAAGAACTGAGAGTAGAAGAGAGGCAGCTTTAAAAAGAATAGAGGGCTGCTTTTTTTTTTTTTTTTTTTTTTAATTCAAACTGCTTAAAATAAATGTAAATGTCTGTTCCTAGCATAGTGCCTAAGATAAGCTACAGATATTCACTGTTGCCAAGAAGGTGAAGGTGCGGTGAAAACACCACTGGGGGAATTAATTTCAACCTATTATACCTCAGCATGTATATTGTTCACAGTATAATTCTATTACCAGATACTATACTGAAATGGAGCAGGCAGAGCCAATTGGAGTGTGGGGATCTTGAATAGATGCTCACAATAGCACATTCATCTTCAGCCACTATATGATATGCAAATGTATTCACTGTGATTTGTAATTGACCTTAAAACTTACCATCTACACGCCCCAATTCCCGTGTGGTGAGTACTGCTCTCAGTTTTCCTGCCAGTTTGACAATAAAGCATCTCATCACAAAAGTTTCACAAATACAGAATTCAGTTAGCAGTATCCTGAGAATTTTTTTTCACTCTTTCATTAGCCCTATGTCAGGCTAATAGTTACATGGAGCTTGTGACATTCCTCAGGTCAGGATATAGCAATGACTTCATAGATAGAAACAATTCAGTTTTATGGTTTATAGAAATAAAGCCCATCTGAGTGAGCATATGAGATTCCTCTAATGCACATGTGATGTACATTGTGCTTGGTCACAGTTGGGCAGGAGTAAACTGAACTCTGTTCCACTGTCTTTTTCAGTTCTGGTGAGATGCTGAAAAGGACAAGGACAAAGAAATCTGTTGCTATGGGCCATGGGTTGATAATAGAGTTAGTGCCTGAAACAGATAGGACAAGGAGAGATAGACTCAAGCTACACCAGGGCAGGTTCAGATTAGACATTAGAAAAAAGTTCTTCACCAAAAGGGTTATCGAGCATTGGAACAGGCTGCCCAGGGAAGTGGTTGAGTCACCAACCCTGGATGTATTTAAAAGATGGGTAGATGAGGTGCTCATCTGAGGAATATCATTTGGTGAGGAATATGGTTTAGTAGGGGATGGGTATGGTTGGACTCAATGATCTCAAAGGTCTTTTCCAACCTAGTGATTCTGTGATTCTGAGATTAATGCGAATGCTCCAGGGAGTGGTAGTGGACTGACTGCCTTGATTTAACCAGTTCAGCAGCATGGCTACAGAGCAATCTTCCGCAGAAGCACAGGCTACATGGATCAGTGCTAAAAAATGGCTACATCCCTTTACCTTTAACCATCTGTATATATCTGTATATATGACTAAAGTAAAAGAGACATCATGAAAGATTTCCTGTTCTGATGCTCCTAAAATAATTTTGTTTCAACCCACTAGTACTAATGGGAGGAGTAGAGGAGATGGAAATGGCACAAAGCCAAGCAGCCAAGACACTCCTTGGCCATGGTGAGAACTGGAAATGACATCAGCTCTATCCTGCTTTTACTGAGTACCATTGTCCTCCTCTGCCTCTTTCCCTCATCACTGAGTACAAACAGTGAAGAAACACAGGGAACTGAGTAGAAGGTACCCTTTACAGAATGTAGGCATTTCTGTGTTTTGTGGGCGTCTCACAATCTGGAAGTGACTCTGCTCACTGTATTCATGGGACTGTTTTTCCAAAGTCTTTCCTTCACATTTTGTATTTTTAATCTGAGAAGTTCTGCTTGACACAAATTTTAATGGACAAGACAAATACTGTTTTATTAAGAACTATAGGCTGAGATCTAGCCAACATTTCTGGAAAATCAGAAATCAATAAAATCAAGAAAATAAGGCCAGCTACAGAAATATTCTCATCCCAGCTATTTAATTTGCTAAGCATACTTACATTGTGTTTACATTGTATGGTGCATTGTATTTTACAGGGACTGGGAATATTGTCTTTTGGTAGAAAGGAAGTTGTTAAACAATTGTCCTTTTACATCTGTCAGCTCAAGGCTATTCAGATTTATTCTAGTGGAAGCTGAACCTTTCAACTATTTCCTCACATTCATCTGTCTTATCCCTCCCATGACAGACACCAAGTACTCCAGAACAGATCCGAGACTTTCACGAATGACAGGTTACTACATGCAATTGTGAACTCCCCACACTGTACCCAATACAAATAAATAGATTAGATGTTCTCTGACTGTAAGAAACCTTGTCAGAAAAATGCTGTTACAGATTCCTCTCATTCTAGATACTCTCCAGCACCAAAATGATGATGTATTACATATTTTGAATAGGCTAGTTCTTGCCTATTGTAGGACCCACTTGAACATTGTAGTTCTGAAAGTTTGATTCAGGCTGATAATAAATGACTTCATGTTCCACTAATAAGAGGTGGTGGAAAAGGGGGAAAGAACAGAGAAGACACAAGCTAATGAAGAGTGAAAATGCAGCAACTGAAAAATGAGGGGAAGCAGGTTCATCCATCCTTATTACTTACACAAAAAGTTAAAACAGGATGGGAATAACTGTTGAAATGTAGACCAAAAAAATTGGTTTCTGGCATCTCTCAGCTCTGCAGAAACATTCCTGATAATTTGTACTTCGCACAGGAAATCATAGCCACATATGTCATGTTGAGAAATTCAGACTTCTGAGATTTGAAAAGTTCCTCTATTTTTCCAGCACAACACAGCTACGGTGCTATAAATTATAAGGGAGTAAATCAAGAATAAAAGACTTGACTTCAGTGGAGTTTGTCTGGATTTACATTCTTGTAATGGAGAGTCTCATTGGTGAAAAGCCACTAGATGCTACATGTACCTGTTCCAAAACAGAAAAGGGCTGATCAGTTTCCTCCATGGCCTGAATAATTTGCATTTTTTTCAGGGAACACATAATTTGTACAAGTTTTTCTTTTATTTCAAGTAACAATGAACAAATACTCTGAAAATGGCAGGAAAGAGAAACAGTCACAAGTCTCTGGCAAAGGCAACACATTTAGTGGCTCTATTAATAAAATAATCAAGGCCAAAGCATGGGCTCAGGCACCAGCCCAAGACAGGACAGCCCCTTCCCACGTTAGCAGCTCTACCAGCAATAACATTGGCCAGGTCCCAATCCTGACACCAGTGTCAAGGCCAACCTGCTTTGCAGGATAAGAATGTTGAGCTGTGTGGACTTAGCTGGGTCACGCTACCTGTCACAAAGCTTGGAGAACCAGCCACAGCTTGTTTTACTTACTATTATGGATGTGGTCACTGAAGTTACTTCAATCATGAGAGGGAAATGAAGCACAGCCATTTTGGGAAGGGGGCAGTGATTGGCAACAACTCTTTCTCCATATCAGTAAACACCTGGAAACCATTTGGAAAAGGAATGAAGAAGGTTCAGACAAGTTCTCACTTTCTTTAATTTTTCGATGGTTTTGTGGGTTTTATTCCCCTCCTCTCTTTAGGTGTGAATGCAAAAAGCAAAGAGAAACCCTGCTGGTACTGCAGATTTCTTGGGGATGGGGTGAAGGCTAAAAAGACTTACTGTATCTAGCAGCAGAGAAGCAGCTGCCCAAAATCCTAGTCTATACAAGAAGGAGTATAGAAATTAGTATGGCATCACAGAATCACAGAATCGTAGGGATTGGAAGGGTCCTGAAGAGATCATCGGGTCCAACCCCCATGGTATGGTATGGTATGGTATTGTAGGAACCTGGCATTAGAGGCATACCTGCACTGATCCAAGAGTTGATAAAGTGCAACTTTATGGGGCAAATACTTCTCATGGACCTCTTACACACCCAGATCTAAGGGGTGGACATATCTGTCACATGCACTGGGATGCTGCTAACCGCAACATGGCAGTGGGGAGACCTGCATGGCCCTGGGAGGAAAATGCAAAGGAAATCCAGAAATGCTGGACTTGATTCCCTTCCTCATGATCCAGTGTCCCTGGCTGTTGGCTCTGCTGTGAGCACCCTCCTGCTGTCCCTCCTTCCCCTTTTGCATCCGTGGGGTTTCTTCAGTTTGTAAACTCTTTTGGGCAGCAACTGCTCATCTGCGCATGGCACTAATGGACACCATTCTTGGCCGGCCCCAAGGCACAATCAGAATAAATGTGAATAACAACAATAGTGACAAACAACATCAACATTAGTAATGACAATAATAATTATTATTGTTATTATTATACAGTCTACCAGAATGACTTGGTAATTATTTGCATAATTTGTATATATAATTTGCATAAGCAGAATAAAAGACTGTTCCCATATCCAGAGAAGATCTCAACCATGTTTTGTTCCCTGTATGTGCCAAGGATTCCCACTGGTGTCAGTGGGAGATTTTTTTCCTTACTTATTCTCAAAACCAATTGCTCTGATGACAGAAATCAGTGGGAGTCCCAATAACATGTGGCTTCATCCAGTCGGGTGCTGAGGTATTTTGTTACCTTTCTCACCAATTAAGCTTTTTACGGATGAAGGTACTCAGCACTTTTCAGAAGCTTCTCATGACATGCAGGATTGAACCCCTCAAGACAGCTGTCTTAGGGCTCTGACTACGCAAGGCTGAACAGAGATTGTGTTTTTTTCTCCTCATTTTAATTGTGTATTTACAAAACAGATTCCAGCAGCTCAAGAGCATTTATGGTCTAATGGAGAAAGCCGCAGTGGGTGGCTTTTTGGCTCTCAAAGGCTGAGAACCTCATCAGTGGCAGAGGGAAGAAAGTATAGACTGTGCACACAAGGCAGGGCGAGAAGCGCAGGGGAAGCAGAGGCGACTTACAGAGGTGTTTGCAGAGTGTTCTTCCAAAGAGCCTGGCAGTGCCTCCAAGCTGCCAGGCTCAGGAGGACAAATACTGTATTCCATTTGTGTGCAGAGAATAGACTCTGAAAGGCAATAAATGTCCATGGCAGTGTGTATTGTCATTTCAAGGGCACAATTTCTTGCTCTTATTGCAGAGGGGTTTTTTTGTTCAGAAGCTCTTTCAGGCAGTGCCTGAGTCTCTGTGTGAGGGCTCTAGCCCCTGGCACATGACATTGGGGCACTTTGCTCTAAAGGCAGCATGAAAATGAAGTTTGAAGGATGTTAAAGAAAGGATTGCAATATGAAAAGCTGACATTATATGGGATGGCACTGCAGAAACTTCAGGTTGCCACAGAAGACCCCTTCCATGCTTAGGAATTGCAGTTTAATGGTGTGTTAAATACTCCTATGTGGAGGCAGTTTGACTTTTCTTGCAGGCAACCAAGAGTCAGCCTGAGAGCTTAAAGACCATTATGCAAACTCTCCAGTGCCCAGAAAGCTCAGGGCCCCTTTCTGCCCCTCGGGCAGCCCTGCCCAGCCTGGGAGCAAGGCCCTGCGCACGCAATCACTGTTGGCACTGCCTTGCTCCTGTGTGTTTCCAGCCTCCTGCCAGGGAGCCCAACAGAGCCAGATGAACACACTGTGTAAACCCTCTTCATCTGTCTCAATACCAGCCGTGTTAGATTATACTGCAGGCAAAGGCATGTTTTCAGTGTTTACTTTCTTGTTGAGTAGTCAGCACTCCTTTTTGCTTCTGGAACTGCTCCGTCTCTGGGGCTGGAGTGTAGCAGAGGACAGGCTGCAATCGCTGCTATCTAAACATGTTTTTAAATATGGGCATGCCAGATCTTACAGGGATCTGGCCTTCCTGCACTTGTTTAACAGAGCGCTAAGCGAGTCGGAGCTTGCTTCCACTCCATGCAAATGCATCTGCACAGAGGTGGGAATTTCAGCTGCTCAAGTCTGAAAACTGACAGAAAAGATAATTCATGGCATGATACTAATTTGTCTTTTGTCTTCGTAAAACTGGCTGACTTGCCTTGATTTGAGAACCCTCCATAGGCCCTCAGAAAAGTTACTGCAAGTTAATGAACTGTTTCCATGAAGGAAAGCGCGGTGACCCTTCTGACCATAAACCCAGTTCTTCTCACAGTGCCTGTATTTTGTAGCTATTTTATTGCCACAATAAGGGTGATTTTTGTTTGGGTTTTTATCATGCTGGCAAACCTTTTAGCTCAGCTATTCAGCCACCACAGTAATCTTTTTTCTTAACTACTATTCCTCATAAACCAGCAACCTACTCTCTGTCAGCGTCAGGGTTAGGTTGGTTTTCACAAAGGCCATATTACTATCCCTGTCCTCCCAACTCCTTCCCATGTCTGTCTATGTACCTTGAGCCATTTGTTCCACCCAAGATTTTAGTTTTGACTATTGACAGATGATCTGGGTGGGAAGAAGTTTCTGATTTGTTACTCACCACCTTTAGATAACAATATGTGCCCAGGAGAAGATTTTTATCTCTTGTTAAGTTCAAAATGCTGTTTCAGCTTTAGTGGAAGACAAAGTAACCTGTACACTAGCTATGGGGAAACAGGAAATGCCTACAAATTGTTCCTCATTTCTCATCTTTTGTATGTTCTCGTATTCACAGTGGTTATTCCCAAAGCCATATCTTTTTCTTTTCTTGTAACTGAAAACATAGCTTAGTGCGTCTAACTCAGAAAGGAATCTGTTCCCCAAGTTTTTCTCGAAGTACATCTGCATTTTTCATAATAGCTTCATCACCCAGAGTTAATTTTCTCTTCACTGTGTTGCTCTCTCCAGATTACCAAAACTGATGCCAAAACTGACTCATGCTAGATGCCCGCACAACATTGGTTTTGCATTATACAGAATAGGGGTCAGGGTGTGATTACATTATTAGATTTTATTTGTGAAAAAAAGTAGCTCTATTTAAGGAATCTGTTTGGAGGAGTGGGGGAAGGCAGCCTTTGTGTCCTATATTGAAAGACTAATCCTTAGGGCTTGATTTTGTGTGTAACCTTGTTTTTTTGCACCTGCATGAAACTAAAGGCATTTACATGTCTAGCTATTATACCTGATTGCTGGCTAATTATGCATGTGAGAAGGGAGATGGGGGAGGGGGAAATAGATCTAAAAATATTTTTTTCCTTGGTGTTTTAGATAAACTGAGATATTTCCCATATAAAAACCTTTACAGTAAGAGACTTTTGGCAGGGAAGTGAGAGGTATGGCATATGAATACTATTATGAATACCATTTTCTAGACATGGCATCTGAACATAAGTAAAAACATGTTAAATATTCTCCCAGCCAAATTTCAAAGCCAATTACTCTTTATTTTTTTCTTCAAACATTCATTAGGAGCTGGAAAAGAAAATGCATACATGTTTCAGTACAAAAGGTAGAACAGGTTATTTTGTTCATAGATTTGTTGAGCAGGGCTGTTTGCTGTAGGACTACACTGTTCCAAAACTCCTTGTCCTCACTTGAAACAACAGCGTGTAGAGTACAGATGATTTGCAGTCCTCAACACTGTAAATCTCAGCTGCATCAAAGACACATACTAAAGTGAGAAGAAGAGGGAAGATAGAAAAGATTGTATTAGTGCTCCTGTATTTTTCCTCCTCTAGAGAGGATAAGAGAAAGGAGGAAATGAGGACAAAACTGTGTTTGTTCAGTAAAGGAGTACACATCCATGAGAGCTGACCAAATGCTCCCAAATATGCTGATTTTGTCTGGCATTATGTGGAAGACAGTTTCAGGGGTGCCAGGTTACTAAGTCCTCAAATCCATTTACTGTGGCCTGGAACAGTTGTTGATTTCCATTTCAATAGTTATTAGGGTTTTTTCTTTAGTCATCAGCGAAGCTTGAAATAAATACATTTTATTAGAGTTGGCAAGTCTGAGAACAGATGTGAGAACTCCCATAATCTAAAGGCAGGGAACCCATGGGACAGCAGTGTTCAGGATGAGGGCTGTTTTCTTCCAGAAATCATTTACTATGTAAATTTTCAAAGTGTGTGAGGTCTGCACACATTTCACTTATGCAAAAGAACTGAAAGATATTTTACCCACTTCGGGTGCTTGCTGTTTTATTCTGTTAATATGCAGTGAGCTATAATGCATTCAGTCATGATATATTTATTTGCACTTGTTTGTGACACCTAGCCCAGATTGGAGAGACATTTTACAGTATTAGACCCCAAAACCCAGACCCATAAATCACAGAGAACATCTGTTATTCCCTTGTGGGAAGGGTCTTAAAAGAGTGTCTTCTGAGCATCTCTGCTGTATGTCATTTATTACAAGTGGGCCCTCAGCCTGGAACAAAAGAGACCTCCTTTATCCTCTTCCCCAGGCAACAATTTACTGACCTCATCTTCCCGCCCCCTTCATCAGCCCCCACAATCAATTATCCCAATCAGCCCTTCTGAAGAAGAAAACTGGGCAAAGATCTGGACCATTATTCTAAATAGTTTGGGACACTTAGAAAAAAGTTCAGTGAAACAGGGCACTGATGCAACAGTGACAGCAATTGTAGAGAAACCGATTTGTGTAAGGATATATGATTGCAAAGATCATTACAATATTTTCCTTGATTTTTTTTCCCCTGAATACCTGTTTTTATACATGTGTCTGTGTGTGTGAAATAATTTTGAATTTACTGGATAGAGCTTATCCAAATAATAGTAATGCTATCTACCTGTTCATGGTCTCTCAAAGAAAAATATCTTGGTAGAGTATTATAGCTCATCATTATTGTCAGAATAAGAATGTGTGCATAGAGGCTGACTTCAGCCCACAAGGTTAAATAGTAGTATGGTAGAGGGCAGCAGAATACGATTAAGTGGAACATGAGTGTTTTTGATCCCTCAACAGTCGTGGGCCACAGTGATGAGTACGTAAACTCTCTTGTCACTCAGGTGGGAGAAGCAATTAAGCTCCTCCCTGGAAGAAGACAGCTGAAACAATAGATGCTACTGTCCAAATCACTGTCCCTGGGGTAAGCCTTGACTAAAGGAGAAGAAGGGGAGATTTCCTGAGTGGGAAATAAACGTTGCTTTGATTATGTGGGTACAGAAGGGGACAAGGAACAGAAAGCAGCCTAGAGAAAAGAACATCACTGACCATGTGGTCTTGGGAAAAAGCAAAAAGAGAAGCACGGTCCTTTGGACACATAACAGGCAGTACCTGAGTTTGAAATTCTGGTAAAAAGTCCATTTATATTGGTCTTAGGAGAAAGGGAAATAGAAAAAAATTATATGCAAAAGTGAAAAAAGTTGATTCCTTTCATCAGTGGTATCACAACAAAGGTATTACTGTGGTCTAAAGTAGTAAGAGAAACATATGGTGGATGCATGAATGAAAATCTTAAAGAATATTCTCCAGATATTAATTAGAAAAACCTCTCATATATATTTTGTGTTTTCTTTCTCTTTTCTGTCCAGTTACAATTAATTTAAACTGCATGAAAGTGCAGTATCATGGAGCTGCATATGGGTGTAAGAGTTCGTGTGCCTGTGGTAAACAGAAAATGGGTACCATACTGAGTACAGTGTGCACATACACACCGTTGATTCATACCGTGGATTGTGCCTCAGATCTCTGAGAACTGATGCAAAAATAATAAGCGTCCTGCTTTGTAGCATTTTCCAGGTAGTCAATCTTTCGGTAAAGTCACAATTTACTGACTGCATCCTTCTTGCCTGGCTTAAATGACTTCAATATTCAAAATGTCCTTTCTCAGCTTCCACTGTGAAATATGGGAAATCAGAAAAGTAGCTGTTTCTAATCTGACTGTTTCATAGTTCATTCTGAAATCTGTACCCCACCAAACCAATGGCAAAACTCCAACAGATTTAAGTGAAGCCAACATTTTATTGATGATCTGGAATAAAGGAGTGATTTTTCCAGGCTTTCATAATAAGTATTTTAATCTACAGCTTATTTGTGCACTACAAAAAAAATTTAGAGATCCTGGCATTCTTTTATTGGTAGCATTTTTTCATTATACTTAGTATTCTGCCAGTTAACTAGAGATGATGCTCAAAAGTACATCAAAATGTCAGGCCTGATAGTAACAGAGCCTGCAACACATACTCTGGCTAAGGAAGATGTCACTCATTTTGCAACTAAAGCCTCAAGATAACTGGAATAATTTTGCTATGAATAAGCCTATATTTGTGCTTTATGTGAACAAAAAAATTTATCATAAATAGGCCCCCAAAATTAGAAGGCATCACTGCAAGTTTCATGGTTGCATTGTAGTCTTGGTATTTTGAGCTGATTCACTGCAGTTTACTTAAATATTTTCTACTGCATTTATTAAGATACATTATTGTTACTGTTAGCAATATCAAGTGATCTCCACTTTACAGGAAACACCCAGCTTTTATTTCCAAAGCACTCAATTACACAGCAGATAAGTATTACTACCCCATTTTATAGACATGGAAACAAAGGGGGCAAAGCATCTTTCTTCAAGGACAAGAGTTCATGTGGTTTGTGTCTTAGCCCAGTCTGCTGTGCAGTAGGCCGTGCAACTTCCAGCTGGATGCTGGTGATTAGGTGTTTTTACAGCAAGCTCTTTGTAATTCTTACTTTTTCCTAAGGTAAAGGATTGGTGCATGTCTGTAATGTCTATAAAATGCTAAAGCTGTTAAAACACAGTTTTTGTTGTATGTCATCCAATTTGCAGTTGGGAAATGGTAAAATTTGCTTCAATTGAAAACATATGTTGCACTGGAAAATAGGTAATGGAATTGCCACCTTTGCATGCTGGAGTCCCATGCCTTTTCTGCAATTTACAAAATAATAAACCTAACTAACGAAGCTATTTTAGCCATTATACATTGTTTTATTTGGTGATATAAAAGTCTTCATGCTAGAGCTGGACAGGAAACATTTTTCATGTATTGTAAAAGTGTTCATGATTTCAAAACTCTTCCTGTCCAAAATCAGATGAATCTAGAGTCTACTAAAAACACAATGCAAAAGAAGCTTCTCACCCACTCCAGCAAGGCATAAGGGAAAGGCCAGGTATTTCTTCAGCGTGCAGGATGCTAGGCTTAGAGCAGGGGGTACTTTCCTATTTTCACCAGAAATTCCATACTTGTAACTGGTATAAGCATTTTAAGGGAAAAAAAAGTTTTCAGTGAATGTATTTTCCTTGATTAAAAAAAAAAAAATGTTTGAAAATTTCTGTCAAACACCCCTTTATATTTTCAACAAACACACAGTAGATGAGATATGTCTCCTAAGATACTTTTAGCTGAGAGATTTTCTTGCTCTCTCTACTCAGAAATGGGCACGTTCTTTGATATTTATTTGATGAATCGCAACCAGCCACCCTTAAAGCATGGATTTGAAATGTGCTATGAGAAAAGCCTGTGACAACATAACACAATTTCTGCATTGCTCTCCTTCCCCTTTCTTCTTTCTCTGCCACTGTCTCACTGTACTTGTTAAATGTCTTTAAAGTGGAGGTTTTGCATTTACCTTCAAACCAATGTGTCTTAGGTATTTTATTTTGCTTGGCTGTATTTTAAACTTTTCTTTTAAACCTTCACTCTTAACTTTCAGAATTTCTTCCTGTTTTATTTGACTGTTTTCTTCCTGTCATCTTTTTCCTCTTTCGTACTATATCTGATTGTCATTCCTTTTAAGATAGGAAATGGCTGCAGGCCAAAAGTCAGAGAGCAACCATAAAAAGCTATCAAAAGATGAGTAAAAGATGAGGGTAAATATGATAGTGTCGTCTTCTGAAAGCATAATGACAGCACCTACCCTCCTTGCCTGACTATAGACAAAGATGTCTTTTGGGACTGTTAGAAGGACAAAGTTGTATACTGTCTTCGATCGCTAATTCAACTATGATTGATAAATACAAAAACAACAGCTGAAATTTAACAGAAATAAAAACATTATCACCTCTGAAGGCCTCAAACTTTGATGGAGACTTTACTGTGAGTATGAAATAAAGGATGGAATAAGAAATGCTTATATTACTTATATTGCCTCCCCCGTCTACTTACTGCCACCAAAGATGGCAACATACCCTCTGGTGATGAGATGAGCTAACAAAAGAAGTACACCATCTGTCCCCTGAAATTCCCTTGCTACTTCAACTTGTAGCTGCACTTTTATTTGTGTTGTCTCTGCATTCTACATGAAAGTATCACTTGACCATAAATAAAGTCAAATAGTAGTCTCATAATCCATCAGTAATGGTTACATTTTAATTTCCTTGAAGTTGACTTGATGTTTATTGTCTAATTTTCTGCTCCATTTCTGCTAGCCAGTACAATCTGACATTTCTTATGTCAGAGAACGTAAGATTAATAAAAACCTCACACTAAACCATTGTTCTTTCTCATTAATTAAGCTGCTTTCCAAAGACTACTGTTTACTGGCAAGGACTGCGATACATAAAGGAAAATATTATGAACTCTGGTGCATACCAATAGTTCTTGGTTCTCCCACTGAGGGAGAGCAAGAACTGGCAAGAAGGCCATGGGTGTAAAGCATGGATGAGCATATAGAAAATGATTTTCTCACAAAATAATTCTTCACCTAAAATGCTAGAAATATTGTTGAACAAATATTATGATGGGAAGCAATTGAGGTGCAGTAGTAATCACATTCTCTCCGTGCCCAAGCGTTTGAAAAGCATCTATGAAAGTGAAGCCATCTGCTGAAAAAAATTGCTTCTTCATCTTTTTTTTGGTGTTGTTCTCATTGTATTGTTATCATGGTTATTGCCATTATAATTAGTCCCATTGCTACTGCTGTTGTGCCACAGTCATGATAAAAATCAGATATTCTTGAAGAATTCCAGTTGTAAGAAGAAAACTCTTGTAAATCAACCTTAGGATTCCCTTTCTCTTTCTGCTGAGCTTTTGCTCCCATATATATTTCAGATCCATATCTCAAGGATACTCCTGACCTTCTACAGCCAAATGTCACAGCCTTAGCAATGAAGGTATAAATTGATAGATCACTCTGGATAAGATTATTGTTGTATTGTGCATCTCTGTATCATGTACCTTCAAGTAAAATTCAGTTGACATTTATGCCATACCATCTTCCTTGTTATATATTTATGCACCACCTAAACCACTAGATTTCTAATGTGTGGTTAAGATGTCTGGATGGCAAGAGCACAATAAAATTCTTACACAGTTTTGGATGTTCAAATGCCAGGAATATTATTTTTAAAGATACCAAGCACAATATTAAAATTTGGGCAACTGCTGGAGTGCAAAGTATATAACTGATTTACTTTACTAGAAAAAAAATGTACTGTAGATCTCCCTTTTCATTGCAATTTGCTTTCCTGTTTAGGATCTGGTAAGGCAGAAATAACCATGGAAGAATAGTACCCTCTAGAAATGTCTGTGGGAGAAACCGGTGTCTTAACACACTGACACTTTCCTGAAGAGGCCAATGTAGGGAACTAGTAATGTCATAAACTTATATCAGAACTGTATTCACCATGCTGGGGAACATTTTGACATGATGTCATGCTGGAAGCAGCTGCTTGATTAGAGTGATTTTCTGGAAGAAGTTTGTCTGTGTTCTGCTTCAATAAATTCCTTTTTTTTTTCATCATTATGCTAGAGGTGTGCTTCAGCTGAAAAGACCAGATCTGTATTCAAGCTTCTTCAAAGTTGGGGAGTGTTTGATGTCTAAGGGCAAATGAAGGTTCTGCACAAAATAAGGTTGCAGGCAAAGGCACATAGCAATTACTCTGAGATGCAGGATGAGAGTTCCTTGAAAAACATTGATGCTCTTGTTCTTTACTTTGTTTATGGCTCTAGGGATGAGTATCAAGAGGCAAAAGAGTGGAAATAGGCCAGGATATGTCTCTGTTGGCCAGCCTGCTGTCCCAGATGTTCTTCCAGAGCTCTGCTTTTATATGCCCACATCTGATTTTCTGCCACAGTAAAAAAAAAAAATATTCCCAGAGAAAGCAAATATTCTCATAGTCTCTGGAGGTAAAATCAATGCCGTGCATCAGACTGTGGCTTTGAAGTCCCAGTGCAGGCTGGAGAATGAACTTGAAGCAAAATTGATACATGAACTAGAGGAAAGGTCAAACATCCATGAATCCTGCTGGCTGTAGCTTTTGCTACTGACAGTGAAGGAGAGTGACATGGCAAGTGTACATGGCAAGATGTGGTGGCACTGACTGGAAAGGGCCTGAGGAGGCTGTGCAGAGCCCTTGGAAACTGCAAGGAGCCCTTGGGAAGAGGAAGAAGTCCTGAAGGGAATACAGAGACAAGCACAAACAAGATAATAAAGGATGCAGGGTACTATATACTACTAGATAAATTTCACGGTGATTCTGACTTTATCTGTGTGTTAATTAACATCCCTGGCATGTGCAAACTTAGCAGCTTTTACTGGGTTACATATTAACAATGTAAGGAAGTTTGGCAGCTCTGCCTCTTTTCCCCTCATTAGCACTATACTTTAATGGTTGTTATTAAAGAAGAGTAGAGATTGGAAGGCACTTCTTGAAGTCATCTGATCTAACCCCCTGCTCCAGAAGGGCCACCTAGAGCCAGTTCTCCAGGACTGTGTCCAGACAACTTTTCAGTATGTCACACTCTCCACAACCTCTCTGGGCAACCTGTGCCAGTTCTCAGTCACCCTCATGTGAAAAAGTGTTTCCTGTTGTTCAGAGAACCTTTTGTTTTCCAGTTTGTGCCTACTGTCTCTGGTCCTACCACTGAGCACCACTGAAAAGATCTTGTCTCTGTCTATTTTTCACTTTCCCTTCCTGTAGTTATACACATTAATAAGTTCCCCCTTTGAGCCCTGTCTTCTCCAGGCTTAACAGCCCCAGCTCCCTCAGCCTTTCCACATCAGAGAGAAGTTCCAGCTCTTCTTTCTCTGCAATAAGTCCACGTCTCTCTTGTACTGGTGAGCCCAGAACTGGACACAGTACTCCAGCAATGGCCTTGCCAGTGTAGAATAAAGAGCAAGGAACACCTTTCTCAACCTGCTGGCCATACGTGGTCTAACACAGCCCAGGATACCATTACCCACCGTTGCCACAAGGGCACATTGCTGGTTCATACTGTCTTGATGGTTGTTATGCTAAAGACTCAGACATAAACTCCATCACCAGCTTCTTACTAGCCACCAGCTAGACCCCATCACCAGTCATTGTTGCATCATGGTCCAGGAGAAGGTCTGTTCCCCAAAAGTTCCCCTTGTGTTTCTGGAGAACATGCTCAGCTCTTCCACACAGAAATTCCTGCCTTTGCCAGGATTTGAGCTCAAGCCCAAGTCTGTCCTTCCTGATATGACTGTTTGGACCTCCTGCTCAGTTGCCCCCAAGCATGTCAGAGCAGAACATCTTCCTCTGTGGCAGGGAGGCTTGGGAAGTTCCTCATTTTCTACACAATCTAGCTCACAGGTTTTGCATATGATTTGCACATTAGTCATGTTCTTTTGGTATTGGTACCTGAGAATGGAATTAGCTGTGGTCCCCATCAAAAGCACTGAGTTCTAAAATAGTTCCGCATGGCACAATATAGCCCCAACTGACAAGGCTTGCATTATTTTCCTCTCCCAGAGTGTCTGGAACAACCACACTGAATGATGTGTCACATATTAAGAACAACTTTATTTTTATCCTGATGGAATTCTAGGAAGCTGACTCCGGTGCCCTCATGCTGACTGAAAACTCGTGACGTGTCCTAATAGCTACAGGCGGGACAAGGCAAGTATGTAAAAGGGACATCTAATTAGTTGTTCCAGAAGGAGCTGAAGTGTTGCTGCATAAATGGTGTGTTTCTGACAGGCTTGAAGGTATCTAATGATTTATAATGCTAGAAGAATTTTGATATATTCAGTCTAGAAAGGCTGTGAAGTTTATGAAACAGATAATTTTAAGTTTCTTTAGTGAGGCTTATTGGAATTTAAACTAAATTTGAGATGATGTTACAGGTCATTGTTGCCTTCAAACAAGCTTCTATTGTTGGATTAGTTCAAATTGTTTTGGTTGCATCTTTCAGTCCTGAAAAAAAGTGGAAATCAACATCCTAAACCTGATGGTACGGTTGTTCTAATTCATATTTTAGAATAATTGCAATTTATTATCTATGTGCAACACCTACGCAAGCTTACTCAGTGAGCAGGGCCCCATTATTCTCAGCATGCTATGGTTAGATCTTGTTCTGTCTGCATGCGTCAGACAGAAAGTGTTTGCGTTTGAGCAATTTACACAGTGTATTAGGGCGGATGTGAAGATACATCGTTCTTCAGACCAAAAACATTTGGAACTGTCTTACTGAATTCTGCTTTTGTGCCTCTCAGCTTTCCAGCTAGATGTGTTTACTACAAGTCTTTCTTAAAATACGGGATTTCTAATTGTGCCTAGCAGCCCAATTTAAGTGCCAATCGGATCCTCAAAACATGTGACTCAGGAGAGATTTTTGCCAGTGCACTGTAAGTATCAGATATTCCTGGGGTGGTGAGGGGAACTGAGAGGGAACCAGGAAAAACAGAATTTGGAAATAAAAACCAACCCACTGGCCAAAATCTTTTTCCAAACTTCTTAAATAATTTAATCTGAAAAACTGCTCCAGCCACATGAATAAGATGTTATACTGCTCATCTTTTTTGTCTTTTTCAAAGAACCTAATAGGAACCGTTAGGGATCTTAAAACAAAACTTAGGCATGCAAATTTTCATAAGGAGGGAGGCATCTTCAGTGTTGTCATACAAAACAGTGTAACTACACCAAAACATTTCAGACATTTAAATATCAGGACTATGGGGTGTTAACACAGTTAATAATACAGTAATGTTTTCTGAAGGAAAAAAATGTAAAAGGTAAAAGAAAAATAATAGTTAGTTGACATAATAATAAAAGGCTTAGCTTTTAGCAGCTGCTTTACATCTTCAAACCATTGCTAAATTATTAACTAATTGATACCAGATCCTCCACATGCTAGCTCAGTGCAGAGTTGTGGGGAGGGTGCCAGCAGAGTGCTGTTGTTGGCTGGGTAGGTAGACGAATGTTGCAATGTGAGTGGTAGGAAGTAGTAGTATTACCATATACAGCACACCACCAGGCCCTCAGAGTACTGGTTCTAGAAGTAGTAACCTTGCCTTCGAAAGGATATAATTGCTCTTACGGGGATGCCTTACATGGGAACCAAAATTATATCAAGCTTTAATAATTAAATTATGCAGCAAGTCAGAGGAGGATAGATTTGTTCTCAGTAGAACACAAGAAACTACTTGCTTTGGTGACCTAATTGCTACAGGTTTTGGGGTTTTTTTAAATTATTATGATAGCTGATTAAAAGGAACCAGGGAGCTTATTCCCATTTGCCAAGAGAACACAGCAAATCAGGCTTTATGACTTGAAATGAATTTGGTGCTTTGTCCAGATTAAATTAAGAAAGGAGGACACTGAAGTGAGGAGTTCAGAAGAGCACTTGAGACTGGAAGTATGAGAAATGAACAGCAGAACCGAAACAAGAAAAGTATAAGGGAGATAGAAGCCATTTTCTGATTCTACCATTCATTTCCTTCAGAGCCTACTGAGCAGAGAGAGGAGAGACTTACTCAGGAACAACAAACCACAACAACCCATTCCTATAAAACTGCATTAAAAATATATCATGGGAGCAAGAGGCCAGCGATGGGAAATCTTTGGCACAGCTATAACCAGTACTACATAGGACTGCTGCTGCACCCTGACACAATCAGGGGAGCTCATTTTTTTGTCTGCTTGAAGGAAATATGCCAGAAAAAGTAAAAAAAAAATTAGAGTATTCTGATACTGCAGGCAAATAGTATTTTCTCTATAACATACATAGGCTTTTGGGGGAAAAGTGGAAAAAATCATTAATAGTGAAGTCCACAAAAGGAGTAACAGAGCAAAGTTGCAGGCTGTTGTGTTATGGAAGCTTCAACCTACCTTCCCATGCATAGGAAAGATGCCCTCACCTGAAATATAGTGGATTTAGGTATGTGAAGGTTGGACTCCTTCATCTGAGGGCCAAGTCTGCATGAGGCTCTCTTATTTCCTCAGCTGTCAAGAGAATATATTCTCCTGACCTCTCTTAGGTGTACCCTTCAGGGAATGAATTGCTATCTAGATGTTCTTTCTCCATGGTCACTGTGGATGAGTTTAGGATGACTGAATTTTTAGTTTCCCAGACTGGGGCATGTGACTCGTAGACAGTGGCATCACCACGCTGTTACACAGAGCAGGGAGCCTATTACCATTAGAAAACAGGGGAGACAGAAGCAGGTGAAAGCTCTTACCCTTTATGTGATTGGCACATGGCTACCCTATGGATTTGTGACAAGAAGTCTTCCCTTGGCATTGAGGTCCTGCATCTCTTTGTTGTTCTGCCCACCTAGGTGTCAGCTGGGTGGCACAATGCAAGGTCCTGCCCACAGTGGAGCTGCAGAGAGGCTATCAGCTGGCAGACAGGAGAGATGGGCAGGTTATGAGATGCTGTTCCAGTTCTTCCCAGATAGTTTATAGTCTCCTGGCAGAGTAAACTACAGTATTTCAAGTTTTCTTTCTGGGGACAGGGAGGGATAAAGGATTTAGCTCAGACCACATTGTGTCCTGCTTCACTTGACCGGCATGACAGAGGCTGAAAATCACTTCCACAATTATATCCACTTGCCACTGGCAGGATATTTGCCCGTTTGTGTTAAATAGCCTTGATACAATTCCTACTATGAGGAAAATCTTAAAATCAGATTTAATGGCACGCAAATACCACTAGCTGGCCAGGTTAACAGTCCCCAGTGCAAGAGTGTATTTAGAAATGTGAGTGTATCAGCTCTTGGTACTCAGAGAGTGGAACAGCACATGAAGTTCCTGATAGACTCCCCAGCACCCTTGCACTTAACAGGCCATGAATGCTGTTGTGTTGCTCTGCTCTGCAGGTTTGTTCTGAAGTGTGGCCTCGTTGAACACCTTTCATGCACCTTTCATGAACCTGAGCTGAGCTTTCAAAGGTGTCCATGGAAGTTAACTGTTTCTCAAAAGATGTGGAGTGGAAGTTGTTCTTTGTATTTTTAAATGTCCATGTATGGACAATTTATGGCAGTTGCTTAAAAATGTTACTGAAACTTAATCAAATAGGCAACTTGCTATGTTAAAAAAATACATAAAGGAACCATTATATTTTTAATGAGGCTTTTTCATTGGTTTGTATGGCTTCTGCTATTTTGTGAAATATGCCCTGTCCGAACCAAAGTCTTTCACTGATAGAGGGAATCTTGGCCAGGACTCCAAGGTTATTACTCATTGTATTCAAAGATTACTTGGGGGATCTTTAATTTCCAACTGGAGATCTGGCAGAAGGACAGTATGTTTAACATTTCCTCTAAAGGATGACACCTCTGAAAGTGCCACATGCTGCTTATTACTGCAGTACACTGGATGGGAGCCAAAGTCCCAGTATGGGACTTGAACCCACAAGTAGTTGGCTGTGAGACAGACATGCTACCCACAGAGTCACAATGACACCTAGTAGCATCTTAATTTAATAGACCACTTTTTCCAATGGCAGTGTCTTGTCTTGCATTTTTATGGTCCGGATCACTGAAAGTTTATTTTTCACTTTAGCATGTATTTATGGAGAATGACAACCTGCTTTCCTTTCCTGTGTTGCTCTTGGCAACTATGAACAATATAGTTTTCAATAGTTATGCTCATTTAAAAGTAAACAAAAATGGAACAGTTTATCACCAGTTCCTCTATGCTTCTTTAAAAGTTAGGGCAAGAAAAAATCTAACTTGTTTTAAAAATAAGCTGGGGAAACATCTGAGTCCACAGAAGGTCACTGCAGCCACAAGTAGTCATACCTTTTTCAGATGTTTTCATAGAAAGACATCCAGCTTCAAACACTTAAGCCAAAATTTTCAAAACCAAAAGATTTTGTTTGCCCTTGCTTTTGAATCATAGATTTAAGGCACCCTATAAATGTGCCTTTTTTCTGGCTATCAGGGTTCTTTAAGGTACCTCAAGCTGAGCACAAAATAACAGGAGGCAAACCCACCAGTAACTTTCTGGCATTTAAATTTGGGAACATGGGTCCTGCTATAACGTATCTCAGTTTTGAATTTGCAGCAACCAGGTGATGTACCTGCAGTAGCGGAGACAAGAAAAGCAGGGACATGAACTGGGGCACCAGTGTGGAACCCTCAGGATGTTGCAGCCCTTGCATGAGCATTGACCTGATGTTCCTCCATATTGTTTATTACTGGTTAATGAGGTCTCCTTCTGAAGCACAGCAAGTTTCTCATGACAGGCATTTACTGCTTATTTCTGGAAATTCAGCGATTTGGATACCCAGGTATCTTTGTGACTACTTGGTAAGAACACCATGTCAAAACCTGCCATCCACTGCATGATATGGGGCAGGAGACAGTAGGATGCAAGGGGGAAGGAAGGAGGTCTTAGTGAGGGCATGAATGCATTTGATGCAGGACAAAAATGGGCGGCTGTGCAAACACTTGAGGTGGAGCTCCTTTGTTCTGGCACAAACCCCAGTGCGTCTCCCAGCAATGGTACCAGTGCTGCTGACAGGGCTCTTTGTGTGTTTTATATTCTTGGCTCTGGGTCTGCAGAAGGCTGGGCACCCATTGCCTAAGGGCAGATCCAAACTGTCAGCTGCCTGGCAATGGAGCTGAGGGAGTGCTGCCCCAAGCCCTCCCAGGCTTGCTGCTCTTGCTTAAATGAGCTTTCCTGTATTTGAGTGTTTGCATAATCCAGGACAAAACTGTGAGAGCTTTACAATGTGTTTGCCCTCCAGATCTGAAAGTTTATTTTTGACCATAGATAATAAATAGTTAATACTCACATTTGATTAAAAGGAACCTTTACTAAGAAAAAAACAAACCCAAAGCAAAACTCATAAACTCCTTAAATATCAGAGAGATTTTTAAAAAATAAATATATATAAATAAAACATTAGTGCACTCAAGGGAAAATAATATCTTTTTGATCTCAGTTAGAAAATATATTTGTCAGCACTTAAAGAAAAATATAAGCTTTTCTGTCAGGTAAATAAGGGATTTTTATGACTGGTGAAGATGATACCACTTCAAAAGCATGCCACTAATTTATCTGTTCATTTGAATGCATCAGTTTAAACACAAGGTGTTCCTCACTGCAAGATGAAGCTGGTGGAATTTTTAGCAAGCAGGAATTTCTCCACAGCGTTCTGAGGCCCTGCTTGGACACCAGTACTCCAGTGACCTGGGGGAATCCCTGTACCCCTGAAGTTCTAGGCAGGCCCCAACTCTTCTCTGTAGCTCTTGCTGAGACCTTGGGTAATTTTCCCTGATGTAGGCATAAAAACATGACATGATCTAATTATCATAGGTGACTTTCCCAGATAAGGGGAAGAGAAGTCACCTGAAGAGTTAGACTCACATCTAAGATCTAAGGTGTTTTAGACACCAAAAACAAGTGAAATGAATCACTTTCTGATGATGCCTGTTTTTCTTCAGTGGCTATAAAGATGACATGAGACCACTAGCACTGAACTGGATAGTTAACTTTTTAATATTTGAAGTTGGATGATCCAGTGTATGGTCAATGAGAAGTATTTGAAAGATGCATGCCTCCTTAGAAAACCACATTTCTCAGAACCTTAGCTTTTAAAGCACAGTTTATGCTTCTCTATCTCTTCTTGACTTATCCTTGGCATTAAAAACTGCTGTAACGACAACGTCATCAAGGATGGTCTACAAAGACAGAAAAAACAGAGAAGGAATTTTTTTAGGAAATGAAAAACAATATGTAGGGTTTTCTGCCTTATGGTTGTCTTGTGGTTGAAAACTGGTATGGACTATTGATAGAATAAATATTGCAAACCTGCTACAAATTATTAAAAATATTTTCAGAAGTCTAATTCCCTTATTCTTCCCATAACAGTTTTGATCGCCCATCCCAATTTTGCATATGCTCAGCCACAGAGTGGGGTCCCTATCTGAGATGTGATCAGCATGTCTATCTCAGGCATCTAATGAAGAGGTACATTTGCCAGCAAATTTCATTATTGAGAAGTCACTCAGAGATTCATGTAACTGTTACAAGCAAAAAAGAAAAGTAACTAAGGAATTAACTTTTGGACAAACATTTATCTATGGGTCTATTAATTAGTTAACAAACAGTTCAAAAGTAATTCTCCCAGTTTTAATATGGAAGCTATTGAATGGCAATTTTAATTCCATTTTGAAGGGGTTATGATAATACCAGTTCCCAGAAGTTCCGTTCATTTGATATTTTTCTGAAAATCTTATCTTGGTATTAGATGACAATTTCATCTCTAATTTGGAAAACAATGGGAAGAGGAAAGAATCAAGAATTCTGAATTATGGAAGTTAAATAAAAAGATCATAGAATCATAGAATCATAGAATTGTAGGGGTTGGAAGGGACCTCGAGAGATCATCGGGTCCAACCCCCTGCCAAAGCAGGCTCCCTAGGACATTTCACTGAGATAGGCATCCAGACGGGTCTTGAATATCTCCAGAGAAGGAGACTCCACCACCCCCTGGGCAGCCTATTCCAGTGCTCTGTCACCCTCACTGTGAAAAAGTTTCTCCGCATGTTGGTGCGGAACTTCCTATGCTCCAACTTGCAGCCATTGCCCCTTGTCCTGTCTCCACAGACCACTGAAAAGGGGCTGGCTGATTCCCCCTGCATCCCTTGCTTAAGATAATTGTAAACATTAATTAGGTCCCCCCTTAGTCTTCTCTTCTCAAGGCTGAACAGTCCCAATCTTCTCAGCCTTTCCTCATAGGGGAGATGCTCCAGGCCCTTTATCATCTTCGTAGCCCTTCTCTGGACTCTCTCCAGGAGATCCCTGTCCTTTTTATACCAGGGAGCCCAGAACTGGACACAATACTCCAGGTGGGGCCTGACCAGGGCAGAGTAGAGCGGGAGGATCACCTCCCTTGACCTGCTGGCTACACTCCTCCGGATGCACCCCAGGATCCCATTGGCTCTCTTAGCCACCGAGGCACACTGCTGGCTCATGGCCAACCTGTCATCCACCAGGACCCCCAGGTCCTTCTCCACTGAGCTCTTCTCCAGCAGGTCATCCCCCAGCCTGTACTGATAGAAACGGTTGTTCCTTCCCAGGTGCAAGACTTTACACTTGCTTTTGTTGAACCTCATCTGGTTTCTTACTGCCCAGCTCTCCAGCCTGTCCAGGTCTCTCTGGATGGCAGCGCAGTGTTCCTGCGTGTCAGCCACTCCTCCCAGCTTTGTGTCATCGGCGTACTTGCTGAGGGTCGAGGCTATTCCCTCATCAAGGTCGTCAATGAAGATGTTAAACAGGACTGGACCCAACACCGAGCCCTGGGGAACACCGCTAGTCACAGGCCTCCAGTCAGATTGCACTCCACGAATCACGACCCTCTGGGCTCGGTCCGACAGCCAATTCTCAACCCACCTCACTGTCCACTCATCAATCCCATGCTTTCTCAGCTTTGCTATCAGGATGTCATGGGAGACAGTATCAAAAGCCTTGCTGAAGTCAAGGTAGATGACATCTACTGCTCTCCCTCCATCTACCCAGCCGGTGATGAGATCGTAGAAGGCTATGAGATTGGTCGAGCACGATTTCCCCTTGGTGAATCCATGCTGACTACTCCTCATGACCTTCTTCTCTTCCAATTGCTTGGAGATGGCATCCAGAGCAAGCTGTTCCATTACCTTTCCGGGGACAGAGGTGAGGCTGACTGGCCTATAGTTGCTGGGATCCTCCTTCTTGCCCTTTTTAAAGACTGGAGTGACATTGGCTATCCTCCAGTCCTCAGGCACTTCTCCTGTTCTCCAGGACCTGTTGAAGATGATAGAGAGCGGCTCAGCAATCACCTCCGCCAGCTCCCTTAGCACACGTGGATGTATCCCATCCGGTCCCATGGATTTGTGTGCGTTTATCCCTTTGAGCCGCTCCTGGACCTCCCCTACCTCAACCAGAGGGAAATTCTTCATATCCCAAACACTCCTATTTACATCCAGTGCCTGTGGGTCCCGGGGGCCTTTGAGGTGAAGACCGAAGCAAAGAAGGCATTCAGTATCTCCACCTTCTCAGTATCCCCCGTTACCAGGACACCCTCCTCATTCAGCAAGGGACCTACATTATCCCTGGTCATCCTTTTGCTATTCACGTATCTAAAAAACCCCTTTTTATTATCCTTTATGTCCCTTGCCAGCTTCGTTTCCAAGAGGGCTTTAGCCTTCCTAGTTGCGACCCTACAGGCCCTGACTACATTCCTGTATTCTCCCCATGTGCTCAGACCCTTCTTCCACAATTCATAGATCTTCCTCTTCTCTTTGAGTTTACTCAGCAGCTCCGTGTTCATCCACGCAGGTCTTCTGCCTCTCCTTCCCGATTTCCTGCACAAAGGGATGCATCGTTCCTGTGCTTGGAAGAAGTGCTGTTTGAATGCTAGCCAGCTCTCACAGGCTCCCATTCCTTCAAACAGCGTAGCCCACGGGATAGCCCCTATTAAGTCACGGAGGAGATCAAAGTTAGCTTTTCCAAAATTCAGGGTAGCTATCCTACTTTTTGGCTTGCTTCTTCCACCCAGGATCTTGAACTCAACCATTTCATGGTCACTTAGACCTAAGCTGCCCCCGACCTTCACTTCCCTAACGAGCCCGTCCTTGTTAGTTAAAACAAGGTCCAGCACCCGCCCGCCCCTTGTAGGCTCCTGCACCATCTGTAGCAGGAAATTGTCTTCAACACACTGCAGAAATTGTCTGGACTGCATACGACTGGCCGTGTTGCTTGCCCAGCAAATATCTGGATAGTTGAAGTCCCCCATAAGGATCAGTGCCCGGGATCTTGAGGCTACTTCTAACTGCTTATAGAATGCACTATCAACCCGCTCCTCTTGATCAGGGGGCCTATAGCACACTCCCACAACAATGTCCCCCATACCGGTTTGCCCCTTGATTTTAACCCACAAGCACTCAACAGATGTTTCATCCTTCCCCAGGTGGAGCTCAATACAATCTAGGTGCTCTCTCACATAAAGAGCAACTCCTCCACCTCGCCTCCCTAGCCTGTCTTTCCTAAAAAGCACATAGCCATCCATGACAGCGTGCCAGTCGTCCAGGTTATCCCACCACGTCTCTGTGATTGCTATGAGATCATGGCCCTGCGACCGCACAAAGATTTCTAATTCTTCTTGTTTGTTCCCCATGCTACGTGCATTTGTATAAAGGCATTTAAGTGGGGCAGCAGATGTAGGTATTTTCAACAGCCCACAGCGAGATTTCTGCCAGGGGACTGGCAAAAGTGGCTCCACTGAGGAGTACTCAGGGCAATCCACAGAATTTTCCCTACTCACACCTGGAAAACCATCTCCAAGTCCACCACTGTGCTGTTGGAATTTACCTTTATCCACCATCAACTCTCGTTGTGACTCCCGAAGCACTTGCCTAACCCCAGCAGCCTTCTTAATATCCCCTTCCCCCTTCCTAACTAGTTTAAAGCTCGGTCAATGAGCCCTGCCATCTCCTGGGCAAGGATCCTCTTTCCTTTATGGGACAGGTGAGCCCCATCAGCAGTACTCATGCCAGGAGCAGAGTACACCATCCCATGGTCAAAAAACCCAAAGTTCTTGCGCCGGCACCAGCCTTTCAGCCACACATTCAACTCGTGGGTTCGCCTGTCCTGCTCTGAGCCCCTCCTCCCAAATGTTATTTTTATTCTAATAGTTTATAAGCAGTATCTAGAATATGAAGGTTGAACTAGTAACCTCAGTGTTTTTGAGCACCTGGGACTGTCAATTCTTCAAAGAAAAATAAAAAAGTAATGAGCAAGGAGGGTGTATTAAACATGGACAGGCTGTTCTACAGAAATATGCAGATAAGGTGTGTGTAGTGAACATCCTCATTGTCACTGATATTTGCAGTTACAGAATTAAATGTCTTTGAGATCCTTCTCCTCAGTTCCAAGGCATACATTGTAAGCTGTAGAAAAAAGAAACACTATTCATAAATCACAGTGTCACAAAAAGTGCAAAAATTACTGCATTTTAGCCTATATTAAAGAGATTATAGTTAATGCATTAAGCATGGAATCTGTTAAATTTGGAATTTTTCACTTCAACAGCTCTCAGGAC
The DNA here is from genome assembly GCA_027925045.1 of Hypotaenidia okinawae. Taxonomy (NCBI): domain Eukaryota; kingdom Metazoa; phylum Chordata; class Aves; order Gruiformes; family Rallidae; genus Hypotaenidia; species Hypotaenidia okinawae. The sequence continues at coordinate 16,153,321 of BSDF01000002.1, forward strand.
ATGTGAGGTTTTCTCCTTTGTCTTTAGAGACACAATGGCCACGGTCCTAAGTTGTGAACTCAGTAATTTTCACTACTATTCCTTTAGCATGGTGTTCAGGTTCATAGATTATATAATTATTTTCATTGGAAAGCACATTTTAACATCTGGGAGTCATTTGAAAGAATGTAATCAACTTTGTCCTTTTTTTCAGAAAGTATCTTCTGTTAATATTTAACCCATAACTGATTGCATGATTTACCAATTTAACCCTGACCAAGTTGTGAAATTTATCATCTTTGGCTGTTACTGCCCAAATCTATCATGGTAACAGAACTTTTCTCCAGTTTTGTCTGCATACAATGCTGTTCTTGTCTATGGCAGGCGTTCCATTCATGCAGCTCTGCTGTGTTATCAGGGCTAACACTGAGAACAGGAATTTCCTAAATGTGGTGGAACCTCTTCAGGGTGAAGGTTGTTTTTTCATTGTAAAATTGCCTTCCTTTTCTACAGTGGGCCAAATCCTGACATCCATACTTTCTTCCTGCATTAAGTCTTATGTTTTCAGACTTTACTCAATCTCATATATGGTATTGTATAGTATATGGAACTCAGAAGGACCTGAAAAGTTGATCAGATAATATTAAAAGTGCAAAGGTATTTATAAACATGCACAATGCAATATTCCTGAGTTATGGTCCTCTCACAGTGTCCCATATTTTGCTGGACAGATGCCCAAACAACTTCCAGTTATTTTTCAAGACTGTGGTGGGTAAGAATCAAGTCTCATGGAAATCCGTGTCAGCTTTGTCTTACCCTCATTTTCCTCACCTCCCTTTCTTTGAGTGAACTATGAGGTCGAAGAGGGGCTGGGGAAAAAGGCCAGAAAGAACAATACAGCAATAGAAAGGGCGATATACGTCTTTTAAATAAGGTCTAGAAAAGGTCAAATAGTAAAGAGGTGAGAAAAAAATAACAAAATAAAAGGGCAGGTGCAAGTGAGAGAGCTATTAAATCAGAGATGAAATAAAATTGGGGAATAAATCAAATGATAGAGTCTAGACAGAAGAAAAGGTTGCAGGCCCTAAAAGTGCTGGGAGAGAGAATATGTCAGTGAGGACAAGACAAATCAGGATTTGCACACTTCTAGTGAAAGAGTACCCAGCAAAGCACATCTTATAGAGGAAGGAGATGCAGGAGGGAAATTCATCTTCTGTGTATACAGCGAGTGAAAAGAAATAAGATCAAAATCAGTTTGTTGCTTGATTCAGAAGGACCAAGTCGGATTGCTTAAATATTGAGTCTCCTCATGATGGAGGAGAGCGGCATCCTCCTCCCAGACAGAGACCCAGCACTGATAATAATACCAAATGTTCATGCCCGAATGGAGCAGGGGGAAGTTGAGGGAGTTCCCTAGACATAAATCATCTCATAGTTAAGTAGAAATTGAGTCTCCCTTCCTGCCACACTAATACCACAGGCACTCTGGGGTATGATTTAATCTGGTTTGACCCCAAACTTTTGTAAAGATAAATTTCTGCACATTTTTGGAGAGATCTCATTCACTTGAAGGTAAGAGTCACGGTGGTTGCACACATGGAAGATGGATGGTTTTGCTGTTGTCTGATCCACAGAGCAGTTATGCTATAACCATGCATATTATTGCCCCTGTAATTGCATCCATCATACCTCCTGTAAAAACAAACAAATGGACTCCCAAACTCACTTAAAACTAGATAAACAACTGTTCTTTGGCAATGTGACAGATACTTATTGCCTGCGAGTAGCCCATAACAGATAGGAAGGACAAGGATTAGGGTGGATTTGTAAACCATAAATTGTATAAATCTACTCGGAGTCTCCAAGCCAGACTCTTCCCTTAACTTTGCTTGAGTTATGCCAGGGATAAATCTGTTCTGTCGAAACTCAGTGAAACTTTTTGCAGTCTTCTTTTACTGTCAGTCATTTATGTGCTATAAAAGCTAGAGCTTCAGCAAATCTAACTTACCCCAGTAGTTTATTTTACCCCAATTTGTACAAGGATAAAATGCTGCATTTTCTGTTGCTCTGCGTTGATGTATAAAAACATACCAGGTGAAATTCATTAGAAATGAAGAAAAATGCTGCAGAAAAATTACTTTTCTGTGTTGTTTCTGAAAGAGCTGGAAAAAAATTGCCTTTTCTAAAATACATATATAGATCTGTAAAAGGAATTAAAATTTCAGCTGGTTTTGCTTTTGCCCACAATAGCTAAGAGTACAAAGCAATTAATCAAAAATAACCAAAACAAAAAACTCTCCAAACAGCAAAACAACAACCCAACAGTCAAAAGACCCGAGGATTAGCTAACACTCTAAACACTAAATTACTGCGTGGGTACACTAATTCAACACCAGAACAGATGTGACATTATTAATCCTAATTTACTTGGCCCATGCAGATGTTGAATGTGGTGAGTGGTGACCAGAAGCAAGCCAGCAGTTTGAACAGCACCTTTCTTGGGGGCTATCCTGGCCACATGTGTATATCTGCTAACTCCAAGTGAAATGAACGCAGGAACAGATGTGATGCTTGCTATGGCATACCTAGAAGCTAGAAAGCTCTAATTGTGCTATCATAGCATATCACTGCTGCCCAGGTGGTGCTCTGATCTTTCAGACTTTATATCTGAGTGAGAAAGTCCACACAGGAGTTAAAAGCAACTTAGGTCACAGAGAAATGTTCATCATAGGCAGGTCTGACAACTAAAGATGATCACTGCTGCAGCTCTTTGCTGCTTCTCATCTGCCAAACGAAAGGTTTGAGTGTATTTCCAAATTCCAGTCACTCAGGGGTGAAGGCATCGCAGGTTCATCAGAGCTTTTCATCCTGCACAACATTTCAGTAAGCAGCCCAAATAGCTGAAAGCACATTTAAACTTCAAACCTAGGTTTTATTTCAGTAAAACCTGAAGGAACAAACTTACCAGGGAGGAAGTATAGAATGAAATGTAGTAAATTGAGAGTTTATAAATTAATGTCCACCTGCACTGTGTTCTGGGAAGACAGGAGCATTGTGACAAGGCTACTCTGATCTTCAGCAAATCAGTGATGTTCTAGGTTGTAACAAAATTTAAAGTCTATTTTGGTTACAACACCAAAAATCTTTCTTTCTGTAGTCTCTGTTGAGCCTGTGTTCCCTGCACGTTGCAATAGTCTCTCAATACTTCAGGTTCTGCCCTCCCTTGCTGCATCCCTCGTGCTCATCCCATGCTCCAGAGACATTGTTTTTCTATGCTCTATTGTTTCCTCAGAGGTCAGGACCTCTTTCTTCTTCAAGGTTCCTTCTGACCCAGTGCAAAAGAAGCTGTGTGATACTCCGCTTTGAAAGAAACCCAACCTGGTATGCCTTTACATATGGTTTCCATGAAGAACAACACAAGTCCTCACAGTAAGCTCACATCACCAAGGGAGAAGGTAATAAGCTTATACTACCAGCTGTGGTCCAATAGTAGCCTGATTCCCAGTTGCAATCCATCTTTAATACCTACTGACTTTCAGTAGCCCAACTCCTATCTGTGCACCCAGGACTTTGGGGAGGCTCCTGCTCCTCTCTGCATGTGTTCCCTCAGTCTAGGGGCACCTTCACCCTCAGTTTAAGGTCAGGATTGTAAACTCTTGGTTTTGTGCTCCCTGAATCATGCTCTGGGAAGGATGACATGTATCCCAAAGGTGAGACAATCCATCTGAGCTGCATTGAGGTGAGTTAGTCTTAACATCACACTTTCCCTGGGCAGGATAGTTATTACTGACCACCAGCTGGGAGCCATTGGGACAGGCTGCAGCTCCCAACACCTATGTACAGAAGTGGATCTCTGTGGCTTTGCCTGATCTGTATCTAATTTTCCTGCATGTCTGCCTGTAAACAAGTGTTGCTTTCGTTAATCTGTATCTAATTTTCCTGCACGTCTCCTTGTAAACAAGCATTGTGTTTCAGTTTAACAACAGGCCTAATGGTTATGACTATAAAATATAGCAGAGGGACATGCAACAGCACGGTGATGGGAGCAGAAGAAAGCCACCTGGAAAATCTGACACATGTTCTGACCACTGGCTTATGTTCTCCAACTTTAAAATGGGACAGGCGTGAGTATATATATCAAATGGGATGAGAAGAGGCAAGGTCGAACTAATAAGATAAAGGCAGAAATGAAACAAATGGCAAAGATGTCTTATGGATAGGGCAGTGTGAGAGCACTGACAGAAATAAAGGACTGAAAAGGATGCTGTTCCTCCTCACATGCAAAGTGGTTGTAACCAAGAGCACAATTAGTGACTAAATGGCCAGAAGCAACAACATCTTTTCCCTTTTTTCTACATTTTATAGTCTGTGTGACAATAGTTTATTCTTCTAAGTCACAGAAACTCAAGTTCATATCCCCTCCTGTTCCAGGAAGGCAAAACATAAATGAATAATGATGCTTTCCAGAAGTAGAGTGTTGTGCAGATACAGTTCTGAAGTGGATCCAGCTTCTTCGGGAAAATACCTAACAATTCACTTAGGTTTGGATCCTTGGTGCTTCACTGTTTGGAATTGATAGTTTAAGAACAAATAGCTGTTTCTTCTTGTGGAAAAGTTGGTGGGTACAGATCATTTCACACAAAGGGATCACTCTCCTTTGTTTGTCTTTCCTGTGAAACACTTAACACTGCTACTTGGAAACATCTCATCTACGAGCTGTGTTTCAGTAGAAGGAAGGAGTGTTGTGACAGCTAGCAGGGGACATAGCAAGGTGCCTACTGTGGTGGTTTTACTGTATGTTGCTCCTTATGATTCTTCCGCAGAGTTCTGCACAAAGACAGCTGCTGCAGATTGAATAATGCATCTTGAGCATATTAAATGTATCCTGCACATTCAACACTGAAAATAAACATCAGACTCTCATACTATTGTGTACTGTTCAAAAAATTTGGCCCATTGAGTGCCATTTCCCTAGCATGATTTGTCTTCTCTCTCTTTTGCCATTAGCATTTTATTTGCCTCTTTTATTTCTTTTTAATTGTAAGATATGACAATCATCCCGGTATCTTTCAGATTGAAACAGGACTTCTGTTCTTGCAAAGTCCCCAGGTGAACTCTGAAATAAATGGGATATAGTTGCTGTTGTCTGATATTTACTTGGATCTGAAACTTCATATCATTCACAGTGTAACAGAATGTATTTTACAATCCATGGTTGGCACAACTCCACTGAACTCACTGGAGTTGAAATGCTTTACTGACTTGCCTTGTGAACCTAGATATCGTTAAGTGGATATGCTGTAGTCCTTGGAGTGGAAATAGCAATGCCTTTCAATGTAGTACTTTAAATATAACCCCAAACTCCACTAATTCCTCTAGGAACATTATGCTAGTGTGATGGTTTGAGCCCTGGCCAAAGGCCAGACGCCCACCAAAATCAGTCTGTTACTCCCCTTCTTAGTTGGACAGGGGAGAAAAAAACATAACTGGGCGGCTCAAGAGACAAACTCGTTAATGACGCGGGCAAAACAGACTCAACATAGAGAGCAGAAGAGAAAAGTTATCTAATTTATTACACCACGCTAAAGAGAAAACAGTGAAAAAGAACCAGAGTCAGGAGTGCAACCAACAATCTTGAAACAAATGCAAACCAGGCAAACACTTTTCCCCCCACTCCCTCCTTAGCAGGCTTTAGTTAGAAGTTTGCTCCCTTCTTCCCTCCCGGTCGCAGTCCAGGAGGGGCAGGGACTGGGGAAAATGGGGGTCTTGGTAACACCTTCCCCCACCCCTCCATTCTAAAGCAGACTTCCCTTTCAGCCATGATTTTGCTCCCTTCTTCCCCTCTCCTGCTCGCAGCACAGGACAGGGGGGCAGGGACTAGGAGATGGGGGCTTCAGTCAGTCCCTTGCAAGATGGTTTCCTTCTCGGCCGGGATGGGGGCATCCATTCCACACAGCCTCCCCCTGCTGCACCGTAGGATCTCACCCACAAGAGCCAGTCCTCCACGAACTTTCTCCAAGGCAAATCTCTTCCCACCGGGCTTCATCTCTGCTCTGGCAGGCAGCAACAAATCACAGTGTCTCTCAGTCCCAGTCCTCCACGGGGCTATAGGCCTCCTCCAGCAAACCTGTTTCATTCATCTCTGTAGGTCGCTTGTGCTGGCAGGGGCTCATCCCACCGTAAGTCACGGCATCTTCTCTATGTCTCCCCCGGCTCCATGCAGCGTGGAGCCGAGCCTCTCCACCGGGCAGGTCGGGTCTCTGCCTCCTCCATGGGTCCTTTCCTCCGGCTACTCCAGGTGCTTCTGCTCGGGCTGCAGGGGCAAACTCGCCTGGGTACCTGGGCGTGCCTACTCCTCCCCCAGCCTTCCCGGCCTTTTGTGTCTGTCAACTGATTACATTCACATGCAAATATACATCACAATTCCCTTAATGGGCCAAACTTTGCGGTCTTCCTGGCACTCCAAGTTCTGGTTGGAGTCTTTGTCTCCCATATGTGATTCCCAGAGGCGCTATAAGCAGGCCTGCAGAAGATTCCAGCAGCCATTTTCTGCCGGACCTGGCCCTCTCAGTAGAACTGCAACAGCTAGTTTTATTAATACATGGGGAGGGTCTTTTCTCCAATGCGCTTCATTAGCCTATGCTGGTAGAAAGGCTGTTCTTTGAGACTATTTCAATTGTAAAATTGGAAGCATCTCTATGACATAAGCACTTTACGAAGTTGTTTGAAACTGGAACTGAACTTCTGGGAATGAAATCACATTATAGGCATTGACCAGTGCAGTTATTTCATTGCTTGAAATACTTGAGGGAAATCACTTCTGAGAATTACTTTGTTATTTTAAATGTGTTTCTGTGCTGCAGATCCCACCCATCTCACAGTTCCAACCTGGCCTTTGGCTACTTGGACTCTCCTCCTTCTCTTCCAGGCAGCCAACATTAGCTTTAGCTTGAACTTCTCTGATTTTCCAGTTCCCAAATGAAAACTGTTTCCCCATGGACAACTATATAAATGTATATTCACCAGTCTGACACCAAAGTCTCTCATTTCGGGTCTCAACGTTTGTCTGTTGTCACCATCTCCCACTTCTGCCTATTTTAGTCACGTCCATCGCAGCAAATAAGTCTCAAGTACTCATCTGCAGTTGTAGATACTGTTTACTTACTAGGCTGCCTCTGCCATGCCAGCCACTACTCTTGCCAGTGGAGATTTAGGGAACAACATGGATGGAGATGGTTCCAAGTGGGCAGCAAGGGTCAAACAACATCTTTGAGGAGGGTGGAGCTCTGCCATGTCCACACAAGTTGCCGTGTGCCCCTGCTCTCCTGACCTGTTTATTAGCAGAGATCATAGAATCATAGAATCATAGAATTGTAGGGGTTGGAAGGGACCTCGAGAGATCATCGGGTCCAACCCCCTGCCAAAGCAGGCTCCCTAGGACATTTCACTGAGATAGGCATCCAGACGGGTCTTGAATATCTCCAGAGAAGGAGACTCCACCACCTCCCTGGGCAGCCTATTCCAGTGCTCCGTCACCCTCACTGTGAAAAAGTTTCTCCGCATGTTGGTGCGGAACTTCCTATGCTCCAACTTGCAGCCATTGCCCCTTGTCCTGTCTCCACAGACCACTGAAAAGGGGCTGGCTGATTCCCCCTGCATCCCCTGCTTAAGATAGTTGTAAACATTAATTAGGTCCCCCCTTAGTCTTCTCTTCTCAAGGCTGAACAGTCCCAATCTTCTCAGCCTTTCCTCATATGGGAGATGCTCCAGGCCCTTAATCATCTTCGTAGCCCTTCTTTGGACTCTCTCCAGGAGATCCCTGTCCTTTTTATACCAGGGAGCCCAGAACTGGACACAATACTCCAGGTGGGGCCTGACCAGGGCAGAGTAGAGGGGGAGGATCACCTCCCTTGACCTGCTGGCTACACTCCTCCTGATGCACCCCAGGATCCCATTGGCTCTCTTAGCCACCGAGGCACACTGCTGGCTCATGGCCAACCTGTCATCCACCAGGACCCCCAGGTCCTTCTCCACTGAGCTCTTCTCCAGCAGGTCATCCCCCAGCCTGTACTGATAGAAACAGTTGTTCCTTCCCAGGTGCAAGACTTTACACTTGCTTTTGTTGAACCTCATCTGGTTTCTCCCTGCCCAGCTCTCCAGCCTGTCCAGGTCTCGCTGGATGGCAGCGCAGTGTTCCTGCGTGTCAGCCACTCCTCCCAGCTTTGTGTCATCGGCGTACTTGCTGAGGGTCGATGCTATTCCCTCATCAAGGTCGTCAATGAAGATGTTAAACAGGACTGGACCCAACACCGAGCCCTGGGGAACACCGCTAGTCACAGGCCTCCAGTCAGATTCCACTCCACGAATCACGACCCTCTGGGCACGGTCCGACAGCCAATTCTCAAACCACCTCACTGTCCACTCATCTATCCCATGCTTTCTCAGCTTTGCTATCAGGATGTCATGGGAGACAGTATCAAAAGCCTTGCTGAAGTCAAGGTAGATGACATCCACTGTTCTCCCTCCATCTACCCAGCCGGTGATGAGATTGTAGAAGGCTATGAGATTGGTCGAGCACGATTTCCCCTTGGTGAATCCATGCTGACTACTCCTCATGACCTTCTTCTCTTCCAATTGCTTGGAGATGGCATCCAGAGCAAGCTGTTCCATTACCTTTCTGGGGACAGAGGTGAGGCTGACTGGCCTATAGTTGCTGGGATCCTCCTTCTTGCCCTTTTTAAAGACTGGAGTGACACTGGCTATCCTCCAGTCCTCAGGCACTTCTCCTGTTCTCCAGGACCTGCTGAAGATGATAGAGAGCGGCTCAGCAATCACCTCCGCCAGCTCCCTTAGCACACGTGGATGTATCCCATCCGGTCCCATGGATTTGTGTGCATTTATCCCTTTGAGCCGCTCCTGGACCTCCCCTACCTCAACCGTATGGAAATTCTTCATATCCCAAACACTCCTATTTACATCCAGTGCCTGTGGGTCCCGGGGGGCCTTTGAGGTGAAGACCGAAGCAAAGAAGGCATTCAGTATCTCCACCTTCTCAGTATCCCCCGTTACCAGGACACCCTCCTCATTCAGCAAGGGACCTACATTATCCCTGGTCATCCTTTTGCTATTCACGTATCTAAAAAAACCCTTTTTATTGTCCTTTATGTCCCTTGCCAGCTTCGTTTCCAAGAGGGCTTTAGCCTTCCTAGTTGCGACCCTACAGGCCCTGACTACATTCCTGTATTCTCCCCAGGTGCTCAGACCCTTCTTCCACAATTCATAGATCTTCCTCTTCTCTTTGAGTTTACTCAGCAGCTCCGTGTTCATCCACGCAGGTCTTCTGCCTTTCCTTCCTGATTTCCTGCACAAAGGGATGCATCGTTCCTGTGCTTGGAAGAAGTGCTGTTTGAATGCTAGCCAGCACTCACAGGCTCCCATTCCTTCAAACAGCGTAGCCCACGGGATAGCCCCTATTAAGTCACGGAGGAGATCAAAGTTAGCTTTTCCAAAATTCAGGGTAGCTATCCTACTTTTTGGCTTGCTTCTTCCACCCAGGATCTTGAACTGAACCATTTCATGGTCACTTAGACCTAAGCTGCCCCCGACCTTCACTTCCCTAACGAGCCCATCCTTGTTAGTTAAAACAAGGTCCAGCACCCGCCCTCCCCTTGTAGGCTCCTGCACCATCTGTAGCAGGAAATTGTCTTCAACACACTGCAGAAATTGTCTGGACTGCATACGACTGGCCGTGTTGCTTGCCCAGCAAATATCTGGATAGTTGAAGTCCCCCATAAGGATTAGTGCCCAGGATCTTGAGGCTACTTCCAACTGCTTATAGAATGCACTATCAACCTGCTCATCTTGATCAGGGGGCCTATAGCACACTCCCACAATTTGTAAATTCTAGAGAGTCTGATTAGAGTTTTCCTGTTCTGACTGAGAAATTATGACCTGGGCTGGGACTACCCTGTAAGTAATCACAGTACATGCTGAGGTGAGAACCAAGATCTCATTTCAGTTGTAGGCTGGACATGCTATGATGAAGGACCACCTTTTTCTTTGCTGTTAGTATGAAGTTAATCAAACGAGCACCAATAATACAAGATAACAAATAATCCTATTTTTAACTCTTGACTAAAATTACATTTCACCTTTGGAAGAAAGGTTATACTTTGATGTTGTTTATTCTGATTTTCTCACACACACTTACTGTATATTAAATTATAACTCCAGGTGATGAATATCCAGAAATTGATGGATTTTAGAATATAAGATTTTCAATAAGAGGAAGAAATCACAGATCAGTTTATAAAAATATTCTGAATATTTATTGCTAGCAGTAACTAATGCCAAATCCTAAATTGAGCTCTAAAACTTCTGTTTGGATGATTCCATTTTTCAGAAGAATCTCTGCATTGTTTGTAACTGCACATGCAGATAGTTGGATTTCTCTGGATGTATCCTAGGAATCAGAGAGAGAAGGCATCTGTACAAAAAATAACAAGATAAACATTTAGCTATAAATTTCAATTAATAACAATGGGTGCTAACAGCTAACAGCACCCATTCTTTAAACAAGCAAGAAACCTTAGATTATTACACAGGAACATTTATCCATACCCTCCCTTACTCCCCCACTTATACAGACTTTTAGAGGACTACTCGGTGTGGAGGACTAGCTATTGACTATAGTAACTATTCAGTTATTGGTGTTTAAAATATAGTCTCATCCTCGTGTATGTTACTTGCTCTTATGGACCAGTAACAGTTCTTTTTATGTATGTTTCTTGGCTGGTTTGCTGCCATGTAAAGCAAGTCTTACTCATTTATTCAACAATCTGTGCAAATTTAACATCATTTGGTTAATGATTTCCCTGCCAAATTCAGAGAGACAATTGTATTTAACTACAAACCTCATTTTAATATCCTATTTAAAAGTCTAATCGAACCATCACTATTTTGCCTTTGATTTGTTGCATCTTTGTGTGTTGTCTTGGAGATTTTGATGTTGCTTCCTTCCAGCTCTATTGATATTTATAACATGGATGGAGTGTTTCTAGAGGCATAAAAGGGTGGAGAAGTGGTCTCTGATGAGATACAGTTCGGGTTATGAAAGGACTAAGGAGGACACTTCACTTTTTAAGATGGACATGTGCTGCTAATGACAATGTTAAAAGAAAGCAAACAGCTAAAACTGGAGTACATGTTGTGGCAATCATGCTCGTGGAATTAGCAATAGAACTTCAGGTTCAAAAAAAGGCATACTAAACCCAAAGCCAGCTCTTTGAAGATTTCGGGACACATAGATATGTTAACATCTGCAAATAATCCTTTCTAGGACCAAGAAAAATACATAGATTAATAATAAAAAAAAAGCGAGTCAACATGCATTCCACATAAGGCAGTTTGAATGTAAAATATTCAAATGCTACACGTAAAACTGCTCTAGCCTTTAGTGGGTGCTGGGATGTGGTACTGGTTGCAAACTGCTCCTGTAAAAAGACTACAGGATCTGGTACAGGATTTCCCGAATTCTGAAATCCAAGAGCACAGTCATTTCATATGCGATGGGCCCTGTTTATAAACAAGATGTTTCTGGTGCTATAAAAAATGTCAGATTTTGCCCAGTCTAATCACAGAATGAGATCTGAGTACAGAAACCAGTGATTTTTACTAATTTCATTCCTTTTCAGTGTTGTAGCAGCAGTCATGGGGGGAAAAAACCCAACAAGCAACCAAAAAAAATCCCCCAACCAAAACCAGAAAGATGTCAGCAAATTACTTCAGGAGGACTGTATCCTCTTTATAGTTTATTACTGGGGTGTTCCAACAGCCATGCTTTACCGCTGTATCAGAGCAAGGCATCCATTTTCTTGTGCACAGATTGAGTAATGGTACTGCCATATTTTATTTCCAAATTAGAGGAAATGTCACTCAATGCTCATATTTAAAATGAGAAGGAAGAAAAGCATTCCCTTCATGCAGTTTAAAGAAAAAAAAAGTTAAATCTGTTAAATATCCACTGACATTTGTATGAACTTAAAGCAAAGCACGCATCACATCTTGGATTACCACAGTTCATATATCAAGTAACGCATATCGATTTTTAGACAGAAATATTTTTATTTTCCGTGTGGTAAACAATTGCAGTGGTGTGTTTAGTACGCAGAAGACCTGGGGAAGGCTCCTTTAGCCAGGTAGCCAGGACATGGATATGCCTTGTTTGCAGCCTGTAGGCATACTGAAGCATCTCCCAGTTAAGTACAAGGGTGGAATGAGATATACCATTTCTGTGTATGCATACCTGCAAACACAGAATTCAGTCTCCTATGGGAAGCTTGGAAAATATTCATCCATCTGCTTTACAGATCACTCAGTTCAAATATAAACAATTTGGACAGCACATAAAGGAGATTTCTCGTTTTGTCTCCCATGCACATTCAAAACTAATCTTGAATTTGAGGTCTTTCATTAAAAATTATAGTCCAGGCCACAGTCCCTATTGGTAACTGACATGAAGCATTACCTGTAAAAGTGATTAAATTGTTGGTATCTGCATGTACTTCTGAGCAGCAGATCTATATTTGATGTATATCTCCATTCCTGGCTATATTATAGAAAGGGACAGTACAGAATGAGCTAACTGGCAGAAATCTCTGAGGATCTGCCTTTGAAATCAGGAGGAATTTTAGCAGAGTTTTCTTTCTTCTCTGCATGGAGAAAATCATGGCGTGCTTAAACCTGCTGTGCTGGTGGTTACTTTCGTCAGTGCTGGAATCTGCTGGGTGTTTTGTAGGCGCTCAGGAGCATTCCAGGGAAACCAGGTTTCTCAGCCTGCACTTGTTGGCTGTCCTGGCAATAACATCGGCATCAGGCCCTTCAGAGCATTTGATCTCTGTTTGTATTTAGGACAATGTACTTGATTATCTTCTTAAAATCTTAACACTTCATTTTCAAATGAAGTTGTTGTCCGATCCTGCAAAGTGCTGTTGTCCAATCCTGCAAAGGGCTGAGCACTGTCAGCCCTCATAGGGCTTTAGCTGGACAGGTCTTTGCCATGCTCCTGCTGTGTGCCACCACTAGAGCTGGCAGCCATACAGCTTTGTCCACATAGGCTTATCCTTCCACAGTGAGGAAATAAAATACTCACAGTAGATTATGTTAGCTGTCTGTCTAAGTTGCTTTAGCACATCCAAATAACTGTCTTATTTCTCATATAAGCTAGCAGCCTCCCTGAGTTTCATTACCTATATCAATCTTAACACTATTTAAATAAAAAGGAAGAATTTTAAAATGTGAGAGAAGCAGCCTAGATATTTTCCCATGGGGCACCTCTGAGCACAATAGTATCTTCGCTTCGATATTTTTTCTGCATCTCTTTCAAGCTAACCACATCCAGACTGTGGACATGCCAGGAAATGCCATTCTGGGACTAATTTACTGGTACTGAAAATGTTATTTCCAGAACTGTCACTTTCCAAGGGAATTTGAGTATCCACAAGTATTTCAACTGTGAGGATCCATTTTCTGACATTTGGGATCCATCTGCACTCCAGTCCAGCTGGAACCAAACGGGCCCTATCCATCTGTAATCTCCCTGAAACTGTCCAGGACTGTTAAGGAAATTGCACTATGACCACACTGGAACCAGTGTTGGTGTTGGCTGGTACGGTTCAATGCTTTGTGTGGAAAGGGATTTAAATGAGATCATTTCACTACCCTTTTGGTAAATTCCACTGGGAAACAGCTGGAGGCAATGATTTCATTGCCTTATTATTAGTTGTATTATAGGACACAATAGAAGCAGAAAAGAATAGGGGTTGTGTCAGAATTTTATGTAAAATTGTTCTCTCCTGCCCAGGCATCAGCACTGGGTCAACAAAATACTGATCAGACCTGAATCCCACGAGCAGGATAAAAATGGAAGGACGCATCAAACGGGACTCCACGGGGGCTGTTCTTGGCTTGCCATTTTCATTAACAGGTGATGGGATAGAGATTATACAGATGATAGAAACCCAAAAAGGACTGCAAGAATGTTTTCTGCAGCACATCCCTTGAATGCAAAACATTCTTGACAAGCTGGTGATATTTGTCTGGGAAGTACTGTGCACTACAGCATTACTAGGCAGAGCTAATCAGCTGCACAAATATATAATGTAGTATATATTCAGTAGGGCAAGAGATTACAGTGGATCAGCATGAGAACATAAATCAATTTCAATCTGTTCTCCTATGTTATTCTTCTTTGCAGCAATATTTAAGTAAGCATAGCTGGAAAGGCAGGTGAAGCTGTCTTCTGCTCCAGGCAGCCCTATTTGGGCTCAGCAGCAGACTTGTCAAGCTTGGGCACTTTGAGAACTGTGTTGGCTAAAGAGGGAGTCCAGAGGAAAGGATCGGACATCTAGAAAGTCTAGATGGTTAGGCTGACTACGGGAATAGATGATATCTAGTGTAAGTAAAAGATAACAGAGGAAAACACAGTAGCAATCTGCTAGGCATGTAAAATGCTGGTGCTGGAGGAAATTAATACAGTCTTGTGCTTTGAACATGAAGTAATAGGTTGAATTGCTACAAGAAAAGATGGGACTGGACATTTGGAAGACTTTTCAAATTGTACAGTCAGGAAAGAAATAGTCTGCTGAAGCAGTGAAATCTCCTGCTGCACAGATCTTGAAGAACAAGAGTATCGGCTTTCAGATAGGGCATGGTTAGAACTGCTTTGGGAATCTAAAACTTTCTGATCCTTCCAAGTTGGAGTGTCATGGCCATGGTCTCAGCAACATTCTCAAATAACAGCTTTCCTGCAGTGAAACTGCAACCAATTGGTGTGCTTCAGGTCCAGTCCCAAACCTGTTGAAAAGAAACAAAGAATATCTGAACTAGATTTCACAAAAAGGGTGATCTTCCAAGAACAAAGAAACTGTGATCAATAGGAGCTGCAGTTATTTGTTTATTTATTTAAGAAGGATGTGATCATCTCTTGAGCTGCAGAGCTAGAAGGGGAAAGTGGCACCTTCCTTTTTCACACCTTATGTTTCTGTACTTAACCAAGATCCAGATTCAGCTCTTTTGCTGAGAAAATCCAACAACTTTTTGAGCTTATAAAAACAGAGGGATTGGCTAGACAATTTCCAGAGCTGACTTCCTGTGAGAGGTAATGTCTACTAAGCCAAAATCCCCCTTTGCTGTGCAAAATCCATAGTAGATTAGAGCTTGTCTTGGTCTCAGTCTTATTTTGGACAGGTCTGCTGCTCATCCTCTGGGATGTGTTCTGGCCCTAAAGATTAGTCAAAGTGGACCTGGGAAGGAAAATCCTTCCCTACCACATGAGAGAAACTCAGTCAAACAAAACAAAACAAAAACTTCACAACAATCTTCAAATAGCCTTCTCATGGGAGAAAGAGAAGGCTCCATAAACATGCTTTTCTGCATGTTCCTGAAAGTCAACAGTTTTCCTTGCTCAGGTGAAGACATATGATCTGGTAAGTCGGGCCGAATGGAGCTACTTTGCCACATGGTATTTGGACCAGGTGCCAATGCAAGCTGGTTTGGAATGCACTGGGGACACTAGATCTGCCTCCTTTGTAGCTGAAACAAAAATTCGTATTGACATGTAGAGAACCTTAGTCAGGTTCTTATTGGGAAAAGAATTAAATGATACATTATACCTTGGCCTGAAAGAGCCAGGAACTACTTGAGGACCCTCCTCCCAAAAGACAAAAATAATCCCAAATAGATAATTCATGTCCCTTAATAAACTGTAGGGGTAATGAATGACAGTCCTTGCCTTACAAATGGGATCTGCAACAGGAAACTTTTCCTGCAATCCACTGATGCTTCTCCTTTGGAGGGTTGTGGATTTGCATCTTTCCAGCCCCTCATCTCTTCTGTGAATTGCTGCCTCTACCTCGTCTTTGCCCACAGCTGGCCACCCACCTCCTCCTGTGTGGAAAAATTTGCCCTCCCACAAGTACACTGTTTTGTTTTTTGCATAGGCAGTGATAAGTGTTGAGTGTAAAAGACTCTTTGATAATTTAATTCACTTTGCTGAATTATGATTCTGCATGCGCCATTAGTTCAATCACAAACCAGCTACAATAAGAATTAGGTCTGTTTTGCAACATGAAGCAGACAAGGCTGTTCAGTGGAGCAGTCAAGGGTGTTTAATGTTACATTTGTTGTTGACTTTGAAAACAAACACATGTGCACTAATGTAATGCAATCTGAAAGTCCCATGCAGATGTAAGAGCAGTGGTATCTCAGGGATCCTGGCCTTGTGTTCAGAGACGGAAGTGACAGAGAGGCAGAAATGCTGAGCGAGAGCCTCGCGTAGCTGTGTAAGTGGTACGAGGCAGGACCTGTGGGGAAAGTGGCTTTCCCCAACTTCATAGGAAACCTAAGGAGTCAAAAATGTAAAAAAAAAAAAGGAGCTTCCATCATGATGAAGTGATATCTGAGGAGTAGTGGGTTTAGACGAAGAGTTTTAGCAAGAGCACTTTAGGAGGGACGTCACTCATCTCAATGCAGGCTTGAAAGTTTGAAAGAGGAAACTTCATATCACTGGGTTACAGTTAGTATTGAATCCTGATCAACTTTCCCTTATAATAATATTTGCCTTGACCTTAGCAGGGCAGTTTGTGTCAGAGAGGTAATCTCAATTTCTCCCTCATCACTTCTCCCTCATCACTCTTTCACCTCACATTTTAACACTTACTCATGAGAGCTTGGCTGGGAAACCAGAACCAAACACCACCTAACTGTGGCTGAGTGCCAGCCTACTGCTACAGTCCAATGCATATATTGCTTAAGAACCTCTCCAGTATTTATTTTGGAGAGAATCATCCAGATATTTTCAAAATTAAGTAGTAAAGTGTTTAGCATACCCTCTTCTATGTTTCTTTTGGAGCCAGAATTTTCAAAAGGAAGTCCCCAGTCAGAAAAGTGTTCTTGGCAGGGGAATGACTTCTAACTCCTAATATTGCTCACTTATGCTGTAAAGGCCCAAGCTGGTCAAGGAGGAAAGTCAATAGCTTTATCCTTGAACAGTGCTGCATGACATGGAGAGGGGAGAGTATTCAGTGATGACAGCTCAGGGGTATCTCAGCACTCCCCTTATCAGAGCAATGGTGCAAAGCCATTTTGGTTTGTAGGAAAAGGCAAAGTTGCCCCACTTGGTAACCTATGACAACACTACAAAATTAAAATGTTTGACTTTTACATGTGACTGGGGACAGTAAAAAGACTTTTTGTTAGTAATATTTATTTGTTTGTTTGTTTGTTAGTTTTGCCAATCAATGGTAAAGCAGACAGAGCAAATTGGTTTTAGATGTGCATATTGAGAAGCAAGAATTTAATCCTTTGCTTAACATACCTTTTATTAAGTTAAATAAGAAAATATCCTACAACCTAAAGTCTAGTGTGCTGGTAGATCCTTGTGCTTTCCTGCTTCTCCTGCAGAGCAGCTTATAGATTTGAGCTGCTTCATCCAGCACATTTGCCATCTGCTTTGTCCAAGGACCTCATCCAAAATCTACTGAAATGCACACAAGATCTTCAGATTAGGCCCCAACTATTAAACAAATATTAATTGAACATATTTTTGTTGTTCAAGATAACGACCTGTTTCCTGCTACAGATTGCTGTATCTTTCAGATCTCTCATTATTTTCTAATATTTAGATTCCAATAGCAGCTCAAGGTCCTGGACTGATGACTGCTGCCTTGTGCTAGCCTCTGCCCGCACCCCCCTCCCCAACACACACACACAAAAGGCAGCCCCTACCTCAAAGAGCTTATTACCAATGCCATTATGACAGAGGTTTGTTATTGGCATATTTTTATATTGTAAACTTACATTACAAGAAGACAGCAATAAACCCAAGATCCCCATACTATTTATGGATTGGTTCATTACTTTTATTTTTAAAAACAATATAAATGTCTAATCTCCTATAAATACATCAGTGTTGCTGCTTATCTTGCTTGTTAAACTGGCAGTTAAGTAACCTCAAGACACTGCAGCTGTGTAATCTTTCACATCTATCTGGCACAAGAACCACGTTTTTTTCCACTCCCTTGTTTCCATGTATGAAAAAGGTGCTTTGATACACTGCTTGTAAACAAAATACAACTGCTACTGATTGTAAATGTATTGGCTTATCCATAGAAATGCTGGGCTGTAAGGTAAGATCAGAATTTCTACAGTCATTTGGTATTCTGATCTTCAATCAAAACTAGCTGTGTAACAACAACAACAAAAAAAATTCCTGTTTTCAGCCATGAATCAAAATCTCTGTTATGCTGGAACTCCATTGGCAAATCCTTGAGAGTGAGATGCTTTAAAATATTCAAACAGAGTTTTCAAACATTGATGCATCCAAAGACAAAAAGTCTAATCCACATATCCTCTGACGTTGTTGCATTTGTCAGGTCTCAGAAGAGAGAAGACAGTGGAGTTCCTACTTTGAACAAAGACATCTATGGTTTCTGTTATCTTTTGTGATGATATACTTGGGGTTTGTGCTGGACTTTCACTGTACAGCTGTGGTTATAAACAGCTGCAGTGAAGCTGGTGGCAGAAGTAATAAGTTCATTTTTACAGCTCAGTAGCTGTTTATTTTTTCTCTTCAAAAGTTTAGTTTTCACTTAAAATAACAAAAGCAAAACCCAAATCCTTTTAGTTACAAGCAACTTTACGAGTCGCATGTCAGGAAGGAACAGTGATTCTGGGCTGAATAAGTGAGGAGATACTCCAGAAAAGCCAGCAAACTCACACTGCTATGCAGGCAACACACCAGAGATTGGAGTCTGGCCCAGGGAGCCCTCAGTAGTTGGGGAGATTCACCAAGTTGGAATGAAAAGCTGCTCCTTGGAGGAACCCTGAGCTGCTGGCTACAAATTACTAATGACTCCTCAAAAATTGAAGAACCTGCAGCCTCCTATACGAGCACAGATTTCTCTCAAAACTGTATGAATCTCACCAGGATGTGTGTCAGCTCAATCCATTTTGAAGAATGGCGTTGCTGGCTACAAAGCTTTGCTAACTGACCTCTTGGAAACTGAAGTCAGTGTCTTACACACGCACAGATCCTGTCCCAGCTGTGCAAGACAAACCTTGTGGGTGCCCTTCGAGGGGCAGGGAGGTAAGGAGAAGAGAAGGAGGCAGTAAAGAAGGCAGAATTTAATTCTGTAACATTTTTCAAAGTTGACACTGGTTCTCATTATCTGCTATGTTTCATGCCTGACTTTTCTTCTGAGACATTTGATTTGCATCATCATAGTTAATTCTGTAGGCCACAGTATGCTTCAGCATCTTTGCCGTTTTAGGAACCCAAGCAGTGCATTCTTCTGTCTGCCTTTAGCAAGAAAAATCTCTCCTTTTCTACAAAATCTGTACTTCATGAGTAATAGAAAAATAACACTTTTTCTGTGCTAAACTTAGGAGTTTGACTATTAAACCCTTATTTTTTTCCTGTAAATCCATTAAATGGCCTCACCTTACTGTCTTACCTTAAAGCGAATTGCATCCACTGGTCACTCCATCCCACTGCCTACCTCACAGGGAGCTGGGAGGAAGCTTTGAAATGTGCTGTCTGTTCATTCCGTAACAGGACTGCACAGGACATCTGAGGCATGTGGACTAAGCAGGGGAGTGGCACTGTGCTGGGGACACTGGGTTGATCTACAGGAGTCAAATGCCAACCCTGGCCCAGGAAGCAACAGCTTCTGATTCACTCAAAGAGGGATAAGGAGGGGCAAATGATGCTTGGTCTTGCCCATGTATGGGTTTAGGTTGCAGCAGGATGAGACCCTGAGCTCAGGAGTATACCTGGATGCCCAAATTTGATAACAACTCCAGCGTTAATGTCCTTTTCTCTTCTATGATACGTAGTTGTCTTCTTTTGCTGAAATAACCAGCTTGTGCTCACTCCAAGTTGGACTCCCTGTCCCTGGGAAGGATAATCCATACATTGGTGACTCTCTGCATTAAAAAGTCTCTCTTTAAAGCGAAAGGAGGAAAAGTTTGCCATGGCTAACTGGGATCTTGGAATAGCAGGTGGCAATTTAATTGGAAGATGTAAGCTGCTTACTACTAATTTGCATGATTATAAGATTTTGTAATTGCCCTGTAAAAGTTTATCTGGCATCAGGTTCAGTGAAACTCAGCTACGTTAGCATGATATTGATGTGTGTATGAGATTTGCTTTGCTGTTTGATATGTTCCCTGCTGAAAGACCAAAGCAGACATTTGAGGGGGTTATTTTTAAATATATACATGCACACACGGAGAGGTGAATCTCATTGTAATGACCCCCATGGGGCCTGGATAAATGCATGTTGTATCAAGGAGTTCACTGCAGCAGGGGTTGGTAATTTGTTCCTTCAAAATAATGAGGAAATATCTGGTTTGAACTGAACATCGATACCTAGTAATTTTTATGAAGATTACCTCATTGATTAACATTTAACCTGCATTTTAAAAAGAAAAATGTTTAAGAAATGAGAATGTACACTTATAGGCTAAATATAGCTTTTACTGAGGAAAGTGAGAAAAAATACGATTTTGTATTTAGGTCAATCTTGTATTAGTGTTTGCTCTAATACAGCTAATTAGGAAGGAAAAATTGCTTTTGTTATTGGGCATGCATAAAGGGAAGTCGGAAGCAGAGCTTATCCTAGTGCCTTTTGACTTTGTGTGTGTACCCTCATGCTGTTTGACTTTGTGTGCGAGTGTATTATCTGCCTGCCTTCTCCCCGCATTGTGTAGACAGGTCTTGCAGGTTGCAATGTATAAAAGGTCCCTCTGTGTGTGCAGGTCCCCATCAGACAGTTCAGGGCAAGACTGCTCGAGCAAGGAGCCATGCTGGGCTGTGGAGAGGGATTAGCTTGAGTCTCTGATGAGGCACGAGGGCTGGGGGCTTGGTGGGTGAATGTCCTGCCTGCCAGCCCCCATGCCAGATCTGACACTCCACAGGGAGCCTGGAGCGTGAAGATACCTGTAAGGCAAAACAAAGTGCCTTTGAAAAGCTGAGAGAAATGCCAGGTTTGCCACCTTCTTCCTTTTCCCCTCCCTGTAAACTGGCAGTCCAGAGTGATGCGGAGCTGTGCCAAGGGCAAAAATAAGCTGAGTGGAAAGGTGTAATAAGGATTGTGCTAAAATGCCTGATTCCCGTCGTATATCTACACCAGCAGAGAAAAAACTACGCTTGACTGAGTTGGTAAGGTACACATGCACATACCTTGCTAAAAGCACAGTAATAGAGTTGATGATCTTATGTGTTTAAATTATGTCGATGCACCTCAGTAGGCTGGGACCTGGTGCTGCTGAACACAAATATGCACACACATCCACACTGGATTTTAGCAGGTAAACTTGAGTTTTGAGTTCTTTTTTTTTTTTTTGTCTCACTCCAGTCTTGCATTCCATCATGGCTGAGGGAAAGGAAGTGCACTGCTGGGCAAGGGCTGCACATGCTGTTTCCAAATATGAGTGTGGCATGGCTGGCTGGATGTCCATAGGCTCGTCTGCAGGGTGCGAGGAGGCATCTAAAGGCAAAAGGTCCTGGAGTGGTTTATCTGCACTCCTGACAGTGGGGCAAGGTGCTGCCAAAAGGGTGGCAGATCAGGATGGTGGGCCTGGAAAGTTACCCTTGCAAGTGTCTTTTGTATGTGTTAGTAGGGAAAAAAAATGGAAGATTCAGAATAAATTACTACTGTGAGTGAAAGCACAGGGAAATGTATGACAAAGATTTAAATATTGCATTATAGTCCTTAGACAAATTCTTTTAAGTTGAGAGCATGGGAATGTTTTTCTAATGTGATGCTGAAAGATCTGTAGATAAAGAAACAATTAGGAAGGAAATTGGAAATCTGGAGATCTGAACCTATCTTTTATTCAAATGCTTTAAAGTCATTCAGGTGTTCACAACTATTTAAATCCTTCACTTGTTTTATGTGCCTCAAACAAAGCAATGAAGCAGCACTGTCATAAAGCGCGGGCCCTGCTCCAGCTGAAATTTGTCTGACATAGACAAAACAAAACAAAACCCCCAGAAGCCCAACAATGCCATTTCATGTGCAACATTATATCTACTGAATGAGAGGAAATGTAGGCATGCATCAGAGTAAAGTACTCTTAAAAGCTCATTTGGATGGTATGTTTTTTACCTAGAGGGGAAACTACTGTATATGCAAAACTCAGATGAATATTTACAATATCCAGGAATAGGTACTTGGGGGGGGGAAACATGCCGCAAATGTAATCATCTTCTGAATGGTCCAAAAACAAATTGTTCTCACTGCTGTTGCTGAGCAACAGTCCCACGATGGGATTAAGCCTGTGCAAATGTACAGTGGGAGAGTCCAACCTACCCAGAGAGCGAGAAATCAGAGTGCCAGGAGAGGCACGGAGGGGGCCTGGTGTGGCTGAGCTCCACTTCCCAGCAGTTGTGACCCCTCTAAGTACATACTTTCACCATTCTCCTGACCTTTCACTGCCTCCCCACTCTCATAACAGGCTTAAAATAAATAACGAAGCAAAACCAGTACCAGGGAGCAATGGGACTCTGGCAGTTGTTGCAGCAGGCCAGTTTGTATCTAGGACGTTTTCTGTGAAGTAAAGCATTAGCACTTCTTCTGGGGAGGGAGAGGGAAAAGCAAATAACAAGTCTACCAGACAATTCATGGGATTTAAAAGCAGTGCCCCTCTGTGACTTCAGCTCTGAAGACCACATGTGTACTCATTAGGTGGTAACACAGTAAAAATCCACTGTCTAAAGGGACAACAATTTGCTATATTTTGAAATAAAAATTCTGGAATGCTTAATCATCTGACACAGTATGATGTCAGTTTTCGTTCACTTCCTTCAGCAAGTTATTCTTTAAACAATTTAGAGACACAGAAAAGAAAAAGAAACCACAAAAATGCATGCTCAAATAATGTTAATTGACTGTGCAGAAGTAAAAAAAAATTTTTTTTAATTAAATTTAAATTAAAAACAACCAAAAACTGTTTTGTGGCTGATGGGATGAATTGAGAGAGCTCACTATACCAAGGTTTCAAAAATGGTACATGAGAATAGAGATATTTCAAAAGTGTGTATGACAGACCTGGTAACTTAGTACTTGGTTGATTTTGCTGTGGTTGCTCATAATGCAGCATAAAGCTGACAGTCCTCTGGGTGAGGGAGTAAATCTAGTCTTACCCTGGTTTTCATAATCAATAAGTTTTATAACACCTTTAATTGTAGCTATTTTTTAAAAAAACCTGACATGCTGGATCTTTTTTTTTTCCTAGGTAACTTTGACACCAACATGGTATTTGTAGTGTGAAACAAACTCTCCCAAGCTTTCATTTTGTGTCCCTAAAATTATTATTCTACATGAAACTCTAATTGAAAACATGGTCTTTAAGGCTGAGGTATCAACAGTCAGGTTGACCCTTTACAGAAGAAGGCCCATGGGGAAGGAAAGAGGTATAAGAGTAAAATGAATTGCTGCAGCCTCAAGATGTCTTATTCCATCTTTGAAAGGTGGTACCCAGTTGTTGTTCTTAAGGATAAACCAGCACTAAGTGTCCATATCCCAATCCCCAAACTGCCAGGGCTGTTCTGACCACCTGTGTGGACACGTTTCCAAATAATCACAGCTAGATCTCACCTTAATATTGGACCAAACAGGGCAAAGTGTAAACAACCATAACCTTTCACATGCTCAAAGTGATCTCATTCCTCTTGGGGCAGGGAAAAAACCCCCAAAAAATGGAGAGAGTAACCCTTCAGGATTCCACTTCCTTGGTTCAAGAGGAAAACTTTATTTGAAAATACTGCAGAATAAAGTTTTCCTGCTTGTTAGACTGACTGCCAAGCTGCTGCTTTTGGGGTAGCAGTTTAATAGAGTTCCTCACACACACAACAGGCTAGGCGGGAAATTGCAGAAGAGCACAGAGGAAACTCTCACAATATATTTCCCCCTATTATTTCTCAGCCTATTTTGAAATTAGGAAATCATATGGAAACAGCAGGAGGATTCCCAGCCTTGCACTATTTCCTTCCCCTGTGATCATGAAGTTTTATTGCTGCATGAGCCCTGCTGCCTACCATTTCAGAGAAACTCAGCGAGAGGTAAGGTTTTTCTAAGTGTGGGTGGTCATGTCCATGTATTCAGCAGAAGCACTAGGGCTATTCAGCTTGAAAAAAGGCAGCTCAAGATGAAGTATGGAAGAATAATTTTCAAAGAGAAAATAATGAAGAACTAACAAAAGCGCCCAGGGAATCCATTCTTTTATTTTTTTCCCCCTTCGGTAATTGCCGCTGAAGAGGCTGGCACTGAAATGACATCATTAAGTCAAGTTATCTCACTTGTACACTTGTGGGGAAAATTGGATGAAATGAAGGGAAATTTCCCCAGGACTCAGCCTGTTGCATTGGAAAGCTCTTCTACTGGTGAAAAACAATCTTACATACAGAAAGACATCCTGCTTGGTGATGCAGGCAAAAGTACATACATCTTTCAATAATCAGAAGTGGGGGGGATAGATTTTGAGTTTCTAACATTTTACTGTTATTTGTATGTTCAGATACTCACATTTGTATCCACGTTTGTGAGTGCATTAACATTATCTGTGTCAGATCAAGTTTGCGTTTTATGGAAGGTGTGTACCAACGAGTTTCCTGGAAGGCAATTTCATCAAAACAAGCCCTAAAACTTTGCTTTTAAGCAAATAGAGCATAATATTTCTAGTGGGGAAAAAAAAAAAAAGTTGACTATTGAATATTAGCAAATACTGTTCATAGATAAGAAGCAAAGGAATATGGGCATAAATCATGCAGTGGTTAATGTTGGCCCATAAGGAAAATCTTTCAAGAACTTCATATAATTAAGATGAAATTTTTTAATCAAATTGGTGGTTACCTGAATTGTTCCAGTCAGTACAGCTAATATTCCCCAGTCTCTCCCATAGGTATATCATTACACACATAATGGCACATCCCTGTTCATTTTTTCCCTACAATATTTGATATCTATCCCCACAAGCAGTTCAGGGATACATGCTACAGCACGCTATAGCACAGGGAAGGGTTAGCATATAATCTTCAGTCACTACCTGCAAATAACCTCTCTGAAGATCGTGAAGAAAGAAACATGCCCTAATATTATACTACACGACTATTTTTTCCTGAGACTAATTAACTAAAATTTGAGTAGCAAAAGAAGACACCTCCATTTTCACATGTTTATGTATTTATTTACTTCTTAACTATAGTCATGGACAGCTGCTCCAAGTAGAGGCAGACTTTAAAGCAGGCAACTATTAATCTAGTCTAAATTATGACACTGGATGTCCTAGATTCAGAACACAAGAAAAATAGTCCACAAAAAGCCTGGATCTTCCAGTTTCATCAGGGAATGTAGTTTATGGTGGAGAGAGAAATCTGGGAAATACTGACGTGGAAAACTAACCATGTTTTTAACAGAGCAACACTTTTATTACGGAAGTTATACTGGTAACTTCATAACCAAAGGCAAATTTCTCTCTCCTGAGCACCTGGATGCTACAGGCTTTTGTTTTAGTTTTGGTCCTCACTTCCTCCCCTCATGCTGGTTTTCAGCCTGCTGTGGGAGACGAGTGGTGTTGCAGTGTTCTTGAAAGCAGAAAAAATCTGCTCCTCTGATTTGAATTTACAAAGCAAAACACTCTTCTTTTCAAGTTCTGCTCTGTGCTTTGTGTACTTTCATATGGTTAGAACTGGATTAATTTATTTTCTACACTTTCTGTTATCTCTTCTCACTCTGGGGCTGTCACATCTCTTGCTCAGACAGGCATGGGAAGGGAGAAGTTATCATTGCATTTTGGTGGTATTTGAGGAAATGTTTGGTCAAATCTATTGCTCTGCATCAAATCCATCCTCATGATTCATGAGCTTCTCCTTGCTGTTTCTCCATGGCCAGGTAGGGAGGGAGCTCTAGAGCTGTAGCTATGATTCGCCCCAATACTCGGAATAATTAACTGGTAACAGAGGAGCCTGAATTACTTCTTTAAGTGAAACAACTCACAGACATCCCTGCCCCCACTTGGAGCCCTCCAAAGAAGGATGTCATTGCTGTTTCCTGCCACACAAGTTAGTTTTTTAAAGTAAGATTTTAGGTTGAGTGTTTTGAGCCACCTTTTCCCCGTCTCTGGACACAGGGGACTTGTCAGACCAAGAGAGGGCAAAGCCAGAGGAGCCAGTAGCCTCGGTGACTTTTGGCTGGTGGAAAATGTCACTGTGCAACCTTTTTGGAGGTTCACCCTAGAGCACAGGGCAGCCCGTGCCCTGGCTTAAGCATTTCAGGACTGGCTGCAAGGCAAAGCCACAGTACTGGCCTTCCCCTCTGCAGCACAGCGCCATTACCCAGGCACAGCAGAGAAATGAGCCCACGTACATGGGTTGCATACAAACTGCTTATTGTCTTTCTGTCAGAAGCATCACCAAATAGTCTCACTTTCCCCAAACAAAAGCAGATATGGATTGCAGAGCTGGCAAGAAAAACAAACAGCAACGCTGTTTTAAGTGAAAACATTGCCAGATGCCATGAGTAACACGGAGAACTAGCATCAGGCAGATAAGGGTAAGAGTAGCTTAATAGTTTTAATAGAGGTTTTCTTACCTCTGGTTCTTTATGAGAGCAGTTAAACTAAAAAAATAAACCCCACCTTTCTCCCCTCTCCTTTCTTCATGAAGCAATGCATACTCTGTGCTGAGTACCTTGGAGTAATGGCTCTTTGCATTCTGTCGACTTAATGTAGTAATCTAAATATCACTGAGCAGGTTGGGGTTTGGGCCAGTCTTAATGAGATAATATCTCATAAGGGATTGATCCCAGATACATTTAAGGGGCCTTGCAGCTAGTGTTTTGCAAGGCACTGCAGATTCTGCAGCCTGGTAAAAGAAACAGAAAATCAGTAAGACATATGAGGAAATGCAGAATACAGACTCCTAGTCCCCAAGACATTTCATGCTCTGTGGATTGCAGACTCTTGTACCAGGCTTATGCAGTCATTTATTTTTTTTTTGTCTGCCAAACATGGGTGACATCATTTGACAGGCAGTATAGTTACTTATCTGTTTTTGCAAAGTAATGCTTTTGCACATTTTTCTTCATTATAAGCTCCGAACAAGTGAGGTGCAACGTTCCACTTAAATAGTTTTTGCATGCAAACAGCAGCATCACAAAGCCAGGTTGTAGTAGAGAATACAATAGGAAATAGAATTTTAAAAGCAGTACTGCAGAAGCAGAGCAAAATATATTTCCTTAAGTGTTATTTATCCTTTTCAAATAGTTCACTTTGTGCCGTGACAGGAATGAAATGCATTCCATGGTACAAAATTGTTTCCTGGGAATGAAAAAGTGATTGACACCTAAGTTTGAATTATTGTGAATGTGTGGAAAAATGGGATTTTACACATTGACAAAGCCAATAAAAGGTTTTAAATGCATGTTTATATTGGGAGAATTTTAGTACAGAACATCCTGGCGTTTTAAAGCAAAATGGTCTTCCTGCAACAGGCTCTAGTTGTGAACAAAGTACCATTCAGCAAGAAGGAACTGAATTAAAAGCTCAGTTATTGATGATGCTGAACCAAGTGTCCATGGATTCAAAGTCTCTGTTTGCTTTGTCACTGGAAATAGGGAATCAGCCACAACAGACAAACCAAAGATTTCTGATAAACCTCCACTGGAAATGATGCATTTCTGATTACAAGGAGATTTCTGTTAGACAAATGATGGGCCAAGAACTGAAACCCTTCTTCAGCTATAATTCCTTGCTTAGCCAGGCCAGTACTGCTTCAATCCAGTTGAGCTTTTACCGACAAAAGAAGAACTGTTGGCAGCTCCACAGTCCTGGCACCTCTGGGAGACCTGTGTGCATCCCCCCTGTCCAGAGCTGTTCACTCATTGATGTCTTTAACTGACACCTCTGCAGTGTGGGGGAAAGTAGCATAAAATAACTGAATAGCAGAGAGTGCTGCCTCTAGTTTTCTCAAATACAAATTGAAAGTACTTTGTGTGCAGGATGAAAGAAAGTCTGCTCTCCAACAGAAACATCCAAAAGAAAACCAGGAGCTCATATGGGCAGAGCATTGTTTGGCCAGGAGATTGGCCTTTCACATTCACAGCATTCAGACTGAATAATGTATTCCCATTGCCTGTGTTGTCTGGACACCATGAAACAAATAATTCTATTCTACCTCTCCCCAGCAAAAAAAAAGGTATAAGCCTTCATAGTCTGTAAGAATTTTTTCCCCCCTTTAGATATTTACTGGGCCATTCCTGGTAAACCTTTTTACTTTACCTTCCAATCACTACAATACTGTACAATTTTCAAGAATAAAGTGACCATTAGGAGACATTAGCCAAGAAGTGAGAACCCTAATTACTTCTTCAAGTAAGCAATAAATGAAAGCGGCTGAGTTTCCGGAGGGTCGGCACCTTTGCAGTCATTTTTAATAGACCTTTGCTACCCTTGCCTACTTTTATACCAGATGAAGTGGAACACTAAATGTAATGCACTTAGTAGCATTAGTCCTACTGTTTTGTTTTCTTTAAAGAAAAACTTACTTGATCTCCCTGCAGCCTCACCCTCGCCCTGTAAAGAAGCATTGCAAGTGTAGACTTGTTACTGTAAAATATCTTTTGCATGTGCAATAAAACCTGGTTGTCCATATGGCCTCCAAATGGTCTGTGCCCAACTGAGAAACAATGGGGTTCTGTTGTTTCTTAGATAAAAGAGTATAAAAAGCAGTCTGACCCGTAGAGATAGGTCTGTTTTCTTTTACATTGAAGAGTATGCAGGGTTTTTGGCTCAGTAGAATAGATGGATGCTGTTTTCATCAGGGTGACTAATGTCCCCCTACTTAAGTATGACTTGATTTGTTGTTCCACTGTGTGTTATGTGTCATTTTTGGAGATGATGGCAATATTCCTCCAAGAAGAGGCACTGTTCTGTTCCCAACAGATCATCCATGATCAGCGGGACATTCAGAGTATGTGATGCTGGAGACCAGGCAGCATGTCTAACATGCAGCACGCTCTGCATCTTGGCTGCTTTATTACATGTGTGTATATATATATATATATGTATGTACACACAAAAATATATTTGTTATATGTACAGTTCTATCTCTTACCTACCAATTGCTTGCCTTGGTAAATTAGACTATTAAAAGCACCTATATTCATGTACAATGTGGGTGATATTTTTTCCCTTCTTTCTCATATAAGTATGGTCTATCCCTATTACAGCAAGGCTTTTGGGAATATTATGGGATTAGAAGCTCCTGAAAGCTGATAGTTAAGTACTTATCATCAGGAATAAATGAATCAGACCAATTTTCTTTCATTTTTACTTTCAGGCAGATGATTTTGTAGGACAAGGCTCTTTAATTGGATGTCTCGGCACTGTGAGATAAACACATATTTTGTTGCTCTGCATAAAGAGGATGTATAACAGCAAATATGGTAGAGTGCAGTAATAGTGTCCATTACACAGATATCTCTTTCTAGCTCACACTGATTCTCTGTATCAGCTAGGGTTTTTAACACAAATGAAATCGTATTAGCCTCAGAGGCAGCCAGTCAGGAGTACATGTTCCGTAATTTGCACTTTGATGTATTTTTTTTTCCAGGTAACATACATAGCTTTAATCATAGCAAGCTATTGTCTGTGATGGTCAGCAAGTCCCTGGGTCATCTTTTCATCTTACGGTCTGATGGCTCAAAGATAAATGCCTAGAAAGACTTTCTTTTAATACCTGTTTACAAGCAGGTACATTATGGGAGGCTCACCTTGATCCCTAAGACGCAGAAATTGCTTGGAACAAAGATCCAATAATAATGTAAAATCTTCTCTGAAATGTATCTATTTCTCTGATCTTTCTTGGCTTATCAGCAAGTTCACTGCCAGAAAGTAAAAGTGGGATTTTATTTAGAAAGAGTGCTTGTAGACTGGGCCCCTACTTCTTCTGAATGTATGTCAAAACCAAAGACATTATAAATTCATCATACACTAATCATATATACCCACTAGGGAATTTGCTCTTTTCTGGCTTTATCTGTCATAGGCAAAGTCCCACAACCCAAATGATTCCATTTATTTTAGTATTATTAGTGATCAAATGTAGTTTGTGGCTCCATGGTTCATGATGCCTTCAGACAAACTCAGGAAATGCTGGAAGGGAACAAAGTGAGGCTGAACTCTGGTAAGGACTGGGACTCCCCATCTTCTCCCTTTTGCACTGCATAGGACACTGCTGGGTTTCCGAGACCTTCCTGCAAGCCTGTGGCCAGGCCTGATTTCACTCGGCTCTTTGTGGTGAGTTCTGTGGATGTGTGTTTGTTCTGCAGGACAGATCTCTTGGTTTGGAATTATTATCAATATTTGGGAAGCAAACTCGATCATGGACTATCAGGTGAAGGATTTGAATCTAAAAGGTTGCAATGCAAAGAAGAAATGCAGGGTGATAGTGCAAGGCTGAATATTGTTAGCATGAATATGTTCTGACAAATGTGGTCAATGATTTGTTTTTCACAGTTCAGTTAACATTTGTTGCAAGACTGAGAGGAAAACACTGGAAATTGCCAACCCACTCAGACACTATGGGCTCTGGAAATTCTTCAGGGACTAAAAATCATTAAATCTGTGTAGCAGGGGCTTTCTGTTTAGACACAGCAAGTGAAGGAATATGCATATGTTTACGCTCCTTGACAGCCTTACCCTGGGCCAGCAAACCAAATGATATGGCATTAATGGAGCAGCAGCTTTGGAGGCAGTTGGCAAAAGATGTCAAGTGTAGCCCAAGTGCAATGAATGTCAGAGGTGGCCCATAAGGTCCAGTTCAGAGACAGCGACTACTCAGAGGGGACCATGAGACCAGAGAAATGCCAGAGAATGGGTGGTGGAGCAAAAAGGGTCAGCTCAAGCACCAGCAGAGGAGGTCAGGCAGGGACATGGCTTCTCCCACAGAGTGGGGGACCTGGAGAGGGGAATGCTGCCAGCAGCCAAGGGAGAAAGGAGTGAGACAACATAATGGCTGTGACAAATGAGCAGCAAGCACAGATCACACAGAGACGAATAGAAGGAGGAATGCTGGGGGTGGCTGGGCCAATAAGTTCCCAAAGGGAACTGCTGCAGGCAGCCCCCCAGCCCTGGCACTGCAGAGCACTGGGAAAGGGGAACCAATGATCAAGCTAATTAGTGGCTGATGGAAGGAGAGAGAGACGGGATGCCACTCTCCACATGGGATCCAATCCAGCCCTTACTGTGGTCCGCACAAAGATCCTCATTCATCCCTGTGGGTTCCCAGTAAGGCCCAAAGAATGTTAGTACAACTCTGTGGGAGAGGAGCCGCTTGAGAATGTGACTGCCTGCCTTCGGGGGTTAGAGATGTACCCCATCATTGGTCCTGCTCTATAAGTACATGTTGAACAACTTATAAAAACTACCTATACTTCTTGTCCCGGCCATAGGCCTTGGTCTGCCAGGTGATTCATTCCTAGTGCAGAGAAATCCAGCCTGGCCCTGCTGGAGCCTGCCCTCCACTGAAACCCATGCCTCCTGCCCTCTGCAGTGCCATCAGCTCCATATCATTTCTCTTCACTTTCCCCCTTTAGGATTGCATGCACCGCAGCAAGGCCTCCTTTTAATCTTCTATCCTCAGCAATACAAACCTGGATTTCATCTCCAGTCCCTGGATAATCAAGATATTTCAACAGCTGTCAGTTTCTGGCAGAGGCCTATTCTACCATTTCTTTTTCAACAACATATTTTTCATAGCTGGTTAGAAATATGCAATATTTTGTCATAAAACCAGCCTCATTTGCAGGATTTCAATGATTTTTTTTTCCTGCTTTACAGTTACCTTTCTCTATCTTACAGTTTAGAGATGCTTTTTTCCAGTTTCTTGCTGCTCTTCAGAACTTTTGCTAATGGTGTTAGAGTTTTATTGCCACTAACCCCATCCATATACTGCACTTCTGTAATGTATGTAATGTGTGGCTATTGAGTGGATATTCTCTTTTCTTGTTTTTTGTTCCCAGACTCATTACCTTACATACTTTGAAACACATAAGCTACTTATCTGCCTCCAGCTCCAAGACCATATATTCTGAATTTTTTTGCCCCCCTTCTCTGTTTTGGCTGCCCCTTCACAAGTAATCATCATCACAAGTAATCCACTTACTACATCTTCTTTCTTCCAGGTTATTGATATATAAAGTGAAGAAAATTGATCCTCACACTAATCCTTGTGACTCTCTTTTAGTCACATCCTTACATGTTGAACTGTTCACATACATAGTTACATCTTAAAAAATATTTGATCTAGTTCATGCCTTATTGAAATGATATATCCCAAGAAGGCTGAGACTGCAAACACTGAGAAACAGAATAGGAAGAAGAGGGGTACCTGGAATCCTTTTCCGATGGGGCAGGAGTTGAATGAGGGTCTCCAACCCTCCCACAGCTGTCGGTGCCTCCTCAGCCAAGGGCAAAGTGTCCATGGGGTACTGGGGCTGATGCAGGATATGGTCTGGGACTGCCAGCAGCCACTGACAGGCTTGCATCTCTGTGGTGAGTCCCAACATGAGTAGCCCCATGAGTAATTCCCGCTTTCTGATGTTCTTGAACATGTTCTGAAACTCCTGGATGTTTAAAGCTGTCTTCTCATCCCTGTTTCTGTGACGTGAGAGAGAAGTCTTTGTAGTTTCTAATGGAAAGCTATCATAGGCAGGTCTTGAAAGGGAATTTCTTTTGCATCCCTTCGCTTCCTAAAGTCAGACATATAACGCTAAGAACCTGACTTTTCCATGTGAAAATCTAGTTAAACAGAATGCACGGATTCCTGTTACCAGGTATTTTTATTACCCACCTGAAAAAAATCCCATTAGTGAATTGTTAAGCAGTAGCTTGGGTTTTTTTTAATTCATGCTGAGTTTTCATAATTAAATCATAATTTCCCCAAGCCTGACCCTGACTAGCATTTATTTTTTTTCCTACTGCTGTAGTTACACAAGCATTACAGGTCTCTTGCTTCAGAGACTTTCCAGTCACCTTTTCAAAGGAGAAAGATAGCCTGTCTAGTGCATTGAGCTGGAACTTGGAAACCTGGCACTCAACCCTAGCTCATACATCTTCCCTGTGTGAATTTAGGCAATGGACCTAACCCCCTATATGTCCTAGTACCAGTTTCTGAGCAGAGATAATTATTTTCTATCATTCAGAAATCTTGTGCAGGTAAGTGTGAGGCACTGAGATGCACGAAAAAATAATTAAATGATTTCCATAACAATATGTCATTTCTTTATCAAATGGTATTGATTGAACATGTAACTCCCAAAGGTGGTGGTCATCTAACTACAACAGGAATTAGATATCTGAAAAAATAATTCTGAGGAACCAGGCCCAAGTTTACATCACGGGACTGGGTTTAGCAGTGGGTCCAGCCTTTTTAAACAGAGCTGGCTGAGTAACAGACATTGTTCGAGCTGCATTATAACTGAAAATGTCTTTTCAGAGATGTGGCTGTGGCCATGGTATCTAAGCTAGGCAGGAGGCTGCTGATGGGACTGCACTCTGTTGGGGTGCAGTTCTGACACCACCTTGGTGCTGGATCCTTTTCTCTCCCCCTGGCCTCTCAAGGAGCACAGAGCAAGTGCCTTTCCTTTTCAAGCTGAGGACCTGCATTACCTCCCTGGCTGATTCTCTGAAAGCTGCACAATAGTGTGGTAACAAAATGTCTCTTGCTGTAGAAAAATAAAAAGGGGAAAGAAGAAGAAAAGAAAAGACCTCATACCTGTTGTTGTGTCACATTCACTCATCCACTCACCCTACAGCTAGCATTCCTCTGGCAGGACACCGTGTCTCCAGCTCCTCACTGTATAAAACCCAACAAACCACAAAACAAACAAAAAAACCAACCCACTCCCCCCCAAACTATCAGGATTCCTTCACTAGCGATGTGTAACATTGTTATGTCTATTTTGCAGATGGGCTGGATGAATTGAGGTAAGATTTTGACTTTTTCAGAGGACACCTGAAAGTGGTCTATGCTGAGAACCCTGGATACTGTGTCTCTTCTCCAACTCAAAATTTCAACACGTACAAGCAGAAGTGAATTTGTCATGTGTGGGCAGAAGACACCATTCCTTCCTTACCAGCATTGGCTAGCTCAGTATATATTTCTGAACCTATAATGGGGGAGCAGCTGCAAACTCCTCATCCTCATCCCATATCTTCGTTAAATTCAACCCTGCGTATGCTACACTACACAAGAAGTTTCCTTTGGTTTATTCCATTGTAATTTTAATGCCACAATTGCCACAATTGTAACTTGTGTATTCTGCAAACCTGCTCTGAAGAGATCAGACCTTTTACTGAAACATGTGAAGGTGTTGTTCATCAAACAAATGGGTTATGAAATGATTTAAGTGCTTAAGAACGAAGAATTAGTGTGGCTACCATGACAGACATTCTGAATGGGAACAATTTACCACAGAGGGCTGTGACTTGGGGAGGGGGATAATGGTAAGTGTTAGGATCAATTTTGTTCACTCTCTGTACCAAAGAAGAAATAAAGAGGCGGTAAGTGGACTCATTTGCTGTTCAGTTGTGAAGTGGCAGTCAGGACAAAAGAGGAGGGCAACAAAGTTCAGACTGAAATGATGAGGAACTGAAAGAAGAAAAGCAACTTGAAAAAATCTGAATAATGTAAGTTTTTTTTGGCTGGAAACAAAAATAAAAGCAAAGTAGATTTGCTATGCACTCAGAAGTCATAAATGATGAAATGGATGCATACAGTACACTACCAAACACAGGTGCTGCCATTATGGATGTACATTATAAATCTGCAGGGTACTAAAGTGATTACTCTTTCCCACATGTCTCTGAATGCCATATTTTTCTAGCATGCTGGATCCCATCTGGCCTCAAAGTTCTGTCATTCTTCAGACATTTCAATTTCTTGATTACCTGTCAGGTTATGACCCTCAATTGTTTTTCTTTTTTAATATCTTATCCTCCTCACTTGGGAGATGTCCATGTGTTTCTGACATCTGCCACCCAACCCCCTCCTTGAGACCCATGACAAAGCATTAATTAATGTGTTTATTTCAACAGTGTCCTCACCTCCTTTCAAGAAAAGACCCAGGCTTTATGTCAGAGCACCCATATTGATCTTAGTTCTTATATTTGTACTCTTCCATAGTTTGTCATAACTGTGTCCAGGTTTTTCATTGAGAAAGTTTGGCCTTTGAATCCAGAAGGATTGCTTTTCAAGGTCACAGCTGAAGGTGTTTTGCAGAAACTATTTCCATTGCACTGTAATGGATACACTCATTTTCAGTTCCTCTGTCAACCAGGACCATATCCCATCCCATGATCTTCCTATAAGGTTCTGAATACGTTCAATTTCTGTACATTTTAAAAGCAAAGGCATGATTGATTACCTTGAAAAGTAAATGCTTTCATGTTACTGGAAGAATCCAACTGCAAATTTTAAATCTGGATCTGGATTTCCACCTTCCTTCCCACATTCTTCTCATTCTAATGGCTTAATAGCATGAGAAACATATGAGGAAAATCTTGCCCTATGTAAATACACAACAGGTTTTGAAATTTTGATCTGGACTTGCATACTAGTCCTTAGTCTGGATTGTACCTACATATTTTGTGGGAATTTTTTGTGACCACAGCCACTTCAGTTCTTTGTGTAGACTTCAAAGGTCAAGTTGGGCTTCTGTTGCTTTCATGGCAGGGATGGGAGTCTTTCAGTGGAGCTCAAAACAGCCAGAAGCTGAGTGAAGGTTTCCCTAGGAGAGCCAATGGAAGAGGCAAAGGAAAGGTGGTAGGGCTCAGGTGTGTAGTAGTGAAGTCCTCTGTTTCACCACTAAATGAACCTTTCTCTCACCAAATGACCCATTCTTCTTCCCCTTCCCACCCTGGTCTAAATGGGTCTTAATTTCATCCTATCTTAATCTTAACAGATGGCATAAATAGTCAGTGCCTACATATTATGTGGAGAACATGGTTCTTGCAGTGCGTGATCAGTACACAGCAATGGGATCAATCCTTTTTAGAACCTAGTTGGGGAATGCTTAATGGTAGACCTTGAACAGGTTTAAGCATGGCCTTAGTGACAAACTGCTTGTGGTGGCCTAGGTGGAAGGGACTGTGAGCACCTGCAAATCCTTTGTCTCTTAAGGAACTTTATTGGCAGAAATGCAAGCAGATAATGGATTTTGGGAATCACATTTTTGGACTTCAATGTGGAAGTTCCACTGAAATCACCCTTTTGATATTTAAGTAATTTGGGAGGATTTGGGATGAATAGTGGCCTTATTTGTACAGCTGAAGAGCCAGTGTGGCCTAATACTATAAAGATTATCATGTAAAAATATATAAGCAATAAAGCTCACTTTCACTCATGCTTGTTTCCACCACTTCCACTGCAGTGCTATTTTTCTTGATTCTTATCCTTCACTTATGTTATTACTACATAAAATCATATATTATGTTATACTAAAATCATTCAAATCTGTTCATAATTAAGGGCTTTAAAGAAGCAGATGAAAATGGAAGAGAGATGTCAGCTTTTTAGGAAATTAAAGAATTTACTTCATTTGTAAATGACCATGGTGCTCATAGAAGTAACCTCTGTATTAAAGTATTAGCATTACAAGCAAGAGCAGGTTACAGTATCCTGGAAGTGAACTTGAATTGCAGGAGGGTCATGCCTGAATGAGAGCTACTTTTGGCCAAAATCGTGCCCTCAGAGGATTACATGTTCCTCTCAAGAGGCCAATCCAGACAAAGAATAAATCCACACATTGAAATGATGGTGCAGTTTGTATTGTTCATGAGTCGGTTGGTTTTGGAAAAGATGGAACCATTTACATTATTCAATCTACATTTTATTTGATAGTCTGATTGTCAAGCAGTAGTTACAAGAGAAACAGGGCTGATGAGCAGTTGCTTGATGAGCAGTAGGCTTCAGACTGCATGCTTTAAGTGGGGATAATTTGGAAATACTGATATTTCTTTTGGTTGAAGCCTATAATAATGAAGTGTACAGGATACTGCTTTAGTTATCTCATTATCTTACAACCCCAAGCAACCTTTTGACATATTATATTGATTAAAGAGAGAGAAAGTTGGGCATTTCAGCATAATTTATGCAAACTCAAACCAATAATTAGAACAGCTAATTAGCTATTGGTATCTGATTTTATAATAATCTAGGAACTAAGATAACAGAAACAATACACACAAGTCTTGTTTGGTAATAAGGAGTTTGGTTTCTCTAGCCTAGCAGTGATCATTAATTTTGCTGTGTTTTGATTTAGTGTTTGTGTTAATATATTCCAGTATGTCTGAGGATATGAAAGTAACACCTGGTGTGCTCTGTGCAAATGTTTCTCTGCTTCAGGAGAAAAGCCAAAGGGGACATGCAGCTAAACCTAGAGCATCATTATAAACAGTCTGGTGGGGATAAATGCCCACACTTTCTAAGGCTAAAAAAAGCAAATGGAAGTACGTGGTTCTGAGTCTGTATTTGTACTTAGGTAAAGAGAGTGCAGGGGGTAGTACACAAAGAGCATCTATGCTGAGAAGTTTGTTTGGTGTCTATTTATACATTACAAGGGGTTCTACATGCAGGTTTTTGTTTAGACCTATGTTCAGACTATGTTTGCAATTTGTTAGTGGAGGTAGTAAGCCCAATTAAAAGAAAAACCCTCTGTGCTCAGTTTTAATTTTGCTGATATCCCAAGACTGCTGAAAGCAGATATTCCACCTAGATTTGAGTGTGCCAGCACTAAGCTTTGCTGGGCTAGAATGAAAATAAAGACACTTCACTGTCTTTTATTTCCTCAGCTTCAAAACAGTCTCTTCTCTCCCTGTGAACAATGTTCATCTCCTTATGCAGAACTGAGATCTCGTAACTCACAGTTAGCTTATCACATAAAAAAAAAAAGGCTCCAAGAATGACAGGCAGGGCCACTGACCCTGAGACACCAAACCAGAACTTTGTTCATACCAAGTCAAGCTGCTGGATTGCTGGAGAAATGTGGCATAAACTCAGTCAACTTTAGCAAAGACAGAAGTATCTACTTTTTAATTTCAGTACATAAATACATCAATGTCCTTTGAAGATAGGTTTTATTCTATTATGCCTTTTTAAGAACGGTTGGTAGCTGAATCAGACCCTTTATCAGATGGCATTTCCCACTGGTATAATACCTACAGATGAAAACAAAATTAATCTGGCTCTATCGTTCACTTTATTAAATTCATCTTTAAAATGGGAAACTGGAGCCTACCTTTATGTGACAGAAAGCCAGAAAGATTTGTTCAGACTCCCCATATATCTTACATCTAATAGGTAAACTCATCTTCTTTCTTATGTCCACCCAACCCAAATCCATGTGTTTCTCATTCTTTTATACTTATATATGTTATTATGTACACTTATAAAAACTTCTAGCATTATTAGCACATGGAAACTGGAGCTTATTATGTCTGGCGTATCTATACATTAACACAGCATCTCTGGCTCAACAAGATTTGGCAGAGCTTCAAAAGGAATTTTTTATCCTGTGAGGTGAATGCAGTGGTCAGTGGAGCTGAAGGGTTAGCTACATCAGCTAATTTATACACTGCCAAATGTTTTTGGAGCTGTACTGGAAGAAAATGAAAATCCTACTCTCTAACAAGCCTTCCTGAGGCAGTATGAGAAAATTATTACATGCACCATAAGCCCATGAAATCTCAAACCTCAGCTTTGGGCTGTTCAGACCTGTGATTTTCACTCATGCCCACCTCTATATAAAACCTGAAAATTTAAAAAGAGTTTGGCCTATAGCAGGAATATCTTCTACTTCTTAAATGGCAGCTTTTCAAAATGGATTCAAGCATGGTCTTATTTTATGACTTGGTCCCATTTTATGAATTGGTTCCATAGCCCAGCCTATTTGAAAGAGGCCCCTTTCCCATTGCTCCCCTGCTGCAGTATGTGTGTACATATATATGTGTGTGTGTGTGTGTATAGGGGTGTATGTGTGGGCAAAGCTAGTCAAAAACATAAGAATGTGAGAATGGATAAAAAAAAAATCAGGACAAATGTCTCTTTTGGCCACTTAACATATCTCCAGCAGTGGCCAATTGCTGATGGTGAACAGAGATGAAAATTTTTGACAAAGGGGAGTAGTGACACTTTCTTAATATATTTTTTCCACTCTCCAGCAGTCTGTCACTCAGAGCACTCCTGAACCAAAGGAGATTACTTCCTTTCTCGTGGGCCTTGATGTTGCCTAATAAGCTATTTCCTAAAACTTTTTAAAGCCCAGAAATATTTCCCACACACAACAACCTAGGACTTTGTGTTCTGTAGCTTAACTATGTGTTATAAGAAGGATTTGATCTCACTGTGCTCACATATTATCAAGTCACTTTGCACATCCACTGAAAGTCAGACTCTTGGTCTCCTCAGATGAGGAGTGCAAAGAGCACCATTCATTCTCAAGACACCCTGACTGGTTGGTGAAGAACTCACAGCCATCATTGCTGCTGCAGAAGGCATTTTGAGGAACAAATCCCCAATAGTTAAAAGAAGGGATCCTTACAGTGATACAAGTTACAATGACAGATGGATAACTGTGCCCCAAATTTGCATGATGCAAAAGCAGAATGGTCCATTTGACATCTCTCTTTCACTGTACCTACCACCTAAGCAGGACTTCATAAGGTCCAGATGGCAGGGGCAGATGAAAGCCTGTTCAAAGCCCCCTGCCCACATCAGTCTGAGTTCAAGCAGCTCTGGTAGAGGCACCTGGAGGGCAGTAATGGAGGGACAGCTTCTCCTGCAGAGTCTCTTAATGTCAGCCAGCACCACAGGAATGAGCCTAGGGAGAGTGTTGCAACTACAGAGGCAACTAACTTATTTCCACAAAACCATTTCTAGCCCACACAGCTTCTGCAGAGGCTGGGATGGGAAATGTTATGTGGAATCCCCCAAGGAAATGCATCAGTGGCATTTGGAAAGATTGCGGTTCATTTCCATACCCACAACTTCCAATGTTTTAATTTCAGCTGCTGGGTCAGTGCTGAAGTATTTCTACAGGCTCATCTCAGTTTTTGGGTTCCACAGATGGTGTTCAAGATGTCCCATATAACGTTCTAAAACAACAGACCACACTTTGAATTGTCTATATCTGCGTGCTGAAGATCTTACATTTTGGATTGCATTTGGTGCCCTGGAGCTAATGGGCATGATGGGAGAAAATTTCTACTACAGACTCACTCCAGCTCTGTAGCTCCAGGCACCTTTGCAGCAAGGATCATTGCCTGGACCACCTGGTGGAATGTTACCAAGCAGCCAGCAACCCTCAAACTTGTAAGAACTGCAACATACCAACCTTACTCTCAAGTTGTGTAGTCCATGTGTGCTCAGCTCTGTCATCAGCTGTGCAAGACCTGACT
This sequence comes from Hypotaenidia okinawae, assembly GCA_027925045.1. NCBI lineage: Eukaryota > Metazoa > Chordata > Aves > Gruiformes > Rallidae > Hypotaenidia > Hypotaenidia okinawae. Next base: position 16,193,815 of record BSDF01000002.1, read on the forward strand.
GCTATGAAAGTATCTCTCTCTCTTTTTTTTTTTTTTTTTATTTTTTTGAGAGGGGAAATACTTCCCATGACTGCTTGTGGTGGAGGACTACAGAGACGGTATTCAGTGTGATTTGGTATATTTTCATTCCACTAAAATGTGTGTGCACTTTTATATCTCACAGTATTTGCTCAGGGTAGGAAACTGCCAAACCACAAATTTGGCTTTATTTTTAAAAGTGCAACCATAGCCATAAAGCCAAACAAGGCAGAATTACAAGTAAACCAGTCAGTTTCTCTCATCTGCTAAGGACCTTTGCAGCAAGATGTTTTACTGTACCTATTCTTCCTCATAACTGTATCCTTTTTCTCCAGGGGATCATTTTAAGCTTTAGAAACTGCAGAAGTCATCCTAAAGCCATTTTTCCTGAAGGGAGTACTTAAATGGAAAAGAACCCTCTTCTCTTGATTTAGAGTGTGTAAAATGCTACCCTGATCCTACCAGACTGAAAGCTGCAGGCCTCATTCTTTCCCAAAACTCTTGCATCTGCAGAGAGACCCACTGAATGCAGAAAGGCAGTGCATGAGCTTAGCAGCATGCCCATGTGTTTTGCATTATAGGAAGGGGCCTAAGAAGCCATTTTCCTTGCACTTTCCAGAGAAACCTCCCTTTTATTAAAGAGCACTTAATCTGTTGGGATGAAAATGACAACCAACTGAAAATCCACCCAGAATCTTGAGACAATCCCAAATCGAGCATTTTCAGACACTGAATCTTTTCAGTTACTTTAAAAGATTATTTGGGGGTTTTGCCTGTGTATAATGCCCTGCCCTGTCTCCTGGTTCTTTCCCATAAAAAAAAAATCAGGATTGCCAACATACCACAAATGAGCCTGTTCTTCAAATATTTCCTGCCTGGTGGGAAGTAGTAAATATGATGAGAGAGAAAAATTGTTCCTGGGAGATTTTCAACCTAATTTTGTAGACTTAAGGTATCTGATTGTCCTGGGAACTTCACGCTTGCAGCTCCCACTAATTTCAGTAGCAGGTGTCTAAATAGTTCTCATGCCCAGAGGTTCACATATTTGTATGTGGATGTAGATAAGGTTTGGATAAGCATATAGCAATTCTCAGGTTAAACAAAGCAAAATTCCTTGCTTCTTGCTGTTCACCTATTGCTACTTATTGTTGGATATTAAATGTGCAGGTGATGAGGATGTGCCAAGATGAACTGAGAGCCAGAGGATCGTTTCCATTTCCAGAAGCATGTTGCCCTCTGTATAGGATGTGGGGTGCAATTTGTAAAGGCTCCTTAGTGGATGCACTGAAATATCCTTACTCAGATTCTTAAATTTTGGGAGGAAAGGAAAAGGGAACAAAGGTCATTGCCCTCATCATCTGTTTTCAGAGATTTTTCTTTTAATCTAAGACATTTCTCTCCTTCCCTCATCCCTTTTAGTCCCTATAGGGAGGGGTATGCCCTATCCCACGATAAACTTGCTGTGATTCAGAAGGAAGGAAGCCCATGAATCTCAGAAAGTCTATGAGTCATGCTTCCAAGGCCACCTCTTGCTACTATTGTAGCACTGTGATTTTAGAACAACTAGGATGAGTAAGACTGTGGCACACGTTTTCTCTGAAAGTTCAGTTGCTGTGTTGCTGGTGACACAGACACACACTTTTGCTTTGTTTGCATCTGGTGACTTTGACTGAGCAAACAGTTGCGAAGTGACAACTCAGCCTCACAGCCTTAGCCCAGCTGCAAGGAGATGCACAGATGCACCATTTCCCCAGCGCTCTCGGGGTCAGGGAGATCTGTCCCCACAGCTGGCTGTGGTCTTGCTCATGGACACAGCCGGTGGATTGCACGCCCAAGTTGGAGAAATGATATTTAGCTGCAGCCGCAGCACAACAGACGTTCAATCCGAGATGACTATATTTAACTTTGGGAGTTTTCAGTGACAGTCTGACAGAGTGGGGCAATGAGGTCTTTTTTTGCTTTCTCTCCAGCTGTGAAGAACACATGATGTTCATGTCCATCTCCTCTGTGACTTGTTCAGTTGCAGCCTTTGGCATGCCAGGACTAAAGAGCATGTCCTTAACGTTTCTGAGAGCAAAACATTACAGCATCTTTCCTACCAAGGATTGAATTGCAGCTTCAAAATTTGATTCATAAAGCGAGTGCTACAGCCCTGCCTATATACACAGATTAATCCAAGGGGACCCTGGTCATGTTGTAGCCATTTATTTCTGACATGTTAATAATCTGAGAAGGATTTTTTTTTTTAATTGAGTTGGTTCCTTTCTATTTAGTTAGTTGTTTTCCTTATGTCACTTAAGAAAAACTTAAGGAGGTTTGTCATTAAAATGCCCTTTCTAACAATACTGGAGTTGGTAAAGGGAGATAGTGCGAAAAGACAGTTTTGATAGATGCAAAAGCTAGTATTTCTGTGTCTTTGTATTAAAAAAAAATTATAATCCCTTGCAGCTTGCCTGAGAGCTGGATATATCTGGGCCACATTTTGACTCTTTTTTTTTACTTTTTTGTTCTGATTATTTTCTTTCTCTTTTAAGTTCTTAAAAATGTTGCTATGTTTTCGTGATATATTACTGTACAGCCAGATAGGTCAATCAGAATGATAAAATAGGATAATGCTTATGAGGTAAAATGCCTCAAAAAGAGACATTATTTTAATACTTGTGGTTTGGATTTGGATCTAAGATAGTGTTTCTCCAGATTCTTTTTTTATCTATTTGTTGCCCGATTTGCCTTCCCACTTCATTAAAACATTCTTTAAATTGCATTAAGTAGCTAGAATCAGGCATTAAGGATCATCTAATAAAGATTTCTTATGAGTTGGGCAGTTCATGCTCTTGCCCGTAACTCTCACATTGCCATTTTTTTCTGAACTCTATGAGATAACTGTGAGATATTACTTAGTTTAAAATAAATAGAAAATCATAACATGGGCCATGCTTCTGTGACTCTGAAAGACATGGAAGAGATTTTTGTGCTTTTCTGATATAAAAATGTTCTTCTGATTTATTAGATTTTCTTGCCCTTTAACTTCAGATGTCTCTTGAATGTCAAGCTTGATTTTTTCGTGTTTTAGTCATGTGCATTCATTTAGTGAGCTCAAATAATTTTCCTGCCTTTCTGGTTAAATTATGCCTTTTTAAAAGGTGTCCTTTAGACAATAGCAGTCTCTGTTAACAAGAACCAAAATTTTACAGACAGACTAGTATGCTTTTTCTTGGAAATTTTATTGCCATTGTCTTGAATCCTTTTGAGTTGGATTTCTATAGTTTTTAAAGAGGAAGTGTATATACTGATATGAACTTGTTTTTTTGCAGTGTTCTAATGTTTAGCTGACAGACTACAATTTGAAATCAATTGTTCCTACAGCAGGTTTTGAGCTCTAGCGTTTTTACCCGGTAGCTAGATCTGTTGCAGATACTCTGTTCTACATTTCAGAGAAAACATATCATAATTCCCCTCTGTGAAGGATCAGTGAGAGTGAGTGAGCTTTCAAATACCAGGCTTGTGGTTTTGGTACAAGACACAAAATGGCTAAGGGATACAAAATTAAAAGCAAGCTGGAAAATAATGTTTTAATTAGCCTGAAAGGTTATTCTGATTTCATTGTACTTTGCTGAAAATAAGTAATAGTGATGGCTGTGCCGTTATGAACAACAGCAAGAATCTAGTGATCTGGGGTCCCCTTTGAAGACGGATCTCTGGATAACGCACATCAGCTGACCCACCCCTACAGACCTGTATTTTCTGGCTGGACCACTGCACTTCTTCATTTATACTAACTCAGGATCAAAAATCACGGTGGTATAAAATGTTGGACTGAGAAACACCAAGTAAATGGGCTAAAGGCTGAGGGCAGGGCAAGAACAGTTGGCAATTCTTTATACAGCAGGTAAAGGAAATATTTCTTTCTAAACTTCCTATTTTTTCAGCTATTTCTGCCTACAGAAGTTTTATTTCCTTGCCTCATGCCCTTTTCCTACCCCATAAACTGGATTTTTCACAAGACAGTATCTTCTGCAATGCATATGTGTTACCTTTTCGAGCCAATATTGGCGTCAGGTTCACATGGCTACAGCATGTTTCTGAAAGAAAAAAATCCCTGGCTTTGCAACGCGTGCAGTGATTTACTATTGTCATCAAGAACAACAGAAATATAAATCTGTGTTTGAATTAAATCCCACACACGCTATGGTTCTTTGATAGTTTTCTCTGTATTTTTCTGAGGGTTGTAATTTTCAAGTTAGATTTAATATCAGTATTTTCAATGCATTTCAAAAATAATATATAACAGCCATTGATAAGGAGAACAGCAACGAATCCTGGCATTAGAACCACTGGCACTACATTCATGCTTTTGCTGTACACCTCTTAGAAACACTCAGTTCTGCCCAAGGACAGTGCAGCAAAGAATTAAAATTCAAGCACTAGAGGCAGTCTTTCTTTCCTGAATAAATGAAGGAAAACGGAGAAGGAGGAAAAACACAGAAAACAAAGCAATGGATGCTTCTGCCAGGATTCATACCAAATATTGCCATGTTTTGTCAATTCAGGTTTAACTACTGGTTTCCTATTTGAAAAACGGAATGTGTATGAAAATATATGGCACAATATTCTAGTGCAGACTGGCAATTACTCTTGGCTTCACTGGGATTGTAGATCGTGAGTCAGGGTGGAAGTGGGCACAGACTGCACATCCTAGACACACACATTCATAGAGGGAACTTGTTGTTAGTGGGAGCTACCTTGTATATGCACACTAAGGAAAACATAGGCTTGCTAGTTTTTTAGCCTTTGCATCATATTTGCAAAATAAATGCAGTTTGCTTAAGAATTTTCTCAAAAAAAGAGGGAAGAAACTATTTGCCTGCGATAAATGCAAGGCACAAGGAAACCCATGTGAATACATATGACCAAAGCAGAGCAAATAAATCAATAGGTACAGAATTCTACAAGGAAAGCAGAGTCAGCTGAAAGGTGACGTTACACAAGGGCTAAATCATTTCTCTCAGCCCATGTGTGGGGATGCCAGAGGTGGGATGAGTAGAGAGACCATCCAGGGCAGCTGTTCAGGAGGACGGTGGAAGCCATCCCCCTCGCAACCTGGTTATGGGGAAGCAGGGGAGGGGAAAGCATCCGGAAGGTGAAGGTGGAATTGCTGGAGAGGGCTGTGAGTGGCAGGGCTAGCGCAGCTGCTCCTTGGGACCCCTGTGTCTTGAGAGTGCCCTGCTGCAGGGGTCCCACAGCTTTGGCAGGGGGACCCCATGCTCCCCTCCCTGAAAGCACCTCTGTCCCCTGCGAGGCATGACCAGGCCTCAACTGTCCCGAGGCAGTGGTGTTTTCTTTGAAAAACACATCTTTATTGCTTTACAAATTCATTATAAGCAGGAACTCGTGTTCAGACTCAAGGACACACTTATTATCGTCCTGTGGTTTTCAATTAATAAGTTCACAGCTAACAGGTTTTAAGTACAGTGAATCATGCAAATTTCCATATCACAGCAGCTAATTTATTTGTTTGTTGGGGAATAGCAGGCGCCACATGAATCTGTTTTGAAATGAATTCCAAGAAAGGCAGATGATTTCGGTCCGAGCTGTGGGAGGGGGGAGCAGGAGGGACTGGCGGGGTAATGTAATGAAGCCTCTGCGCAGTGCAGGGTGTCTAATGTGGGGTATGAATGTGAAATGAGCAGCAGCACAGATCTAATATCCAGGGGGCCAATCCTGAAGTCCAGCCCTCACTGACTGGGGGATTTCTGGCCAGAACTAACATGACTCTATCTCTAGGTTGGAATGATAAAATCCAGGTGCTTTCTGTATACTATTGCCAATGACTTCATTCTGTCTTCCACATACAGTTCCAGCTTTTGTTCCCCAGGCAGTTTTCACTGCTGGTTGCAAACACAAGGATCATTAAGTTACAAGCTGGATTTATTTACCGTTTGCAGCTAGATCTGAGAATAGTTGTCTGTTATACCAGATTTTAATTTCAAGCCTGTTTGATGGGTATATAAGATGTGTTCTTACCTGTTCTTGCAACTTCACACAATTATGATTTGGACTCAGTTCTGCCTGTAAGAGCCATAACAGAGCTCAGAGGAAGACTCAAGCAAGAAAGGCAAAGCAGAGTGCTGTGCCAGGGGTTTCCAGGACACTGGAATATTGTGACTTAAGGCATCCTTGCTGCATAGCTCAGGCATGGGCGCAAAACCCACAGCTTGTTCTGCACTAGGCTGTGCCCATCGCTAGATGTTTGCTGGACTACAGTGGTGCAAAGGCCCTGCTTTGCACAGACAAGCTTCACTCTCCATGCAGCTCTCATATTGAAGCTGCTGCTGTGGTTTTGGCCTGGCTTTTGTGAGGATGGAAATCTGGTAGTTATTTTACTGACTTTTTCTGAAGAAAGGCAAGGGACTATGCTCCAGATCCAAATCACTGAATTTTAGACACCTGAGACTTTTAAGTGGGCTGTCCTAAACTATGTCATTGGTGAAGGTGTCAACTCAGATTTGGTGCCGTGATTTCTGTTTTGGCTATGGGATAGGAGGACTGAACTTCAATTGGTAAGATGGTTTGGTGTCATGTTGATAACAAGTGAAGATGGTTCTGCACCAGCAACACCCTTCCCACAGGTGGCAGGTCACTGACTCACCTTTCTGAGCATTTTTCTTTTCTTTTTTTTTTAAATCAGGGTGAGATATGGGCTAAACAAGTCTGCAACCTGTGCACTTTGGCTGCTGTATAAAACGGAACTGCTCTGCCTTATTATAGTCATCTGTGCAAATGATAAGACCAAACTGCTTACACAATGAGACTATAACTTAAACTCTAATCTCAATGTAAAAGTGACAGGAGGCCTAAGCAGGTTATCCAAGGGAGAGACTAAATGATGTTCTTGATGTTTGAAAGGAGATGAAAGAGTCACTGATATGGAGAAGTCCATTCAAGATAACCGCAGCGGAAGAGGAAATGGTTCCTGCAACACAAGAGATTAAAGTGGAAGAGGGAAACACTTATGTAGCTGTGAGAAGGAATTTTGGCTGGCTGTGGCTGAAAAAGAAAAGATGCTGGGAAGAAACAACATCATGTAAGTAGCATAAAGATTTTTTAATAGGGAAATAGACCATGGTCAGAAATAGGCGGGGACTTAACCAGAGTGTGATAGCACTGAAACATTTCCCAATGTATCTCTTCACACAGGATGGTTATTCACATCAAGTGCTGGGATTTAATTAAAAACGTATTAAACTGAGTAACTCTTCTGACTGTCCTACACATTTTTTCCATGTTTTTCATTTTGTTTAACCATCAAGAATGGGAAAAAGGCATAGTTCCTGCAATTCAAGGAACCTGACTTGAATTTGATGGTTCCTTTTACAAACTGTAAAACTCATATGGTTAATAAAGAGCATTTCTGACCTTTCACATTAAGATCACTCTGACTGCTTCCCACATATTCAGCCCATCTGTCTTCCTCTGGATCTCTACTTCTCTTCAGCAGTGAAAAAACCTTCAACATAAATGAGTAGCAAGAAATTAAACTATTTAAGCTGCAGAAGACAAGAAAATACTTAAATAGTGTCTTTAGAAGTGGTTTACATTTTTCTTTTTTGATGGAAAATTAAGATGTCCCAGTGTGTTTACTCAATGCAGATGAAAGCAGAGCATCATGCCACCAAGAATATAGAATATCCGAAAAGCTTACAGCAAATTTTTTTTTCACATTGAGAGCAGCTACAGATTCACAAGCACAGAGCTGTTGTAGCATCACTTGTGTGAGGCAAGTCTGTTCCTTTAAAACAGAAAGGATGTCTCAACTACTTCTCAACTTAGACCATTTTTCTACAACATAATTTCACATGTTTTTAATAAGCAGTAAATAAGTAGCAGGAAAAAGATATTTGTTGTGACTTAAGTGATCCCCATGTAGTATATTGAGTTCAAATTCTGGCCACAAATACTTTTAATATGTAAAGAGTTCTGTTTGTAATCAAAACCTTCAGAAACTCGGTTTCTGGAAGAATACAAATCCTACAGGTTACAGCTCTCAAGCAGACCCACTGAAGTCAGCAGAGCTATCTTCTTTGTCAAGGTGGACTGAATCTTGGTCTTATAATAAACAAAAATTATACACTGAAGTGTTGTTCAAATACCAAGAGGCTCTCTTGGGGAAAGGGGAACATGAAAAAGGGGGTGAAACAACCAGAAGAGAAGAAGGGATGGGGAAAGGAGGAAAAAAAAAGACAGACTGGAATTGATCTAGAGGAGAAATAAAGGGAAAGGGCATGCTTAATGCAGGGGAGAAGAAAATGACAGAAAAAGAGGCAGAGTAAGAATGACAGAGAGAAATGGGGAGGGGGAGCAATAATAGGAAAAGGAAGGCTTAAGATAAGAGGGAATGCTGGGAATGCTGAGAAGACCAATAGAAGCAACACTAAAATGGAAAGAGGAGAAAGAATGGCATATGGCCTCGGTAGCACTGTGAGGGGAGAAGCCTGAAAGAAGCCCCCGCAGGACAATAGGGGATGCGAGACAGGGGCACGAGGGGTGCAGCGCAGATTAAATGAGAACCAAATGTGACCGTAACAAAAGCTCTGAGATACAGGCAATGAAAGCATTTTAACAGGGAAATGTTTTGCATGAGTGTACATGTGTGTTTTCACATACTAGAAACGATTCTGTCCCCCCAACCCCCACCCAAAAACACCCACAGCAACGCAAACCATCTCAGTCTCAAAAACAAAAGCCAAGACCATTCAATGTCATTTTGGACTTCAATTACTATTTGGGATTTTTCTTCCTTCCCTTTCTCAATTTTCAAACAAGCACCTCTGGGGTTGCTGCCCCTCTTTCAAATCCATTAAAAAAATTCTCTCTTGCTGTGATGGCTGCAAAAGATGTGACAATTGGCAGGCTGCTGTTGTGCTGAAACTAGTGTTTGTCATGCTGACCAGTTTTCTAGCTGTTTCCTTGTAATTTCTAGTTGGTTCTTTGTACCTGCTTATTGTCTTTTCTCTTGGAAAGGAAGCACTTTACTATGGGATTGTGTCTGTGCTTGTGCAGCAGCCAGTGAAGAGGAATATGAGCAAAGATTCTCCCATGATTGCTGTAAGTCACTTTTGAAAATTTCTTCCTGTGTCTGAGGGATTCAAAATTGGCCTTTTTCTTGGTTGAAAGGAGGTATTTAGTTACAATTCTGCATTCTTGTTTACACATACTAGATCAGAGCTCACTGAAAAAGCCTTTGTATTGAACTGAGGTTGTAGCAGCACCTATGAGGACTGATGGCTGTAGGTCCCATTATGCTGGTGCAGCAGGGCTGGCCAAGACTGTGTGGCACAGGCTTGTTGTGCCAACACTTCAGGTTCCTTGCTCCCTTTCCCAAGACCCACTGTGGCAGGTGAGTGTGCATGGTCCCTTGGGGTGTGTTTGTGTTGTCTCAGTCTCCCACAGAGCACAGCAAGAGCCAAGACAACATGGGGAAGAAAAGCTGGGTTTGGTCTGAGCCTGGAGCTACAGTAAATCCTGTTCCCTTTGTGCCCAAGGTGCTGTGAAGGGTGCAGAGTACAGGAGGGCTTCCCTGGACACAGACCATCTCTGCCTGCAGAGGGGTGGATTTAACAGACTAATGTTCTCCCAGACCCAGGTAGCTGCCCACTGTTGCACAACATCAACCTTCACCATCAACAGCTCTGTCTTGACCATCATTTTTCTACCCGCTCAGCTTTCCTGGTGCAGCAGATTCACCATGACCATAAGACAGCAATGTGTCTGTACTGTGCAGTCATCTGATGGGAAAGGAGGTTGTTGGTCCAGCTGGGGAATATGTCCCTGGAGGGATGTCCTCTGAGCCACAGCCTCAGCTGCAACTCAGTGTGTCCTTCCCTGGCTTTGTTAGCCTGCCTGCGGTGTTCTTTCTCTTCTGCAAAACAGCACAGAAATACAGCAACGCCTACTGCTATCTCCTGCTCAGACAGCCAGTATGAGACCCCCTAAATGGGATATTTGAAGATGTTCCTTAAATACTGACTGTCCCTGACTTTTTTTTCTTTTTCAAAAGAGAGCTACTGCAAGAAATAGAACAAGTCACTTGGCATTAGAAAAGGAACATGGGAGAGAAATAAAATGCAATTATTTACAGTGTAACTGAGTGGGTTTTTTTACAAAGACAGTAATAGAAGCAACAGAAATGAGGAACAGTTGCTAAATTGACAGAACAGCTTCCTGGTTCTTGGTTAGATTTTTTATTTTAATATTATTTTCTACCATGGCCAGGGAAAAAAAACTCTTAAACTACTGAGTGCAACATATGGGGCAAAGTGTGGAGTTACTGTGAGTACCATACAGTGCTTCAGAGAGACAGTGTCCCTAAAGGTACAGCTCAGGTACCATATAATACACAGATTAAAATAGGTTCAGGTTGTGAAGTCTGCATCCAGAACTGCAAAGAGTTCCATGCTTCCCTAAAAATATTTGCAGATACATTACTGGAAGGTTGTAAGGATGAAGCTCTGCAAGGGGAATCTGAATTTTGCAAAGGTCTAAGCTGTACTTCTATGCCAAGAAATCCACATTATTGAGTTTTTAAACAAATGATCATTAATGATGATCTTAATAGTCATTGACATTGTTCTTGTAGAAGAGCCAAGGAAACATCAGCTAGTGAAATTCTTGCTGCTAAGGGGTTAAACACTTTCTTGGCTACAGCTGCTTGCTGACCTAGCTGAAAGAGAGAAAAGCTACAGGTCAGCGAGTGAGATTGCCCTTCCTTTAGAAGTGCCCAGGAAGATTACAGTAAGCGCGTAGAGACTAAACTAGAAATTAGACTAGGGAGGGTTAGTTTCAATTCTTTTATGTGCAGTGAAATCCAGGGAGCTGCATTGACATAAGCTATTCCAGTAACAGAGGATACATTGCTAAGGTCCACCTGGCCCAGGGGCATGAGCCTTGCTGTACCTCCAGCTGCTGACACTTGGACAGGGAACTGACAGAAGAAAAGGTGGGTTGGTCTGACAGGATAAGTGGAGTCCCAGCCAAATGATTACACGGGATAAAAGGGGATCTAGGAAAGAAGGAATTATTAATAATCTTTAGATTGTCTCTCTTGTTCTCCAGCAATGAGAGAAAAGAAGGAGGCGATGGCAATGTTGAACATACATTCACAGAAATGGTGGTGTAGTTCTGTCAATACACAGGACAGGAGGTTCTATGAAAAAAATAAAATCTGGCAAATGCAGGAAACGATCCTACTGTTGGCCTATTAATGTGTTTTGGAGCCTTGGAAAACACCACAGAGAGGGTCCTCAATTTGCTGTTTCTTTGGGTGGAGCAGTAACAGAACAAAGAAAATGCAGATGCTTGGCAATTGTCAACAGTAGGGATCAGAACTGATTGCAATTAGAGCTATATAATTTATCAACAGCATATAAATCTCCAATTTAGCATTCTGAGTGTCCAGCAATGCTGGCCAGCCAACGGCACCCAGGTTTACAACTGACAGCCAGTGTTTTAACAATATTTTAATAACCTGGCTGTTGGAGCTTGCAAGTACCCAGCACTCTGTGTCAGCTGGCTGGCACCTGTTCTCACAAAAGTAATAGAGGAATATTACACTTTGGAATAACAGTTGGCTCTTGACAACATGATCATGATTAGCACCACATTCAGCTACAGCCATACTTCAGCTTTTGGAATTTAATAGTGGGAAACACCAACAGTAAATTCATCAACGTAGATATGGGTAGGAGGAAAAGTGAGTAGCTGTGCTTTGATTCAAAACTCAAGTTGCAGTTGGAGATGGGTAAGGCAAAGGCCTAGAATTGTCTATAAGAAACTAAATGGTGAACCTGAAAGGAATTCCTTAAAGCTGTGCCAGACAAAGTAGAAGACATGGCACTAAGTAGAAATCTGGTGGGAAATCTTTCTGGGGAAAACCACCTGGAGGCAGAATGCTTTCAAATGTGGCCTGGAAAATCACTCTGAAATTAAGGGAGCCTGCCATAGCCATGGCATATTGCCTTTAATGCACTGAGACAAGGACCATCTCTCCTCCATGCTGACCTGTGCTGCAATGCGATTACCTCTCCAGCTGATTGTACAAGCCTCTTCCTCACAACTGGGAGCTATTTTCATAGACCTCATTGTTTAAGACAGTTTTAGAAATGATGGTCTATTTCTAATGCAAGAGAGCCCTAACAGTGGCTTCCCTGCTAATGGACTGTAATTACAGGATTGATCCCACATCCCTGGCAATATGAACCCTTCTGTGCTTTCTAAGGCAACAACAACAGCATAAATCAATGGTCTGCCACAACAAGCTTCAGAGGATTCAGGGTGAACAGACCTTGGTATATACACAGTAAGGCTTGCTAAATGGGGACAACACACACCTGATTAGCATAGTATCAGTAACTTATCTCCATGGACATGTGAAGGATTGTCCTTGTACTGCACTTCATTTAACAGCTGGCAAGGAACTGATCATTTTCAAAATGGGTCTTTACACTTGAGAGTGGCTCTATCTGTGTTAGAGGCAACAGCAGGAGCTGCAGAAGACATAGAACAGATGTTGAAAAAGATTCTCCCCTTGGGGAAGAATGATCTCTTTCTTCCGTGAAGATATGGCACTGGCATGTTATTGGAGAAGAGCAGGGAAACTATCGCAGCATGGGCATTGACTTTACAGTCTCTCATGGATAAAGTGACTGCAAAATCATCTTAGTAAAGAGAAACACTTGTCTGCAGATCAGTATAAAGAGGATGCCTTTCAGCATATTCATGAAAATGGATAGCTACTTCATATTTTTGTAATTGAAAGTGAGACATCTGTTATGTCACATTACCAAAAGTAAACTTGCAAAGTATAATACATCTGATTCTTCTCACCTAATATGTTTTGGCGGGAACTGTTAAACCTGTTGCACAAAAGCCTTTGTCTTAGCCATTTTTCAGCTATGCCTATACCTGGTCATACACCCCGCTGATGAGAGTTCTGACTCTGACAGGCAGACTTGGACTCCTGGCTTGACTTCATACATGCCTCATCACTACAAACTTGTCTGGCAATCTTGACTCTAGGATGAAGCCAACTCCTGTCCCTGGACCTGCCCTGATCATGTTTCTGGGCTGCTGTGGGGCTGCTCTAATGAGACCTGTGCCCTGCCTGTTTTGCTGCTGTGCTCAGCTCCTAGCTCACCTTTCCATACAGAGCAGTCCATTGCTTTTGTCCGTAGGACCAGTTGTTTGTGTCCAGCAAAGCCCCTACATCCTGTCTTATTTCATTGACTGTAGTGACATGACAGAGGCAGACATGGTGGGATTCCATGCCAAGCTTATGCAGAATGTGTTTTTGACTGTCAGTCCCCTTCTCAACAACTTAGGTGGACCCAGTAGCATCCAGTGTACCAAGAGTCTTTGCCAGATTCAATTGTTCTGAATGTCCTAGAGGATAATTTCAAATTTAACAACAGAAAAGTGTTTACTTCTTATAAATCAAGAATCTGTGTACTCTGTCACATCAATCAAACTGGCGAGTTAGAGCAATGGTTCAATTAAAGTCTGAAAGAAATAATCTAGTGATTTATCTGAACCTATTGCTGCAACCAGAAGATATTGCTGCTTATTAACAGTGAGAGTAGTTTCATCAGGTTTTTCTTTTTGGCATCCTATATGGTCCACATCCAACAATAAAACATTGCCTGAGGGGACAGGAAAACAACGCCCCTGCCATCATGAAGTGTACCCAGGAACTAAAAGGTTGGCTAAGAGCTTTATGTGACTTTCCACACCATCATGTCCATTGGGTCCAGACAGAGCAAGAACAAACAGATAAAAAAGGAGCCAGATGAAGAAAATGTGAGTCAGGGACTGAGTATTGGTGTTAGTGTCCAGCTGGCCTCATTATTAGCCAGATGGCAGGTTCAATATCAAGCCCTTGGAAGGGTCAGCCCAGCAAATTACAAGATCTGCCAACTGGATTTGGGAAAAGAGAAGAAAGCAGGAAAAAAAGAAAAAAAAATCCAGATCTATCATGTCCATCTGCTGAGCAGATGGACAACCAGAGGATTTCTCATAGTCTCATGTAAGTATGATCCAGGGCTGGAGCTAAGTGGTAATTCCTCAGAGTATAGATTATACCAAGAAGATATCTAAACATTGCACAATACAAAACAATAACTTGTTTTGTAAACATCTTCAAGACAATCTTTTTCTAGTTTTATTAGATTACATATCTCTTTTCTTCTAGTACTGGCTTCCATACACCCATTCTGATGTCCGATTGCTTCTAGTACTGGTTTCCATACACCCATTCTGATATGTGAGGGCTTATGAGGAATGGCAAAAAAAGTGTTGTAGACATGTGGAAGGAAGATGGGCGCCATTTGTTACAAAACATTTGGCATAGTCTCATTGATCTTAGCCCCAACCCGGATCACCCTGGAAAGTTCTGAAATGGCTTCTCCAAGATGTGCCTTTGAATGAACTTGTTGCGCATAATGTCATAGGAAAAGCATGATATGTGTCCTTAAATTTAATGAAAGCTTTTCATAGATATCCATTCCTCAAATCTTCCTCTGAAAAGGCTTCCTCTTTCAGTCAGTTGCTCTTTAGGATTTAGGATTGTTGTTCTCCATTTTGCAAAACAAGTCAGCAGACATTGCATGGAACTTCAAGTGATGGGGAAAATTGGAAATGTAACCTGGAGAAGATATCCATTTTCCAATTGTCCTTCAAAATTTTCCTCTAAGCAGTAGATACCTCAAATACGTGACTAGAGGAAAGGCAGATAAAGTGCCAACAATACCTTCTAGGACCATAAAATCATTGCAAGCTTGCCATTAAAGACTGTCTGATTTTTGTGGCTAAGTGAGAATTATGGTTCAGTTATTACATGATGTTTCATGCTGATCTTATTGTAAGTTTTGCAGAAATAACCTAGCACAGATTTTCCTTGTTGATAGGTACCAAAGTGTTTTGAGCAGAAACATTTAGTACATTGAGCTTTGACTGTTTAGTTGACCCCTTTACAATCTAGACTGTCTCACATAAGATGTACTGCTGCAGGAGCATGAGGAAAAAGTAATATCCCATGTCATATTCAAACCCCAAGGTCCAATGTGTAGTGAAGGTTGCCTCCAAGGTTCAAAGGTACCTCAAGACTCAGAATATTTTTTTTTAACAGCAACATTAAAGAAGAGCATTGGATTGCTTCATTCACAGACATGTCACACACTTTGTTAATAGTTGTATAGTGATATGCTAGTACTTGGGACATGACCTCACCTTAGTTTACTGGTATAGTTGTAGGCACAGAGTCCCAGGAAGAGTTCAGGGAATGAGAATGGGTGAGGTAAACCATTCACTTACCAGCTCCAGAAGATGTGCTGCTGAAGCCTACATAGATGAGTGGTTTATATTTCCTGGGGCTAGAGACGGTCAATCCTGTGAGAGATTATAGTCATCCTAGATTTGGCACCAAGGAGTAGGAAGAATAAGTGAGATCTAGAATAATAACTGAAAATTTGTGTATGAACATAATGGAGAGCCTGTGACAAACCTTTTTCTCACCTCTGCTCTTCCTGAGCTTCAAGAAGGAAAGGTGATGAAGACAGACTCCAAATGAGATACCTGGTATTCACTTAAAACTGCTTTCTCATCTGCACTGCATGTGAACGGATGGTATCCACTTGTAAGACACTTAAGGGTCAAAAATCTAACAAGAAGGAGATGGAGGGAAAAGGCCAGCTCTTGAAGGAATCACTGATGAAGTGATGAGTTTTAAAATAGTGAAGCAAATATATGATTTTTACAAGACTCCTGTAGGTGTCATAAACATCGTGTCACAGCTTCCCACATTTATTTCAGATTATCTATGATTTCTTAACTCCTCTGAGAATTTTTGGATTTGTCAAGAAGTGAATTAAAATGAGGACAGTGGCTGAAATTTAACATCATGTAGCCTGCAAAAGAGTTTCTCAGTGAGGACAAGACATGCATGGGTTGATGTGCTAGCATCACAGCAAGCTGAGGTAGACACCAACCAAATTAGGAGAAGTAGAGAGCTGAGGCTGTGCCTCCTGAGCAGGGGAAAAGTTGCAGTCTTTTAGACAAAAGCAGCATTTCTAGTAAATGAATCACAAAGGATCCTCCCACTGCTGGAGTCAGCAAGAGCAGTGTTAAGTTGTCTCACCCAGAAGAAATTTTCCTCACCCTTAGCTTCTTAGATGCAGTTGACTCAGTGCAATCCTTCAGGAGGCAATATTTATCTAGGCAATATCTTACTGTCAGTAGGCAAAGCAGTAACACAGCAGCACCCATGTAATTGAAGCCACAGCATGCTATTGCATGTAATGACACCAGCTCTATACAAGGTTACCAAATCTCTGGAAGCGAGACCCATATGAGCTGTTGCGGTCATTAACTTTCTTTGTCTTTATCCTTTTCATTATGTTTGGGAGCTTGGTTCCAGGCTAGCAACCTGTGGCAGCAGGCAGCCAAGGCAAAGTTTTGAGAGACGCAATCCCTGGAGAGAAAATGTGTGACAAAATTGTACTCACTGGGTAATGTCCTGTTTATAGCTTGTGGTTGGGAATGGCCTTATCTGTGTTCCTTTATACACCGAGAGAGTGATTAAAGCCTCATTTTCATTTCCTTTTGTACCTTACTGTTATCATCCAGATAATTTCAGTGTCCTTAATCAACATTTGCAGGAGTAAACAATGCCACACTAATAACAGTGTTGTGCCATAAATATTTCCTAAGTCATGAAAATTTACCACAAGGAGGTTTAATGCTAGATTGTCCCATTTTTATAGATAGGAAAATGGAAGAAGAGACTAGTAAAGTGAGTGGTCTGTGATTATATTAGTCTGTGTCAGACTGCATATTCCCAGCTGCCCTGTATTTAAGCACCAGACAGTTCTTTGTCTCAGGTTTTGCAGCTCTACACAAACATCACATATGTGAATTAGTCCATGGATTTTAACATGAAGAAATCCTCCCACACACCCACACTCAAAACCCCAACCAAACACCCACTCCCAAAAAAACCCCCCACCAAACCCAGACCCAACAATGAAAACACCCAACTTAAGGAAAGATTTACTCTTATCCAATGAAGGACAATTGTTTCTAGTAGATGACTAGAGAAAGAGATACACAAGTTAACACTCATTACCTGTTCCACAAGGAAAAAGCAAAGATGATGAACAAGCTTGTTAACAGATATGACACCCCAAGCAACCATGAAGCACTTGCTGAAACAGTTGGGATTTTAGTGCCAAACATCTTGATCTTATCACTATCACATTACATGGCTAAATAATACAGAAGTGAATGTGATGTGTTCTCTCCAGCGACGATGTTATCCCATAAATGGAAAAGTGTGGAAGATGGAATGGGCTATATAAGCATAAAATATAGATGTAGGCTTTAATTTCCACTAAAATCAATGAGCCTGGCTTGTGCTTTGCACTTGCACAGCACATTCCATCTTCCCTATGTTATTGCCTCACCAATTAGAAAAATTAAAAAGCCAACATAGGGCCAACAGCTGCAACATCCAACAAAAAACATGCAGACTCCAGAACCTGAATAAAAAAATGCACATTTTTCATAAAAGAGTAAATAATAGTAAATTTAAAGATCTAGAACAATTCCATCATCTTTTTTGCTATTCTTCCAATTTACCTCTTATTCAAGTATAATGGCACTCCTGTCAAATCCTTAGTTTGGGTACCCTAGATAGAATTTTGCTCTGAGGGAAGATCTCAACTTAAGAAGTTTGATGAGAGATCTATTTTTGACCTCCTGTATTGTTAAGATTTGCCCTTCAAAATGACATTCCTGTTTTGCCTGAAGTGGTAAACACATGGCATTTTTTCTTTTTTTTTGTGGGGTTTTTTTGAGTGCCACTATGACTCAACTTGCCTGTAATCACTAAACAATGGGAACATGACAGTTTCTGGCAGACCATATGTGACATTTTATCTCTATAACAGACACTCACAGAATCACAGAATCACAGAATCGTAGGGGTTGGAAGAGACTTCCAGAGATCATCGAGTCCAACCCCCCTGCCCAAGCAGCTCCCTAGGACATATCGCACAGGTAGGCATCTAGACAGGTCTTGAATATCTCCAGAGGAGACTCCACCACCTCCCTGGGCAGCCTGTCCCAGGGCTCTGTCACCCTCGCTGTGTAAAAGTTCTTCTGCATGTTGGTGCGGCATTTCCTATGCTCCAACTTGCAGCCACTGCCTCTTGTCCTGTCTCCACAGACCACTGAAAAGGGGCTGGACATTTCCCCCTGTCTCCCACACTTCAGATATTTATAAATATTAATCAGATCCCCTCTTAGTCTTCTTTTCTCTAGGCTGAACAGTCCCAGTTCACTCAGCCTTTCCTCATAGGGTAGATGTTCCAGGCCCTTAATCATCTTTGTGGCCCTCCGCTGGACTCTTTCCAGAAGATGGTCTGATTGTAAGGGGGAAAATGCACCCAGTCAATTTAATATATAGACCTGACAAGAAAAACTAACATCAAACCAATATTTCATATACTATGCAATGAAGTTTTACTAAATGTATGTACATGAACAGTTACAGAGTATCTTGAGACACAGGAAACATAAAAGAGCACCTCTTCCACAAAGCCACATGCCCTCACAAACCACAGAATCTCAGAGCGGCAGGGGTTGGAAGGAACCTCTGGAGATCATCCAGTCCAACCTCCTGCCAGATCATGATCACCTACAAAAGGTTGCACGAGATCAGGTCCAGAAGGGTTTTGAATATCTCCAGAGAAGGAGTTCCCAAAACCTCTCTGGGCAGCCTGTCCCAGTGCTCTGTCACCCCAAGTGAAGAAGTTTCTTCTCCTCTGCCCAACTGCAGGAAGGACATTTTGGACAGTACCAGAGCCTAACCCATTCTTCTTGTGCAGCTCCAAGCAGCACCAGGGAGCTTGTAGCAGTGAGTAGAGGGACAGTCACAGGCCAGGTCTTGATCTTATGCTCAGTGGCTATTAATTGGTCAGTGTAGGCACTGCCCTATGTCCACACTGTTATACAGATGTCAGTCCCAGCTACCACCAATCCTGCCTATCCAGGCTGTCCTGCTGAGCTGCTGGGGCTGCTCTTGCAAAGCCCAGGCAGGTTTGGTGACTAGTGGGGTTCATAATCATGTTCATGTGCTGGATGTGTTGGATATGGGCAGGGCTGGACATGTCCAGTGCAATCCAACAGCTGGGAGTCTGAACTCAGCTCAGTCTCTGTGTAGCCCCATGGAGGCCAGTTGATAACCCAAGTAAAGCAAATGATCAGGAAGGAAAGAGTGCAACCAGGATGCTTTTATCTAGTTATCATTTTGTTCTTCTGATAGAACAGACATGATCAAGACATCACTATATTCCACCTGGTGTCTGGGATCTAGACATATGAACATAGTAGTTCTATGTTCATCTAAACTTCTGCTTAGAAATCCTTCTATCATAAGTGGTTTCTCTAATTTCTAGAGATCTTTGAGGGTATGTGGTTATAATTGTAATAATAGATGAGGTAACACTGGGTCCAAACCATGAACTGAGTATTTTTTTATGTGAATGCTTCTGAGAAACAAAGAGGTGAAAAGAGTGTGAAAATGAAAATTATCTCTGTATATCCTGATTCTGGTTAGAATTAGGACCTTGCCAGTTGTAATATGTTTGGATGCTGTTTTAAGCTGGTGACCCACCAGAATTGTCAGAAAGCCTGTTCTCACAAGAAAAAAAATCATATAAACATTGCAGCTAACTTACAAGTGGAGACTTCATGGAGCAAAACAACTCCTGATTCAAAGTTCTGTTAAGACAAAACTCTCCTTGGCCTCTATGAACTTTGAATAAACTTGAAAGCAGATCAGGGATATCATGTTACTTCAAATACTTTATTTTCTCTATAAATCCAAACTATAATGTCAATAAAGGAAAGGGACCTAATTATTATCTGGGAAATGACTGCCTGATGCACTGGGGAGAAATGCCACACATTCCTCCTGTTCTTTCCTACTTTGATTCTTAAGAGACAAAATATTTGGTTTCATTTTTCTTTCAGTAGATAATATGCCAATGTTAGCTGATAGGAGGCTGTCACATGCTCACTTTTTATAGGTAAATTGCTACAAGCTCAGTGCTTAATCTTTCTGATTGGCAAGTCTAAGAAATATATATCTGAAAAGGGGCCTGCACTGTTAATCAGTGCACCAGCATCAAATTAAAAAATGTTCTCTGTCATGCAGATGACTGGCTGGCTAAAGCAAATAAGACAGAAGCCCAAGAAGCTGCTGTGCCTTTCTCTGTGAAGCAAGCAAATGCTTTCATGTCAAGTATTTCTATGCAACAGAATCCAAGCAGAACACCCAGGGAAACCAGACAAGACAGATGTTTGGACTGACTTCTACTCACTACAACTTGATTGACACATTGGTTGGTTTTGCTTAGTTGCTGAGGAGACCTGCGTGTGATGTGGGACTTTTCCCAAGGATTTCAAGGCCACCTGTGACTTTAACCCTTCCTTCTTCCTACAAGTTAAATGGTACCATGGGGATTCCTGTACTGGAATGCTGGTATGTCTGATCACTCTGCTTGAACTAGGGGAAATGGTGTTAAGTGGGTTAGAGATTGAGTTCATACAGTAAATCACAAGCAAGAGGTTCTTGAATTATTTCATACAAAAATTTACATATCAATTACCCATATTCCTCCTTGTGTTCAGAGCTGGTCAATTTGAGTTGCTAGTGCTGACCCAGGAGCTTACAATATATTGACCAGTATGCGGGAGCTGGAATATTTTGAGTGAGTTTGATCTAAAGAGAATAAAACATTGCAGACTGCTTTCTAACTGAGACATCCCTAAAAGATATATTGAGGGAAGTTGCAATTCAAGAATAACTGAATAGGAAATTACCCAATCAATGTAGTTTGATGTTTACATATAATTTCACAATATGCTATTATGCTTAACAGCTTGATTGGCATATATTTATATTGTTGTGGTTTCCTAGCACTCAGGAAATGTGGACCCAAGGAAGGGGTGATTTCTTTGGGAAATGGAATAGTTGTCAGATACAAAGAATACTGATTGCTGCTAACCTGCTCTTATGCATTTCTGCTGTCCTTAACAAGAGAGATGAAATGGCAAAGTCCAGTGCAGCTGACAGGTCAAAGACGAAGAGCAACATTTTCTGAATCCAAGGAAGTTCAGCGCCTCTGTGTTTATGTTTTTTTGACCAAAGTGCTTCCAAAATCTGTTGCAAAAACTCACCCCCAACCTGCTTCCCACATCACCACACGCTATGGGTAGAGCACATGCTGACTCTGGTAGTTCTGCACTTGTGTTTAGCTTCCTTTAAGCCTGCACAATTGTGTTGGCTCCTCACAAAGGATTTTCACTTCAAATAAGCAAACATTTCATATTAGTCCTTGCTTATCACCGTTAGTCCTGTCCTTATAAATAACATTAATAGTTCAATAGCTTTTGTACTTTTGCCACACTACCACTTAGTCAGTTTCCATCAATCACATGCTGAAATAAATCTCTGATAGAATCAAATTAAGTGCTCTGTGAACAGTTTGCATCACTTCCCGAGCTTGGTCCCTGAACAAGGACTCTCCAATGCTTATTGAATATTTACTTCATGCTACCCACTGCACAATACACTCTATTGCTCTTATCCAGAATCCCCATCCTTAATGAGTCTTTTAGCATGTGGAAAAGAGAGGTTTATAAATAACTACGCTATCAGAAAATGCCCTCAAGCACTTCCTTTTACAGTATTTACTAACAACTTTTCTATGTTATTTTTTATTATTTATCTTGAGATTAAAATCAGACTTTATTTTGTCATGTTCAATATTCTACAGGAAAATATATATAGCAGATCTTGTCTCACCAACTGCCATTCACAAATTGCTTGCAAGATGCAAAGCAAAGTGACATGTGGCCCAGAAAGTCATTATGTGCCATGATAGATCCAATTGTGTCTGTCCCTAATGGATCCTTATATAAATTCTGCCCTTCAGGTTACTTCCATGAAAAGCAACATTCAAGAGGCCAGTCTCCATCCTGGAAATGGCTTCATGGACACTTCTCTCAACAGGTGGTTCCTGTGCTTTATCCTTGAATTTGAAGTAAACCTGACAGAACACCACTTTGCAGAACATTGTGATAAATTGGAAAAGAGAATCACATTGTGATAATTTAGAACAAAGTCTTATATCCTGCAGTCCCTCTTCACCCTCTGTTATGAAACCTATAGAATTAAGGTGTCTGCTCAGCAAGAGTTGCTGTCATTGTTGATGAATTTTTCTGTCCTTATTTCTGAAGTAATTATTTAAGTAATAATAAACCTCCTTAGGTTCAGAACACTCATATTTTCTTCTATTTTAAACAATATTAAATAGTCTTAAGTAGAGAACAGTCTATTCTTTCATTCTTCTAACAGCATATACCTGTAGATTTGTGTGCATATCTGTATTGGATTTCTTTGTCAAGGTTTTTGTAGCAAGGGGGCTGCAGGAGTGAATTCTGTGAAAAGACACCAGAAGCTGCCACCATGTCCAACAGAGCCAGCTCCAGCTGGCCAAAGCTGAGCCAATCAGTGACATTAGTATAGCCTCTGTGATCATATATTTCAGAAAGGAGAGAGGAGTGAGAATATGTGAGAGAAACAACTTTGCAGACACCAAGGTTAGTGAAGAAGAGGGGGAGGAGGTGCTCCTGGCGCTGTAGCAGAGATTCCCCTACAGCCTGTGGAGAAAAGCATGATGATGCAGGCTGTCCCCTTGCAGCCCATGGAACTCCACAGTGGAGCAGATATCTATCCACACCTGAGCACATGGATAGGCCCTGAAGGAAGCTTACAGAGAGCCTACACAGGGGCAGGCTCTTGGCAGGAACTGTGGCCCACGGAGAGAGGAACCCATATAGAGCAGGTTTTCTACCAGGACCTGTGACCTCACAGGGGACCAGTACTGGAGCAGTCTGCTCCTGAAAGACTGTACCCTAGAGAAGGAGGGAGGAAGGAGGTGGAAGAGTTGGGAGTGAAGTTGACCCTGGGAAAAAGGAAGGGGTGTGAGAAGATGATTGTAGATTTGTTCATATTTTACATTATCCTACTCTATTTAAGTTAATTTCCCTAAGCAGAGTCTTTTTTGCCCATGATGGTAATTGGTGAATGATCTTTCCTTGCCCTTATCTCAACACAATCTCAATCCATAAGCTTTTTGTAAGAATTTTCTCCTGCTGTCCTGTTGAGGAGGAGTGATAGAGCAGCTTGGTGGGCACCAAGCAGCCAGTCAAGGTCATTCCACCACAAAATCTGAACACATCAACTCATTTAAGAGGGAAAAAAGATATGATTCTGTTTGTTTTATATACATATACATATATATACATTTCTCTTCCCCTTATCCTTTTCCACACATTTCCATTAGATCAGAGATGAGAAGAATGACTATAGATTCACAGAATCCTCATATGGTATTTGTTACATAAAACTCCGTTTTCAAAGTAATTGAATTTTTTTATTCTATTGCAAATAATTTTCATAATAGGAAGAGCTATGTAAATTATAAATGGGGAATCTTCCTCTTCATTAATAAATTCCTTGTCTTCTTGAAAAAATTGAAATTAAAGTCTGTCGTGGCTATAGTAAAATTGTGTACAAATGCATCTTTTATTTTTTTTTCAATTTTGTGGAGCATTATTTCACATTTAAAACATATTACTTAGAGGAAACCCTGAAGTGGAAATTTTCTAGGAATTTCCAGAAAGAACCTGGAAGTAGAATTTTTATTTTTGACACAAAATGAAGAGGTTTCATGTCTTTCCATTTAGAAAGCTTCCTCTGTATCTCACCCTTATTCTTCTCAGAAAATGTCTTAATGTTAAAAAACCTTAATTCTTCACTTCTACAATTTCCACAGAAACTGGTTAGTTTAAAACCAGGTACCTTTTGTGGGGAAACTCATAGCTGTAAAAAATTTTACACAATTAAAGATTTTTAAGGTTTTGTACAAATAAGGATTTTTAATGAAATTGTATGCTTACTTCATATCATTCTGCACATTTCTACCTAAGAATTTACCAAAACTAATTTCTAGATTAATTTGGCTTGATATAATGCCAAATTAATACAGTGCCATGTATGTGTGATTCAGCTGCATACTTCAATACATCACTGCCTTCACATCACTACTTTTTCACAGTTAGGCCCAGGAAATGTAAACGTGATGAACGGGATAGGATGGTGGCACAAACTTTTAAAGGAAATTCAGAGGTTGTGATGAAGGTGGATCTAAGAGCTAACAAACTACTTTGGTCAAAACCATTTGCATCACTGAAGAACATCTGCCATGCTATCCCTCTGTAACTGCACTAAAGCCACTAAGATGTCAATTCAAAATGATGGGAAGGTCCTTTTTCTCCATCCCAACAGCTCTGAAGAAGTTATTGATATTTTATTTTTTTTTTGTTAAATAATAAGTCCAGTTGCAGGAGAACCATAAAACATCATGTTGTTCCTTCCAAAAGTGCTACCATGTAACGTCAATAGATTTTGTTTTATTTAATTTTGTGATTAAAGTTTTTATTGATTTCTCTGCAGCATAGAATATATCAATATCTTTGGTTTCAAAGGAGCATTCAGTAGCACAGAAATAGAGAAGGACTCAACATAGAGGCAGGAACTTTATTTTAAATTTACTAAACCTCCATAGTGAATCCCCAGAGCATGCTGACAGCAAAACCTTTCAATTGTGCAACTCCTCTGTTGTCAAACCAAGTCCCTTTTGTGCCTCCCAGTTCACACACTTGTGTTTTTTAACTAGAAAAAAGCTTGTTTAGGAGTCAGTAGTAACTAATATTACATAGAAAGCTTTTAAGCCGTCAAGTGAATTCCATTAAAATTTACTGTAAATCATGTGTCCTCATCCCTTCTCTGCTATTGGCAGGCTATGGCGCACTGTCTGGGAGAGGAAGAGAGAGGTCCTTCCATCAGAGCCCCTGACTGCAGGTATGCTTCACACCTCTGAAGAATTAAATCCTTGCCAGGTTCAGCATGGATGATGAAAGCAAAGCTCTGTTTACTGGCAGACACACCTGTGACTTCTATCACGTGTAGAAAGAGATGGACCTGCTAAAACTAGTACAGAGGAGGGACACAAAAATGCTCAGAGGGCTAAAACACCTTTCCTGTGAAGAAAGGCTGAAAGAGATGGGGTTTTTTAGCTTGGAGAAGAGATGACTCCAGTGACAACTTATTGTGGCTTTTAATACTTAGAGGAGCTCATAAGAAAAATAGGAGACTTTTTTTTCTGGGACCTAGAATGATAGGACAAGGGGTAATGATTTTAAAGTAAACGAGAATAGATTTAGGTTAGATATAAGGAAGAAATTCTTTACTATAAGGGTGGTGAGGTCATGGCACCGGTTGCCCAGAGAATCTGTGGCTGCCCCTTCCATGGCAGTGTTCAAGGCCAGGCTGGATGGGCCTTTGGGCAACCTGATACAGTGAAAGATGACCCACCCGTGGCAGGGGGTCTGGAAGTAAATGATCTGCAAAGGTCCCTTCCAGCCCAAAACATCCTGTGCTTCTATGATTCTATATATCCATAAAACAGATTCAATAACTGGTTTGTGGTTACAGGACTTCAAAGCCATGCATCCAACTTACACACATTTGTCCCTCGGGGTTGTTGTATAGTAGCACATTTCAACAACAAGCATATTGGCAGCCTTACGTGGGGAAATCGGTACAGTGCACTCACCCCTGAGTGCATGTGCATAATTTCTGGTATATCATAAGGAGACCAGACTGTGTAGGATTGGTGAATTAGCAAATGACATAGGCAGGAAAGCCTTTCACAGAAAATACAGCCCAAATCCCCTAGAGTACTTCAAATCTCTCTCGAGTACACAGAGGAAGAGTCAAAGAAGAAATTGAATTCACAAAAGGAATGTCCAGACAAAAATGAAGCAGAGTTTACCTGCATTTACATGCTAGTCAATTAATGTGTTTTTTCAGACAGGAAGGAGGCCTAATAATTAGCTTCTTTCACAAGCCCCTGTCTGATCAGCTCCCTTTTCCACTTTAGAAAGAGATTCCACAACTAAGTGGTTTATAAAGGGTTAATCAATTATTAATAACATCTGAATACATAGTAGACAGAAGGGACTATGCCACAGCTGGATGTAAGCATATTGGGATGAGATACTCTCGTCAGTGACAAACCATGGATAAAAGCAACCGGTTGAGCCACTGGACTGCTCACACCCTTCTTAAACGCCTTACGAACATGTCAGCAAACCACTGCATGTATTTTTTAAAGTAAATTCTTAGCAGACAGTATAATCCTTTTTCATCTTATCAGTCTGTTGTTCTTGAACATTAAAATGACATCATAGCATAAGACAAGGTTGCAAAGGTGTGAGGGCAAAAACAATCGACACTGAGTGTTTGCAGGAAACCCTAAAGAAGCATGCTGTGTCCTGCAATGGGAGAGCAGATGGGGTGAGATGGCTTCTCCTCAGTAAAAACAACATGCTGAAAGAATTCAATAAACACAGATGAGCTTCATTTTTGCTACAAGGGTGGCCATTCGTCTTGACCCTATGAGCCACGTGCCCAAATCTTTGTGTGGCTGGGAGCCATGAAACACACACCTCAGGGACCCTAAAGGAAAGGGACCTCCAAGAGAGTTTCAGAGGCAGGAAACACTAACTGTTCCCCAGGGCTCTGCAGTCACAGCCGAGGCCAGGGTGGTCTGCAGTGGCTGCTATGCTCAGCTCCCCTGTGACCCCCCCGCCCTAAATGGCAACTTCAGCCTCCTTGCCTGTGTCACTGTCGCATCTTTGCCTAGCAGGGCAGACTGGAGCTCCCATACTGTCTTACTTGCACAGCCCCACCATCCTGCTTTGCCCAGCTGTAACCTCAGCCACATTTCAACTGCTTGCAAGACTGGAGCCACTGTTGTTCTGCAGGAACAGAAAGGGAAAATAAATTGGAGAAAGGGAAAAGTGTGCTTACTTTGCTAACCATAGGTGTTATCTCATGCCATTAGTGTCAATTTGTCCCATCTATCTATTTCTTAATATATGTAGGATAAGTGACCTCTTGGGCAGGAAACCTATTTTCACAATGTGGTCATTACGATTCCTAAACAAATGTATAAAAAAATAACATAAATCCTTGTATCTAAGTAAATCTAGTAAGGAGCCACATTCACCTTATTGAATTGTGCCCCAATCCTCTAGTCTTGGCAAATCCATCAAACTCTTTGGGAGTTTTTCCTCAGATATTATGAGGTACTATTCCTATTACAGCTTTTGAACTGGGTTTCTTTCACTCCCAGTTCATGTTCAAACCACCAATGACTAGTTACTATTATTATTAAGGTCTTAAAACAGCATGTTTTAGTGTACAGATGCATGGTCTCTTTTTAAGCATGGGCAGAATCTTTCCATCCTGCCAGGCTTAGTTTCACATATCTTAACCCCACAAAAACCTCACCACTCTTCACTGGAACACCACAAACCCCCTAACAACCAGACAGGAAAACATTTGTTCCTCCTTTCCACTTCCAGAACATCTGATCATTCAGGGCCCACCATAAATATTTCCTGGCTGACTTTGCTTTATACATGAACCATGTTTTGACATTTTTTCCCCCTTTCCTTTTTTCCCTTTTTTACAAGCATCGTTACAATTTGTCAGCAGGCAACTTGGGCCAATCTCACAAATAGTTTAGTTAACAGCTTATGAAATGAAATGATGTAAGGGACCACTCCAAACAGGGTCAATTTAAACAGGCTGTCAAGTCTGTAACCTCAAGGGACTTGGATTGGGTTGAGGGGAGGCACCAAGCAGTGTGGGCTTGCAAAGATTGCTGCCAGGTGGGCTACAGATGTTCGCCTTCAGTCCACTTGCATGGCATTCACCTAGGGAGATGCTAATTCAGTCCTATGCACATAGAAAATTAGCATGCGTATACACATTCACCCTGCAAAGGCCCCTTTCTGGCTCTGCTTCTGAAGAGTTAAGTTTTATATGTAAAATGGCTTCATAGGAAGCTGCAGCACTGCTTGTATCAGCCCTGACTTTGAATGTGTTTAGTCAGCTATCTCAGAAAAACAAAAACACAGCATCCCTTGCTATACGTGGAAGCTGTGTTTCACGGCACATGCAGCTGTGGTCACTGTCTTGCAGCTGTTAAATGAAGAAATACCATGTGAACATTTGGTCTGGTTTCAAAAGACCTAAAAACCCTGGCCAAGAAAAATGGTACATCACGGTGCTGCTTGGACATTTGCCAAGACAAAGAAAGTTGTAGATTTCTAGGGACAAGAGGCCATGTGAAAGGAATTTTTCTCTTTTCAAAGGCACATCAAAATATACCAGAGGGTTTATTTATTTATTTATTTTCTGTGTGCTCTTGGCAAAGGTTTGATTGATCGCTAGTGTAGTATCAGCATTAAACTCACATCACTTAAAGAACAACCCAGAAAACAAGGCAAAGGGGATATTTTAAAACAGTAAAGCGGAGGTGCAGCATAAGAAGCTAGAGGTGGAATTATTTCACACAAAGAATAACAAGTAGATGGATAAGAGTCCCAAAAAGGCAATTAAAGATAAAAGTTTATAGGGAGGAAAGGATTATTCTGTGGTGAAAGCTCAAGAAAAAAAGGTATCAGAGCAAAATTCTTTTTTTTTTTCCTCTCAGTATTAGACATTGGCATGGGCATGTTCACAGGGCAAAGTGCTGTTCTGTGGAACAGAGGTTCACAAGTTCTCCTTTCAAGACCTTCTTCAAATCACCCTACAAGGCAGATGCAATGCCCTGATAATGGCCAATATTAATTCGGACATGACAGTGCTACGCACAGGGCTTTTCTCACTACCTGAGATAATGCATTTGTCTCCCAGAGGAGCTGCAACTACAACCTCCTTTCATTACCTGCAAAAGAGGGATAATTCCAGTTCATCTCATTTGCATCAGGAACAATCACATGCATTTCAGGAAATTGTCTTTAGATTCAACTGAAAATTTTATTAGAAACTCAGCATAAACCTGTAAGCTTTCTAATTGCTTTTCTTTTGCTGTTTCTCCAGAAGGATGCAGAGAGACATTTAAAAAGCCAGGCAGAGGGACATAGGACACTCAAAAAGAGATCAGGTCCTTTGGGGAGAACTATATTTTCTTAATTCGGAAGCATCCTCTGTAGTTAGCCATGCAAAATGTCTGGCATGGGCCAGCTCCTGGGCTTCTTTATGTACTGGAGATTGAGTGCCAAACTCTCCTGACAGGAAATGCGTTAGATTGCAAAGAAAGTATTTTAACAATATGAGAGAAACTCCTAAATTTCGGTAACCATGTTAGTTTATTAGTTTGTTTGTTTAAATTTGATACTATATTAAAGGTCAATGTGCATTAGACGTTAGGGGTAATAAATATACTGGCAAATGGACAAATGCTGTGGAACCAGCAGTAATTAACCAGGTCCATATGTATAGTTTGGTCATAAAAGAGCAAAGTTGTTTTTTTCCTCCAATCTGTAAAGACAAATCCCTTTTCTGCTAAATCTACATGCAGGGTTTGTGAGCCAAATCTTGCCGCCCTTTCTCAAGGGAAGCTCCCATTGAGCTCAGGGGGAGTTTCCTCTGAATAAGACTTTGGCCTATTATTTTGGCTTTCTTTATTTTGCCCTTGAAAATTCATGGCAGTTTAAGACACCATAAAAGTCAGTCCTGAAGTCACCCCACACTGACCACACTTCTGTAATCAGAGGACATGCTCCCAGGCCCTCTGGGTGGTTCTCGGAAATTATGTTTCCATTTCCCTTGATTTTCTTGATCACATTTTTATATGTGGTGGTTGAGCCCTGGCTAAAGGCCAGACACCCACCAAAATCAGTCTATTACTCCCCTTCTTAGTTGGACAGGGGAGAAAAATATATTAAGCTGCTCAAGAGTCAAAATTGTTAACAACGCGGGCAAAACAGACTCAACATAGAGTGCAGGAGAGAAAGTTATCTAATTTATTACACTACACTTTAGAGAAAACAGTGAAAAAAACCCACAGAGTCAGGAGTGAAACCAACAATCTTAAAACAAATACAACCAGGCAAACACTTTTCCCCCCACCACTCCCTCCTTAGCAGGCTTTAGTTAAAAATTTGCTCCCTTCTTCCCTCCCGTTCGCAGCCCAGGAGGGGCAGGGACTGGGGAAAATGGGGGTCTCAGTAACACCTTCCCCCCACCCCTCCATTCTAAAGCAGACTTCCTTTTAGCCATGATTTTGCTCCCTTCTTCTCCCCTCCCTCCCCTCCCCTGCTCACAGTACAAGGAGGGGGCAGGGACTAGGAGATGGGGGCTTCGGTCAGTCCCTTGCAGGTTGGTTTCCTTCTCGGCCGGGATGGGGACATCCATTCCACACACCCTCCCCCTGCTGCACCCTAGGATCTCACCCAGGAGAGACAGTCCTCCAGGAACTTTCTCCAAGGCAAATCTCTTCCCACCAGGCTTCATCTCTGCTATGGCAGGCAGCAACAAATCACAATGTCTCTCAGTCCCAGTCCTCCACGGGGCTATGATGCCTCCTCCAGCAAACCTGTTTGGCTCATCTCTGTAGGTCGCTTGTGCTGGCAGGGGCTCATCCCAACGTAAGTCACGGCATCTTCTCTATGTCTCCACCGGCTCCATCCAGCGTGGAGCCTCTCCACCGGGCAGGTCGGGTCTCTGCCTCCTCCATGGGTCCTCTCCACCAGCTACTCCACGGGCTTCTGCACGGGCTGCAGGGGCATCTCTCTCTCAGGCACCTGGGCGCCTCCTCCCTCAACCTTCCTGGCCTTTTGTGTCTGTCAACTGCTTACATTTATACGCAAATATATATCACAATGCCCTTAACGGGCCAACATTGCGGTCTTCTTGGCACTCCATGTTCTGGTGGAGTCTTTCTCTCCTATATATGATTCTCAGAGGCACTATAAGCAGGCTTGCAGAAGATTCCAGCAGCCATTTTCTGCAGCCCCTGGCCCCTCTCTTTCAGCACCCAACTATGCACAACCGTGACAGTATACAAAGTTAATGGAGGAAGTTAAACTTCCTGTATGCATCAGTATGAAATAGCATCTGAGAACTGGGAGAAGTAGTTACATTATGGACTTAATCCAAAACTCAAAGAAGTCAAGGGAAAAAGCCTTGTGACATCATCAGCTTTAGGATTACAGTCCTTTTGCAATAGAGAACTTGAGAAAGACATTCATCCTGATCAAGGTATACAAGCCAGATGGCCTTTGCCAAGAGCGTCCCACAGATCTTTGGTAGAAGACAGCTTAAAATCAAGCCATCAGAACACTGCATTGCATCTCATATGAAATATGCTTAGGAATCACCATCAGGAGATTATGATGGAGGCAAAATGATATTTGAGGTGGAAGCCAAATGCTGATTAAAGGAAGTGACTTCATGGAGTGACTCCTCCCACAAATATATCATGCATTTCCATTCCCTTTGTGCTCCAGCAGTCCTCTGTGGATGCGTCATTATCCCATTTTGAATGTCCATCCCTGATACTGAAGAATCAGCACCAGTTGATAGTCTCATTGACTCCCCAGGATTCCCCAGAGCACAAGGGACCAGAGCTGATATTCCACCTTTAAGCTGCTGACCCTCCAGAGCCCTCCTAACCATGGCTCTGAACTTGTCTTGGAGAGATTGTTCCACATCTGAACTTATAAAAATAACTTGAAGAATCAAAATGATACCAAACGTTTCTAGAAAAGAAATTTACACAGTGTCATAGCCCCAGTCTTCAGAGATAGTTAAATATTTTTTATAAAATCCTTCAGGGTTGTCATGTTCTATGAAGAATTTTAGGTAAACCTGTGGGGTTTTGATGACATTCTTTGGTTATGTAAGGTAAAGCTCCTCACCAGGAGCTTTATCAGGACCCAAATGTTAATTCCCCTTCTCCTCTTGCCCCTTGCCTGTGAGCAGTTGCATCAGAAAGGCCACTTTGATGACTGGGACCAGGGCCTGGGAGGGGAAAAGAGGGGGTGAACTTTGATTCCGAGGTTGAGAACTTTTTTGAAGGGCTGCCAGTCTAGGTTCTTTCACCAGTAATAGCACTTGTTTCCTAAAAAATTCCAAAGGTAATAAATTACAGGGAGTACAAGGTATTTTATGCTTTGCGGTGCGATGATCAAAAGATGTTATCATTCTGTTTCACATGTTTGCAGACAGTTGTTACACTGTGTAAGTTACAGGCAGCTTTTGTTTCTCTTGAATGCTGAAACTTTATCTTCTTGTTAAACGGTGATCTGTGGGTGAGTACGCAAGGGAAAGGAGAAGAAGCTCTTCGTCTTTCTGATTCCTCTTTCTGCCTTGTCCAGGATCCAGCCTCAGGATCTCCAATGGGAATGCTGACACTGAGAGCAACACTGGAAATCAGAAAGAACAGAGGCAAAAATGTCACTGCCTTTCTGGTTGGTATTTACAACATCCACTTGAGAAATTATTCTGGAATATCCCAAGGGTTTAGGATGAGACACACCTTTACTCCGAAAAATAACATGTACTTGGAAAACATTTGTGCAGTGGAGCTCCGGCTGCACTACTGGGCTACCAGGGCAGTTCTCCAAATTTTACATCCTGATGCTTAACAATCACCATAAAAGAGGTCAGACCTTCTTCTTAATCTGAAGTCACTGAAAATCTTTAATTTCAGGGTGCTTTGCTCTAATGTTTATGTTGTTCTGTATTTCCAGGTTCCATCTGGTACCTGAAATGAAAATGTGAGAAGCAATTCTGGCAGTACAGCTGAAATGGCAAAGAACAAAGGTAAATCCCAATAAAAAAGCCAGCCATATCTTAGATTGACCTCTAATCTTACTTAGATATTTAGTTCCACTTTGCATCTCAGGAAATAATTCCTGCATTTTGTGCTTTAAATGCAAAAGCCATTGGATAAACCAATCTTAGAACAAAAAAACCCAACCAAACAAACAAAAAACCCAAAAAAAAAAAAAAACCAAAAAAAAAAACCCAAAAAAAGTAAAAGAAAAAAGGATATATTTGTAATGCAACATCAAGCAATTGTTCTATTGGCACACCTTCATAATGGTTTCTTTATGCAAACTTTATAGCCTTTGTGCCGTTTCCTGATTCTGTTGTTTCCAGTACATTTATTTCAATGAAAGCAGCTGTAAACCTTTTAAACAATTCTGAAGATTGGTCCTTATTCACGTGCTTTAGGATGTGCAGTTATACAGAGAGCCTGCATGAACTGCTAGAGGATAGCATAAATGGAGCATCCTCCTCTTCCAGCTATGCCATTTGCAAGCCCTGCATAAATACATACTCTTTATGATACACTTCAATGCTTCTTTTTATTTGCTACAGAGATCTTTATTTATGTGATTAGATGAAGAACAAAAAATGTGCACTGGGTAAATTGTTTTGAATAAATAAGGACTGACCAGATCCTTTACTCAGACCTTGAACTGAATAAAGGGAATTTACGTGTTTACATAAAAGAGTTCATGTTCTTCTATTTTCTGGTTTAATCCAGTCCTGTGAAGATTAATCTGTTGGTATACTGATCCAGTCACAATCCAGCAGTGCTGCATCTTTTCAGGAAGCTCCTGAAAATCCTATGGCAGGATTTCTAGCCTACTTTCTACTCCATATGTTCTAAATTTGTAGGGGTTTCTTTGGACCTCCAAATCTCAAGATATGAACAGAGGTAATCTGAGCTTTGGGCAAAATTGGCTGCTGAATCTCAGACTATGGCTCGAGTCCCATCTCTAGGTTTGAGGCTTGTTTGTCATCAAACTAGAATGGTGATAATATCATACAAAGTATTCTTCAACTTCTATCTCAGCAATTTCAGTACCATAATATTTGTATAATAGCAACATTTACATTGCTTTCTTGTTTTCTCTACATCTTCAAAGCATGTGCGGGATTTATTATTATTGTTATTCTTTGTTGGTATTTTATCTGTCTCCCCCTCTTTGTTTGTTTTGCTGAGAATGAGAAAGTGAAGCAGACCTAATAAGTTTTGGTTCTGACTTTGAAAGTTATGAGATCTGCAATCACACTCACCTTTTTCATAAGAGAACATTGTAATCTTTGGCCATATGTTAGGAGGATTCTGTGACTTGCTGAACTTTAACAGAAATGTCAGCTTCCCTAATCAAAGAATGTGTCAGGGTTGCTCTTTCAAATGCTGGAGATACCATCTCAAACACTTCATTTATGGTGTCAGACTGCTGAAAAGGATTTGCTTAAGTTTGCTAAGGCCATTGAGAATCATATCCTTAATGTTGTATGGTTGGTATTGTCCTATTTGTCTTAGTAACCTTATCTCTTAGCAAAGTAGTGAGATGACAAAGATATTTTCTCTAAAGATCTTTAACCTCTTGTGTTGCATGTAAACTGTACACAGAGAGCTTGCAATGAATTAAAAGATGCGGTTTCTCTTACCCTTTACACGGGCATTAGTCTAATACTGCTGAGTTCTATCACTGTGAATGGGCTACTCCACCAATAGCTGCAAAAAAGATTTGAAAGCTATCAGGGTGGAGGCTTTATAGCTTTTTTTCCCCTAAAAAATGAACACTGGAGTTATCCCAGGGTGTCTTTGCACGATGTAGTTTAGATCTACTAGCCAGCCCCATCAGTGGGATGCTAGCAGCAGACACAGTCCCACTTCCACATCCCATATGAAATGTCCTGAGCTGTGCTCAGAATATAAAATGAAGTTTTAATACATGACATTTAAGGGCATGATGGGGTTTTCCCTTCGTATTTTGAATTTTTATTGAAATCAGCATGTGTGAAGGCTGCTCAGATTCTTAACAATTTCCTTTAAATTGATGCGTTTGCATACTGAAGGCAGTTTTACATATAACTTCCCTTTAATTCGCATGGGAAAGCTATTCACTAAACTATTTTATTTCTTTTTCTCATGAGAGAGAGAGAGCAAGTTGCTGCATCCATCTATATATCTATGCTTTTGTTAACTCTTTTAAAAAATACTAGCTGAACTTAGATCTTGCACCTTTCATTCAGGAAGAAATCCAAATGAAATATGTGTGAATTTAGCCTGACCAAAGAATGCAAGATTGGATTTTAAGATTTTAATGGAAATCCAACCCTGTCATTTGAGTGAGATTTTTCCCACTCACTACTAAAATAGAACTACAGTTTGCTAAGCACTTTTAAACAGAAGTGTCTTTATTCAAATCTTCACCTGTTACAGATTTATGCCATTTTCATTAAAACTGACATTAAGAAAATGCAAAATATTTCAATACCTTATTTTCAAAACTGTTCTTCCTCTTACATGTTTGGATTTTGCTTTATAACATTTATAGAAACAAAATATAAATAAATCTTTGGAATAGTGATTATGGGTAGCATTTTGAATAAACTGTAAGAATTGTTAATGGTTTGCAATGCACAGAGACAAATCCAAAGGGCTATTTTTCAAATATCATTCTGAAAAGGTTTTTCATACTTGAGCCCACTCTGCCTGTAAGCTAACTGAGCTCCTGACGGAGTCGATGGCCTTGGCCTGTCTATAACAGACCGAAGATCTTCCAGGATGTTTCTACAGAAGAGTCACTGAAGTCCATAAAAGCATGGAAGAGCCAGCTCCTGGAAAATTAACAGCCAGAATATCCTGGCTCAGCACACAGCAACACTACCCAGTACAGCCAGTTCAAAGCCTCCTCAGATACTCTGCAGCGATTGCAGTGATGTCATGCTAGGTATGAACCATACTGGATGTGCTCCTGAGAACCCTGGTCTTCATCTCCAAAGCTGCCTTCCCACCTTAGACAATTCCATGTTTTCACAGTATATCATCACTCTTTTCTCGTGGCTCTTTGAATATTGAAGTGCTTTGCCTCCTTTCACAAAGCGTATTAATCCACTATCACCATGTAAATCTGCCAGCTACCCTTCCCAGGACAACTCCCACTCATCTCCATCCTTCTCTGCCCTTGACTTGTGGCAGGGAGCCTTGGCAGACCTGATTTTATTGTCTGCCCCTCTTGGCAGTGACACACCCCTTCACTTCACCTTGACGATGAGCAGAGAAAGTTGTTTCCCAGTCTCCTATGCTGCCGATGTGAATCTCAGGGCTGGGGTGAACTGGGAAACATCTGGGTGAATAGGGGAATGGCCAGGATGAAAAGGGGAAGAACTGGAGCTGTCTGAGCAACACCCATAAATAGGCTGTCCCTGCTCTCTCAGTCCTTTTCCAAGCTGCATAATGAGGAATAAATTGGGACCTGGATGAATGCTTAATAGGAGAAAAGGGTAAGAAACCATCCCTCTCTCAGTGGTGCTTTGGCATGGCCCTCATTTCGATTGCCAAATCCATTTAAAGTTTATCTTTGCCCTGCGGTACTAGTAAGCAAGGCTGACAATTCCCTCAGTCCAACAGCCTCACTTAGCTGCCCTCTTCTTGGAGGCGAGCATTTCCCGTTAAAAGGATTCCATTTAATACCCTGCAAATTATCTAGGGTGGTGCAGAGCGATTTGTTTTGTAAGCTTTATGCTAGGGAATGAAATTGCTTTTCCTCATCTCGGCACGTGGCCACGGGGAGCGCAGCTCCCTCCCCATGCTGCATATGGGGGCTGCAGCAGCCACTGCAGCAGCAGGCCACAGAGGCCTCAGGCTCTGCTGGCACCCCAATGAGGTTGTTTGCCTGCGGGCAAACCTGCTCCTGGCTCCTTCCAAGGGGCAGGAGGCAAACAATCCTCCTAGCTGTGAGAGTACACACATACCCAGCTGTTTGAAGACACTCAGTTCTTGAAAGAAAGCAAGACTTCATCTTGCCTAACCCCGTCTGAGGGCAAGAAAAGGTTAGACCTGCTCCTCTCGCTTGGGGTTCGTACCCAGAAAGATGCAGCCCCAGGTGCAGGGTGAATGATTAGGGGTCCTGGCACTGGACCTAGGTGTTTGCCCAGACCAAATGAAGGTAGAGCGAAGTCACACAGGGTGACAATGGTCTTGTATGCTTCATCCAGCCTGTTTTATAAACCAAAAAATATCAAATCTGAGGAAAGGAATCCCCAAACTTCCTGTTTTTCTGAAAGCAAAGCTGCCTCAGACTCATCCCAAATTAGAAAGAGGATACAAAAGAGCCAACTCATTTGTTTGATATAGTTTAGCAAAGTCCACTGTGAAATGCACAATTCAACATTTTCTTTCATGAATAAATACTTGACAGCAAACAAAGGAAAGGACTCTCTCTTTTCCCTCCCCTGCCTATTTGTTTCACTACCACTACTTATCTGAATAACCAAAAGTGCCAGCCACAATTATACCCCATAGTGTAGATATAATTCAAACAGACATTAAGAACCATCCATCAGAATGCATTCCCACATTATTTAGCAGCATTTAGAAGAGGATTTGGTATGGATATGAATAACAAGAACAGCTTATAATAGCTAAAATAAATTTGTCTGGATAGAAAACTTCATGCTTCATGGTTTAGTTCAATCTCTAATTTCTAGGGATTACAGTGAATCTTTCATAAAGGTAGATTATGCTACTACTCCGTTCCCTGGAGTATCTTTTACTGTCTTCTGAAGATTTGCTCTTAGACACTGCCAGAGGGAAGGTGCTGCATTTGATGTGTTTCATTCCATAAGACAGTTCCCACTTCTTGATGATTTATATTCATAATAGGCCAGAAAGGTTAAGAATGTGAGAAATAAAGGAATATAATTCCTAATTTAACAAGGGAACACGAAGGTTTGGACACTTTTGTGGCCTTGTTCAAGGGCATTTAAAGCATTTGTGGCAAAGTCAGACTTCTTCATTGTCCTATTTTTGACCAGTATTTTTCTTTTGATGGTAGGGGATCCTTGATTTTAGGTTAGTTATAGAATAAAAATTGCAAAAAAACATGCCTCACCTTGAGAATCACAGAATTAATCAGAGTTTGGTTTTCAATTGGGATGTAGTAAAGTTGGCTCACTTTTTAGTGATATCGCTTCCAGAATGCGAAGCAGTCATTTTAAAACACAAAAGTGATGAAATCTGAGATTCATGTAATGGGCACAAGAGTGCTGAGGGATAAAAATATGTTTGTGACTAATTCATAAGAGAAACTCCTCATGGAAGATGTAGTTGATCATGATTTCCCTGTAGTGTTGTGAAAATTAGTGTCTGCCTGGGTTATTGGTACCCTGCAAGTGAAAAGAACTCAGGAGCTTAGCTTCAGTCTTGATTTTAAGAACGTGTAAGTTTAGAGGGTCTGAGTAGCATAATTTTCATTGATCCTCAAACTTTCTCAATGTCTCTGATCTTCAGGCAGAATTTGAATGTTATTCCACAGTGTGTGGGACAAGAGTATCTGTCCTCAGATTCATCAGAGCAGGACAATAAATTCCACACTACCCATTTTAGTAAGATGGGCTTGCTAGTAAACTGATTTTTTTTTTTTCAAATTACAGTAAAATTTAAAAAAATATTCCCTGGTTGCTGTGTCAGCTTTCTTGGCCTATAAAATGTAGTTAACAAGTCTGGGAAGTTATGTGACTAAAATCCTTTCATAATATGACACAACAGCGCAATTCAGGTCGTACCAGGTATGCCAGAATTAGAAAAATTGTCCCATTTTAAGACTCAAGAATAAAGATGAGTCCTTCCTTTGAATCTGAGTAATATTTAAAGGTGAAGTTGAAGTTGCCACAATATTATTGTAACACTTGACTTATATAATTAATGTATCATAAAAGGAGGATTAAATACTTCCAGATAGATGACAAATTTCAGTTTATCTTTTTTTTAATTTGTGTTTGAAAACAGGAAAAAATTTCCTAACTGATGGGTTCTCCCAATGGATTCCATAGCTCTCTTCACTCAGATTTGCCTGGTTCAAGCACAGGATGTGACTATTCAACATTATTATACTGCAAAAACAGATGGAGTTTGATAGAAAGAGAACTTCTAAATGGAGGAGATTTCTAGCCCTACAAATATGTGAGAACAGATCATCAGTGAGCTTCCACCTTGCAAAATCTACATTTGTCAGTGAAACAAAGGCAAGGAAGTACATGGCCCTTCCCTAAACATGCACTGTGCCGGTCTTGAGGTTTCAAAACCAAATTAAATTCCTTCCCTTCTGGTCTTACTGCTGGTGTCAGTGAAGGCTGTTCTGCAGCTGCCATTAACACCAACTTGCATGCTCAGGACTTACTGAAGGGTCTGGCTGGTTTAGTTCTTCAGCTAGTGTTTTACCAGGGTGAAGACCTCACAAGGATTTTCCAAATGATATGCAAGATACATATTCACAAATAATGAAATTCCTGTAAAGGGACAGATGCACCGGTACAACAGCTTTTACCTGCGTATATCCTGAGCTGAGGGTCAAACACGTGGGGAAGTTACAAGCTTATCTCTTTTCTCTGCTTTAAACCTCACAGCAGGATGACTTGAAAATTTCAGGGGCAAAATAAACAAATCAGCCTGACAGAATGGCAGAAAAGCAGCTTAAGAGGAGCCTGTCAGCACAACCTGCTCCCTTTTCTAACCTGGCAGCAATTCCCTCTGGGTTCCTGCCGTTCTCCTATGCATTTTCCTTCCAACCCTCATTTCCCTATGGAGCTCCCTCAGCCCATCTGGTTTTGAACATCTGCTGGCACTGAACTCCTGCAATTCTCAATCTGCTTCCCCTTGGCTTCCTTCTTCCTTCCACTTCATCTTTCTTATTTTTGCCTTGGTGAGACTTCCCTCCTTCTTCTCTCTCTTCCTGCTGTTATCACCATTTTCATCACTCTGCCTTTCTGGATGACACCAGATTGACTCTCACTGGTGAGGAGACCTGTGTGAGTGAGTCCCACCCCAAGGCAGCCACATCTGTCTGATAACATCATACCACCCAAGGGTCAGTCCTGCTCTTCTCCTCCAGGCTCCTGGCATCCCTCTGCTTCCCCTTTGACTACTCTAGTGTTCATTTGACCTGAAATAAGCTGGCTGCACAACCTTGAAAGTGGTGGGAAATTAAACCAGCTGAAAATGGTGACTGGATTTCTGCCCATTCGGTGAGTTAAACTGGCTGACCAAAGTAGGATGCTGCTGTAGGACACTTAATCTTCTTGCCCTCTACACCTGCAGCCCATAGTGGCAGGGTCATATTGTAGAGAAATAGTGAGGTCTACAGATGAGTGGGCAGGTAAAGGAAGAAAAATACGGGATCCAGGGGAACCACTAAGCCTGCATCATCTTAAGCCTGACCAAATCTATTCCAGCATGTGGGATATATTCCACAGGCTGAGAAATACTGTGTTCTTGTGCACCTCAAGACAGGCCTTCGGCAGGACAGCACAGTTGTTCCTGCTCATTCCTAGAGACAAGTCTGACCAGGGTGAATATAAACCCAGAGGCATTATAGCAACCCAGTCTTCTGTCTAGAGGAATGGACTTGGGTTCCTCCACCTCCAGCTGAGTGTTCTTGATTTATACTTTTGTGCTTCATATCATCAAAAGTCCACATAAACATAAAGCTGAAGAAGCCGAGACTGCAGAGGTTGTCAAGTATCTACAAAGGAAACAGCATGAGATCAGCCCCTGTCTCCACTCTTTGTCAAGAACCAGAATTTTAACTCCTTAGTTGCAAAAAATGCTATTAAAGTCAGTGAGGTAAGTAACCCCTAAATAGGTAAAGTTATTATATTCTCCCTATTTCCTCAGGTTTTAAATTGCTGAAATTAGAGCAAGCTATCCCTGATTCATGGAGTGTAAATAGGAGGAATTCAGCCCTGTTAGATGTCTGACCTGCATGTTGCCAATGCAACAGTCTGCCTTATATGTTCTGTATATTACCTTGTTGTACCAACAGGCAAGTAGGCAACTTGTCAGCAAC
The DNA here is from genome assembly GCA_027925045.1 of Hypotaenidia okinawae. NCBI lineage: Eukaryota > Metazoa > Chordata > Aves > Gruiformes > Rallidae > Hypotaenidia > Hypotaenidia okinawae. Next base: position 16,234,750 of record BSDF01000002.1, read on the forward strand.
AACAACAAACATACACAGATGTATTGCTAGTGTAAAGTAGTTGTGCTTAATTCCTTTTTTTCCCCTTGATTTTTTTGAGGAATCTTTTGTAGTCATTGTTTTCCATTCCTGAATGTCTACAGTTGATAAATTATTTCTGTTCACTTTAATCCATTTTTTATTATTCTGCCAGATCTTTTTATTTTTCTGGTGTTGCTGAAAATAAATCTTTTCAAGAAATAAGCAGTATATTCAGTGGGTGTTTTGAACAACATGGGTGCTTCTTCTAGGAGTTAATGAATTACAAAATAAGGAAATAGTTGCTTGAAATTAGTTAATTGTCTTAACTTAAAATAGCATGTATTAATGAAAGCTGTTAACTAAATTGTCATGTATTGGTTTTGACATATTCCCCACTTGAGATTTCATGTGTCTCTTTGTTTCTAGACCGAGTGCACTAATGCCCCATGGATCTGCAGCCACATTTCCTACAGACACAAGGCTTCTGCAGTCAGCTCTTGGGCTTGTACTCCTCTAAATTTAGAACCTGGTGACTGATTTTGTCGGAGAAGAAGTCCCAAAGACAGCAAAGTACCTGCAAGCTTCAATAAAACAAGTTTCCACATACAGAAAAAAAATCTAAGTGACTTGACTGAAGGAAAGGAACATTATATATGCACATGTGGTCCGACTCCAGAGAATCCAAGCAGAAGAGAGACCATACAAAACATATCTAAGATAGAAAAAAGCTTTAGTCAAATCTCCTTAAAAACCAAAGTCAATGAACTGAGAAACATAAATCGTAGTAAATCAGACTTCATTAATTCTAGGGCTCACCAACATAATTGTTTTCTTGTGCCAGCTCAACACATTCTCATTCTGTTTCCTTAGATGACCTTACATCTATATCCAGTGTTATTTTTATTACAGTTTATTCTCAAAGCAGATCCTCCTCCAGCTGCACTTTTTCCCAGGCTCCTGCTGGTTTCACCTCTACTGCTTTTCCAAGTATTTATTTTGCTTACCATGAATCAAGCTCTATCTAGATTTTAAAAGACGGGTAAGTCAACTGAATCAGCACTGTGTCTGTGAATAGGACCTATGGCTATATCTGTATTAGTAAATTAAGCATGCCCAGGAACATTTGCTGGCACTGAGGCAAGCTGATGCAGAACAGCCTGCACCCGTACTATTGAATTAGCTTACTCTCCAGAACAGGGTGGCTGAATGCAAACTGCCTATGGAGAAGGACTCCTTCCACGCACTGTGTCTGGGAATTGCTTGGCAGTGTATTAGCTGGGGCGTTTGTACCTTTGCCAAAAACATGCCAGGCATCATCCTAACAATTTCGTATAAACAATCAAACTTCAGTGCCTGGGAATGTCCCCTGGCTCTACCTAATTAACTGTGTAACATGAAACTCCTACATCCTTATCTATGGGCAGTTTGTCCATGGCCATCTCTGCTTCCACTGTGCCAATTTACTCCTCATGTGATTTGGGCATAAACTATAAGCTGTGAATATGAGCTGAACATCCCTAACCTGTTTGATTGAAAAAAGAATAAGCTCAGACTTTCCACTTAAATGAGTTTAAGGCTACATCTTATATAATCACCTCACCTGAAGGCTATATAAGGAACAAAATTTCTGGTAAGGAGGCTGTGGAAGCAAGGCAAACCAAGGAAGACATGAATAAAACTGATCCCACATAGTCCTGAAGTTCAAAGTTCTAATTTTTTTCTCATAGATTTGTAAATTTCCTGGACTTTTTTCTGTGCAGTGATTTTTAATATAAGGCCAACAGGTACTAAATTCTTTCTGCAATGTATTATATATGCTAATTTCACTTTGGTCTCAATCATAAGTCTTATCATCTAATATTTGGATATAGTTTTCTAAACAAAGCCTCCTTCCTTCCTTCCTTCCTTCCTTCCTTCCTTCCTTCCTTCCTTCCTTCCTTCCTTCCTTCCTTCCTTCCTTCCTTCCTTCCTTCCTTCCTTCCTTCCCCCTCCCTCCCTTTCCTTCCCTTCCCCTTCCCTTCCTTCCCACAATACAAAATCCATAATTAATCTTTATACACCTTTCAAAAGCCACAGTCCAGAAAAGCACCCAAACCACATGCTAATCTCAAGTGAAGAGGCTACTCATATTCTTGAAGTTATGCAAGTACTTAAGTGCTCTTGTAGATCAAAGTCTGGATTTACTGATGTATATCTGAAGATCAGAGGCTGATCCATTACCCCAGAACACCTAGGAAATAGGTTGCATGTTTGCTCCTTCTCTGGTTGCATTCCTCTGAGACTTTGGTAATGAAGAGAACTATTTATTTTCTCACTACTAACGTTCTTGACTGGAAAGCAGAAATCCTATTTTTAATAGACCATTATTCTGTCTCAAAAGGGAGAAGAAGAGGGAAGGATGGAAATTGTTTATGAATCTAATATACTTGAGATTAAGATATAAGGCTGCTTTATCAAGGCTTGCTTCTTTTACAGTGGTTTAAGGGACATGCTAGGGATCAAAGGCTCCTGGCATTGCAGTGTCTGTGCCTGGATCAGGGCTTCCACCCTTCCAGGCACCTTTTCTTCTCAGTAGCAAAAGCCATTCACTCCTGAAACTGATCAAGCAAAGCTCAGGTCAGGGAAAGGGTTGGGTTTTTTTCTTATTATTAATTTGTTTCCACAGCTTCTGGTTTAATTTACTCACATTTTAGAAGAAGTTTACATGGTTTAAATACTAAGTTGCCTTTAATTTTATTCTTCAAAACCTGACTTAATTAAAAAGCAAACTCTACTACAAAGCAAAGAATTATTTCACAATCACTCAAGCACATATCTCTCCTCTCTTTTCTGAGCAGCAGCTCATAGAAAGAAGTAGAACTGGATGATCTTTCACCTCAAAGCAAGAGAACCTGCTCACTTAGAATCTCGCCTCTTACCTGGACACTGTGGGAAATCCTCAATGAATAAACCAGGGGTCTAAAATTTTCCATGAATCTTGGATCCAGGTCAAACCTCCCTCGTAAACCTTCTGACTTTGCTGTTGGAAATCCATTGGGTAACTAATGGGGATGTACCCCCCGATGCTTGATTGTAGAAGAATGTCCCTATCTTTTCCCCAGCTACTCAAGAGATGACATTCATTTCAGACCAGAGTACCTTCTCTAGATGGATGCTGTGGTTCACTGTCTTAAAACAGGCTTCATAATACTAACCTGCAAGTGATCTATCAATCTTCTTATTAATCTTCCTCCTGGCCTTCTTCCTCCAGTGGCCACTTCTGTTATGTATGCAAAGGCTCTTGCCAGTCTACTGGGAACATGGCAAGGTCATTCATCCAAAGGAAAAAAAAAAATCAATCCTTTTTAAGATTCCCTTCATCCTGGGCCTTTGCTCTTGGCAAGCAACAGTTTTCTCTGTCCTCTAGATCTGCTCTTGTGTTTAGCTTGTGACTTCTTAGCATAGCAACTGCCATTTATCAGACTGCTGTAATGCCCACAATTCTTGATAGGTTCTGCCTTTGCATAGATGCTGTATTCGAGGACAGGATAGTCCTGCCTATGCTGGGATCTAAGCATAGCCAGATAAGAGACCTAGGACTTTGTCCTCTTAATAGCCACCCATGCTGTAGCTTTCTTGGTAAGGTTTTTGTCAATGCTGGGCTGGTGAGCAGCATGGATGTTCTTGATCCTTGGAGGGGACCTTGCTAGCTTGTGACAAAAGAACAGCTCAAATCCAGTTTGAAGGGCATGCTGAAGTTCTCCCTTAAAGCTTGCAGGAACTTTTTTCAGTAAGTGGGAGAAAAGTCTTTATATCAAGATATTTGATGTATGATGAAACAACTCAGCCTATGAGGCAAAATACTTAATGAAATGGAAGCCAAAAGAGCCTCGAGGAAGAAAGCTCAAGGAGAATCAATTAGCACTTTCCAGTCTTCAAAACCCAACATGCACTACCATAGCTGTTCATCACAGTTGAATCTATTCTCACACAAGCAAATACATGGGTGGTGAAAGTAAATAACTGCATTACCGTAAGTGCCTCATAATCATCCTTAATTATCGAGAACAACCATCATTAGTATCATTATTACTATTAGACCTGTTAAACATAACACTGGCTTCAGAAGGATTTGAATTAGTCCTTAAAGTATCCTGTACTAATATGGCACTGGCCTATAATTTCCATCTCTGATTTCTGATGCTCTCTTTAGTTGCGCTTTACCATAGCAAAAATATAGCTATTCCAGTGGAAGAAATTTCATTTCTCATTTTCAAACTCTGCTTTTCCTCGATCACTAACAGAATTTCATTGTGTCTTAGTTTGGTTTTTCATTTCCATAGTGCTCGCAACAGTCTACACATAAGACCCTGACAGATACAAACCATTTCTATAAGAGCAAAGATCTCTCCCTAACATCATTATCCTAATGCTTTGTGAGCATAGCACCTATGGGAATTTCATGTTGTCAGGGTTTTTTCTGAAAGGCATGTGTTATGCCAGTGTGTAATATACACTGTCTCTGCTGCAACATTAAACCAAAGGAGAGAAGAAAATTTAATCTAACTCGCAGAGCAATTATTCAAAACTAAATAGAGCAGTCACTTTCAGTAGAGATAAGAAGAAACCAAAACGCTGGTGCAAACCAAATTCCTGACATTTTATTTCACTCCCTACACTTATTTTCCATCACTACACATGCCAAATCGTACCAAATCTGGTCAGGTTGTCCCTTTCCTTCTGCAAAATCTGGTTTCTTCGTTATGCCAGACTTTGTCAAAAGGCCGCAAATGGCTTTCTGTTATGGACTGGGAACATCTTAATTACATCTCCCAGGTCCAATTTTCCTTGCATGCAACTGCTCATACTCCCAGTCTTCCTGAAGGTAATCCAAGTTACAAGTCCACTACTCCTTCAGAAGGAATTCCAGGAGTTAAAACTCTAGTTGACATTTACTATGCAAAAATCTCTGATTACAATGTGAGTTGCTGCCTTCCTGCAAGTGTAGTCCAGCTCTTTCATAATGGCGATTCTATGTCACAGAGTATTTTACTGGGAATATAAGCACTTTAATATGAAAAGAATTGATTTTGCAACTGGCATGAGATTCTAATGATTGAAAATAATGTATCGATTTTTTTTTTTAATTAAAGCCATCTTTCTATTCATAATGGAAGGTCCTGCCCTTCTTGAGATTTATCACCACAGGCCTTGGGTGAAGCTTGCAATTTTGCTCTTACACAGTGAACATAAGAGAAGGAACAACATATTAAGATGAATTACTTTTTTATTTTATTTATTTAAACCAGGTTAATGTTAGCTTTTATTCAGACAGAGAAGTGTGGGCAAGAAAGCCTCAGAAATTAGGTGGGAATAAGGAAAACACAAGAAGCAGAAGCCTAGACTCTATCCTGCAGTACACTGGGTACAGCAGGACTTGCAAGTAGTCCTTCAAGTCCTTCAAGACTGATACTCTAGGCCTGCTTACCCACAGCTGTGAATGCATGGTTGGAAAAGTAGAAACTTAAGGCATAAACCTGAAATAAGTTACTCAGCCCCTGTGACGTGGCTGTGCATTTGAAAGCACAAGAAAGAAGGAAGCAGAGTACAGAAACACAGGTGTTTTTTGCAGCTACAAATGTATGCTTGATCCCTCTGAGGTAAATTTCATGAGTCAGACTGGTTTTAGGGGGCTTCTCTGGGGTAATGGGTTTATGTGTACAAGGCCTGAGGCTGCTGGGACAAGTTGCCCAGTTGTGATGATATTTTCTGACTCAGAATAATCAACAAGGACATGGTGTCCCTTTCCACTCTCCATTCTTATTGTTGATATACAGCATTACGCTTTTTTTAAGCCAGCATTTTGTCATTATTATTATTCCATTTTTATTGCTTGTTTTATTAATTTACAAGGCCCACTGCCTAGCAACAACTGGCTTTCATTTTTAAAAAATATAAATTAAAAATTCTCCATAAATGTACATGTCATCCCCAGCAAGTGTTGGTTCTAAAACCATCACTAACTTATCACTTAGCTGATGATTAAAGTAAAAGACAAAATAATAATACATGTAAAGCAATGAAGCAGCAAAACGCACATCCAAATTATGCACTGAAGGAGTCCACTTACTCCCTGCAAGTGGCATCACATTGAATCTAGGAGACAGAAAACCAGCGATGGGAAGAGGAAATATGTCTTTCTGGCTAAGAATCAGTGGTTTCAAGTTTGTCCAACCTGTCTGTGTTACAAGGATGCTTTCCTTTATTCTGCATGCTGGCACAACTTCCCAAAGTTATTTTGTGCCTGACAAGTTGTATAATGTACATGGTGAGCACCCTATGCCACATGCTAAAAGCACCTAGTCTGAAACCTTCCTTCCTGAAAAGCACAAGGCAGATTTTCCCAGTGGTATAGAGTAGCTCCACTGAGGCAGAGAAGGAATAAAAGCCATCTCCTGGACAGCAAAGGTGGTGAAGCCTCAGGTACCCTGAGGTTGCTTCTATTCTGATGGTATTCACAGTCACGGAGCCAAAACCTCACAGAAATCTATTTGTGTTTATGTCTCTACAACTTAAAGGTTTGATCCAATGTTCACTAAAGCCAATGGAAAGTTTTATGTTGGTTTCAATGGGGTTTGGCTCTCACAGCACTTGTGCAAACCAGAATTGTTCAACCTACACTCTGCAAGCCACGTGCAGGTTGCTAGGATCATTTATCCAGGTCGTGGCCTGCCCAAAACCTCCCTCTTCCCCTGGGAAAATGTTCACTCCCCGTCATTCAATGTGATTTGGAAAGCAGCAGCCAGGACCAGGCAGGCTGGATTGCTACAGCGGAAGATGTGCCGGCCTGGCTTCCCACATTTTCGAGGGTGTCTGGTTCCTACCTGTGTTCTTCTACCCTATAATGTGTGCAAAGTCAGTCACGTAAGCATGAGCTTATTAAAGCCATGCATGTAGCAGCAAGCCCACAGGAGCCCCGTGAATAGCCTCTGCTCCACAGAGCAAGGTATGTTCCCCTCCCAGCTGGAAGAGTTGGGTCCCACATGATCAGTCATAGTATCACGTACCCAGAGCGTAGAGACAGTGTGCTGGGTTTGTCTGCGGTCAGAGGGAAGGAGGTGTGTAGCTTTTGCTACTCCTGCTGTAACCGACTTTCCATTCTTTCATAATGTAAAATGCTCCCTGCGTTGCAGCCCAAGCCTTTCAGGAGGCAAAACCACTTGCTGAATGTCATGAAGAAAGCAAGTTGCTATGCTAAAATGCTGGCAGGAGTTCAAACCCAGCAGAAAGTTTAGAGCAGTATGAAAACACAACACAGAGAAACCATGTGAGCAGCACTTTTTGTCTGCTGCAAATAGCCAGCGTGCATTTGGGCAATTTTTTTCTATTATATAACAAAATGGTTTTTTAAGAAAAGGAGAAGGAAAGCGAAAGAACATTTTCTTCAAGAGAGACCACCTGGTATGAACATAGCCATGGTTGTTAGCTTTGGCAGTAATTAAGAGGGGGCAGTTATTCAGCAGCCCCGACTTGTTGGCAGGCTCTGCTCGGTGCCTATTGCTGTGGTGTTCACAACCACTGACCAAGGACACACAGGAGGAAAATTAAGGGTTTGAATGGGTTTGTAAAAGACTGACCTGTTTTGCTGTCTCTGGAGTGACTCTTTCTAACAAAGATACAGTGGGTCTGCTCAACCCTGCAAAGTGCAGTTTACAGATACCTCCAACAAATTAGCCCGCTTAAATTAATTAAAGCAATGTTAACATGCACAGACTGCTTCTGAGGCTTGGCTAACTAGCTCGAAGCGAGCTCCTCGGTTTTATGCGGCGTAGACATACTTTCGCAGGGCTGCGTGGGACTTTGTCACTGTCACACACTGAGCACTTCTTCTGTCTTCCAGTGCTAACACTTGCTGTCTTGTGCCAACACTAGCTAGTCCCTCTATAAAAACACTTGGTTGCACATTTTGTAGCTTCTGTAAGCCATGTTCTTGGCTTAGTCTCCAGAGGCGGCAATCTTCCCTGTCTCTCTCCTGACGTGTCAACCTCCTGTTGATTTTTACTTTGGTTGCCTGCTATGCCTCCTTTGCTCCTTCATGCCAGGGAGTTGAAAAAGATTCAGTTTCCTTCCTCTTTATGCTGTTTTCTTGCTTGATTATGAAACTTGTAGACTCACAAGTTGTATTTTCTTCTGGACTCCCCCATCCCCTCTTCATACTGTTTTGACTACATCTATTTCTTATGCCTTTTCTTTCCCCATATCAGAGTTTCAGTTTGACCCTGGGTTCTCCTTCTTTTCCTGCTTTCTGGCATAGTTTCCTTTACGTTTTCAGGTCAAACTATGCACAAACCAAGCTTTGAAGTTCTATCCAGGGTAGCAATTATCACAAAAGGGAGAATTTATTTGGCCTTAAGTTACCGAGAGGTTTAGTTTCTTCAAATGATCTTTCCCTTTTGAGCAGACGTGTGCTACTGAACAGAGACATCAGCCAGTCCCAGGGGCTCTGCCAACATTGACAGCATTGCACGTAACTGACTCCTGAGTGCAGCAATTTCCCGGATGCTGAATAAGGATGTTCTTGGATGTGCAGCTATATGTTTTGCATGCCTAGTAAATACAAATTCCTTTCTGCAGCTCATCTTCTTTTGCCATGGTTGGCAAAAAGAGCCTTGATTCTCTCATTTTTCCTTCTCCTGTGTAGTCTCTCAGAGGCACATCTCAGTTTTAGTGATGCTTTAATGGAAACAAGATAACCAGCCCATGTAATGGGCAGTTTCCTGGCAGATTCCCTTTTCTTAAAAGTACTGAGTTTAATGAGTTGAAACTCACAAGTATAATTAGCAAAAGGCTTAAGATACTACTCGCTGAACTTAATTGAATTTAATTTACAGTTTGAACAATTACATTTACATGTTCAAGCAAATGTTTGCCTTTATTTTAAAGTCTTCATCTCTTCTTATCTTCCAGGCCTTAGTGAGGCAAAAGTTCACTCATTAAACTTTGAGGTACCAGGACATCTGACTTGACTTGGCTTGGAAACTGAATCTGTGAAACGTGATCCCTGAACATATCATTAAAGGACTTAAGCTCTCCTAATGGAAAAAAAATGTTATCAGCTTTTAAAATGTATGTGCTTAAGCCTGAAAGGAATGTTGTGTGTTATTAGCACAGCAACCTGCAAGTTCACCAGAAAAAAAGAAGGGCTTACAGTAATTAAGCTGTGGACTGTGTTTCAAAGAAGTAGGGGATTTTGTTGTGAATTGTTATTATGCTGCTGTTATTTTTATTTATTTATTTGTTTATTTATTTCAAGCAAATCTCTAAGTGTATTGCCATGAAAGGCTGTGTTGGTTTAAAATATGCTCGTTTTACTCAGTCACTATGGGACTCCATTGAAAGAGTTTGTGAATTACTGCTATGTAAGACATAGACAGTTTGTTTTCATATGGCTTCTCCTAGCATGCAGGTATTGCAGCTAGCTGAGAACACCATGCTTTACAGATCTGAGTGTCTTGGGCAGAAATTCTCCTTTGCCAGCCAGAAATCATGAAACTTAAGGCAGAAAGGGATCATGAGTAGACCGGGCACCTGACTGTCTGCTGTGTTAGTCTTTGGAGTCCTAAAGGCCCCTTCTGTTCTCTTCTGGACTTGGAGAGAAAATTCAGCAACAGTTGGGAACTTACTCCAAAGCAACAAGAAGCCAACTATTCATCAGAATATGAAGCGTGGGAAAGCCATGGATGGCTATATCCTGCAGTAGCAGGTGTAGAGGCTGAAGTGAGACCGAGTAAAGGAAGATGGAAGAGGTGAGAAAAACCTCAGCCTGTGAGCAGCAGAATGGCTCTTGGTGCAGTCTGGTGGAGAAGGACGCAACGAACAGATTCTCTGCTGTCCTGCCTGCACTCCTGTATCAATATTTTTGGAGACAAACTGCTTCTTGAGAAAACCAATTAGGGAGAACTGAGTGCAAAAGCAATATATTTATGCAGTTGCAGGCTGTGCAAGGGCAAACAGAATACAGGGTTTATTCTCAGATATTTCAGTTTGGTCCTGCTTTGGTGAGCAGCTGAAAATTGTGATCTAAGTTGAACAGTAAAGACTGTGCTGAACTGTTCTGACTTCTTCTTTTGCCAAAGCTGTAAATGGAGTGTTTCAGCTCCTTGCAGCAAATGTGCTACTGAACCTCACCTGGACATATTTCTTGCTGTCCCTAAGTCTTCAGAACTAGGAAGGAGTCTGTGTCCTGAGTGTCATGTCAATATGCAGATTTCAAATCTGATAGTGGTCTGAAGTGTTGCCTGGAGCAATTCCACACTGATTTACACGGTTACAACTGAAAAATCCAGATCCAAACTAAAGGCAATTTGGTCTGTGATGGGAGAAGGTGCTGCGATTCCTGTCAGTATCTGTGGGGTTTGCTTGGCTGTGTCAGTGGCTGACCAGGCCTGCAGATGTTCATACATCAAGTTGTCTCTTTTGATCATTACACCTGTATGAAAACCAGCTGGGGAGAAGCCTACAAACTCTCGCTCCATGGTTCCACAAGACTCATGTCATAAATACAGTTGTCTCTTATTACACTAACCATTAGCATCAACATACACAAAAGCACTCATTTTAACTTGACAGTTCTTTCCAAATAGATGTGCATGGAAAAAGGCCTAGTTCACTGAGTGGGGGTGACAGCAACATTGCCCTCTTGGGAAACCATTTGGCTTCTGGACCTTTGTGCAGCTCTTTTGCAAGTGCTGGTCTCACTGTATGGGAGCCCCTCTGTCCTCTTTTGCAGTCAGGGTGTTGCACGGTGGCATTTGCTCTGGGCTTTGCGAAGCCCTCCTTAGGGTTGTACAGGTCTTCCCTGCGCACATGGCTCCCTCCTTCTCATTTCAAACTTAGGAACATGTTTACAAGTTTTTCAGGCTTCCCAGCCCCATCAAAATGGAGGGGAAGCACACTGGCCAAGTGAGCAACAGCACATGGGATGCCGAAGAGAGGTGTTTGGATGCAAGGATAGAACCCTCGCGCCTTCTTTTCTCTCACACCCACACACCTGCTCACGTGCATAAGGACGAATCTCTGATCCCATGCCTGTGGATACCCTGCTTCCTCTTGAATCACACCACCTACAAAGTAAACAGGCTTTAAAACTTGGCATTAAGAAAAACAGAAGTAGATTTTCCTGCTGGTAAATTAATCTGCCAAGGCAAACCCATCCCTTATAACATGAAACTTTAACAAGTTCTTGCACTGAGATGCCCTAATTTGAACAAGGAAAGTTTGCAGAGAACTGAAACCTGACTTTTCTCTCAGAGATAAGGTTGTATATTTCTCTGCCTGCAAGCCCACGGGTATTTAAAAAAAAACCCACAAAACAAAACAGAATGTCTTTACATATTTAAATGAATTAAAATGAACCTGCTCTAGATGAAGCATTCAATTCAGTTCCTTAACTGAGTTTCTAAAGGGTGAGTTCCACTACAAAAGAAACTTATTAAAGAATAATGAAGACTGTCAAAAACCATATGCTTAAAAGCTAGTAAATAACAAAGTAAGGCTTTTAGTCATCTTGACTGGACAAGGTGAGGTCAGAAAGAAACAACAGCATATCCAGCACCATGGCAATGGGCTTTGCATGCTGCTTGTCTTCAACTATTGCTTTTTTAGAAAGAAGTTTTTGCTTTTCTTTGGTCGTTCATTCTCTTCCTATAATCACTGTCTTTACCCTGACCCTCTGATGCAGAAATTCTCTTCTATGCAATATTTTTAGTTGAAGTGGTTTGCTTCTTTTTTCTTTCTTTTTCTAACTAAAGCTATGTTTCCCTCACTTGGAAGCACAGACATCAGAATTATAGAATGACATATTCTAGGCCATCAGTGAAATGCTTTTTCAAACAACTATATATTAGATGAATCCTGGGGCTGACGTTACTTTCTTGACATTCACTTATACTGAATCAGTTAATAAGTTAGATCCTGTGTCATGTTAAACATTTTCTCCTTGTTTATTTTCCCTAATTTAATAGCCCATATTGTAATTGTATGCAGTGCCCTGAGCAAAATTTAATTTACTGGCACTGACTTACAACTATAGAACATGTTCTGATGGGGATAACTGTTGAAAAAAATATAACTTTAAAAGTGTATGCAGGCATAAAGAACTGATAACTTCACATCTAGTTTTTGCTGTGTGGGAACTAAGTAGTTGTTAATTATCTTACTTTTGTTGTTGTTGCTCATCCCTTAGCATACTGTCTTTTCTTCTTATAAGTAGGCAAATGATCAATGGTGATCAGGTGCTGTTTCATCTTAAATGGTGTTTGACAGCCCCAGGGTTAACAGAAATTTCGTGGCAAAATGTTCATAAACTTATGGTGACGAGAGCAGAGGCTTGGAGTATTGTGCTCAGTCATGTAAGAGTGCATCTGAAATTGAGCTCAGAGGCCAATAGTATCTACATGAACGGCACTGCATGTATTACCCTTCTTAAGTAAAGTGAGTGGTTCTCCAATATGATCTTGATACGGAAACAAGGGGTAATTAATGAAGGCATTGGTGCAACTTCATGGACCATGAACTTCTTCCTCCAAAATCTTAATACTGAAAATCAAAGTGTATTTTGTGATTTTTAATGCCCATCGCATTAAAAAGAAAAGTCTCAAGTTGTAGAACCAGGGTTTGATGATGGGAGGATGCTGGAGGGAGTATAAGGGAAGGTTGTTAGTAATAAGTAATGCTAATTACTTAGGAATAACATGGTGATGTGTTTAGCAGCTTGTAACATCCATTTCTACTTCTCTCTTTTTCTGATTCCTTTTTAGCAGCCATGCAAATAATAAAACACATTATGTTTACCTTAGTAACAGCTAAACCAGTAAGCAGAATGTATCATTCACAATGAAAAGCTATTCTAAAACTAAAAGTTTTGTTTGAGTCTAATTCTGACATAGCTGAAGATTTTTGATATAAACCTTATGCATAACAAAAAAGAGTGTATTTAAGTTAGGCCATCTGTAATTTCTGTGCCAGTAGTGGGCTACATAATTGTTTTGAAAATATACATCATTCATTATATATGAATACTTACATAACTGAGAAAGACGTCACATAAATCATTTTAACAAAAGGGACCAACCCAGTTTTGACCCTACTGAGTGTGTGAGGTACTAATTTCCAAAATATAAAGAATATTTTAAGATAGCTATGTGAATTTATTAAACGTTGTATAAAGCTGATTTAGTGTTGCTTACTTAGGGTGACAGAAGTGTTTAACTTTGCTTTCCAGTTGTCTTACCCTAAAAGCTTGTGAGGCATCCTCCTTTGAAAAAAAATCTTCAGAAACAGAAAGAAAAAGGAAAAAAGACTAAGGGCAGGAGGGGGAGAAGGGAGAGAAAGAAAAAACAGGGAGGGAGGGAGTGACACATACAGACATTCCCTCCTCAGTACCTGCAAGAGTATTTCACTTGTACTACCATTGCCAAAAATAAATTTGTACTTAATTGTCTCCTCCTGCAAATTCAAGTTTGAAAACTAATTGTTAAGCATCACAGGTAACATTGACGAGCAAATGCAGTGATCTGTACCATTTACTTAGTCAGTATCATTTGAAAGTCAAGCTGGGCCTGTGAAGTAGGACACCCGCTTGAAGGTCTCCTGAGTACAGTTTAATCTCCTTTTGTTGATAGTCTGGTGGTAGTTACCTTGCCTGCTGTAATCTTATTTGTCTCAAATTTTTGTACTGAAAAGATAACATAAATTATTCAAATTTTGTTTGTTTTTCCCAAAGATAATTGCTATTTCTAATAGGATTTGTACATTTTATCACTGGGTGATATCGAGATCTGGAAATCCACCTTTAATGGGTTTTTGAGAACTCGATTGTTTTTCATTTCAAATCAGAAATATCAAATGTTCTGTGAAACAATTCCAAAACAATTGTATTCTGAAAAAAAATTATTTTATCTTAATACTCTTTGATAGTATTCATTTATGTTTATGGTGCCAATATCATCATTCCTTAGAATGTTATTATAAAAATATGACAGACCTGTACTCATATTCATTATACTTAAACATATTTTCCAGATAAGAATCTCCTGCTTATTCTATAATTAAATCCAGTTTCATTTACAGAATAAAGCAAATAGTTTACAAATTAGGGATTCCATTATATTTTCAATATCCTTTTACTACATATTTTAATATTAATGCTGTTACTCTAATTCATACCTTGAATACCTTATCTGCTAGATCAGAGTGAGTGCTGTAGTGAAAATTTGAATGTAAAATATTTCTATTACAACACACATGGGTGACACTGTGCTCCTGAAAAGTTGAAGTTATCAATTAGAACCAATTGAGAGGTTTATAACTTTTTAAAACTTAAGTGAAATTTTATCTTTTGATTTGCTTTCATATGATTTACCATAATTCTACACTGCCACTGCTAACTTTTCATGCAAACTTGTGAACAAATAAAAATGAAGACAAGCAAAAATCATGTCAAATTCATGCTGACCTGCCAGGGAAATCTGCATGTCAATAGGATGGAGGTTGCTGTCAATTTGGGCTTTGGCATTCACTTTGTTTACATGTCTGCCTAGGTGGTGGACCACCTGGCCTTTCAATGCTCTGCACAAGTTAGGATGCCCATGTGTGAAAAACTATGATCAGCATTAAAAAAGAGTCAATAATGGGAAATTGCAGTTGGTAAAACTATGGATCAGTGCACGTAGGCACTTATGTTTAGCTTAGAGACGAGCAGAAGCCATCAAGTGAGGAAGAACTGTCCTGAAATCTCAGTCCAAATTGGAATGAAACATTCTGTAATTCTGAATTTTTTAAGTGTTTTAGCACTTAGACTTGCTGGCCAAGCGCAGAAGGTAGGCCTGCCAACAGGCTGCGAGGAAGGCTATTCTTGCAGTATTTATGACTGCAACTAGAGAGGAAAACATTTTCATGCGAGATTCTCATCTGAGGGTTGCAAACTCAGAGACAAGCACCCTGACTCAATTAACAATTTGAGCCTGATATGGTTGCACGAATAATGGAAACCTCAGTAGCAGAAAGACATATTATCTATTACTTGGCAAAAAGAAGCTACTTTCTACGGGCACCCTCAATATTCATTTGTTATTTCTTTCTTCTTTTACTGCACTGCTGTATATCATTTCACTTGTTCTGTCTCACATTGTTCTTGGTTAGTGGCACTTGGCTGAAATTAGTTTCTAATTGGGATAAATGAACTGCATGTATTCATGGGGCCTGGGCAGTTGTTTTTGGCTTCCAGCAAAAAGCAGTGAACAAGCAGATTCTGGTGGCTGCTGACAGCTGTTTCACATAGGCTTGTGTTATCAGGGCAAACACATGTAAACGATATGAATAAATAACATGCAAATGTTTATAAATTGAGTGAATTTAACTTTATCAGATTATCCCTGAGCTAGTTTTAGACTGAATTTAGTGGCACTAAATCCTTAGCAAGTACCACAGAGTGATGCTTCCTATTAACACAATGGAAGTATGCCACCTTTTTTTCTTTTTAACTTTCCACTCAATACTTATGATGCAGGCATTTCTAGTTCAAGACAAAGCAAGGGCAGCAATCAGTGTGTGCCAACCATCCTGGGTGTGTTCTCACAGGAGCAGTTCACCATCCCATCCTGCCAACATCACCAAACCCAACACATACAGAGGGATGTTCTTATTTCTGGCCAAAAACATTTCTGGTTCTGGCTTTCAAATGTTGGCATCTACAAAATACCATACATAGCAACATCTAAAGGGAACTGTAAATCATAGTGGGTGTTAAACAGTGGCTCGGTTTACCTGCATATTTGAGATAGGATCCCTCACTCATTTTCTTTTTTTTATTTTTAATTACAAATTCACTGCAAAAGAATGATTTATCCAGATGAAGTGATCTCAGTCCCCCATGTCCTAAACAGGAATCACTGCAAGAAGCAACCAAACATAGAAAATGCTCAAAGTCTAAGCTAATGTTCCCATGGCATCTACCTCCACTGAAGTATGGTGAACATTTACCTTTCTCTGGATCATGTCCACTCTGCCAACTCTCCATAACTTTTCTGTAAAATTACTTAACACTGCTGCAATGGATTTCCAAATTATACAACATTCTTTTTAGCTCTGACATTTACACTGTGACACCTTCAACTGATATATAAGTTGGCAATCTCTAATGTTGTTGCATAGCAATAGTCTTGTTGAACTAGACAGTTTACTTAACAATTTGCACTTTCTGCTTCTGCTGGGGTCTGCTTTTGTCTTTCATTTATGTCAAATTGCTAATTGCCCTTTAATATGTTAAATTGTCATTTTATTGTTTCTGCTAAATACATTTTTATCCATAATCCTATAGTGGGTAAATTCATCTGTACAGTTAATACTATCAATTCAATTACTCTCTGAATGCATATTGCATATTGAATCCCAGCCTTCTTTTTTTGTTTAATATACATGGGAAATAACCACATGGGATTTTGATGTAAATCAAGAACTAAAATATTAGAGAAGTGTAAATGTTTTTACCTCCAAAAGTCTTTGGAGATTCACTAAAGATGTAATGCTTGTAGCAGAATTGAGTTACAATGAGATTTAGAGCTGAATCCAAAACATGCCTGAATTTAAATTCAAATCAACAAAACTTCCTTTAAGTCCTTAGTAAAAAAAAAGAATTATGTGGTCACTTGATTATTATTTTTAATAAAGATTTTTGGTTCTGGTAGTTGGTGACCATTACAGTAGCTGTTTACATTGCATATTAGAAACGTGTTCCATCTCCAGCTATCTCCTGGCCTTTGGTCTTTTCTTATTGGGACTTCATCTGCCAAATTTAAGAATTTGCAATAAGAGAAGCTCTCCCTTTTAGATCAAGCTGCCTCTTAACTTTTTACTTGATCAACAGAATAGACTGTTCTTTCAGGATTTGAAACCAATCCAATGCAGTATCTGTTCACATAATGCCTTGCCTATGGACTGAAGCCTGGTTTGCTCTCTGCCTCCTATGAAATTAGGAGGAATGCAGATATTAGCATGCTGTGTATTTCACACACTTCTTCCTTACTCCTTTCTTTTTCCTGTTTGCTTTCTTTCTGCTTTTATAAAATTCTGATTACACTTGCTTTGAGAATAATGGTGTCATTGGTTGTTCCTTCTGAGAGGGCTTTTCCTTACCAGAAGTGCAGTTTGATTCTTAAATTACCTTGGGAGTTAATCACTTCTTCCCCACTGGGCCTTAGTGTTGGACCAATGTAATTCTGGGAAAAAGATCTGGCAGACGAAATGTCTTTCTTTCTCTGGCATATTGTCAAGGTACATTTACCTGTGATAAAAGCACCAAGAGTAACTTAAAAAACAGAGTCTGCTAGAGTAAAGCTTCCTTCTTGTTGTTCAGCATGCTAAGGGTTTTGTACAGCTACATGTTCGTTTATGTGCTCAGAGATTAAAAAATATTTATAATCTTCATTCCTGAGGAAAATATTATAAATAAATTATCCCACTCAGAATAACCTGTATTTGGCAATTTTTGCCCAGGACATCTTGGTGGATATCAAGAAAATCAGGTCATAGGAGAAGACTGGTACACCCTCCAACATGCTATTGGATTAAAAAATAGATAATAACTGTTTTCATAAAAAGAACCTTTTTATTGGCCACTCTGAGGCACAGATATGATTTCTGTATGCTGCCATGGTGTACCGATGATGAGGAGGCAGTCACTGCATTCCTGTGGAGCACCTGTGAGGCAGTTCTGTGCCCAAATCACATTGGCACAACCCTTGTGCCTAAAGCCCTGAGCCTGCAGTGCAAGCACCAGTGGATCCTGTCTTCCGCTTCTACAGTCCTTATCAACAGTCTGGAGAAACAGGCTGAGCGTAGGTGCTATATTAGTCATATTAAAGTCAAAATGCCATTACAGAGACACCAGAAGTTTGGGTTACATCGTCACAAATATCAGTGCACATGACTCAAAGTAGAGATTTCACTCCAGCTAAAAACCACCGTGTAACAGAGGTAGCAGATGTTTAATGGCTGCACCACTGACAATGTGTTTAACTGTTATTAATATTTATAATTCAGTAATGATAACCGTGGCTCCAAAGTGCACTAAATGCACTATCGTTATTGCTTTAAGTTAAACCTTTGTCTCAGTTTATTGGCTATGTGTCCCTCTCCTGTGTAGCCCATATGGCAAAACCAGGAAATAATAATATTGTTATACTGAAAAAAATGAATGACTGCTCTCAAGTGACTCTTAGGTCTCCAGACAATTATTGAACTGGCTTAAGCAGTGGTCATGCTAAACAACCATCACTCAGCCTTAAGGAAAGGAGTAATTAAGCTACATTTAGTGAGATTCCTAGAA
The DNA here is from genome assembly GCA_027925045.1 of Hypotaenidia okinawae. Lineage (NCBI taxonomy): Eukaryota > Metazoa > Chordata > Aves > Gruiformes > Rallidae > Hypotaenidia > Hypotaenidia okinawae. Next base: position 16,253,114 of record BSDF01000002.1, read on the forward strand.
ACAGCAGAAGTCATTGCCCAAGGCAGTGGGTCACATGGTGAGGTTTAATCAAAAGCTGCTACCTGTGGCCAGAGAGGCTGACTTGTTATAACTACAGGGATATAAGGCTGGCACAACAAGTTATGGATGGGTATCACAGCAGAAGTATGAAGCCATCAGAATGAGAGAAGTAGTCATGGACATTGCCAAAGAAAATACAGAAAGCATTGCTTTGTCATGGAACCCACTAGAAAGAAAGGTGGGGGGTTCCTTAGCAGTATCTAGTGAGCTTCAGAAAAGACCCTGCAATGCATTGACATTTAAAATTAAGAAGATGATGCACCAAAGAATATAGCCAAGAAGTTTTCCTTCCCTTTCTCCATGAAATAGAAAACAAGGTTTCTGGCCTTTGACTAAATGGTTGTGCCAAAAGGGATAACAACCATGAAACTTTGATCTTCTACAGTCCTTTTACCTGATAATCTTAAACTAATAAACAGATGATGACAGCAATACCCCATACTTACATATAAATTATTTTTTTTTTTAATGTTTGTAACTGTAGTTAGGCTCTATGCCTTTCTTTCAAATGATTAGAGAAAATATTTTCCTCCCACACAAGACTGGATCTGACCAAAGGGAAATGAAGTTCCAAACACTGAGGGATTGAAATAGCAGGATGCAGTTTTGTTTATATCTATATTACACACACAACATCCAATTATATTTAGCATAGTGACACCTTTTCACTCACCTCCTGGGAATCTCAAGAAAGGAAACCGAGTTTGCTCGAGTTGTCCATGGCAGTTTCCCTTACCAAGATCTTTTCCTCTCCCTGCCACCCCCTCCCCCTCCAAAATCTTTCTAGATACACACTGTTCTTAGCCATCTCTTGATGTCACAAAGCCTATTTTCATTCATGTTACCTTTCTGGGTTAGACTTGGCATACATTAATTCACTGGAACCTTTTGGTTTTGAGGGTGTCATTGCCCTTATTCTGCATAAAAATGAATGTTAGCTGCTACTAGCAGGGAAAAGTACAAGAAATAAAAAAGGGTTGAAAAGGACAATGCTACATCTCCTGCAGAACCTGTTTCTTGGCCGTTCCAAATATCAATGGCAGGATGCCCCAACTACTTTTTGCTGGCTGATCTCCTTAGGAAACAGGTTAGATTGTACCTGCTTCTTGCAGGTCTGGCTGGTTGATCCTCCAAAGGACTAGAAGATTTTATAAGCCCAAGTCACTTCCTACCTTTGCCTATGCCCAAGAATCCCTCTCCTTGATGAGGTGTATGTGCATGAGGAAGTTAGAGGCAATGATGCAGGGAGATGCACAAGAGGTGGAGGGGCAGTCCAGGTGCTGCATCTGGACCAGCTAAAACCTCCTTCTGGGCACTGGGCCAAGATATTAAATACATTGACATTCTGGATCCAAACCATGGAGAATCGTTAGATAATTAACTAATCATCACTGTTTTTTGTTAATAACTAACTTTTCTCCTACAAGATGAATACTGGTAGTATTAATAATGTTAGTTAAAGTAATGTCAGTTCCTAAATCTTACTGTTTCAGGGTTTATTTATAAATAAGCGACAAAATCATGTCTACAGACATAAAATAGAAATGAACAGCAACCCAGACATTTTAAATATTTTAATAAAAAATAACCAAGACATTAAAAACCAAACACAAGAAGTTAAAAAGAAAACAAGAATTTAGAAACAATATTAATGTAGGGTGTTAGTTGAAAAATCTTCTTGAAAAAGATTTTGTAAAGCTCCTGCAATATGGAACTGTTTTCTTCTGCGTCATCAAATCTCAATTTAAAACATGTTCCCTGTCCCTGCTCATTTCCTCTATTCCATTTTGGTATATATGAAGAAGTCATGCCTTGTTATTGGTTAAAAAGTCACATACTGGTTCAAACATTTGTACTTTAATATATTTAGAATATTGTCCTTTGAGCAACCTGAGCTAGTGGACGGTGTCCCTGTCCATGGCAGGGGTTGAGACTAGATGAACTTTAAGGTCCTTTTCACTCCAAACCACTCTGGGATTTTGTGATTTGATGAATATTGGTGGAAAGTAATAATGAATCGGATCTACACTTTCATAAATGCAGATAAATGCAATCCTGCCAGAATGTTCAACATTTTTTACCCACAGAAGTCCTGATTCTTGAATATTATGCTAATAAAATGGAGAGTATAATTGCTGATATTTCTGACATATATTAATCATAGTTCCAGGATCTTCTGGAAGCTGCCAGGTATTCAGGGAAATGTTTGAGTCCTAAAAGTTACATGAATTATGTATTTCTTGTATGAAATTTCAGGCGATCCAATATTTGTTATACCCTATTTGCTATTCATCATTTGCTATTCATTATACTTGTATTTATAAGTTTCAGTTACCCAATCAGGGAGCGCAGACAATAGTAAGTGATTTGGTTGACCAGTCAAACACTTCAAATAGTGTATAGATGACACTAACCATTTGAGAACAAAAAAATAGTCTGAAATCTGTTCACATAAAACTGTTCAGTGAATACTTACAAATAACAAATGTGTTTGTAGGAATCAGGATTGTTTCCAGAATGATTCATGAACTGCAAAACGGCCAAATTAGCAACAAACACTATTTGCAATGGATAATTCAATCAGTCATAGATAAAAGAGAATTCAGCAGAATCTGTGATCCTCCTCTGAGGAAATGTTGAGTAGCGGTTTCTTTCTCTGCTCTACCATCAGAGCTGACTGGAAAGCATGCTCTTTTCCTGCAAAATTCAGTTTGGATGAGAAGCTAAGGAATGCTTTTAATCTTAACAGCATTTTGCAAACCGTTGTCCTCTCTTGAGTCCCCAGGTATTTTTTAGCCATATTGATTGGCAATAAATTGAGGCATGACTGCATTTATTAAACCTGAAAATCCATGCCTGCTTAAGTACCTAAATAATCAATCAATTTTGATACTTAACTTTAGAGACCTGGCTTAGCTGCTTTTGAGCGGCCTCAGAAAGATGGTGTCGGGATTGGATCTTTCCCCTACCAATGTTAGTAGATTATCTGTTAGAGCCAGAAAGAGACCACACAAGTTTGTGACTGCCCCTTTTCCGTTCAGGCAGTCAGACTAGTGAAATATCTATGGTCCAGTGGGATGACTGATGGCTGAGCTATATTTTATAGATACAAACTATTGTATAGATTCGGCATTTCTTTTAAAATAATATTCTATCACAGGGAGTGGGATTGGCATTCACTAACTTTATTCATGTCAAGGACTACTCTACTTAGTCATCTAGGTTCCTTCAGTGGAAAGAGGAATAATTTATCTAATGAATCACCTGGGATGGGAGAGATGACTGACAGTGGTAGGAGAGTGAATGATGAGCCTACAGTGGATACATGAGGGCAGAGTCGTAGGATGATGTTAGAAACTCCCAGTAATACATGTGGCCTCCAGAGACCTCTCCAGAAAATTGTGAGTCCCTCTTAGGTCCTGTGCCATACCTGCACTGGTGTGCTGAGTACTCTGAGTTGCATAAAATTGCGGTAGATGTCCCTACACAGGCAAGTGAATTGTTCACTTCTACATTGCATAGGAAGCATTTACCAATATTATGGAATGATTACTTTTAAATACCTGGTCTTGCCTGTGTTTTGGTCAGATGCTCAATGCCACTTATATGTCATGTTCTAGATTTCCCTTGGTTATATTTAAAACACACATCTTAGGAAATGTTAAAGATTGCATTTAGTTGTTATATACTATAATAAATAGCCCAGGATAATACGGAAGAATCACATTTTCGGAGTATGAGATGGTGTAATTGCATCCTGTACAAGAGCTGTGAATCAAACACATGGTCCCACCCCAGCTCCCTGCCTGCATCATCCTCTTTGGAGTGCAGGAAAACCAAGGATGTGAGGCTACATGTCTCCCACCTGACCACAACTGTTGGGGCATGCAAGTTATGGGAGACACTCAGGTTACTTATTACTTCTCCTCTCTCACCTGTTTTCTACATGGATTTTTTGTTTTCCTCACCAGCTCCCTGTGCCAAGCTACAATGCAACCAGCAGCAAAGCAACCATGCAAAGTGGGGAAAAGTGTCACAGTGAAGTGACCAATCAAACATTTCTCAATTTATCCAGATGTTGTGTACAGTACCTACTTCCATTTCCTCATGAAATAGTGCTACATCATCACTTTTATATATTGCATCAAGCTGAATAAGCTATATTAATTGTCCTGTTTCTTAAACCGTGAGAATGGTTTCTTCTGCTACCTACAGTTTAGACATACAGGAATATAAGAAAAATCTGCTGTACATTCCTAAATGTTCTCTTTGATGTGTAAAACCATGTTTGTTAAGTAACAAACCCATGAAAATAGAAGGCAACAGAATGAAGTACATCAGGACAATACTGAAAAATTGTTCATTTTAGCTTACAGCACTTGTCACAATGAAATCTCATATTGAAATTCACATTTACATTTGTTTACTTATTATTTTAATCCTAGGAGGCTTTAATCTTCTGTCCTGGAAATGGGGATAAATTTGACACAAATGATTTCCTCACCTACTTCACTGTTTGTTTTTATTTTTGAATATGTCTATGGTCTGCATCCTAGCTGTGCAGCTATCATTTTTTTCTCTCTCTTTTTTTCTTTAACTAGGAACATGTTGCTGTTTTACAAGCCTTAAAGGATTTTTTTTTCCAGATTAATTAAAAAAGGCTTACCAGTCTTGTACTAGAGAAAAACAGATGGGATGACTCTGTAAGCAGAGTCATTCATTTACATCAGAGCTTGAAATGAGTTGGGCTACTCAAGTGCGTCAAGTTACATAAGTAAAGCACAGTTTGGACAGTAAAATAGACTATTACAGCTAATCAAATGTTAATACTGGGAGTCCAAGAATGACCTAGGTTACCGAATCTGGCAAGATGCTTTTACCCACCTCGAGTTGAAAAGTGTCACAGAGGAAAGCCTGAATGCTCACTGGAGAAACTCTTTAAAATAGAAACATCATAACGTCTCTGAGTCACAGAGTTTTACAGAATACAAAGAGGTCACAGCGTGGTCATCCCCTTGAGGAAATCTGAGTAATATAAAAATTTTCTGCCCTCTGACTTGACTGCATGGGTGGTTGAGCTATTTTACCACTCAGGAAGTCTTGAACAGCAAATATGCTGATCAGAGGACAGAAGCTGCAGTACTGTTTTCCTTCCCCATTCTGTTCCTTGCACGTTTATTTTGATATTGAGGGTTTTAAATTGCATGGAATGATTTGGCTGATTATTTTTCCCAAAATGTCCTGGAAAGAAAATCCTACAAGACTTGTAAAACAGAAAAGTTGGTGAGGTTTTTTGCTTTAAAAAAACCCCAAAACTATGTGAAGGAAGCAGAAGGTAAATTAATTTTTAGGGAAAGGAAAGAAAATAGAAAATAGGATAACTCAGCCATATGTAGGAAGACATGAGTGCTCTCACATGTACATTCATTGTCAGTGTAAAAATAATACCTAAATATATGCAAACAGATCATGCAGACATCCGTACAGTCATACAGGGATACGAGCACAGGCACACATTTTTGCATTCCTTGTTTATCATATGAAACTACATATAATCTGGGACATCCTATATCATATCCATATTCTTATTCATTGATCTTATAAATTATAAATAATTTCCGTGGTTTATTTCTGCCAGAATATAATGTATCTGAGAATAATTCAGAAAGAGTCTTACTGGTTAATTGGAGGTGGTGGATTTCCTGAAAGCCACCATATTTGCTTTTGGAGTGTTTTTCCATCTCATTGCATTCTGAAACGTAACAACAAATTTCTTGAAGTATGAAATCCTTTAAAAGGATGTTTAAGAATGAATTAAAACTTAGAAGTGATAAATTCATCAAAAGCTCCTCAACAAAACACAGACACAGATACACTCTAACACTTAATTATCTTCTGGCTCCTGTTCGTATGTTTATACGTGGTAAAGGCAGAGGGTGGAAAAACTTGCTGACCTGGTTCCTTGGTTAGGTTTCTTGCCATCTACCTGTACACAGGTTATATCTTGCCATTAAGATAAGATTTTTGGGATAAGGACTATCTATCTTTTGACTCCATATTTGTAAGACAGCCAGCATAGTGACTACAGCAAAATATGGCAAATGGGAATATTTCTACTCACAAGGACACAGATGACTGCAAAAACAGCGGTTCTGTCTTAGGTCAGCAGTCCATCTAGCTGAGCATCTTGTGTCCATTATATCCACAGGTAAAAATCAGGGAGCAAGCATATGTAATGCCTTGCATATTTAGACTGAAACTATTTTCAGCTCAAGTATTTCCTCAGCTTGATGAGATTTTCCTATTTAGTAATCTCAAGGGTGATTACTGAAAGTATTTGTCCAACTGCCTATTGATACTGTGCCAATTTTATGCACAATGCCCTCTGACAAGCTGTCCCACAGGTCCATCGCCCACCACATGAAGAACCGTCCTCTTTCATTTGTTCTGAACCTGGTCCTTATGTGTGCACATGATGGCCCCAATTCTTTGCCATGTTTTTTGGCAAAGAAAGTAAGCTCTCAATCTCTGTGTGACTCATAATTATACTGAGCTCTACCAAATCCTCCCTAAGTTTCTTTTCCAGGCTGAGGAGCTCCAGCTTCCAGTTACCGTTTGTGCAGAAACAATTTCAGAAAAAAATAGGGATCATCCTGGTTGCCCCTCTCTGTACCTTTTAAAGTTCTAATACACCTCAGAGACCATTTTATAAGTAGGTCTGTGATTGCTTTTCCTTATGTGCATCGTTTTACATATATCTACATACCATTTCATCTACCATTTTATTGCCCAGTCACCTAGTCTTTGTAATACTTCACAGTCTTGTCCTACAAATCTGTATTATTTTGTATCACCAGCATATTTTCTTGCCTTGCAGCCTACTTTCTTTTTCAGGTCATTTTTGACATTTGTCTCTGAGGCAGTGCCGATTTATCCAGCTTGTACCCACTGCACACCCTCAGCATGGCTGGAACAGCTGTCCATGACCTAGACTGGTGTGACACAGTGACTTGGATTGGGAGAGTGACCTGCTTTTATTTTTTTTTTTTGCTGGGTTATTTTTTAACAGAGAGGCAGGAAAAGCGTAAGATGATACTACTGTCAAACATGGAAGCTTATTCTTCCACTGCCCCAGTGGTGAGGTGAATAAGCAAGCTTTAGCCTTGAAATCATCAACTTTGACTACACCACTATAACACTCAAACCTCTGAGGTCACTGTGTGTAGTTCCACAGCTGACAAATAAAACAAAGGATAAGAAAAGAAGAACAGGGATTAAACATTGCCTATGCGTATCATAAGAACCATTTGAAAACTGTGAACAGATCTGTTCAGTAATAAAGAAAAATGTAGGTTCTGGGGTGTTTTTTGTTTTCATTTCTTTCCCTTTTTCAGAATCAGTAAGTGAAAGATGTAGAAAGTTATGAACTACTGAAAACAAAGGACTGGAATGAAAAACATTATACAAAATTAATTATAGTGATCACTGTTGCCATGATTGTGATTTACAATGCGTATCTCTCCTTGCAGTAAAAAAGACATAAAACAGGATATGAAATTATTTGGAGAGCATTACTTTTTCTCTGCATGTTTTTCTGAGTACCAGATTTCTAAAAATTTCCTGACTGTGTTGCAGTCACATTGCAGGTAGCTTTATGTCCCAATGTGAAAGACATTACATAGCACAAGTGTGTGAACATATAAGGTTAGCTAGCCTTCTTTAAGGCAAGTAAAGGGAGCAGAATAGGATGCTGAAAAGTGGGACATCCTTAAAGCAATGGGACATCTGGCTGCCCTGTACGAGATGGAATCGAGCAGCTGCTGAACTGTCACAGGAATGCTCCGCAGCGGCACACAGGAATTGTCGTTCCAGATCAAACTAATGGTACCAGTACCAGATGCTTCAGAGGAAGATGTAAAATTTCCATAATGGGCAATTATGCAACAACATGTTGGTGAAGGAAGTTAGTCCTTTAAGTCTCAGACATTTAGCACATGATTTATGTCCTGATGAATGTGGATTGATTTATGTCCTGGAGAACCCATAGTTATCCTTATAATTCATATAATGGCTAATCCTTTCTTTTGAAACAGCTACATTCTTCTTCTACGTGTTATGGTAATTGACTATTATTAGGAACCAAATATGAAGAAATGCTGCAACCAACTGAAACTCAAGGAAGAATGCAGAGGGAAAAAGCAATGATCTAAATTATACTACAGCCAAGAGGCCAGGAATAATCTCAAAAAGATGTGACACACATGTTTTCTCTTTTAACCACATGACAGTATTAAGAATGGCAGAGCACAGGTTGGGTGCATCCAGGTGTGAGGCAGTACAGATGGGAGAAATGAGCCCTACCAGTTGGCTGAATGAGATCTCCCTTTCTTTCCCCACGTTAGAGCTACTAACAGCCATGCCACCACAAAGAAGCACCAATAAAGAGGCTCTTGAATGGAGTTTCCTTAGTCATAAAAATAAATATATCATTCTATGATTAAAATATAGCCCTAAATCCCATTCTTCTCAGACACAGATTGCATAGTCTCATTCCATGGCATGCAGTCCAGTATTACCTTTGGGCAGCTTGTAGTCCACATTTTGAGCTGCTTCTGAGAGCTTTTAAATGATAGAGTAAGGTAGTAGAGTTGTGTCATTGAGATGGCTTCTCTAAAGAGGGCATTAAATTCCCATTGGTCAGGGTTGCTACAGTAGACTGAGCATTTTTTTCTCTCTCTCAGAGCATGAGCATGTACTCTAAACTATTTATGTTAAGAAAATGCATGCCAGGATCTGAATGTTTGCTAGGGGTATGACATGACAGGCACACATGCTACAGCTGTGTACATCCTGCTGCTGCCAGAGACTGTATTTCATTTTGAACTACTTAAAGGAGTAGTTTAAGTTTTATGGCAACCCACAAAGTGCACCAGCATATAAACACATCCTCACATGAGAGAGGGGGTTTGGTCCATGCTACCACTTTTGAGCCAGCACAAAACAGTAGATGCAAATGGCAGATATCCATTTAAATGTAAGCAGACTGAATAGTTAAGTCACTGAAGTGTTTCTTAGATTATAAAATTGTGAGGAGCCACTGTACTAATCTAATCCGATCTTTCTGAAAGACATCCTGTTCTGAGTTACAGATTTCCACAGACAGAGGTTTCCCCATAATCCATGTTAAATTGTTCCAGAGGTTAATCATCTTCTTTATAAAACTAATGCCTTTAAATCTGACTTTTTCCAGCCTCAATGTCCACTTACTGCATATTGTTATGTCTTTGTCTCTTGAACTGAAGAATGCCTAAATATCAAATGTATTTTCTCCATGGAGATACTTATAAACTCTGATTATGTCATCTCTTAACCTTTCCTTTGATAAACTAAACAGATTGAACTCATTGAGTTTACAATCTTTGTTTTCTTGTCCTTTAACCACTCCTGTACTTCTCCCCCAGATTGTTCCTCTCCCCTCTCCAGTTTGCAGATGACTTCATAAGACAGCAAATCCCAGAACTGGACACACTAATGCAGTCACAGCCACACAGATACAAAATATAAAGAAGATACAACAGTCCGACTCCTCCTCACTCTTCCAAGGATCACAAAAGCCATATTTGTTCAGTTATGATTCCCTGTTTACGTTTTGAGACCTACCAGTTAGCCAGTTCTAATAAACTCAGTGTGTGCTGTGTTGATTTTTAGTCATTACAGTTTCTTAAAGAAATGTTTTCTGGGCACTCAGATGAATGCCTGACATAAATCTATGTATATCATATCAATACTATTTACCTTTATTAACCCAGCTTGTAATCCCATCAGAGAAAGACATCTGGTTGGTTTGACAAGAACTATTTTCATAAACTCATGTTGATTGACATTTAATATATTATGCTCTTTTGGAAGTTGCAGTATCCCAGTTGATATAATTTCATAAGGAATTATTCCGTCAGCTGCTGAAAGACTGCTGTGTCCCTGTGGAAATTCCGTGGGTCATTTTGCATTAAGTTGATTCTAACTTATATTAAACCTATCTCAGATTTTTGTCGTATACTATAATGCAACCATTGCTGCAAAGAGGCCACCTTACACAAGTAAAATGACTGGGGTAAGAGTGCAAACACTTCACTACAAATAAAACTAAACAGGTAATCATATTTGAGCCTTAGGCTTCTAGAAAATCAATCTTCCCATATAAGAAAAACTCATCGATCTACAGCCTACATGAGTCTGTTTGTTTAAAATATATGTTAAATGCATTATGATAACATAGGTCAGTATATAAAAGGATACATTAAGCTCAAAATTGATTTATCCAAAGCCTGTGTCCCAGTGATAATACTATACTAGTAGATAACAAGAAATTTCCATCATTTATCATAAAACACTTTACCCCCAAAACCTCATGAAAGCAATAGATAAAATAATCAGTATTCCAGACCTGAACTTCAATGGACAGAGTCTTATAACATGAAATGTAATCAAAATGCCCAGAGTTCATGCGGAGTAAGTTTGAAAATCATTAGTGGACTGTAGGACACAACAACTTAGGCCATATGATCAAATTCAAAATGAATTGATGGAAAGTTACTGCCTAAATTTTCCTGATGTTTTGTAATCCTAAAATTAGGTCAGTATGAGCATTGCTCTTTAGAACACTGTAACACATACTCTTTAAGTTATGAATCCAGGTTTATTGTACACCCAAAGAAGTTCTGCAAGAAGTGCCTAAAAAAAATTCTCTGCTGAGCTGGGGTTTCTGAGATCAGGTAGCAAGGCATAACAATCAACATGAGTTCCACATCCTCCCCCTTGATCCCCAGGATCTGGGCACACATTGCTCACATTGCTGCACTGATTTATCTTCAAAAGCTAGGTACAAAAATGTTTCTATAATGTGCTGTTTTAAAACCCAGCTAGACAAGAAATGCTGTTATCCTTTACCACTGTTTCTCAGAAATTCCAGGGGCTGGGACGCTCATCTAGAATATGGGGTTCTGGGTTCGGAAGCCTTCTCCATTTAATTTAAGCACTGTTCTCCCAACTCCCTAAGGCACCACAGTCATTAAAAAGAGCTTTAGGGGGGTTGTGAAGGGTTGTTCTTGTTCCTGCATACTGAAGTTGTTCTACTTTATTTGACCCATTTAAACAATGAAATGGAAAGAGAGAGATGACTCTAAATCCCAGGGTTTAAATTGCTCACAGGAATGTGTAATACTAAAACATTATAATAAATGAAAGAGTTCTCTTGCCTAACCTCTATTACTTTGTACTTGCTTTATCTCTCCCTTAGTGAATGTTCAAGTTGGCCATATGAAGCAGCAGTCTCAAGAAAAGAGAATGAGGGTGTCTACACCTGCCCACTCAGGTTAGTGGTAAAGATATATTCCAGGAGATGGGAGATGAAGACTCAAATCCACCTAGATCTAGGAAGAAGCTGAATGCCTGTCCTGGATTGTTGTTCTATCCATTGATGAAAAAAGCAACGGGCTGCTTTCCTGTCTTCTGGCTTTATTATAGGCCAATCAGCTGCTAGGTTTGCTCTAGGATCTTTGTAGGAGAGTCCATGTGAGTTATGGAAAGAGTTAGGCCAGGGACAGGTGCTGAACTGTTTTGCAGCTCTGCCTAGAGTGGGAATTTAAGACAACCAGGGAGGATTAATCTCACCAAACCTGAATTGACTAACATGTAGCACATGTCTAGATTCACTGTGTAATGGATGTGAAGAAAGAGATTCTGAGAGAGAGGAGGTCACTCCAGCTATCATATAAACTACACTTTACACACATATTTTTTTTGGTCCAGTGACTATAGGAGGAAGCTAAATCATCCACTCAGATTAGACATCTCATTTTTAATGGCTCAATGAGAGCAAAATGAACACTACTTTTGAAATCATAGACATACTACAGGTTTAAGGGACTAAAAGAGTCTACTGAAAGAGTTGTGCAGCTGATTTCTGGATCTGAGTACCTGAGATGACCAATTACACCTAATACTCAGTCTGGTTATGGCCCAATCTCTTATGGTTGTACTAAAGAAAAGAAAAAAAAATACCCTGTTTATTTCTTCTGCAGAAATTAAAAATCATCCCTTTGGAATTCATCTTGCAAATCCAGCAGTATGTATGAAGTGTGGCCCCTGTTTTCTGTCACATATAGCTTCCCTGTCCTTTTCCCTGTGACTGCACCAGCATAATCCAAAGAAAACGTTCTTTTCAGGGCTTAACTCCACTGACAGGGTGTGCTTATTTGAGCCAGACCCAATGTACTTTACTAAGCTCCAATTCATTTAGCAGCACAGTTGACCCAAAGCTGACCTGAAGGCATAAGATAAGGTCCAAGACTACCTGGCTAGAAGCAATCAAAATTTCTTTGTATTAAAGATAGCCACTTATTAACTGAATTTTCTGTAACCTTGTTTTATCTCAGTGATCATCAGAAATGTATCTTCTCTGACTGCTGGCCACTGGCTTGTCGATTGATTCCTTTTCCTGACTTGTGACAAGTGACAGTAGAGAATGACTGCACAGATGATGAGAGATACCTGGAATTTTCATTCTTCAGATCTCCTGAGTTCTGAGAGAATTCATGATAATTTTTTTGGGGGGGAGGAGGATAAAACCAAATTTTTTTTTTATTTTGTGGTAATTTAATTTTCTATTTAATAAATTGTTCTGACAAAATACTCATAAACAATGTCTATCCTTTAATTCAAGAGATCACTTTTTTGTTTCTTAATAATGACCTAGTGTGGTCAAGGCTGTAAAAGGGTAAAACCCAGAGCAGAAAGGGCTCATGCAGATATTCTACCATATTGCTAAAATTTTTTTTGAGATTATAAAAAAAACCCCTGTATTGTCTGCAGTAACACTTGTATCATGCTCTCAATAGTTCTAAGACTGCCTACTGAACATCATTCGTGCATGGCCAGAGATAGTGATAAAGAGTAATAAATAGGGTGGGATCAAATGCTGGGAAACCTGAAAAATTCTTCCAACACGTTCGTGTTTCTAAGTGTTGTTGCCAAGGCCTATAATGACACACATTTGATTCTTGCATCTGGGTTAATGGTGTAACCAAGTCTGACAGCCAAGCCAAAATTGGCATGTAGCATAGACTTGGTTGAAAATCAGAGATACCCTGAATCAAATAGTTTCAAGATCTTTCTTTGCAAAATATCCGGGAGCCTAGCTTGACCCCTATCAACCTTGCAGTATGTTTATATCTAAAAAATGAAAAATGCAGAGCTTGAAATGAAATGTACAGAGAACTTATTCATCTGCCATTTTATGATGCTGATAAAAACAGATATAATATATAGGAAATGCTTCATCTTCTTTCTTCCAGCCTCTACTGGAATCTTTAAGGAAAGAAAGTCATGATTTCCCATACACAGAAAAAAAGGCAACTCATTTTCCAACTAAAACAAATATTTTTCTTAAACCAACTTTTATTTTCCCAAATATTTGACAGGAGCAGACTGTACAGTTCTGAAGAAGTTTAGTCAGCTGTGCAGATTGACTTTTGAAGTGTAAAATAAACCTTTACTTAACAGATGTCAAGAATATGACTTTGTGAGATAATGACAGGTTTTGTAATAGGTTGGTGGTGGTTCTTTCTAAGTGGAATGAATGAAGTTTTGGTGCCAACTCTTTTAAAAAAATGACAACATGATTATTAACAATTGACTGGAATCAGGAAAGAAAAATCAACAACAAAACTGACTGTACTTCTTTTTTTGTGTGTTTGGAAGGTACAGATCTCTCACTAAATTGCACGGAAGAACCATTATCATTAATGGATGCACTCTTTCTTCATTTGGGAGCTGCAATGGAACTGAAATCCAGTGCCCAAGAAGACAAGCTTAGACCCAGTCTTGAGACATCAGCTGAAGCTGACCACCTCCTTAGCCCATGTTCCTCTGCAGAACCTGAATGTCATGACCCCACACTAATTTGATGACAATTTCAAGAGATGACTCATCCTTTATCCAACCAAAAAGGTTCACTGCCTGACTAGTTCACATGACTTCTACTTTTGGGGAGAGAAAGGGGGATGCACTGAAAGAATCATGACTTCCACTGTCTTCTCAGGAAGCAGGGCTGCTCCTGCTGTCATTACAGTCAACAGCATAAGAAGAACATTAATCCCCCCTCTAAATATTTCACACAGAGCCAACCCCTTGCTGTGCAAAACACAACAATGAAGGCTTGGAAAAGTTGATGCACCTGAGGTGAGTGGCAGTCACTTTCCCTGCTGGCTGAACCCATTGGTATTTGGTAGATATTCCAGTAAACTTTCTCATGCTCTGAAAATAGCCCTGTGGACTGTCACAGTGCTGTCTGGTTGGCTGCAATTGTTCTGTACTGTCAGCTGGACTATAACATCCTGAGCTGGAAGCAGAACTGTGGGCTTATTGCAAGATTTGGAGGAAAGATGAGGGGCACACTTATCTCTGGTGGCCTCACACTGAAATTGCTTGACAGCAATCAGTATCTGCTCTAGGAAGACCTGAGACTGTAAGTTTTCACAGAGGCTGGGTCCCAGTTAGAAGGGGGTACTAACATGGACACGTGTACTGACTCTTTTCTCACTCGCTGGCCTTGTGCCTGAGAACCAGACCTGTTTCTATATATACATCAAAAATTTCGAAGTCCTGTGGGAACAGCTATCCCTTGCCAGTGAAACCACGTGTTACTCATCCCCCTGGCAGTGCTGTATTGCCAACTCCCAGCACTGCCAGCTGACACACTGCTGAGGCCAGCAGTGAAACGGATGGCCAGCCATTGCCACCTGCCTGTTGGGCCACACAGGGACTAGCACTCATCACCTATCCTGCCTTCTCATCGGCGTCCTTCAGACTGGACCCTTCTGCTACTGCAGCTCATCTCTATTTCTGCCTATTTTTATTTGGGATCATCTTCTTCCTGTCAGTTGCTCACCACTTTGTTGAAATGGCATATATTCTTTCCTCTAATCTTCTCATTACAATTTTCGCTGCTGTTTCTCAGACTTCCCTTCCAACCTTCAGGTTCCCATGAATCCTCTGCAGCCAGTTTTACAGCTCTCCACATAGTACTTCACCTTTCCTTCCATTTTATCAATACACACTTGACAGTCCTCTCCACTCCGTTGCTCCTGATTTCCCAGATTGCTATTTCCCTGAATATCCCAAAGGGGTGTGAGAAGGGGAGGGCTGAAATAGAATAACCCAAAACATTCTTACATAAATTTTGCCCTTCAGGTTACTGCCATGAAAAGCAACATTTAAGAAGCTAGTCACTATTCTAAAAATAGCTGCATGGACACTTCTCTCAACAGGTGGATCTTGTTCTTTGTCCCTGAATTCAAAGTAAGCCCAACAGAGCAGCTCATTTCAGAATATTGCCATTGCAAGTGCAAGGCTTGAGAGGCCAGGTTACTGAAAAGTGACCATTGATATCCAAGCCAAGTGTTATCTCATAGCATCTCCTTCCATTCCTCTCATAATTGCTGTATTTACTTTCCAACAGAAGCTAATGAAGAGAAAGAAAATACTTTGCTCTGCATAGGGAATTAATGCAGCAGGCCTGCAGTGGCTCTTCTGGAGCCCTCCTCATCTACAATGAAAATCCATGTAAGTCCCCTGTAAATATACACCCTCACTATTCCTGCTAAATGCATGCTATTTACACAATAGCCCATTACAACAGCCCATCTGTCAACCCTCTTTCATGGTCACAGGTGGAGGATGAAAAATTCTTTTGAACAGAGCACTGAGGGTCTTTGGAGAAAAGCTTGTTTGCTGCTGTATAGTCGGGCCTCCCACAGAGCCAAGATCTGCAACCTTCTGGGGCTCCCAGCCATGGCTGGCCTTTAGTCAAACAGTGCCCAGGGCAAGCAAGAATTTCATGCCTTTCCAAAACACTAATTGATTGGGGATAAACATTAACCTAGAATTTCAGTTGTGCACTCCAGTCTTAAGCATGCTGGGCAGTTGCCCAGATAACCCACCCCTCAGGCTAACCCTACTTCAAGGGTCTTTGCATAAGGTCATGGAAGATCAGTTCATTTTATGGTACAGACAGATACAAAGCATCTAAACATTTTTATTTTTAAGAGCTTCCCTTTAGTTCAGACAATGATTGTGAAAATATGGTGGACAGAAGCAAGGCATGTCCCACGCTCAAAAATGGACTCCCTGGTTCAGAGATCAGAGCAATGAAACAGCACCTCAGCCCAGACCACAAACTGAAGCCAAGCAATTATTTAGATCACATACACACTTACAGGGACAGATAATCCACCCGTTCCCTGAACTCTGAGAGACATCTTGCCCTTCCAAAAATGTCATCACAGGTTCTCAGCAGATCTGGCAAAGGGTATGTGCACTTTGAATACCACTGGCTGGAGTCCAACACAGAGCATGTAAGTCCTGGGCTCTCACCCCATCACCAGTGTGGGAATAAAGTTTCTAAGAGGCGGCTAGAAATCAAAGAAAGAATGACAGAGATTTTTGTGACACTCTAAAACTATTTGCTGAGAGCTGTAAGGTTGCTAGCCTCCCTATTTTTTTTCCCAGAATGATTCAATTACTCAATTAAAAAAGAAACAACCCACACTGACACACAATTCAATCTGAAAAAAGCCAACATGCGGCAGACTGTCATTAAAGCCAGGTTGCCCCTTGCCTTGGCCATATGGAATGTATTTATTGTATTATTTTTTCCATTACCTTTTTCCTTTTTTTTTCCTTCTCTTTCTGCTCATTTCAATGTTTTTTAGAATTCTGCAACATCCTTGCTCATCCCCTCTTTCATTTTCTTTCTTTTTTTCTTTTTCTCTTTTTCTGTTGGAAATTATTCTTTCTGAGTTTTCTACCTCAGTTTCGTCCTGGTAGAACATGAAACCAGTAACACTGAAGGTAAACTTTTGAACCCAGTGTATTTGAGTCAGTTCAAAATTAGATAAAATCACCCAGAGACCAAAGGTCCTCTTTAAATTGAAATAAGAAATGGCAAGATAAGGCATGGAGAAAGTGGTGCAGATAAATCTCTCATGATCTGTAACATCACCAGTTGAAGATATGTCCACACCTTCCAGGACAATCCTACAAGATTGGCTGTTGCCCATACCCACTGTAAGCAAAAGCACCCTGACACTGACATCTCAGCTTAGGTCCTGGAAGCAGAACTACATTTACATAGCACCGGACCCTTACAAAATAACTCTGCTTCTCAGCTTGGTTAATTATCAAAGACACGACATTATCCTGAAACCAGATGAAAAGCTGGCTTGGGAATATCTATAATATGCTGTATGGCACAATAAAGATATGCCAAATCAAAGCTACTGTTCAGTGCAATCCTTCCTGTGAATGCTACTCCCACAAATGTCAGTCAGCGTCATATTTCTGACATGAAGTGCCCAATGACAGCAACTGTGAAGTGTTTGGGAGCGAGATGCCTTCCAACTTTTAAGTCTTTTATGTATTTAAGATGTATAGCTGTCAAAAATAGAAGTTTTTTATTATTCTTTGTCCTTTCAATCTTTTATTTTGCAACCAGGCATATTCTCTTCCATCTGCCTTCTCTCCTAGTGATGAGTTTTCTGCCTGTGGTGCATAAATCCAAAGTAATGGGTTGTGTGGGCAGGGATGGAGGGTCCATTAGACAACAGAAATTATATGAAAGCCCTGGAATATTCACTTTCATCAACCTAATTACCATCAGAGTCCCGACCGTCCTGCCAGTGCCACTTTTCAAACTCCAGAGTGCTGAGATCTCAGCAGCTGGAGAGAAAAGTGTTTGTTCTAAAATCTGCCCCGGTAATATCTTACAGGGGACATAACAGCAGATCCACGTGCTTCTCCCAGCTGATTTTCCTCCATAACTTTTCTCAGATGAATAGAGTTATAACTTGTAGAAAATACATCCTGGCTATTTTGTGTGGTCTTGACTATGCATCAGTTCTAAGTATAGATATAATTTTGCCCGGGTGCTGCCCAGAGCAGGCTGGTGAGCAACAGTACAGAATGCCGTAATTCTTTTATTCTGGGCCTGCAGTGTCTGCCTGTCTTATTTGTAGCTGATGGCTAAATTTCTATCTGATACAATTGCTGAAATAGCCTTGAAATGGGAACTGCCTGTAACTGATGTAGTGATGTCTACCAGCATTTGCAGAATCTAAATGACAAGCTCCAAACACTAGCCTCATCTGGAGTAGCGTGTCCAGTTCTGTTTATCCCTGTTCCAAAAAGACATGTTAAAATTGGTGCAGGCCAGGAAAATTACTCCCAGTCTGGCATGGAGAATAGATTTCATTTTAGAAGAGACTGAGCACAAGACTAACTGTGAGATAGACTCAAGCTCTCCTTAAGTATAGCCAGATCATGGCGCTCCTCTTCCATACCACAGCTGGGTCACGTCTGGCCTGTTCAGAGCATGGCACGGGTGATTTTGGTTTGTCTGTTTCCACACAGAGATGCATGTGGCATGTTTAGCCTAAGAAAGCAGAAGGTGTGTTTACAGCGGAGTTTTGATTCCGACTAGTTTTGAAGCAGATCTCCTGATCTGATTGCTTCACTTTAAAGAATGGTTCTTTAGACTTCTTTCATATTAAATCAATCTGGAGTATGTGATCAAAGTTCATCTGGTGAGGTCCAGTCACTAATAGTTCAATTCACAGGGTGAGAATCAACCAAGAAGAGTAGGTAAAACCCCCAAAGTCCTTGTCATATGGGCATGGACTCCTCAGGACCAAGTTCATTTCCAGACATTTGGTCATACAAACCCATGCTTTCTCCTAATGTAGATAATAAATATGTCTAATAATACGTCTACTTGTAAGAAGCAAAATAAAAGAGTCCATGCTGAGCATTGCTGCCCAGATAGATTGTTTCAAGGACTCCTTGTTTAAAATTAGCTCAAGCATTTTCACACTGCTCTAAGTTAACAACAGTGACTGCAGGAAAGAAATTTAAAAGAACCATTAGAGTTATGAAGTTCTGGATCATCTTTTTAGCAAGATCAAAAGAGGATAAGGAATTTTTAAAAGGTAATAACTTTATGGAAAGGATTACACAATCTGTCTGCCTGTGTTAAACAGGGAATGGAGAGGACTTCATCATCTCAAGAGGTTTCTCCCACTTCTACCTACTTAGGAGATTTATTTTAATATGTGCTAGTAAAGAACTAAAAAATAGTATTACAAATATCAATGAAACAAGAAAGGATTTATTTCTAACATAATTTAAACTCTTTCTCTTCCCTGTAGTAGTCACCAAGGAGCCCAGACAAGGTCTCTAGCATGCAGGGAAAACCTGGGTCAGAATGCACTGAAGTCACACCTGAATAAGGGAAACAACCTTTGGGAAACCCAAGAAATGCGTATTTGTTCTGAGACCTGAACTGAATTTCAAGAGAACCCAGAAGAGATATAGGACTGTATGTGAAATGTCTTTGGAATAAAGATAAGTATTGCCACATGTAGATGGACCTTCTTTCACAGGCAATAGACTTCAAGAGAGAGGAATAAGAGAGTTTCTTATGACCTCCTATGCTCTGTCTTTGATGACAAAGAAAATTAGAGCAGCTTGAAGGTAGCTGTAAGTTTTCTCAGCTGGTTCCCAAGGATTCATATACTTTGTGGCTTGTCAAAACATACTCGGGTCTGGCACTTCTGTATACACTGAAGCACACAGAGCCTGGCTAGTACCTATACACAGCAAGAATTAGTACTAGTGCCCAGGTCCTTCAGCCTTAACAGATCTTTACCTGTTTCAGGTACATACCCTGGGCTGTTGTTAAAGGGAAGGAGACTGATGCTGCAACAAGTGTCTGTCAGGGATCCACCCAGCAGGAACTTACCTTTTTCATTTCCCAGTGCTAAAGTGACAGAGACTCAATTCTGGCCCTTTCAGTCTTCATCTTGCAATCTTTGTTAGATTATACTTGCTACACGTGGAGTTTTGCAGAAAGAACCAAGTAGAGAGACACCTCTGAACAGCCAGTTCCCCAGCAGCAATGGAATAATCTCTGAGGTATGCAGAAGACATGCAGTTTTGTGATTAGTGAGCAGGACAGAGAGGTCAGGAACTCCAGGCTTCTCATCTCTCTCACTGGCTTCCTCTGTGTCCTCGGGAATGTCACTTAACCTTCTGTGCCTCAGGACCCACATCTCTGAAATGGAGATCATGAAGCCTATCTACTCATTGTGATCTGATCATATAGAAGAATTATTTAAGGAAAGTGTGGGTGTAAGCCTAATGTAAGTCATGTTTAAGAAACACACGTTCTTTGTTTCATTTATTCATTTTCCACTTGGCATTCAAAATATTTAGAAACTAATTGTTTTTAACACTGGTGAATGAATTTTGCTGTGGCTGAGGATGCAATAGTTCGTAAAAGTTGGACAAATTTTAAATAAGCAAAGTGAAAAACCATGAACTTTAGAAATTTGATCACAATATAATATATTCTTTAAGGGGGATTTATTTTTACTCACTGGCTGTGCTTGTGATGAATTTAAAATAGCATGACAACTCATTTTTTCAAGAAGTGAGGAACTCCAGAAATATCAGTATGATGATTGTTACTTAATTCTGTGCTTTTTCTTTCAAATAGTGTTTTGAATGACCTTCATAAAGTGAATGACACTAAAACCCATATCAGTAAGAGTCTTAGAGAATTACATCAAGCACCATGTGTTGGCTGTGCCTGCTGTGTCTGCCCATCTCTTTTAGTGCCACAGCTGTTTAGTGCTTGTTCATATTCAGAATGTCTATAAAATTCCAACAAGAAGTGGTAAATCAAGTCTCATAATCAGAGTTGTCTCGAAAGTCTAACAGCAGCCACCAAACCCTCTGAAGGCTCTGCTACCCAGCATTTATGCTACAGGTATGAATGTCAAAGGCCAACATTAGATCAAATAATGGATGTTCAGATCATGTCCCAACAAGTGTGAATATGGAGAGAAGACCTGAGACTGCAACTAGGATTTATCTGGTTCCAGGATTAGCATTTTGGGACAGGCCTGTAAAACATTCTGTGTAAATTTTAATTTCGTAGAGATGTAATCTATACAAGCAACAGTATAAGGAGAATTTAAGCCAACACAAAGATATGCAGATATAACCATCATTTCGTATGCACTGTACGTCAGTATCAGTCAGAACTCATGCCAACAAAAGTGATGTTGCACCTACCACTGTAGGCTGCCTCTTTCTGCCTTTATGTCACCATTATTTAAAAGATGCATAGACATGCTGTTTGCAGACATAGTTTAGTGGTGGACTTGGCAGTGTTAGGTTAATGGTTGGACTTGATGATCTTAAAGGTGTTTTCCAACCTAAACACCTCTATTATTCTATGATTTCTCCAATCAAGTTCATATGAGAGTTCAAATGAATGGTTTTGCCAGCACTAGAGAAAAAGCAGTAGGAGGATAATTATGAGCAGCAGATGCAGAAAGATAGTGGGACCTTTTAGTGACATCCCTGACTTCACATTGCTGTAAAAATGCAGTGTATGTCTGCAGGAGAAAATAAACCTGTTTTCATGAAGGTGTAGTTTGTGTGACTTGTATGTATGTGACTTGGCTACAAGACTCTCATGTTTTTATCTGTTCCTGTGCAGTTTGTGACCATGGAAAAAACCAGCAATGAGTTTCCAACAATCGGATGACTTGATTCCAACTTACAGTTTTCAATGCGATTTTGGTAAGGCCTTTTTTTCTCAAAAAAACTGAAAAAAATATACACTTTCACATTTTTTTAATCAGAGGAGGTTTCAGTTGCATTGACCTAGTAGAAATCTCATATGAAAGACAAAGTCAATTTATCATTTCAGATGTTCTTGTGGAAATTCAGCTATTCTTTACAGCACCTGATTTTGATCTGAAAAATGTGCTCCTTCTGGTTTGGATTCCACCCAAAGCTAAACCACAGGGACCACTGAGCTCCAGACCTTGGATTAAAATCCCACTAAAAGGCCACAAATGCCATTGCTGAAGAATTTCTTCTACAAGTCACATTTGGTTACATCTCAGTAAAGTGCCAGATCAGATGCCTGCCAATCACTGTGCAAGTTAGATTCAAAACAATATTCTGGTCATTCTGAGGGAAGGACAAGTAAGGAGAAATAAGGAAGTATGCAGACCAGACAGGGGTCACACACTGAGAGCGAAACCTCCACCCCCCCAAAATGTACACAGCCAAACAAACCGCTTTGGTCTCCACAGCACTCCAAAGCAGCTCTTCTGTTCAGTGACCCTAGTGCTAGACTCAGCTGGACAGTCCAATCTACCATCATCTCTTTTCAGAACAAGGGTGGGATACATGAGCAGAGGAGGTGAATTTCTCAGCTGAGCCTAACACCACAACATCTGGTTGATCACTCACAATACCTGAAGCTCTATAGCTCAACCATTGGGGGAGAAAATCCTGCAGAACTTTGTCTTAAGAGTCCTTGTCTCATGAATGTGTCTGCAAGGGCCATTGAGGATTGTCCGAAAGGAGGCAACCCAGCCAAGACAGAACCAAGGAGGTAATCATGGAGAACCAATGATTTTTCTGAAAAAGTGCAGACTCTGTACTCCCCTGCTTGCCATGAGGCTGTGTGTGGTGAGTTGACCCAGGCTAGAGGTCAGGTGCCCACCAAAGCCACTCTGTCACTCCCCATCTTCAGCTGGACAGAGAAGAGAAGATGTAATAAAAGGGTCAAGATAAGGACAGGGAGAGATCACTCACCAATTACCATCACAGGCAAAACAAATTCAATTTGGGAAAATTAATATAATTTATTAAATATCAAATCAGAGAAGGACAATGAGAAATAAAATCTTTAAAACACCTCCTCACACACCTCCCTTCTTCCCAGGATTTACTTCAGTCCTGATTGCTCTCCCTCCTCCCTCACATTGCCATAGGGGGATGGGGAATGAGAGTTGGGGTCGGTTCATCATGTGTTGTCTCTGCCACTCCTTCCTCCTCAGGGGGACGACCCTTCACACTCTTCCCTTGCTTCAGCATGGTGTCCCTCCATGAATTTCTCCAACATGAGTCCTTCCCACAGACTGCAGTTCTTCACAAACTGAACTGATCCAGAGTGTGTACCTTCCATGTGGTGCAGACCTTCAGGTACAGACTGGTCCAGTGAGGGTCCCCCAAAGGGTCCACAAGTCCTGCCAGGAGCCTACTCTAGTGTGGGTTTCCCATGGGGTCACAGCCTCCTTCAGGCACCCATTTGCTCCAGCATGGGGTCCTTCATGGGCTGCAGGTGGATATCTGCTCCACCATCATCCTCCACTGATTGCAGGGTGACAGCCTGCCTCACCATGGTCTTCTCCATGGGCTGCAGGGGAATCTCTGCTCCAGTGCCTGGAGCACCTCCTGCCCCCCGTTCTGCACTGACCTGGGTATCTGCAGAGTTCTTCCTCTCACATGATCTCTTTCTGGCTGCAATTGTTCTTGATGTTGCACAGATTTCTTCTCTCCCTCTGCCCTTCTGCCCCACTTCCCCCCACTGTCATTGATGGGCTCAGCCTTAGCCAGTGGTGGGTCCATCTTGGAGCCAGCTGTCTTGGCTCTGTCGGACCTGGGAGAAGCTTCTAGCAGCTTCTCACAGAAGCCACCCCTGTAGCCCCCCTGCTACCAAAACCTTGCCACATAAACCTAATACATGGTGAAAAGGATAGTGTCACCTTGGGCACAGTCACTGCTTAGGGTGCTCCCAGTGTCTCTTCCTTCATTTTACAGAGACACTTGATAAAGTTGTTGTCCATGACGACGCATTCTTCTTGTTTTTTACCAACATTTGTGAAATCTCCTCAAAGGATATCAGTGTATTTGGTCAGGATTTATGAATGGGCTTTAAAGCAGAAAACCTGCTGTTGAATATCCATGCTCAGTCACACTTTGATAACCAGTCACTTAGATGGTTAAAATATAACTTCTGTGAGATGGGTTTACTCCCACTTGGGTAATTACTACAAAAAGAGTTTGCAGACAGGGCTGTCTCACAACAGAGCCCTTCTTCCTGCTTCTCCATCCTGTGGCTTCATAAATCTCTACTTGTGACATCATAATCTGTTGCTGTGGGAATCCTGCTGGTATCACAAACAGGGGATTACGACCTCAGAGTAGGAGCAAACAGGAAGAAGAGAGTGGTTCCGTGAGAAAAAAACATCCTCAGGGAAGATGAATAGATCATCCTCCCAGACCTTTCAAGATCAGGCTTACCCATGTCCTGGAAATCTGAGATCAGATTCCAGATTGTTATGTCTTAGTAACCTCATCTGCAGTGTCAAGAACTCAGCGAAGACTCCTTTCACTTCCCCTCCCCTCCCAAAAAAAAAAAAAAGCTGGTTAGGGATGCAAGGCAGATAGGCTTTTAGGACAATTTCTTAGGCAAAACATAGAAAAAGATCTCTTTCTGATGGCACTGTGAAACACATTCCTACCAGAAAGGGTAAAGGAGCTATAATCAAATATGCATATACACTGAGTTTATAAAAAGAAAGTTCAGTTCATTCTCTATCACCTACCCATTTAATGGCTTAATTTTCGTATTTTCATATCTGAAGAACATGTCACAAGTGTGGACACCTATGAGGAGAGTCCCTATGGGAACAGCACTCTGTCTGAGCAGGGCCTGTAGCTCTGAGGCTCAGGCACCCAGCAGTCACAGGTAGATGTCAGTGGTATCATGCTCCTTACGGTTGGTTGCTTCAGTAAGAGGGAGGGCAGTGCCTCAAGATGCTCATGCTCAGTGCACCCATGCTATGGCTGATTGAGACTCAAGAGTCACTGCAGCTCTGGAGTTGACATCCAGGCTCTCGAGTACTGCACCTGGAAAAGGAGAAGGGTTTGCTGGTCTCCTTCATAATTTCCACACAGGACTCTTCCAACATTTATCCTTTACTACTAATCTATTCGAATAGAATTTGAAGTAAATGCAAGATCAGTAAAGGCATATGCAAATATAACTTTTTTCTTGTAGGTCATTGCCATAGAAACTATTGCTACAGGATCTAGAGAGACATGGACAGATCATCAGGCCACAGAAATAAGGGTCTCAGCCTCTTGGGTCCAGTAACATTAATATTTATGAAGGTTTACTCAATTTTTAAAGACAAATTATTTATGTTCTTTTTCTTAGTTTTCCTACGTGCTAAATGGGAATAAAAACACCAATTCATCTCACCAGGCTCCTAGGAATATGCAACATTTTGGGTGGACAGGCAACTGGAGAAGACAATGCAAGTGCTTTTAGGAGTGACTATTCAATGAGGTTCCGTCTCTGTCCCAGACTCAGGCCTAATTAGTCCTGGCACACCTCCAGCCTAGGGACCTTCCCCTGTTCGTGTCTCAGGGCAATAATCAAGTGTCACCCAGCAGACCATTACTCTTCCTCAAGTGTTGGATCTGACTAGAGCCAGTCTGCAATACTCTGTATTGTATCCTACAGCATGTGCAGTACCTCTGCACCATTGGCAGCACATAGGGCAAAAGAGGGAGGTCCCCGTGAGCACTCTTGCAGCAATACCACTCTCAGCTGTGCATGACCTTACCCCAGGCCCTCTCTAGGCTCAGATTGTCTATTTAGTAAAATTAAGAATGTGTTCCTTCAAAATAAGCCACTCTAGCTGAAGGTGTAGTTTCTCAGTGAGCAATCTTAGCCCGCACTGTAGCCTAAAGCAGTCTTTCCCCCATCCTTTCTGCCGTATGTTCTTGATGCATCTCTTATGCCAGTAGTAGCAATTGCATAGCCTCGCAACACAGAAAATGAATCTCTTTTTTTTTCCTATGTGTTTTTCAGACAAATCAACTTGTTCATGTGGTTGCTGATATGACAGGTCGTGCTGCCCCAAGGGAAGGGAATGTGTGGTCAGAGGCATGGGAAGAGCTGAACCACTGCTTTTGGCAAATGCCCACATTCAGACTGGGCTAAACTGCTGGGGAAATAGTTGTCTTATTTACGTATGTTGCCATCATCTTCTTGCCTTCTTTTACCATCAGCCTCAACCCTCTGGGCAGGTACTGAAGGACTCCACTTAAACTTTGTTTCATTAGAGTTGCTTCCCAAATTTTCCTGGGCAGGTGAACATACAGGTACCTTGGAAGTCTATATTACATCTCAAGAGACTACTGGAGTGGAGGGTACTTGGGAAGGCTGAAATAGTTGTTGAAAGCTATTTGCTGTATGGTTTCTAGGAGACAGCATGACTCATTGCATCTCTCCTTGTAGTCTGCACCTCTCAACCATTTATCAACTAACACACTTGATCAAGACTGATAAAAAAATCTTTTAGAAAAATTATAGAGAGCTGCACTATAGAATGGGAACATTAAAGTGTGGAAATAAAATGATTGCTGAAGATAAGGTCTGTTCCTGAATGTAGGCTCATATTCATCCCAAGGGATTTATTGGTGGAACTCCCACAAGTGCAAGTAATAAATGCATGCATAAATCCCTTTGTATCTTGCCAATTTTCCCCTAACCATGCTTTGACCAAACTTCACAGTCAGCAGTCTTTCAGGGGAGGGGGACCATGTGTTTCTTTAAATTATTATTGCCACTATTTCATTCAGCACTATATCGATATATCAAAACTAGCAATGAGTCTTAATTTTACTTGAAAAGTATCATTTATATACATGCACCATTATAAGAACAATAAATAACAACAGTAGCAGCAATACAAGTAATGGTTTAGAGCATGGTTTCAGAACCACAGAAAAGCAGGCATGGATTTGGTGCAGTAATCATAAATAAGTAATATGGCAATTAACACATTGCATTTCAAGTTCTGAAAGGAAAATGACACTAGTGTGAGAAGGCTGTTCTCCCCAGCTCATTTAGAATAAAGGTGTAAATGGCATATATGACATTTTGTAACCGTGTATGCTCAGAGATTAGAATGCAGGAAGGCAGGCAGAAACATCATACATAGGTTACAAAGGAAAGTCAGCTACCACTACAGAATGTACAGATTTGGTCTTATATAAACAGTGCTCTGAATGCCTTTTCTGACAAGCAAGAAAATATTGTCAAACATGTGATTCATCAAATGTTATCTCCACTTTATAAGAAAAGTATCCTAAGCCCTGACAAATCTCAGAAGCAGAAAATGAAATAAACCAGAACAACTTTGCTGCCCATCCAGGAAAAAAAAAATCAATAAAAATGACCACTGCCAATGAGAAAATTCCTTCTAATGCAAATAAAGGGCTTCCATTTTGAGGTTGATGAGCTAGAAGGCCCTATTCATATTGAACTTGAAAAGGCACAGCTGAAGAATGTGGGTGACATTTTCCACAGCGTGTACCTGCTTTAGAACCATAAAACTTGTTTTGGTGATTTAGATGCCTATGAGTGACATGTTCAGGGTGGAGACATTAAAAGTTGTGGATGCGCACCGGAGAGTGCAGATTCAGATCAACCAGATCTCCTCCTGACCCCAGGCAGAACCCAGGTAAAGGGTTTTGTATGGATGAAAAAGAAGGAAGAACAAAACTCTGACTGAGGTTACTGCTCTCCGCAGCCCACTCCACCCCGATGGCACAGCCAGATGCTCTCCTTGTAAATCCGGGCTCGACACTGCGGTGTTGCTAAGCAAACTGAACTGGAGATGACTTCCTCTCGGCCACGGGCTCTGCCGTGCTGCAGAGAGGCAGCCGGCTCGGAGGGGGAGCAGCCGGCTCGGAGGCTGTGCAGGGCAGCCTGGCAGCGAGCCGGGGGCAGCGGCAGCCCGGGCCAGCCCATGCCCGCCACGCTCGGACATGCCGCCTGTGACTCACGGTGAAGCTTGACTTTTTCTTTCCCAAATGTGTTTTTCTTTCACTAGAAAGTCTGGAGAATGAAATGCTTTACCCAGCTCAAAACTACGATTTTGTTTTGGTAGAATTTCCACACACGTGCACACAAAGGGTGCACAAAAGTGTTTTTAAAACGTGTGCTGATTTAACCAGCAAAATGGCTATACCAATTAGCCACACAGCCTGCCTCCTAAATGCCTCTACCCCCTCCACTGCTAAGTCTTAGGCTTACCATGGATATTCCAACTTAAATTATTTTAAATTAACACATGATCCATTTTGCTGGCCGTAGCTTAATTCCTGTGCCTCTATCAAGACTATTTATTGCTATGGCAGGAAATATACAGAAGATGGGGGGAAAAAAAAAGGCTGGCGGCCGGGTGATCTGTTCTCCACTAGCATGTGGGAGAAACAGGTTCTCTTCCAACCCTCTTGTTCCCCAGGCTGTCATGGGCACCGAGTGCTGCAGAGATAGCAGCAGCAGCTTCTCCAGCTGATTAACCAGAGACAGTGACAGACTTTAACAGGAGTGCTACCCAGCACTCCAGAGCCAGAAGAATAGTTGCCTCAAAATAGAAGCAGATGGGTCTGCGCAAAACGATGGGGCTTTGGAATTCAAAAAAGTCTGTTAGTGGGGAGGGGAAGAGGGAATTGTGTATCTCATTTTAAAAGGAATATGTACACGCTGTCTCTTACTATCTTTTCCAGCAGGAAGATAAGGAGGTCAGACTGTGCTAAAATATAATGAGCTGGGGTAAACTGTGAGTTTAAAATACATTGAAATCTTTAATAGCAACCATAGAAGATATTTATAAAAAGTACCATGTTATAAACATTTATACAGTGATAATTATCCTGGTAATTAATCTAAATAGGAATAAACATGGGTTTTCTTTCGTATTTTGGACAAGTCAAGTGGACTGTGTGGAAAGCTGGGAAATGTTCTACTTTACAAATCAGGTCTGAGTACAGAGCTGAATTTGAAATTCGTCATTGAGATTTCCTGAGTCTGAAAGGCATTTACTGGTGTAAGGATCAAACTCTGAACTCAAGAGATCTGAGTCTCCAGCAGTTTTTACACCAGGGTAACTCCTCAGACCTCAGTGAAATTGCTCTAGATCTGTTCTCTGGTAACTGAAAACAGAATTATCCTCAAAGGACTCCTTCTCATTTGCTGTAGAAAAACATAAGAATTGGACTTTCATTTATTGATCTGATCCCACTATGGCAAATCTGTACTCTGAGGGCATGCTGCAGGGCTTTAGAGTTGCTCCCCCACTATATCACTGGTGTAATGTAGTGTTCTCCAAAACCCTGAAAATTACACTTACCATAGGATTCAGCTCATCTTTGGTTACAGACCTCTAAAAGTTCACACTGGGCCCATTCTCCAGCCCTGGGCTAATTTTTTCACATCCACATAACTACATTCTCTCAGCCCCCAAAGCAGACTGACTGCATTTAATATGCTTATTGAGGATGTGTCAGACCCATGCTGAGCCCTGAACTGTGCATGTGCACTGTCTGGGAGAGTGCTGGGATGCCGCTGATGCTGCTTGCAATTTGACCATATGGATGGTCATGCACCAGTGCGCAGGGCTGTGCGGATAGCCTGGCTTGGTTTAGTAGTGCAAAAATAGCCTGTCTACTGCCTCTTAAATGCCCTTCTTAGGAAAATCGACATCTAGAGATGCCCATTTCTCCTCACTGAATTTAGAAGTCTGTGGCAACTAACTCAGACCTATCCTTTAACTTTTTCATGCATTAAGTGAAGTGTCTGCTACGCGGAGTGTTCGGGGGACACCATACACATGCATGAAGAAAGAAAAAGGAGGGCATATTTCTTACTGTGTGTGCCTGGATTTACTATCTGATAAAGCTGAATCTTTGTGTAAAGACATAAAGACTGGAAATAAGGCAGTCTCTGCCACATGTAGATCAATGCAGAAGCAGCACTCACTGAGCCAGGCAGGATGCTGACACCATGCTTTTCTCTTGTCCGCTCTGTAAGCAATATAAACAGTAATAGACATTGTATCATTTTAAATTGCCTTGTCCAGTATAATGCTGATTTTAGACTTGGTTTGAGCCTCCTAGCTACCATGGAGCAGAGAATATTTACTCTCAACTTAGAAGATTTTACCTGGCGAGACAGAGAGAACAGCAGTCAATACCATTAAGGGTGAGCAAGACCCTTCTGCACTCCCAGCAGTTCTTCAAGGCATGGTCCCCACAGAGCCCCAGAGGAATCTCAGAATCAAGTGGAAAAACAGAGTAATGGGCATGTCAGTACAGAGTGATTAATCATCAGTCCAGTTAGAGTTTGGGGGCACAGACACTTATCCTAATGTAAGGAGAGTAAGCCCCCATTTACTGCCCTTGTTACCTAATGCCTGACATGGCCTCAGTAGTCACTTAGACCTGGCAGAAACCCAGAGAGAGATGCTGATATTCAAACTGCAGTCGCTGATTCTTTGAGTGTCCCTTGATGCATCTGATTAAAGCAAACGATCGATATTAAACTTTGAGAAAAACTAGTGTGGGGATGTTACGGATGACAGCCCATTAATAAATAACTCTGATAATGGCATTTGTCTTACTATAAAGCTCATTCATAATTTAGCGAGAATAATGCCCATTAAAGAACACCTAGAATGATCACTGCCAAAATAAAGAGTTAATTGGTTTCTATCTTCTGGGAACTCTCTCGTAATAAGCTCAGTATGGAAAACTGGCTATGAACTCTATACAGTGATTATAAAAGTATATACTCTCCACATTACCTCCTCCTCATTTAGTCTTCCTTCAGCACTTTTTGGATGTCTGCTTTTGATACGTTCTCTAACTTGGAAAGGAAAAATGTTGAGAGAGGTCCTATCTCCTTTTCACAAAAATAAGGAAGAATGCGATACAATCTCCACCAAAGTCATCAGAAACTGATTTGGGTCCCAAAGTAAATATCATGAGACCCTTAAAGTAAATATTGCTCCTTATTAAGCAAATCAGCATTGCTGTATCCTAAATTTAGAGGAAGAAATAACCCAGTTATGTTGGAGGAGTTATGTACTTTAATAAAATGTGGCTTGAATATTCATTCCGTACAGTTATGTAACGCCTATAAAATGTTTCCTGCCCCATCACCACAAAAACAGTTTGCAGATGTCTTTTAATCTAGAAATACTGTCTGTCTAAGTCAAGGGGAGAACGCCAATACCAGAGCCTTGCTCTAACAAAATACAAGTGGTTTGTATTTTCACATAAGGATTGTGCATATGCGTTGGCACATCTGTTCACTATGCAGTCCCACAGCCTGGAATGGATAACACTGACTTTGGGGATTAATGCCAGCTTCACTTGAATAGCAAACACTTGTACTCTAGCAGCCTTTGCGGCACTAAACCAGGATATGCTTCTTTGGTGACCATGTCAAAATGCAAAGTACCATCCGATCCTACCCACACTGGGTGATCACCTGTTTCTGTTTAACGTCTTCTATTTAACAAGTATAGCATTGTGGTGATGGAGCTAGGGTGTTTCAGAAGCATCCTGGAGCAATACTCCATGTGGGAAATTATGGTGTCCCGTAGTGCTTCACATCTACCTCAACTATATTAAACACTACATAAAACAATCTGAATTCCAGGCGTTCTCTCTAGATATTGAAGCATGATATGCCAATATTTATAAGATCAAAAACATGCCAAGGCTTTAAATCCATGAGTCTAAATAGAAATTTTGGATTTCATGCCAGGCTTGGTTCTCAGAATTTTGCTCCACTTCCCTGAACGTCACAGCCCCAAGGTTGTATATGACCACAACTGTCACCACTGTCGCTTCTTTTGCATCAAAATGCAGAAAAACGTGATGGTACATAACAGTGCACTCCAGAGCATTGCTTCTAGTAGTGAGAAGTTCAGGTGCTGGGATCCAGTGACTGCTACTGAGGAGCTCATCTGTGGCCTCTGCACCAGATCCTGGGAGTGGCTCGTCTACCTCTTTTAACTTCTAGGCCAACATTAGAAAACAGTCATTGCTAATTAACGCTTTTTAGCAACCAGGGCAGTAAGAAAAAGGGGTTCACAGGCCATAAGAAGCCAGGGGGATGTGTGAGGGCAGTCCAGATCCCCTCAAGCCAACTAGCAATGAGGTTTACCAAGATCTCAAACAGTGTCCAAGGTCTGCCCTGCTATCTCCTTGCACTCTCATTCATTACATTTCCCCATCTTCTTTCAGGCCATTCCAGTCTCTTACTTCCTTATTTTGTAGGAGAGCAAAGACTGGGGGCCTGAGGTACTAGGGCAGACAGATGGAGAAAAAGAGGAGCCAGGACCGAGTATGAAAGCTGGTCTGGAAGGAAAAGTGTTCTCATGCTTCTGCTCCCCTGGACAGAGTTATCCCAGGATAGGAAAGCACCGGTGCACACACACACAGACATGCACCATACAGAGACACAGACATGTAGATATTTTGGGGAGAAATGACACAGATTGGAGCCCCTTGGCCTGGGGCCAAGGGACAATGTCATCTGGGCCGTTTTCTGGTGTGTTTTTCTTTTCACCAGGGATGGATGGGGTTTTCCTGGAATAATATACATGCACTTCCACATGCTGAATTACACTTTTCTCCTGTGGCTGCCCAGACTGAATTGTGGAGGGTTGAAGCACACTAATGCAGAGAGCTCACACTGCATATACCATACGAGCTGTACCCAGGAGACTTTGGTCTCCAAGGATAGCAGCCCAACTTACTTAATGAACACTCTTACCATCTATTATTTCCTGTAAGAGAAAGTGGAGAAAGATGATTCACCAAGGAAATCTGCATAATTAGGGTCTACCTTTTCCTACAGACAGGAACACCAAGGCAAGCAGAACACTTTCCCTCATCCTTTTAACAATTGTTCTCAAGTAGCTGTTAACTTCTTCACTTCTGGGAAGGGAGAAGGCTGAGCTAATGCCAAAGAAACCTTCACCAGAAGAACTGCTTCCCCCTTGCTGCAGCAGCCGCTGCTCCCCCAGCTTTCTAACTCTACATATTTTAAGCTTAGGAAATGTTCAGTTGAATGTATTTTTCTGTATGATTTGTGGCTTTTATTATTAATAGATCATATACTAGCCCCAAACCAAATTTTAGTCTGCCAACTCAGGAACAGTGTGGCCATCTTCTGAGGACTGGTACTTGCCAGGGTCTGCCCAGCACCATGGGAATGACACAAACTGACATTGGAACAGTCCTTGAGAAAAAAGATCTCAAATTCCTGCTTTGGTCAGTTTCCTATTTTGATCTACCTCTTTCCCAACAGACAGGGTGACAACTGAGTGTGGCTTGATAAGGTTGTTTTATACAGCCAGTGGTCACCAAGTGGAGAAGAGGGAGGGAAAGGGAATGTTGAACAGTTCAAATTGGTGAGAGATGTTAGAAATGCACTATCAAAACTTACATACTTTGTATTACCTTACCAGAAGGTCATGGCATACATTACTTAACACTAAAATAATTTTTAGGTCCTGGAGTATGAAGTAGAATTCACTACTACTGAAAACAGGTGGCCCCATTCCACACTTTTCAGCTCTAGCATGTTACCTCCTATTTAGGGCTAGCCACAGCATATGTTTGGGCAGCTCTTCTTCCTTCCCTGTGCTGGTTTAAATCACTGCTTAGACAGAAAACTGGTCCAAAGGAGAATAAAGAAAAGGAAGGAAGGTTAGACTTAGTTGGCTCAGTGACTTAAAGCAACCCAGGGAGACATCTGGAAAATGACAGAGCAATGTAAAGGAGAAAGCAGTGCCTTAGGGCTAGAAACAGGTGAGGGAGAGAGGTGATGAAGGACAGAGAGATCAAGATTTCAATAGCCACAAACTCTTTTAAAGTCCCAATTGCTCTTAGGACAGGAGTTTCCTTTGTATCAAGCATTAAGATAAGTAATAACCCCCCTTACACAACTTTAATTTAGGGCATCAACACAGTGTTTTTTATTTGAAGACTATTTCAACATGAAAATCACCTATAATCAAAGGTTGGGAGGGAGACACAAAATGTGGGAGTTCACTTTCCCTGAGTTTACTCAGAGGCTCTGAGCAGCTTAGTAGCATCAGGGCTGGAATGCCTTTCTTGAGGACTGCTGGCATGCTCTACCTGCAAACCTTTTTCCAAGGTTTTTCCCAGTTGGGTGTTTGCATGTACGTCTTATTCGGTTATTCTTCTATTGTTTTTCTTATTCTGCAGACTGTTAGGGACATCTTGGAACTTGGATTGCCTGATATATTTAATATTTTTTTTAACTTTATAATGGGCTTTTTAAATAACTTATATGACATGTGAACAACATAAAAATCTTCCAAATAAAATCCCATGTATAGTACACTTTATGTAGAATTAGTTGATCAAGTTAGGAAATCAAACAGTTTTTCTAAAAAGTGTTCTTATGAGAACAGATGATTGTAATCCTAACTTTCTGGTAAAGCACATGGACTATACTTTCCAGTCTGCTTTTACTTTTTTAGTCTCTTTTGATTGCTAACATATTGAATTGGGGTTTTTTTCTCCAATGTTCATCCACCTTTCTCTGATTAGTTGCTCAATGTATTATTGAAAGAATAGTTTCATGCAGCGCCACACTTAAGTCCAGCAAAAGTGGCAAGTTTCATAAATCATGTGAGAAAGCCTTTCCTTCTAAGGCTCTAACTTAATCAGTTTGGATAAGTTTTGTATCCAGTTTTAGGTACTTTATTTTTTGCACTAAGTTAGAAATCAGCCTCTCTGCATTCCACCCTTTAAAACGGGGATAATTACCCTCAGCTCCACAGTAGCTGGAAACCTTAAATTAACATCTAAAACCCGTGCTGCATCTAAAGACAAATAGAAATGTTTTGTGTTGGGGTTTTTGTTGTTGTTGGTTTTGGTGGGTTTTTTCCTTTCAGCACTGTAAATACTATTACTGGTTTGTACATCAATAGTAACTTTTCCTAAACAATAGTGTACTTTGTAAATCAGTGTCCTCTTTGGGGCAATAATAAACGATCTGGTTATGTTAGCTGGTTGTGTGATGTGATTAGTTTATTATAAAGTATTCACCAGCCCATGTCTGTGGGGAGGTGTGGATTGCAAACAGGGAAAACAAATGGCAGTCTGCCACTCACAGACACCACAGGCCTCGCTGCTTTGCCCAAAAAGAAACTGCCTGAGATTTCTTATCTCTTCTAAAATTTCACACTAAATTGAAGACTTCAACAAGAACTTCCTGTCCCCCTTGTAAAAGCCCCTCACCTAAAAGCTGCTGGAAACTTGTGTCCTTCAAAGGTGAGATCTGGGTATCAGCTCTCCCCTTGTGTCACTTTGCAATACAAAGGAACCTCTGAGCTGTAATTGTCAGACAAAAGAGACTGTCTTAACCTACACAGTCCCTTTAATTAGGGTCTGCCTGTGTATACAGCGTGACCTTTAATGGCAGGCCATTAGCACCTTTAAACATTGCACCCTTATTCGTTTAGAGTCTGTGTGTAGAGAAGGTTTTAAGCATTAAAGGTCTCTTTAATCTAAAGGAAAGGATAATATGGCTTATTGTCTGGAAACAAATGTCTGCAGAGTTTTGTACCTGCTCATTTCATACTGAAGGCACCTTGCTTCTGAAGCACCTTCCTCAAGTGGAAGTTAAGCCCCTTAGTATTGTCAAAATTAAGCCACTAAAGAGTAGTAAATACCAGGAAAGGAGTGTAAACTGTAGAGAGATATATAGGGATATATATGGTGTAGTAGCAAGGAAAATAATTCGGGGGAAAACCAAAAAAACCCCACCCTAGACCTCTCCACTGGACCAAACTGGATTTGTTCATGGATTAGGTTCATAGCAAGACCCCATGGACTACAGAGGTGAGGAGAGGGTCCTTGTGGTACAGGGTGAGGAATAAGTGCTGCAGGGTAGTGTTGCTGTATTGCTGCCAAGCAATTAACCTTGTCTTTAATATGTTGTTTTGCAAGGTGAAATAGTCTAGTTGAAACATTAAAATTATCAGCTTAGCTGTATGGACAGACTGAAATACAAAACCCAGTAAGAGGGTGAAAGGTTGTCCTCAGTTCACTGTCCAGGCCTCCTCCTTCTAGAAGATTTCCATCGCCTGCAACTTTCCAGTGAGAAACCCTTACCTCTGGTCATTGACAAACTCTAGTAAATATTAGCCTCCATGTTTGTAATGACCATGACTGCTACAGTGATGGTTTTTTCAGGCCTTTGACATGGAAGCTCTTTTATGGCCCATGTAAAGGAAAGTGATCTGAACCAAAATAATGGTGTGAATATATTCTTCAGTGCCATAATAGCAAACTTGCCCCCAGTTGGATCAGGAATAAATTTGCCACTTTAAAATGTAATATTTTATATTATGCTTATACATGGTCCACCTCTGATTCACCTGATGGTTTCCCTAGTAATTTCCTTACCATTTTGTACCCTTTCAAGACAGGCCTACCTGGTCACCTTCTGGTCTCTACCACTGACATCCCAGAGACTAGCTGTCATTTCCCACCTTGTAGCCTGATACAGAATGACATTTTCCATTTACGCAGACATTCCAGTGATGGAGACAACGGGATCCCAGTTATGCCTTTACCCCTCTGATCACTCTGAGTCTCCTATCTATCCTCTCAGGGTGCTGCATACGGGCTTTCAAACTTAGAGCTTAGGATCAAAGCAAAGGCCTAGCAGACCTGAAAACATGGAGTTTGACAGGTCTTTTGCACTCAAGGTAGATGCCAGAAGCCCTTGGACAAGAATTTTGAGGAGTTCAGGGGTGGATAAGAGACCCTAATCATCATTCCAGTGCTAAAGGTGCCATAATCACCAGGAAGCTGGTACAGTCTGCAAAGGAGTCACCATAAGTCATATTTTTGCTGCAGATTCTGCACCTGACTGTGCTAGGATTGGGGAAAACAGTGTCTGGGTATCCTCAGGGACCAGGACTTCGCCAGCCAGGAGCCTTTTTAGCATCCTGATCCTGCACAACCATTAGATGTTTCTTCCTGCCAACACAGTAACAGCTGGTGCCACTTACATTATTGTGGCTGGATGCGAGAAAATGTTCCTTTACCTTCCTTTAGCTTATTCCTTTTTCTCCTGGTCTCCTCCTTACATAGACGCTTTTGGCCAAATCTGCATAAAAAACTCTTTTTCCTTCTCCCAGACTTGTTATCTGGCTTAGGCAGACACCCAAGTCCCTTCAGACTCCAAAGTTTTCAGCATGCATGCCAGGAACCAGCTATGCTTCATGCACTCCTTCTCCTCCTTACCTCCTCCTGACTTCCCCAGGCTGCTAAACTCCAAAACAGAGTTTTCAGTTATCCAGAGTCCAATTGTTTATCATAGCAATACCCAGCAAGGCTCCTGGAGGAGTCACGACGATGACAACCAGCCTTCTCATTTACTGCCAGAGAGAGCAAACATAGGCCAGTGCCTGAGTGCACGTGTGCCACTGACCCTTCCCCTGCCAAAGCCCAAATTAACTCTTTTAGGAGAGTAAAAACACAGTCACCAGTCACTGCAGATAAGCGTTTGTAATCTGACAGTGCTGGGTCATGTTTGTTTGAGAGATAAGTTGGAGGCTGAGGCACAGGAAGTACTCTGGCCAAGCTTTAATGTTTGTGAAGATGCCTGGCCTGTCCCCAGTTCCTGTTTTAACAATGTGTCTTTTTCAATCCTGCAAGAAGTCTGGTGGCCCCTGCCTGACTAATGCAGGGCAAATCTTTGCAAAGTTGCCCTTTTGCCACACTAACTCAGGGCATAGCATTTCTAATAGAAATTCTCTGTGGTCCTATGCAACAAGTCACCTTTATAATGCTGGTACTGCATCCAGCCTGCTTACACATCACCCCTGTTAAGGATCCATCACATCCTGGAAACACTCTGTTCCCTCCTGTGCAAGAGCATCATTCACAAAGCAGCGTGCATCCTACACTGAGAAATGTGGCCTCAAGGTGCCTACCCAGAACACCAGCTATTGTGGCAGAAAAGAACTCCCAGGCATCAAGTTCCTCAAGAAGAAATATTTGTGAATATGACAAATTAGAAATGGTTGGGAGATCAAGAGCTTCACTCACAAGGCACTGAAAGAGGATAGGAAAATGTCTGCTTGCTATACTTCTTACCTTTCAGGGTTGGCAACTCAAAGCATGTTGGTGATTACAGTTACTGAGCACCTTGCTAACCACCGGCCAAATAGGAACAGTGTCCAGAAAGATCTTTTAGACTCCCAACATCATAAACTGTATTTTCCAGATAGATGTAATGGGGTTTCACCAGAGCCAATGACAAGGCTTAGAGAAGAACCACGAGTCTCTGGATTTACATTAGCTGAGCTAATTCAGCTGACAAGATAAAGTACAGTAAGGTGGATAGAGGTCCAAGAGGATGCTCTGCACCCAGTTAGAGGGAAAACTTGCACGGTTAAAGATAATATGTATGTCCTTACCTTGACTACAGTCTCCTAAGATCATTTCAGCCATATACAATGGTGTACTACACCTCTGGTGAGACCTCAGGTTTTCTACAGCAGGCAGGGACAATAGCAACCCTGTCTGTCTCATCTCTAAACATGTTTGAAGAACTGGTTTTTTTAACATTCAAGCGCCTTGGCACTTGCATCAGGTAAAGAGGGTTTTCCTCTCCATGCATCCACCACTGAAACATCCAAAGCCGAACAAGTTGGAACTAATGCTATTCTGCAGTTGAGCTAAATTGTACCCACCTCTCTGCTCTTGAACTGCCATGTGTGGCAGGCAGACAAAATGTGCTTGGATTGCTGGCAATCAACAGAGTTCACCTACAGCAGACACAAATTTCACATGGGAAAGATCAATAATTAAAAATTATGATTAATGAGGGAGGTAGAATAACAAAAGGCATCCACAATCAGTAGAGATACATGCCAAGCTCTTTATAATTTATTGGCTATTTTTTGACAGGCACAGACATTACTTTTTTGTGCTTTTTAAAATTTTATTTTTAATGACTGCCCCCATTTTATACTAAGGAGCATTGCAGCTTTCAGAGAGCTTGTGCAGATATTGCCAGCCAGTCTGTGAGGCTTTGACTTTAACTCTTTAGAAAAAAGAGCTCTTTAACCGAGATGCTCACCACCACTGTCAGTGACTGTAAGGAGGAATAATCTGCTAAATGCATATGTTTATAGTGACTGCTACCCAGGTTACCCTTAGTGGTGGGTATCTGGTCAATATGTCTAGTTCATATAGAAGCCTGAGGTGAGTGTTTTGGCTGCAGATGTCTGCTCTGTGGTAACTAAAGTTAAGTGAGATGTATCTGAACTTGTTTGTTTGCAGTACAATCTCTTCCAACAAATCCACCTTTATTTTCTCCATCCTGAACTCTCTGAGACCAGAGACTATCAGTGTAAGCCATCTTCACTAAGTGTCTGTTTACATTCTCATCTTTGGGCAGATTGCTATCATCCTGCCAGAAAAGGCTGCAAATGTCTGGTAAACTGAGTGTTTCAGAAATCTCCGGTTTAGCACCTTAATCTTGGAGATTTCTGATTAGCAACCTCCAAATATCCCATAAAAACTGAGGAAAACAGGCCATATTGCAGTGAAACAGATAAGGCATCATTCGTGGGAATCTTTCCTTCAACTTGAACAGATTTTAAGTCACAAACAATACATTCAAATGGACAGCTGTCCATTTCCATGGCATTTGCTAGTCGTAGACATGGCTGGGAAGGACCTCAGATATTTGATTTAGTGGGTAACTACTGCTTTTGACTAATTTGGCTATTTGAACTCACCAGATGCAAATGTGGACATTTTGGAAAGCACCTGCTGTGTCCAGGGATATTTGTGAAAATGAGGTGCTGTCTCTCTTGAGGCTTTTCTTGGCAAACAAAACTCAGTAAACCAAAGCCAAATATTGCAAAACATCTCTTATTCTTTTACATGTCTGCTTAAAAAAAAAATAAAATAAATGTCTGTGAAGCCAAATAGATCCTAATTAAGTTAAATCAACTGAAGGGTGCAGAGAGAAAAGGAGGGAAGAATATTTCAAAGAAGCTATTTTTGGTTTTGTCTTCACAAATCTCTTTTTCTTTCTCTCTGTTTATATGGCTGGGCTCAGCCTCAGCTAAAGCAGCTGATTCCAATAAAGAAGAACTGGCAGCTTTCAGACCTGCTTTCCCCCTTGAATCTAAGAGAAAAACAGAAAAGAGTTTGCAAACTTTTCCAAGTGGACCTGGAGGGGCTCACTTTCTAGAGTTTGAATGTCTGGCAAAAGAACTCATGCTAATTATAACATCTCAGTGCTCTCAGTTTCCCCAACCCTTTCCTGGCCTTTCCCCAGAGCAGGAGAAGGAATGTGCAAGATTTCTATTGCCAGTGAATAATAAACTCAGGAGCCTCCATTTCTTCCCTTTCTGCAGCTGAACCCACACCTGCCTTGGACAGGTCCATCCATAACAGCTGTGAAATGCATGTTTCATCCTTGTAGCTTGGAATTGCTAAGATGTGAGACCACAGCAAATTGAAAACCTGTATCCTGCTAAGACAATTTGTCAGTCTTCATTTGTAGCAAGCTGTGTGGCAATGCCACTGCTAGTTAAAGGGTCAGTATAACTTTCATTTCAGATTACCTGTTCTTTTTGAGGGCCTCTATGCCTTCCCACTTGTGGGATATAGAATTCCTTTTGCAACAAGCCACAGATCTGCCTTGAAAAGCTAAGCCCATAATAGTGTTCTTGAGAATGCTTGGTAGGTTCTCGATTACCTGCTCCTTATTAGGGCCTCTATCTTCCCAATGGTTGCATTGCTGCCGCAAAGAGCAGCTGGGAATCTGCTGGGTATTTTCAGACTAAACCATTCCTTTCCTTAGGCAGATGGATTATAAGAAAATAGCTAAATGGTTTTGGTTCCTTAAATATTCTCCATAACAATGCACTGTAAAGGGCATGATTTTTTAATGTGGCCAAACAGCACATGGGTTCATCATGTGGGGAGCATGAGGGACCCTGCTATACATACGTCTCTGGAAAGCTGGGTACAACAGGGATAACATGATTCCGGGAACAGATGAGCATCCCCCAAGGGACTCTGACTTGGTCTGGGACTTGGATGTCTTAAGGAAGAATTACACAGCTGGTCTCGCTTCCTTTTCCTAAAGTATCTGTAGCACATCATCCAGTGCAATCCCTTGGATGTCACAGTGCACCGATATGCCAAGAGAATCCACAACTGCCCAGATAGGGCTGCTTTTTACAGGCCTTTCTGTACAGCAGAGCAGCAGAAGCCACAACCTGACCTAGAAATCTTATCTTGCAAAGGAGTCTATTGTTCAAGCATGAATTTTGCAATGCTTTAAATAATTTTTAACTGTTATTTTCATTTAAATATGTTTTCTGTCAAGACCTAGTATTTTTTTTTCTTATGTTGTTTCTCCTCTGAACATTATTTTCAGTCCAATTATTTCTCGTTGCCTTCTTTTTTTCTTGTTTTTGTATATGCAATGGCTTACTTATATGTTTAATGAAAACAGCAAAAAAAACCCCATGGAAAAATAATACATAGCAAATCATGCTTCAGCTACCAACTCAGAAGAGAAATATGGAAATCAAATAAAATGGTATTACCTTCTGAGCCTTGAAAATATCTATGTATCTTTGTATGCGTTCTTCACCGTTCTTCCTTTCCTACCTTCTGATATTTGTTTGTAATTTGTGTCCTGGACCCCTAATACATTATTCAAACAATGAGTATCTCCTAATTTCCACTATCTTCTCTGATAGCCTTGCGCCTCTTTTTATCTCAAAAACTAAGCAAATGAGCCTGTTTTATTTTTATGTGCTGTTTGCTGAGCCTCAGCTAAGCTGCAGGTTAGAACTACTCAGACTTACTGGAACCGTAAGTTTGAATACAAGCAAGTTAATCTTTCCAACACACAAAACTGAAGTGCAACACTGTTGCTCAAGGAATAAATTCCTTCTGGAAAGCACCCCCAAAATGACAGGCTTTGCATGGGCACCTTAAAATCGAGTTTTCTTAGAGGCTTTCTCAGAGAAAATGAGTAAGTTCTGAATCCCTCATTAACCATAATTCTCCACTAGCAGGGTCCTTTTTTATTAAAGCTCAGAAGATAAAGCATGGGTCTGCACAGATTTCTGCTGCATCAGTACAGCAGAAAGAAAAAAGTAGTTTCTCAAGGGAGAAATTAAGCCAGTTAGTATATCGTAAATCCAAACCATCACTCTAAACTCCACCCAAAAATCAATAAGCAATCAAAATAGATCACAAGGTACCCAAAATATAATCATCTCAACATTCCTTCAGTGAACACCTGGAATCCTTTTCTCTGTACCAACTAAATTATTCCGAGAGATTTACGAAGCAGAGTTAACATAAATCATTGTAGTGTGGGTTTACACCT
This sequence comes from Hypotaenidia okinawae, assembly GCA_027925045.1. NCBI lineage: Eukaryota > Metazoa > Chordata > Aves > Gruiformes > Rallidae > Hypotaenidia > Hypotaenidia okinawae. Next base: position 16,295,388 of record BSDF01000002.1, read on the forward strand.
ATATATGTAGATTGCACCTTCCTGTCCGTATACAAAGGTAAGAAATCTTTCAGTTACTTGTAGGACAATCATGGAATAACTGAGAATTAAATCAGACTATTTGCTGGTAAACCAAGAAACAAATGGCTAACAAACACCTGCAATCCAACAGAAAGATACATTCCTCATAATAATCCCAGGGTTTTTTATTTTTATCTGGTTTGAGCATAGTGGCAGAATGCCAAACTGGCTACAGTGGGATCGGGTCTAGACAATTGCTCTATAGGGAAATCATCAAAGAAGACAAAAGGCAAAATAACCAACTTTTATTTGGGGGAAAAAAAGTAATTCAACTTTTCATATAAGGAAAAAACAAAGTAATCAAGCATAAATGAATAGGATTAGATTTTGTACATAACGTCTTTCCCTGTCCACTGCATTCTTGCTTCCAGGCACCTCCTCTACTACAGAGTAGCAGCAAATTCATCCCTGTACCCCTGGGTCCTAGGAAAGTTATTTTCATCATCTCTAAGGTCTGGCTGGCTTCTCTCAGCACCAGGCCACAAGCCTCTGGTTCTCTATTCTTTTCATCCTGCACTTTCTTGATCACATTGTGTGCAAATGTGCTCTTGGACCTCCCCTTTCCTCAAGCCCCACATCACCCAGCCACTCTCTTCAGGGAAGATATGTAATTGTAAAGATACCAGTAAAGCAAATGCCATCCAACCCAAGCCTCAATTAACTTTCACATATTCATGTGGCAATACCAGCCAGACCCAGGGACAAGGATTTAACCATGCCATCTGGAGCAGAGAAAAGATAACCCTGTTGTGTGTCTGTTCACTGAAGGCAGCCTAACCAGGTGTTCATACAAGTACCTTCAATAGCTTGTTTTCAAGCTGAGCAAGAGAAACAGAGCAGGGTAAACGTTTGCACAAAAGTAATTCTCGGAGGAGAGAAACCAGCTGTCTCACATGACTTACTAGGACTTTCTCTGGGTAGAGTAAGAGCAGACCAGTGCGCAACACTTAGGTTTACAAGTACTTTAACAGTATCCTGTGAACAGCCAAACGACTATGCATACCTACTCTGACTTCATCCATCAGTAGAGGAAAAGTCATCTCAGATAAACAAAGTCAGTCATCACATTGAGCCCTGACAGAAAGCTTTATTTATTTACTTCTATCTATGTATGTTATATACCTGAGTGTATACACAGATAAAAGGTGTGATTTTTGTTTCACTTTGACCTTGTCAATAATCTTCATAAAAAATGAAAGAGCTAACAAAAACCCAAGTTTGCCAACTCCCCCACCCATGTCTCATTAGCACAAATCATATCACTGCTGTTTTAAGCAAAGCTGCTGGCCTTGGCTCTTGAAGTTACTATTCCATTAACACAGGACCTGATGCCTCCTGCTAGGATATAATAGCTGTGAAACTCATGTTTTCAGCCTCCAAGTCATGGCCCAAACGTCACCAATCTCTTCACCACTACACAGAGCATGACAAGGAGAAAAATTAAGCAGAAATACTGTAGCATAGGAAACTCCACAGAGAGGATTTCCATCTGAAAGCAGTCTGAATTTTCTCACAAGTATCTCATGTCAGTCATGGAGTAGAAACAAGTGGGATTTTCATCATAGATGTCTGTAACCTAAAGCAACTGGGGGATTTGGTAAATCCTATGGGCAAGAAATCTCTTCTTTGCTTCCAATGTTGTGGTGGTATTAGAGTTTTTACTGCATTTTTTCTGCATTCAGGTAGGTTTTGCTTGGCATCCCTCCAGTGAGGGATCTGCCTACTTTCTGGGCTTATGGAACTGCTCTGGGTGATCCCAATCAATGTGACCTACAAGGACAAAGTCATGGAGAGGGATCCCATGGAGTCAACTCCAGGTCTAAATCCATAAATTATCTTCCCCAGGGACAAAGCATGAGTTTCATCGGTCTTTTAGAACAAGCCATCAAAACAGGAGTTCATTGCAGACAGTAAAGGCATGACCAAATTTCTGATTGCCAGCCCAAAGGGAAAAATATGACAATGTCCAAACCTCATCTCAGGTCAAACAACTCAAAGATTTCAGATTCTAAACAAAGCTATTTCACAGCATTGGCTGCTGGAAAGCCCTACACTGTAGCAAAGCAATGAAACAGAAAGCTTCCCAACTCATACCCTGCTTCTCCTGTAGCTCCTGCTCTGCAGAGACTCAGTGAGTCCCTAGCCACCTGTCAAGCAGTGCCTTACCTCCTGTACTCTTGGCATCCTGCTTTTTTCTTCCTACATGTCACTAAGATGCCAGCAGATTTGGCCACCCAACGACTTCTGCTGTGAGTCATCCCTCTGAAAAATACTGCAGAAGCAGCCCAGTTCTTCCCAACATTTTAAAGTGCCCTTCAATACTGTTCACTGTTGATGGCATTTTTTTAAGAGTCAAGATTTTTTTTGTAAGTTGTTAATTTGCAAAGAAGGTTAAAAACTCTGCTAATACATACAACTGCTGAAAGTTCTATTGATGTACGTTTAAGTTATCACAAAGAGCTGTGAGAGGGGAAAGTGTCTCAACTTCTAGATGCGAAAGAAAAACTCTTCAGAATGGGAGCAGCAAAGAAGATCAAGGAATTTGGCAGTGTATATATTCTGGAAAAAAATTATTTTCACTTCTTTCAAGGGTGAATAAAAAAGAAATATTACAGGGGAGGAAAAAGACCCACCTTTTACAATAACTTTAGAGGTTATACCTCATCCTGGTGTTTCAGTAATCAAATACTTTATCAAGCAAAAAGAAATTTTAATTTGCTATTTTAAAAGCTCCCCATCTGGAAATAGGCTAATCTCTAAAGGAAGAAGTGCCAGATGCATAGGACGAGAACAGTAAAAGCTCTAATCCAGCAGTCTTCCTCTTATCTTCACTGGTAAGAGGAAATGAATGAGTCAGCAGATCAGAGAGGGAGAAATGGAGTGTGTCGCTCCAATAGTTCTCAAACACATGAACCCTAGAAAGTGTCTGAGTTATCAGGCAAACTTTTAACATTAATAAAGAATTTCACTGGAAGTCAATGGAAGGTTTTCAACTTTGCCAGCGTAATAAGACAGTTTCTTTGTACCAGTCATTATTTTGGATCTGGGTTTAGTAATAATACCCAGTTCTCACGTAGCATTTTTCATCATTTGATCAGAAACTGCTTTACCAAGGAGTTCAGTGTTTTTACTGCTGTTAAATTGAAGTAGAAAAAACCCCAAACCCCAAACTTTAAAAAGTGAATCTTATTTGATAAGACATTCCAAGACCTTCAGGACAGTGCCATATGATGCAGACTGAAAGGAAAAACACAAATGAGGATCCATATTTGCCTTTTATTGATTAGATCACACTTCTTGCAAGGATAAGCATGCTAACTAAAATTGTAACGTGTTTCTTAAATGTCAGTGAATTATCAAAATACTATAAGATTCATTGAGTATTGAAAAAATGTAGGGGAAAAAAAAGGAGAGAAATTACCAAAGCCCATTTAAAATAAAATTCCAAATGTTTCAGGGAATTTTTTGGTAAATATTAACTATATTAAAGGGTCAATTCTTTTTCTTTTAATCATCAGTCTGACTGTAAAGCTGCAAATCTCACAAATTCTCACAATATTTAAAATATGAATTGCTTTCTCAGAATCTGAAATGTTCTCAAAATACAAGTCTCTTTCAAAGTACTTTGGTGTTTCCACTTGTGGTCATAGATATATGGGTTAATTTTAAAAATTTGTTCCACTTTGGATTAAAGATTTTAAATCATGTCAAACCTGCTAGGAGAGTTGAATTTTTTTAATTCCTTCTCCTTATTTAACTTTGCATGGGTAGAAACTGCATAGTATATTTCTCGTGACCTGTATATCCTAGGTACCTAGAATGAACCCAAACAGGGGCTTTTACTATTTTTACATTTCTCCACAGTAAGTAACTTGGTACACTTTTACTAATTGACCAAATATTACAATCTAAACATCACAGGAGGTTCTTTACACTCTTAATTTCATATTATAAATAGCACACTCTACAAGAAAAAAATACTGAAGATAACAAATGAATAGTCCAAATTTAAAAGTTTATTTCATGACACATGTTGATTTTTCAGCACCTTCTAAGAAGCTGAATTCAGATACCAATAGTTTTCATTTTGCTGTGGATTGGTTAGAGAAGTGTGTTCATTGTGTTTAGAGCATGTGAATTGCCTTTTCTGAGGAGCTCTGACATTTCAGATTATTATGGTTATTATTTATATCATTTTTAGGGGTGAAAACTTCAAAAGGTTGAGCAGTCTTGTTTTGCAGAAACCATTAAGATTACCTGAGAGTATCCCAGTGTTTTTCTGGTTCATCTACTACCTCGTCTCTTATGTATCTCTCTCAAGGGAAGGTGTTCTCATCCCACAAAAATCCTCTGTTCTGCCTTTGAGCACTAATCTATGTCCTTTTGTCATATTTTTTACTTTGTCTTTGACAAAGTACACATGAGAGGAGACCTTCTAGATCCTTTACTGAGAGGGTGGTGGGGCACTGGAACAGGCTCCCCAGGGAAGTGGTCACAGCACTGAGCTTGACTGAGTTCAAGAAGCGTCTGGATGATGCACTCAGTCCCATGCTCTGACTTGGCTGGCCCTGTGTGGAGCCAGGAGTTGGACTTGATGATCCTTACAGATCCCTTCCAACTCAGGACATTCTATGATTCTATGAGACATCCCATACACTGCTGTTACACAACTAGGCCTCAGAGGTGTAGAGTGAATTTGTCCTGCTTGGCAACGGTTTACCAGGCAAAATACACCAGCTTTTCTAGGACAGTTTTTTTCAAGTGAGTGTAGGGGAGTCTGTTACCTGCAAAAACAAGACCATCTATATCTCAGCTTGTTTCAACCTTTTGTCCAAGATCTGGCAGTGATCACAGTAGTATGCATTGTGATTGCATTGACATTGTGCTCTCTGAGCGTGGATTTCTGTCTAGTTTCACCGGAATCACACTGAGCAGATACATTTCCTTTTCATAATGAAAATATATAGGCTGACCGCCTCCACAGTGCTCTCCGGGCGGTAAGGGTGGCTGTCACAGAGAGAGGATGCTGCCTCCCCGCATCCCTGCTCCTCTCTTTGCTGCATTTGGTTGACTTTCACTCTCACTGGCAAAGTCAAACGTGGAAAGTGTGGACCCATTAAGAGATTATTCCCAGATTCTTAGACTGAGAATCATCAATAAGCACGCCTGGAGAACCATTTTAAAACAGCAGCTCCTGGACATGCCATCTCCAGTAGCTAATTCTCATTCAAATGAAACAATATGAATGAGACTCTTGGCTGCTTTATTAGGAGTAGAATCACTCAGGCATGGCGTTCAGCTTTGGTCCAAAATGAGCTTTCTCTAACCGAATGGCTCGCTTTAGCAGGGTAAACAGTGACCACCTGCTATTCTTTCAGCTACAACCAAAGCGCAAGAAGCACTTTTTTATTTTAACTAGCTTACAGCCTGAATTGCATATCCCCATGGATATTAATCAGCAAATTTAGAGCTGCAGTGCTATCAAAAATGTAACATTTAGAATTTATTTTCATGAAGTACAGGGTCAAAGTGAATATTAATCTTTAACGGGATGAAAATATGTCATTTCCTTGTGGGAATTAAAAAGTAGACGTCATCTATAACTGACTTACAAAGTAGACAATAAGGCAGCCAGCTTTACCCAAGAATAAAATATTTGGCGTTTTAGGGGAGTATTTTCTATGAATTATTTGAAACAAGAACTATGCTTCGGCTGTGAAATTATTTCCTGGCATTCATCAAAGCTCTTTTTCACTAATTAACTAAATATCTTTAATCAGTGATTTCTGTGTTTATTTATTAAACAGGCCACACTGCATTATAAGACATGTTGCCAATTTGCCCTTTATTTTAAAGAAATAATATTTAGAAACCAAATCCAGACTTACAATGCATGCCTCTGAATTTCAGGGTGCTATCCAGGTAAATTACATACCTTAGTATTTATATCTTCTCTTCTGCTATCTGTGGTGGGATTCCCACTCTGAATTCAATATATTTTTTCTTAGATGATCTCTCTATTTACAAAACATGACATTTCTTACAAAACATGACATTTCAGTGACAGTTATTAGATTGGAAAGTGTTTTTCAATCATTTGGTTTTCTTAAGGTGAAATAGGTAGAAAAGTTGAAGAGTATCTCTATTTCCTGTAAAGACATAGAACATCATTACTTATATGAGTTAGGGAAACTCTTTTTAACTTTAATTGATTTATGCAAATATAAAACTGGAGTGGTAGTGCTAGTTACTTTTCCTCATTTTAGTTATGATTTTGGGTGGAATGATGAGTTTTCTATTTGCTAACAAGATTAAATGTTTATGAGTTGTTATATATGAAGACAATACTTCAAAAGTTCAGAATGCTACACAAAAATATACACTCCTGCACAGAAATCACAGTGTCTTTTTCAACCAAGAATAGCCATTTTGGGGGTAAAGACAAAGCTACTGCTCAACAAGGCACAATGCTGCTACACAGCAGAATAAGAAAACTGGGGGGTGGGGTGGGCAACTGTCCCTCCTGTGCACAAAAACCTACTTTTATGCCCCTTTTGTGCTGCCTATTTGCCTTCATCTAAATAAGGTTCAGGTTCATATGTTCACAGCTCACCACTGCTGTGGGACTTCTCATGGGACTTAGGCTGGAGAATGTGATTTTTTTCTCAGGGTAATAACTAATGTTTAATTAACTACATTTTTTCTGACTCTGCTTTGTATACATGGTTGAGAAAGTAAAGGTAGGTGTTAAGGAGCTGTGGCCTGCCAGGAGAGGAGCCACGGGTTGCAGGCGTTCCTTGGGGCAGGCTGAGAAGGTGCTGGCAACTGAGGCCCATCCCACCAGGCTAGCCAGGGAGCAGTACAGTCTCCCTGGGGATGGGAATGTAAGAGGTCCCTGGGGTGGGAGGCCAGGCAGGGCACAGCTGTGGCAGGGCTTGAAATGGTATCCCATGGCTGTGGGAGGGATGATGACTTTGGTCTAAGCTGAGGTAGAGCCAAGGAGAAGACAATAGGAACCATGAGTGCCCTCAAGATCTTGATGGTATGGAAGTTTGCTTCTTACAGAAAACAAAAGGATTTAACATTATAATTGTGTTGTCAGTTGTCTGTAGAACATACATTTTTAGGTGGAGCATCAGCAGGAAGAATATTATGTGAGGGGGAAAGTCTTGACTACCCAAGGGCTGGTGCTCTGCTTTGTGCTGTGCTTACCCTGTAAGACAGCAAGGAGTGTTTCCAGGCATCCCATTCCAGACATGGGAGACACTCTCACGTGCTGACCACCTTCAACCAGAATTTGGCAAAACATTTTGGAAAGCAGATAAAGAACCTTAGTGCACATTAGAAAGCAAGGGCATACCTATGTCTGTCCAACAGGCCTGTTTCCATCATTATGTGGTATTATTAATTAATGATCAGCTTCTGCTCTGCAATACCTTATTTCTTTAAATAAGCAAGATATGTTTCCAGCTTTCAAATAGGTGACCTGGAATGTTCTTGATAGCTTTACTCCTTTTTAGCAATTTATGTAAATTGGTCATTTTAAAGAGAAAAACTTTTTTCCACAAGTCTTGTTTTGCTCAGTTCTCTATTTACCTTTCATGATCCTTGAGTAACAGGTTGATGCATTCAGAGAACTACCCACAACGATTATATCACATAAAAATATGTGTGTAATCCATTACTGTGTACCTAGAGCAAAGCTTACTATTTGTGCACACTTCCCTGCTTTCACTGACATTGAATTTTTTGTTGAGATGCTACATTATTCTCTAGTTGTTCATGACTGTAAGATCCTTTTGTGGCTCTTCAGAGTCAACTTCAGAACAGACTATGCCAAAAATGTCTATATGATGTAGAGACCTAACAGTGACTGACAACACATTTGTCCTCATTTTCACATCCTGATTATGCTGAACTTACATATGTCCCAGAACTGATCTTATGAAGATTTTGCAAATTTTTGGATACTTAACCCTTCTCCATTTCTCCATTGTATAAACATGTCATTTGTTTCTAACCTTCTTTGATCACCCATTAATCCATAAGAAAAATTCCTCTGTTATCCCACGAGTGCTTAGATTCTTTAAAAGAGATGTCAAAGGCTCTTTGAAAATCTGTACACATTCTGTCCTTTGGATCAGTCATATCCACATGTGCATTTATTCTTTTCTCAACTGTAATAAACCCATGGCTTTCATCAAAAGCCTATTCCCAAATATGTCATATTCCTCACTGCATTACTAAATGTATTCATTATCAAGTTTATTCATTTCTACTGTTTTGTGGAAATCAGATTTACTGATTCATATTTCCCAGGATCACAAGAAGAGCTTTCCTTCAAAGTCTGATGCCATGTTTCCCATCTGTTTTCCTCCGACAATAAGACAGATGTAAACAACAATCACAAGTGTCAATTAGCAGTTCAACAATTTTCTATTTACCATTTCTTAGAATTCTGGAGATAATGCCACTAAGTTCTAGTGATTTTTTTATTCTTAAGTGTATTAATTTATGTTAGAACTCTCATTGATGCATGTCTGAAACATTTCCTTACTCTCATTCCCTTTAATGAATGATGTTGATACAGAAATGCTTCAGTTGGCCTTTTTGCAATCAGTATATATTACACAGATTCCAATTATTTCTTAACCATATCTTGCAACAAGACTAGTTTTCTTATTCTGATTGGTTTGAATAAGAAGTAGCTTCAGTATAAGAAAAGATGAGATTCTCCAAAATTTCTGGGCATTTTTCATGATTTCGGTTTTAACTTCTCGAGGAATCTAGTCCTTTCTAGTCTTCTTTCCATGACCTCATTTCCAGTTTCAGGTTTTGAGACATGTTCCAGAATTTACCTATATACTTGCATTTCCTTTTTCCTCTACTCCAGAATTTTCCGTTATATTTGTTTTCCTTTTAAAAAATTCCCTGTATTGTCTTTTTTAAAACTTCTACATTATTTATAAATTTAGAAGGTGGGGTAAAACTCTCACATGTGGAATTTGAATATATACAATTTCTCCAAGAGAAGGGGATACTTTATTTTTTTTTACCTGAGGAGAGAACACACCAGCAACAGGTGTCTTCCTTACATTTTCAGGTATGAATGGAGTACCTTTAAGAAAGGCTTTAATATATTTATAAAAATAAATTAGCTGAGGGTGGCCTTAGAATCTCCCTAAAAAACTCATAAGGGTCATGCCACGTCTAGCATCACTTAAGCTTTAAGAGGATGGGGCTTTCAGAGAGCGGGACCTTACTCATTCCTAATTTTCGCGTTCACCTAAGCCTACTTAAATAATCAGGTTTTTATAGCTTTCTTTATAATTTATAGCCTGATAGTTCACATGTGATAAAACTGTAGAATTAATATAACTAACATATAATGAATTCTCTGATTAATAGTTTCCCTATATCTCTGGCAATATTTAGCAGCCAGCAAATAATATGCTGCTTTTTAATTAGTACCTACCGAGAGAGAATTTTTTCCATTTCAGTTTATTATGGTTATTATTTATATCGGTTTTAGGGGTGAAAACTTCAAAAGGTTGAGCAGTCTTGTTTTGCAGAAAACATGAGATTACCTGAGAGTATCCCAGTATTGTCCTGGTTCATCTACTACCTCGTCTCTTATGTATCTCTCTCAAGGGAGGATGTTCTCATCCCACAAAGATTCTCTGTTCTGCCTTTGAGCACTAATTTATGTCCTTTTGTCATATTTTTTACTTTGTCTTTGACCTTGCAACCAGCTGTGTCTATTTGTGGAGTTCTAAATTCAATAATATTTAATATTTTGGCTGGCTCATGTAGGTTCTTCCAGTCCCTTCCTACCCTCTTTTGAGGCTTTTATTTTGCCCTTAACTACACTACAAACCCCATTGAGCTTCTTATTTTTGTCCCACTAAAATGTCTGTGTGACAGTAACAGATGTTGCAAAGTCTGAATAATAGCATTGAACCTGTATTTTTTTTTGCCCTAGATCACTTAGTGCATATGACATTGGACATCAGCAGCCAGACAAGAGCTGATTCCCATTTTGACTAAGGTCCTTCAACAGAGGGTTCAAATATCAAGAGATATGTCTGGGGAGGAGGGTAAGTTGATTCTGGGAGCTAGAGTAGGAACATTATTCTTACCAGGGCAGCTCTAGGAGCAGGAGGTTAAAAATTCTATTTCATCTTACAATTGTGATTTTTCCAAACTAATTTACTCCTCCCTAATTAATAATAAGAAATAGTCATGAGCAACATTAGAGTGTTACCACTTAAGATAATACTAGTATCCCGTCAATGCACATCTATAAAAATTCACTCTGGGCCAGAGTTGCTTAGCCTTCTGTACTGCAAAATACAACATTTGCAACTCTGCCAGCCTAAGGGTTGAGATTAATTTGCATAAAGATTTAAATACATTTACATATACTTGTCCTGTAAATAGGCCGTAAAACCCGGTGGTTGTTATTAAGACTTAACTGAAAATAGTTGGTGAAGATTGTATTTAGTGATAAATAAGACAAGACAGGGAGAAGGTTATGTTACCTACCAACTACATTCAATGTTCTTCCACTGAATGTCTTATTTACAAATGAATCCTGAGGCTAATCTGAGGATAATTCCATAAAGAACATCCACTATTCCATTCCAGACCAAATAATTTATGGCTTAAAATGGACTAAAATGTGCCTGGTATGTTGCTAAAGGTTGATGGATTTTCAATACTATTTACCAATTCTCTACAAAGTTCTTCTTCAAGATACAATTCCTTCCAGGAAAATACAACAAAGAAAGAAAGAAAGAAAGAAACCAAAAGAGTGAAGGCATGAAATAAAGAAATAAGTTGTCTTTCTAATTTTTTTATCGTTATTATTCCTTTCCTTTTTTCCCCATATCAACTTCTTATTCTTTTATTTGAAACAGCTCTTCCAAAGTTGTTGCAATTTCAGTATGAGAATTTACCAACTTTCCTGGATAACCACAGTAGTGAGATGAGAAAACAACATCTCAGAACAGCAAGGCTTGTTATAAGAGCCTGTAGTGAGAGCTGACAGGACCATGCCCTAAGAGCTATGTGTGAATGGCTCTTCTGAACACAACATTTTCACGTCTGCAGCGAAAGACCACTTTCCAGAAAGATGCCCACAAAATGGGTTTGAACTGGAGCTTAGCCTGCAAACAACAGGTCCAAAGGAATGTGTGCTTGTAGTTGATGAGATAGAAATGTAGCAAGATGGATAATGTAATACAGTGCTCCCATAACCCACTGCTTCACACGTTCAGTGATCTCTTATGAGAGGTGTATGTATTGATGTCCTAGGGAATCATGGAGTTCCTTTGAAAAAGCTTGGTTATGCTTGATGTTCAGTATTACTGTCAGATAAGTCTGTTTCTGCAAGATTTGAGGTGAATCACTCAGGCTGTTCCCCCAAAATAGGTATCTCACCAGCTTTCCCTGTGGAACAGTTTTTTCTTAGCCCTTTCCACATATTTCCTCATGGTATAAGACAATCAAAAATGCACCATGTGTTCTGCTTTCATGTTCTTCATAACCCTTTGGTTTGCTTTACATCCATGCTACATACAGATGTATTTTTTACTTCCATCTAGGTAAATATATCTGTAGAGTGTCAGCCCAATATATCTGTACAGTGCTGTCAAGATGCTCATAAGAATAGGACTGTTTTATCTGTCTCAGCTGTGAATTTAGTCATGGCCTTTATTGTCTTTAACTGATAAATGGCCTCTTAACATTGCTCTCATTATATAAAAAATCCAAGGCTTAACCCATAACATTGACATTGTCATACAGAAGAGAGCTATTTCACTCCTAGAATGCCACAAAGTTCATTATTTTGTTGGTGGATTTCACTTTTAGAAAGCAACAAGCTTAGTGAATTTGTTGGCAGGAATAATAAATTTTTTTAATGTTTATGTTGCTACTGAAGTACCATGATCTGGAAATGCTGGAGCTAGTCAGTTTTATTTAACATTCCTTACAGAATCATAGAACGGTAGGGGTTGGAAGGGACCTCATCTAGTCCAACATACCTCCTAGATCACATAGAACAGGTTGCACAAAACTGTGTCCAGGCAGATTTTTAATATCTCCAGGAAGGAGACTCCACAGGCTCTCTGGGCAGCCTGCTACAGTGCTCTGCCACCCTCACATTTTTTCCTCATGTTCAGACAGAACTTCCTGTGTTCCAGTTTGTGCCCATTGCCCCTTGTCCTGCCACTGGGAACCACTGTAAAGACCCTGGTCCCTTCATCTAGAAATCCACCCTTTAGATATTCATAAGCTTTTGTCAGATCCCCTCTTAGTCCTCTCTCCTCCAGACTAAACAGCCTCAGCTCTCTCAGCCTTTCCTCATACAAGGGATGCTCCAGTCCCCATATCCCCTTTGTAGCCCTCCACTGGACTCTCTCCAGTACATCCCTGTTGTTCTTGAACTGGGGAGCCCAGAACTGGACACAGCACTCTGGATGTGGCCTCCCCAGGCAGAGTAGAGAGGGAGGAGAACCTCCCTCGACCTGCTGGCCATGTTCCTCTTAATGCACCCCAGGACACTGCTGGCCGCCTGTGCCACAGTGCACAGGTCCATGGACAGCTTGTCTACCACGATTCCCAAGTCCTTCTCTGAAGCACTGCTTCCCATCCTGTCAACCCCCAACCCAAGCTGGTGCCTGGGGTTATTCCTCCCTAGATGCAGGACCCGGCACTTGCCCTTGTTGAAATTCATTTGGTTCCTCTTCACCCAATACTCTAGGATGTCAAGATCTCACTGAATGGCAGCACAGCCTTCTGATGTGTGATGCACACTCCTCCCAGTTTTGTGCCATCAGCAAATCTGACTCTGTCCCCTCGTCCTAGGTCCCTGGATATCACTAGGCATCCAGTTCCCTGCTCCAGCTGATGTGGCTGCTTATGTGCGTGTGTCAGTCTTGTATGTCTGCACAACTTACCCTGTTCTGAAGAGTGAGATGGGGTCTGGTATTGAATATGCATCAGGGACACATGGATCTGAGCCCATGGCAACCTTCACAGGAGTCCTGCAGAGCAGACAGAGAGGCTGTCAGGCTGACACAGCCGAGTGCCTTGCATATTATAATCTGTTTCTTCCAGTCTCCAGCTGCCTTTGTTACTGACGGCATTTGCCACCCAGGTTTAGATTTGTGACCAACTCCCTCTACCCCACCCCACCTTAGTCTTCAAATCTGTACTTCTACAGTCAGTTTAGTAAAGCTGTATTAAATAACACCATCACACCTCACACTTTCACCATTCCTTTGTGTCTGTAGTAGTTTAACCAAGGTCAATAACATTTTTTTAATGACTTGCAGCAAATGTGGTAAGTACTTAAACAATAGACTCCATCAGTTCCAGAGAAGCTGTTTTATTCTACTAAATCAATTATCAGTGGTTTCAAAAGTCCCTAAATAAGTAGTTGTCTGACAGATCATAATGGCTCCTTCTGTTACTCTATGCCAACTCATATACTGCTGCAGAATAATTTGTCTTACTCTTTTGTTTAGGATTTGAAAAACAATCATGTTGAAAGGAAACAGAAGAAAAATTATAAGAATAATGGAATAAGAAAACAAAAGCAGTTCTGGGAAAAATAAACTTCCTACTCTAAATATTGCTGTGATCTTTTAGCAATGTATTTTGCCATATGAGCCATGGATTTACTGAAGCTCTCAGTTCTCTGGCAATCACATTAGCGTGCCACAGTTGCATTGGCTGAAATCATCTGCCCCTTATCCCCATCGGATTGGGATTCACTGCCAGCCCCTTTCACAACTGATGCTGAACCTTGGGGAAACCATCTGGTTGCCTGCACTGTAAGGGAAAAACCTCACTTCTTGGATCGCTTTTATGTCAAAGACATCGAGACTGGAGGTAACGCTGCCAAAACAAAACAACAACCACGACAAAAAGTTGCAGTTTTATTAATGGGCTCCCTTCAGGTGTGCTGTATCCTTTCACTTTCTGTAATTGCTTTAGGGACCAAGCTCTGCTGAGTGTTCACAAAGGTCAGACTTAAGGTCAGATGTGCAAATAGCTGCGGTGCTCGATTGTCCAAAGGCTAACTTGTAGGCTGTCCAGCCAACGAAAGAAAGCAGTGCTCAAGATCAATTGTGACTATCCAAACCAGGCAGCATACACATCAAGAAAACCCTGTATGATCACGTGCCAGACATTCCTTCAATAACGTCTGCAAAGCTACAGGATCCCCATGGATGTCATGGACTATGGACAGGCAGACAGCCTCTGAGATAGCAGCGACCAGAGTTGTCAGTAGCTTCAGGGATCAGGGCCAAGGGAAGGAAACACTGAGCAGTGCTGAAGTTGCAGCAATGTGCTCTTTGTAGCCTAACGCAGCAATAAAATGAATAAACAAAAGTGTCTGAAGTGTTTTCATGTGCTGCCCCAGATATAGGAAATTTCACCAGTAACAAATTGAGATGACACTTATGTGGATAGTCAAGACCAGACTTTAAGGCTGAAAGGAGCCACTGATTTCCACCTGTAGCAAGAAGAGATAGAACAGTGGGATTTTCTTCCCTTTCATTGACCTTCCAAAGCGTCTGGGTCTGATGCATAAGAGAAACTCAGTCATTTATTGAACTGTCGCACATACCCTGTTTTAGCTGAATCATCAGCCAGCATTATTTCAGTCCTGCCTGCATCCAGCTTGAGCCAACACAGTAACTGCAGGCAGTGAGAAAACCTGTGGTAGGACTGCCAGTACAAAATGAGATGACCAGTTGGGTGAGGATCACTGTGCTTCCCAGTACTGACTGTATCGACTTCTACTATCTACCCTTTAGTCTTCAAGCACCTGGTAACTCCATAAACTTAGAGGTGGTATAATAACTACTATAATGGAAATTGTAAAATAAACTGCAATGGACATGTGGATACCCCTTTCCAAAGCAGAAAACCATTTCCAGTGGAAAAACAAAAGAAAAAAATTAGTGCAAAATATAACCACAGGTCTTCAAATAATAATTTAACTTGGCTTTACCTATGTTTTTTGCTGAAAAGAGAAGAGCAGCCAAAAATTTGGCCTAGTGTCTTTGTTTAGCTCATACTTCATATGCAGTTCACTATTTGCCTTCATGTGATAAGAACATTTTCAGAAGAGGCTTTCCAACTCTGTGCATGATTTATATTCCTACTATCCCATGTTTCCGTACACAAATCCAAATATTTCTAACAATTCCTGGGTCAGTTTCTGGAGAAGTTCTTGAAAAAACATGCACCTAGGGGTTTGCTGTCTTTGTCCTCGGAAATTTTCCCTCTTTCTGTGCGTATTGTGATAGGAGAAAACTAGAGGAAATAATCTGTCTCCTTCATTAGAATTTGAAAACAAAGTATCTTTGATGCTTCGCTCATTATTTTTATAAATAGCCATAAAATAGTGCATTCTTTATCCATAATTTAGCAGATCACTATGTTTATTTCCCTGCACTTTTTTTTTCCTGCAAGCTGCAGATAAGGAGTCACTCATATGTAGCATAAAGCTCTCTTTAAAAAAAATTAGTCATGGTGAGTAATAGTTGGAATCTTTCAAACTTTTGGCTATTCAGCTGCTAGATGATTGAGATGCAGAATCAAAAATTCATAAGAAATATCAAAAAATTTTGTCAAACTGAGAAAACTAATGGAGTATGAAGTTGTGTTATCTCAGGTTCAGTGAGATGAAAAACAGTGGCATCCACCAAAGGAAAGGTTTTAAAACGTTTAGTCAACAGTACTCAGTGAGCGTTGCTTTTTCATAAGGCGAAATTATCTGCAATAGTTTGGGAACACTGCCTTAGGTTACCTTTCAGGGCAAAAAAGAGGGGCTATTGTATCTTATTACTGTTGTTTTTTTAAATACATTTGACCACAGGCCATTGAAGCAGATGATAATGGGGTTTTTTAGCATGAACATGTTCTCTATGCATAGTAAGTAATGAACAAAAATGCATAAAGCAGGAACAGTCCAGTGATAGGAGACTATTTGTGGGTTTTCTTACTGTAATGGAAGATGGACTTTTATTACTTCTCTGAACTTATATTAAGGAATCCTATTTTTATCTACTTGGCTATTGCTGTCTGAGTAACCTCTATGTGAGATGTTGTGCTAATGATCTCCACATAGATGTCAAAACATCACTCTCTGGAAGAGTAAGTCTAATTTATCCTGAGAATATCTGAGACACCTCTTTCCTAAATTTTTTTGAGTGGACTTCCCAGCCACACTGAATTGTATATAGACTATAAGAACTGTTGTCCATTGGTAACTAAACAGATGAACATCTTAAATGCCCTCTTATTTCTTGACAAGACTCAAAACATAGCTTTATTCCTAAAATGAAAAATACTTCCTAGGAGAACATTTGAACCACTAGTAGGAGACCAGAAGACTTTCTACATTTTCTGAAAGCTTTTTCTTCCAGTCGTTCGGATGTCTTTCATGGAAAGGTGCTGAAATCCTCAGAGCAAAGTCTCATTAACCTAATTTTGTGTCAGAGGAAATTCCAAAACAAAACAAAACAAAACAACAACAACAACAACAAAATAAAACAAAACAAAACAAAAAAAAAAAAAAAGAAAATGCAGATTTATATATTCTGTGCCTGACAGGAAGTGCCCCCAAGGTATGATCCTCAATAAATCCCCTGGATTTCCCTGTCTGGAAGCTCTTTGTACCTTTCTGTAGCAGCTTCTTTCTGCATTGTGTTCAGTGTTTCTCAGTCCACCTCACTTAATCTTCTGCTCTCTGCTTCTCCTACTGGTTCCTCAGTAATACCACTATTTCTGAATGTGCTTTCAGTGTTCTACCCCTTCATCACATTCTTTCCCCCACCCACTCTCTTCCTTTTTTTCAATGCACTTGTGTGACTTTTTTTCCAGGACTTTCACCCATCAAAATCTACCCTATTATTTGCATAACCCTTTCTTCTTTGGCCTACAGCGGTCCTTCAGTTTCTCATTAGGTCCACTATTTTAAGAGCATGAACCCTCTTCTCTCTGTATCATCATTTACCTCCCATGCTTGTCTCTCCCTCCTCGTGCTGCTCTGCATACATTCACTGGGCAGCTGCAGAAAAGATGAAATGGCCATTCACTTCCTTGCCTAGGGGCAGAATTTATTAGATGCTGAACCTCAGAAGGCTTGATTCTCTCAAGATAGTTCAAGATGCAGGGCCAGATTCTCAAGGAATGGGTTTTATGGGTCAGACTACACAAAAGCAGTGTTCAGGCAGGCAGTGTGGGAGGAAGGCAGAAGCATCACCTCTCACCTCTTGCAGCTGGATGCTGGCAGTGAGAAGCAGAGGGATTACACTCTCTGTCTTCCCATCTCAACTAGCCCCATGGCAAAGAAGGTACAGGTTTCTCTGCTTTAACTGTTAAAACTATTTATGAAGCTGTCTTTATGATGCTGAATGTCTCCAGAAAGTAACACCAAAGCCTCAGCTTTTCTTTCTAGGACTGTGCAACTTTCTGCATTCCCCTGGCAGGCAATGCTGTAAATACCCCTGACTGACCCAGTCAAAGCATGATATTTCTTTATACAAACCAATGTTTTAAAGTTCCTGTGGCTGAAAGTCTGTTATATGAGGTCTATTATCTCTACAGACACATCATCTGCTTGCAAATATACTGGGCAGGATGGAGAAAAATATGACCCCAAACTAATGTTCAAATTTAGATTAATATTTCCCCAAGCTCTATTTCCATTAGTGCTAATACAGGAATGCATAGATCATAAAATGCCCTTTCAGGCTGTGACAATTCTAAATTTAGTGCCACTGTTAATTAAGCAAGAGAAAATTAGGCAAGGCAACAGATTTGGGTAGCAGGCAATGGAAGGGGAGAGCTGGGTCATCAGTTTGAGGACTTTGGGTGGTAATAATTTAGTGCACAAACAATCATTAAGATAGACCTGAATATTTCAGTGCTTTTAATAATTTGTAGCATTTAAGGACACCAGATTATTTTTTAATTATTTAGATTCCACATGAGTAGAGAATAATCTTGATTTACCCTTCTCCCGGCCTTTTCTGTGTTGACAGAAAGAGTTCATTTGTTACTCTGACATACGTGCTAATTGCTATACCCATATGTACATACCCCACATTTTATTGACTACTGTAGGAGATAGATTTCAGCAGGGTTAATAAATGTCAAAAATCTTACATAAACATTTTCTTGTCTTTTCTTTTGTATAATAGAGAAGACTGTTTAATAAACCCAAAATCAGTATGAGGTCAAAATGTGTTTGGCTTTAGAACTGAAGTTAGGGTAAGTAATTACAAAGGGTCCACTGTGTTCCTTATTTAGTTGCATATAACACAGAACTGAATGGGATGATTAATAATCATGTTCTACACTGAAAGAATGCAATTTATAATAGTTTATGTAAATACAGCAGCAGTATTAGTTGTTCATTTACCATTGCCGTGTTAGCACGTATGGGAATTTTAGTATTTTTAGAAAGCAACAAAGCCAAGATCCTCACAGGAGCTCTGTGCCTAAATACCTTTGAGAATGTGGGCCCAAGGTACTAAAATAGCTTAGCATTATTGAATGTTTAGTTAAAATTAGACAGAATACTGGCATGTGTAGCAATGTTTTCAAAAAAGTCTGGGTTATACTGAGCTATGTTGGCAGTGGAGGAAGATGGGAGAGAATTAAAAGCTTTTACGAGATCACTGAACTAAAAAAGAGCAAAATAAATATGACATAACATAAATTTCATTTTAAGAATGAAAATAACTACAAATCCAGTATAGGATATTCTTTTCAATAATTAATTTTTTTTTTTTAATCAGCATGATCTATAAGAAGCCTGGGAAAAAATTATTTCTCTCCTCCTTTGTTTTAGCCCATGGTGCACTTCCTTAGCAGGAGTGAATTGCTACTTACCTGCAGCCGTTGATCAGCAATGAAATCAACATTAATGTTCATCTATCATGTTTCTAATACTAAGCTAGACAATGAATTTAGAGTGCATCAGATAAATCTCTCTCACCTTCTGCATGGATGATCTTATTACACACAGGTCCACAGAGGCTAGAAAGTTTTTGGCTCTTAAGTATCTCAGAGTACCACATGGAAGGTAGCTATTACCTCTTGAGAGACAAGTAAAACTTGCTTCACCACGTCCTCATAAAGACCTGGTGCTAAATAGAAAGTATTCTATAATTTTCACTTTGGGATACAGCATGAATATATGAAGATGATCAGGTCTAAGTGTACTAAGCTTTAGATTTGTTATGCTTTTTTACAGCATTCATAGAGATTCATGGTCAGGAAAAATAGCAGGTTAAATTCCATTTGTCTTTGAGACCATATTAAACTCTTAAACATAGTGCATATATGACGTGCTAAACAGGGTTGCTTTCTTGAATGAAAAGCCCTTGGTAACTAATTGACCAGGTAATTAACAGAAAGCGCTCATATTCCATACTGCAAAGGCTGGACCATGCACTGCCACAGACAGTGGGAGTTCTGCCGCTGACTTCAGTGGGAGTGCAAAGCGAGGCTGTTTTGTTCCTCATTCATTTTGGTTAATAAGATTTGTGCTGCAGGCCCTTTTCACCAAAATGCTGGCAGGCTTCTTATAGCATTACTGGAAACTAGACCCTACACAAATTACTAAGGCCTTTTGTATTTTAATGTCTTTTTTGTAATGATATTCAGTCCTTCGGGGCAGCTGCCTAAGAGAGACATTTGTCAACTTCACTTTGTTTTTAGGACAGATGAGCCAGAGCCAAAACCGTAGACCTGAATAACTTGAAACTCCAGAGGAGTTTGGATCCAGATTTGAGCCCTGCGATTTGAGGCCCCTGCTAATTAGTGAGCCCAAATTTCAGCCTCTCACAGGGTGCCATGCATTAACCACAAACCGGGCTTGTGCTTACAAAGGGGCTTAACATTTGCTGCCGGCATCCTCGGTGCAGCAACCCGGCAGTAAGAATACAAAACCCAGCTGAGTAGAGGCAGAGTGAAAGGCTCCCTAGCACAGCATACCATCTCTGATACTGTCCTATAGCTGTTGCCTGCAAAAGTAGACGGAAACAGGGCAAGCTCATAGCGATACTTCCCCAACTCAGCCTCCTCATCTTCAACAGCACACTGGGGAGGAGTCTTTGTGTGGGCAGAGAGATTTCTCTTTGTTAGCACCAGCCACTCCTTTCTGAATTAGCTATCGCTGTTCCTGCTCCTCTTGCTCCTGAGGCAAAGAGTTAGCAGGGAGAGCTTGTGTAATCCCAGTGTTGCTATATATGCATGTGAGAGAGGGCACTTCTGAAATATGGGTCATGGGGAAGAACATAGAGCAGCAGAGAAATGAATAGCTGCAGAAAGTCTGCGCTTGGAAGACTTGGATCATGGGCTCTAGGATACCCAGGATAGCTTTTTGCAAAAGTGAACTAGATCCAGTTAGAAAATGGATGGAGCTAGCTCAGTATGCTGTTCTTGCTTTGATAAAACCATAGTTTAGAAATGAAATTCTGCAAGTTTAGGATAAATGACATGAGCACAGACCAAAAAGTAGTGATAGTAAAGGCAAAGTGTTTGAAATGGTGTCTGTGAAATGCATGTGCAAAACTAATTAACTTATAGATGGCATTTGTCCATATCCCCCATGTGATGCACTGAGAATCTCTCTGGTATTGTAGAATGCAAATGCTTTGAAAAAAATTGCCCAAGGGATCGAATGTCTTTCCTTTACATTGTTTTTAAAAGGAAGAGTTTCTCGCACTGTGTTTATTTGCTGCTAAGATACTGTTACACTAGCACCATCGCAGACTCTTTCTCACTGCAGTATCCCATAAATTAGATTGTTGCAGGGAGTATTAAGAATGTGCATACACTGCCTGACTAGAACAATTTTATCTGAATAATGTTTCATGACCTTTCTTGCAACAAGGTCCTGACTAGAAAAGCATAGATTTACCAGGCATCCTGGCTGTTCAGAAAGATTGTCATTACTGTTCTATTTTATCTGTATTAGTAGAGAGAGTTCCTGCCCTGACATCTCCTCTCCAAACACAAATGAAAAGTTGGGAAGCTGTATGATTCAAGTAATGAAGTATATTAAATCCAGGTACCTGTTTCAAATCCAACAATTGTGGAAATGATGGAAGAGCCATCACCATCAAGATGACTTTCCAACAGGCTCAATGAGATGGTTTTGTGGCCTCAGTCCAATTCTTAATGGACAAGAGTCCACATTACAAAAAGCAACACACAACTGGCAGTAATTGATACTCTTTTGGCACTCAACAGAGAAGTGAAGTATTGAATGAGCATGAAGAATGGACTAACCTTTCACCTCCCCCTATTCCAGGTCAGGGATGAGACATCTGATAGAGCCACATAGGAAGCTTGGGCTGCTGCTTTCTGTGCCGCCCTGTGCCGCATCTGAACAAAGGACTTCTTTCTTAACAAGCACCAGGCTGACACTTTTCATGAACTCTAAATTTATGTGAAAAATTTGGAGGCTTTGGAAGTTAGTGTTTAACCTCAGGATTCCACCTAAAGAGTAGAAGTTACCGCTCCACATAAAGCCATCTTTCTGATTGCCAGCTGCTTTAAAAACTATTACACTAATTCCCTGTTATACATATGCATTTATAATGTGCATGTACACGCATAGCAGGAATAAATGTATTAGTTATTCATGTATGTGTATACATAATAAGAGAAGTAACGCCTTTAGCTAAGATTGGCTAATGCTTATTTATAAGAACCTACTTTCAATTACTTATACAGTTTGCCAAAAATTTAGCTGCTACAGCTTAAATTTTCCATGGTGGGTGTCTGTCTCTAATGGAATTGGTTTCAGAAAGTTTTCACTAAAATGGCTCAGATAAAATTCAAAGAACATGGTTAGTCGAAATACATCTTTTTAGTCATGTTAAGAACTCTTGCAACCATCGTGTTGAGAGACTCTAGCATGTCTGGGCTTTGGAGCTAAAGTTCAAAACTCTGTAAGGAAATGGCTTCGATGTCAAGACTTATCTTCTGTCACTCCTGTGGAAATCTGATCCAGCTGTAATCTAAAAAAACCCCTAGATTCTCACACATCCATTTTCTGCTTGTTTGCAACAAGCGTGCTGTCTTCTCATACAACTAAGACATCTTGGGCACAGTGTACATTTGCTTCCTCTGTAGAGAATACCCACAGATATAGACATACATACACATATTTTTACTCCAATGTCATTTATACACGTCACATAAATCATAGAATCATAGAATCCCAGAATGGTTAATGTTGGAAGGGACCTTAAGAATCATCAAGTTCCAACCCCCTGCCATGGGCAAGGACATCTCTCACTAGACCAGGCTGCTCAAGACCCCATCCAACCCAGCCTTGAACATCTCCAGGGAGGGGGCATCCACCATCCCGCTGGGAAACTTGTTCTAGTGCCTCCCCACCCTCATAGTGAAGAATTTTTTCCTAATGCCTAAATCTACCCCCTTGCAATGTAAAGCCATTCCCCCTCATCCTATCACTACATGCCCTTTTAAAAAGGCCCTTCCCAGCCTTCTTGTAGGCCCTTTCAGGTACTAGAAGGCCACTATAAGATCTCCCCGGAGCCTCCAATCTGAACAACCCCAACTCTCTCAGCCTGTCTTCATAGGAGAGGTACTCCAGCCCTCCTATCATCTTCATGGACCTCCTTTGGACCTGTTCCAACAGTTCCATATCCTTCTTATGTTGGGGACTCCAGAGCTGGACACAATATTCCAGGTTGGGGTTTCATGAGAGCAGAGTAGAGGGGCAGAATCACCTTCCTTGACCTGCCGGCCAACCTCTTTTTGAAACAGCCCAGGATATGGTTGGCTTTCTGGGCTGCAAGCGTGCATTGTCAGCTCATGTCAAGCTTCTCATCCACCAGCACCCCTAAGTCCTTCTCTGCAGGGCTGCTCTCTAGCACATCATCTTCCAGCCTGTATTGATGACAAGGATAGCCCCATCACAGATCTCCATCTGGACAATGAGTCATTGACATCTACTCTCTGGATGTAACCATCCAACCAATTCCTTATCCTATCAGGTATCATAGACCCATCTATCAGTAGTATTAGAGTTCAGCTCTTCTTAAGGACAATGTAGATGATTCTAGTTACAATAATGAGGACAGAATTACTTGCAACAAAGATCAGGAAGCACCTGCACCATGGATCAGTGTGCTTAAGTCTGTTCTCAAGGCTTAAGAGAAGAGTTAACATCTCACAGTGAGCCCATAAGCTATTAAATGCCTAGTGTCTTAAATAGGACACGGCCAAAGACAACTGGGGCCTGCCCTGATTAGTCTGTGTGATTGCAACAGCCAACTGCTTTGACCTGAACTTTGCTAAACCCTCTGAGTGGATTGGATATTGCTCACAGGGCACTTAACAAACAAGTTTAAGGAAACCTATAGTAAAAAAAAATGAGCAGTAAACATGTAGAAGGATCATTAACTTCTGAAGGATATAAAAGTGAGGAAGTGCTTGAATTAACATTGTCCTTTCCAGAATCCCAGTGTGAGGGAGTGAGAAAAAAATCCACACTTTCATAAGCACTGAAAATGAGAACTAGAAACCAAAGTACCTCAATGGGGTCTCCCCCTCTGCTCATTATATAAAAACAGAGGAGGAAGTGCAATGATTTTCTTGGTGATAGAGGTTTGAGTAGTGTGTATTAAAAACAAAATCTTAGAGACCTCAGAAGGGGAAGTTAGTTAGTTAAAAAAAACCCACATCAATATCTTTTCTGTTCTGTGAACTTGCTGAATCCAGTACATTAAATATTACAAGGGCCAAATGTAAAAAAAAAAGTTTAACACATGTAATCAAAGCTCTGTTTAAATGCATTCTTGGTGGAAGGACAAATTGAGGTTACGTAGACTACCTGAAATCTAGTATTTCCTCACAGTTATATCTTTGTCTCTGTTAAAAGGGTTGGACAAGATGACCTCCAGAGTCCCCTTCCAACCACAGCCTTTCTGTAGCCCTAACATTATCTTAATAGAGTTTTTGGTATGATAGAGATATGTGTTTAATCTCTAGATGCCTCCCTAAAAGAGCCCAAAAAGGGCCATCTAAAGAGACTATATATAAATCCAAATGTTTTCTTCCCTTTCTGTGCCATATTTTGAATTTCTTTTGTTATGCAAGCTAGCCCTCAGGTTGCAAGCACTTTCCCACTTTGCCAGCCAAATGAATATGATGAAAGGACACCTGTAGGCATATACAGAAGCCAAGAACATGCTGTACATCTATTATTTATTTAGTTCTGCTCTTTAGATTTTGCTTATAAAGAAAATAAAACCAAAACAACAGGTAGAAATGGGAAAAAAAGTTCATCTGCCATATAGTTGCAGTATGAAAAACATAGAAAAGAACTAATTTTGTTACCTTGGCAAATAAAATAAGAATGTTCTCCACTCAGCAGTCTGTGCAAAATAAATCCCACAGGAATTATGCAAGCACATTCTCATTATGATAGTTATGATTTAGATTGCATTACAAAAGTAAAAACAATCATTCAAATAGGGTTGGGTGCAGTGATTTGGAGGAAAGCTGCCACTCTGCCAAATAGAAAAAGAGAATGAAGGGGTGGGGACAAGGGAAGAAATAAATCCTGCCAAAGTGAACTCATGAGAAGGTGAAGCCAAAATGCCCAGAGGTAGATTAAATGCTCTTATGAATGTCCCAAATGTCTGTAAGCAAACTGCCCAAATAAGGTTTTGAACTGAAAGCTCAGGCTTCTGCTGGAAACACCCAGAAATGCACAGACTAGATATTGTTTGAAGAGAAGGATCCTGGTGTGATTGTCCTGAACGAGCATTTGAAAATCACACATCTTCTGACCACAGCACTTTTTAAAGAAACAGAAAGGTTTGCAGGCTTTTTCAGTAACTGAAAATCAGCCTTTTAGTAACTCCACAACACGAGAAGTAGAGAATTTGCTTCCTTTTAGTTCCAATTGTTCTCCATTTGGGTTTTTTTTTTCTTTAGTTTGATGTTTGTAACAGCCATTTTAAAAAATTGATTCATTCAGATAATTCTTTATTGGCCCCTGACTTTAATGAAAAATTCACAGGAGAAAAAAGTTCTTATCTTAAACATAGCTGCCGACTTCCGATATCTCATTTTTCTCTTACAATAATCCCAGTGTTCAAAGAAGGTATTGTATTTACCATCTTTGTATGGAGCTGAATTTCACTTCACTTTTCTTTATGGTCTTATCACATCGTTTACAAACACTTTATCTCTGTAACTGAAAATAAATGAAATCCTGGGCTTTCGATGAAATGCCATGATGAAATGGATGGTCTAAAAATCTATATTTAGATGACTGACTCCTGTTTGTAGAAGACATGATAAATGTTTCATGCATATAAACTGAAGGATGATGGATTTAATGATCATAGTCTAACGGGGAAATGTTATTTTGGAATAATTAAGTGTTCTGTCATTTGCAAGTCTAAATAGTCCATTGTTAGATTGTGCTTTTTCTGTCAACAAACCATTCCCTTTCATGAGGGTTTTATTTATCATGAAAACAATTGATGCAATGGAAACACACCACCAGTATGTATGGTTAACAACACATTTTGTGAGACCTTGATTTGGATCCATATTTCAGGGATAGCTAATTCATGTATGTTTTTGTCTTACAGAAGAAATGTCTGACAAGAACCATTGAAACATTGGAGGTAGCTCTCTCATTTGAAGTGTTATGTGTGAATCGTATTTGTTGTTCTTCCTATAAATATCTTCAAAGTTACAAATATCTTGGTTTTAAGTCTTACACATGCAAGCAGTTTACACCAGGGTGTACTGTCCAGTTTCCAGCTGTTGCTCCAAAAGTGTGCAAGTATCTGCAGAACACGATTTCTATCTTCTAGCTCTTACAGTTGGACACCTCAAATGGTATCTCAGATGGACATCTCTGTTCAGACAGATTAATCTTGACATGAAGAATACCTACATGGGAAGTATAAACAGAAAACTAATTTGTATTTTAATCACAAACACTATTTTTTGGGATGCGTGATATTTATAAACACTAGACCACCTGATATATCTTCTTGTCTCCTGACTATAATAACCAGCTGCTTATTACAACTCAATCCCACTTTTTTAAAGCATTTGCTATCTTTTCTTCATATTATAGATTAAGGACTGAAGCATATGAAGAGGTGATTTGCCCAGTGATTTTATCACTGATAAAATTTAACCAAGGGCCTTGATCTCGTGACTCCTTGGTCTGTGCTCTGATCAATGGTGTCTCTGTGAAATGTCCTGTCATGACAGTTTCTATACTTTGCCAGATATGGAAGCTTTTTATCATAGCTCTGAGGAGGAAGAACTTTTTACTGGCCCGTTAATTACTTTTGCCATAAGTCTCTACTTTCTGCGTTCATACATCCACAAGACTTGTGAGACATACTAGTCAAGTAGAAATCTCAGCATGCACAAGTGTGGAAGCTGTGAAACAGATATATCCAACCATCAATGATTTGCCCTGGGCCACAGGCAGAAGAGAAATACTGAAACTATTCCCAGAGGTCTAGAGCTGGGATCAATGGTTCAGATCTTGACAAAACCGACTGATACGTTGTGGCATATATATTTAAGTCTCAAAACCCTTCAGAGATTCTTCTAGCACTTTTCCCCATGAGAGAGTCTTCTGCGTCACTGCTTTCTGGGTCATTTTCTTAATCCTGGGTGTAGACAGTAAAGAATGTTTTCAGCAGACCCTTAAGAAAAGGAAAAGAGGAGGGAAGGGGAAATCACATCTACTCCAAGAGAACTTTGAATAGAAGTGTATTGAAGGGGTTGGTTTTTTTCTTTTTTAAGAATAAAACTTTTAGGTTTTGTACTAAAGGACTTTTTCCTAGTCCTAAAATACACTAAACCCTGATATTAATCATGTCTTGATTTAATAAATGGATGGGATTTATCAAGTCTAGGTTACATTTTGTTTCTTTAAAAGTATTTTGTCTTTTTTTTTCAATTGTTCCACAAATGTGTGTAATATTAGCAATTATTTCGATGCATTGTACTGATGAGCAAATACCCTGGAGCTTCAACACTGCTCTCAGTACATAGTTTTGTTACAATATAATTCTCCATTTATCTCTTTTTACTATAATATCCATTCCTCATTAATATCAATTCTTTATTTATGGGGATAATCTGTTCAATTCTATGCTACATAGCCTAATTACCTAACAAAGATAAACTTTGTTCCTTTCGAAGTAGAATTCCCTGAGAGCCTGGATTTCAACTTCGTAAAGCCAGGACAGTCCTTTAGAAATCAGACATGCTCTGGCAGGGCAGCACCCTGAACTCAGAGCCATTACCTTGAAATGAAAGCCAGTAAGGGATGCTTCTCTAATTGTCAACAAGCACAGTCCCTTCATGACAACAGTGTAGGATAAAGAACCAATGTCTGATCTGCCCCCTCAACCCACCCTGATTGCTTCCTGGATACTCAGGCACCTGAGCAGAAGCTGATTGCTGCCATTGCTTGACTTCTTGATTATCCCAGAATCCGGGCCTCTGTGCCTGTCCTCTGGGTAATGGAAGAAATTGCTGCTTGCAAAGGGAAAATTATTTCTAGTCTCTTAAGCAAAAATTAGTGAACTATTTCTATTATTTCGCTTGTCACTAGTACTCCACACCAATCACGACTTAGTTAAAGTATGCAAGGCCCAGAACAGCCCTGATGACCTTGATGTGGACAGAGACGAGCCTGTAAACATTGAGGCAAACAAACAACCTTTGAGTTCCATTAGTCACAGAAATTAAGAGGCTGAAATGCTCAAGCACTTGCAGAATCAGACATTTTTCTAATAGTCTCATCTAAATATGGCATAAAGAGTAGGTCCAAAGGACCGATTTCAGTATTAAGACTGTTTATTCATTCCTAAACTGTTAAAGGCATATCCGCAAACTCATTAAAATTATTTTTTATGGTACACAGTGAATACTTTGAATATATCGAGTCAAGGTTTCAGTTAAATATATTCATATGGTGTCAAGCTTAGCAATTTATTAAATAATAATATATAATATAATTTTATATAATTGATGTTAAAGCCTTTTTTCCTTTGCCTGAATATGCTGTTTGTGTATTCCTTTTAAATGAGGATAAAAGGAGTGGATTTGTAGAAGATGTTTTTAATTAATTCCAAAGGGAATACCTACCACAGAATCTGCTGACGAGTTCTATGGGGCTCAACACTCCAATCATTCAGCATCTCTATTTTTTAGTGACATGATGCTGAAATAGTTAAAAAACTGAATTTAAATTATAAGCACAGATAATTAATGTCTGTTCTCTTCTAATATCTTATCGATAACCATTAAACCTCTAGTTAGGTCAGGCACCCCTACATTACCTTAGAGACTAAAATTGTATAAGAAGCCAATGAGAGTAGAGCTACTAACTAGCAAACTCTTTGAAATCTTTAGGCTGACACTGCATTTCTTTGATTTTTAGTTACAGGATGGAGATATCAGCACAATAGATAAAACATACTGTATCATTTGCCACCCCTGGCCATTCTGACATTCGTTCTTCCTCAGTTTTCATATAGGTCAATATTTGTTCAAAATGAATAAGACTAATCCTTTGCCCAGCTTCACGGTAGTCATCCTCTTTGTGTGAAGAATCCCGCTAACTCCAAGAGAACTAGTTGTATGAAGGTTGCCCAGAATTAATAATGATCAGACTTGGCATTTGTAGTGTGATTTAAGGCCTGCTATGGGCAATAGGAAGAAAGACTCTTGGGATGCTGCTGGTATTGATTCACTGTGTTAACAACTGGGCAAGATGTTTAACAACGTAACTTTAAAACAAAACCAGCAATTATGTTATGCATTGCATAGCGCTGTCATGATTTAATGAATGTTCTATATTACATTCTGTAGATTCATCTGTACAAGCTACGTATTTTACTAGGATACAAATGCATAAGCAGGAATGCAGCCTATAGGATACATAAAGTAATCCATCACTTCTCTTCAGCAGTGACGAAGACTAAGAAGCATTTCTTCTAATTTTGTCTACTACACTCTGGAAAGTGCTGTTTACTAATTGTAGAAAGCCCTGAGGAGAGCAATAAAAACAATCAGAGGTGCAGAAAATATGATCTACCCAGAAAGATTGATAGAAGAGGGGATGTACAGCCTAAAGCAGAGAAGACTGAGGTGCAACGCAATTGCAAGCTTCAGGTGAAATTGAAAAGGGCACTAACGTTACATCCAAGTAAACAATGTTTTAGTGATACAGAAAACTGGGAAATGCAACTGATTTCTTGGAGATAACATGTTGGATCATTGGACCTGATGAAGAAGACACCTGCTGGGAATAACAAGTACAGTCAATGTGATCTCTGGGCAGGGACAGAGTAAATGAAACTTCACTCTGCTCTGTGATTGAAAGATGTTACACAAATGTAAATTGCTTTTGTGTTACTACATTTTCACTGTCCCTTGTCAGGCAGATAAAGTTATTGGAGATACAGGCAGCATCTGTACAAGGAATCTGCAAAATGTCCTATGCACTATTCAGTTGCTATGCAAGGACCCTGCCTATCACTGCAAAGATATACTGTGGCTAAAGAGTGCACGTAGAAATTCTAGGTCTGTCACTTAGAAAGTAGGGCGAAATATTCTGCATCTTCCACCTCAGCAAGGACAGATGGAGATGCACTCTGTCCATGCAGGCATGAGCAGAATAGAAGTGACCCGAAGCAGAAGGCCTGTTCTGACTGTCTGGCTGTGAGGTCCCAGTGAAATAACAATTCACTTTGATTTAACTCCTTATCTCCAAAATGTTTCTGAGACCTCAAGTATTAGTCAGGTAAAGATCAGACAGAGTACGACTTTAAAGGGTGAGCAGATGGGCACATCTGTTTGTTTGACAGGAAAACGTATGTGTTGCTTGACCCAGCAAACGTTTCTTGGAGCAGTGGAAGAATTGCACAAAATATCTCAGACAGCAACTGAAAAGCATTCCCCAGAAATAGCTCAATTACTGGGATATGATGGTACAAAG
Organism: Hypotaenidia okinawae; assembly: GCA_027925045.1. Classification (NCBI taxonomy): domain Eukaryota; kingdom Metazoa; phylum Chordata; class Aves; order Gruiformes; family Rallidae; genus Hypotaenidia; species Hypotaenidia okinawae. Next base: position 16,325,518 of record BSDF01000002.1, read on the forward strand.
CCCACAACAAAACAAGTTTGATAGTTCTATCTCAGTTTAAGGAACATTGTTCAGCTTGATAACTCTGAAATTAGCTGTGCTACCTGTGCTAAATAACTCTGTCTTGCTGTGTTACTCATGAGATCTGTTCCTCTTTTTTTTTCCTTTTTTTTCTTTTCAGTGGAACAAGTCTCATGAGGATACACTGTGATGGAAGGAAACCACAGCCAGCGTTTTCAGAAAGGTATTTATCTATTAGGGATTTTCTATTTCTTCCTTCTCTCTGTCTCTGATGACAATTTTAGCAGTTAAATCTTGCCAAAGCAATAGTGCAGAAGTTAGCTCTTCTGACTCAAGCCTAGCAATGTACCTCCAGTCTTAGCTTTCAGAATCATATAATGAAGTGAGTTTCAATCTAAGTCTTAATTTAAAAAAAAAAAAAAAAAAATCTATTCCTAGCTGTCACAGTTCCAAAACAGGGATTCCTGGCCCATGTCAGACACATGCAGTGAGATCTGCTGATAACCTCAGTATCAGTAGCATCATCTTTTAGCATCAGGCATTGGCAAAGAAGAGGAAGGTATCTAGCTCTGTACCCATCAGAAGAGAAAATCTCTATCCTCTTTCACAAAGAGATCCCGGTGCTAGTATTCTCCAATCTGGTATAACACAGCTCTGACTTCTGTTGGAAAAATTAGTTCTAGTCCTAAAAGCTGTATAATTACATTAGCGTTGTTCCATGCCCGAGGTAATGAGCTCTGCCTCTCTGCTGCGTGATCAGCTGAAGCTGAGTAGTGCTCCAACTGCTGCACCCAAAGCAGTACCAGCTCTGGCTCAGCAATAAAAGCCTCACCCAGATGACTTTTTACAGTTTTCTGTTGGTGTCACATTTCGGTCCTCAAAAGAAACAGACTGGCTTTTTGAAAGTCCAGAGTACCCAACTCTCCCTGTAAAATCAGTAGAAGCCTTAGAACTGCTGAAAATCAGATCCAGTGCCCATATCATGAGGGCATCTGGAATGCTAGTCACGCAAGTCTTGCTTACTCACAGCACTGTCTCTGGATATTTTTACAAAATCTACATTCTCAGCAATAAAATAAGTGTTGCTATGGGGCATCTGTTTATGTTTTTATGCGAACTGATAATTACACTCGAGTTCCTTCTGTCTGTAAAAAATGGTAGAGTTTTTCAGTGACCCTACAAACAATTATTAGTTAAATGTAAGAATACTCTCAATTTTATAGGAGAAAAAAATAAATGAAAAAAAAAAAAGGGATAAAACAGTGCAAGAAGTTATCCGGGCAATTGCATGTGTATGTTTGGCATGTGTGACAAAATACAGTTTTGTCCTTTTATAACCTTGTAAGTTCAGCTCCTCTCTGAGCTCAGAAGCCATGTTACCATATTCACCTGTCAGCTTTCAAACCTCAAACCAGGACAGCAAACCATACTAGGCTGGGTGGATCTCAGCCTACATTGAGCAAATGCCAGGCAAATGTCAAAAACATGACATCATTCAAAACAGATAGGTATATAGGCAGACTGTATATGTTTGAGACAATTCTATTATTATATTCCCAAACCACAAACACTGGAGAAATACAGTATTTACTGTGAAAAAAAGAACTAAAGGAAAGGAAAGTAAAACAAAGCAAACTGTAATTACACTTAGCTTGCACACTGCAAGCATTAACCCTATGAGGCAAAACACAGAGGAAAAGGCTGTCTCTCACAGTCCAGCTTCTTAACTTGTGTTCAATCTCTTTTCTCCAAAGACACCCCAGCTCTACTATCGCCACTGGTACAGATCATAGAATCATAGAATTTTAGGGGTTGGAAGGGACCTCGAGATACTCATTTTTATCTGTCCCCTTGCATACATTCCTTTGGTGAACCCAGCCCTACTTATTCATAAGAAATTTGCCTGGCTCCATTAGCTTGCCCGTCAAAGACGCTCACATAGAAGCCCTCTGAAAAATGCTAGCAGTGGTGTCACAGTTATATGAACAATTTGTAATCCTGGGTTTTTGGCCCTGTGTCATAGATAATACCTCTGAAACTGAACAAGGACAATGCCTTTTCTCCAGAGCTGGCTTCGAAATTTTATTTCCATCTGCCCTGGGTTCCTGTCTTAAAACACCCATGGATTTACAACCTACTTATTCTGGTTAGAGGTGTCAATTTGTGTCCAGTTCATTTCTCCTTTAAAATAGATAGGGTTCATGTTTTGTTACAGCTTCCCAACTTTGTTCTGTTCTGCGTCCCATGTAATTGCTGACAGATTAATGCCCATCTGTCACAGTTCCACACTGTTCATTTTTAGTGAAAATATTCTGTTCTTACTCTTCTCGGTGTTACAACCTGAAAACAACCAAATCCAAATCCGTAATAATAACATACCAGAATTAGATAGATATCAATAACAAGCCAAGGAAGTATTACATATGTATGTACATATGTGCCTTAAAACATCATGGGTAGACTAAATTACCATGGATAAGGCTGTGTGTGTAACAGAAAGCAACCACAAACCTGGGGAGCAGAGACCTTGGAGATATGGGGAGAAGGCCAAAGACCCAGAAGACACATGGATGATCACTGATACAGGCATGTGTAGCAGTCTAACGCAGCTGTCCATACCAGAAAGCACAGGTCGTGTGTCTTTAAGGTCTATCTAGGACAGCCACAAAAGCAAATGTTTGCCTTTATCCCGTACTTCAGAATCAGATGTGCAGAGCATATGGCTTAGATCCAATCCTGATCTTCCATCTTAGTTCTGTGGTAGTAGCACAGAAGTACATAGTGTTATGGTAATAGTGTCTTACTACCATAAACATAACTGTGTTTTGGTACCAGATTGTGTTTGACTCATCTGCTTACCTGCTTTTAAGGACTGGTTGTTCATTCCACATGCAGCAACTGATTGAGGATGTCAGCAATCTAGGATATTGAGTACTGCTAAAAAGGAAGGAAGGATGAAGAAGGAAACATCACCTATCTTGTTCTCGTGATCTAACTGCAATTTGACTTCAACAGTACCTAAGTTGAGTACCTAAGTACCTAACAGAAACATTTTCAGCTTTATGATTTGGTAATAACTTTTTTAAGTGTCCAAACTGCCATGCAATTAGGAATCAGTTAATCAAGAGGTAATAATCAGACCTATAACAGAGAAAATAAAACAATGAATTGAAAGGATCACAACCTTTGGTTCTTCATGTCTAGGATAGGGGAAAATGATTCTCAACTAAAATAATGGTTCTCACAATGGTGTCCAAATCCACAGACAAAGAATATTTTTCATGGGTCATTAGAAAATGTGGAATGAATTCCTGATATCTAAGTGTTAGTATGAAGTGAGAAATTCAGTTACAAGATTCCAGTGAGTCAAAGATGAGCCATTTGTATATTGCAATATACAGGAGAAGAAAACAGAGACAGGATAGAAGACACTGAAAATAAAATCAAAGGAGCCAAAGGATAAAAGAATCCAAAGAGGTAGAATAAAAGAAGCTGAAGATTACAAAAAAGAAAAGTAAAACCAAAGCCCAGAATATGAACTACAGAGGTTGAATCAGAATGTAGAAGAAAATTAATCCAGGTAACGTAGCACAAAAGGATTCTGAGCAGCAGAAATGCTGAGGTTTCTGGAAAAAGGAACATAATCTAGAAAAAAAAGAGTAACTAATTCCCATAAGAGGAAACAAGAGTTAAACCCAAAATTAAGTGAAGCCCAGACTACTTTTCAAGTTGTACTGAAAGACAGAAAGAGGAATCAAAGGAGAAATCTGATCACATGCTGTTACCAGGAGATGACAGTTTGAAAACATTCTTTAAATTAACAGCTTTAAAAAATAAGCAGCCAAAATATGCCTTACAGTAGCTGTGCAAGTGGGGAATAACTTGAATGGAGATGTCTGCTATGACCCAAATTTTGTAGGACATAATGGGAGTCCACAAGAATATAATACCCTCTCATTAAGAAAAGAATGCAAATTAGTAACATTAAAACAAACACACAAAACGGAAAAACTAGTGATCACCAAATTAATCTCCAAGTCAGAAGGAGTAGAGGGCAAGTGAACAAATCACTGTTGAAAATCAGAAACCAATCACAGTAGAACTGACGATAAGGGATTTAAGATCCTTAAAATGGAAAAACATAAAAATTGGTTAGTAGCATTGGAGGAATATCCAGGGCTAAACAGAAAAGATCAAACTTGAAAAGATGAAGCAGCCCCAACAAAGTTTGGCTGGGCTATACTTACTCAAAATTGCAAAGTAATTGGAAGGGTAAAAGTGTATGGAGAGGAACTTAACAGTTCTGACAGTTCATTTAAGGTGCTGATAAATTGTGGGTAAATTATTTCACACTGCAGAACAAAGTGCAAATTTAAATGACCAAGAGATATGCACAAGAAAAAAAAAAAGTATTGGGGACTGCAGTCAGGTTAGTGACTAAGAACATTGGGTGATAATTATAAAGTGAGTTTCAAATTAGTCATATATGAAGGGCTAAACCAGGCTGAGAAGATGACTAAGCCCAGTAAATCCAGCAACCATGAAATTGAAGAATTTTGTAGATATTATTTAAAGAGCTGCAGAAATTTTACAAGGATGTGAGAGTTTAAAAACCTACCTGGCTAGTAAAGTGGGGGGAAAAAACTATTCAAGTGGTAACATTCCCTAATCAATGACTAAAGGGTCAAAACATTTCTTGAGCAAACAGGATCATGTATAAGGTTGTAATAGAGACAATTGTGTATTCGGCAGCCAGGGTAAAAATGTTAGCCTGGTCCTAAGTGATACTGCAGAAAAAAGCATGTGATAGCAAGAGAAACAGGAAAGAGAGCAAGGAATTAAATGATTGATTGTTATCCTTGAAAGGATGTGAAATCTGTGGAGAGAATCTTAAATATTTGAAGCCACCATCAAAAGCTGAAAGGTTTTCAAATTTAAAGTACAGAGTTACATACTGCTTAAATCAGCTTAAATATTCCCTTGAACACAAATTTTTGAATTGCCAGCTGGAACATATCTTGGGCTAAACCCATGCAGACAATAGATTAAAAAATATATCGAAAGATGGAGATATAAGTGCTTCATAGAGAAGTATAAGGGCTTGTGTGATGTACTGGCATGCAAAGCTTGTCACAAAATACATTTTTCCAAGGCTCAGAAGTGAAAATGCAGATATGTCTGCTTTGGTAAGTTTTATTTCAGAAGGTTGCACACCCCTACATGCCACTTTACAGCATTATGACTGGGAAAGAGGAGTTTCCGTAGTGTTATATTTGGATTATGTAAAAGGAAGTATGTATAAGTTAATGGCCTCACATTTGCCTTGGGAAAATACTAAGAAATAGTTGAGGCCATAAATTCCCTAACTGTGGAGATATGCTGATAATCTAAACGCTACAAATCTGTACAATATGCAAGCATGTACCAATTTAGTAGAAAGATTATTTTGTTTTCAAGGAGCTAATCAAGTAGCTTTAGAGATGTCCAACAATTGTTCTCCTGCTTCAGGAAAACAGCAGCAAATATCCATCACCATGAAGGATCACTTAATGCAAAACTTATCTTTTTCAGACTGGAAAGAGAACACACGTTATGTACTTTGTCATGTGGTATCTTGGCAGTTAGAACACACTTCGTAATTGGAAACCAAACTTTATCCAAAGATGTTTGGTGCTCTGTGCACTCAATGAGATGGATTCAAGTGAATAATCAAACATAAAATTCTGCCATTACAGTAATTGAAAATAACACACAGCCTTTGTGCTGATTTAAAACTTTACTCCTACAGGGCCACTTGATGAAAGAAATTGCAGAAAAATAAGTCTTATACTTCTGTCTAGAGTGAATTATTCAATAACAGAATTCCAGCAAAACTAAAAGAAGATTGAACAAAACCAGCAAATTGTCACAACATCAGCATGACAACTTGAAACAATCTATAGTGAATTTTTATGGGGCTATATATTTTGCAGTTCCACAGCATCTAAACTATTACATGTATTATTTCATCCACTTACTGTATTGTTAATAACACAGGCTAGGATCCTGCTACGTATCACTAGAATATTTCAGTGTTTATTGAAAACATTTGCATATTACAGCAAGGTTATTTGCAAATAATTATCCAACAGTCAGTATCTGATGAGGGGAGACCACAACATGCAAAATACACTGTCCAGTCAGGAGGCACATGGCAATAACCCAACACAGGCCAGGGAGCCTGCAGTTTAGCAAACTGAATTGTCAGACCAGTTACCTGAGTATGTCCCTGTAAAGGAAAAGATGGCTGCAACCTGAACAGAACCAGATTCAAATCCCTTAACATCACAATAGTGAGATAAATGCCAATAAATAATGGGAAGTAGTATGTTGTGTATTTGCACTGTTGGTTGGACAGAGCAAATTACTGGTAGCTCTAGGATAAGGACATATGTAGCAGAAAGCAATCAAAAGTCTGCAACACAGACTCCCAGGAAAACCAGGGAGCAGAGACCTTGGAAGTAAAGGAAGATGAGGAGGCCAGAGACCCAGCAGACAGATATTGTGTCCACTCATCCATCCAAACATATAACAGCATAATGAAGCTGCCTGTAACAGGTAGCATACATGGGGTGGTTTTGTTGTGTGTCTCTTACAAGACTGCCACAAAAGCAACTGCCTGCCCCTACCCTGTACTTCGGAGTCATGCATGCCAGCTGCATAGGTAAGTATTGCCTGTGCACTACTGTTACAGGGACCTGTGTTCTGCTGTTTCACCTAATGTTTCATTAATTGTATTTGCCTGGTTTTGTTATATGCTTCTGAGGACCAGTTGTTATATTTAGATGCATGGGAGTTGAGTGGCTGTGGAGATAGTCTAAAACTGGCTTTCTGTGCTTCAACTTTGAAGTTTGCCATTTCTGAGGCTGTTTAGACAAAAAAAAAAGAGAGTCTGAGTATGAATGTTAACCTCAGAAGGCTAGTCACCTCCAAACAAGGACAGATTTGAAGGGTTCAGGGGGTAATACAAATGAAAACACGCTATTTCAGTTGTGGTGAAGCCATTGGCTTTGGCACTATTCATTTAATAGTAATTTGTCATCTGTGGTAGGAACACTGTGTTGCTGGAGCATTTAATGTGGTTGCAGGAATGTCTTAAAACTACTCCCAGTATGAAACGAAAGCAAAGAAGCTTCTCAAGCTCTTCAGCAGAGAGAAATCACCATTGACTTGTATAGAAGGAGTTATAAATTAGTACAGAGTATGAGCTGTAACCAAATGGCCATAGCTAGCCAACTTTATTTTGTGGTGGATTGATCTTCTTCCAAAGATCAGCATTCATAAATTGTCCTGGAAAACATCAAAGTTATTTGAAAAGGTCTATAGCAGTATAAATTTCTCTATGCAAAATGGCTGTTTAACAAGATTGCCTCCTTGAACTTTTCACATGATTGTGACAGCCACTTTCATTTACTAATGGAAATTTTATAGCAGATTTTCCCACTACTCCCACATTTCTGTTTACTATTATTTTATGGAGAATACTTTGCAAATTGGGTCTCTGAAAAAAAGGAAGAGACCTTAGGTGACATTCCCAGACTGCTATATGGTTCGTTAGCAGGGCAGCTCAAGAGACAGCATGCAGGAGAACCCCAACTCACATGGAATGCAATGTTGGGCTGCATCTAATGGGCACATCTACATGGAGTTTATTCAGCAGTCATTAGGGTCATTACTGAGAAACCCCTTTTGTGTTAGCCCTGCTTGCACTCAAATTAGGAAGAACAAAAGATTCATGAAGAATTGTTCCTCATTATTCCTGGTGCTGACAGCAAAAGGATGGGGTGTGTGTGTGTAGTTAGGATTTGCAGCGATAGTGATTATTTAAGTGAAATAGAGAAAGGATTAAGGAGTAAGTGGTTAGGAAGCCATCTGAGGCTTCACGTACCCAATATCCATCAAACTGTAGCTGGATGAGTTTTGGAACTGATTAGGAACTGATTATTTTCTCAGCTCACCATGCATAGAAAGCATTCACTTAGTATTTTAGGAAATGTCTCATATATTCCATCTGGAGAATCCTTGGGTAATTTTACATTAAATGGTTGAATTCCCTCAGGGCAAGAAGTAAAGATGTTTTCAATTCCTTGATGAGAAAGAAGAGAGTAGAAAGTGAGAAAAAATATCTGGAGAAAAGAAGAGACAGCTAAATGTAGAGTAGCATTTAGAGAAGCAGAAAAGAAATGTGAGCAACAGAAGTGAAGGAATGGTTTATTTATCTTTTATTTTTCCAAGTTACATGTCGTTGTGAAGTCTCTGTTGTAAAAGACAAACCTCGAGTTTGCCTGATTTACCATTTTTCATTTTGTGAAGGTTCTTTTTTTTTTTTTTCAGAGAAAGACAGCAATATTTCTCCTAGCAACTAAGGATCTTTTCCTCCAATGAGTTATAAATGTGAATTAAAATAAAATTGTTAAATGCTCTGACTTTGCACTTCAGTGTAAAGTCTCATTTTTACAGGCAACCATCTTCTTCATGAGCAATAAAAAAAAATTTTTTTTTCCCCCACCAGAAAAAGTATTTTTTGTTCTCAGTGAAGTTCCAAAACTTCACAGAAGGTTTAATTTTTTCTATAAGTCCAAAAGAATATTTTGCATTTCCTAAATGAGACATGATGAACAATACTCGACTTCTGAGGCTGGGTCATCCTTCTGAACCAGGGTCATCCAAGGTCAATGCACTATCCCCAGCACTGACACTGAAGCTTATGATGAATCATTTCTACACATGGGATAAAGGCATTAGCCTGCATCAGTCTTGAGACACACAGAATGTCATGGCTCTAATTGAGATCGCTTGTGCTTACTTCAATATTAAATTTGATATAGTGATTGTACATTGTTGACTGAAAACTTTTGATTCTTTCGGTGTCGTTTCATAACAGCAATCTTCACTTAATGAATACTGCCATCACTGTAATTAAATCTAATACAAAAAAGAAAGATATTTTTAAAAAACTTTAATTTCTTCTTTTTCTATATAAATGCTATCATTGAAAATTTTAGGCACATAATATGCACAGCAGGAGCCAAGCAACAAAATATGCAGTCCTACCTCCAGACCCTTTAAATTGCCTACTGTTCAGGCACATCATCTACATCAAAAGGACAGAATTCCGACAGAGTGTGTCCTCATTTATTACTATGGCAAGTGAGAAGATGCATGATCAGATTACAATTACACTATGTAAATACAAAGGATCAGAATGGGAACTCAATGTCATATATTCTAGCTTTCTCAAGTAAAAGTTCCTAGATGTTATGCAAAATAATATGTGGTATTTAATCTTCTAGGAGATGTAAAGGAAATGTGTCTACTTTATACATTTAAAGGGAAAAGTCTTTTGTTCATCACATTGGACAGAACTTTTATCCTTAAACTGTCAAGATGATAAAGGCATCAGCATACATTTAAATCCCTTACCTCAAAAGATGGCAAATGATATATGCAAAAGAAAACCGGAGTGCACGAGGAATTTCTTTACACAGGGTTTGTACCATGAAAGAAAGTGAATGTAAAAAAATGGGAGTGTTTTTTTAAGCTAATGCTAATGCATCATGAGGTCAAGTGGAAAGCAAATCCACCCAACTACAGGTATTCTTTTTTTGAGATAGAAGATTTTTTTTTTGCTTTGCTTTTCTTATACTGATGGACTGTGAAGGACAAGAAGAGATCCATGGAGGCCAGTAAAAGTTAGAAGTAATTTAATTAGAGTAGTCCAAATCTGAAATATCTTCTAATCCGATTATATACTTATTTCTTGAGAGATACTGTATGGGTATCTATATTTCCTATAAAGAGGTACCTTTTTGTAATCTAAAAGAATTCTGCTATCAACTTGTTTTAAGAAGAAGAATGACTCAAGAAAAAAAAATCTCTGAGGTTTTTCTTTTTCCATGGTTTAAAAATAGACCATATTCATTTGTATGGGTACCTGTGTGTGTATTTGTGTATATTATACTTACATTCCATAAAACAGTCTTGTTGAGTTCAAGTTAGCAGAGACACTGTCAGCTGGTGTGCCATGTGAGGATCTGTTTTAGCACTGTGCTACCTTCTTTATGTAGCTGATGTGATTTATCACAACAAAGGACATACTCTGGGACATTTAAAGAGATGCATTTTTGTCTAACTGTCCTAATATTAAGTAGACAAAATGCTTTCTGTGCAGAGGAAGACTGTCATCCATCAAAGATTTTTAATCCTGGCTTTGTCATGGTCATCCTTTTAGGGTTTTAAGGGTACAAAATGTACATTAACTGTAAGTACAAAAACTGACATGACTCTTAACAGCTGGGAAATCAAATGAGGCATCATGTGAAGGCGAATGTGCTGCAAATGAGAGCAGAGAGGCCTGAAAGCAAATTGTAGTATCCATTGAAGGACAGCACAATTTGCCTCACAGAGCCCTGAGCTGCAGAGAAAGGTCTTCTTCCCACCACCCCAACACAGTAACGCTAGAGAGGTTTTTAAGGTTACATCTCATCCGCAGACAAGCAGATACTGCAGCCCTTCCTAGCATAGTAAAACTCCTGAAAAGCATTCAGAAGAAATCTTGAAGTAAAGCAGCTTTGGGTATACAGAAAGCAGAGGAGTGAAAGCAAATCCCTTGTGTCTGTCTGTATCATCAAAACAGAAAGAATGGGGGCTTTTAAAACATTGAGTGTTATATATATATATATATATATATATATATATATTTTATTTTTTTTTTTATGTTCCTTCCTTTAATTTCTTGAATGCAGAGACAGAAATAGCAGTGCTGTAATTCTGTGAGAAACACCATCCTTGCACTTCTGGGAAATACCATAGTTATCTCTATAGTCAGTTGCTGTGAGATTTGGAGATGTTTTGCTGACTATAGACATCTGGATGTTCTTCAGATACGGAATTGAAAGTTTGTCTCATTACCAGATGCAAATCTCCACTCTTAAGGTGTAGACATTGATTGGTTAGACTGTTGAAGTACATTGAAGATTGTACAGATCTGGTAGGGTCTCTTTGACATAAATGACACTGCTTTCAAAAGGTTTGTAAATACGGACTGGTGATGTTAGCCAACATGATCAAGAGGCGCCCTAAGTCAATGCTACCACCGAGATGTCCACAAATGGTACAGAAGTTTTTTTATTTTGATAAATAAAATATCATCTATAAAAAACACTGAGTGCTGTTCCTCCTGAGCTTTTGCTTTTTTACCTTAGATGAGTAACTGATACAAGCAGCAGTTAAGGGCTTACCTTAAGCAAGAACTTAAGTTCCATGTGATCAAGTGCTTTATCAAGCAGGAATGATGTTATTCATATAAGTAAAGATTTCACTTGGTATTAGACAAAGAATTCAAAATTTGAAATTTATATCCATGCAAATCCTATCTGCATATAACAGTTTTGCAAACCAAGAAATGTGCTGTGCTTTTTGGAAATTGCTGCATCCTTGAAGACAGAGAATATATTCTTCTGTCTCACTGGTTATTTCACTGAGCAATTGAATTTCTTGAAGAGTGTTGGGCAGACAATGCATTCCTAATGATAAATATGCTGGAGTGATGACAACTGGTTTTACCTTGAATATTTCCCTGGATAGTGAATTTTTTCTAAGCTGCTAACAATGTGGATCAGTGTCCCAGAGGGGCAAAAAATACCTTCCTAGGAGCTTTGTTAGTCCATGCTGAATGAGGAGCTGAAGAACAATCCCAGTGAGAAGTCATACGAAAGATTTTTTAGTAAAAAAAAAAAAAAAAAAAAAAGGAGAAGAAGGAAAAAAAAAGACGCTGGTCTAAAAGAGTTTACACAGCTGTGAGTGATAAAATATAGCAGCCATGGCAACCCACTCTCCAGTATTCTGATAATGCATCAGAAATGAGGCTATTAGAATTATTAATTCACATTAGTGGCTATTAAAATTACTACCTGCAGATTCACAGCCTGAAAATCCTTTTCTATTTCTAAGAGAAGGTTCAATTGCAGAAGGAACCTTTTTGCTAAATAGGTGCACTGTATTGTATGCTAGACATTATGGGAAGTCCAACAGATAATAAAGCTCACATTGCGCTTTATGTAGCTGCTTTGTAATGCAAGGGTAGCAGATGTAATACTTTATTCTTTTAACGATGGCAAAGAACCAATACAGCCCCAATAGCAGCAACAATAACTGGACTCTTACTGGTTCCTTGGAAGCTAATACTAGAAATCTAACTTACTGTTGGGTATTTCATTAAATAACAAGTGACGTACAAAATACTCTACTTTGGTAGGTAATAAACACAGCCAACAGAAATCAGCAGAAAAACTGAGCCAGACCCATAGAAAGGTTTTGTAGAGATGCTGCGGTGAGACTCTGGGAGTCCTGTAGAGATTTGGCTACTTCCTTTCCATCCCCCATTAACTTAACTCAAAATGCAATTGCATGCTGTTTTAAGTAAAAGAAGAAACACTATTACACCAAGGCCACAGCGGGAAATAATCAGGGGGAACAGCAACATGGCAGAGAAAGAACATTTTATTTATGGAAATGAGCAGAAAAAGTAACACACAAGCTAGAAGCAGCCAAATAGGTACCAGTAAAAATAACACACAAGCAAAGAACATGAGCTTGGATCACAACCAGTTTTTAGGAATTCACATCACAGTCTATCTCCTTTAAGATCCCATGTACCAAAAATGGATATGACATCCAGTGTTCTTTCTAAAAATTATCATTCTCAGAAAGAGAAGAGGAAAACAAGGGCAACTGCACAATGAAATTTAGCACGTTCCCACAAGCTAGACACAGCAAATTATATAAGCATATACAGTAGGGCTTGAGTAGCCTTTATACTAAATGTTATTCTGAATTCCCTCCCCCTGGTTGCCACTTAACTCAAGAAGAGTCCAAATTCATTAGAGACTATTTTAATAACAAAGTTACTCCTCTATCTACAGACATTTCTTTCAACAAATCCATTTTTTTATTTCCTGTAAAACTTTATCAATAATGCCAACAGGCACCTGGAAGTAGACATTTGTCCACCTAAGCTTCCTCTGAAGCACGGAATGAGGCTGTTAACAGAGAGACACTTTTTTCAAACATGGTGGCAATTACCTTCTTACCAAATAAAAAGGTGTTAATACTTAAGGTCATGAGTTCAAAGACCTGGGTTTGATTTCTTTCTGGGGATGTTCAGACTGACAAACACTGGAAGTCTGGATGGCAGTCGCCCTGACATTCTTGAAGTTGCCTAGAAAAGTTTGTTCAATTTAGCGATGCCACCAAAAAAGCACCTACTGTGGGTGCACTTATAATGTCAAGATAGTGAACACGGAGATTTAGTTTAGTGCAGTTTAACTAGCAAAATCAAAGAAACATTAGTTCATTGTGCATACAAGAAAATGTTACCAATGTTACTCATAAGACATGACCAAGTAACAAAAATATTTGCAAGTGACCTTATTTGTAAAATTTCCAAGGACTACAATTCTGTGGTATCAGTACCCTGCCCTTTTCCCATTTTTCCTCAGGCACTCAGACAAACATTGGTGGATATGGTATTATTCACACAAATAACAGGATCCTTGCACAACCAAAGGGCTTCATGCATGAACAGAAGTATTTGTTGTTTCTTTTTCACTACTTGCTGTTCATCAGCTCAAGTTCATGTCAGCAGGATGACTCATGTGCTTCTGTTTAGCACGTGCTTAATGCTCAGCTGAGTGAAGCAGAGCCCAGCTTGCCAACAGGGAGGGGAGGGAGAGGAAAATGGCTCCTGCCCCATGGACAGATGCTACACAAGCAACCAGCTGAACTGTCACAGAGGAAGTCCAATGCTGCTCCACACAATCTTCCATGGTCTTGCAAGTATCCTCAGATATGGTCATGGTTTCTTAGGTCACAAAAGTGTCAGGGAAATATTTTTGCCTAAGAACTTGCTGTCTCATTAAAAAATGAGTCTGGAATAAGTGTTTTGATTTTGACAATGGTGCAATGGAGCCCTGATTGGCTCTCATAGACCTACCCACCCACCCACCCAGTCTCTGCTGGCAATCTCCTTGGTTTCCTGCCATTACAGCTTAGCTTCTCCCTAGACATCGTGCGGCATGGACAGACCCCCAGCATGGCCCCACAGGAGCCAATACCATCACCAAATATCCTTTCTTTTCTCCTTTTGAAAATTTGTAAATTTTTCTTTTTTTGCTTTTTCTAAATTTCAGATCAAAAAGAAAATTTAAATATTCAAATCTACAGTTCAAAATCACCTTTCTCTGTACAGTTTCTGTGTAATGGACTAATAAACACTTATAGGATCATAGAATCATAAAATATGTAAGGTTGGAATGGACCTTTAGAGGTCATCTAGTTCAACCCTCCTGCAGTAAGCAGGGACATCTTCATTAGATCAGGTCACTCAGAGCCCCACCAAGCCTGACCTTGAATATCTCCAAGGATGGGGCCTCCACTACCTCTCTGGGCAACCTGCTCCAGCAATCTACCACCCTCATAGTGAAGAACATTTTCCTAATATCCAACCTAAATCTCCCCTTTTTGAGTTTAAAACCACTACCCCTTGTCCTACTGCTACATGCCCTTGTGAACAGTTCTTCCCTAGCTTTCTTATAGGCACCTGTCAGGTACTGGAAGGCCACTACAAGGTCCCCCTGGAGCCTTCTCTTCTCCAAACTGAATAAGCCCAACAGGCTCAGCCTATCTTTATAGAAGGGGTGCTCCAGCCCTTTCATCATTTTTGTGGCCCTCCTCTGGACATGCTCCAACAGATCCATGTCCTTCTTGTGTTGAGGGCTCCGAAGCTGGACACAGTACTCCAGGTGAGGTCTCACCAAAGCAGAGTAGAGGTGTTGAATCACCTCCCTCAGTCTGCTGTCCACACTTCTTTTGATGCAGCCCAGGATACAGTTGGCCTGCACATTGAGGTAGCCCAGGATTCAGATGCACATTGGTGGCTCATGTCCAGCTTCTCATCTACAAGTACTCCCAAGTCCTTTTCCTCAGGGCTGCTTTCAAGCACATCATCTCCTAACCTGTATGGATAACAGGAATTGTCCCAACCCAGGTGTAGGACCCCGCACATGGCTTTGTTGAACCTCATGAGGTTCACCTAGGCCCACTTCTCCAGCCTGTCCAGGTCCTTCTGGATGGCATCCTGTCCCTCTAGCACATTAACTTCACCACTCAGCTCAACAATATCATCAGCAAATTTGCTGAGGGTGCACTCTATACCACTGTCAATATCATTAATAAAGCTATTAATAAAGCTATTAATAAAGCCCTGGTCCCAGCACAGATCCTTGAGGAACTCCTCTTGTCATCATCTTCCATCTGGACTTGGAGCCATTGCTCCATGTGCCCACCCAGCCAATTCTTTATCCACTGAGCAGTCCATCCATCAAATCCATATCTCTCCAATTTAGAGAGAAGGCCATTGTGAGAGACCATGTCAAAGGCCTCACAGAAATCCAGATAGATGACATCCATAGTTCTTCCCTTGTCCACTGATGCAGTCACTCCATTGTAGAAAGCCACTAGATTGGTCAGGCAGGACTTGCCCCCAGTAAGGTCATGCTGGCTGTCTCAAATCACCTCCCTGTCCTCCATGTGCCTCAGCACAGCTTCTAGGAGGATCTGTTCCATGATCTTCCCAGGCACAGAGGTGAGTTCCCAGAGTAGTTCCCAGGGTCCTCCTTCCTACCCTTTTTAAAAATGGTCATGATGTTTCCTCTCTTCCAGTCACTACAGACTACACCTGACCACCATGACTTTTCAAATATCATGAAGAGTGGCTTGGCAACTACATCAGCCAATTCCTTCAGGATTCTGGGATGCATCTCATCAGGTCCCATGGACCTGTGTACATTCAGGTTCCTCAGATGGTCACAAACCTTATCTTCACTTACAGTGGGAGGGACTCTGTCTCCCTGGTCCCCACCTTGCGGGCCCTCAACTTGAGAGCAGTGAGGAGAGAGGTCACCAGTGAAGACTGAGGCAAAAAAGTTGTTGAGAATCCCAGCCTCTTCCTCATCTGTTGTCACCAGTTCTCCATTGTCGCTCATCATGGGGACTACACTTTCTTTAAACCACCTTTCCTGGTTCATGTACATGTAGAAATCTATCTTGTTTTTCTTGGCATCCCTTGCCAAGTTCAGCTCCAAGTGCATCTTTGCCTTCCTGACCTCTTCCTACACAACCAGGCAACATTCCCCTACTTTTCCCAGGATACCTGTACCTGCTTCCACTGCCTGTGTAGTTCCACCTTGCTTTTTAATTTGACCAGCAGGTCTCGATTCAGCCATGCCAGTCTCTTGCCTCCCTTGCCTGACTTCTTACACCTGGGGATATATTTCCCTGTGTCAGAAAGAAGATTTTTAGGAAACTTTTGAAATGAGTGACAAAAGAAACTTCATAGGGACTGGCTGGGGAGACCACATGATTCAGGGCAGGCAGCAGAACAAGATATAGTCAAGAGTAGGCAAAAAAAAGGTGGAGACCCCAAAAAGTAGACTGAAGAGAGCAGAGGAAATACTGGTGGCATTTACCTTTTTCTTTTCACACACCATGAGTACATTTGTAGACATCATCAGCATAACATGATGAGACCCCTAAAAATGCACAAGAGTGAATATCCCAGAAAGCATCTCTGTACTGGAAAAAGAGAGACAGTCGAAGTATCTAATTGCATCGTTATTTCTTACAAAAGTGTCCACAGTTTAAAGAAAGAAACCAATTTTATAGCAAAATTTAGGTGGACAAATGCTGAAGGATACATGATGAAATTCTTCAGTGGGTCAAAAGAGACTGACTCAATGAATGCATGGGTCGTTCCAGCCATGACTCATGGGAGATGCTCCCCATTCCCTGCACATCACTGCTCCAGAGTGGCTTTGCAGATGGAGCTAACACTTCCCCAGTAAAACAGGCTTTCCCTTTCCCCAGGAAACTATTTCTGCTAACTGTATCATCTGACAAAAACATTTTAAAATCATTTCCTTCTTTCTACTTTAACATTTTCTCTGTGTTTTCCTTCAGATCATCCTCTTTTAATTCACCACAAAGGCACAGCTTCCATACATTGCCCACTGCCTAAATGACTGCTGCTACTTTTAGTCATTTCGGTTTTAACTTAATCTCATATTAAAATCTAAATGAGGGATGATTTCAATTTCTTTTTGGAGGCTGGAAGGAACAGCAATGTGGGACTGTACCAGCTGCAGCTTTAGAGCTTTATTTGGAAGGCTACAAGGACTTACTTTATTTCCTTATGGATCTCAAAGGCCTGGACTAATTAGTACTTATTAGAAAACAAATTAGAAATGCATTTTATTTCTCCATATGGTGAAAGCAGGAGCTACAGTAAAGAAATAGGATATCAGAAAAGCTGAGATAGTGATTTGCAATGCATAATTTATTTGACTAATTTTCCCTTTATGCCTATGCACTGTCTACGAACAGGTAATGACTTCCTTCAATATATTCATTGTTCAAAACAAATTGCCAAATAATTTCTGGTATGTAGCTCATCTGTGAACAATTCATTGCATGTATTTGGTCACTAAAATTCAAAATTGTAGTGCCAAAAAATAATACATATGCAGATGACCTTTCTATGTGAGTGTGCTTGATTTTATTTTTTAACTTTCTGTCAACATAAATTCTTCAAAATCAAGGCAAAACTTCTTGATTGCCAGGGAAATTGCTACTGAAGAGAAGACAGGCACTACCGGGATTAGGTAGAATTCACAGAAGCTTAGTCCTTACCCTTGCTGTTTTGTAAATATTTCTCCCATGATGTACTTTAAGTATGTAGCAGGTGATGCTGGCAGGTGAGTAAACACAGTTGAAGCTATTTGATTTTTAAAACTTAATGAATACCCAGAGAAAAAAAAATGGAAGTGATTCCAGTAGCTACTGTCAGAGACACTTTTTAGCAACTCTGTCATAACCAATACACTAATTCTATGCTTGTAAAGGACAGGAACTCAAAGTATTTTTAGGCTGGAATAAAGAACTAACTGTTCATTATCCCTCAAGTACATTACAAACACAAACACTGATTGATCTCCTCCTGATGCTGTTCAAAAACAGGGTCACTCTAGCAATAGTACTCACAGAATGCTACCATAGAGATGGCTATATCCTGGTGATGTTGGAAGTCAGAGCATCTCAAATCCACAGCTCTTAACTCTCTTGAATAGGGCATCATGGCTACCAAGCTAAATTCATGCTTCCCAGCCCAAATCTTAACCTCTATCCTTGGGACCAGTTAAGGTAGTGAAAGATGCCACGTGCCCAAGTTCAGGTCTTTAATTTCTGAGTAGAACACTATTCATATTCAATGGGGTTTTTTATTAACAGTTTTAGGAATTTCCTGACCACACTTGCTGGGAAAGTCATGTTGTATGGAAGTGTCAGTATTGCCACATGCTCAGTGTGCTTTCAGCATGCCCACCCACAAAACAGGATGCCTTCTGACCAAGGCCAGAAATTCCAGATCTGTTCATCCCAAAAAAATTCTCCCATTTGTCTGCTCTAGGCAATTTAAAACAGAGAAAAATATGAATAAAAGTAAATATGTCTATATGCATGCTGACCATGCAATTGCATGAACAATTGATTCCTTTTATAGCCCCTACACCTGGCTGACTCTAAACTGTCATCTTTAGACCCCTGTACAGAGGGCACATGCAGCCTAATCCATTAGTATGATGTCTAAACCCCTTGGAAACAGCCATGTACCCTCCACTCTACTAAATGCTCCAAGCAAAGGCATTCTCTGCATCTACCAGTAGAAATAAATATCAAAAGAATCTCTGTAAGCATGAAAGTTTGGGGGAATTGAATCTGTCCCTGGATTAAATGTTTTTGTTCACTATTTGTAGATTCTCTTCTTCTACTGAGAAGAAGAGGATAGGAGATCTGCTATCTTCCTTAAAATGTTTTTTGGCCAGAAAATACTTTTAATTTGTATGATGCATTACTCCATCGATGTTATAGCACTACATGCTTAATACAAACTGCAAGTATCTATGGGTGGTACGTAGTTTTTCAAATTATGTACGACTTCCGGAATTCTTGTGTTTCTCCGTTGACTTTCTTTACTGACAGGACAGAGCTCACCTTTCAACCACCTCTTTTAACAGCACTTTGCTAATCTATAGGTAGTTTATAAACTCTTTCCTGTCTTTGAAAATGTTTTCTCCAATACTTTCCACAATCAGAGCTGTATTTCAAAGTGCCACTTTAATCCTTTTTATCTTTCTGATAACTTAGAGAATTGGTCATTACTTGGTTATTCTGGTCACATTTCACTGCTCTTCACTGAAATCTCAAAAGAAATAGACTGCTTTAGGCAAAATGAACTCTGAACTTTTGTGTCATCAAAATCTTAATGTAAGTATATTGAATACAGCCTGCACAGCTTAACCTAAAAACCATAAGAAACACCTTCACATTATAAAGTTTGCAACAGCACTCAAACAGAAGCTTTTGTGAAAGAGAAATTTCATTTCTCAGTGTTATTTCTTATGACCCTGGGTACTTACTAAATCTAATAATAAAAGAAGTTTGAAAATATTTATATAAAATCCAAGAATGGCAATGCAGAGAAGATAATAAGAACTTCCTGCTCCCTCCTATACAAACCATAATACTTTTTACTGTCCATAAACTATTAAATGATTTGGTTTTCTACAATTACAAAGCTAGGACACTGTCTTCATGTGCCACATTTGAATACTTACAGGTCATGATGACACTATAAAAGTTAATGTGCATGCTCTTTTTTAAATACCATTACTACTCCAAGGAAGTAGTGCTTATCATAAAATTGTGTTTAAATTGAAAAGAGATATTAGTGTGAGTTACAGTGTCCTTTTCTCTTTCATTCTTTTAATACTTCATCTCTCAGGGATCATCACAAAACTACTTGTTTTCTAAAATAGTCATTTCTGACATAGGTGTTTTGTCTCACATTTTTCACCTATATCCCCACATTGCTATGTTAAATCACAATTTATGTAGAGGATTTTGTCTTCTTTGCTTCACCTTCTGCATTAGTTATCAAACCTGCTGCTCCCTTCTGGTACAGACCGATTTCTCACAGCTTAATACTCAAATTATCATCTTAAAATTCCTAAAATGCAGTTCCACCATGGCTTAGCCAATTTTGCTGCTTTTAAATTCGCTACTTATTAATGTTAATCATGTTAGAATGCTGGGTTTTCTTAAGTAGTATAAGAGCTTAAGTTTTTAATCTGAGTCTTTTTTTCCCCTCACAAATTTCCCGAAAATTGCTAGGATTAAAATACCATAAAGATTTCCTTTCAACCCATGTGAGCCTGTAACCCAGATCGTCTAGAAGAGAATCTTTTTATCCCATTCAAAGGACATATGTGCAGACTGACATAAAGCACAGTCTGTAGTACATGTGTGTCCACTCCATCAAGACATCTGCACATCTTGCATGATGCAGTTAGTAAAAAAGTAAGAACTGAGGGAATTTTGTTACAAGCAGCTATTTCTTCCCTTCACCTTCATCCTATATCTATGTCATCACCCATTTTTATACATCTTTTTAGTATTACCCTAGGTGAAAAATATAACCTTTTATACACCTTTTGAGTGTGACCCAAGGGGAAATATATACGGCTTTCAAGCTGTGCCGACCCCAAAGAATAGTGAAAGCTGGGTCTCCATTCAGAATAAAGGCGACCCTACAGGGGAAGCCAAGCCAACCTACTCCACTCCAGTTATTTACCTGGGGGAAATGAGATGCATGAATGAACTCTTCACCCTCGGTGCTCTTGAAGACATGCAGTGTCTTCTTCTGTGGTCACACAGATGGACTGGAAGAGACAAATGTGACCTCTGCTCTGGTAATATGTCGGCCAGTTTAAGAAGCAGCTGTTTTGAAGTTTGAGGAAGGATTTCATTTTGCAACATGGATTTTGGAATCAAGGTGAGGACAAATGCATCTGATCAGATATCTGTGATTCCTCACAAGAACTAAAGATAGCATATTTGCAAAACTGTATAGCCACTGGTCTTAAAAGTGCATGCCTCAGTACTTGCAATTCTGTTGCTATCACATTGCTCCAAAATCTCTGCTCGAAGGGTCTTCAAGAAGGAAGGTCAGGATAGATAATCCAGCTTGGAACCTTAATCTGTCCTTCATCATTCTTTTCAGGATCATTTGAGTTAGGAGAGTAGCACAGAGACTGTTCTAGTCTCACTTATTGTTGGTTTCTCCCTAGGAATGGGCAAAATCTCAGATGTCTCTTTTAATTTCTGAGAGCAGTCAGCAGGCTTTGATACCCGTGGTCCTTGGTTGTGATAAACAGCATAGCTTTTATGCTATCACTCACTTGAGTGATTTTGTTCTTTCCTCTCCAAATGTCAACTCCAGTTCCCACTGAACTCAACTACAAAACTGCTTTAGGCTTCAACTAAAACAGGTTTGGGCCCCAGGAGATGAAAGAAAGTGATTTTGATCAATTGCTCGTCTGCCCAAAGAACACTTTCACACAGGTTCTGTCAGGCTATATTTTAGCGCCCCTCCTCTACATGATACTGAAAAAGATAATAACACAATTTGGGCTGTTGTGCTATCAAGATGCAGATGACACGCAGCTCTATGCCTCATTTTCATCAAACCCAGATGGTGCAGCATCTTTGCTTTGCCTGCGCCTGGCAGAGATTAATACTTAGATAAGAGCAAGCCGACAGAAGCTTAATTTGGACAAGATGGAGGAGGTGCTATTGTGTAAGGGAAAATAGGCGTGATCTTACTTCTCTTCCACTTCCCATTTGGGAGGATTTCAACCTGGAGTGCATTTGGATTCCTATTGCTATATGAAATTGCAGGTGGGTATAAGGGCCCAAGACAGCATTTCATATCTGCTTCAGTTAGACATCTATCACATTTCTCCTTGGCTTCGGACAGTGCCACCTCCAATCCATGCTTTTGTAAATCCTAGACTTAATTATTGTGATGCGCTCTATATGGGGCTACAGATGAGGACCAACTGGAAACAATAGTGCGTGTTGAAACCAGCTGCTTGCCTGGCTGGCAATGTGAGCCACTGAGCACATACTAGATAGTTTCTCTGGCAAAAAAATCTGTCTCCCTCCCCACCAAAGGGATGGTTCCCTCCCTATCGAATCTGGCTCCTACACTGAGTTAGTGTTAAATGACCTGGGTCCTATCTTCTTGAGAAAACATCTCCTGCCAAGTGAAGTCTCAAAGCAATTTCTGACAATATAATGTTAGAGCTCTGGAATTAAACAAATAGGAGGCAGTAGCAATGCTTTTAAAACAAACAGCTCTCAGCTTCAAAATTGGCTTCCCCAACTACTCCAACAGAGCCCAAATGTGTTAAGCTTGGCACAGTAAATGACCCTTCACTTCTCCCTAGCTCTGGATTATCACCACGCTTATCACAAAGGACTGGTTAGGGAATCTCATAATAATTGCATCTGTATTCATGAGCTTTATAACATCATCATTAATACTGCACTAGAGTTATGTCTCCCCATGAAATTACACTAAACTGACAACAAGAACTTATCCAAACAGCCTTGAAGTTTGGAACAGCCTTGAAGTTTGGATTCTTGTTTTAAATATTCCATCCATGACCCATTGCTCCTGAAAAAGTGTGGTTCAGATAAGCATTCCCAGGATTTGATATTTTTCTGGCCCATCTCTTGGGTCAGCAAAAGTGTCTTGGAAAGCTCAAGAGAGTAGCCTTATTTATTAGATTTCAGCATTTCTTTTTCTAGTTCTAGCTAAAACCAGGACCTACAGAGAGGTATTCTTCAGACAAGAAAATATTCCCTTCTAATTCCAGAAGAACTGTAGTCCTAAGATAGGAAAAACCTGTTACTTCTTATTGCAGCCAAATCATCCATTAGAGGGAACAGCTCAAGTGGAATCCGGCAGTCAGAAGTTACATTGCCATCTATTTAATGCTGAATGCTGAATAATCTTTTCTTTTAGACAAATTTTGTTATCTGCATCCATGTCAGATAATGCTATTCTTCATCAGCAACGAAACTGCCAAAACAGTGTCAGATACTGAGGACTAAGCTACAACTTTATGAGAGTGACAGTGGCAGAATCTGGTTTTTATCATAATAGACCAAGAATAAAATTCCTTCCTCCATTGCTCCAGCTGACCAGTTCAGACCTTATTATCTGAATACAATACCTCTGTCTCAAATATTCTGAGTGAATGGGATTTAGATGTAATTTATAAGTCTTGGAAGGGAAAAGATTTCATTATTTCCTGTATAGACTACATATACCGATAATGATTTAAATTCCTAAAGATATGCAGGTGTTTGGATGGGAAAAAGAGATGTTTCAATTC
The DNA here is from genome assembly GCA_027925045.1 of Hypotaenidia okinawae. Classification (NCBI taxonomy): domain Eukaryota; kingdom Metazoa; phylum Chordata; class Aves; order Gruiformes; family Rallidae; genus Hypotaenidia; species Hypotaenidia okinawae. The sequence continues at coordinate 16,348,911 of BSDF01000002.1, forward strand.
TTTGGTCTCTAATTAATTGGATTTTGCTGAGTATTTTAAATAGGCTGAGACTTTTGATCAACTGCACATCCACCATCACTTCCAAGAGCTTTCACAACACTACAAACCTGAATATCCATCTGACAGACATATTTTTGAATCTACTAACAGTTCCTTACTAAGAAATTTTCATCAAAAATGTAAAACCTTATAAAAAATTAAAATGTTTTGGTACAGTTGAGGCCCTCAGCTAGAATAATGTCATCTCACGTCTATATGGCATGGTACTGTTTTTATTTGGGGATTTTTAAAGCTACAGTGATAGTGATTTCAAAGGTTCTAGCTCCCTTTTAAGAGATAACTGCACTATTCTTGATTTTGATCTGTCACCACCTTGCCACAATATGACATTCCAGGTTTCTTGTTTTGAGTAAATGTATTTTTTTTAATCATTGCAGCTTGATAAAACAGAAGCCCATTTTGAACAATAAAGCATAAGTAATGTATTTCTATTTTTATATGTTTTCTTGGATATGATTGCAATTTATGAGCAAAACCACTATAATTATGAATGCAAATGATTTCACAGTTACTGCAACAGATTTTGTTTATATATGTTAAACTATGCTGAGAAAGAGCCGACTTTGATCTGGGAAACTCATTAATGTCTTTGCAAAACAGCAATCAGAACATGGTGTACAACAGTGATAGTGACCATGGTTCACCAGGATGTGACACAAACTGTGCCAAATTCAGACACCTTCTTGGGTCAGCATGCAGAGGTGGATTATAAGAAAGCTAGTAAGGTTTTTTAATAAAATTGTTTTAAAAATGGGTTTCTAGCCTGATACTAATAACAGTGTAATTTATTAAAGCAACAGAATCATGGTTTCTACCAAGCAGAAGTTTCAGTGAGGACTGACAGTGCCTCTCTGTACTGTGTGAAATTAAAAAGGGTGCCCGTGCAAGATAAATCATTCAGCCCTTGATGTCTGCTCTACATTCTTCTTTATAGAGGTTTGGACTATTCCCCTTACATCTCTATAAGATGAAGCTTTGGTTCATCCTGGGGTTAGTTTCCATCAGGGAGCAGTATGGATGACGCCATACTATGTTTAGCTATCTCCATCTGTCACCATCCTCCAACATTAACTCAGAAAACCTCATACTCTCACAGGCAACCCAAAATATTCACACAACACTCCAGGGCATGTGTATACCCTCCACATCACACTTATTAAAATCCCACTCTTGAGGCTATACGGCAGTATCCTCATTAGCAGCCTGGCCTATGGACCCACTCCTGATGACAAGTGTTGTTAACACCATGTCAACAAATGTCTGAGAAGCACTGTGGAGCCAGCCTGGGCCTCACAGAGAGCAAGTCTCCTTTCAGCATAGAAAAAGGAAAGTCCAAGAGGGGAGGGCCAGCCTGATGCCCCAAAAGAAATGTCAGGATATTGCACCATCCACAGGCCATAAAAGTAGCACCATACCGGTTCAAAAAACAATAAAGTTATCCTGAGAGTATCCCAAAGGCAACGTCTGAAAGACATTTCTTGCCTTTGCCTTGCTCAGTTTCCTGGTATCTTTCCACACTCCAGTATATAACTCATTCAAAGTTGACCCAAGAAAGCCCAGAAGGTTTTAGCTATGCCTTACATAAGGCATTGGGAATACCTGTGGGTGATCCAGCACACAGAGATAAGAGGCATGCTCAAGAACTGGAAGAGGAAGGCAGAAGATATGGCATGAGAAGGGTCATCTCCCTCTGCCTTCAGTATTTTCCCAGAACAGTTGGAAGCCTTGTGCACCCTGGCCTGGCAACAGAGAGAAATCTGGACTATGACCTAGTAACTGACTAATAGGAATTTGGAAGGGAGAGGGCTGGTGAATCCTTTTCATGTTCTCATACTCAAGACCCTCCATCATGGTTTTACTCCAGCCAGAAGCAAAGCATCGCAGCTGCTCACTCACTTCCCCTCACAGTGTGATGGAGCAGAGTATGGGAAGAGTGAAAGTGAGCAAACTCATGGGTCTAGATGCAATTTAGTAAGTAAAGCAAAAACCATGCATGCAAGCAAAGCAAACTAAGGAATTCATTCCCCACTGTTAGGAAAGCAGGGTTCCATCATGCATAACAGTGACTGGGGAAAAAAACCACCATCACTCTGAACTCCATTGTGCCTCCTTCCTCTTCCCCAAACTCATCATATGCTGAGCATGATGCCATCTGCTTTGGAATGTCCCTTTGGGCAGTTGGATCAGCTCTCCCAGCTGTGTTCCCTCCCAGCTCCTTGTGCACTCCCAGCCTATTCTCTGGTGGGGTGAGGTTGAGGGGGTGAGGAGCAGAAAAGACCTTGGCTCTGTGTAAGCACTGCTCAACAACAGCAAACACATCTCTATGTAATCAACTCTGTTTCAGCACAGATCCCAAACACAGCCCCATACAAACTACTATGAAGAAGATAAATTCTATCTCAGATGAAATGGAAGTACCCTCCCAGGAACACTGCCTGAAACACCTGCCCAGGATGATCCCTAATTATCGGTACAGGGACTGCTCTCCATACTGGGAAGCTGACCGACAGGTTGTAGTACATAGGGTCACCCTTCACTTTGATTGCTTCCTCTCCACACCAAAAACATGTTCCCCCAAAAACTAACCCTTCATTTTAGCTAACTTTTACTTTGATAGCTTTCTGTTTGCTGGACAGCACCAGTTTTGGCAAAGGTGTAATTGTCTGTGCAGCTACTAAAACTGTCTACACCAGCTAATGAAAAGGGTAAGGGAATGTGCTCTGGTCTGATGGCAATTAACCCAGTCTCATTTATGCAGGACAGCCAAACTTCCTATGGTGAATGATGCCTGGGCCATGGTAACTCCTAAACCTCATCCAGACATTGCCTGCACTGACTAAAAACATACTGAAATCTTGCCAGCAATTATAAGTAGTGCTCAGGTTCACACCACACCCTAATTGGTTTATCAGCCTGATTAATTCACTAAAATAAGGAGCTGTTTCAAGTTGATATACATAGGAATTGGAATGGCCGCAAGTCACAGAGCAACACTCTTCCCTTGTTCTATCCTTTAGAAAAATAAACTTTTCTTTGGGCTTAAAAATGGGTTTGCAACTGAACAGAATTATCTTAATCTGTTTTAATACCTATTAAGTTGAATCTCATTAAGACCAAATTTTCCACAGGCCATAGGTAAACAACAGAGTCTCCCAGAAAATCTGACTTATTTCAATGAGTATTTCTCAGATAAATCTCATTAGTTGCCAAAGAATTGTTTCTTTTCAATGTTTGTAATACCTTACTCTTCAATGAGAGATGATTATGGCTGGCAGCGTTCTCATTCTGGGGCAGTAGGTCAATGGGTTAATATCTCGGCTAAAGGACCTGAATGTGCTTCACTTGGCAACGCCACAGCGTGCTGCCAGAATGCAGGAGCAGACGATAACAGTGAGCTTAACTTCTCCAGCAATGCTTCTCTTCGCCAAGGGAAGCATTATACAGGAATATCCCCAGCATCCTCTAAATACCTGCTACTATCCTTCTGCTGGGTTTTAGCATCTACATGCAGCCTTGCCACTATGTCTAGAGGTACAAAGCTTTTAAGCTACGTTTTTATTTTTGAAAGCAGTCATGTATAAAATGTTCTCATTTCATCTGCAGAAGTGTGAGCCTTTGGAAGGATGAGCACCAGCTCATCTTTGGTCACAGAAAAGGCAACATTTAAAAGCAAAATATTGCTTGTCAATTTTTTTTTCCTGTCTCATCACGAACTTCTTTTTTTTTCCTCCAAGTGCCACATTTACATAATTAAGAACCATTCATACACTTTGTTTTTAACTTCTAATTCACCTTAAACTCTGCAAAATTGAATGTCTATACTTGGAGAGTTTCTGAATATACTGATGAATGTAAAATTTATTACATTTATACTGATTGCACCAGAATCATATATATATATATGCCACAAAATTATCTTGCAAGTCAAAAATCAAGGCAGTAAATATAAAAGAAGTATTTTCAATAAATTCAGTAAGTTCCCGTCATTCTCAAAAATGACATTTTAATGACATTTTGGGAATGACACCGCGCATGTCAAAAAAACAATTTCATTCATTTTCTAAGTTTTCATCCAGAGACTGTATCACAAAGGTCTGGCAGCCCTTTTCTGATTATGGGTAATTGGGTGAAAGAACATTTGAACTTATATTAACATATGAACTTTCTGCATGAAGAGTAGAAAGCTTTCCAGCAAGATGCTCGGTGTTTTACTAAGGAGGTGAAAAAACATCAGCTCCTATTCTGTGCTGTATGGCAACTGAGGTTGCTCAGTCTTTTATAAGATTGCTTGGTATCTTGCAGGATTAATTTGAAGTGGGGTTCTTGGCCGTTGGTCACAGCATGGTATTTTCTGCCTAGCTGAAATCATCTTCATTCCAGTCAATAAAAACCAAGCACCTTTTGGATTCACTACAAGCAGTTGCCATGCCGTTAAAGTGGGCTTTGACCTTTTTCCAGACTATATGTGGTACCTGGCTTTTGTCTGTTTATTACTCGTTAAGGTCTTTGTGCTTGCCCCAAAGGAGGAGAAAATAATTGAAGGTTTTATGATATGCTATGGCATGATGAACAAGCCATGAAGGAAATCTCAAAAACAACATAACATATAAATGTCAGGGAGTTTCCATTCAAACACAAATCTCACCAGAATAAATCAATGATTGCTACTAATCAGAGTCTGAAATAATCTTAAAGAGCAAAGGTGTGTGTAGGATTATAACTACAGGAATGGAAAAGGAGGCAGTGTCATGTTTATAAATTCTGCAGTGGTGACAAAAGAGCTTCAACACAGTAAAGCCAATGGAGCAGTTGTGAACAAAAAAACAATGTCTCCGGATAGATTTAGAAAAACATTGAATTTAATTTTTATTTCACAGTAAACAAGATGTTCTCTGGCAAATGATATGAATCCTTTGTCAAGGCTGTCCAGATGGCCTTTGTGAATAAAATATTGCACACAGCAGTGACATACTTGTTGGACAGATAACTTACAGATTTGGAAACAGCCTGTTGGAGAGCTTTTTCATTAAACTAATAATGTTTCTGGTTATTTGGTTACAAGAAGCCAAGGGCCTGGTGACAATTTCACAAAAAGCAAAGTTTTAGCTGCTATGACAACATGGACAACTGTGTTTCTCCTCATAACAACCCATGTGAATTATAGAAAATCATGAACCCACAATGAAAACTAAAGTCCAGAAAGGTCTCTAAGAAATAAAAAAAAACATAGCTGGGAGATTAGAAGAAATCTAACACAATTATTCTGTTGCTCTTTTCATGAAAGAAGATTGAGAAGATTGTAAGACGTTGAAAACTGTGTTGGTTATTACTTAGAAACTTCTTTAGAAAATTTTTTCCCCCGCAAAGTGCATAAAAATTATTAAGTCAAATTTCCTTAAAACAGGAGTTCTTCAGTTAACTTTACTGGCAACTAAACGTTCCTGATACAGATAAAAATGCAGTAGAAAAGACAGGAGGGAGAAGAAAGACCAGCACAACAAATTTCCAGAAAGGTGAGGCCTTTTAAAAACTAATTTCCTATTCCTTGTTCAGGGTCTCTTTTACTTTCTTTTTCATTTTCTAGTTGTGTATCAGGGAGTTTGACAGTCTCTGATATCTCTCTACCACACCCTGCAAATTCAGGTTTCTTTAAATAGCTGTCTACCCATATTCAGTAGCCAAAAAGTTTCTATTTTAACTGCATCTTCTTGATAACATAAAAACCTCAAAATATTATTCTGTGGAAGTTTTTTTCAAAGCAATTTTACAAAACATAACATTTCAGAGCAATTTTTCTACAGACATAGCAATAAGGAGAAAATACTGAAAGAATCCAACATTCCGAAAATGAACACATTAGAGCAGACCCGTTATCTTCCTTGCTTTCCACTTGCTAGCCCTGGTATGAAACACAATTTACCCACGTAGAGCCTAAGATCTCAGTCCATATTCTTAGGGTGCAAGACCAACAACAGCAGGGATATAAACTAATTATATTTAGTTTATTTAAACAGTACTCCTACCGTTAGATGTCATTACCCAAATAAAGATCTGTGTGTTTGGTGTTGCTTCCATCTCCTCCAGTTAAGCTAACCAACTGGAGGTAATTCACTGCCTAAGAATTAATCCCTTCCAATGTGATTCCCTGAATTTCTAGTTAATCCACTATAGTCTACAAATGGGTTTTCTGTTTCATGTATAACATCAAAGTATGCCAATGTAAATGCTCTCTAGTTAATAAATAACCCAAACAAGCATTTAGCTGAAAAGCCATTTAACATCATCTGTAGTAAGTGACAAAGAAAATTATGACACAGAACATCTCTTGAAGAAGATGAGAGATGACTGAGAAAGGGAATCTGATCGGTAATGAATGCAGTATGACTGCTTGTTTACAGTGATTGCTGCATTGTAGCTAAAGGAGGTGCATGACAACCATGCAGTGCCGCTGAGACAGCTTCCATTTCCCTAATAACATCTCACCCTTCCTAGTATTATTCTATCACATGTAACACGTATAAAGTAGTGCATATAATTTTCAATAATATGATATAATCATATGGGCCATTGCAGATGAATAGATTACATGAGCAGAACACTAATTTTCCAGCCAAAAATATAACAAGACAAAAAATATAAAGATACTTCTAACGCTATTTTCACCTACTTCTTAATGATTATACACCTCCAGTCTGGCGAAGCCTTGCTTTGAAAGGAACTGCTATTTTGGCTTTTTGTGGCAGTTATATTAGTGTAAACAGAGATGTTGATATACCCATTGTGCAAACAAATGGAAACAACTGAAGTTGATAAAAATAAGTTTATAATCTAAGGGTCCATTATCATCACAGAGGATCTGCTTTCTCCTTTGAAGTCAGCGGGATTCTGTCATTGCTGTCAATGGAAATATAATAAGATTCTTACCCCATTTGGGTAGATTTGCTATTTTACTTCCTTTAGCACAGAAACAGCTACTTTGGAATGCCTTGAGTTGATCAGCCATCATTATCAAGGACACGACGGTAAATCATATGCTGTATATGTCCCCCACTTCCTATTTCAGATAAAAAGCAGATTACACTGCAAACATACAGGTATTACTGAAGAAAAGAAAAGGAGTGGAGTAATGTGGAAGAACAGGGTGACCGTGCTTGGATTTTGGCAGCTGTAGCAATGCAAGTAGGAGAGGAATCAGGCCTAGGATAGACCTGACGAGCTTGTCAAATTGGAAATGGGAGTGGAATGATATGTGTGATGATTTGCCTTTGACACAGATGAAAACATTTGACTTTTGATAATCAGATAATCAGCTAATAAAGCCTTGGGCTGTGCTAATTTGTTGGAGTGGAATGTGTTTAGACAGGATGATGAACATGTTTTGATAAGGCATTTGTGAGATGGCACAGTTGTAATTCCAAGGAGTTTGGTAAGATATTTGTAAAGTCACTCTAACCCTAACAATGTAGTCAGTATGGAGGTGATGTAAATGCAAATGAATCTGATCTCTAACCTATGGAGTACAGGATCTGAGTGTATTTTGCAATAATATGGCCATATGTAATAAATAGTATATAAATCAGGTGGCATGGGTTATAAAAATGTATGTATTTGCAGTGGTTATTTGGAGAAGGGTAAGATGTGCAGTGAAAGCAGAAGGATCATTTAGACGCATGTGGCTCTGAGTAGAAAAGAGGTGTAACATGAGAGGACAGTGTAAAAAAGCATTGGGTGTGAGAGACTGAGTAGGAGGATAAAAGATGTAGGAGATAAAAGGGTTGAGAGAGGAGAGATATAGACAAGAGAAAATGTATGTCTGATCTTAAAGATAAGGGTAAATAGCTTTGGTTCAGTACAGTAAGCAACAGGAAGCCAAGCAGTGATTCATATGGTGAAAGCAACAGGAGAGGAGATGACACAGAAGCCTAATTTTGGAGAGATTATTGGAGAAGATAAGTGAAAGAAAAGGAAAACATTAGAGAGAAGGTTAGAAATGAGCACCAGGCTCCATGTGAAGATATTAGTAGGTACTAGTCATAAAGCAAATGTATTTCTATTCTCCACTAAATATTGGTGGGAAGTCTCCATGTTCAGGCATTTAATATTATGGATGGGTTTAATTTGTTGTGTTTCTTTTTCAAAATAATACCAAATAAAGGTGTCTTCAGCCATGGATTAATCACTTGCCAAACTTGGTTTTTAATTAAATGCATTACTATGCTATATGAGTGCATAAAGGAGTAAACATCAAAGTTTCTCTGTTCTGGTATTGTTAAAATGGGAAAAGTGTTTTTTCCTCTGGAATTCTAAGTTTTATATTACATGATTTAGCCCAAGGCAAATATTTTTTATGGCTGAATTATAAAGTTCTTGAGAAACAGGTTTATAACAGAAGTGCAGACAATCTTCAAAAAAGCATTATAAACACCAAGTCAAATTATGAAGCAAAGATGGGCCTGAACCCAAACCCCAGAGCTAGCCACTCCATTAACTTTTACATACATTGGATTCAGATTCAGTCTTTGTAACACTAACTCATCCTTGCCATAAAATCCCATTACTGATGTGAAAATAGAGCTGAACAAACGTGTAAGCAGTTGCAGGATCAGGACCTAAACTACCGTAACTAAAATGTGAGAAGTGGATTATAAAAGCAGCCTTCTGAAAGTTTCATTTGATGCCAGTTTCTATTCAAGATGATTAAAGATTAAACATTTTCAAATAAATATATATAAACCAAGGATAGAATGTCTTCACTCATCATTTCAGGGCAATTCATACATGGAAGAAACCTGCATCTGTACCTATGAACCAGAGAGAAAATAATGGGTAGAAAAACTAGACTAATGCCACTCACATTATAATAGGAAAGGGGATTAATGTACCAAATTCTATTTTATTTCCTACACCTTGAGAATTCAACAGGAATAAAAAAATCCCAGTGAGAAATCCAAAATGCCCACTGAGTGCTGAAGAAAGGCAGAAATCTTCTTCCACAGGCCATGTTAGCCACAATAGAGGCAGGCCATTCCTGCCAGCTGTCTTTGCAGCCTGGTGCACATCTCTTCCTGTGCCAGAGCAGTAAGCACTGATATCTGAGACATGAGCATGCTGAAATAAACCTTGGTATATGGATTAGCGGTTACAAGGTAGGCTGAAGTGATAAAAGCAACCTTCGTCTTACAATTTATCACATTGTACCATCTTCACTAATGTACACATTCTGTCTGCATTTAAGTGTTTTAATATTTCTTTCAGACAATCAAATTTCTTTTAAATACACTAGCTACTGTCACACCCTGTCTGCATCTGTGGAAAGTGACTTTTTAATCTGGTAGGAAAACAAATGGAAAAAAACCCCACAGTTGGCTGGTTAGTTGGTTTCTTTGTTGGTTGGCTTGTTTGGAGCATCTCTACAGCACGCAGCTGGGAATGAGTACTTCCTCTCTGCAGATTTGTAGAGATTACCTGATGTACACCACTAATGCCATAGCAAGAGAGCCATCATTGCCATGCACTAAGCGTTATTTTTTATGTGCATGGTCTCTGGGTATCTGTTTACTCCTTTTCACTTGCAGAGTTAATCTTGGCTTCTGAGACTGAGTTTTTAAAACAAACATGTAGTTATACGCTTCTGCAGCCCCTGGTAAACTATCATCAGTAATTTTTGTTTTCAAAAATAGATGTACTTAATTTTAAAACCTATATTGTCTCTCAGTCAGTCACAAACTACAATGTACTTCAGGACAGAACCAATTTATCTCAAGGACTGTCCAGCAGCATGACAGCTTTAATAATCAGAAAGCATTGTTAACCCTCCCCTTCCTCCTTGTTCTGGGAACTTCTCTAAAAGAAAAAAAAAAAATAAAGGGGGCTTAATGTGCTACCCATAAAATATGCATCCCAATCAATCAAGGAAATGCATAAGTATTGTGTATGATGATTCAGGGACTGCCTAAAGACAGGGAAATGAGACTGAACCCAATAACTCAGTCTGACTAGTTCCAGCCCACTTGGTTTCCAGCCTGCCTACAGACACAGGCATGGACAGGAGCAGGGGCAAGGGCAGGGACAGAGGCAGAAGCTAGGGAAGGAAAGATTGAAGTGTACAGAGAGTGTAACAGGATCAAACTGCACTTCAATGCATGATATTACAGAACTGAAATCGCAGAAGAGAAGGGGAATGTCTGGCAAAAATTCAGAAAGTAGTGATGAGAGAGTGTGCGGTACGAAACCAGCAGACAGATTTCCTACGGACTTAATCTCCAGACTTCAGCTGACCTTAAAGTCGGGGCTTCAAAAGGGCAGTGAGGGAGAGTGGAAGGCTCACTCCAGGCTGAAGACAAAGGGATGGAGGAGGCTGAATCTGTGCATGATTTCTGACCACAGATGTAACACATTTGTAGTTAATCTGTGCGGCTGCAGTCTTACAACTATGTTTGAAAACTATTTCAAACATAGTTACATGTTCAGAGTGGACAGGGATTTACTGCTGCGGCTGCTCTTGGAGGATGACCCTGCCCCCAGCAAAGCCCAACTCTTTTCCCTCTGTATTTTCAGAAAGACTGCTTGTGGAGCGGGTCCTCTAACAGGCCTTTTTCCTGATGAAGCATTAACAGAGTTTGCTTCGGCTGTGAACCGGTAACAAATTGTTTTCAAACTGCTCTGGGAGATGAGAATGGCTGACATCCACTGTTGGCTGCAGGTCATTTTCCTAGTGCAGACCCATCTTTGGGGACCATTTAACACCATAGTTTAGCTTTCAGCCCTAGAGCTCTTCCTCTAACCCCCTATCCCAACGACTGGATTGCCTCCACACAGAGGGAGCTCAAAGCACTCTACATGAAAGAGGCAGTCAGGTTCAGGGAGGTAATTCCTCCCCGGGTGCAGGGACAGCCTCTAAGTCAGAGCAAGGGGCAAGGAAGGGACAGTCCCCATAGCTGGTGAGCACCAGACCGTGCGGCCAAACCAGCAGGATTCGGAGCCCACTATGTCCCCACTCTGCGCCTGTCCCCTGATGCCTCGGGGCGGGGGGCGGGAAGAGGGGTGGGCGGGATTGCTCAGAAGGAGACACACAGTCCCCAGTGGAGATTTCATGCTCTATAGCCTCCATGGGAAGTAGAGCAAGTCCCGGGAAGGGATCCCAGAGGCTCCTCAAGGGCCTTCATGAGAGAAGGACAGACTGGGTGGGGTCGGGATGGAAGGGGCAAAGCATCAAGAGAAGCTGAGAGAAGTAGGAGTGTCAGCCAGGGTGGGTGAGAAGGGCCGTTGAGAAGAGGGCCAGGAGGGAGAGGATGCAGGCAGGGCTCCCCAGAGCCTCAGAGATGCAGAAGTGCAAAGGGATCAAGGGCAGTGGGTCCGGCTGAGCCGGCCGCTTGGGGGTACCCTCATGGGCGCTCCCCACAGATCAGCTCACACCATTGTGGCCAGCAGCCCCTAAGATCACAGGGGATGGTGGTGTCCCAATGGGGGACTGCAGAGACTCCGAGGGACACGCGCAGGGCCAGGCGCTTGGGTGAATACCCGCAGGAAACAAAAAGAGTGTTTGCGGGGGTTGAACAGGGGGGCGAGCACGGATACTCGTGTCCGGGCTCCTGTGTGCGGAGCCGGGGCGACGGGGGGCGACAGGGCCGGGCAGGGCACGGCAGGGCACGTCACGGCAGGGCAGGGCACGGCAGGACACGGCGGGGAAGGGCAGGGCACGGCAGGGCAGGGCTGCGTGGGGCCGCGCAGGAGCCCGCGGGGTGCAGGTGGGTGCCTCTGCCTGGATCGGCTATACCTGCAGTGGCGGGGAAGGCAGCCTCTCGTCCCCCCTTCCTCCCTCCGCGTCCCCCCGAGCCAGCCCCGGCCTCGGATGGGTGTCAGGGCTGGGGCTAGCCGTGTTTGTTTGTTGGTTCTTCCGCGCTGCCGATGTCTTGGGGGGCTGAGGAGGAGGAGGTGGAGAAGGAGGAGGGCGGGGAGGGGGAGGGGACTGGGGCTTGGGAGACGGCGGCTCCTCGGCCTCTCTTATTGCCGCTGAGTTGCGCTCCTCTTCCTCAGGCTGCGAGCGGGAGCCGCCCGGGCGCTTCCCCTTCCCCCGGCCGTCCGGGAGTCGCCGTGGCGGCAGCGCGCTCGTTCGCCTCCCGCCGGGGCAGGTGAGTGCGGGGCGCCGCGCTCCGCCGCCCCGGCCGGGCAGTGCCGGGCATCGCCGCCCCGAGGCTGCCGGCCCCGCGGGAGAGAGGGGCACGCTGAGAGAGGGACGCAGTTTGCCAAACTCCTGCGCCCGGCTGGTCCCCGCTCACGGCCGCTTTCCCTTCCTTCTCTCCGCAGAGCACCCCCGCCCCGTCTCCCGGAGCCCGCCCGGCAGAGCGCTCCCGAGGTGCCAGCAGCCGACAGGATTTTTGTCTGTCTTGTTTGTGTGTCTGTTGTTTTGTTGTTGTTTTTTTGTTTTTTTCCCTCGCTTTCATTTGGCTTTGTAGTGTCCCTGGGAATGGCAGGGGCAGCGGCGCCTGGAGAAGGAACAAGTGTGGGGAAAGGGAGCCGAAGCTAAATGACAGGATGCGGGCGACTTAAGGCACAGAAAGAAGCCAGCCTCCCCCTGTCCCCGGGACTGCCCTTGCGGACCGTGCTTTCAGCTCCTGACGGCGGCTGGTGGATTTAAGACCTCGGAAGAGTTGTGCGTGGACAGCTTCTTTTTTTTTTTTTTTACTATTTTTTTTTCCTCCTTTCCCTGCTCTCGGAAAGGAAAATGGATTGGGGACTTCTCCTGCACTGTGCAGCCCTCACCTTCACCCTCGCCAGGGCTCTGCGAAGCGGTAAGTGTCAGGGGGCACGTAGGGTCTCAGCCTGGGCGGGCGGCCGCGGGGCTGGGCTCCGGGGGCTGCCAGAACCGGGGGCGGGCAGTGGGGCCGGCACTGACCTGAGCCCTGCTGGGGGTAACTTTCTGCCCTCGCACTCCCTGGCGTGGCCTTCCGACTTTATTTTCCGCTCTTTTGGGTTGTTGAATAAGCAGGCTGCTCGTTCTCCCTAGATCAGGACAGCTAATTATCTTAATAATGTTTCCTCCCATAGGCAATTAAATGAGTCTCGTTTTCGATAGCTGAAAGATAATGAACATTTCAGTGGGAAGGCTTTCTCTTCCACCCACCGCCACCCCCTTTCTTTCCAAAGCGTAATTTCAGATTACCATGCTTTTTGCTGGCTGTATGTGTACCTGCGGGTAGTCTTCAAAAAGAGAGCTCGCTAGACTACCCCGTTCCCAAGTCTGCAGTTTACGTGTAACTTGCACAGTGCCAAGAGAGAAGCTGAGCTTCTCTGTGAAGGCTCTAGACTCCTTTCCAAGAGAGAAATCCCGTAACAAATGACTGGTGTAGGTAGTGTACTATCAGGCAGCCCGTGAAAACACAACTAATTAAAAGCAGCGTCTCCTCCTTCCCCGAACAATGCCAGGGCACCGTGAATATTTCACTGGATGATGTGTTTTTAAAGATGGTCTAATTGCAGGACTGCTCTTGCACATGAAACAGCTCGTGTGAGTTTTCCTTTACCGACAAATCCTGGACAATTATTATTAAGTAATTATCAAATATTTACTTTTGCCTGACTGGGTTTTCAATCAAAGTAATTAAAAGAAGAGAGCACCCTCCACTTACGCTGGTATATTGTTTTAATAAGGGACCACAAGTGGAGTGTCGTGGAAGAGAGTATTAAAATCACATGTTTTATGATGGAAGTTAATCTCTTTCCCAATATGTTTCGAGGAGACTGCTTAATTTGATCAGGACAAGCTGCCTCCTCCAGTGCTGTGGTACAGGAGCAAAGGCACTAGAGGTGTGCCCCAAGACCATCTTGGGGATGCTCTGAGAGGTGTGTTTTGCCCACCCCCCAGGCTAGGTCAGGGGTGCAGGCAGCCACCTCCCTGGCTCCCACATTAACTGGGACTGCCCCTAGTCCTGCACCCTCTGAGGGGTGGGAGGGAGGCACCCGATGCTCACTGATCATTTCTCCCCATTAAAAGAAGGGGAGCAGGGCAGGTCGCTGGGCAGAAACCTCCACCATGAGCAGTTAATGTGATGGCCCTGCTGGAGTCACCAAGGCCATTAACCTCCTCCATAACCTACCAGACCTACTAATGCCAACTTCACCTACGTACAGTAGTAGTGTCCACTAAATTAATTCATTAACCTTATTTAGAACTAATGGTCCAAAGTCACTAGAAACTGCTCTTCTTAATCAAGTGTGAAAGAGACTGCACAGAGCCAGGGAGTCTAGCAGACCGCATTATCTTATTACACTGTCACTTTCCCAGAAGTCGCAGATTAAGGAGCGCTGGTGGTAGTGAGTCCACCTCAGCGTCCTCTGAAGTGACTCTGTCAAGTGACTAAAAGCAGCACTGCTTTATTTCAGGCATTTAACAGATGCCAGACTCTGCCATGTTGTTTGCAGGGCTGGAGTGGGCTTAATGAGACAGGATCACTTTCCGAGTGTGCTTACACAGGGAGGAAAAGGCAAGATTCCCTGAGAGCCCCAGACAGCGGATTAGCAAGATCACCAGTGACAGCTTTTGAGCTTTGAGCTGCAATGCCTTTTGTTCTGGTCAGAGGAAAACAGCCTGTTTTGCAAAGGCAAAGCGGAAATAAATAGTAAGATAGCCTTTCCAGTGTTATGCTTACCAATATCTGGGTTTTGACCATATGACTATGTATCATTCCCTTCACTCTTAATTTACACAAATAATTTCTATAAAGAGTGTAGCTTTATGCATTTTTGATGTGCACTTCCTCATTCATTTCCATTTGACCTGTTTTTCCTACAATAAAGTCCTGCAGGTTTATAAATTCATGCTGAGAGCAAGGAATGCCATTTTGCTTTCACACGGAATGTATTAGATATAGCACTGCAGACTGTTCATACCGTTATTGGGATGTAGTGGTATGTGTAGTCTTGACTTTTAATGTGGACATTCTTCCTGTCTGTAGTTTACTGTCATATTTTTATTCCTCAAAATTAAGAAATCAATATGCAGAGAAAGTTTTACCTCCCTGAAGACCTATAGAAAGAAATCTAAAGCAGTAAAAAGGTGATAACATAAACCTGCACTGGACAGTAAAGTGAGTGACCAAGTAGGTTGGATTTCTTGTACTTTTTTCCCTGCAAACCTTAAAATGCAACCCTGACAGTGCTGGTTAAAGCAGCAAGATGCAGCATACCACATTTTACAGTCACACTTGGTGGTTCTGCAAACTTCTGCAACTATTTTGCTATTGGAAAATAGATCTTTGTTGTTGCTGAGGGAAGGAAGGGACAGAGGGAAGAGGAAAGGATGTTGTTCTGCTCCATTACTTTGATGCAGTCTCCAAGCATGAACAAACTTCCTTGAAGGAATAAATAGTGGATGATTTCTGCTTCACTGAAACCACTTTGTTCTCTGCTAGCCTGGGTTTGAAGAGCAGAGATAGTTTCAACCTGCCTAGATTTATGGACTGATAAAACAAAGGGAGGGTCTGCTGCAAATGAGCTTGGATCTACCAAGACAAACCCAGTGGTCAGCAACACAGACCAGGCTTATCCCATAGCTGGGCAGGGGGTCAAATGACATCCTTTTAGCTCTCCTCCCAGCTCTCCTTAAAACTTCATACTTAAGAAGATTATACTTTTTGGAGACAATTGTGTCTCAGACACCCTTCTGAGCCACCGTTAATGCTGCTGTGAGGATGCAAGGTTTTAACACTGTAAGGGGCACTGTTTGCCCAGGGCAGGGGTCTTTTTAAAAGGACACTGTTTAGAAATGGGGTATCTTCTACCTGCTGCCTGTCCAGCTGCTGAACTTAAGGATGGGCACAGGGTGGCAGGCCTCTTCTCTCCGGTGAACCGTAGCAGAGACGCCTTTGAGTTAAAAGCATAAGGATGCGGCAAAAGTTTGCTTGAAGACGGCTGCGTCCCCCCACCCAGCACTCCCACGGCGGTCAGCCAGCTCACCACTGCGGGCTGAAACCGGGTGCTTGCCGGCGGAAGCGGGGGGACCTGAACACAGCCAATCGGTTTGCTTCCCCTGCAGATAAGTGCGGCGACACGATCAAAATTTTAAGCCCCGGGTACCTCACGTCTCCCGGCTACCCGCAGTCCTACCACCCCAGCCAGAAGTGCGAGTGGCTGATCCAGGCCCCCGAGCCCTACCAGAGGATCCTCATCAACTTCAACCCCCACTTCGACCTGGAGGACCGAGACTGCAAGTAAGTGCGGGCGCCGCGCTCCGGAGCACCACGGCGCCACCTGCCGGCCCGCCGCCGCCCCGCGCATCCCCCGCCGCGCCGGGCTCCGCGGGGCTCCGCGCCCTGCCGAGGGGCTGCGGCCGGCAAGACGCGGGAGGTGCTCAGCGGAGCGTCCTGCGGGGGAAGGCGGGCGGGAGAGGGGACAGCTAAAAGAGGTCTTTGCAACTCTTTGAGCTTGATAAAGTATATTTGAGTTCCCCTGCCTGCCGGGAGCGGCGAGTGGAGGCTGGCGGTGATGCGCGTTATGGGGGCGCGATTCGGGTGAGGCGCCGTCGCGTGTTTGTTGGACTGCTTTTTGAGTAAGTCTCTAGAGTTTTTTTTAAAGCTGCGTTTCATTTTGTATCCTCACGACCACAGACAGGCTATGGCAGAAACGGGCAATTTATAAACTGCCGCATCCTCTTAATGCGGAGTTAATCTGGTATTTACTCTCACCCATTAAGGGGCAGCGGACTGCAGGGCTGATAGTCCTCCTTTCTCCCTTTGATGCTGATTTATAGCCAGTAGCTCTTCTTTCCCCTCCTCGTGCTCTACAGTAGTGCCCTGAGAGGAAGAAGGTGATGGCTGCAGCTCCCTTTGCTTCCCCTCTCTGCTTGCTTTCCCTTTGGGCACCTATTGCCAAGAGTCAGAAGGGGAGTCAGAGCCTCCCAGAAGTGTTCCCCAAGTGCTCCCAAGCCTGTAAACCCCATAGCTTGCACAGGGCAACACGCAGTCGGATCATTCCTCCTCTTCAACATGCCCTCTAAATTCAGCCTACTTGTTTCATGAAGAAAGTATTTTAGTGATTCATTATTTTAAAATTTCTTGACTATCATGGTTTTCTGATCCCCTTCTGACAACTGCAAGAGAGAGTTTTTGTTCACAATCACTACTAGTCAGGGTTTTCTCTGCATGGCAGAAAGAGATTGAACTCAATAGCTGTTGGTATTTGGCATTTCATGGGAGTATTTGAGATTTTACAGGATTTGGTCCTGTAAAATGATGCTCAGCATCATCAGGAGTGGTTGTAACAGATCATGAGGCTGGAGTGTTGGACTAAGAGAGCAAGTGTACTCGAGCACTTATTTTTTACCATGCACATCTATGTTCCTATTATTTAAAAAATTGATCCATTAGATCACAATTATTGATTTCTCTTAAATGGAAGGACTTCAATGATGCAGTGTGGTGCTTAGTTGCTTTTTTGTTGTGTTTTCTTTAAGATCTCTTATACATCAGCATTTCAAACCATAGTTGAGTGATAATGCCGGAAAACCCTGTGGTCATAAAACTAAACTGTCTCTTCATTAAAATGAGTTTTTACTGTGGTGTTTGAGCTGCAGCTCATATTCACACCATATGTTCACACGTTGATTTCCCATTCTTTAATTTCTAATTTGTTGCACTCAGGCAACATTTCACTTCCCTGTGTCTTCCTGGTACAGGTTTTGCTTTCATTCTGTGGGACAGTGCTAATGCTTTCCAGCGTTTGCGTGTATCTCTTTGTCTCTTAGATAGAGATTAGGAAATTAAATCAAGCATATTTCAGTGTCAAATCCTTTTTGTTCCTTGCTGTAAAACCAACATGGTCTGCAACAGCACTAAGTGGTGTATGGCATACAATTATTTGAAGAACAAATAATCTTTGTGGCATAGTGTTGCGCTAAACAGTGCTAGACTGAGCTGAACCAGGTCCAGAGAAGGGACTGACTCCCTCCCTCCATTGCTCCCTTCTCAATATTCATTGTCCATTCTCCCCCCTGCATTATTTCTTCTCCTGAAAGGGGGCCCGGTGCAGTAATGGGATGGTAGTGGGTGGAAGGAAGTCTCTAAACAGGGTTGTTTGCATTGTCCTTGCAGTGTGTGATGGTGATGACTTTACCGTTATTTGGTCTATGCTGAAATGCTAATCTTCAAGTCTATGCTAAATTACTCAGATGCTACTTCACTTACATTTAAAACTGCTCTTTTTAACCGGAGAGGGACTATATTTGTGCCAAAAAAACCCTGAAGACCAGAATAACAGAAAATTATTTCAGCAACAGGAATTTGTCAACAATCTCTGTGGTTTGAAATCTTACGGAATTCATGATCCTTGTACCAAATACTGGGTATGACAGGCGATTAATGCAATAAAACATATCACAAGATTTTTTGATTTTGCAACTAAGTACATAATGTACCCAGTTTATTAGCAACTCAGTCCTCAATCTAGAAATGTGCAATTTAGGTTACACTCTAGTTTATTGAATGGTTTAGCACTGGAATTAATAAGCACTTAAATATGAAATGCAGATAGAAAATGAGAGATAGGGGAATTCATGTCTGGGAACAAAAAATGCCCCATACAATTAGAGTAGACTAGAGGAGAAGATTAGCTTGCTGGCCTAGCTCCCAAAATCCTCTTTATAGTGCTGTTCATTGCATCTTAGACCTTAGTTAGTGTTGAAAACAACTTTAATAACAAGGACCCACTGAGCCCAGGGACGGAAACAATGTGACTTTGGAAAGGTTACCTGCTTGCTCTATAGTGTGACAAGAAAATCAAGAGACCTTATCGAACTTCTTAAAAATATTACTGTACATAGAGAGCTAGATGTATTGAAATGTAAAACTGGTGAAAGGTTGATTCTCTGAGAAGAATCAGAAGCAGCAAATTTAAGCATTAACTGTACTGAAGCTGTTCCCAGTTAGTCTCTTTGTATGTTAGGGTTTGGAATTAATTTTTAAAATATGCCCTTGATTTACCTACTTATTATGCTATGCTTTAATGAAGAAGTATTTCTCAAATGACTCCTAATAAAATTCATGTATGTATGATTTTCTGATGATCCGAAGCATTTGAGTCGTTTTGAATTTCAAGCAAACATGGTGAAAATTCCTGTTTCTCTGGAGGCATTCCAAAGGACTCAACTTTCACAGTTTTGAAGAATAAAGATAGGCAAATAATTAAAAATATGTTCACACAAGCTAGGTTCATCTCATAAAAAAATCTAGCCAGAACTACTGAACAAGCATAATGGAAATACTGGGTCTCGACAGGAAGCATACAATCATGTCAACCACAGATTGTTATCAAGGGCATAATGAAAAAATCACAGTCTCTTTTCAACTTTTAACTTTAATGAGTGTTTCTTGGCCTTCAGGAGGCCAAGAAACAGAAATCATGGTTGTACTTTAAGAAAAAATAGTTTCTGTTTGCTATTTTGCCTTTTCTCAAGCAGGCCTAAATAATAGCCTTGCATTTTTGGAGTCAGGAACATGGCTAAAATAATAGAAGAGGCAAAACATATGGCTACATATTAGTTAAAATGCTCCAGTGTTAGTTGCATGTGGTAAATGCTTTTCAGCACTTGGCGCAAGCTGTACAAGTCTCGTGTTGCTGAAGTATCCTACTGTGTAAATGTAGCCATCTTGAATCTAGTAAAACTTTATACCTAGATAATAAACAAGAATGTCACTGATACAGTACCTTGAATTTATGGAACTTTTCCGGTTTCCCAGCAATGCACACTATCAGCATGATAATTTATAATGGTTTGTGACAAATGTTGCTGAGCAAAGAGGTGTGTGGTTACATTCAGATCAGATGTCATTATCTAGGGAGCAATAAAAATTTCACAGACACTAGGTTAAAAACATTAAGAAAATGAATGTGAAGCTTCAGAAGAAAAGGGCTTAAGAAAGGTGGAGGGTTGGGTAGAGAAAGCCCAATAGTGGTTTCCTTACTGACAAATTATTGACTTTGTTGCCAGACTTGACTGTATTGTTTTACAAGGTTTTCCTAGATATACCACACAGCACAATTGTTTTATTTGTCATCATTTATAGATGTAGAGAGTAAATATCATTCTTGCTTGACAATTACAGAGTGTATACACAATGCTGTTGAATCACTTGGGATGGAAAAAAATGCCCATTCTGGAAACATTCAGGTTGTAGAAGGAGAGATGTCATAGATAATTATTCTTTATATTGCATTTACCAGAGATTTGTTACACTGATGAGATTAGAGCTGTATAAAAATTGCAGTCAGTTATAGAATACAGAGTAAAAAAATACCTGTGTTTGCTTACATAGAAGAAAACAGCTCCTCCAGATCTTGGAGTATAGAAGAAAGCATACAGGGTGAAACTGTAGCCCCACGGAACTCCTATGGACCTTAATGACGTTAGAAATCCATCCATCCATTTTATTTCTAAATAATGTCAATGGATTTATGCTATAAATCTGTAGGTATAACAAACTGAGGCTGGTAAAATAAACAGGAGCAAGGCAAGCCACAGCTCAGCCTTTCTTTAGTTTCTACAAAGTTTAAGCTTTCATTTGTTTTTGTCTAAATCCTGGCTCCTATTCTCCCATGCTTCTGCTTTGTGCAGACTTTGTGCCTCATGTTTCTCTCATGCAGAGGTGGTTGAGGCCTTTGGGTTGAGCTGATGGGAGTAAGAGAAGCTGGAGAAGGCACTGAGCTGCCATGGCAGTGCAGCGATGCTCATGGTCTCACTGATTGTCAGGAGAACCGCCTGTAAAGGTCACGGCTGGGCTACCTGTCAAGCCTTGCCTGACAGAAGGGTCCTGACAATGGCTGTGCACATGATAGCTGCACCAAGAACTTGTCAGGTGTAATGGAGGGCCTGACCCCAGCACAGCCATGTTACTGGTGGAGGAGAGTTGTCTCCTGTTACTCTTCAAGGCTGTAGGAAGAGTGCAGTACAGGCCCTTTAGCACCAGTTTATGACTGTATTTGGTATTTCAATGACAAATGTCAGTCAGAGCTGATTCCCACTTCACCACTGTTGAGCATGGTAGGCGGTGAGGTGACTGCAGCCAACAGTGGGAGGAGAGCAGCAGAGCTAGGAAAGGAGCAGGTTCATTCAGGCCTGTGAGAGGCGGGGCCCGTATTTGCTCATGGTTGAGCAGAGAAGCCTGAAGGAGCCAAGAACTCTGAGCTTTCAAACAGAAACAAGGATTTACTGGCCTGGCCCTGCTCCTCTCGGCATCAGCGCTGGGCTTTTAGGAAGGCTCTACCTGGGCTGAAGGAGTGGCATCTCCACCTTCTTGTGTCCCACAAAGATCTGTCTCGCAAAAGCTGTTTAGGATTACTGAGAGATTATTTTGGAGTACTAGAGGGATGAAGGGATAAAGGGAGCATCCTTCATTCTGTCTCGAAAACAGGAAGCAAGTATTTTTGGCATAGTTAGGATGAGCCATTGTGGTGGTTTTGGGAGACATGTGATATGCATGTTTCTGTGTGCTTTGAGGGCACTTCTCTACATAGAGCATGGGACAGGCTTTCCCAGGGAGCACTGCTAGGCTCCATCCAGGCAGCCCTCCTGCAGTCTGCCACTGTTCATGCCTCCGGAAGGCTGCAGTAAGCCCTGCCAAGGAGAAGCATCTGCTCAGCTTCCACCCCTGATCAGGGAAGCAAAAAAACACTTGTTGCAATAGATGTGGAGTGTGTTACCACAGAGACAACCACAAAAATAATACTTTTTCTGAACTTGAAGTTTCTGGATTGTGAAAGTGTAAACAAGTATGTGCTCTTTGCTACAGGATTGAGCATGTATTTGCACACAAGTATCAAATGCGTGTATCTAAAGATAATGCTGTTATTTTATTGTGCATTAGAGACTAAATAGAGTTGAAAGAAGTTGGAAATTATATTGGTTTTCTGATTGCACAGTGTAATAAACTAACTCTTTTGTTGTTTATCCAAGCAGTGCATTCTTGTGAAAGTCTATTGTCAAGTTGTTGAACAATTCTTTGGTTTAGAGTTGCGGTTTGGGTTTGAGTTTTCTCAGGAAAAGGTATTAGGGAAATCATGACCAAACTGCCTGGTCATAGCTAAAGAGTCTCTGCTGGCCTGTGTTTGGGGCTGAGGGGTTGGATGCCGAGCCTGGTTTTGCACTCTGTGTTCGTTCCTGGCATGGTAGGGTCTTGGCTTGGGTCTCTGTACAGTAGCATATTAAAATTATAATAATAATCACATGCAGGTGTTTCTATTAATCCAGACAGTTAAGTGAACTGTGGGGAGAGTTCTGCCTTGATCTGCTGCACCCAGATACCCTTCAGACAAGAAAAAATACTGAGGGTCAAATATGGATTCCCATGAGCCTAATCTTTCCTCCTTTCTGTGGACAGAGATAGACAAATTCAGAACAGAGCGCTGAGTCCTTTCTAAATTGAAACCCAGAGTCGTTGTCATTAGCCCCATGAAACATTCAGTATATCTTAATTTAACTCCACCCTGCTCTCCTCTCTGCCCCCTCTCCTGTGCTCATGTAATTAAAACAAAAACCTCTATGTTGATGAAAATTAGTTTCTTAATTATAGCTTATTGCAAGCTATAACATTAGATCATAATTTGATAATTGTGATATCAAGATTTTTATACAGCTGATGTGAAACTAAATTATTTTCTTTTGTAGTATTTCCAAAGAGTGAAATTATGTCTGAAAACAGGATATACATGCACTCACATGTATATGTCTAGACTTCTGTATCATACAGAATTACTTGGACATAGGCATGTGTTACATGCACGTCTTTAAGACTGCACACATATGCACATATTTATGCATATAGTATAGATTTCTTAGTTTATGTAGAAGTTCCTAAAGTAAATCTACTAATTAAAGTGCTAATGCCCATCTTAAGGCTGATAATTAGGTATAAAGAGAAAAGAGACAGGATTAGTGTTCAGATCATGTTCCAAATGCCTCTTAATTGGGTGTTTGTAATCAATCCTGATTGCAAGAGGCAGTGGTTTGGCAGAATAAAGAATGGAAAAGGCTTAGCCCTACTATTTTCCTGTTAGTTGACTTGGCCGTAGTATTTAGGTCAGGATCCAGTGTCAAACAAGGTAATTTTGTCAGCCTTAGCCATCCTCATAAAACATATAAAAATCTTTTCTAATGATGTTTTTCAAGCTAAAAACCCTCTCAAGCTAGTGAGTTATTTTTGTCCAGAATCTTAAAAAGTGTTTTCAAATGAACCACAGAAAAGACTTTGTTCTCCTGGCCTCCATCCACCACTGACTTCTGAAATCAGGTCTGAGTTCACTGTGGGTCTTTCATTGCATTGACCTTGGCGCTTTTCTCACCAGGCCACAGTTTTCTACCACAAAACTACACAGCTTGGTATAATGATTATTTCTTCATCCCAAGTAAGCAAACAATTTTTTAAACAGGGTGACAGATTTCCCTCTTGCACTGTGGGAAGCAAGCACCTGGCCATTTCCAAATAGAGTTTTAATGAACTTCCTGAAGGAGATTTGAGAGAAGTTTAATAAGTCACCTGCCAACTTTTAGGGAGCATAGGTCATTTGCTTTTCTGTAGGAATTCACAAAAATGTGAGAATAACCCCCTTCCCAAGTCTTGAACTTTCATGGAGGAAATTGATTTTCATGGGTAATATCAAAGGTTTTTTTAAAAACAACCTCAAATAAAATCAAATTTCTGATTGTGCCTCACACATAAAGTACTATGGAACTCTGTGATGCACAAAGCTGGTTGTGAACTGTGTGACTTTTATAATAATTCACTTAAACAGAAAAGGATTGTGCATATTTAGATTCATCTTGCATGTTAATGGCATTACAAGTATTTTACGTAATGCTATAAAATGAAGAATTTAGATGGCTCAAAAGGACCATTGAGAAAATATCTCCATATGTGGAAGAGACGCCCATTTGACGTGGTGATTTCTTCCAGAAGAAACTATATTTGTATATAAAACTATATTTCCCAGAAGCACAATAACCAGCTGTTGTACCAGAGAAACTGGGTGGTTGTCCACTGCCGTCCATGCTGATGTGGAACTGCAGTGGCCGCCTGCCCCGTGCCTCCCCTAAGTACAGATGGGCTCATGCTGTGCGAGAGCCTGGCTTAATCCCTTCCTTGCACTCCCAGCAGCTTGGACTCCACTGCACATAGTTACTGTGGGCTGCTTTGTACCCCCATGTGAAGACACAGCCCATCAGCGCTGTGGGGTGGGAGGGGGATTGGAACACCCAACTGCAGGGGGGCACATATTGCCCTTGCAGCTCAGCCCTCTGCTAGGGCCGTATCCCTCTGCTTTTCACACTGGAAAAGAAGATACTCAAAGACCTTTTTTTTTTTTTTTTTTTTTACAACACTCTTCCTTAAATTGGAAGTTGGTAACCTAGAGAAAATTAAAGACGTCTGTTCACACCCATGTGATTTTTCTGCCTCAAGCTTTGAGAAATGCTCTCTTACAGCCAAAGTTTTGCTCATTCACATAAACAGTCATGCTGAAGTCAATTAAAACAACAGAATTACTCGTGCAGGGCTAATGGCTGGGACTTACATTTATGGCACCACACAAATTAATAATTATTTTTTATAACAATGGATTTCAGATGTTTGCAGAGGAATTTACAATAGAGTAGAAAATTCTGCTTGATTCTTTTTTGTCTTCTCAATTCATAAATCACTATGCATAAGTTATCATTTCTTCCCCAGAATCTTACCTTGTAATAGTGAAAGTTTGGGACAAGTTGCTAAGTGTATGCGTAAGAAAGTTTGCCTTGTTGTAGGATCTTGTGCCACTCTGTTATTAAACCAGACAACTTCTACTGACTTCCCTCTGATATATTCATCTGTAATAAGGGAAGGAGATCAGCAATTTAGAAAAGATTTAGCTCGATCACCATGCAGAAACGTAGGCTGCACTGCCTATTTCCATAGCGATCACTCCACTTTGCCAGATGCAAAATGGGAGGCTAGCATCCCTCATGCTAAAAACCCTTCTTAGAGGAAATCCTAGGCTGTCGCTCAGTTTGAGTAGCTTTACTTAAGTCTGGAAAAATATGCAAAGGTAGCTCTTAAATAAAAGTGCCTTTTTTTCCCCCCTGTTTCACAGCCATCTCCATAATCTGGTTTAGAGACAGAGGCATACAATGTATTAACATGGCAGGCATATGTTCCTATTGCTGAGTGGTTTTTGACATTCCCACAAAACCCCTGAGACTCTGTGTCACAATTCTATAAACTTTATCTATTTGTATATTCATATTTGGGCTTAAATCCAAAACTTCTTTGCATACATTTACAACAGACAATTTAGGTTCATCTTGTATTTCAGATGGCAAGCAGTTAAAGCAGGTATATGCATTTTAACCACTCTGCATACTCTAAGGTTATAATGCATTTCAAAAGTTTTCTGTGGTGTTTCAATAGCACATACACTCTATAATGTAGGTATATAAAATAGATACAGGACCACAGTGAGCTGTGAAGGAAGTGAAGACAGCTCCACTGATGCCAATAGTGTTGCACCTGCTAACAGCTCAAACGCAAAATACCATAAGCATATCGTATTATGTTCCTTACTGGTTTCCATTTTCCTTTATCCTCTGCAGCTATACTAGATGATGGCCTTCGAACAGCATAATAGTCCTCTTTATCTCATTTCTCTGACATCATTTTCAAGTTCCTTATTGCTCTTGAACAGTGTAACTAACAGTGCCCAAATTGCTTCTCATTCTTCCCACCACAGCATGCCATTATTCAAGAAACCAGTGCTCTCCAGCCTTTCCCACACAAATGGCTCTCCCCCATACTAAACTTATAGCTTACTACCAAGAGCCAGTCTCACATTTCCCTGGCAATTAGGCTCCTTCTACTGGCTATTACATTTTTACTTTGTACATTTTTACACTTTTTAATTAACTGTACCTGTATACTCCTTCAGACTTGAATCTTTGTCTTCTAAAGCCTAATCTTCATACACTGATTTTTGTACTGTTCAATTAAGGTTTTGATGTGTATAGTTAAAACAATTCGGCATGCACTGAGGGATATGTGTATTCTAGTATGAAGATGTCTTGTGTCAGTACTTTTGCAGAAATAATAGTGTCAGCTGTTTGTACCGGGGACTGTACTGCTTTATCTATAACAGTTTCTAAGCCGGCATAGCTGAAGTGACTGCACAAGCAACATATAGACCTGCTTCTGTGTTCCAGAAGTTCTAGTCTGAAATGCTAGTAGAGGTTTTTGGATACTGTATTATCTCGATTTGCTAGCAAAAATTAGATTGCCTTACTGATTGCAAGTTACAAATTGCAATATAGCCAAGTTGCAATATGAGTGCACATTGGGGGACTTACCGGCACATCAATTTTCTCCCAGCTCTTACTCTTCAAACAAAAGCTTAGGCGAAGTGTCTACGCTAAGCAGTTCCTCTGCCTGCTGTAACTAGTGCTTTCCAGGAAGAATTGGGTTTTTTTAACTTGCCTCACTAAGCAGCTAGATAAATTACTGTGCTGTGACCTTCAAACACCTCTTTTACTCCATGGAAATTGTCCGTATGCACACTCTCACCCCATTATATTCCCTATGTCATGCAAGGTAGTTTATCCCTTTTCTTATTCTTCCCCCTCCCCACCAACATTACAAAGTAAAAACATGCTCATAGCTGTAACCACAGCTCAGCTGATTCTCTAAAATCAAACTCTGAGTGCTCTGAAAATAAATATCTGGTCACTGCTTAACTTTTGCGTTTCACCATATGCTCAGCATAGAAAGAAAATTACATCCCTCCTTGCGACATCCCTGCTTCAGTTCTTTCTGAAAGATAGAAGATAATTTTGATTTAAATATGTAAAGAAAGGAAGCTGTTTTTCATGCGCCATATTCTTAATTTGTCCAAAGATCATTCTACTGAAGTTAGTGGAGCACCAGTGATTTATATCAGCTGCGTGAGGAGCTGACTCAACATTTCTACAGTTCTCTAGAAACTCTCAGAAGAAAGGCCAGTAGTGGAGCTGAAACGGCATTAACTCAGAGACAAGTCAGTTAAAGTTTTGCCATTCAGCAAGATCAGACTTCAGCACTCATGCAGAATGGGTAGGAGTTTCTTAAAAGGAGGTGGAATAAAGACCAAAGTCCTCTGTCATGTGTACAAAGCTTTCTTTTCACTAAGGCTTTTAAAAAGTAGACAGGATTGGGTGCTAGGGCACTGTGGCTGTTTACAGTGCTGACACTCTAGTACTGCTTGATCTTGGCCCAGTCAGTCGTCATCTTTGTGCCTCAGTTTCCTTTGAGAGGATAATATTTCTCTGGCTTGCAAATATCTGGGGCTGTGCTTATTAGTGTTTGTGAAGTCCTTAGAGACTGCAGGGTGGAAAAGTAGTGCTGTTATAATAGTTATTTGCTATTGATTTGTATTTGTTCATCTTCTAACTGTTAATTTTTTTTTAACAATACACTGCTGTGTTAAAATGCATGTGGCAATCTTTTGACTTTCAGAAAGAAGTGTTATCCAAACAAAAATAAAGAATGGGACTCATGCTCATGAGAGACACATTATCCCTGATGAGAAGAATCTATAACAGACACAGCACTAACTCAAAACTGAACACCAAACAGCATCCAAATGCAAGCAATTTTGAATGTGTGCATATTGCCAGCACAAAATCCGGCCATTCTGCAAACGCAGCATCCCCTGAGGAGTAGTGAACCTAGCAGCAGCAATGCTAATGGCTGTCTTCTCATGTGTAGTGAGGGAAAGCAGAGCTTTAGAGCCGCCTTGGGCAGCTGTTAAGTTATTCATTCTTTACTTACTTCCATAAAGCTGTTATTGGGTAGAAGCAAATGACACAAAGGTTTTTGGGCCTGCGCTATCTGCTATGGGAGGATCATTCCCCATTCTTGCATACAGGGGAAACTCTGTCTTCCTGTACGGCAATGGCAAAATTTCTCCCCAGTCTTGATTGGATTGAAAAAAAAAAAAAAATTTAGGGCTCCAGAAAAAAACATTTTTGAAAGCACTTTCCTGGTACCAGTGTATCTTGGAGAATTTTTCTCAGTTAGGACATTAATTTCCTTCCAGTGCACACAGTGCTTGTAGGAGAGCAAACAGGCCCACAAGTTTCCAAATGCTTTTCTACTGCTAGAACAATGATGAAAGAATAAATAAAAACTACAAGTTTCTATTCTTAGAGTATATGAAAGGCATGAAGTACTGTGCTAGGTCACCTACGTTGTTTCTTAACCTCTTTTTAGAACATTTATTTCATAATTTGCTTGTTCTACCTGATGCCTTGACCTTCCCTATCTCCTCCCCATAGATGATGTGAAAGCTCACACTGCCCTGAGTAGAACACAGTAATTTCCTTTCTCAATATTGTTGACTCCAATTTTTAGACATCTTTTGTGCTGCCTCAGAAACTCATGAACCTTTATAAAAATCCTTGTATCTCAAAAAGTACTGCTGGTTTCTTTTTCATTTCCCATTTATTATATTTTGGGGAATTTGTTCTCTGATAATAATAGCCAGAAAATTCCTCAGCATTAAATGAGAAGTTTGGCAATGCCATGCTATCAGCAGCTGATGCTTTAAAACCTGGGACCAAATTTCATGATACTCATGATAAAAATCACGAGAGCTGGCAATGTTGGATTCTTGCTAAAATCCCAACTTCCTGATGCTGTTTCTGTTCTCAGTCACAGCCCTGAAACTCCCACTCAAGTGACAGACTTACAGAAAGAAATAGAATCAAAAGGGAATGGACATATTAATTTATGTTGATTTGATTGCTTGGCTATGCTCCTTCACCCACATTCAGAAAGCAAAATTCAACCCAGCAAAATAAACCCACCTCTGAGTTTGCCACCCATTTCTCTGAGTTCACATAAAACAGCATTAGGAGTCCTATTGGTATGGAGGTTAAATGTTTGCTTGGCTTCAAAGCCAGCTTACAGCAATGAGAAGAAAAATGATTGAAAGCCATTAAACACAAGAACATGACTTTTGGCTCAGGAAGACCCTGATCTGCAAATTGTTGAGATACTTGGGACAGAGATCACACTGCAGGACCCTTATGCTGTCCCACTGATATCCTCTGGCAGACATGATGGAGATAAATGAGGTGGACTGACGCAGAAAAACCTTCTTGTGCCATGATTTCCATGTTGTGCAGGCTTACATTTTCAGGGGAGTGTTCTCTTTCAAATCTTGTGAAAAAATGCTGCAAAATAACTAACTTCATTGGTATGAAGGATCCCATCCTCCACCTTGCTATGCCATCTGCATGCTTCTAATAAGCCAGTGAAGTTGTGACTGTCCGCTTTGTATTTCCTTTATGGCTTGGATCCTTCCCTGCTGCGGTTACAGCAACTGCAGAGGGTCTAATCCAATGTGCAAAAGCTGAGAAGTGGCCATATAGCTCTAAACTCAGGACAAAACTAATTTTCAAAACATTTTTATAAACTCAAGGAAATCTTAATGTCTTTATTCTGTTATTACTTTAAAATAATAATCCCAAACTGACCTTGGAGCTATTACTCAGTGAGCACTGGCCCCTTGGAAGGTTTCAACTTGTCAAGTTTAGCCATTTTTTGATCGCACAGAGGAAGTCATTAAGGCACATCACGCTGCTGATTGCTATTAAACTCTGCAGAGAGTTCTGTGTAAAAATCAATGCCATAACAGGGCTACAGGAATCTTAGAGGCAGGAAAAGCATTTCTTTACCCTCTGGTAACTCAAAAATGGATTAATAGATTTTGTGAAACCTCAAAACAATATCACCTATGAGCTAGGGGCCAAATGTAAACCTCTGTGACAAAATAATGCAGCTCAGAAAGCTCTGAGCACATGAAAATGGGATTATAATGGAACTGTCACTTCTGTAACCTCAACTGTGTGTTCTCCATCTGGAGAAACCTCACACATCTGCACATATACGCATGCACATGCTTATTTATTGTATCCCAAGGAACATCTTTTGCTGTATTGCCAGTGGAACCTGGAGGGGAAATGTGTTTTTAGTAAAGCATGATCTTATATAGTTTTTCCCCAAAAAGTACTCTGAGAATTTTCCAGACAAGTTCAGTCCCAACATCAGTGAAAGTGTTTCTTAGATGGTGGGTGGGTTTTTTTCTTGTGTGGGAACTGCGCTGAAAAATGCAACATACTTTGCTACCAGTTGAAGACTTTTGTAGAAAAAATGTTTTTCATGGTAAAAACTACTTTAAATCACATTAGGAAGTTTTATTGTAAATCTGTAGTGCATAAACAGGTGAAGTCCCTTGCCTGGCTCTGAGGCCTGTTGCCATGGAATGGCTTAAATTCAAACCGTCCCGTTGTCTTCCCCCAGAAAGCAGAGCAGTGGCATTCAATTCAATCTTTGGCATGAATTTCATTCGAATTTTCATGATAAAATATTGAAACATCTTTTAAGTTTTATCTTTCTGATTCTTATGTGAAAATATTTACTGTGCTGTTTTAAATTTGCTTCGTTCTATTATAGGACCATTTGGGTTGGAAGGGACCTCAGGAAATCGTCTCATCCAAGTTACTACTCAAAGGAATTGCATTTTATATAATGCAAAAGCTAAACTGAAGTAATCAATGTAAAACCAAATATTTCCATAAGACCAAAAAAGACCTAGTTAAGATGTTTCAGAATCTTTGTTTGGCCTGTCCCAGCCTTTCTGCTCAAGTAAATACTAGCTTCTCACCAACTCTCTTTCTTCAACCTAAAATGTTGCTTTTGTTGAAAGGAAGGTCCCTTTCTGTTTTTCCATTTGAAAATACATGGAAATATCAGGCTTGACCTGACCTAGGAGGAGGGTTGAGGGGTTGTAGTACTACAAGCAAGTCCCTACATGGTGGCTGCAGGGCCCCACTGGTCAAGGTCTGCTCTCTCAGCTAAGCCCAGAAAAGTCCTTTTTAAAAAATGATCAAGGGGGTGAGCCATCCCAGTGTCAGGACTAAGGACCAAAATAGCCAACTTTGGTCCAGGTGGAGGTAAGTTCTGCCCAAACATCACCAAGGCTGCACATCCCCATGAATTCATGGCAGATGTGGCCACAGCCAGTATGCTGGCCCAAGACTGAGACCTGGAGAAAAGGATCAAACCCAGGCTTTCTGTTAAAGACTGTATCAAATGCATGCAATGAAAAAGCTCTTAACGAGTGAGTAAATACTGGTTTGGTGCATATGGTCTGGATCAGCTGCAGCAATAGGGCAGACTGTGGACCATTTCCCCAGCACGGCGCTGAGGATGGAGGCTCCTTCACTCTCATTATAGCAGAGGAAAATCCACTTCTCTTTCATGGATAATTTGGAAGTTATGAATCAGCCTGTTGTTTTTATTTCAGAGGAGTACAGACAAGAGTTGTGTAAAATGAGGCTGCTGCCTGTCTGTCAGGCAGCTGTAGTTTTTTACCCTGCAGCCTCTTTTAATGTGCATTCTTGGTGAATTCTGATGGGAAGCAGTCACAACTGTGACTGTGCACTCAGACGTTAGAGCAGATCTTAGACCCTAGTCATTGAGCCAGGGACTTCACGTGTGCATCGCCCTGTGTTTGACACAGCCATTAAGCAACCTGACCCACTAACAAGAAAACTGAATTGGTGTCTGAGTTAAAAGGCACTGTAAAAATACGCTCTTGGATCTTCTGGTTTTGAGCAGAGATTAATATTTTCTTGCTGCGTATCTACTTTTCTTAGGTGTTAAATGCACCATTTGCTGTCTGCTGGTTTTTAAGGTTTTTTTAAGTGGGTGTTGAAAGCTATTCCAGTCTAACTCTACAGGGTTTTAAGGCATGAGAGACAGTTACCTGCGGAAAAATGCCCATCTCTCTCAAATAATTAGCAATTATCTGTCAAAAAAAGCTTCTGAACTGACCACAGTAAGAAAAACACTTTTCATCTTCAGCTTTTTTTGTCTCTCCCTTTCCCCTTTCCTCCCCCCCCCGTCTCCCTCCCCCCATCTCCCCTAGCATTTTCTGAACAGTATTTGCCAAAGGAAACACTGATGAAAGTAACTTTCAGTGGCTGAGTGGTTCCCTCCATCACCTCCTCCCTGTCCACCCCCTAGATTGCAACAGACATCTGCCTTTGTACACGCCATGTCAGAGTCCACCAGAGACGTTTTATGCTCATTGTTTCTCCAAAATAAATAAAAGCAGCGCAGATGATGCAAACTGGCTGTAGACATCCCATTGCTCATAACGCAGCTATGTTGGTAATTGCTAATAATGATGCAGTGTTTCAGCATGGGAACGCTCTTCTAGCTGTAACGTGGATCTGGCCTCAATAAAGTGACACAGATGGTAACATTGCTGCATGTTTCTTTGTAGTGGAGGTTGAAATTTTACTGGGGGAAAAAAAACCCAACCTCTTCCTACGCTTTCTTGCAGTTATTCCTTTAATACTAGCAGCACTGGCACGCTTGATCTGTGAACTGTGTCAGTGCCACCTAAGGAACTTGAAGAGGAGTCTGCGAAGTGAGGAGAAGCAATTGTTTCCACTTAGCAAAGGAAGCACTTAGATGCTGTTTGACAGAATTGCATTTGCCTCCCTTGGCAGGGATGACCCATTTTGATCACACACAACAGCCAAACAACAACCAGCCAATTTGCAGTAAATCAGACTTTAAACATCTCTGTAGCTGCTGTCTGAAAGACCAGTTCTGGAGCCCTCTCTCATGAACCAGAGCTCCCACATCTGTACCTCAGTCGTCCGGGAGTGCTTCGTTGCCTTTTTGCAGGCTGTAAACAGCAGGAACATATGCTTTGTGGGCCAACTCCTGGGTTTCAGCTTCCTTTGATGCGCACAAAGTACGTGCTCCTCTGGAGTGCCCAGAATCCTCTGTGCTTACGTGCACAACCACTTCAGCACCCTGATGAGCCAAAGCCAGTGGAAGCACACACTGCTACTTTGGCCTGACTGCAACATGTTTCCTTTGAAAGCTGTTTGTAAAGCTGTGGCAGCATGTCAAAGATAAGACAGGCAGGAATTGGTTCTATTTGCCAAGGGCCTGTCTTTGTTGGATCTGTCCACAAGAGCAGCATCCCTCACTTTTGAACTCTCCGAAATGGCTGCATGTTCTCTAGCTCACCCAGACCTGCAGTGTCAGGGCCAGAGTTGTTTTTCCTGCAAGATCAGGTCACGGCATTAGATCAAAGTGCTACTATGCCATTTTACACCACGTGGACGCAACAACCAGCCAAGTTTCAAGTCCCAAGCACAGGTGTCTAGTAACTGTACCATGCACACATGGAAGTTGGAGCCAGAAGACAACTTTACAAGCAAATTTTAATCTTTTTTCCCCAACATTACACCTTTGTCATCCACCCTTACAAGTGCAAAGGAAGTGCTCCACAATGTTAATTACCATGTGGAGGGAACATGTAGCAGAAAGCAGTGTTGGCATGTGTGTAGGGAAAAAAACAACAGTGTATTTATTTGCTGCAGAGTTGCCATGTAGCTGCAACTGCAAGGCATGAGCAGGAGTGATAAGCGTGTCATTTGGAAATGACTATGAGAAAAATAGTGAACAAATGCATAAAGAGCACCTAATTTCACCTAACTCATCCTTCCAAAAGCTGAATGTCTCCTCTAAACTGGATACTGGTCTTCTTCTGTGGCTTATGGGGAGGGAGATACCTCCAGCAAAAAATACATCCCACTTTAAGACTGATCACCAGGATGAATCATTCTTTCAGAGTGCCTCTATCTCTCTCCCCAGACTAGAGAGGGATAACTAGCTCAGAATATTTCCCTGGGTTTTAGACAATTAATGTAAGGTGAAATAAATTCCACCCAAAGTCCTCAGAAATGGCTGCCTGATGTGGAGAGGAAAGCTGGCAGACTTAGATAGCTTCAGGAGCTTATTTCTGTGATGTTGGACACAGAGCTGATTGCCAGGCTTGGTACAGTATTGCCCACGTCAATGAGGTTAAAAAAAAATCTTGCAGCTGTTGAGAAATCTTTTGCCATGTCACAGGCTTAATACACAACAAGCAGTATAGCTGGTTTAGAAGTGAAAATGAAAACAGAAAACTGGCACAAGACCTTTATGTTCTCTTCATAGAGAAGTAAGCATTTTCTTCAAGAACTGAAACTGTCTCCTTAAAATATAACACATGTTGACGTACTTACAGTGTAAAATTTTGTTTGCTTGGACAGTGTTACCTGCAGCTTCTGTGGTTTGGCACAGAGCCTCGTTGAATCTCAGTGGGGCAGGCTGACAGCCCTGTACTAACCTGGGCCGTGGTTTTCAAAGTCAGTCCTGCAGAGCACATGCACTGCAGGAGGGCACTCGTCAGCAGTTAGAGATCTTGCAATGAAGATACTTGATAGGACTTAAGGATGCAAGCAGCATCCCTGAAGTGGAAGAGAATGGAAAGGAAAATACTGGAGTATAAGTTGAACAACATAGACTGCTGAGTTCAGCAAATGTAGTTCATTCTCTTGAGCTTCCTCATTCTTCTCTCAGCACATACTCAGTCCTGTTTAACATATGCTTAATTCTGCTTAATTTAATGTAGCCAACAGGTGCTTACAATTAGGCACATGCTCAGTAATGTGACTGAATTAAGACCCAAATATTCCTGCTTCAATGCATGAACAGGACTGTTTCTATTAAGATGGAACATTGCATACTAGGATTTGTAATCTCTGCAGACCACACTGCACGGACCACGAAGCACTATGAAATGCTTCTGTTCCAAAGACTGTTCACATCCACCCATTACCCATTTAGGTCTAAGCTCAAAGCTTCTTAGTCAGGGTCAAAGCAATGACTGTGTTTTTGACCAAGTTATGAAGCCCAAATCGTGAAGTTCCTGTTGCTGCAAAACTTCCAGAGACTTGAAACATGCAAATCGGATGCATTTCATAGATTCCTGGCAGCTTGTCAGGGCAGTGTCCTTAAGTTTCTGATGTTTTGCTAAATTGCAGTAAGTAGTTCTGTAGTTTAAAATTCAGGAAAAAATAGAGGACACTGTGTTTTCGCTTACAGTCTGATTGTCTCTAACTTATGTAACTAAAATAAGGTGGACTTAAGTAGCAGTAGGTTAAGCAGTAGTGACGCCAGCATTTGCTTTTGCTGAGGCTTTAACCAAGCTAAGGACGCAATGCTAATCTAGAGTTGTTTCTCTTTTTCCTTAAATAATATTTTTATTGAGCAAGAACCGGATGCCAGAATGGCCTTTTGATCAGCTAAAAACAACAGTGTCTCTAAGGGAATCTTTCCTGTTTATTGTATGCTGCTGCATTTGAAAAATGCTAGCCTACAGTAGAGCTAGACTCCTTAATATACAAGAAGCAGGGCAAAACAGGATGAGGCCAAAATGGGAACTGTATATCACAGGAACTCGGAAAGGCAGGAAGTAACAAAAGAAGTAGAAATTCTTGATTAAAAGTATAATTGTACCAGCTTGTGCAAGAGGATAATGACTTTCAAATGTCAGCCTTTGTGCCTGTTCATAATGATAAAGCTATTAAACCATATGTACTGTTCTTAATTCCATTTCTCGTGGCAAGTCATTTAGGATCCACAACTATTCTGCCCGCTAAAATCTAAAGTATTTCTTCAGCAGTATATTCAAGCAGTAGATTAAAAGGACTGCTAACTAGAGCAGTGCCAGCCAGGACTGCTGCACAGTAGTTTAAAACATGTTGGAGATTCTGTTATAAGCCCCTACTTTCAAGGATTTAAATATTAGCCATAAAAATTCACTCCTAGGATAAAAGTCAGCCAAGGAGTGAATATTTAAACCTAATTCGTTAAAATAAAAAGACATAACTTTTGTAGTTGATAAGTGTTCAGTGTAAAAAAGGAATAAGGTCTTAAAACATTTTTTTTGCAGAACTGCAACTGAAAAGTAAATCTATTTCAAAAATTAACTCACTGAGAAATTAACTCTTAAAGAAGTTGATGGCTTTGTTATTTCAGAAAATTAACTGTATTAGGGATAGTCACAAAAAAGTTACCAAGTTTTATATAACCACTGCTGCACAGTTGAGTTTGGCCCAGCTCTGCCTTGTTAATGGAAAAACCCATTTGCTTCAGCAGTAACCAGATGAAATGCTAACTTCCTCATCAAGAACTTAGATTCTGGAAGAAAAAGTAAGAGCTCAGGTTTACAGTTGCAACTCTTGGTAAAATGTTCAACTGTATTATCAGTAGAGTTTCCCCAAAAGACAGGAAGACAAGCATTATGCTGGTGTCACCGTGGGTGCTTGAGCCTTCCCCAGCATTTTAGTCAGTGGCAGTGCTTCTTATTCCAGGCCATGAGGTGGTGTTTCTTCCAGACTGAAGCTGATAATAACATGTTTTATAATTACAGGCACATGCCAACAGAAAAGCTCTAGAATAAATTGTCATTACCAGATGGTTCAGTTTTTGGGGGGGGGGGGGGGAGATGTTAGCAGAGAATTCTGCAGCAGCTTCTGCAAGTCCTACCCAGCAGGTGATATTTATGGACTGTTTACAAGATTTTCACATATGGCATTCTAAGGAGGTTCGTAACTTTTATACTCTGCCATCCAGTTTATTTATTTTGCAAAAATCCCACTCCAAAGGTCAGCTATGTTCTGTCTGTCTCAGCAACTCCAGACCCAGGGAAAAATACTGAACATAATCTCAGCACCGAATAGTTAAACAAATGTGCTTTTAAACATGGTAGAGATGGGTTTGTGTCTTGTTCTCATATATCTTAGACCCTGTGTGTCTTGGCTTGAGGCATCATTTAAATGAGAGTACTGTTTAGCACCTCTTTCACATTCAAATGATATATTTGTGTTCTTTTGTGTGGAAATGTCTGTATATTTTCAATACTGCTCAGTTCATGTGAAAGCAGACAGGAACAAACCTAGGAGACAAAGATTGTGTCAAAGTGGGTGAATAATATCGAAGTGATCATGATGCATCTATTCTTCTTTTCAAAATATTCAGAAGAAATCCTCCTTTCCTTTTCCAGCTTCCAAGCAGCACAAGGAAGCTCATTTCAAACCCTTCCAGGCTAACACTCCGCTCTCTGTGTCGAGCTTCTATCTCTGAGCTTCTTCCCCTGCTCCATCTGATTTGGGCATAGAAGCCAAACCCACTACTGAAGTACTGACTTCCTTCCTTACCTGACAGCAAAACAGCATGCCTTCTCTTTTTCTGACCACATCCTACCCACATACCTGAATAGATCCCATGCTAAGTAATGAATTGCAGGTGAAATTCAAGCAATGCAAATGCTGCTACTCTCATCTGGTCAATTCATTTTGTGGGTGTAAAAGGTGCTTGCACACAGGGAAGCCACAGGACAGCTTTTTGATTTGTATCCTAAACGTCACTGTAGCTGGAAGGTATTAGTATCTCAAAGTTATATTTACTGTAGAAGATTGGTGATAAAATTTCAACAATTGATTGAATGGCTGAATCTCTGATTCACAAAAGCAATATGATTACAGGGCAGCTATTATTTATACAATGTCTGATTTGTGATATATGTGTATAATCAATTGCAAATTACATGCTTTTCAAACATCTGCTGTAGCTTATTTTGAGTCTGTTAGAGGATATCTAATATCTAGTAAGAAATTATGTGTAAGAAATCCATCGCCTCTTTTCTGACAGGAGGGCCTTGTAATTCAAACAGAGGCTGTCTATCTTCTTTGTCATATCGACCCTCTGGATTTGAGGATCTGAGGCTTTCTGCTGAACCATCATGAAAATGCCTTCATGATATTTTCATGTCTGCCATAATAAGCCTCTTTTCTGACCAGCAGGACACAGCAGCTTTACAGCATGCAAAAATGGGAGCAACTGTATTCAAAGTTATGAAGCAGTGCTGTTCGGAAAATAATAAAATGCATGTTTTAAAGTCAAAATCATAAAATTGTTGTTTTCATCAGCAGTCAATATCAGAAGCACTATTCCTTTCAGGAATACTACCAAGCAGAATAGATACCCTTTGCTCTAAGGAGTCCATTGTACAAACTTGGGAGGCAGGATGTGTGCATAGGATGCATAGGGAAGTTTGTAATTTCTGATCTCATGCAAGCTTTGTCAAACCATCACAATTTACGAATTCCACATTCTTCACTGGAGGAAGAATACTTGAAACCACATCTCAACCGCAAGGCATAAAATCACCTATTAAATATACCTACTGTACACGTTTATAGGTGTACTAAGGAGGGCTTGCCTTGGGCTACTCCTCAGCGGGTTAAATTGCAGACACTTAGATTAATAGAATGGTCTTGGTTTTCAATGGTGGCGGAGCTAGAGCAACAGGACAGGACACCATGCAGGTCCTGTAAGCAGGACCAGAAAAGCCCTGTGAGAAGGACTTGGAACATATTTTCAAATTGCAGATTTTTAATTGCTCTTTCAGAGATTCTTCAGTCAGTAACACCTTTTGTCCTCCTGAGAATCCTCAGCTCCACCAGCAGATCCTGCTCACTGCCATGGTGTCTGCTGCCAAACTACAGAGTTTCACAAAATACCAGAGAGGAGAGTGTGATTGCGGAGTGCAGGGTTTGGGTTTCCCATTGGGTAAGGTGTCTGCTGCAGAACCATCCACAGGATGGCCGCTACCCAGCTCCCTTGGAGC
Source organism: Hypotaenidia okinawae (assembly GCA_027925045.1). Lineage (NCBI taxonomy): Eukaryota > Metazoa > Chordata > Aves > Gruiformes > Rallidae > Hypotaenidia > Hypotaenidia okinawae. Next base: position 16,387,563 of record BSDF01000002.1, read on the forward strand.
TCCCGGTCTCAGCTGCATGGCAGGCTCATACAGGCACAATTTCCCCTTTTCTTTTCAGCCTGGAAAAAGTTCTATTATCTCTGTGAGAATTTTAACTTATGCAGAGACCGTGGGATCAGGACCATGGCTTACTCTGTTACACCTAATTAACCTTGGGAATTCATTTCCACAACACAGAACTAGACCAAGAATATAGGTAGCTTTATGAAAGAAAATGAAGGATTTACAATGAAGATGAGGAATATCCAAAATTACATTTCATATGATACAAAATAATTAAGGGATATAAGCCATAATGGTTCACGGCACAATCCAAGTTCTAACAGATGGGGATACGATGAAATTTCCCCATGGGAAAGTGATTTTGTAATTGTAGAGGTGGGTGTATTCCATTTACTTCTCTATTTATTTTAGCTGTGTATTTATATTTGTATAAACATTAAGGAAAAAGCATCAATCTATACCCTCTGGGTATTTTTACCATTTCTTTAAAATACAGAAGTAATTGCTGCATACTTCTTAAAGAATAAAAGGAAAACAAAAAATAAAATTCTCGTTTTTCCCCACCCACACATTTCTCTTCATACATCCCAACCCTGAGATTGCCCCTCCCTCTGCAAAAGCCTGGGAAAAGATTCACAAGCACATGTGAAAAATGATAGTTTCACATGGCTGTAGTAGGTTCACATCCTTATTATGTAAATGAGTGGTTTTGGTTTGGGCGTCTCTTTTGTGGTTTGTGTGCAGATGGTTAAATACTTAAAGACAGGGGGGCAAATTGCTCCTACTGGAATTTCACTGGCTTTGGCTAAACTACGCCAGGAATCGAAATAGGCCGTGGAACCAAAATCTGCTTTTGCCTATAATGAAATAGCCAAATGGGTAATGGGATTGCTGCACAGTAGCAGAAAGGAAAAAGCAACCACGAACAGATTTCCCTTTGTCTGTTCAGTCATTAATGAAGTACCTGGTGAACGATAGATCTGAGAAACCTCGCTTTTCTCCCGTGAGCTGCACTTCCTGCAGACAGGTAAGCGCAGAGCTGTGTGCACTGGAGACTGATTAATTAGCCCAAGCCAGTTGTAAAATCTTTAGGAAACAAGCGGTGTCTGTTTTCTTTTGCACAGGATGCCAAGAGATGTATTTAAAGTGTGAGAGTCAAAGGTCAGTTTGACATCACGTACTCTAAGAAAGAGCCCTTGCTTGGATCCCTGTTTCTTGTTAGAAATACTGTCTGTGAGCCGTGAAGCTATTGTACTTGATAAGAGAAGGAGTGGGATTAATCTGCTGCAAGGAAAATTTAGGTTAAATATTATGAAAAATGTTGTAACTGTGAGATCACTTAAGTAAAGTAGCAGGCTGTCAAGGGAGACAGTCAAGGCTAGAAGTGACACTTTTCTATCAGAGCTGGTTCGGAGAATAATTAATAAGCATTTCTCTTTGAATGGGGGGAGGGGCAGGAGGCTCCGCTAGAGATCTCTGCCAAACCAAATGAGCCGACGAATCTCACAGGCTCACTGTGAGTTAATGCTTCTGTACGGATAACATGGAGCTCTCCGAAAGGACTATTCCAGCCTCTTCTCAGCTTGTCTTACATATTCTAAATGTAAAGTGAATGCAGATACCTCGAGCTATTCGCCACAAAGCAGTTTACAATCCTCCTGCACTAGATTGGACCCGCTGGAAATTTAAAGGGATGTAATAATCGGTCATAGAGTTCTTTCAAAACTAACTGGGTTCCAACAATGAAAAAGTCTGCTCTAGCTTCTTTGATTTCTTCTGCCCACTTCATATTTATTTTCCCAAATTTCTTGTTAAGGCTTAGTGTTTCTAAGATTTTAACCAATCTATTCCACTATCAAAGTTAAAGAATGTGTTAACATTGCATTCAGTGAGAAATGCATAAGCTAGATGTGTGGCTGAAGTTCTAAATATTCTGTGAAGGTTTTTATCTTCAGATTGTTCAGGCTTATCCGCTTGCACTGAACCAGAGATGATAACCTATCTTTCTTTCTGTCTTTGCTCTGGAAAGATAAAATTTGTCATTTCCTAGCATTATATCCAAGTGCAGCAAATTGCAAAACAAACGCGTTACGTCTGCATTATTTTAGGGGTGCAGTGTGTGTTAATTTTTTTGGGGGGTGCAGTGTGTGTTAATTAATTTTCAAAGTCAGATTACAGGACCTTAAGTCTCAGTCCCTAATTTGTGCCAACACAACTGGTAAATCATCTTAACAAAGGGCCAAAGAATTATTGCCTTGGTAATAACAGAAAATTTGAACTTGGCAGTTTTATAGATTGGCCCGTGTCTAAAAAGCTTTCGTAGAGGTTGTTCTCCACCATCTCCAGTGGAGTGGTGCTTCATAAAAGCAAACATTCATTTTGCCCACTAACAGGGGTTTTGGCAAGGTACAGGGGGCATAGGCAACAGAAAATTTAATCCGTAGCTTTCCATCTACTGCACCCTACAGAGCCACAACCCGGGGAACCAGAAGAAAGAGATCAAAAGGCTTTAAAAATGTCAAGCAACAGGATCTTATTTAAATTATTAGGTGAAATGCCCTCTTGTTTTTAACAATAGCAAAACATATCACGTAGCCTGTTTTCTTCTCTCCCTTTTATGCTGATTTTGACAGGCGGGTGCAAATTGCATGTAGAAATTGTATTTCTGCTTTCCAGCATCACTTTGGATAACATTTGAAAACATGTTTTTGTAAAACAATGTAATATTCAAAGGTATTTGAATCATACAGAAGCTGGAGGATTTGTAACAGGTTCTTAACCAGTATTGACTGAAATAAAACTAATTTGATGAAAAAACCAGAAACCTGCCTTAGGTGAGGCTGATAAGCACTTAGGGAATATAACAAGGCTTATCTGTAATTCTGTTAAGTGATTCAGCTTTAAGAATTGAGCATTTCTAATTCATATACATAAGGTAAAAGGGTTTTTTTGAGTTTCCAACAATTGAAATCGCTAAAACCATGCAAGAGGGTTTTTTTCCTTCTTCTTGTTTGCTTTATTGCAGAAAGATTGACACTGTCCCAACCTGATGTCATATTGCAGAACAGTAAAACCTTTTTCCCAAGCTCTGTGTGCAACCTCTATGCTGCTAAATACTTGTGCACATGAATAGTCTCACTGACGTCAGCAAAAGCAGGGCTGTGCCATCTAATTCTTAAAATATGTCATGTACATTTCAATTCTTGATGCTGTCATTTTTATATCAGATTTTGTAAGGTGAAGCATATGGCCTGAGTATGAGACTGTCTGAATATTCAACTTCTCTAGTTTACCGAGTAATTCATGTTTCTAAATCATGTGAGTAGTGGATAGTACTGATTTAATAAAGCACCAATCAGCCAAGACTGATGTGCTTTAAATGAAAGAAATACAAACAAAAGATCATCAATATACACATGATTAATGACCACACTTCAAAGCGGTTTTCATCATGCCTCCTAATCATGGATTTGCATGTTTGTAAGTTTGTGTGTATGAAGGGTGGGCTGAAACGAGGGAGAAGAATATCTGTGTACTATTCTGTCTTCCTTATTATGTTCATACCTTTGGGATTCTTTTACAGAATAGCACAGATAGTGCAGATTAAGAAAAACAGGATAGACTGTTTTAGAATTCAATTCATATGAAACCATTTTCGCTTATCTTAAAACAACTCCCTGACTTTCTTCTCCCAAAGTATGTTGGCTAAAGGTGGATAGGCAGGGGACTGCAAAATTGCAGTAAGTGGGACTTGCATCCCTATGGATTGGATTAAAAGCATCAGGAGACAGAACCATGTTGGAGAGGAGCAAACAAGTTCTGGGTTTAAAGGCCACTGGTCATATTGGATGAAAGGCATTTCATGTTCAGAATGACTTGCCATAGTGAAGTGTGTGCTAATGTGCTCGCTTCCTCTGGTGTTGCCCCAGGTATCTAAGACAGTTCCTACACGGCAAACAGAGGGAGAGTCATTTATAACATGACAGACTCATAGTACGGCTGGCAGGGAATATCGTTAACCTCACAAGTCTTGATGTGACTGAAGAGGCTCGAGATCTGTATGGGAGACAAGTCTGAAAATTAACAGCCTCATTAATCAAATCACAATGTTTTGACAATTTCATGGTGTGTATGTAATCTATCCTGTATACAATTTGGCTAAGGCTTTTATGCGATGAGACGTTTTTTCCAACAACTATGTGAAAAGACTCCACCCCGCAGTACAATTACTGGATTGTATGCTGATTATCCAAGGGTGGAAAAAGCATAATCAGCTGAGATTTGAATAGAAAATACTGCCAGGGTCATGAAGGAGGGAGCACGTCTCATTGGTTCCCATTCTGGTTTACTGACTGTGGTCATCATCATTTAAGAATTATGGGGGAAAGGAAAGCAACCTCTCACGCCTGAGCTCAGGTACAGAAAATACCAAAGAAGAAATCCTTTGAATCCATTTGCCCAATATGCTAAGTCAAGAGTGAAACAAGTGTGGATAACCTGCTGTGGTACCCTGCCAAGACACCACAGAGCATCCTGCTCACATAATCAGTTCTCCAGAGCAACAGGGTGCCCAGCACAGGGTAATTCAGAGTAATTCTGTGTCCCTCAGATGTCAGACAATCATTTTCTGCTTAAAAACAGACCCTCCCCTAAATCCTTTGTTCTTCAGACTCCCTCTGAGTACCCATCTTAAGGAGCTTATGGATAGCTGGTAGTCTTTCCACACCTAGGGACTTATGCAGAAAGCTAATTAATACTTTTGAGTATTAATTGTGTAAATCCCTGCACATCTAGACAAGACTACATCTATGAGTATTTCTGTGTTACAAAGAAATGTTATTGCTTGTTATAAGGTGCTTAGTAGAATGAGGTTTGGTGTAGTGGCAAGAGTAGCAAAATACTGTATTTCACTATGAACATTTTAAAATGAAGGCTCATAATAAAACCACATAGTATTTTTAGTTTCTTTGTCCTGCTTGTTCATTGTCCATCTGCAAGGGTAAAATTTTTAAATCAAAGCTAAGAGATTTTTTTGATTTAAAGCATTTGAAGCAAGAGTGCAGAGCTGTCAACTGAATATATCTTTTTAGAAAAGGCATATTAAACCACAAAATTAATGGCAGTGCCACTAGTATTGTAGGATCTCGATTCATCCAATGCCTTGAAGCTCTCTCAGGGAGATACCAATACCTGATTTTCTGGTCTGAGAAGCTGAGGCATAGGGCAGTAAGGTGGCATTTGGTTTCACTGAATAGTGATGGCACAGGAACAGAGCCTGTGCTTTCAGCCTTCCAGTCCAGTCTCTGCCCACTTTCTCCCATCATTTGCCATCCATCTCCCTAAACAGTCTATGCCCCATCATACTGAGGGCCATCTAGGCTCACATGCACTTGCATCTGAATCAGGAAATCTGAAATGTCTTAAATCTCCTGACTTTATGGTCTTGTTAGTTACTGTGTGGGCATACAGAGCTGTAATAATACAGAAAGTTTACAGGTGACTTAAACAGGCAACCCCTGGGCAGCATGGCAGTCCTGCCAATTCCTCTCCAACACTCCTGCCTCTCTGGCTGGTGGCTGTCACCAAAGCAGAATGACTCCCAGCTCCCAAACTGCCACATGTTGGACACCTCTATCTGGGCTGCAGTCAAAGATGAGACTGCAACATCCTTAACAGTGCCAAACCCTTGCTGGTTAGTGAAAAAGCTGTGGTGCCATAGGTTTTATTGTCCCTGGTGGGAACATTCAGCACTGAACAGTCTATGACATTATTAGTACCTCAGCCAGTTAAATAAAAATAGTTCAGACATGCCCCTGTGTTGTAATCACATCTCCACATGCAAGAGTAGCAATTTTTTGGTAGAGTTTATTGCTGCTCTGAGCAGCACCGTTGATGAGTAAAACTGTTATTTTCCCAGAGCATAATGCTGCATAGAAACCTTATTCGGGTTCTTTTCAGCTGATACATCCTTTTGTTGCTGGCATGGGAGGTTCTTCCACAATCCTTACCCCGTAGGAGAAAAAAAGATGCAATCTTCATAATCTTCATCAGTTCCTTACTCATCCCTCTGCTAGTTCTGATCGTTGTGAATTCTCAGGTGGAATTTTCATGGGGGAAGGGTCAAAGGTTTGAAACATTTCTCAGAGTTAGCTGTCTGATGTAGTTCCTACATTAGACATGTGGCAATCATGCAAGGGCACTTCATGGTATCTGGTTGAGGAGAAATGCACAGTAATTGAGGAAAAGCTGAAATATGGGCCATTTTATGCCAAATACGTGAAAATTCAATTCACTGGAGCTGTTTCAGGAATCTGTTCATCTCAACATGTGTTGATACTGTGAGTCAGACAGGATTTTGCCTCTCCAGTACTCTGTTAGTCTAACATCCCCTTGTTCAGAGAGAGAGAGAAGGACTGGCTTTACAGTGCCCACGAGACTAAATTCAGGTTAGAGCTAATGAGGAATTTGTACATTTAATTTGTTAAAGGGGTTTTCTGCGTGTTTCAGGAAAGAGAGGGGATTATTGCCATTTCACCCCTGTAATAAAAAACAGGATCCTGTATCTTGGAAATGTTTATAATGTAACAAAATGAGATTATTTTACATTGTAAAATTTTAAAGGGGACTATGCACTGACACCTAGGCTCAACAGGGTGAATGAAACACCTGAGCTGTTCAAATGGGAAGGGTTTGTATTTAAAAGTTACGAAAATAACATTTCAGTTTGAGAGAAAAAAGAGCTCTTTGGCAAAGAGTTTGAGATTCTCCCAACCACAGATTGCCCCCTGCCAGGTTCAGAGGAGGGGATGAACACAGCACATGTGTCACCTGGCTCAAAACTGGGTGCGATGTTGGTTGTGTGGGTATCATAGCACCAAGGTAGCAAAACTGCAGGTTCCCCCTTCATTAACACACTACAAGGTGACTGTGGCTGTATTGTTGGTGGAGGGCAGCTCTGAAGGGGTACCATGCCACCTGCCATGCACCCTGGGAGCTGTACCACCTCGGACACAGCACAGAGAGGCTTTGCAACAGGAGGATGGAGACTACACTGCCAAAAGGAGTCCCTGATTCATTCTGTGCAGGCCAGACTTCTCTGAGAGCCAGCTCAGGGGGCTTGAAGTGAGGAAAGGGATGGGGCATTATCTCATTTCCTTCCCAGACTTCCTACTACTGTTTTGGGCAATTTATACCTTTAAGAATGCATAAGGCAAACAAACCTTGTTCTCCCTAGTGTGTGAAAGCCTGTCTTTTGCATTATTAAACCGCAAAGGAAAGCGTGGTGTTATCTCGCTCAGATTCTCTGCACGTACAAGAGAATCTGGCCCAAATACATTTCACGGCTTGTCTGTCTGGGTTAGTGTGCTGCTTGCTGTGAGTGAAGGAGAGAAAAGAATCAATGCTTAATACCACAGAGTCTTACACAGATTGTTCTTGTATGCTTATCACTACTAAGTAGACAAACAAAAATAAAAGCATTAGTAGATACCTGACTAGAAGTGTAAATGAAACAAAAGCCATCAAATCAGGATTTTATCCATTTAATTGCAGAGTAGGTGTTTTCATCAGCCATGTAATGGTTTATTGCCTTTCAAGGCTTATTTATTGTAATTGATTAATGAAGACTTAGAGCACCACTCTCTTATGGATAACAAAAGGAAAGAAGGTGCAACACCATTTATGTTTGCAATTCATTGAGTTACTACAGGTCCCTTTGATGTATCAGGTAATACATTATACAGCTCATGTCTCATTGTCCATTTCCCTAAGTAGAAATCAAGGACAGAAGCCTGACCCATGAAATGCAGAAGACAAATCAACATCGATATCCCATCCTTTCTCAGACCCAGTAACAGGTCTTTCCTGAAGACTGTTCTTCTGGATCACAGCTGCTGAAGCAGCCAGGCCAAGGGTGGGAGAGAGTGGGTCTAGGAGAACGGTTCTAGGAGACCATTACTGCTGACCTCAAAAGCAGCAATTTCCTTGTGTTGGTCCTGACTTAGGTTTTGCAGTGCCCTGGTTCCAAAGGCAGGGGTCATCTCACAGCCATGCAGCTCCAAACAAAATTTAGCCTTCACTGACTACAGGTCCAAATGCTCAGTAGATTTAAGAGATATATCAAGATCTTGCACTGATGAGGGTGGACATGATGAAAGAAGACAAACTTGGTCCCATCTAATGAGTACTTTCTTGACATTTGTGCAGCTCCTGCTGGGAATTTGGGCTAAGGTGTATGTATGCAGTATGGTCCCAATTACTGAAGCCCATGAGCTCTGTATGTGCTTGTGTTGTGTGTATTTTCATTATCCTGCTTGCTTTCACAATTAAGTATTTAGTACCAGAAGAAAACTAGACAAAATTCTTTAGCAAACACTTGTGAATTCTAGCAGGTTTTCAACTTAGTTTTCCATCTTAAAATAGCGTAGGCCGACACACCTCTGAAGCAAGTCCACTAAACTCTGTAAATTTGTACCAGGGACGATGCTGATCTGCTGTGCACATTTTCCTTCCTGTAAGTCATTATCACATGCCTCTCTTTCTAAGAAAGACATTTTTATGAGAGGTGGATCACCAGGGTGGGTTATTTTGTACGGCTGTTTTGCCCCATGCCTCAGCTATAACAATGCAGTTTCACTAGGCTCTGGGTCATGTGGTTGACCTCAGCTAACAAGCTGTTCCTGTTTTTAGGCTACTGGGAATGTTTATTGGCAACTGTTTTCCTCCATTCTAAACACATAGTTATTTCTCAAGACCTATATAAATCGTAAGGTCACAAAACTCATAAAAATCGTGGCATTCTCTCTGATACAGGATACAAATGAACTAACTTCAGGCTTAGCAGCTTTGAATATCTATGGTATATTTTATCATAATATAAATGTGTTCATTGAAGTTAAATATACTTTTTAGTTTAATGATACACACAATAAAATGGTAATAAAATTGCTCAATGGGACAAACTTTTATATACTGATGTTTCAAATTGGTACAGTTTAACTGTGAGATCTATTACAAAATATATTGTAACTCTGTACGAAACCGAGTTAAAAAGAAATAGCGATCTGTTTGCAATATATTTTAAGTATTCATGTACTTTATAAGAAAATGATGCTGAGGATGCTACTGAATTTCCTAACATAGATTGCAAGAGCAGAAACCCACAAGGAGGTCTATACTAACATGTTGGATTGACACACTGGTGTGTGCAAACCCCAACTATGCCTATTAAGGAAGCACACAACGTTATCAATAGGAGTCTTATTCATAATATCTGTACTGAAATTGGGCAACAAGTTAATAGAAAAAGGGTTGTTAGCAATTACTACAGTTAAATTTGCATTGAGGTTTCCACTCTGCTTCCCTGTTCTCATTAGCTTTCATTCTTTTGAAATGCATGTCCTCCAGGCTGAAAATTTCCCAGGCTATTCCTCTGCTTGAGATTGAACTTTGGCAAGAGACAACTAAAATGATTCAGAACTTTTTTGGTACAAAGACTATAAAAATATACACCCAGAAACACGCACACACACGTGCACACACATGCGCCCATTGCAAAACAGAAGAACCATGGGACTTTTTCATGCAGCTCTTCAACCGCACTTACCAAGCTCAGAAGGCTGAAATTTGGAAGCACCATCCATGAGTAAATGTTTCTTGCACTGCTCTTGTGAAATATCATTTAGATTTCACAAAGCAGGGCTTCTTTAAAGTTGCTGGCTATGTGTATTACTCATGAAGGGTTGTTTGTTAAAGTGGCAGTGTACACAACCAAATGATTTTGTGCTGAGATAATGGCCCGACAGGAAACATGCAAACACTGGAAGCGGGTTGATCTCTCAACCAGAAACACTTCTTATTCAGTTTTGTGTGCTTCTTGTGCCAGAGAGTGCTTTTCGACGCTATGGCCAGGCACTTTGTCTTTCCAAGTTTGTATTATATGAAAGAAGTAAGGAGAGATGGTTTTCAACTGTTACATCAGGCTGCCAAAGGTCTTCTCAGCATTATGAGAATATTTAGGTAACAATACCACACACTGCACACACTTTAGGACTCCATTTCCAATCCAGAAAAGCCCTGAAAGTTTTGGTCTCCTTTTTTTTTCCCTTAGTTATAGCTTATGAGAGTCTTTACCCCTTCCTCCCCCCTAAAAAAACACAGGAAAAGCTGTAATATATGTACATGATTAAGTACCAACAAGTCAAATGTTTCACCAACAAAGCCATACTTTTCTGATAACTCCTCTTGTTTGTACATAAGCCTAGTTGTGTGGCTATATATAGGTTTTAGATACAGTCTCAGCAAAAATCAATCCACTCATTTACATGTGTCACACTTTCAGACAGAGAAGACCCGTAGCGATCATTTTTATCAATACAGACTGGGTATGTGAAGACACTAATCCCACAGTGGATTTTCCACTTGGCCAACGGTCTGCCCAAAGGGAATGTGGTGCAGAAATCAGAACAAAGGGAACAACATTGAGAAATATTGAGTTTCAAGTGCCTAACATTGCATCCTCAATACTCTCTTAATATAGTTCCTAACTGGAAATAAATGAAAATACCCATCATTTTACTGCGTTTACAGAGCTTCAGGACATGGTTGCCATGGAAGAAAATTGCCATAACTTGTGTTTTAAAGCTGATATGTATGTCTGCAATTTCCTTTCTCCTTTAGCCTCTTCTAGTTTCATTAATTATGGGTGTTGCTCAGAGAGGCTGTAGACAGCCCACAAGGGACAAATATTTGAGTTTCAAAAGCATGGAACTTATTTTATGTTTTGAACTTTCACAGTTTCTGTGAAAAGCTAACATCTACCTAATACTTTTAAAAGTCAAGTTCCTAAGGTTATGATTAGTATATCACATAGATCCCAACAGGATAATTACAAATTAATCAGCAGTTCAAAACTCCCAAATGGAGTACTATAAGGTTGCCATTGCTTTAAAGCATTCCTTTTCTATTTTCCTGGAAATAAAAAGAAATTACAAACGATTGCGATCTTCATTTGGTACAACTCTCTCTGTTCTTTAGGCATTCGAGGAACAAAACCTGAAGCTTCTATAACTTCACAGTTCAGCAAGCTTTTTAGTGAATTCAGGAGTACATGCTAGCAACTCTAATCCAACTAAAAATTATATTATATTAGGCGCAGAAAAATGAGGTTTAATGGATATAGAGGTATACAGATAATGTTTGATTCCTTGAAGCAGTGTGAGTGTGTCTATGTGCATGAATCTCTGTATGCAAGTAATTTAAGTCCAGTTCCCCTACAGAAATCAGACATATGTATTTGTGAGGCTGTGTGAGACTTTGCACCCCCTTCTTCCAGTCATTCCATGGCTTAAGGGAACTTCTAAGTCTCAAGCCTCTGTTAAGAAGCTTTGTTTGAAACCCACAGAAGCCATTAGGAATCTTTCCATTATTTCGGGAAGACCCAAACTGGGGTCTTGTCTTTAAAAGACGGTATCTGGCTATCTAGGCTTTGTTCCTTGCTGTTTGCAAAATTTCTGGGAGGCTGTTGGCACTCAGTATCTCTCTTCTGTCTCTACATATGTAAAATGAAAATGACAACTTTACCTCAGAGGAATGTTGCAGAGCTGCATTTATAAACAGATTGGCATACTTGGATGAAGTTGCCTAACTAACAAGAAGTTTTCTGATTGATGGGTGTCTCTTGGGAGGTCATACAAACAAAAACAAAACTCTATAATTGAGGTTTTGGAAGTATTTTTTTTTGGCTTACAAGAGCCTACTTTTATGCAAGAGGATTGCTTGTGCCATCTTTTTTCTCTCTTATCACCTAGACGATCTTTCCATATCTAACAATGTCATATTAGTGGCTAAATACCAAACTAAGTCAAGGCATAACCCTCATACCTGAAACACTGATATGAAAGATGATAAAAAGCTTGCAGTATAGTGAATAACAAGAAAACTACTTTTAAAAAAATTATTTTTCCAGTTTCCTAAGCCCTTAGCTGGCTCAATGTAGACAGAGTAACTATGAAACAACCAGTAAAAATTAGTCTGCATTTTACTTTGTGAAGAACACTGGAAAGTTGGCAAAAGTTAAGATTTTGCAGTGAAATAGGGAGGTGAACAAGTTGTAAATGACTCTAATACCTTCCAGATGGCATATTTTACTTGGGAACTGATTTTAGAGTAATTAGAGGCATGTGAATTTCCTATAAATACTAAACTTCACCAGTTTGACACTAGAAAGCTCCATAGTCTCTGAAGTCTTTAAACTGCTAAGTGTTTCTTTTTCCACCACTTAAAGTGGAAGTCATGGATTTGTAAATTTGTCTTATTTGACAGACAGAAACCTTTTCCATGAAAAGATAGTGTTTTGTTATGCTAGAAAGTTATGAACTAAAGTTCCTCACTGAAGAGGTTTAAAATTGAATGTTTCTTCCCAGAAGAGGTTTTGATTTTTATATACTGGGATCATTATATTATAATTTATTACAGTGTATGTCAGGCAGTGAAATCAGCGGAGTTTGCCCTAACTTGAAGATCAAATATTTTCATTGGTAAAATGCTTTTTGCAGATAGATATGCTGAAGACTTTAGCAGATGAATCTTGCTTTTACATCCCCCAGGACATTGCAATACTACAATGGCAAAACCTGGTCCACAGCCTCTGATTCTTCTCCATTTTCTGCATGACATTGTAACATTCATTCCCAGAGTGAATCCTGGTGCTCACATTTTTGTTGGAAGAATTTTCCAAGTTTTATTTGGTGTTGATAGGATAGAACTAAGTAAATACAAGGTAAAATATTCTGTCACCACTTGCACCCTCTTTAGCCATATATCAATGTAAACTGGCTTAGATCCATTGACATAAAGGGGCTAATCTCATTTGCAGCAGCTAAAGATCTGTCTACTGTTCTCAGTGGAGCTGTATAGATAAAAGTGCAGATAAAATCTTGCTTGTTTAGTTCAGATCTTCTGTTCTGACAGTTCCAGGTATTCAAACGGCATGAGCCAAACAGCTAGAAGCACATGATAAGATGAAGGATGATCAGATTTTAAAATAGAAATGATTATTTTTATTACTGCTAGGTTTTGAACTTTTATTGGTTAAGGTAGGCTGTATTTCAGATTTGTCTGTTCTGCAGAGAATTAAGAGCTTAATTTTAAAATGAAAGGGAAAATCCCAAAGTAGGATGGTTCCAGAAACCAGTGTAACAACAAAACTGTTGCTAACATGAGTTGCAATCAAATCGCTACAGTGGGTAACTGTAGATCTTCATCGATGTCTTTGTTATATCTTTCCTCTTTTTAACTACAGCATTGTCTTGTACTAAAATAGACCCTCACTAGTTCATTCTTAATGGAGACCCAATGTCAGTTAATGGCATTAGTAAATTACTGAACAGTGGCCAAATCCCAATGGCCTTATTCCCAGAAATGTCTCAGGTTGACAGAACCTTTGTATGAGTAACTTCAGTGAATTTTGGCCCTGAGTGCAGACCATAAAAACACCAGCTCACAAAAGACCAAGGGAAACAAAGGCCCCCCAACCTGATGGGGATGGGGATTTCAGTAAATTACAAATTGTTAAATTGTGTATTTAAATATCCACCACTTTAGAGGACTGTGGGATTCAGATTATATGTTGTCGTCCTTAGGGGACTTTGTCCACACCATGAATCCAGCACAAGCAAAACCAATTTAAAAGCCTCCTGCCATGAGCTCCCACCTCCCCCTCTCTCACAATTTTCACTGCTTGGCTGTACCAATTCAACTGTATGTGTCCCCCCACGCAGACAAATGACCTGCCGGGCATCGTAAAAGAAGAGGGAAGGAAGGGAGGAAAGAAAAGGGAAGGGAAGAAGAAGGGGAAGGTGGAGGGGAAGGGGAAAGGAAAAGAAAAGGAGATGAGGAGGTTCCCTTACTTATAAAAGGCACATCCACACCAAGAGTTGAGTTGGCAGGATGGATAAAGACTTCTCTGTTGGGAAGACTGAGGTGTGTGATAGGAGCAGGCAGGCAGGCAGGAACATACCATGCAGGACTCCACAGCACCAGGGACAGTGGGAAAGGGCTTAAAAATCAACAAACCCTGCAGTTCCCATGCCTCCTGGTGTTCAGGGAGGACCCATGCCCTGTTTAGTCCAGATGACTGGCTGCCGACACAGCAGTGACCCAGGATCCTCTGAAGGCCACAAGCTGCTTTCACCTCCATCAAGGTGTGAGTTGAGGCCCACACGTAAGGAGTTATATCCCCTCCATGTGGGTACATGTATTCAGGGGGGCAGGTGCCCCTCCATGCCCATTAGAAAGGTCATCTTGCCAGGGTGGGGCATGAGAGGTCCCAGCAAGCAGTCAGGTTGCACGGAGACTGCAGTGGAGAGCAACCCAACAGACGCTGAGGTTACAGGCAAAAAAACAACCCGTTTGGGGCTGCACCTCATTTTTTATTTTTAACGGCATGTACTTCTTTTCCTTGTTGCTAATAAACTGGGATTAAGGTTGGTGTCCCTCGAGTGCCGGCAGTTCTTAAGCTTTTAGCTCTGGGATACAGATTGCCTTGTGCCACATGCACTGCGGTAAATCCCACACTGCTAACCCTCAGTTACTAATGGGGCACAAATCCATGGTGCAGAACAACTCGAAAATCTTTATTTAGATTTCTTCTTGCAATGCCTTCTGTTCAGCTAAAATGGAGCTTTGCAAGGGATGATAATAAAAAAAAATCTTTATAAAATAAAGGCAAAAGAAAGATACATACTAAGAAGAAAATTCTCAGAACCAAAGATAGTCTGACCAGGGTGGATGTTTTGTGTTAGGGAAGAGATTTAGCAGCTTGGTGGAGATGGGATCAGAGCGATAAAGGAAACAGAGAGGTGGAAAGTCTTTTCATTCTAACAGGTGAATAACCAAAATACTCATAACCACCCTATAGATGCATATCATAGTAGGCTGGAGAAAAATATGGCATATTCAGATGGAAATTATAGTTGTATGCGCTTCACTGATTGTTTCATAAGGTATAATGGCAGATATTAAGATTTCAGCTGAGTTCGGCATATCTCTTGGGAAGGAAATTTTTGTAGGCAAAAAGCGTAAGATCTCCCTGCCCTAATAACAGGGAAATGTGTAGAAGCGGAGTGGAGCTTGGCAGAGTGGCTGCCTTTGGCAGCAGGCAGGGCTTTCCAGCACTTGCACTTCACTTTCTGCACTACAAGGTGCTATGGTGTGTTTCAGGGGTCGCCAGCAGGTTCAGAACTGAAACCAGACATAAGTGCTGTTATCACCTACTAGAAACTGGAAATAGAAAATTCACCAAAATTTGTATTCTGCAGCTGTTTATGGTTTTTATTGCCCAGTGCTCATTTTATAGGCTTTGCTTGGCCTTTTTCTCCAACCCATAACTTAACGCTTTCCAAAAAAAGAGCAAGTTTTGTGCGACTCCTTCAAGAATTTGTAGAGGAATACAAGATTCCCTCATGTTTCCAGTGGGAATCTGTCCCAGACATTGTTTCACTGAACTCTAAAATTAGGACCATCTAGTATTGGCATGTTCAGGCACTGGCTGGGAGGACTGGGGGCCATGTGGGAGCTCTCCCGTGCATTTCAGCAGGCTCCCACCTGAGAGCCACACACAGTCCTCATACACCACAAAGGGTGCAAGCAGAAATGGGATACCTGGAAAGACCCAGACAAGCAAAAAGGGAATGTGTTTTGCATCATGGCATGTTGGGTTCACGAACACATATGCTTATTAGCCCCTCTTCTGGGAAGGCATCTCCTGTTCTGGCACACGAGCTTGTGCTCTAGTCTTTCACCTGAAACTACATGCAATGGTTAGCACCATGTTTATATTTACATCTCTGTGCCATAAACCCTAAAGGACTATAACATTACAAGAAATATTTGCCACACCATTGGCAGCAGTAACTGAGCGAAGAATTGCCAAGTGGGAAATCCAAATTTGCAAACTCAGTATTCTGGGCTGCATGCCAGGACTGTCTGGTCGCTGTGGAGGTGACACATCCAGTCTCCTCACAGGGATGCCAATGTGCCAACTGCATCCCTGGCACAGCATCTTCTCCTGACAAACTTACGGAGAACTGCTACCAAGTCCAGAGGGAGATGCAAGCTGCTTTCTGAGCTTCCTTGGCAGCAATTCCATTTTCAAGTTATGACTGTACTTTCTCCGATTTACAAGAACAGTTGTTTGTGATACACAGTGGTCTCTGGTAGGATTTTAAAAAGTGCAAAGTGACAGCAGGACATTGGTATCCAAGTATAAACTAGTAAAATCCAGAGTAATTTCACTTCCATAAGAAAAAAGTTGTATAGAAACTCAAGTACAGCAGCCCAGATATCAGATGTTGCTGCTAGTGTGGGAGAATCCAAATCCAATTGTTAGCTGTCAAGTGAAAGACATGAACCTTAGAATATGAAGCATGTAGTCCCAATCTCTTCAAGTTTCCCCTTTCCAAATTGTATATTGTACCTATTGTCTTACTAGATAAATCTCTTTTCTGTCTGTCAGTAATTTTTCAAAGCAAAAGAAAAAAACCTGAAAAATCCTCCAGTCTTCCCCAGGGCCGCATGACCTATAACTTGCAAAATCCATTAGAAGACAGCCTTTTAGTAACCAAATTGTATCATTTACAATTGCACAGCAGCCAGAAAGAGCACCATAAATTTCAAATCTGTCACTATAAGAGACAATGGAAAGGTGTGGGCAGGCTATTGCTATAAAGGAAGAAACCTAGGATAATGATAGGATTTAATTTGAATATTTTTTGCTGAATTTACTTCGTATAATAGCAAAATTGGTACCTATATGTTAATTGGGTTTTTTTGGCTGTATATGAAAGACTTTGTAAGACTATAGATGATTTGTTTTAAGGTGTAGCAGACTAAAAATACTGAATTCAAATGTTTTGGGTTTTCTTCTTTATATATGAAGTAAAAATGCTTGTAAAAAATTTAGTTTAAACATTTCAAATCATTTAATAATTCAGAAATAGGGTTCTTGGTATTCATTTGAACAATTTTCAACGGTTGAGGCTTGAGCAATGAACAGTGAAATAATGTCATCATGGAGAGAAGAGCAAAGACTGTCACTCAGATGCTGTGGTTTTCTGTGGTCACTCTTCCTCTTTAATGAACAGTTAATTATTCAGAGAAAGGTTGTCTTGTTAAAAACTCTCAACATTTGTTTTTTCCCCGAAAGTATAAATACTAGCAGTGCGTATTCCTGAGTACTTGCAATAGGTTTTGCAGGGAACCTAGAGCCAACAGCCTTAAGAATCTCTCTAAAGGGGGAGAAAAGAAAAAAGAAACAATTCTGAGGTCTTTTTACAGCTCTCCTCCCAGCTTTCAAATCTGCTACACATATACCACAAAGAAATTATAGAAAGAAGTCTAATTTTAAAAAAATGCAGGCTACTTAAATTATATGTAAAATTATCTTAGAAATGAACATTTCTGGTTTGTATTTCCATCAGTCTGAAATGGGACAGTGAAGCTAACTAGATGAGCAATTGCTACTAGAAAAATCAAATACATAAGAGGAAATATAGTTAACACAATATTTCACATATGTTAATGCTTACAGTTCCATCAGTGTCAGCTTTATTTTCTACTTGATATACACCAAAGCTGGCACACAATTTTAACTGATGAGGTAATGTCATTTTCAATTTAAGGAGCCTTAAGCTGTCCACTTTAACTAGTGATATCATCTTTGCAGTTGTCTCATGGGGCTTCATGTAAACATAAGTAATGTGCCCTGGACGGCTTGGAGCACAGTTGTTAAAAATGACATTGGTCATCATGAAGACATCTTTTTTCCCCTTGCTCTCTTTAAAAATGTCAGAGACACTTTATTGTCCTGTCATTTTTAGGTCTTCCCTTGTATATTAATATGCTCGGAACATTTCCGTGAACATAACGGTAGAATAAAGGTCTAAACAAATTAATGGCAACATTTTAATGTCAGTCATAGTAGGATAATGAAAAGTAAATGAGATTGTCTGGCTACCAGCAACTTGTTAAATAAAGCGGCAGCACAGCTGAGACACAAAGGGGCAGAGAGAAGCCTTTCACCGCAGTCCGAAGAGGCCCAGAGCACAGCGCTGTCTCCAAATGCCACCACCTCTCAGAGGGAGATTAAACTGACCCTACACATTGTGCCTGCTCCTCCTTCCCGTCCGGGGTCGAGTGAAATCATCTGCTAATAAAACTTAAAATCAGACCTGTCTCTGCACCTGCAGCCTCTGCCTCTGAGTGACTTTCATTCTCATTTGTATTCCTGTGGCTGTCTCGGTGCACCAAGCTGCTGGGCTCTCCTCAGCCCCCGAAAACCAGCCCGTCAGACTGGGCGCTATGGATTGGCATGGCTGGTGCCAGGGCTGAGGAACCCAACAGGACTGCCGCTCCCAGGCAAACTTTCACCACCAGTCATTATTACATATTATATCCCTTCTCTAATCAAGTCCTTAGGAATCAAGCAAGCAACCAGGGAAGGGTTTAGCCCAGCCTGCTCAGTAATTGCATGCTGTCCAAGTGTGAGTATTACAACATGCGCCTCTTGATTCGAATACCTAAGCAAAGGTGATTGGTAATGAAGCAAGTTTTCTCTGAGAAAAGCCAAGTGCTGTGTGGATTTTGTGATTTGCTCCAAATTGTTTGTCCAGCTAACAAGGAAAATAACAGATTTTTTTCTACCACTGATCTGAAACATGGTGGAGTTTTGAACAAAATCTAATGTTTAGGGATTTATTTATTATTCTGTGGACATATGTTTGGAGGACAGCATATGGAAATCAAAGTATTGTTCATAAAGAGCTGCAGCCAGAAAGACATTTTTGAATTCATAACAGAACTTCACAGTTTGAAAAGAATGCTATGCATTATGTATTGATAACAACACTACACAGACAAAGGAACACAATTTAATAATACAGAATTGTGCTCATGAGATTTCCTTTTTTTTGTTAATTGGTTACTTTAGCTGACATTGTCTGCAAGCATAATGGACACCATTCTTCCTAATAGTTCCATGTTGCCAGATGATGTCTACAGACATAATGTAGTCCATTTTAATTATTTCATTTTGCTTACATCTTTCAGCATAATGCATTTTCCAAGCAAGCTAGCATTTTTCTTGATTATCTATGTTGTGCTATGGTTTCTAAATTAATTAGGTTTTCTTCTTTCCTGGAAGTTAAAAGTTTCTTCCTTCCATTTATCTACCAGGTATGATTATGTTGAAGTGATTGATGGAGATAATGCTGAAGGACGCCTATGGGGAAAGTACTGTGGAAAAATTGCTCCCCCTCCTTTAGTGTCTTCGGGACCGTATCTTTTTATAAAATTTGTTTCCGACTACGAGACACATGGAGCAGGATTTTCTATCCGTTATGAAGTTTTCAAAAGAGGTGAGAAACACTTCATTGTTACATAGCTCATAACCTGTGATTTTTGCTTTCATCAACAAGCCCTCCATGGTTCTTCGGGATGTGGGGAATACAGGAAAATGCCTGAAAGGGAAAATTGAGTTACCCTTGTCATTCTTAGGTGGAGCATGTATTCAGTGGGTGTAAATCACTATGAATCCAGTGGGTCATCTGAGGATTGGCTCCTCTGGGTGTAATGTGATAGTCTTCATCAGCTGTTTGTTTCAACCTTTTTAAAACCATTAGCCTTCTTCTTTTCTTTTTTTCCCCCTTTTATTGGGGGTGGGTGGTGGTGGTGGCAATAATAATTGCTGCATGATTTACAATGTTATTGTCTTAACTGTAACCTTCTGAGTCCCTGACTTACTTTGGTTAGTGCCTTGCTCCTCATTCCCAAGAGATATCTGGCTGTGGTTTTGGAAAGGACCAGAGTACACATGGGCAGCAGATGACGTTGCCGTTGCTTTCACAAATTGTGTTTTGGAGGTAAAGGAGAGGAGAAGTTCACACTGTTCAGAACCATGACCTGCTGGATGCTTGTGCCAGGAGCTCAGTGACAGTGAGCACAGATAGCTGGATGGGGCACAGAAAAAGCCTAGGGAGACAAGTAGTCCAGGATTAACCAGACCTATAGACAGTCCCTCTGATAATTCTCTTTCTGAGTCAGTAGCTAGAAGGGGAGAAAGATCTCATTTTTTTCCAGCATACACCTTCCCTATACCCGGATGGAGATAAATAATTCATATATTCCATGCCTGGAGAACAGAGGACCAAAACTCATAATATACAGAAAGACAATAATCTTAACTTCATAGAAAAAATATTGACTTCAACATCAGTTCTTAGGGTCAGAGTCAAAAAAAGCAGCTCAGAACTCCAAATTTCCTGTACCGCTCAAGTCCCTTCTATACACCAAAACCAGAGCCAGATTTTTAGCTGTGTTCAGTACACGCGCTTGGTGGCAGCTCTACTGTTAATGACAAGGAGCACAGTAGTGAAGTCTCTTTTCTATTGCATGCTATTGCTGCTCTGCTCAGTGCTAATTGGGGCCACAGACCTCTTGTTCACCATCTTCCCTGTCTGTAAATCCACTCTCGACTCACAGAAATTCTTTAGGTGACCTTCAGGGTCACATTTTTTGAAAAAACTCGGCATCCAAATGACACCAAGCTTTTCTGAAAAAATATCTCTATTTATTTTGGTATCTTCAGGAAGCTAAACTCTTGAAACTGTGTCCTGAAGTTTCTCAGTGCCTATATATACAGTACAGTCTTTCGTAAAGAACAAGGCTGAATCACAAGAGCCAGTGAAAGAATGACCTGTGAAACAATCTATTTTGGCAACCGAGTGTTTTCAAGAAAAGAAAAGCTTTTATTTATTTCCTAATCCTGTAGTGGCAACTCAGAGCGCTGACAGGAATGTTGTGCTTATTTCCTTGTGTGGTCATTTACATCTCTCAGTGATACACATTAACCATGTTGAGATGGCATTATGAATGTGATTTTACACACACAGAAGTCAGGAAACCCAGAATTATGGCTCCCAGAGCAACTTTAACTCTAGTTCATTCCACATAAACTCTATATTAAGGCAGGAAAGTTATCACCAGGTACAGTCTTAGAAATGCTGTGTGTACACAAAGGATACAAGTTATAGTTGCTGTGGGAACACAGCCATTTAAAACTTTTGAGTTAATGCATATATGCTATTCCAAATTTACATTTTCATTTCTGTACCAAATAAAGCTGACCAGTTTACCCTGTTACACAGGTGAAGCTCCATTGTTCACGCCAGATAATATACTTCATTTTATACATCATTCACAACTTAGCTCATCACTGCCAGGTATGAGAAGTATTAAAATGATCCCAAGCCCCAGCTCCTATGGTGCTGAGCTGAAGGCTGAGCTGCAGTCCAGCACACAGTATATTTTTGCCCATTAGTCCTGCAAAAGCATCCTTAGTTTTTGAAAAGAAAAACTGCATTACGGTCCCTGTGTCCTAGGCTGAATTCTAAACCTGATGCTTAAAATGCCACATGCATTGGAAATTGTGAGGAGAGACCAGCACACATAATGGTTGTGATAAATGTAGTATGGCCTTGGAGAGTAGGAGCCGCTTTTACTTCTCATCCAGCTCCTCAGCCAGCAAGACACAGAAGTTGAATTCCAGACTAAAACATGAAACCCATATTGCCCAATGTTTAGCCCATCTGAAATACTCATCATTTTGGCTCTGTTGGCCAGCTAATCTTAAGATGGATGAGTAACCTGTTCACCAGAAGAGGATCTACACAATCCATATTCAGTATTTCTAACTTTAGTTGACTAAATTTATGGTGTAAATATAAGAGAGAAAAGACAGTGTCAACCAGGAAGGCAGATTATTTTCTGGCTCAGTGACACCTACGGAAACAAATAAAACTATCTCCAGTGTCACTGCATTCTCTCTCCTTGTGTGCTCTTTTGCCTCCTCTCTCTTTCCCTCAGCTCATCTCTCTCCCTTTTCTTCATATACATGTTTACATGTAATTTCTCAGTTTTCCATGGACATCACCCCACAATGTTCCTTGTAGCCTCAGTGTTAATTTAATTCCTTCATGGTGTCAACAAAGGGTCAAAATCTGTGGAGGGCATTTTAGTGCGGCAGCTCTTCTGGAAACAGTTTTTGTTTCTTGCACCAGATTGGCTTGAACATGTTTAAAATAAAGCAAGCTGGTATTGAGATACCATGTGTGAGTGTAAGGAGCCTGATGATTGTGCACGCTCAGAGCCAGGATCTGGCTGTATTTAATAAAGCAATAATGACTCTGGCTTACATTTTATATTGCATCTTTTATTGGATTCCAAGAGGAGTACAGAGCACTTTATGCTATGAATGGCATAGCAAAGCTATTTTATCCTGAAACAGCAGCTACTGGTGGGAGTGAGGAGCAACAACCAGAATATAACCCTCCCATATATGACAAGGAGACAAGGGAATGACAGGGAGAGAAGAGAAATATCCGACTAATGTATAAGGGGGTGATTTAATTATAGGCAAAATGTAATTTCCCAAATTGGAATGGGTCAGGTTACGTGAGCATTAATATCTGCATCTTCCAAAATGTGCCGTGAAGTGCTCTGAATATTGATGCTCAAGCATTTCCTATCAGTGTCTGTTGAAGGACAAAAATACCTGAACTGACTAAATTCATTCAGACCTCTCTCTTACATGCAGAATTTAGCTGGGAAGTGGCCAAATCTGTGGGGGGTAATATGTTTGGCACATTCACAAGGAAAACATTCTCAATGGTGAAATAAGAGTATTCATATATGCAACAAGCCAGACTGTTTTCCTTCAGTGATATGTGTTAAGCATTGGAAATCTTCTAAGGCCTCTGACTCCACTCCCAAAGGATTCTGGGCATCCTCAACTTCTCACACACTCATCTTCCAGAAGAACCTGTTGCAACCACACTCTTGTTGCCCATGTCCTGCTTGTATTCTGCGTCTGAAGACCTTTATCTGAGTCATCCTACCCAAACTCCCTAAGTCAGCTGCTATCTGCTGATGCCCCAGATCTTGTAAATCACTTTCCATTAAACTGGGAGTGTCAGGAATCAGAGGCATATATATCCTGACCCTGAGGGAGGATGTGTGGGCAGTGCCTGTGGCTGGCTCTGAGCACACCTGCAGATGTGGCATCCACGGAAAGGATTTCCAAGGGACCCAAATAAAGGAGAAATGCAATCTGTCAACAAGAGAGGGACTCCAGTTTTAGTCCCCTGTATTCACAAAGGCAATTCCCATGATCTGGCCTTTTATACCCTTGCATCTTTACTGCCACTTTGCTCAACCAAGAGCAGTGTTTGGAGCATCCCATTATGCCATGGTGGAGACATCAGGGAAAGCTGGTGTGTCAACATTGACATTAGGTGACTTCTAGCAACACTGCCTGTAATCACACAGTTTATCATGCCTGCACTAACAGCCAGATTTTACTGGTGCACCTGTGTCAACACCACTCAGAATGAGTCACTCACCCTTGGTACATGTACGAATTACCTTTCACATTTAGTTTGTCAAGGAGGCATAGGTCACATCTGGCAGAGTTACTGAGTCAATGCTCCAGGAATCTGAAACCACTACTCCCTCTACTGAATTCACTCACCCGCTTTTGTAAAAAGTTCTATTTCACCAATAAAAGCCTGTCAGCTGTAAGATTTAAAGATTTGAGCTTGAAGGGGCTATAATTATTTCTCTAGGGCTCTGTCGAGATTTCTGCAGCTTACACTTTCATTGTTCCCACATGACTTTGTATTTGTCATAATTTTTTCTAGAGCTGGTACAAGTTTTCATATTGTTCTGTACAAATTGAAAATTGGAGATCAGACAGTATATGCGAATTGAGCTTTAAAACCTGACTATCAATAATAGGAACAAGCTGGCTGAATGATTAATAGAGCGAGTAAAATGAGGTGTTTCATTGAAAAGCCACCTTTGCTGCTGGAGAGACAATACGACATAATTTGTTTTCCAGCTAACTACTTTACTTAGTAGCTTAGTGTTAACCCAGGTGATTTTTCTCTTTCTTGTACAGGACCTGAATGTTCCAGAAACTTTACTTCATCAAGTGGAGTGATAAAGTCCCCGGGATTCCCTGAAAAATATCCCAATAGCCTTGAATGTACTTATGTTATCTTTGCACCAAAGATGTCAGAGATTATACTGGAATTTGAAAGCTTTGAGCTAGAACCTGATTCAAATACTCCAGGGGGAGCGTTCTGTCGCTATGACCGATTGGAAATCTGGGATGGATTCCCTGACGGTAAGAGAAAAATGGACTGTGATATGCATAACCATTACTCTGAAGTGGGTTGCAGAAGGCATATTCTCATTTTTTTAAATGTCACAGTAGAGGAGTCCTTACTTGATTTATGTGAAACTAGTTGAATTAAAGAGAAATGGGGAAAATGCTCTGTAAATTCATTCAGTACAGCATATCACAGTGTTAATTATTTTCTTCTTCTATGAAATGTGTTTAATTTTGAACAGTTGGCTTGAAAGAAACGTCTGTTTTTAGAGGGAATATGTGAGGGACCTCCTAAACTAAAAGAAATTAAGTATGAAGCCTTATAATGGCTCCCCAAACTTTCACAGCTAACACATGAACAAGTATTGCCCAGAAATTTCCAACAGCTTGCATAAACTTAGGTACTAACCCTCCAGCTTGAGGTGGAACCAGGTTACAGACCAGCTGTCCAAGCAGAGAATTTCTTGGCCAGAGAAAACACAGTATCCATACAATTGAAATCATAGTGACTAAATTATTACCTGGATCAGTAAACAGTCATTGAGTTATTCATTCAGGCAGCTTCAGTGATAGGGCACTGCAGGGTTCCTCACTTATATTGCTCTCTCTTCAAGCAGTTTAAGCAAATGCAAAGGTTTTCTCTTATTTTGTTAATTTATAATCGCTGATGACCTGGGCACATGTGTCAGGGTGGGTGTGTTGGGTACCCTTCTGGAATTTACTCCTCTGCCATCTGAGTAATTTTCCACTTAGTTGTTGACCATACTTGACCTTCTGCAAATCCACTGAGTGCATAGATATATATTAGCCAAGCCTATAGAGGCAGGAAGCCCTCATTTCACCCTCCACCCAATCTCATATCTGTCTTCTATGCTGAGACTGATGAACAAAATAGCTGCATGATTTTTCCATTTTTTTTCCTATACAGCAATGGGTCCACAAGATCCAAGTCTCCTTTAGGCAGGACAGCCACGTACCAGTTCCCCAAGGACCGAGCTGATAGGCTGCAGAATAGAAAGGGTCTCTTCAAGCTGAATGCTTAACTTTTAGGGCACCCAACTGCCTGTACAAGTGGTGCAAACAGCTATGTAAAACTTACTGTGATGTCTTTTTTCACTGTTTCTATATATGGCATAAGCTGATAATGAGAAGCGTCTTGAAACTGTCTTTTTTCTTCTTAATTTTGTAACTAGTAGCAAAATTCAACAACTGAGGATTTATGTTGTTTGTGTTGGGCACTAATTACAGCTATTTCAGTTTTCCACTGGTGTGATAACCTATATTAATAGATATTTTCTTTGCTTTTATGAACAGCACTGGCAGTTTCCACAAACTACTAATCCTACATTAATATTTCATTTAAATGAAAACATATAACTTAAGGTACATATTTTAACAACACATTTAAACTTGTCTGTTTTCCTAGATAAATCTCCAATATATTTTTAATTAACATTTTTATTGATGCTGCAGTAAATAGGTATCTACTTTTTAACATATATTTGAATTTCCTTTTTGGTTTATGCTTAACGGGTTTATCATGGCTCTTTTCAATCCACTCCAATAAATAGTGAAGAAAGAGCCATAACAGAAGCTGAAAGACTATTTAGTATTTAATGCCTCAGTTAGGAAAACAGTATTGTAACACTACAATAACGATGTCTGGAACATTTAATAATAGGTTTATTTGTATATAGGCCAAGTCTTTCCAGACTGAATTCCTGTAGAACTTGCATTTAAACTGACATGTGAAAAGATGATCCAATCAATCAATTTATGTGTAATATTACAAAAAAAGAAATGCATTCTTGTTAGTGTCAGCGGGTTTCAAAGTGATAATTTCCTGGTTCAAGAAAGTGACTGAGCCATATTGAAGAGCAATTATCAACAGGCATTATCAGCCTTCCAATTCCCTCACAAACTGTCTAAGCCCCAAATGATCCTGACATGCAATAAGAGTGTTTACATGTTTTTGTAAATATGCAACTGAATTTGTAGGCTAGAAATAAATGTTCCCTTAGATACAAACTGTTGGAGGTTGTGGCTGTCATAAGGAAATATTTGCTGCATCATGTCACTGGAGCACAATCTTCAGCCAGCAGTCAGTTTAACCCTCTTGTTTAACTGAACATTGCAAAAGCACAGGGAACATGGTGACTTGTCTATAAATGCACCCCAGGATGAATCTCTGGGAGGGAGAAGACCTATTTCGACCAAAGAGCAAAGCCAACACAGGAAGATATGGGCATGAACCGGCCATAAACTGAAGACAAAAACTAAGTTTCTAGATACTAAAATAGAGTATCCAGGCAAACCTGGGGAGAGGGGGCCAAGGAGCATGGAGTGGGGGTGGGTGGAAGGGAGAAAGGAAGGCAAAATAAATCAAATAAATCTAATTTTCACCCACAAGGAAGTAGTAACTTTCTGAACAATATTAGACAGTATGGTTGCCTTGGATGAAGGGAGGCTCACCCAGGCTGAGTCTTTCAGCAATTTGTCCATCTCTATTCCACAGAAATATTTTCTGAAGCTACATCTACACTGCTAAGTCAAATGGGGCCAAGGCATGGTTGTGCATACTTCTTGATTACTGGCATACTCTCTAACATAATTTTAGCCCACATCAGTTTGCACTTTTCCAATCAATTGCTAAGCACAGTTTGGAGGACAGCAAAAGCTGGGGGCCATTCCCAACAAAGCATGATGGACACAAATATCCTGCTTCTGAGGGAAGAGCCCTACTGGAATGAGCTGTGTCACAGCACTGGTCTGGTTACCGGAACAGGCCCTGGCCACTGGGTGTGGGTCTGGAGGGTAGTGATATCTATTTAGTGATACACACATAGCCATAAAAAGGAAGCTGTTTTGCTTTGTTGTATTGCTTTGCTGCTCACATGTCCAGTTGCCAGTTGTGTTAGAGGTTAAAGTCCCCATTGCACTACAGTGATATAAACATGAAGTAGAAGGATTTTTTTTAATGTTTGGAAAAGATTATATCCTTCCCTGCTCCACAGCAACACAGCTGTGGTTTGCCAGGGTTAAGGCAGTTTATAATTGCACACAGAGAACAGTTTAGCAGAAAATAGTTGTGGCTCCAACCAAGGCAGAATTAGCTGGACACTCCCCTCAACATGCTCCTCTCACCCAACTCTGGCAACCAGGCATCAGTGTTTGAGGCAGTCCCTCCAGTACCCCCATTCTCAGCAGAGAACAGAGACCTGCTCTCATTTGCCTCTGACATCTACTTTAGGGCACCTGATGGAGCTCTGGAGGTGTTTATCTCATTGACTGTACTCAGAACTAGGGATCACTAACTCAGTCATAAACTTTAGATACCTAAGTTAGAGCAGATGAAACCCACCTTAAGTGGAAAATATTTTCACTGAAGAGTTTGATCAGCTACAGTCACTGGATATCAGCAGGAAATTAATCTGATTTTTTCTACAGTTGTGATTTTATTTTCATTCCTCCCCCCAAAAGGGAGGGGGAAGAGAAATGTTCTTTTACACAAATTTTCACAATTATGTCAAAATCACTATGCTTCCATTTACACTTTGCTTCTATGTAATTGCCGTTTTTCTGATGGAAAACAATTCTTTTAGACAAGGTGCCAGCAAATATAACTGTCATTCACAGAGACGTTAATCCCAAAATGCTCTGTCACAGTCATGGAGTCCTCAGCCTACCTGGTTGTCCTTTTAGTGGATTGAATCTGGCAAGTGCTGAGTACTTGTGTCTTAACTAGGCAAAACATGTGCTTATCTTTGAAGCATGTGAGCAGCTAGATTAACTTCAAAAGGAATTCACAGAGTACCCTTATGGGTCTGAAATTAAACAGTGGTCTAAGTGTTTTGCTGTTTCAGGAGGGGAATGGTAGGCATTCAGGAATGACTCAAAATTGTCATTTTACTTCTGTATAACTTCATGCCAAGGGCAACCTTTGGTCTCTTCCTTAAAAACAAAGCAGGAAGTGAAATGAACGTTGTGGGAGAATTTTTGAGACTACAGGCGCATATTGCAAATACTGTGCAGAAAAGGAATCGTGGTTTGAAGCAGAAAATAAGTGGAGTTGGAGTGGGAGAGTGAGTAGATCACAGAATATGTGATTTTGCATGAATAAACTAGGCACCAAAAATGCCTTTGCTCAAGGCACAAATATACCTCAGCCAGTCTCGACAGAGAACAGTCCATTGATGACTTTGAAGAAAAATAGCCCACTCGAATCCAGGACTAGCTTAAGTGATGATTGCACATATTCATCATGCAGCTCTCTTTGAAGCTCTATAGACTGTCTACTAGGGGCTCAAAAGTAATTTAAAGAAGTTTACATATGGTTTGAGAACCAGAGGCTAAGCATTGCTTCTTCGGTCAATACCACAAGAGCCTCCACTGAATTACAGAGCAAAACACTTTACTTCAGTCATTAACATCAGTGCAAATGAAGGTTGCTATTAATCTAGGTGTGCTTCTTCTCTGCTGTGGTTGCTTTCTAGAGAAGCTGCTAAGAATATACACAAGCTCAACTTAGGTGACTATATTGTGCAAATATTTTGTCAATAACAATCATACTGCTGTGAAAATTCAGTAAAAAGTCTAGTTAACATAGAACTTCTTTTAATATTTTTAGAAGTTGCTATACATTTTTCCTTGTTTGTGTTTTGTTGGGGGTTTTTTAACTGAATTTGACAACCTAAGATTTCAACTGGATAGGCAATGTTGTATTTCAGTAAGTCCCAAACTTTTCTGATGCTGATTTTCTTTGTCCAGAAGGGCAAAGAGTAGAAAAGAAAGAAAAATTAGTTAGGGTAAGGTTTCTGTTTACTCTAAAACCACCAGCCATATTCAATATGTTCCACACACAGATCCTGTAAATCCTCAAACATATGTATTAAGAATAATAAAGGATTTATTCAAATTCTAGAATTAGACTCTGCATATTGACAAAAGCTTGAAAAACAGGTTTCTTAGCTGCCCCTCCATCTTTTAACCTGATAGTCACTCAGTTTCCCACTATGTTATACTATGCCAGTGGAAAGAAGAGTCAAGGCCCCACAAATACTTACAGCATGGGCAGTCAAATGAAGCAGCTGTCTCACCAACATGCCTCTGTCTGTAGGTAATGTAGAAGTGTCCTTGAGTGAGAAAATTTCCAAGTGACTTATATTTGAAATACGCTTTCCTGGGGAATGCTGACAAAGTGCCTACCAGTAGAGGCTGCAAAGAACTTTCTGAGCCTATAGACTTTTCAGCACCTGCCACCCTAAAATTCCCATTTATAACTGTATATAGTCTATTATGAAAGCCCATCTTGGTTCGTAAAGAAGGGTCAGGGAGATGGTTTAAACAAAAGCAGACAGCAGTATCATCCCCTGAAAAATTGCTCAGATGGTGTTCCCCACACAACATTTATTTGATGTGGTAACACCTGAAGCATTTGATAATTTATTGTCGTTCAAAGTTTTTGAGATTTAAAAAGAAAAAAGGAGAACTTTTGTGTTAGCTATTTATGTATGAAGAATAAGTATCTCTATTTCATCCAGTTCTGCTCAGATCAATACTGTATTAGCTCAGGCCTAAGGTTTACATGTTGTGCAAAGAAAATTCAATACCTCTTTGTATGATATTCCACAAGTTTTTAGGTCTTGCATCTACACAGCTAAATGAGAGGATTATGCTGTGATAGCAGAGCCAATCTGTAGAACACTGAAATGCAGGATCACTAAATATGTCTTAAAAATTATAAACCAGTGAGTCATGAGGAATCTTAAAGCTTGTCTGCTTTAAACAAAGTTCTCTTCTGTTTGTCATTTCAAAGAGGCTTCCCTGCAGGAAGTGGGAGGAGGGAGGCTCAGAGCACCATAACATGGTGGCCTTACTCTCCTTATTTTCTTGCAGTTCATCAGCAACTATAATGTTGAAAGACCACAATGGGAAAGAATAGGATCAGAGCTGCTTGCAAATAGAAAATGTAAATTTAAAAAATATATAATAAAAAATGCAGCCATTGGAATGGAGGCATTATTTTGAGTTTTTAAAAAGCCCCTAACAGTAACAGTCACAAACAGCTTTCTTGGTCCAGCTAGTAAAACTTTAATGATTTCTAGGATGAGGAAGACTTCAACTCCTATCCTCTATAGAGCATTTCATTCTGCCAGTACCGTGTTGAACAACCCTGGTGGAAAGGGGCTGAACTGGCAGGTATTTAAAATGCCATGGGCTTGCCAAGGCAGCTGAAGACAAACCATGGCCAGAATATGGGTAGAAAAGCATAGGCTGGCAACAAGAGCTGTAACATCTGAGCTCCCTCTTTCTGGCAACTCTAGGGCCTTACAGAAATATGTAGCTTACATAATGAAGTTATTCCAAGCTGGAACTGTTTTACTTGTTGAAAAATGCCAATAAATGATTACAAGATTATGTTAGCTAAGGATTTTCTTTGAACTGTGAGTAATTAGGATATATAAACATTTTATATTTTAAACTGAAAGCAGAATGGACTTCCCAGAGAAATGGCAAGGTTCATTTAAACCTGGAGATCCAGTGGTGTAAGCATTAGAATGCCATTTTTAAGATTATTTTCATTATTGACTCCATGGATGGGTTTTAGTATTATCTTTTCTTATTGTTTGTAAGCACAGATGTACCACTATTCAACAGCCTGGGGACCTATCTGTAGGGAATGCTCAAGTGCTAGAAGGCCACATATGTTGGTTGTGAATTGAGTAGCTTAATTAAGGAAAAAGATTATCTCACTGCACAGGAAATCCAGAAAATTATTAGAAACTGGTTTATACATTATTAACACTGAGAGAGATCGTATGTGTGTGTATGCGTGTGTGTTTTGTGACATGGAGATATACTTAAGAAATCCTTGCTCTTTTGAAACGATTACGATTTTCCTCTTCAAATCTTTTACTGTGTTCTTTAAAATTGAGCATATGGGCAAAAGATCCATGAGGGTGTGAAAGCCTAAATAGGAAGGGATAAAGAGCCATTGGTCGTAGCCTCAGTATGACCGCAAAAGCCTTTTCCTAAGTTTTCTATAAAACTAACAGATCATCTGCAGTATTACGCATAGAATCTGGAAGGTGCTGTTTGAACTCGTATTCCCAGAGGATCTTGTAGCCTAGGTGGGGAAACCAGGTCGTTCAGATGTCCTTGTCATAAATAGGTGCTTCAGGCACACTTTGGAAAACACTTTTGGTGTTTTATACATGTAATTTTGTGCATCATTGCCTTTCCTGCACACTTTGAAGGACACTTTTTGAAATCCTGGTTCTCTACATTTGTAGAGGTTTATGGAATGCTATCTGGAACATTTCAGAAGTAAGATTACTAGGGTAGGGTAAGCAATTTATTGTTCGCTGCTACGTTATTGATGAGATTGTGATTTTGAACTGTAGAGGTTCACTATTTCCTGCTGAGGAACTCTCCTTAGGATGCTATTGTAGTGGCATCTATTGTTGTAGTAGAACTGGTAGTTTACTATTATTTCCTGTCTCTTTGCAGTTGGCCCACACATAGGCCGTTATTGTGGGCAGAACAACCCAGGACGTGTCCGGTCTTCAACAGGGATTCTTTCAATGGTATTTTACACCGACAGTGCAATAGCAAAAGAGGGATTCTCAGCAAACTACAGCGTGTCGCAGAGCAGTGTATCAGAAGGTCAGTATTTATCTATCCCGCAGAGCTTCTTGGAAAATATTCTCTGTTATGTCTTCTTGCACACCAGGTGTTGAATGAAACTTTAAAGAAACCTTAAATAAATAAGATGGTGGGGAAGGGTTGGTTCTGGTTTGCTTTTGTCTTTTTCTTTTTCTTTTTTTTTTTAAAGAACAGCTGCCCTTTAAAAAGCAGTACAAGAAGCAGAATTCTCCTTACAGTTTTACTCCACAGCATTGCCAGGAAGTTGGGATAATTATTGTAAAAAACTGTGCTGACCAAGGAAATGCAGGAATGCAGAGCAATTGAGCACTTGCATTAAAACAATGAAACATGAACAATGAATGCACTATCCAAAGCTTTATTTTATTACATGGAATAAGCTTTGATGATCGATTTCTTGAATAAAAAGGACCCATTTAATATATGTGCTCTTGTTAAACCATTTCATAAGCTATCTAAGCTTTGTTCTTTCTCTCATATTTTTTTCCCAGTTGCCTCATTTACATGCTTGCCCTCTGGACAGAGAATGAAACGAAGTGAGGGGGACACAGGAAAATGACAGGCTGTGTTTTACCATGTCCTTGCAGATTTCCTTGCTTTGCTCGATGATAAAACACACACTTTAAATCAAACTCTCCTTTCTGCAACTTACTGACTTTTGAGCAGATTCACTCAGGTTTGATGTACTTGTTTAGGCAGAGAAGGAACAAAAGAAAGATGAGTAAACTGAAAGTATCCTTGTTACTCCTCACCTCTCCCCACCCCTTGCCTCTTAATTATCTTTCTTATATGTGCATAGCCAGGAAGAGGGAATGGGACATACCCTCTGTGAATGGAAAGCATTCTACTCCATCTCTCTCAGACTGTACCTGAAGCTAATTTGACTTATTATGTAGGTGCTACTCTTGCTCCTTCATTATCTAGCACAGCCAAATTTGGTCTCCATGTCCATTTCCACCACAGTTATCCTTCCTGGGCTGTAGAGGCATCATCACACTGAAACCAGGATCAATAATATCTGCCATGCTGGGATGCCTTTAGCCCTTAAACACAGGACAGCAGAACAGGAGAAGTTAGTGGGAAAGAAAAGCCATGTTGGGTGAGGAAACATTTTCTATGAGTTAGGCTTAGACAGAGGAGTGATTTCTTTCACTAATTTCAGCAATCCTTGCGCTTTGTGTTGTCATTACAGAGAGGGTCACTCCTAGAGGACAACTCAGTCTACTTCCTCAGACATATGACAAGTCCCCAGGAGATACTTGTCCCTCTCAGTAGACTACAGGGAAAGCCCACATGTCTAGATCAAAGTAGACACACACCTTTCAGATATTTTAATACAACTCCCATCTGCCATGGTTTCTTAAGTTCTTTGTACTGGCTTATGTCTCTCCTGCTTCCAAGCAGAAGTTAATTTACTTTGAGTCTTACCCTAAAGCTCAGTTTCAATATATCACCCAAAGTGCTTAATAGGTCAAGGCAGCACAGAAATGGAGGAGAGTGGTACACCATGGGAAATGTCTTTTGGCAACAAGCTTGGTAGTCAATTCCTGGGGCACCCTAAGTACAACTCGTATAAGGTACCTTGACAGCATTTCTGAATACAGGTTCTTTGATTCCAGATAGAAGTTTTCGATTTTTTTTTTTTTCAGAATATTTCCATTTTCATTGAAAAATTAGAACTTCAATTGTTAAAAGCTCATTTTTCAAACTCATAGATTTTAAAAAGTTCATCTCAGCACCTTACTCTGTTAGATGTATGTCAGCTCCAGCAAACGTGATAAAAAGTATGTACCCAAATGTCAGGCCCTCTGCTTCACACACACCTTAAACTGCTAATGAAGGCATGAATTATATATACATGCTATGAAGTCCCTGAACAGAAGTGTAGAAACTTGTTATTTTCCCTTGCCCTTCCAATGGGGTTGGTGAACCTCTGACAGAGGGGTGCATGAGCAGCTGGATGTGAGTGTCCTTCTAAAGGAACCTACCTATCTTGCTTCAGAGGGGGTTGGAGCCTTTATTTTTGAAGATTGAGAGAAGAATTTGTTTTCCATGCCCTATCAACCTTTGAACTGACTATAGTGACTGAGTTGTCAACTGTTTATAAATTACCTTGGTAAATTTTGTGTCAACAAAAGAGACTGGATGGTCATGAGCAACTCATTTAAATACAGCATGCCATAGAAGAGCTGGTAAATCCCTTAGGTCAATACTCTTTGGGTAACACTCAAGTTTTGTTGAACTGTTTTGTTCCAGTATCCATGATCAAAGGAAAACAGCTAGAATTTTAATAATATTTTTAAAACATTTTATACTTTCATACTGGAGTAAATAGTTTTAAAATAAAATTATTTTATAGTCATCCGGTTTTCTTTCCTGGCTTTGTGCATAATTATGAGTTGAACATACGTTGTTTTATATTAAGAATCCACAGAAGTGCCTGTGCTACCCTAGAAAAGAGAATTCTATTGTCCTATCTGGAAATGGCTACAATGCTGGGCTAAAAATATTTGTATAGCATTATTGCAGGAATTGCCATGGCAACTTAAATGACAGTATTAAGAATGACACCATAAGCCAAATACTGCCTCACTTAAAGTTGCTAAAGAATTCAAAGTCACATAAAAATAAATTCTTTAGATATTCATATTCAAAGTAGGAAAATGTTCTCATTATTCAAAATCTAAATCAAAAAGCTGACCATAATAATGATGGTAATTTATTTTTCTTCAGATTTCCAGTGCATGGAACCGCTAGGTATGGAGTCAGGAGAAATTCACTCTGATCAAATCACTGCCTCCTCCCAGTACAGCGCTATCTGGTCTCCAGAAAGGTCCCGGCTAAATTACCCTGAGAATGGATGGACCCCAGGGGAAGATTCTATGAGGGAATGGATACAGGTAAAAAGATAACATTTTAAAGATATTATTAATAATACTCTGTGGAGTTTATTGAATGTGGAGAATGCAAAAGGAAGAAAAAAATAACCCAGTGGAGTATTTCTGCATTATCTAAGAATCATTGCAAGTGAATAGCTCACATTCCCTATTAGACACACAAAAAAGACTGACTCCCAAAGGTATAAAAAAAGAAAAGGTCAGGAAGATTAATTCTTCTGCTTCCCACATCTATTGTTTTTTCAGTCTTCTGGGCACAAATAACAGAGATTTTGGTTTAGTGGAAAAGTCAATATTAGTTTAACATGCACTTAAAGTGGAATGTCCCAGTTAACTGAGCATGTACTATGTCTCCAGCTGATTACAGTTAACCATTAGTACAGCATGGTGTTCTCATGCATTCAGATTTCACCTCAGAAGACCTATATCCCTTCTAGGATGTTAAATATGAAATGAGTTTAGCAATCTCTGCCTAGTGGCTCATCTTCCATGTCCTTGAATACATCATTCATTACCAAGACTGGCGGACTTGGCTTTCCTCTGTTAATACAGGAGAAATCCAGCAAACATTTGACCCCATGGAGACTTCTTGAGCTCAGTTAGTCTACTTAGGCTTCTTGTTTGCTATTTGTCATCAGGTCCATAGTTTAATGGCACATGATTCCTGAACAGGTTAGAATTATACATATGAATCACTGTATACTGATAATCTATACTAGTAGGCAAGTAGTAATATCATTAGGTGAAAAACCAGACTGATTTGTCTCCAACATAAGTTGACTTACATTTCTTAGTTATGATCTAGATTCTATGTCTTCTGGCAAAAGCTAAGCGAAAGGCTTGAGCATATTAGATCAATATTACTAATATTGCAAACTTGTTCATATATTTGAAACATTCCTCCTGCTTCTGTTGTTTTCCATAGGAAATTACTAACTGACATATGAAAACAATGCCTTATTAGCCGTCCGTATGAATGTTCACATTGATGTTTCCTGTGAGGTTTGCTGTCTGCAAGAAAACTTAAAAACATGTTGAGTAGTAGTTAGGAAAGGGAAGAAAGAGGGGAAAATCTTTCATTTCTGATCCTTTGCACACAATGGGACTCTCAGGTGTCCTGCTTAGGGGCCCCTACACATCCTGAGCTCTTGGCAAATTGGCAGTCATGTATGATGGACCTAATCAGACCTCAGAGTGGCAAAAAAATCTGTTGATCCGTTTTCCTTACCTAGGAATAAATGTTAAAAGCTTCCCAGTCTTATCTAAGTGCAAGGCTTGTTATTAATCATTGCCACTTGCAATCCATGGAATGTACATGGAAAAAGGATGGAATGCATCAGAATCAAATTCCACGTGTTTCATCTAGTCGGAGGGCCGCCACTTTTTCTTTATTTCCTTCTTTTCTGCTGTCACTTACGCATTTATGACTGGCTAATCAAAACAAGAGAGCTAGTCAAATCTCATTCATGTGTTCTGTGTGCTTATTAACTTTATTAAGTTATGATGACTACATACATAGCTTAATCCTTTCACTTAGAACTAGATCTTTCTGAGAAAAAGTTTCAAAGGACTTTTTTTAGCCATTAACTTTTTTAATAACAAAGTTGTAACAGAATCCAAGCTACTCTGGGGTTTATTCTTAAAACAGCTCAGGGTACCTCAGGCCTCCTGCCCATGAATTTCTCATCTTCCTTTGCATTCTGCCATAAACCAGGGTGCTCAGGGGCTGAAACAAACACTGAGCATAATTTTTAGCAGCTTTACGCTGCCTCCAGCTACCACATCAGCGAAAAGGTTGGTGGTTATTTGTATGCTGTACTGTTCATGTCACAGCTCTCACCTACTTCATCCAGTCCCTGGTTTGGAAAAGGGGATTACAATTCCCTGGGCTGCCTGGCTTTAGGGCATCTCCTCTACTGCTCAGGGCCCACATGGAAGGATCTGCGCCTCCAAGGCAGACTTCATGACATAGCAACTAGGCTGTAGCAGCCTTCATTGCTGAGCTGAGTCTTGTTTGCAAGACTGAGGGGACAAAGTCTTGCTTGAAGATGCATTGCGTCAAATAGATGAGCTCCACATAGGCTGCAGGAGAATTCTTGATCATTTCTACCACTCAATCTATATAGCATAAGGAACTGAACTGATAAGCTAGTTTGAAAATTGAGTGTGCCATCAACTGGCTCTTCACAAGATGCAGTGGATCAACTCAACTTTGGTTCCACTTCTGTCAGGAGAATATTAATTCTTATTTATTATAGTTTCATTTAATGGTAACAGTGCTAATTCAAGCCTCCATGTGTTCTAAACACATTCCTGTTAAACTTGACAATCTTGAGATGGGTGCTAAGCACTTCAGACCATCAGACACCTGAGTAACTGGGTCCTTATGCATACAAATCGCCATCTTCTATGAGTCTCAATGCCATTGGCAGTAAGCACGTGTTGTGAGTTTGTATCTGGATAAATTACTGAAATCCCATGTTTCCTTTGTACAAATATCCCCCGGAACAGATGTTCATCTCCATAAGAGCTTACAGACAAACAACCAAGGACATGTACCTAATAAAATATTCTGAAATTACCCGTTGGAAAAAAACCCCATATTTTATGAAAGGAGGAAGGCACTTGTATATGAAGGACTGAGGTCACATAGTTTTTTTGGGTTCTGTATGCTATAGTAAACTAGTCATTTATGTGAAGAATTTGTAGCATAAATGGATTTTTTGCTGCACAGTTCAAGAACTCTAGAAAATACTCAGCTGCAAAATATAAGCTGAAGGATGCCGCAGTGCTCAACTTGGAACTTCTAAGTGAAAATTTCTGCCTATATGCCCTTGTCTGAGAGACATAGGTTTGGGGTGTATCAATATTCATTAATTTTTTCACGATTGCAGGTTTCCTTCCATACCTGTACACATACTGCAGCTGGTTAAGTAGTGATGTCTGCCTTCAAACTGCTAATTTGCATATGCAACTAAGGCATATATATGAGATATGTGCAATCACACATGGGCAAAACAGCTTGAAAATTCAGCTCCAAATACTAATTTCCTTAGTGTATCAGGTGTTTGTAAAGGGGAAATATTATAGTTCTCCTTTCTCTTTCTTCTACCCCTCCCTTCAAGTTTAATGTTTTTGCTAAGTCAAAAGAAAGAGAAAACCTCAGTTAAGTATCAGCAAAGGGAAATGGGTCCATCTCTAGAGGATGTCTAGAGGGCATGTGATATGATTGTCTCCTTTGAGGTGTTGAAGTCTTTCAGATCATTTTATTGAAAATAACTAGAAAAATAGACTTGGCTTGTTGTTGGCAGTGGACTTACATGAATTCCATCTGTGGACAAGAATCCCATTCTTTGGTGGAAAAACTAGGTTACCCCTTTGTGGCTGAGAAGGTACAAACTCCTGAATCTACCTGAAGGCTGCCTGCCCACCGGACTCTTCTAAGCAAAAGCTGGCTGTCCCTTTCTTTCCTTAGTTGTCTGGAAATAAATGTCAAAGCTTAGATTCAAAGTATCCATAGCACAGTCACAACAGAAGTTTGCACTGTACTTTCCCCATTTTATTTTTACCATCAAACGCACTTTTGAAAATTGCTCAACTAACTTGAGATTTGGAGTGACTCCATAATCAGAAACAGAGTCACTCCATATTGAATTTCTTCTTTAAAAACATATTAATAAAGTCTGTGGATTTTCTAATGTGAATTGAATAAAGATATGCATGAGGCAAGGGCTGCCAAAAATAAGCATGAAGTTAGTTTATTATCATATGGGATGTTATTAGCTCCTCAACCTTAAGCACAGCCTGCTTATTTATTGCACTTATGTTTCACACGCTTGACTGCCCTTCAGTGTGAAATAGCATAATTTAAAATAAAAAAATAAATAAATAAAACCACCTTTAATTTAATCAAGAGCTGGGAACTGCCATTGCAGCGTAAGTCATTGTCCCTCATTAACGTATCCTTTCACAGGAAAAATAGTATAGTGTTTCCATTTCTGTAATCTGAACAACAAACATGTTAATAGGTATCAATTACCAGCCAGTTTCAGTACTTAGAACCAGTAAGAAGGCCAGTATGAGGGTTTCACATCTGGTTTTGGTGAAACTGTTCCTGTCTGTGGTATTTAAAATTTAAAGAACTCCTGTTATTGTGCAATTGGGAATCCTAGGGGAGTACAATGTTAATGAAATCCATAACGTGCAGGGATTTTATGATTACATTTTCAAGGCATTCCTTCAAAAGGGACGACTGATTTCTGCCATGGCAGCAGTAATTGCGTTTTTACAGAGTAGATTTAATGCCCGTATTTAAGAACAGCAGTTATGTTTACACTCATCTGAAAAAGCAAGATGCAAAATCTTTGTATTTAGAGAACTTTTTGCATGTTACTTATGAAGTCTTTGAGCAGGAGCCATGGGCCAGTGTGCATGGCAAGCCCCTGCTTCTCAGGGATGCCCAAAGGGTCATGGCCAGCAGCCCCTCAGGGCAGCGTGGGAGCAGGGTTGGGGGAGCTCCAGGAAGAGTGCCTGGCCAGATAGGTGCCATCAGCTAAAGACACTTGAGACCCACATGTGAGTGGTTTTGAAGGGAGACTGATTACCTATTAGCAGGGTCACCAGGAACCTTCGCTATCATCAATCCTCATAATGGTGTGGGTTTTCAAACCCACAAGGAGCAACACCTTCTGGGTACTTTTACTGCAGTAACTGTATGTTTTCTATCAAAATGTTTCTTCTAATGCTCATAACACAAATCTTTACACTCCCTCCAAACTGGATGATAGTTTCTGGGTGGCACAATTTTTCTTGCATCCTGTAACACTGAACGAGACCTCCAGCTTGCCCAGAAAGCAAAGCATGTTGGTTAATAACACAGGATCTTCAGTTCATATTATGGCCAGGGTTAGACAAAACCATAAATCCAGCTTTAAGAATGCTAGTATTGGATCAAAACTTTGCAGCCATAAAACAAAAAGCACTACTCTGGGATAAACACACTCTACCAGTTCAAATTTGTTCAAAAAGGTTAACACGGGGTTAACATAAATAGACATTCTACTCTGGATTGCATATTATCTGTCATTCTGCA
Organism: Hypotaenidia okinawae; assembly: GCA_027925045.1. NCBI lineage: Eukaryota > Metazoa > Chordata > Aves > Gruiformes > Rallidae > Hypotaenidia > Hypotaenidia okinawae. Next base: position 16,427,443 of record BSDF01000002.1, read on the forward strand.
GTTGACATAAGGCCATACACTAAGATCAGCTCCCTATTGTGTGTTCTGGCTAATATGACATAAAAGGTTGATCCAGCCCAAATTTGTACTGCTGGGTTTCTCAGCAGGGCGCAGGTCTGGTGTCACACAGAAACAGCTGGAGTCAGAGGTTGGCATGGGGAGCAGGTCTGGTCGCTCCCGCTGGGCTCTGCCTGCCCAATTCCACCTCATCCCCCACCCATCCCTTCTGCACCTTCCACTCTTGCAGAGGAATTCTCTAGACCTCTTGACTGGTCAGCTCGAGGAGTATCAGCTGATCTGGTGCAGATTTCTCCTTCTGCATCTTGCAGCATTTAGGGATCTGGAGAAAAGCCAGAGAGGGGTAAGACTAGACCTCCTCAAAAAGCAACCTGGGAGATCCCGCCCGCCTCCACTGATTGAAATATCAGTTGTTTATTTAACACTAACTCTCCCGTTCAAGGAAAATATACTTCCATTGATTTAAAACACTTCTCTGTATACACTACTTCACCAGAATGAGAGGCACCTCTGAGGTGGAATTTTCCTTCCACATTTGTCTTCATTCCTTTACATTTGCAGTAACCTACGTTCTTCATTATTTGCTCCTTTGTAAGCAAAACCCAGAAGCATGCATCACTGATGTGAACTGGTATATAGATTAGTACAGTTTTATTCCTGTAGCACTTCTGAAAATAATTGCAGTTCATCATTTGGTGTCTTGACCTTTCATCTGTGTCATAGCTTATTTCCTTATCAGGTATTCACTTAAAAATATAGTCAGTATTTATATATGCTGCTGCACGGCACATCTGTTTCATTAACGGGTTTATTCTTATATCAGGCAGCTGTTTAGGTTGACTTCACCAAGCAAGCTTATCTAAATATTTCACATGAAAGCTCAAGGAAGTGCAAGTCAACAATGCCTGTTATTTTTATTCTTATTATTTCTGTTTCTTTTGGAGGTTGATATCGCAGTGAAGTGCATCGTATTACTGCATAGAATAACATGAAACCTGGGAAAACTCAGCCTCCCAGTTCTCCTAGCCTTTGAAGGACTGCCTGAGAGCTGAAGTTCAGAGGCTCTGCGGCAGGGCTTCCCCATCATTAGGGAGCGCACTGACATGAAAGCAAAAAAACTGTCAGTCCTTTGTCTTCTCTGCAGCGTTAGAATACAAGTCGTGTATTTGGTTTGTGTTATTTTACAGTTCATAACCGCACTCCAGAAATTACGAAAAGCAGAGTTAGCGTTCTGTGGAAAAGTGTTACAGTTATCTTAAGGTCTTAACATACTTTGCACATGGGCAAAGAATGACAAAAGAATATTCCTTTCTGGAAATCACAGCCGGCACAGACTGTGACACAGCGCAGAACGGGGGTTAATTGACCCAGCAGGATACATTCGTACCTTTATTTACTGTGACATGGGAATAAATGGTAGAGTTTCACAAAGGCAAGTACTGAAATTAGACAAGAGGGAAAGGGAGAAATAAAAGGGCCCTACAAAGTATGAAGGTTTTTTGATTATTGAAAGTGCTTTAAGAGCTATTTTAGTACCAGAAAGTTCTCAGCCATAGATTTATCACTCTGGGGAGGCTGAAGGGATGCTCAGAGAACTGAGCCTTATTGCTCCAGAAGTGCAGGTGCAAAAAGCAGTTTAGAAGAAAATCCTCTCTACCTCCCTCTGACATGTTTCAGCATCAGCCCTAATAGAGAGGGGAGTCCTGCGTGGCTTTGAGCAATCCTGCGTGCAACATATGGAGGAGCAGCAGAAGCAGAGCCCCTCTGAGCCTCCACTACCAGCCTAATCATTATAATAGTTTCAGTTCTTTCAGGGGATCCATTATGCAGAGATCTGAGTAGTTTGTATATAACTGTGTAATTACCTATGCATCCACTTCCCAGTCCAGCCCTACATCCCCTCAACGGCTGCAAGACAGATGGCCCTTTAGAGCTGAGATAGCAAATTAAAAATGTGTCCAGCAAAAACACTGATTCAGCAACTATTAAAATAATTTTGTAAATTTATCTCACTTTAACTAGTTGGTTCCAGGCAGCAAAGAAATTAAAACCTTTAAATATGGTTTTAAGCTAAACACAACAGGTTGGTTTCTTTAAATCACAACATATTATTCTTCTACTTTCTTTCACAGTAGAAATTAAAACCACTTCAAAAAATCCTGTACAAAATGATCCCTCTCTTTTTTTTCCCATTCACTGGGTCCATGAGTTTGGCTTGACACAAAACATATGTTATTGTTTGCTGTTTTTTAAACTGCCATTGAGCCAAAAAATCAGTTGTCTGAGCCTTTCTGCTTGGTAGGGGAGCCCTCTCCCAGATGGCTTGCAGACCCCGTGGAGGCTGAGGCAGCCTTGCCCACCCAGCTACCAGGCACTGCCACACATCTGCTCCACTGCAGCCAGGACCTACTACAGATGTGGAGGGAGCTATCTCAGAAGGAGATTTTTCTGAGTCCAGCAGAAATAAATTAATCTACGAGACTAGGCAGGTGTCAGACTGCGGGTGAGGTAGAGCTCAAGGCTAGAAGTTAAGTGACTGAGGGTAGTGGCTAGAAACACAGCCTTGGGTAGGAGAGCACAGCTGAGGCATGTTATAATAAGCAGAGTTGTTACTGAGCTAAAGGTCTCTGTTCTCATGGGGAGGACCCTGGGGCAGAGATGATAGGTGTACTGCTGAGTGCTTTGCAGAGACGATTGGGCATTTTTATTCACTCTTTCCACACCTGCACAGTAGTATGAAGCTGAAGAGTTCATGAGTCCTGTGGGCCCTTCCCCATCCCAGCATCCATGCTCCAGATTTTCTGTTGCTGAGCTATTATTTGCTTCCCCTGTCCTTGTGTCATCCTGCTTTTCTGTCCCAGTTTAAATCTGTTCTGCCCATTAGGTGACATTTTCACAGCAGTAGCAAGATAGGTAAAGTGGAAGGATAAATGAGATTTCTTCCAAGTGGTAAATACCTGCCTCTCAGAAAGCAATTTGTCTTCTTCCCATGATAAAAGAAAAAGAAAGAAGGAAAAAAAAAAAAAAAAGAAACAGCATATTGCAACAAGGAAATACATCCATTTTTGCTTTAAATCTAATTTTTTCATTGAAGCTTTTAAAATCTCTTTAAAAAGGCATCAGAATAAACTTCATTGCTTTCTGCTAAACAAAATCTATTAGCATAGAAAATACAGTTGACCAAACATTAGGCTGAGGTTCAGTTCCTCTGCTTTCAGGAACAGCTGGCTTCTCATTAGAGAAGCCCTGTTTACACAAAACTTCCACCAGCCAGCTGTACCTACGTAGTCTGGTCTTTCTCTTGGTTGCAGCCTCCTGTGTTGAACACTTCAGGCCAAACTCATTTCTGGTCATGATCCTCCAAAGCTGCTGAAAAGATCAATTTGGCCTATCACTTATAGAACGAGGGAGTATTTTAACTAGCCATCTTTAGGTTATAGATTCTATAGACTAAGATGGCTTTCAGCCTTAACAGAGAGAGGAGCAGGCAAAACTTATGAAATTCAAGCTATGGGCTGACATAGCATAGAGTATTTTTAAATGCTCTTATCAGGCTATAAAAATTAACTGTCCATAGCATTTCATGATATGCTTAACTAAGAAAATATATCCTGTGTTTATTTTAAAAAGCCACAGTACTTAAAAACCCATAGCTTTTTACGTAGCTGGAGGTAGAGCAACTTTTAGAGAGGCCAGGTGGGGGTACACAAACCAGACACCATTCTTTGTTCAAAGAAAACCTGACAATGAAATCCCTGCGGCCAGAGTTGGAGCGGCCTCTGTTGAGAGAAGGGCAGAGCTGAGGAGCAGCCAGTCCCCATGGTTTGATCTAGCACAAGGAGGAAAGCCGGTTTGGTAGTCACTGACCTGCACCATCCCTTCTGCTGTCCCTCCTCCTCAGGCACAGGACCAGAGCACCGCTCCCAGCAGCCTTTCTTCTGAATTGCAGCCTCAGAATTACTTCATTTCATTTCAGTGCACATGTGAGCATTTCCTCAGAGCTGTGAGGGACATACCAAGGAAAACACAAAATGATTTTTGCATGTGTAGTCTTTGTCTCTCCTATTGCCCTGTGCACCCACAGAACCCTCACCACACTGTTGAACTGCAGCTACCTGACATTTTTCTAGAAGGTAGCAGAAACTCATATTTTAAAAAAGCAGTGACTTGCTTGGTGACCCGGTAGTAAATTAAAATCATCATACACAATGTGTATGAAATAGAAAATCGAATTTTGGTGCAACAAAACTGACAGTTCCATTTAACAGAGAATAAATGAATGCAGACTCCTGTGGATGACTGACTGATTTAAAGAGACTGTGACGATTTTCCAAGATGAGAAAGCTGATCACAAGAAAATACATATATTTCTATGTGACACAGGTTATACACCTATTTCAATTGCCAGTGAAATTAGGCTTTAAAAGTATTAAATCTTTTCCCCATTGTGTTGCTATTTTTTATAGAAAACCCAAAGCCTGATCTTGCAAAAATATCTAAGTGTGGCAGATTCCAGTGATTTCAGTGGAACTCTCTCTAAACACAGTGATTGCACAGTGAGATCTATCTACACCATCAAGGTGTGCTGTGTGAGGCAGGAGAGGTTTAATCCTGCATAGGATATCATCCTCTCCTGTTGTACTGGCTTCCTACCCCATTAGCATAGGTATGCTGCGAAACAGGGAGAAGCAGAGGTTAATTGTGTTTATGCATGTATGATATCATGCTTACATTCAAAATACCAAAACATATTATAAATCAAGCCCTGTTGCCTGTACCCTCTGATTCCCAACAGGGCAGCAGCTGGCGAAAAAAAAAAATTCTACAGGTTAATTTCTTAGGCAAAATTCTGTGTTTTCCACCCAAAGCACAGTTGTTCACATGTGAAGGAGTCTGATAGAGAAGCTTTGGATTACTTGTTTTCCATTTGTACGTTAGTTGCTCAGTACACTTGGGGGGAAGAAAAAAAGTCCTACAATTATGTCCTCCCCTCAGAAAAGAGTGGTTCTGCAAGTATTGCTATAGAGTTTCCCTTTTCTATAGTTTCTAACACAAACTGGGGAAAGTTACATTCAGACTGCACTAAATAGTTGTCTTCATTCCAGATCAGAGGATTAAGCTCAGGTTTAAAATTAAATGTAAATTACAAATAAGTATTCAGAAAACGTTAATTAAAAGTATTACATTCCTGACTCATTTATTGCTCAGCAAGGGTTCCTAAGTATCTTAGCTGGAGAAAGGGGCCATTCACATTCCTCCTTTTTTGACCAAGTCATTGTACATGTCTTAGGTTATCCATTTGCAAGTTAATGTAGTGCCGAAGTGAAGGTTTTCATTTTAAAGAAGTAATATTTCACAGCAAGATATGCTCCTGCAAGATGTAAAACAATCTTTTTCTAAAGCACAGGGAGTTAATCAGCCTTTCTCTTCTTTGCTACAGAGAGGGTTCGAATGGCATAAGATGCTGATTACTTAGAGCCCAGCAACTATAGAAATCCCAATACGATTACTTTTTCCTCCCTTTGTTATCAGAGTTTATTGTATCTTGGTGTTCAGGTTTTAAGTAGCTTGCAAGTAAAAAAAAACCTAAATTAAGAAGGTGGTATTTTCTGAGTCTTCTGAATAACGATCATGTTACATCAGAGCACCACATGAATGCATAAGGTGGGGCTTGCAAATGAATAGCAGAAGGATTGTTCCCTATCACTGCGTGTGCACTGGGTGCAATTTGTACAACACAGTGTGCCCTTTGCAGGGGAGCGTTGCGCTGCCCATGCTTTTAAAACAAACTCTTTCAAAGCCTCACACTAAAAATATCATACCAACCTAATGTGTACCAGTGGTGGTGCCTCTCCCGGCCCACTTGCAGCATTTCTCTTGCCCATTTGATCTTTATGGTTTCCATACTGGAGCGATTTGGTTTGCTGAATTCTGGAAATGTCTCAAGTTGAAATGCTAGTGTATTAACCTGCTGTACTGAGTCTCTTTTGTTTCTCTTTACCAGAGTGCCGCTTGCCAATTTTTACAACTACAGCAGATTTTACTATTCAAACAGAACCAGATGGAACACCAGTTCAAAGAACATGTCAGAATTAAATATTTCTTTTTTAATTAGTTGCTTCTGATTTATGCAAAAAAAAATTAACATAAGAGTGGGAGAATGTGCCATGAATCCAGATGCAACACAGCCCACACAAGCATTATCTTTTCTCTGTCAGAGACACAGAGGCCTTTTCTTTCGTTTCTTCTTGCCTTTTCTTTTTTCCCTTTTGTTTCTGGATTTCATTTTTCTTAAACTTCCTGCATCTTTTCCTTCTCAAACTGGCCCCATAATGATGCCTGAAGTTCTTTTACATTCATACTTTTTAATCATTAGCTTGAATTTTCTCTTGTAGAAACTGGCTATTCCTCCTCTGAAAAAAAAAAAACCAGTGGTACACAATACTGCAACCCCAGCACCAGTATCTCAATGTGATGGCATCCTTTGAGTCTAATCTTTGTTTTCAGTTGGGGAATCTTTACACTTAGATTTTTTCTGCTGCAGAAAAGGATCTGGGCAGAAGGTGAAGACTGTAAGGAATATTTCAACTGCTAAAGAAAGTTCATTTCCTTTTTTGCTGCCAAGCAATCCAATTTCTTTGGCATGAATGTTTGCTCATCTTCTCTTCCGTGCTTCCCCATTTTTGCCAAGTCACATAAGCATCAGTTCAGTAAAGCATACTGACTGAGGACAGTTGTTAGGCACAGACAGAAGTTGAGCGTGTGATTAGCTGCTTTCTCTTCTGGGGCTCTCAGGATGTTGCTGTCAAGGTCAATGAGAAAGGCTTCAGTGACTCGGGAGAGATATTACTAAAGGCAATATTTTCTCCTGTCTTTATGGAGCTGCCACAAATATCACTGAGAATTTTGCAGAAAGGTTTGAGATGGTTTATAGCCTTAACTATTTTCACTTAAACCCAGGATGAATATTTACACCCTATCATTAATCAAGGAGTTGTGCTCTTGTAATGACTGCTTATTTCAAGGACAAAGACTTTTGGAAGTAATTTTCCAACCAAATTAATGAAACTTTTTTCATAATTTCCACTAGAGCCTGTGTCATTTTTACTTAGCATTATATTCTTCTTTACTTGAGGCTCTGTAAATGAAGGAATTAAGTGACAGTTGTATATACATCACAGGAGAGCATAGTTGGTCAAATCAAACAGCAACACCTAATAAAAAAGATCAACTCTTGCTTAATTAAATATTTGACAGGAGAACAGTGAAGCATCACAACAGTTAATCTGACCCAGAGCACTGTATGCTATCTAGGGAAATGGCACAGTTCTCTAAAAATATTTACTTTGCTATGTTGTGTCAAGTGATGGATTATACAGCTTTTCAAGCCACAAGAGATGCCCACAACAAAAAGCTTCCTGTTGTTAATCAAACTCCAGCACTTTGTCCTTTATTTTCTCAGGCTGTTGAACAGACCTACAGTAGGAGTGTTAAAAGCTGGTAAAACTGCTCCCTCGCTACAGCTCCCTCAATGACTGTATTTAGCAAGGCAGATTTTCATTCTAAAAGTTAGGTCTTCCATGCTATGACATGGTTATGTATGATGACAAGAAGCAGCAATATTCATTTCAAGCTGTGCCTGTTGCATGCTGTTCCTTATCCAGCAGTTTGCTAAGACTCGCTACATGATCCATTGTGCAGAACTAAATGTTTTTCCTTCTCCTTAACTGGTCTCGAATTAAATGCATACGCCATCCCTTGCATATCTGTGTCTTAAAAATGTGTCACCCACCCACATTTTCCAGAGTCAGTAAGACAGCAATAAAAGTATTTTTCCTGGATGCTAAAAGATCTTGCAGAATAAATAGAGATGTGTAGAATTCATGTGTAGAAACAGCTATTTTCCTGCAATATGCTTTCATGTGAAAGAAATTGATTGTAGGAGTAGAAGCAACTGGGGCTTTTTTTACATGAACATTGTTCTCCTAGAAAAAAAATACACACCTGAGATGTTCCTCACCTCTTGTAAGTTAGGGGCTAATTCCTATAGGCAAGTCTGCTCTCAGTCTAGTACGTAATCAATAAAGGCGGTCACATTGCAACACAGGCAATCATCAAAGGCTGTGTTTTTGGATAAGGCCCTAAGGCATCATTTTCCAGAAGAGATAAGCTTTTTGTTCTGAATGAAAGTGAACAAAATTTGAAAAAAGGGCTAGTAACATACTTCAGTTAGTCAAAACTCTGGTCATGGAAATGAAATGTCATGATTTCAGGCTTGGAGACAGCTGCCTATCTCAGATCACAGCCATGCAGCATGCAATAACTCAGAAAATTGTTTGCATCCTCTAAAATAAATACCAGATGTTTGTTTATCATATGTGCAGAAAGTTAAATGTCAAATAATTGCAGGGAAATGCATTTGATGTTCATCTTCAAAAGTACTGTATTTCATCACTGCCTCTCTCCACAGTTCATTTTAACATGAAACACAAGTTCTTGAAAAAAAAAAAAAAAAAAAAAGGACAAGAAGCCCAAAGCAAAAAGCTAGTTGTTAAAGATTTGTATTGCTATCTCAGCTGGAGGAGACTAGATCCGAGAAAAAAAGGATACCACTGGTCATGTTAACACTTGAAGACCTCTATGGAGATGACTTACTAAACTGACTGAAAATTACACAGCTAGTTGGACTCTATAAGCCTCCAAAAAGCATGAGAACATCCTATCTGTTTCATGACACAGCTGTCTTAAAGTTGCTGTCTTTTGCTACGACTTCTCTGGATAGCATATGAAGGAAAAGCTGTCTTACACAGCTGCATTTTGGTATCTTCAGGTTCCAGTTGTTAATAGCAGTTGATATGGTTGAACATCAGCTCTGAGCAGGACCTGTGATATTTAGAATGTGTATTTTATGCACAATTTTGCATTTTACAGAAGGTAAACTTTCAAAAGACATTTGAAAGAAAACAAAATACAACACAAAGTGATTAACGAATGTAAGCTTAACAGCCCCTTAAGATGTGTCATGCAGTTTCCAAGGTAGTCTTCTACATAATATATTTCTATCACCTCACTTAGAGAAGAAGATTGGTAAATTTAGAGCTTGATTTACAAACATACTCAGGCACCACAGAGGGGTGCTCAGTGTTGAAATTCTATTTGCATGCACCTGGAGAGGAGCAGGTCTTCCAGAGGCCACTGCGGAGAAGCATCAAAGGGAGGTAGAGGCTTAAGCTCTACCTCTCTCCCAGACCTCTGTGCTGAGGCAGTACTTTGAACCTTCAGCCCTTCTTCTTCTCTGCTGCTTAATCCCACCTTTCTTGGTTACACTGCTCCTTTCTCGCAAAACACGGATGGAGAAAGTTTAGCTTTTGAGCAAACTTGTGTTTGCTCAAACACAGCTTGTGAGCAAACACCCCCCGGCACACCGCTGGTCAGAGGGTTACAGACCGTTTTCCAGTGGCTTAAAGCTGTGGCACACAGCTGAATGCTTGAGCCATCAGCCTCCAGGCTCTCCAGAAGAGGACTGCTGTTGACAAATTTCCAGTTTTCAAGAAGCACGTAAAGATTTACTGATCTGGCAAGAGCACATCTACATGAAGATGTTCTACCTAACAACAAGAGAAGCACACACACCCACACCCCCGACCCCTTCCTGTAGTGCATTACTATTACTGGAGCCAGGAGTGCTAATAAGGTTGCTTCTTCCCTAATTATAGGCAATAAATTAGAGGTCGTCTCAGAGTCTCTCTATCTCCCAGTGAGCTGGTAACGTCTGGCGGGAGAATTTCTGCCTATCTCTTGAATTCTGTCTGGTTGTAATTATGAAGGTGATGTCCAAATCCTTTGCATGTTTAGGGCTTGCTTCTGGGCAGTGTGATAGACACTGCAGGATATTCAGTGCTCCAAGAGTTAAGGGAGTATATTGAATACCAGCACTTGTGACCAAGCAAAAATTTGGGCCCCTGAAGTTCTTTGAGGGGACAAGCCTGAGTAATCGGAATGGTCAGTGACTGCTGGCTGTAATTGTTAGCTCAGGCACCAACTAATCAATCCTTCCTCTACACCCCAATGTTAAACCTTAACTTGGCTTCAAATACCTAGAACTCTTGCAATAGGCCATTGCTTGACTTTATTCACAATGAAGTACTTACTGTATATTAAAAAGCCCCTACTAGAATCATTTCAAATCAGTTGGAACAGTACAGGATTGGGACCCTAATCATTTCAAAACTGAAGAGCTGTTTCAAATTGTAAGAGAAGCAGATCATTTAAATAACTTAGCTCTGCACTCCCTCAGACTTCCAGATTTTCAAGTGCACTTCAGCCTGGAAGTGAATGTGGTATTGGACATAACTCAGTGCAGCACACTTTACAATCAGCAGAGTACAGTTTGGAGAGCATTTGAAGTTAAGCTGAGATTGCTCAGTGCAATGATGCCCAGATTCCCCCATTAACTTTCAGATTGCAACAATCTAACATCTGAGACTCTCTAGTTACTTTAAATCACTTGATTGTTTTTGTAAGGTGGTGCTAGGATTTTTTTTTTACTTTTTTTTTAAGACTGGATTTTTTTTTCATGACAAAACAAAGTGTTGCACTATTTCACCCCAAAAGACAAGGTCTAAAATGTTACATATAGACTTTACCAGCCTTAAAAACTGGGGCGGGGGCTTTACCCTGAAAGCTAGTTCTATCTGTTACACACAAGGCTGCTATTCTTGTGGTGGAAGACTTCAGAATGCATTGCATATGACATGGGCATTGAGAAAGCAGCCAGCCTGTCCTCAATAGCACTTCCTTCAGCCTTTTGAGAGAGAATGCAGAGCATGTTGATTTAAGTGCTCCAGCGCCCTTGGATATATGACATACATCCAGGAAAAAGGATGCCTGTGGGACACAGGGGACATATATTCTGCATCCTGCATACTTTGGAAATAATGAAAAAGCCTGACACATTCATGGGACATTCACTTGAGAAGGGTTAAATCACCCTTTTATTATCCTACTGGAGTCTGGACAACTGAGGTTTAGAGGAATAAATTACTCTGATTAATACTTCACCAATACTGCCATTTTATACTGAAAAGAAATAGTTTGCTTTAGGTAACAGAGAGAAAATTCTAGCTGCAGAGAAAGGTGATGTATTTGATTTTAATTGGTGTGTTCTTATGGCTAAAGAAAAGCTGTAAGGAAACAGCAGGTTTTTCAAACCTGTGGTCACCAACCTGGCTGTGAGAAGGTTTTGTGCCTAGTTTCAGCCATTTAGAACCTGGACTTGTGCACCAGGACATAGGTTTCTTTGGTGAATGGATCTGACTTGAGTAACCACACTCCTGCACCCTACATTGTTCTCCCAGCTATGCCAGTACATCTTCTGTGATGCCACATGATGAACTACATGAAGAAACAGATCTGGGTGAGAAATAAATAGCTGGGGGAGGGGAAGGTTAACCTAAATCATTTGTTCTTTTGGTTGCAACTTCATGAGAGAAGGAGAAAATAGTGAGTGAAGAAGAGAGAAGGCCTCTAACACACATTCATGTGCACACTGTAGCACTCATTTCTACAGCAAGTTCAAAATGACATTATTTCCTAATGAGTAAAGTTCATTACATTTCATGGTTGGAACAGAATTATTTCACTTGTCTTAATGCTTCTTTCTGTTTTCTTCAAATAAATCATATGGTACAAGCAACTCATTTGCCTTTTTCCCATCAAAATCACACAGTGATTCTTAATTACCTTGTGACTAATTGATACAGCATGGGATTCCTTTCTCCTCTTCTGTTTGTAAGTGATGAGCTCCCAGGTTTTAGCAGAGTTCTTGTTATCATTCCCTAGGTTCATGACTTTGACACTATACTATTAAATTTCATCCCATTTCTAATACTCCAGTCCTCAGGGTCATTCACTTCTCACTGTATGACTCTCCTCTGTATTGACAATGCCTTGCAGCATTGTGTCCTCAGCCAATTTCATTAGCATCTATGCAAGTAGTTAATGAAAGTATTAAGTAAGATTGTTCACCATAATGGTCCTTGAGGAACTCCTTTAGTAACTTCACTGCAGTCTGGTGGTTCCCACTCGCACTGATGCGGTCTCTGGCTCCTCCCCCGTAAGGAAAGATAATTCTCTGGTATGTGAATGGCCCTCCTGGCTAATCAGGCAACTGTTCCTGTCTCCTGTGATGACACTGTTTACAAAAGGAGAGATTATGGCTATGTTATTATCAGCAGTATACTGCAATTTCCTTTATATAAAATCCTTATTACCTCTGTAAAGCATGGGGGGCAGAGGGAATATAAAGTCTGAGTATACTCAGAGTATACTTCTGCATTCCTATTATGCTCTGAATTTATTGTCCTCACATCCCAATTCATTCCTTACCACAGGTGGATCTAGGACTTCTCCGCTTGGTTTCCGGAATTGGGACCCAAGGAGCCATTTCAAAGGAAACAAAGAAAGAATATTACCTGAAAACATATCGCATAGACATCAGCTCCAACGGGGAGGACTGGATTATACTGAAGGAGGGAAACAAGCCTATTGTAAGTCTATCACAGGTTTAATCAGCATGCTCAGGGTTAAAAATATCCCCTATCCAAAGGATAGCTATTGTCTCAGTAGTAAAGGGTCACATAAACTGTTTCTCCAAAGCCTAGAGCAGCCGAAACATGTGCAAGGTGCTGCTCCATCTGTTGTACCCATCATAATTTGAGTGGTTCAGGTCTTTTCCCTGGAGTGTGCTGCTGCTTCCCAGTTTGCTAGAGATTTTCTATGTGACCTTGAGAAAAACATCATGGGGAACCTTTTAAAAAAGATGTAGTTCCCTTATCTGCAGCGAAGCTCAGGATATGCAGTGTGTCAGCGCCTCAGCTCCCTGTCCATAGCCATGCTTTCTTGCAGGAGTGCTAACAAGTCATTAGTAGTTTGTTAGGCTTCCAAGAATCTCAGTGATGGGGGTCATGAAGACAGATAATTAGGCACATTTTACCATCCTTATAGATTTTTATCACCTTCCCATTTTATCAACGGGTTTGCTCTTTGTGACCTCCCAATGAAACAGCTTTAGACACTTATAGGAAAAATCTTCATTATCTGCTACCATGAGCATAAAGCTTGTTACTGAGAAGTCAGTTCTGCTCCAACTCTCACATGAATAATCCCAGGGAGGCTGTGCCTCCCTTCTCACCTCATTCAGGATGTACCCAGGAGCAGCATCCCCAGAGGCTACCAGGGGCTGATGCAATGGGAGCCTGACTTCAAAATAGGGTTTTTGTGACCCTTCTGTGAGGATCCAGAAGAGCTATGTAATATTAAACTCTATCAGTGTAACCATATCTAGCTCTAAATATTTGGTTACTGGTTTCTCTCTGCGTCATCTGTAATTGCTATGCCAACTCCACTACATTTATCTAATCAAAATGGTAGCAGTGTTTAACACACACATCTTTCTTCTTTGAACCACTTTGGAAAACAATAAAAAATGAACTCTGAAAGCTTCTCTTTGACAGGTATTGTCCTGGTTTTACAGAGAAGGAACTTTAGAAGGTCAAAAGCCACAATGTGGGCAGTGTGTAATGATATATAAGGATACAGTAACTGACTTGCCCAAATTCACAAGAGGAACCAATGTGGTGGTTGGTATGAAACACAGGGTTTCCTGGCTCTGGTTCCTGTAATCTGAACAAATGCCTCTTTCAGAATCAGACCGTGCCTGATTTTCATTACTGACTTCAATTTTTATACTCTCCAAGAGTGTATTTTACCAGTACTTTTCTATTGTACACACTCTCCTTAATTGTTAAGAACAGTTCCTAAACCTATCTTATTTGTTTGAAGGGTTTAGAAAAAAATCCAGTTTCTAAAACGTCAATATTTTGCCATTAATCAGGACAAGAAAAAACTACTGCTATCTTTATTCAGATGAAAAGTTAAGGAGACCTGGCTGCTGAAGGAACAGCAAAAGCAGGCAGCTGCAGACCTCTTCAAGGTATCCCAACAAGACTGTTGCACTAACCATACATAAAGAGTTGGGTACTTTTGACCAAAGACTCATTTCCTCTGCCAGATGCAGACCTTGAGAAAACCGCAGCAGGTCCTCCCAGAGAAAAAAAAAATTCAGAAAAGAAATGTAACTCCATTGAAAATCTCGCTGGATATGAAACTCCAATATTAAATTACTTGAGATGTAGCTGAGCGTGATGAGTTGACAGCTATGCGCTGCTGGCCTCCACTCCAAATTAGTGCAGTTATTGCAAGTAACAAACAGGAAAGTAGACAGTGTGTGTAAGAAATGGGAGAATCTCCCATAAAAGGAGAGGGGCTTGTATCCACAGAAAACAACAGGAAATTGGTCCTCTCTATGTGAGGAAGAAGCAGGAAACTGAATCACCTTCTTTGGACTAGAACACTGCAAGGTTTTGGCTCTACTAGGAAGGACTATGTCTGCGGGATCCTCAACATGAAAGCACAGCACAATCCTGTCCCTTCTTGTGGAAGTCTCATTGTTCGTCTAATTTGACTGTTAGCCTCAGGGGATGTGGAGAAAATCTTAGAGCTTGCTATAGAGATTTTAAATAGACTTCCATCTCAGTATGCAAAGAGAACATCTGAGTACTTGTTAAAAAGGATTTTAAAGTGGAAGGTTAACAAAACAAGGTTTGCACAATAGACTCTGCAAAACTCTTAAGTCTAAGGGCAGCAAAATAATACATGGTTTTATCCTAACCCCATGAAGGATTTTTACATGGTCTAATAGAATTCCAAACCTTTAATTCAGGCCTGAGGTTCTGTAGCTTTTTGCATCATCCTAGAGTGTATGAGGAATAAAACTGCCCTAATGGGGCATTGAGGGGTTCTTCCAGGACATGGTGGTCCTTGGGTGGCAGAGACCAGTGTATGCCATTCCTGCATATAAAGCTGGACATCAGAAACCACTCAAAATAGGTGGGGACTGGAAGGACCTTTGTTGCATTCAGGTGAGCTACTGCTCTCAGGATGGCCCTGACCTCCTGCTCTGCTCTGCAGCACTATGGTTTGCTAGGGGACTTTACCGGTGGCAAGTATTTTTTTGTATCATTACCTTACATCTTCTTTTTTTCATCCCCATGGAAAGCTTATCTGTCTGCAAAAATTGTGTTAGGAGTTTAATGAATGAGATCCCCATGCAAGTCTTTTGTTTCATCTCCCCCCAAAATAACCTTGGTTATCATACCTATCTGTAAAGCGCAGAATTATCAGCACCGTTGAAGAGAAAGCCTAACAAATATGTACTTTTTCTTTCCACACAAAGGTGTTTCAAGGGAATAGCAATCCCACTGACGTTGTTTACAGACCTTTTGCCAAACCAGTTTTAACACGGTTTGTGCGAATTAGACCAATGTCTTGGGAAAACGGAGTATCACTGAGATTTGAAGTTTATGGCTGCAAGATAACAGGTAGGTCTCGGGAAGGATTTTAAAACCAAGGGAATTTATTGTGCCTATGCTGTGGGGTTTATTTCTCTGAGTGAAATGCATCTTCGTTATTTCCATTGTGGTCTGAATGTAGAAATGTTTAAAATAAGGTAAGGAAAATAAAATCTGACAACCCAAACAACCAGTGTTACCTGATTGTTGTTTTGCCATTATCTTTTAGGTGTTTAGCTTTTAAAAAGTGAAACACAAACAAGGTTTATTTACTTTTCTTGCAATTATCTGCAATTGTGGTAATTTTAATATTTTTACAAAGCTGATTTTTCTAAAAAATATCTAGTGCTGATTTATAAGACTTAATACAATTCATTTGCACTAATTTTTAATAGTTCTATGGATTTTTTTTTCCCTTAAAGTGTTCCTTCAATCTTGAAAATGTTTTTTATGATGATTTTCCATACAGCAGGAAAATAAGATTATTGTTCTATGTGGTATAGAATTCCAGGTAATTCTATGAAATGTTTTCAGATTAGATAAAGGTAATTAATGCCAGCAGAACTGCTGTTACATTCCATATTGGAAACCTTCATTATTTGTTAGCAGCTTTTCCTATTTGTAATTAATATTTATCTGGGACCATAAAAGAATCATCAAATCATTTTGGTTGGAAAAAACCTTTAGGATCACAAAGTCCAAGCCTTAACCTAACACACCCAAGCCCACCACTAACCCATGTACCACAGCACCACATCTACATGTCTTTTCAATACCTCCAGGGGTGATGACTCCACCACTTCCCTGGGCAGCCTGTTCCAGTGCTTGTCAACACCTTCAATGAAAATTTTTTTCTTAATATCCAACCTAAACCTCCCCTGGCACAACTTAAGGCCATTTTCTCTCATCTTATCACTCATTACCTGGGGGAAGAAACTGACACCCACCTCACTACAATCTCCTTTCAGGTAAAGGTAAACGAAGCAACCATTTAGCTTCTGTGTCATTTGAAAAAGCCTGACAGTCCAGAGAAAAACAATAGGAAAATCTCACATACAGCTATAAATTATATTTTACAGAATGTATAAAATATTTCCATTCCCAGTGTCACCAAAATCTGCAATCAGGTTTTGGCTGGTTTTGAAAGTTTTCTCTAGGGTTATATTCACAAATTCAGATGTGACCCTGCACTCTTACCCTTAGCAAGAAGAATAGAAAACAAGAATAGAATAGGATTTTCTGATGCTTTTGGTTCTCATCAAGCCAGAAATACTTGTGGTATTTTTGTACTTCCTGCCAAAACTGGGATGTGCAAGTTTGAACAAATGAAAATTATATACAAATCCATTTAGATTATTTTGAATATAAGAAAAAAATGGTTAAGATAGTTGAATTGACTGGTGTGGTCTGTTTCTGGTTTGGTCCTAGTTCTGATTAACTATTTAATTTATTGATTTATTTTTTTTTCCTCTGTAGATTATCCTTGCTCTGGGATGCTCGGTATGGTGTCTGGGCTTATTCCTGACTCTCAGATTACAGCATCTACTCAAGTTGATCGAAACTGGATCCCAGAAAATGCTCGCCTAATAACAAGCCGTTCGGGTTGGGCACTGCCACCAACTACTCATCCATATACAAATGAATGGCTTCAAATAGACCTTGGTGAAGAAAAAAAGTGAGGGGCATAATTGTCCAAGGAGGCAAACACCGAGAAAACAAAGTATTCATGAAAAAATTCAAAATTGGCTACAGCAACAATGGATCAGATTGGAAAATGATCATGGATTCCAGCAAGAAAAAGATAAAGGTAGGGAAGAAAGCTCTGCACTGAAAAAAAGGGTTGCATTACATTTTTACAGATCTATCTCTGACCTTAGAAAAGGCTCACAGCTGCCGTGAAGTCAAACAAGAGGACTCCAAGGGCGGCAACCCTGAAGGGATGCTGTGGGAACCTTCCCATGTCTGAGTGCAGGAGCTGGCATTAGGACATTCATCTTGGAAGCAAAAGTGTTTTGTTTATTCCCCAGCTAGTTCAGACGTGATTTCTGACATGGGTGGTGTGCCTCTGTGGCCCCTAGGTTACTGCAAAATCCCATACCATGGCAATACACAACATTGCCAAAAAAAGTAGTGCTTCCTATGCAGTGTTTCCACTTAACTTATTTGAGATGTTTTTCCTTTGTTTCTTTTTTTGTCTGAGCTGTAGAATGAGTGCTGTTTAACTCAGTGGTGTACCTGGTAGATTTCTGAACTGCCTGTAGACTGCTGAGAGCTTCACAGATTCTCCGTAACAGTCTGACCCAAGTCCCATTGAAACAAAATCATGGCTGTCTTGCCATGTTGTCCCATCCTAAGTGAAAAGCAGCGTCGTATTATCACATCTTAGTGGTTGCTTGGGAAAAAAGGCCAAATGGTTCACAGGTCGAAGAAGAACTTATAAGACCTCTGTTTGCAGAGTAGGGCTAAACAAATTGCTGGGTTAGATGCCAAGGAAAACAAGTGCAGCCCTAAAAGGTTTCTGGGAATGTACCTATTTTGATTTGTCTTTGAATGTAGGCTTTTCAGGATATGAGTGTTTAGCTTATTTACCCTAAATCCCATTAATTAGGTCTTCTATCCTCTTTTGTTATCTTTGCTTACAAAGTGCATTTTTGCCTTGAGAGGCATAGCCCTTTTTAGTCCTCCAACCCTGTTTCTTGATGAAAGCAGTGAGTGTGCAGTCCTGCTGGGTGCTGCATCAGGGATGATCAGGGAATTGTCTGCCAAAAAGGTGCCCTCCAAAGACAAATAGGCATGGTGCTTGGCAGATAGGAATCCTGAGAGTTGCTCTGTATTTCAGCTGCGTTAGTCTGAAAATTAGATGTAAGAACTATTTTGCTATATAGACTCATCCATTGGACAAACCTGTGTTTCCTTAAAGGAAGAGCTGAGTGGGCCCATGGATGTAGTTTTTCCAGGCACATTTGGTAAATATTGGACTTCATTCTCTCCTGTTTTAATCTCACTGAATATGTCTGCATTTTCTCACTTCTCATCGCTTTTCATCATTTGTTTTAGGGATTAAAACTAAATGAATTCAGCCTTTGCAGTCAGCGCCTTTCTCTTGTTACCATGAGTTTTGACTTCATCATAAAGTGTGAAGAGTGTGTAAATCAACAATGGGATCTAACCATTTTCTTTCTAAAATAGATGTTGTTTTGACATGTACTTCTACACTGTGGCTCAACGAGGGAAAAAAATAATGCCATATGCTTTCAAAGCAGTGCGCCGTCTGCTGCATGGCTCTCTGTTTTCTAATACAAGCACTTGCCATCATTGTCAAAACTAGTGTGCTAACTAACGCACTGAGCCCTTCCTCAGCTTTCATCACTACCAGAAATTAACTTGCAAGTTTAATGGAATGGAGAAGGCAGGAATTTGAATCTCTTGTGGCATAATTAGAATCTTTCCCAAAAATTCAAGACATTTAATAAACTTTCTTCCAAAGCACAAGTTGTTTTTAAAGAGAATCAGATAAATCCTATGATTTGGGAATCTGAGAGATTTAAAATGTTAATACTGGAATGTAGAATTTTTAAATGTAAGCGGAGCTCGATGGGACAGCGTACTATAATGAGTCACAGCAGGAATGTGGATTAGAAACAGCCCTGTTATATGAATCGAAACACATCATTTCACTTGGTTAAAGTCTTGACTTTCAGTAAACAAACAACTGCATTTTAGGAAAAGAAAGAGCAATGTCAAGCTAAACATAACAACAGAATATGTCCAAAACATGAAACATCACCTTGTTTCTCAACATGATCTTGCCATCAATGCCTGCAGCCTCTTTCACTAAGACTAGCATAACCCTTTCCTCTGTGGCTGACCCAATTTCTGCTATTTTTGAGCATGCAGAAAGTTTCCCTAACTCAAGCACTCAAAGGACTGAACATCACTCAAATTCTCAAACAACTATGCAAAACCCCATTTCATTTCAAGATACAATTTGCATTTCTTCTCCACAGTCTTACTGAAATATATTCTGTAAAGTCATCTTTCTCTTTCATACTTATTTCCTCCTTTCACTTACCAACTGGTGACCTTTTTTGGTGTTTTTTACACCACCACTTTCCGTCATTTCTGGCACAAGAAATTTCTGATTGTCCTGCCATTTGAAATAAACTTTTAAAATTTTTCTGCCATGTTTATTTTGATTTTAAAAAATATTAGGAAGATTTTTTGTTCTCTCACCAGTTTAGTTTCTCCTTTTTTTAGTTATTATTTATAATATCTATTTTTGTAATGAAGTAAAGCAATATGTGATGTAGACTGTATAAAAGGCACTCACAAAGTGAAGTTTTGCTGTATACTCCTCTCTCCTCCCCCCACAAAGTATATCAGTACGTGTTTTAAATGAACAGTCAAAATTGAATCACAGGCAGCTCTGCACTACAAAGGACAATGATTCAATATAATTATGATTCAATATAATTCTAGATGCCTATTGAATTCTAATGCCTATGTGTCAGTACTCCAGTACTGATGTCTTTTATACAATAGTTTTCATTATTATATGTTGCTATTAAGACTACTATTAAAAAGGAAGCAAGGATTCCGCAGATACGTGTGTCTGTCTACTTTTTGGCATTCATTTTCTTATATGGTAGGTAGTTTTTCTGATCATTTGCAGAATATTGCTATTCAAATATAATAATATGTAATTGCATGTTAATTAGATCTGACAGGCTATCTACATGTGAATTCTTGACAACTGTCTTCCAAGGACTGGCAAAACACCAGGTCAATCAGTGTTCCTTGAAGCTACCTTAGAGGTGCAATCTTCCATAGGAAACAGGAGCAGAAGAGCTGTTTCATCTGCCCGCAGATCAATAAGAGGAGTTTGTTGCAGGTTGGGTTTTGTTCTCATCCAAAATGAAGGACAGCTGGTGGTTCCTTCCTGAAGAAGGCTTTGAGTCTTCACAGCCATGAGTTAGAAGTATCTTATAAATAGCCCTTCAAATCCCAAATTTGAACTCCAGTTCAAAGATGGTTTTAATTATGTACCATTTAACTAATTCATAGAAAAGTTGAAAATATATTTACTTCACTGTTATACACATTTTTTTGTATTTTGTACTTCAGAATATTCTCTAAATGTCATTATTGATATTCCAAAATCATTTTTTACCATAAAATAGGGTGACAATAACTCCTTTTGCCTATCTTGGGTTATAAACTCTTCATGTCAAGGACTGCTTCTTTGTACGGTTAATTCGTTCTAAGGACCAATCATCACCATGGAGGAACCTGAGGTGTTGTTATAAGAACAAATTATAACTTGCTCTGTATGCAAAAGATCACTGGCAAGAGAAGCTGAAGGTATCAAACAAATGCCATTGAGAGCTGCATTATGGCTGAAGAACCCAGAGCGCAACTCAGAGAAGAGATTTTTGTCTGAAATGTACATTTGCTGACCTGCCTTGCCCGTTAGATTATATTGCAGTTTTGTCAGGAAGCAGCTTTCTTCTTTCTTTCTTTCTTTCTTTCTTTTTATTCTTATTCAATAGCGGCTCACTGGAAGAACTCTTGCAGTTACTGTTCCCAGAGTTTAATTTATGCCTTTTGAAATAACTACAACTTGTGAAACTCTGTCACTGGGGGAAATCAGATTGAAATTTTCTCTTGAATAGTTGGATTATTATTGTAACCACTTAAAAGGTGACAGGATCTTCACCTCAGCCATTTTTTTTTCCCTGAGAAGTGTTGAAAATGTCACCCAGTTAAACCCCAGATCAGAGCATCATTTAAAAACATGTCTCATTAAACACTCAGCTCTTGTTATGACCCTGATGGATTGGTTGCTATTGAGTTTATGAAAAATGAAATGCATCACTTTTCTGAGAAGCTTTAACTATGTATTTTCCATTCTCATTTAGAACAGGAATGCCTGACACTTATTAAGCGGTTAGAATCCGGCATACTGCTCGCCGAATTCAAAGTCTAGGGAATGAAGGGAAAAAGATGAGGGTTGAAAATAGCCTCTTTTTTTTTTTTTTTTTTAAAGCATTTTTCATGCTTTGCAGACTTTTGAAGGCAACACCAACTATGATACGCCTGAACTGAGGACTTTTGAACCCGTATTGACGAGATTTATCCGCGTCTACCCTGAGCGAGCCACACATGGAGGACTGGGGCTCCGAATGGAGCTGCTGGGCTGTGAACTCGAAGGTAATTGCTCCGCTAGAGATGAATGCACTTTATTATTTTCGTAAATACATCCTACACTTGGACTTCTGCTGAACACTGCTGTGTCTGTACAGGCAGCACATTGGACTCTGGCTTCCGTGACTACCATTAGTGCTGATTTTTGGCCTAATCAGTTCCTTCTCTGCAGACATTTGAATACGCCCAAGGCACAAATATTATTCTTTCTCCCATCTCTTTATTGTATCACAGCAATATTCTCCACATGGTTTTCTGTTCCCTTAAGCAGCATTATGATTATATTTTTGAGAAGCACAGAGTTATTAGGAGAGTATAAAGAAAGGAACTTAAATTTTATGTTACCATAATACAACCCCAGAGTAGAGGTTTTCTGAGAATGAAGAGGGAGCTTTGCACCAAATATAGCAATTATATCCCTTGCTCCTTCAAAGGATGTGAAAGTCACACCAGACAGTATGGTGGGCTATGGTTACTTGGCTGGAAAGGCTCTGTGCTGTTCCTTGTTGGGGAGCAAAGGGGGAGTCTTTGTTCCTTACCAAGCTTTAATTTTGTGAGTGTAAGTAGGAGATAAAAGACAAAGAAAAGCAAAGTTTAGACATCTATCCTTGGACTGTGATGTGAAGTCAAGCTTTGATTCTTGTTACATAAACGATAATTATTTAACATCATAGATAACTACAGATAACACCATGTGAATTTCATTATTTTATCTGATGGATGATGGTATAGTGGCATGGCTTATAAACCACACAGTTTAACACCACACAGAATAAAAAACATGTTAATCAGGGTTTCATGTGATACCTTGTATTGAAGTAGCTGAACAGGCTCCCAAGATGAATGGAGCCGGCTGCTCTGCCTCCATTTCTTTCTCACAATTTCTCCCCCAAGGCGGAAGAGTGGGAGGCATTAGCTGTGAGAACTGATGAGTTCTGTGTTGGTTTTTAGTGAAGGCCAGATTGAATAAATGTCCTTTTTACTTGGCCCGGAAAGTGGGGAGGTTGGAAATACTTCTTAGTTCCTGCAGGAAGTCTTCATTTCCTGTGGGAATGCTTAGTTCCTGCAGACTATTGTGCTACTTGCTCAGAAAAAAGGAAACCCAGCACCTGCCTTACGTAAACTCACAACCTGTGGGCCAAGTCCTTCAGTCACAGGGTTCCTGTAGCCACCTCAGCATCAAGAAGTGAGTTTGGGGACCACCTTAAATGAGCACATTGCTCAGTGAGATGGAAGTACCAAAAAGGAGACTGACCAGGCAAAACACCTTAGCTCTTAGGCAAACTGCATCAGCAAATGGGAGTTTTCTGTGGGACACATCCACTTCCTTTTGTCTCCCCAGTTATGGTACATTTTTGAAGGGTGCTCAACTGTAAGTCACTCATGGAAGAGTGAGGTCAATTCCCATTTACCAGTGGAAAAAGGATAATAAGAAAACTTTGTTGTGTAACTGTATCAGGAGGGAGTTGAATGAAGTCAGTTGAGATTTACTGAGCAGGAAAGGAGTTGAGATAGGAAAAAAAGCATGGAAATAGGCAGAGACAGGAGTAGAAATCAGGTCTCCAGCAGTAATGAGGAAGGAGAAGCTTTGTGTGCTCAAAGCATCCCAGGGGACTTATATGAAATGATGGCAGAGATGTAGGCATGCTTGAGGCTATACAGGGGCACGAAGATCAAGATAGAAAACTTAACTCAACGTAGAAAGCTAGAGGGAGCTCCCAGAGGGGTTTTAAAGAGATGTGGGGAACAGAATCTCTGCATAATTCATAATAGGCACAGAACTGTTTCTTTAACTAGGCCTAGATTGTACCTGTAAAGCATAGGTCGGAGTTCTAAAGAGCCATATTTCATCCCAGAATATAGCTACTTCTGAAACTACCACCCCTCCTGACATTTTCAGGCCAAGATGTCAGTGCATAAGATCTTATGTGGCCAGCAGGCTCTGGGGGCAGAAGAGCAAAGAAGGATACAAGAAAGCGATGCATTATTTTATAGCTTATAATGAGAGTAAAACATTGTTAATGAAAATAACAGTAGGTGAGAACAGACAAAAGCCTGGATTGCATTCCCAGAGTGATTATCCTAAGCCAGGGAACTATATCTGCAACATAAAACATCAACTTAAACATAGCACCAAGTATAGGTATCCTTATTTTCCAGATGTGGTGTGTTTTGCAGATACTGGCGTATAGATATGTTTTCTGGCACCTTGCACAAATCTCAAGCTTCGAACTGTAATAACAAAGGTCAGACTTTTATTGGTTATGCAGCAGCTACTGGAAAGTCATCACCTATGAGAAGCAGGCAGGTGGCCAGAAGGGATAACTGACATCACTGATGTCTTATTTATAACTTCAACAAAAACAAAAGAAACTCCTTCCAGATCTCCTCATTGAGCACAGAGTGATTCAACATCACACTGCCTTCCTGCCACTGTTACCAGGACTCTGCTCAGACACTTCCTTTCTTACATGTGCTTTGCAGAGATTTCTTCAGCAACGTGGTGGGTGTTGGAGAATTGCTACCTTGAGCATGCACCTCTCCTGCTCCCCTCTGCAGGTCCACTCACAGGCACTTTGGCCTGCAATAAGATGATGGGTTTTCTACCCCTCCCCAAGCCTCCCGTTCTGCTTGGCCAAGCTTTGATTGTTTGTTGGCAGAAAAAAACTAACACTCGTCAGCCAGTGAGTAGACAGTCTGGGGATTTGCTGGCCAAATCTGCTCGGCCCGTGAGCTCAGATACAGTATGGTGCCTTGGTGCAATTTCTTCCTTCCATTGCAAAGAAATACTAACTAACCTGCAGAGTTGTTCCTTTCCTCAGATACAGCACATGAAGACAGCATATGGTGCTTATCAAAATGTTACTGCCAATTGCATGCAGATTCTCCAGCACATTTTTTAACTGAATGACTGGATTTCGTTTCAGCTCCTACCGCTGTCCCTACCGTTTCTGAAGGCAAACCCGTGGATGAGTGTGATGATGACCAGGCAAACTGTCACAGTGGCACAGGTGATGACTACCAACTGACAGGTGCAGAAACCATCCTCATTCCATTGCAGCTTCACTGTAGCTCATATCCATCAACAGTTACCAGCTAAACATTTGCACTGATTTAATCACTCAACATAAGTGGACATTGGTATGCAGTTCATATTGTCAGTGCTGTCAAAACATAGGCATCTGCCTTTTACATATGACAATACTTTTGATTGTTTTCTCAGCTATGTAATTTTTGAAGCAAATAATAGTGACTAGCTAGAAGAGAGGGCAATTTTTTTGAGCTGGAATTGTGTCTAATCAAATGTCCTAATCAAACCTTCTCTTATTAAGAAAAAAGCTGGACAAACCTTTTGAGGTTTTGAGGTTTGAAGATTGTCTGAGATTGAAGAACTCTAAATGAAATATTGTTGGGGCTCAGGATACATATACACTTCCACACCTAAAATTTAGTATAGGACTCAAATCTCAGCCCCAAACCTTTCCCAGGCAGAAAAAAAAGATTTCTTTCATCAAAGCATACTCACAAATATACTGCAGAAATATTTCCATGAGCTTCCCCCACTCAACACTGTGTTACAGCCACAGAGGGGCTGATGTTCTCCAAACTGCCATCACTAGCAGATAAATAGGAGGGACATAACATAGTCTGCATCTGGAATGTGGAAGCTTGCTAGCTGTCATATTCTCCTACTTCTGCACAGAACCACTGTCCTGAGAAAGCTGACACTGCACCACTGGTTCTGATCTCTTATTAGAGGTCACTTGGTCCACAAAGCTCTGGACCTATTTGATGAGATATTCCTGTAGCAGATCTATACATCTACAGTAATTGAGCTTATTTTTGGATGCAGTGACATGAGCTATTTCATCACCACTCCCTGGCATGCTTACCTAATAAATGTTTATTGCTTCTTATATCCATGATATAAAATAACATTAAAATCTGGCAACAGTTGTGCAAGAGGACACTGGGAAACCTTAGGTAAGAGATCGTCTTTTTGGAAGCAGCCAAGTAGAACATCCAACAATGATAGTTGAAAGTGCAGTTTCAGCATTAAACCCTTTCTGAGCTTTGCCAATGTCTCCTGTAAATGCACATTGTAAATCATAAATTGAAAAACAGTTCCTGAGTGGAGAAGACACTGCACGGTCACTGTCACTGCTTTTCAAATCAGTATCCCAGATGAATCTTATTCTTTCTGAAAACAGCCATGCAGGGAGTCTGATAAAATAGTCTGTATTGTGTTAAGGTAGCTCTGAAAGCTTTCAATGTTACCAAACATTGTAAATTATTTATTTTTTTGAAGTGAAAGAGCCAGGTGAGGAAATGCGGTGGCTTCATCCAAAGCCCTACACCGAGGGCTGGCTTCCAAACCCCCATAGGTAGGGACTTATTTCACATGGAGTCTGTGTGAGGGGAAGAAGACAGATCTGTGCAAGCACCTTGACGGTTCACTCATAGTTGCTGCCCTTCAGGGACCTCAGGACTGTACTTCCGGTGTCCCTTAGGAGTAGCTTATTGAGCAGAAGAAACTCCCTCTGGCAATTTTTGCAAGTTGTGCTTAGGGAGCAGCAGCCATCAGCCTTCCTGAGCACCAGGTCTTTTGGGGAACTGAACCTATTGCAGTACTAAAATTGAAAATTACTACATTGCCCTTCTACAGAAGTGCAGACACTTCAGTCCAATTCATTGCTGTACCACCTAGGAACCCTGAGCAGGGCGTACCTGTTTCTACCCACGGTAGAAATGCTGCATTGTATGTATGGTGATACTTGTAACACTAAAAAGTGATTTTACCAATAATTTCATTATAAATATACTTTTCTTCCTCCAAAATGTAAGTCTCGTGGCCCATTAAGTTTAGCAGGCCAGTGCAGAGGGGAGGCCACCAGTGCCTTACCCTCTTTTATCCGCTCCCAACACACAGGTGGTGCCTGCATTCTCATGGGTACGGCTGTTAGAGTCTCTTCCCTGATAGCACTTGCACATATGTGAGCATCACAATGAAACCTCCCTTGCAATTAACTGTAATTGTGCTGTAGGCCAGATTCCTTCCTACTCTATTTGGACCCCATACAGAGCTACTCTATTTGCATGGCTTCTAGCATTTCCCATCAGATCATTCTTGCAAACATAAAGCTGATATAACTCTGGCATTCATTCTCATTGGAAGTCATCATAGTCATCTTTTCTATAATGCTTTAAGCAGTTGCTTTCTGGAGAAAAGGAAAGCCATTGACTGGTAATCAACACCCCACTGCGCATTTATAATTGTGCTAATTTACTTTTTGTTTCCTTTATCAATATGAGGCTTCCTTGAAAAAGTCAAGTATTTTAAAAATATCAATTAAAAAGCTTAGGAGAGGGCCGTGACCCCACTCACCTCTTGTTCATCTGCTTGAAGAAGATGACAAAAGGGAAGTCCTTAATTCCTCCTGCTCTTGGAAACAGAAGTGAAACCTGCCTTATACTATAGATAGCCCGAAGTCAAAGAGTTCCCATACACCTCACTGGTGAGCTGGTCTCACACCTCAGCTATAAAACAACGCTTAGGGAGGACCCAGCATGACAGGACCTGGAGGGCCTCATGTCCCTGATATAAGAAACAATGTCATGGGTGAATGCACAAACTGGTGACTGTTAGGAGGTGAGACTGAGATCAGCTGCCAACTTCCTATGTCATTTGGAGCAAATCAGTCTCTATAGAATAAGGATGAACACAGGGCCATGGCAGGGATTATTTGGTGGTTGCAAGGACTCTGAAGATAATACAGCTTTATTAAACGATTCTACCTTTTTTGAGAAAGGAAACCAGATCTTTCATGTCATATTTTCAGGCTTAAGCTCACAGACACAGTTGCTTACATGTATAATAAAGACAGTAATATTTCAGATTGATATATAGGATATTCCAAATGACTGCTCTGTCTTTTGTTGTGTCCCATGTATCATGATATGCATAATTTCTTTTCCAGGTGGTACTACAGTGCTGAATACAGAAAAGCCAACAGTAATAGACAATACATTACAACCAGGTACATTATTTTTTTTATTATTAAAAACATAATAAATTCCATACCCAAATTTCATGCCAGAGACAAAATAATGAATTGCAGCACTTCCTGATTTCCCTTTCCCTAAAAGTCTCTGAAGTAAAGAAGCATCTGGTCTCTCAGCTCTGTACAGTAAATATTTTATTCCTTTCATCCACATGTAGACACAGCAGAGAACAAGATTTCCTTCTGCATCAGCAAATGCCAAAAGCTGACAAAATTAAACTAACTTAATCACACAGTGCACTCTGTTTAAATGTGGCATGTCAGTGACACAAAGTGTATTTGCAAACTCCAGGAAAACAAAAACAGCCACACAGGCCTGCTTGTTATTTATATCCATGGTTTTACAAAACTCAGACAAGTAAAGTTTGCCAGTTTTCTCCACCAGGGAGCTGGCAGGTTTACAATATTGTTTTCTAGCAAGTTTTCTCAAAATGGGGTTGCATAAACTGCTACCCTGGACTTGAAAAGGGAAAAGCAAGTTGTAACTGGCAACAGGTCCTTTTTACTTAATCAATACAATAACTAGCAGCTTTTAAAACCCTTAGTTTGCTGCTTCCACGGCTTTCGTACCATTTTTTAATATCCTGTACAATTTACTGGGAGTGGGGGAGAGGCTAGATTTGGGCAGAAAACCCAAACTCCAAAAACTATGAGCACCGGTTTAAAACCCTTCTCATTAATAACTGTGGAGCGGTAAAGAGGTCAGTTTTCAGTTACTCCCATTTCCTCCATTAAAGCATAGTCAGGCACAGTCTTGCAAGTGATTTATTAACAGGGTGGGTAAGTGTTTATCATTGTTTCCTCAACCATGTGACACAATGCGCTCTTGCTTTGAGTAAAAGAAAGGGACTAGTAATGCAAGAGTTTCTGAAAGGACGCTGGTGGTGTTGACCAGATTAAGAGAGAGATGATTTATCTCAGCCATCGCTCCCACTCTTGGTCTCTGCATTCTAATATTGCAGAGGCAAATGCTTTCACTCCCCTCAAAATTTGTCTCCAGGGTCATCCAGTTGGCTTAGTCAGCATGCACTATTTCTGGCTCTGCCCTGCTTTCTGAACGGGGGACATTGTGGTGCATCGGCACAATGAGAAACATGATGGCAGGCTGGCCCACCTTCACAGGACACCTCGCCTCACTGCTCTTCCACAGTCAGTGTTGCTGGAGGGCTACTGGCGATCCCACAGTCCAGAAAGGGGTGAGGGCTGCAAAAGGAGAAAGGGTGCTGTGCAGTGGTTTGAGAGTAAAACGTGGTAATTTTTGTCTGAAATTATCTTTTAGCTTTCTATTTTGCTGAAATGAAGTATTTTTTACACTTTTTTTTAACCAGTCTTCTTGCATTTAAACAAATTCCAAATTCATAAAATGCCTCTGTGCAATGTAGCTTTCCTCCCTCCTCCGCAGTACCAGTTGCATTCGCAGGTTTCATTTAATCCCCTTGGCTTGGGTGGGACTCTCCAGTAACAGATTGCCTGTTTCTGCCAGAGATTAAGATATCCTCATTTTCTCTCCTTATTTCCCTCCCGCACCACCTTTGCTTACTCTGTGATGAGCCAAGATTTTTCTCTGCTAAAGGAGTTTCTGAGGCTCCCTGCAGAGCATGCCAATGTTACTTCCCTGCATTGTGCTGGTAGGAACTGTTTCCTTCCGGGGAATAAGGGACAAGTTCACATCCCAAACTCCAGGTTCCCACATGGCACCACATTACAAAGATTGTAGATAGAGATCAGTCAGATGCTAATAAATAGGAATAAGGTTTCCAGAATCTCTAGTTTAAGACTTAAAGGTTTCCAGCTGCTTCATAATCCCTCACTGAAAATGAGCCAGAAAACTCCCAAAAAGGGGCAGACAGAAATTCCTCTCAACATGGGGAAACCCCTCCTGATATGAAGGCGGTGTAAGCATTTCCTTCTGCTGAAGGGGCACGGCTGGAACTGGCGGGCATAATGCAGCGCATCAGAGCGAGGGGCCATGCAGCTGGGAGCAAGATTCTGCTACAGCAGCCAGGAATAAGAGTTCAACCTGGCCTTGAAGTTACAGAGCTGCTCAGGGGCCCCCAGTCCCACACACATCCCCTCCCCACCGCGGCCCTCAGCTGGCTGAGGATCAGGGGATCAGCCCACTCTGGCTCTTTCAGCTATTCTCAAGCTGAACAGAGCATGAATTTAACACACCAAGGACTGGGCCTTCAGTTTCAGCCCTAATTCCCTTGAAGGGCTACTTTACCTTAATATGCTAATATGCCTTGAGGTAAATTATGACCTCCAAGCATAAGAGCTATTGCAGATCAGTTGCAGTGGATAACCTTGCAGGAGCTCTTGCCATGCAGCCCTGGCCGCAGCATCTCATTCCACAGTGGCTAGGGACAAAGATTTACCAGTGTTCCCAGTAGCAGCACCTGCCATGGCGCGGGTACATTCACAATAGGTGCTAACACCACATATTGCTGTCCTCCTGTCTGCATTCAAGCCTAGAAACATCCTAATCTTGTTATCCCAGACTAACATGCTTGTGTGTATGTCAAAGCCTGAGATTATCCTATTCCAACCAGCTTTCATACACTATGGAAACAGTTAAGAGCAAATAGCTGGAAAGCCTCCCTGTATAAACAGGCTTTCCATCCAGGAGACTTTTACAGTTCATTTCAAGGGGACTGAATTGTAAGAAAATTTTGTTTAAAACCCTGTAATTTCAAACTGCTAAAAATGTTTAAAGGTTTGCATTTTTTTTGAGAGAGGATCTACCTTCCTCCTCAGACTTAAAAAGATGCCTTTAACAAATCTGTCAAGGTAAATACCTTTGCAGGCCTCAGTCCTAAGATTCACCAACATCTAGTCTTTTTGAACATGTCTTTTTCAATTCCAAAGGACTATTTGAAGTGCTTGACTCTTAGCTATTAACATACAGAGCAAGCTGTTCATTTGCAT
Source organism: Hypotaenidia okinawae (assembly GCA_027925045.1). Taxonomy (NCBI): domain Eukaryota; kingdom Metazoa; phylum Chordata; class Aves; order Gruiformes; family Rallidae; genus Hypotaenidia; species Hypotaenidia okinawae. The sequence goes on from BSDF01000002.1 coordinate 16,458,062, forward strand.
TACGTGCTCTCAGCCTGTAAGCTCAGTCCTTTGTAAAGCACACTGTTAAAGGAGTAAAGTATCTTGTTTTTCCACACATGTAATAGCTATTTCAGGAAAATACAACTGAGAAATACTGAGGTTAAAATCTATGCTAAGAAATCATTTAAAGGCAGAATAGATCAGACTCTCATTTATGGTGGGACAACTTTGCATCAATAAAGGAATATTAAAGCGGTTAAATTACCATTTACTATCATTTAAGGCAATTCTGTGCTGCCAGAATAAGTGGTATAAAAAGGTGAAATGCAAATACGAATCAGACCAAATATACTACTTTGAAGTGGTCCAAATTATGTTTGTAAATTCCCATTTTAATGTTGATTTACACTTTGGCAAGAGCATCCTATAGAGAATTTTCATAGCGTATTTAATGCCATCATGCTCCTTCTTGCCTCTTGGAGGAGTTATAAAAATATGTCAAAGTCTGTGGGCCACAAGAGATTAATGGACTTGCAAGAAACTCACTCAACTAGATTTTCAAATGACTTTCTTGTTCATGTGCAGTAATGGTTCCAGCTGTGATCAAGATGTGGTCAAGAAGTACAGCTGTTGGTTATTCTTTGAGAGAATAAATCTGGTTTAATTCAGCATCACGTACTCTACATTTTGAAAAAGGCATATGGGATTTCGTCACACCTCCCTCCCAGTTTCTCCTCTGAACTGCTGCTATTTGGTTACATAATGACTGCTTTTCTTCATCCTCTCAATCCACACAAACCCAGAGATCAATCACCTACTGGCAGGAGAATGATCCTGGTAGCAGAATGGACCACCATATCCTAATCATCGCTACTTTCCCTCCTTCCTTCTACCAGAGCTGCCAAGTTTTTGCCCCAAGTTCAGGGGCAAAGAGGAGGACATATTGCTTGTAGCTTACTCTTAGCTACTGTATCAGCTAGAGTAATAGAAGTCTTGAACTACTCTGTCTTTAGCGGGGACAGATACATTCTCCACATGACAAATGAACCCATGCTGATGCTACCAGCGTCTATTATTAATTGGCCAGCAGGTCTATTTTTTCTTTTTATGAGTCTCCAAGAGAAGCATTGGAAGAGACATTAGAGTAGACAGAAAGAGAAGGCGTGTTTAAGGAGCCCATAAAGTAAGAGCATTCTGAAATGCCTTGCCTTTGACCTTCAATCCCATTGCTGTGGGTATATTAACACAGTCACATTTAAGAAAACAGTAAGAACCTAGAAAGAACTAGGTAACTGAGAGCAGGTTACTGGTCAAATTCTGCTCAGCATCAAGAGATTCTTACTAACTTCTGCATGGAAAAGAAGTTCATTTTTATGCTGTACCATGCTGTCTGTGAGTCCAAAGCCAAGGAATACAGGCATGGCTAAAGCATAGCAGGCTTAGGCTCTTTGCCAATTTCCTGGAATATATATTTCAAATGAAAGTTAAGAAATTCTTTATTAGATGGTGCTGTGAAGTGTAGCTCTGCTTTGAAACTCTCCTTCTAATCCCAATGTTCAGAACTGGCTTCAGACCATAAAGCAAAAGGCTTTTGTGACTTCCAGCACTTCAGAATTAACAATTAAATTCTAGATATTTTCCTTATCCATTTCAGTGTCCAGTTCTCTTTGAATTGTGTTCAGCCTTAGCAGCATTTGAGAGAAGCAAGTATTGCTCACATTATATGAGAGGTTTTTCCTTTGATCTACATTGAACTTCCCTGGATATCTCACAGTTCTCAGGTTGTGAAATGGAGAAAACAGAATATTGTAATCTTCCTTCTCTGGATTCTTCACCCATTTACATACTTCTTCTGTGTCTTCTGCTATTTATTTTTATTCAGAGTTGAACAATACCAGTCCTTTCAATCTCTTTGTGCTATGTGCTCATTTATGCTGTGTGATATCTTCAGATTGATGTGATCTATCTACCACTGTTCTCCTTTCTTGTGGTTTGAATACCACGCAGGCTACCACTACCTTTGCAAGATATAATCCTTCGGGATTAATAAGATTAATTTTGTTTTATGTTTTCTAAGACCTTTTCTAAAGTTCTGTTTCATGGCTCTGATGTCAAAGCCATGCAATATAGCTCTCCCTAGGCCTCCTTGACAACGAAAGACTATTTTTCATGAACTTAAAACCCTTTAATTCATTTCGATGTCACTCTGTTTCTTTAAAAACTCCCCTTGATTTTCAGATGTCCCCTTTTGGGCAAGATGTCTTTGATCACGGACTCATTGTCTAGAAAAAAAAAAAAAACCTATACTGAAGAAAGAAACATAATGGATTGCCTTTCTGCACTCATGTGCACACAGGCTGAGTTCTATTTCTTCACCGTTATGAGCCCAAAGAGAGACGATTCCTAGAAAGGGTAGGGTCCTCCAGGAAACACATTTTCTCCACATTGAATTCCTGTGCCAGACATTATCTGTTTCATTCATTTGGTCCCAGCTAGGATGCTGTATCCGTGACAATGTGGAGTAGACCCCTCTGGAGGCCAGCGGGAGGGAGGGGGGAAGCTGGCGGGATGGGGTGGATGAAAGGAAGGAGCAAAGAATGAAGGCTCAGCATGGAGAGATGCCACAGCATAGCCAAGGCTCTGACAGGCAGAGCAGAGGGGCAGGAGCTACAGTACACCCAGACCTCTCTGCTGACAGAAAGAAATTTTCTAGGGGCCAGAGGGGAGAGGGCACAGTGGCTGCAATGCAGGAATCCAGTGAGTTGAGTTAAAACCGTGTCTGGGAGCAAGGACCCACCAAAGCAGAGTGCAACAGGCAAGGAGAGGATGATAGATGAACCCTTTCCATTTGGTCTCAACCTACTCAACTGAGTTTTTCTCCATGTTGATAAAATGATTATTCTAGTTTACTTTCCATTAAAATCTAGGTTGTGAGTTCAAAACCCTTTTACAGTCTTCCCTGGGCAGCTCACATTGTGGAGGATGTTTTTGGCTCTTCAGGCTGGAAAAGGTCCACCTCAAAGGTCTGGCCAGCCACAGCTCCCAAAACACTTCCCATATTTCTCCATATTTTCCCACAGCAAACAAAATGCATCCTAGGGGATGCATTATCTTTCCTGGCTTCTTCTTTTTTTTTTTTTTTTTAAATGAGCAAGAAATACAATACTTCTCCCAGAGATGATATTGATGGGATCACAGTCCTTTGTTCTTAGTTCATACGTGCACAAAGCATCTCATTAAAGTAAATCTAAGTTATTCCTTTAATAAGGCGTGAGTCATGCCTGAGAAAAGGCTTCAGGATTTGGTCACATTGCTGTGGGAAGGGTATTGCTCTACTGGGAGTTGTCATTGCTCAAGGTGAGGTAAAAGTTCATACCAATGGGGTAGGAACCAAAAGCCCAAAAGATTTCAAACTGCTTCTGAAAATAAGAAATGTGAGGGATTTATATGCTATCTTTGTATAATCTTGCCATTCAAATTCCAAGTTCTATTGAAGAAAATAACCTACTATGTATTAAACCTTTGGGCAGAATTGAAGAGAAGCTGAAAACAAGATATGATCTCATCCTGACCATAATACCAGACTTCCCTTGTTGTACATGGAGCTTGTTTTGAAGCTTATTTTGAGTTCATTTGGCAACTGGCCACATTTGTCCCTTTTCCATCTCAATTTGTCCATTTCAATGCTGCCATCTTGTGGGCCTACTTCACCACCTGAAAGATGCTGAAATAAGTTCCTTACTGAAGCCATGTACTATACATCTCACCAGAAATCCTTTCCCGGCAAGGACGCTCCATCAGTGTTTCTGCCTTTTCTTATTTTTGTCCTAATCTTCATGTGAGTTGTCACAAAACATTGCACTGTTAGGGTTCAAATAGATATTAACAACCAGAAAATCTTATCTAATAATAAGCCAGCACTTTCTTTTTCAGTCATATATGTTTCAGCACAACTATCACCTAATGCGAACAAATCAGAAGAATTAATCTAACAAAAAAAAATCCAAAAATGTGGGTCATAAAGTGACAAGAAACAACCACATCATTTACTAGAAATAGTCATACTTTATCTGTTTCCCAGCAGGGCTGCTCTTGCTAAAGGAAACTTCTGAGAGCTTCAAGCAGGAATGGTTTTGTTATTGGTCAGATGGTTTTGAAGTACAAAATATGAATCATGTAATTACTAATCACATTACATCCCTCCTTTTCCCTCTTTCCTTGCAGAGCTGCCACTATACAACTTCAACTGTGCCTTTGGCTGGGGGTCCCAAAAGACTTTATGCCACTGGGAACACGACAGCCAGGTGGATTTAAAGTGGGCAATCCTGACCAGCAAAACTGGGCCAATTCAAGACCACACAGGTAATCATGAGTTCATGGTTTAGCCATTTTATGTGGGAAGAGGTTATTTTGTTTAATACCAGCGTGCCTTCCAAAACCACAGGAGAGTGAATTGTACCTAAAATATGTAGCCTCACAAAGATGATTCTCTAGGCAAACTAATCCATTATATGTAGTCACAACTGACCATAATTTTCTTTTCTGCTGGGGAATAAAGATCATTTATTGTCAGGAATTGAAGGCTTTCCCTGAATTGCCTTTGGATAGTCATCATCTGGGGTAGGAAAAAAAATAATCTGAATGACCAAATATTCTGCTAATATCACTTACCAAGTGATACATTCATGAACAAAACTCACATTATTCCTGTTTGCAGTTACAGGGAATGCCCAGCACAGAAAGGTTTTGTAAGTGAAACTTCCCAGACAGATGTATTCCCATGCCCACCTTCTCTCCAGCAGGAGCTGGAGATTATAGCCATCCCTTTGCTCACAGTTTTTCCAGAAATATCACCCTGGGAAATTGATTGGTTGGTTTTGTAGTATCTAACTCATGGCTCTGCATAATTAGGCAATAAATATGCCGCTGGCTAGTGGAGAAGGGAGGGCACTGCGTGACCTACACAGCCTCTCGCTTCAGTGTTCTCTCTTGCATACGTGCAGATTAATCAAATGTGTGGAGATGAATCCCCCTTCCCACTTCTGCAATCCCTTTCCCTAATGAGAATGACAAGGAAATTAGACAAAATTGGACTTTTTAAATTCTGAGACACTTTCAATTGAATCTTAAGACAAGTACAGTAGTTTCAGGGAAAAAAAACTTATAATACTTTGACTATAAATGGCATTGTACAAATAAATGGCATCAAATTAACTAAATGCAGTTAGCTGAAGTGAAGGCTGTAATGGTGGAAAAATTGATGTAAAGTGAAATGGCTCAGTAGGATCTGACATTGAAAGGAGGTTAAAAGCTATGTTAGCCAGAGACTGACAAAATCTGAAAGGCATGCATAAGTAAAGCTCTAATTAAGACAATGAAGACAGAGTTCCTGACCCAGCACTGCAATAATATTCTGGAAATGAGAGCTATCTGCACTTTGCCACCAAGGATTATAGAGAGACTGAACCTGTCTTCAATCAAGAGATGAAGAAATGATATTCTTCAAATGAGATTTTGTTGTTTCCACTGGTCCCTGCTAGTGCAGAAGACTTATTTGTTCTATTAGCTGTAGCTTCACTAAGTCTTAGAGGCAGCCCCTTTTTCCCTTTTCTGCACTAACTTTCAATATTTTCTAAAAGTTTCTCTCAACTCTAAGGGCACCTTCACCTCCCAGGGTTGCAGGTACAGAATAAGTGGGGTGGGTGTCAGTGTAGATGATGAGCAGCCTGAATGGCATCAACATCCCAAATAAACCCCTCGGTGTCACTGCTACACAGCAAGACCACCTTATATATTTGGGGCAACTGCAATGAGGAACTCCCAGTCGTATCTCGCTCTCAGCTGCCCACATATAAAGCTGAAGAAACTCCACAGAAGTGATCTTCAAGAGTAATTGCTTTAAGACAGCAGGATATGCTATATGTCACTTCAAATTATACATGTCATGGTTAAATCTGGCCAGAGTTAGGTCTTCCATCTGAGACAGCCATCGTAATGCTCTGATTATTTTCCTTTTTTCCTCCCTTTGGGTTTCCCTATTACCATTCTTTGATGAGATTTGCACGCACATGTTACGCTGCCTGCACAGAAGCAAAGTTGGAAAGAACATATACATACAAGCACTTCTGCTGAAGAAGCTGGACAAGATGTTATTGCAGTAACGGAGAGGGGGGGAAAGCCTAAATTTTTTTGGCAATTTAACATAATTTTCCCCTATCAAGTTCTTTCAAAGACCAGGTACTTCCACATGCATATTGGCCAGGGGACCTCTGACTGCCCATAGAAAAATCCAAACAAAAGAAACAAAAGAAAAAAATTCTCATCTCATGTTAGGATCAATATTCCTCCTACTCCTTCCAGCTACTGCACTTAACCCACCTCTCTGCTCCTGGTTCACCTTTTACTACCCTGTCCATGTTATGCTTCCCCAAGTAGCAATGTTCACCTTCCCTTCTTCCTTGGTGCAGGACTATACCATTACAATCCAGGAAGTCTCAATTGCATGTTCTTTCAAATGAAATTGAAGTGAATATAATTTATAAGCAAAGAACAATGTTGTTCTTTTTTTTTATGCATTGGCATAAGCAGAGAGATGTATATATATTTCAGCATTTGGGGAATAGCATTTCTTATTATTACTTTTCTCCTTCCCACTTTCAAATTAACTTTATACCAATGCCAGTAATTGCTGTCTACATCCTTTTGTGTGAGCGCACTACACGTGCAACCTATTCTTACATACACCAGGATGAACTTTGTATTTTTCTACAATAATTCGCTGCAAAGCAGCTGTTAAGAAGCTGACTGGAATGGGTGCCTGGCTGGTGTAAATCAGAAGCACTTTTCTGTAGTCAGTATCTTACTTAGCAATTTTCTGTTACCAAACTAATGACACTCCCACGTGCTTCTCTCCCAGTGTGATTAAGCAAGTAATTTTCCAAGTTAAGGGTATTAGGTGTTCAGATTTCAACTTGTATAAATCCATTATGCTCTTGAGAATATACCAGCCATAATCTTACTCTTCTGGGAAATGGCTCACAAATATACAGAGCCAAATATATTATTACAAAAAATGAAGGGAACAACTCTGGCATCATTTGTGACAAGGCTCAGGCTATATTCCTAAATAAATCAAAAAAACCCTCAATTCCTGATCTCTGACCATGGCTGTTCAAAGCTGTTTTATCCTCCAGCATTCTTCCCATTCTAATCTGCCTTTCTTGATCACAGATTACTTTAAACAGAGATTAAAAATAGCTCTTTGCACAATCAGCGTAGAGTAGTCCCCAGGGATTTCTGTCTAGCCTACCAGACTTGGACTGGCTCTTTTCAGGAGCTGCACACTGACTGGTGGAGCATATGCTATGGCACCAGACATGCTTTGCTTCCTTCCCTGAGCAAAATCAAATGCCCTGTGTGTGCCACGCAGTGAACATATTCTTACAGTCACTCTTGGCACAAAGCATCCCCATGAACAGCAAAGGACACTGCCAGAAGAAATCACAGATCATTGAGTGGTTTGGGTTGGAAAGGACCTTTAAAGGTCATCTAGTCCAACCTCCCTTTCAGTGAGGTCTTCAACTAGATCTGGTTGTTCAGGTCCCCTTCCAACCTGACTGGAATGTTTCCATGGAGGGGGCATCTACCACATCTCTGAACAGCCTGCTCCAGTGTTTCACCACCCTCATTGTAAAAATTTTCATGCTTATGTCCAGTTTAAATCTACCCTCTTTTAGTTTAAAGCCATTACCCTTCATCCCATCACTACAGGTCATGCTAAAAAGTTTGTCCAATCTTTCTTATAATCCCTTTTAAAGTATTGAAAGGCTGCAATAAAGTTTCCCCAGAGTCTTCTCTTCCCCAGGCTGAACAACCCCAGTTCTCTCAGCGTTTCTTCATAGGAGAGGTGTTCCATCCATCTGATCGTTTTTGTGGTGCTCTCTTTAGAGCACATCAGCTTTCCTAGAGCTCCAAAACCAACACAACAACCTCTGGTTTTAGGCCTTGACCCACCAGCATGGAAAGAAAGCAAACTGATCAGGGGTGGTTGGGGCTTCTTAGGTATACAGAGAAAATTAAAATTGGTGGCTATTCCTAACACAGTCCTTCTGTCACAGTAGGAGATGGCAATTTCATTTACTCGCAAGCTGACGAAAACCAGAAAGGCAAAGTCGCCCGACTGCTGAGCCCCGTGATTTACTCACAGAACTCTGCTCACTGCATGACTTTCTGGTACCACATGTCCGGAGCACATGTTGGCACCCTGAAAATCAAACTGCGGTACCAAAAGCCAGATGAATACGACCAGGTGCTGTGGACCCTGAGCGGGCACCAGGCAAACTTCTGGAAGGAAGGACGCGTTCTTCTTCACAAGTCTGTGAAGCACTATCAGGTGAGCTTGGCTGCTCCTCACTGAACCAACAGAGCCAAGGCCAGTCCTGTTTTATACACCACAGCAGAAGGTGGCACTGAAGTATTTATGTAGAATGTATTATACCTACAGATGAGGTGCCGTTGCTGTGACAGTAATAATAGTGACATGTTTCATGGTATCTCAGATGGCAGTGATAGAAGCAATGTTATCAAGGGCCAAACAAATACTTTAGAAATAATGTCACAAAACTGTATCCTTGCCAGTTTTGCACTGATGTAAAAGTCTTTAACTTATGATATTGTATACATTCTCTTCTTGCCTATATAAGTTCATAAAAGCATGCAGTGCAGATTGTCAGGCCACAGTCAAAGCATGTGTAGATGTGGCATCATGACAAGTGAAGATACGTGTTAATAAGTAATTAAGATATCCTGAATGCTGCAATTGTGTGCTAACACGAAAACAATGTGAACATTACGTTATTTTGTCAGGTGGTTATTGAGGGAGAAATTGGAAAAGGAACTGGAGGAATTGCTGTGGATGATATTAAAATTGACAATCATGTAGCACAGGAGGATTGCCGAAGTAAGTATGAAATGCAAGAACGTACAGAAATCTCATCCAAAACATTATTTTGTCTTGATAGCTGCTTTTGTCCATGATAAAGGGATAGATAAATATCTGCTATATAGAAAGTTTTGCATGAGAAGCACTCAGATCTGGCCCATAGCACTTACCCATAGTAAGTGCCACTGATGTCATCTCAGTACTGCAGCAGTTGTAGTCTTTTGGATCAGAACTGGTGCCCAACTCACACAGGTCACAGCATGTTCGTATTCTCACATTTCTCCCTGTATTTTATATTGCTGCCCTCTTTAAATTTCTCTGCTTTTCCTAATTCTCTTCCCTGTTTTAACTAATGCAGAAAATCCAATTTTATTTCTTCACCCTTTTTAGATCCCTTACTATCAAGCCTACTTGAATTCTATTTTAATGGACCGTATCAAACATTTACAGGAAACAGAGATACGGTGAAATGGCCCCTGCTCTGTCCTCTGCTGTCCTGTAATTCTGAGCTGTGAGTCATTTGGTGTAGTCACCAGCTCCCAGACATGTGGGGGTCAAAGTAATGGTAGAACATGGCCTTTTCTACATCGGAGCCAAGTCTGTTCCTGACATGGTATTTGAGTCCTTTTATTTCTGGCCAGTCTTGAGTTATTCCAGTCACTACTGATCATATGTACATTGCATACCACATGTAGTTTGGCAGCAGCAACCCAGATAAAAACAAGCAACTGAACCCTGTCCTTCATAATGGAGATGAAGCAATGACTTTTATGTAGGACATGGAATAAAACTGAGAGCCCTCAGCATTGGGAAGATAAACTCATACCATGTGAGTTGGCGACACAACTGAGAGCAATAATAGAGGGTGTTCCTCACCTTTTGTAGCTAATAATCTTTTGAAGGTAACATGACAGACTTCAGCTACGTGGTAATTTCACAGCAGGATGAGAAAACTGTACAATCTCTTTTAAAGACACAGTCCATTTTCTGTGATTCTGTGATATGTGACCAAGTGACAGTCACCCAGAAAGTGAGGCAGGAGGCACTGCTTAGTCCTTCTGCAAGTGACCCCAGTGCCAAGGGTGCTGGGACCACAGTGATGATATTTACCTGACTCCAAAATGAGAGAGGAAAGTAACTTCTTTCCTACCTCCATGTTTCAGTTGTTCAGACCAGCTGCTGAGAAAAGACTTTGGCCAAAAGATCAGACTGAAGCCCAAACACAAGTGGTCTTGCTGCAGTCAGTGAAACTATTCTTGTGATTAACTATGCCTACGCTGATGAAGTGTTATGGAATTGGGCTCCAAAACTGTAAATACAATGAATGAGATGCTAATTCATCACACTGATTTCTCTTCCTCAGGCTTGGAAAACCCCTGCTGATAACTAAAACTGTGCCAAGACTGGGCGGAGAGGAGTTTATAAGTCTTTTTTTTTTCTCCATTAATTTTCAGAGCCCATCATAATGAACAGCTCTGTCAAGCTGACATAATGATGCTCTGACACAGGAAAATCTGCTATACCATTATTGCCAGCATGATAGTCAATCAGTGTTTGTAACCCTAATAATCAATGTCAATTCTCTTTGCTTCATTAGAATCAACTGATGTGGAGAATGAAATAGATGAAGAAGACCCAGAAAGTAATCAAACAGGTAAAAAACTGTGTTATTGTTAAAAGGGAATGAATTTTAAAGTGTATTTTCATGTGAATTACTGTATTCTATTTATTTATAAATTAGATCTCTAACTGCAGATTTTATTAAGATTTTTTGATTTATCTAGATCAGATGTTAAGAAAGCTTCTATTTATTCAAAGAATGTAATAGTTTTATTCTTCTGTCTTCTGTATCTCATGGACTTTGTATTATTTATACCTGTCTCAAACCTTCTAAAGTATATACACATAATTTGTTACATCGTATGCACATATATATGCATGCACACTATAGCTCTTCTAATATTTTATTATCTAGAAGGCTTGTCCACAGCTGAAGAAACAACTATCATTATATCTTACAATTTATAACTTGCATGTCGACTAGGTAATTAGGCTCAAAATGCTTCAGGCTAATTGTTTCACGGACCTGGCTGAAAATGTCATTTTATGACCAGTCTACCAAAGCATTATCATTCTCAATGATGATAGCTGTAAATGGATCATTAAATAGATCATAATTGTCATATTGTCCCAATAATAAAATATACTTGCATTTTGCAGGGAATGAGCTTAATTTTTTTTTATTTACAGTCAACGGGATTGCTATTGTTGATTTCAGTGAAAGCAGGATTTGTCCAAAAGATTTTTTGGCTTTTCCTGCAACAATTAGCAAAGTTTTCAAGCTTATTGCCTCTCTTCCATAAACCTGAAAAGGTTGAGGGAAAACATTATGATACGCAGCCAATATTTTATACAAGGGGGCAGAGTGCTTGCCTGTGTCGGTTCTGTTACTATTTCCACTTCAAGGTCCAGCCCTGACATCAGTGAAGTGGAGATGGATACAAAATGGCTGCAGATTCCCAACTGATATCTAAGGCTACAAACATTCACACAGAGCAAATAAGATTTAATTAACTTTTTTTTTGCTAAATACCGCAAGCTGGCAAACTATAATCAAAAGGTCTAGTTATTCATTCTCCAGATTCCCATTTAGTCCAAGGCAGAGTCAGACCCCTACTAACGTACACCCAGTTCAAGGACTGGAGAACAGTTTCTTTAAAATGAGCAACTATTTGGGCCGCGTTATAGTTTTCAGCTGTTTATGACTACCACCAAGAAGCTAGGTTTTCAAATTATGTAACAACTTCTATCAAAAACTTGATGTCCTTTCTCCACATTTCCAACTCACCAAACAAAGTTCTACCCAGAATTATCCATTCTGAAAATTCTGCAATTCTTTACTCCATTTCAGGGTTTACGCCTCCGTACCATACAGGCGATGACTACGACGATAACATCTCCAGGAAACCAGGAAACGTCCTGAAGACCCTAGATCCAATCCTTATTACCATCATAGCCATGAGTGCACTCGGAGTGCTTTTAGGAGCCATCTGTGGAGTTGTCCTCTACTGTGCCTGTTGGCACAATGGGATGTCAGAGAGGAACTTGTCTGCGCTGGAGAACTACAATTTTGAACTGGTCGATGGTGTAAAACTGAAAAAAGATAAACTAAACACACAGAATTCATACTCAGAAGCATGAAAGTATAAAGCGACTGGAGAAGTTTCAAAGAATCGGGATGGAAGGACATAGCTCGGTCGTGCTGGGGAACTGTGGATCTTCTTTTAATGTACAGGCTGAAAAGTGCATTGATGACACTGAGCCAAGCTTTTCTCAGGAGCTTCAATGAGTGTGTAACCGACAAACATGGACAACTATCTGTGTTAACAATCTGAATCATGTACAGTCTGCTTTTTATGTTGGTTTTATTTGAAATAATCAAATGCTGGTGTTGCGACCAAGTATGATTGACTTATAGTTCATTTTGTCTTTCTTTCTCTCCCTTTCTTTTGTTTTCCGTTAATGGATTTATTATTTTTTACTGTGCAAAATCCAAGATGCTGTCACAAAATGTATTCAGTGGGGTCCTTTGGATGGACATGCTGTCTGTAGCTCAGTGCCCAGAAAATATTGGAGTAACAGCAATTAGTGGACTCCTGCACCTGTATTTGTGTATAATTGCTCGTGTTGTGCATAGGCAAAGAAGGGTTAGGATGTTTTTGAAAGTACTGCTGCATCAGTACCAATATAGTGTGTCAGCTCTGTTTACGAAGCAATACAGTCAAATTTTATTGATGTTTTTCAGTGTTGTACTAAATTTTGTGCTTGTGAACTCCATAAAAGAATATGTGCCATCATCAGACACAACTGGTAACCGAGTGTACTGCCTAAAAACTAAACAAAAAAGTCCTTGGCACTGGCTAGTGTATGTCCTCTCAAGTGCCTTTTTGTTTGTACCGCTTCTCATTGTGTTAACACTAACCACAGCTCTGCTTCTCTGCAGTTATGCCCTTGTCTTTAATCATATTCTGATGGCTTACTGACTAAAAAAATAGTATATTTTAGTGTAAGAAAGTGGCCTCAGAGAGGCAAGGGCTAATCAGATTTGACAACCTGGCTTGATTGTTCTGCTTTCTGTATTTCAACTTCATGTCTCTCGACCCTTTTGTATAAAGCTGCAATATCCCCTTTTATTGTTCTTTCATATAGAATGTATTTTCAAATGTAAAATCTCTCTCCCTGTCTCTTCTCTTTCTCTCTCTCTCTCTCTCTCTCTCTCTGGCTAGATTGCATAAGCATTTGCCATTGCCAAGGAAAGAAAACTGCAGCTTTAACTTGCTGGTAATGGCAAAGGATTTTATTAGAGTTTGTGTTAAAAAATAAGGGAAAATTCTTAACTTTACCCTCCAAAGTCGAACTTTGGGTTTCTTCTTAACAGCATAAAGTGACAGTATCTTTTTTCCTGAATTCATCAAACATGCCTTTTATCCTGAACAGTTTGCCTGTTAATTACACTAGGGAAAATGATTCTCTTACTGAAAAGATTGCCTTTAAAATGAGGAAGTTTCCTCCTTCTGCCCCTACCTGAACCCAGAGTTCTGTTCTCTCAGTAAAAGTGTATTTTTGTGCTAATCAATGCTAATTTGGCTTACACATGGGTACTGAGGGCAGAATAAAATCCCTCTGTGAATGTAGGGTATGTTCTTACCATCCCATTACATCCAGTTGGGATGTCATGCCAGGAGGTTTCTGTTTGACCAGAAGTGCAGATAGTGACAGGTGCAGTGAGCTGAGTAGTGCAAGCTGTCAGAAAAAATGTGTTTGACAATTACGTGGCAATTTTTTAATATTTAGAACAAATATTATTGGATAAATAATATTCAATGGCCTATGCATCTGGTCCAACAGGGTAAAAAGAATCAAGAGCAAGTTTCCCACAGGGGTCCATGGGAGGAGGCAAGGAGCTGGAGGGGCCGCTCCTCCCTCTTTTGCAAGTGCAAGGGGAGACCCTATGTGTTCTCTGGTGACTCACATACAGCACAGCCATAACCGGGGAGGCAGTGGAAGAAGGCAACTTTAACCTTCCCCTCGGTATCTACCAACCAGCAGCTAAAACCAGCACCAACATGGGAAAAGAAACACCCTGCAAAGTGCTGAACTCATCTTTTTCCTCACTGAATTCCTGAGTAGAGTCAGGGAAGTGACTGTGACATTTAAAGTTACTCTTCTCCAAAATTGCTTTTGTAGTAGAGCAATGAAGTATCCTGTCCAGGATTAGGACTAAAGAAGGGCTACTTCAGCCTTGAATTACTAAGGCAACAGAATCCCCACCCCTCACCCTCCCCAGCTATTTATCAGTTAAATGCTTTGAACAACACAATTTCACCAGTATGAACCATAACACAGAAAACCAGGTAGAAAATCAACCAGTAACCTAGAAATCAAAGAAAAGGGAGGGAGACCAGAGGTAAAAATTGAGTATGGAAATTGAATCAGTAGTAAAAGAGTGGACAGTTGCTACTTCAAAGGAGTCCTGAAGACAGATATTAGTGTGAATATTCAAAGACCCATTTCGATGCCTAAATTGAAAGAGTTACCTCCCCAGGTTCTAGACCTTGGGTCCTCCAGAAAATAAGACACAGCACCTAAGCTCTAAAAGTTAGTCCATGAAACACCCCAAGTGACAAACTCACTTTTTCAGAGGCAGAATTTTCATTTGTATCCTATGGTGTAATTTGTCTGTAATGGTATCGCAGCAGCTAGTTAAATAACCCAAAGAAAAAATTGATTGTTTCAAAACTATTTTCAGCACACCACCACTGTGTGATTCAGGTGCTAAGGTCTGTTCTCCTCAGCTGAATAAACTTCTAGTCCACTAACCTGACTTGAGTTACATGCATATATTGCCTTGAAGAGAAATTCCCATTGGGAAGTCCAAGCCCTTTTGAAATATTCTTATGGATTTCAATACATTCTGGACCAGCTCTTGATCTTGATCTATTTGAACAGTAAAGCTGGTGGTTGGTGGTTTTTTCTTCTTTGAACATACTGAGAATAGTGGACATAAAAAGAAATTTATCTCCTTTGTGGTCTTCAGACCTTAGTGTGATAATGAGGATCTAGCACTGAAGATTTGATTTCTCTGAAGGTAATAGAATGAAAGTTGCCCTTCAATAAAGGAAAAATGATACTGCAACTTTACATTGAAAAGTATCTTGCACTGATAAATATATTTAAAGAATTATATGTTTATAAAGTTATTAATTTGTAAAGGCAGTGTTACAAAATGTTCAGTTTATATTGTTTTAGATTGTTTCATAATTTTTAAAGTGTAAAATAACATATTTTTTTCTTTATTGAAAAACTATAAAAATCTTCTGTAGTAAAATGATTTCATTTTACTGGTATATTATTGCTTCATGTTTTGTACCATCATAAAACTTTGTGCAAATTTTTTTTACAGAAATTTTTATTTTCTATGACAATAAGACACTTGTAAATTGTTGTTTCAAAACGAACAGCGAAGCCTTAACTTTAAATGACATTTGTATTCTCAGACACTGAGTAGCATAAAAAAATCACATAGAACTGAACTGTAACTTAAATTTCCAAACTATGACTACTACATTCCAAAGAAACAGTTGAATTAAACATTTTCATAAAATATCCCATACCTGATGTATTTTATTATACTAAAATGGATTGGTTTTATTAAATGGCTGGGTTTATTTAGCATCTGGCAAGAAGCACAATGTTTTAACCATGATCGCATTTGTTGGTAGACAACTCCAATAAACATGCACCTTGATGGGACCATTCATGATTTAGGATGGAGTGATCCTCTGCTTACCCAATTCTCTTTGCCTGCTGGAAGACACTTCCAATACTTGCCTAACTTTTAGCCAAACAGGGATTTAAGAGGACAATTTGAGCCACCAGTGCTGCAGGTTGTAGTTCACCTTGGTGCTGTGAAGTCAAAGCTGCCCACCCTACATAGATTCTATGCGTACCTTGTGGCTTATTCTTAGAGGGGTGAGTTTTACCAAGGCGTAATGTCCAATTTTTCACTAGTTGTCCACTACGTCTCTGCTCCAGTAGTAAGGTTTGCACTGATGAGCTCCCTGCAAGTGTCCCCTGAAGTCATCAGACCTTACTCAAGCGTGGCCAAATCTCCCAGTGCAGAGCAGAAGTTGCTGATGGGAGCAAATGCTGCAAGAGCAACCCATTGGGCCTGACTGAGCATTCAGCTGGGTGTTGAACACATCTGTAGAACAATCAATCATGGGTAGGGAAACCTTCAGGAAATTTGCATCCAGACCAGAAACTTCAGATTGCACTTCTCCTAGTTTTTGCAATACTTACCTATTTGCTTATTTTTAATACCAAGCAGTTTACCTATAAAAGCTTGTCAACATAGGAACAATGTGCATACTGCCAGTGTGACACTAGGTTGAGCGCTCATGAGCAAACATTTGACTTCAGCTAATTTACTTCTCCTAGGAAAAATATTGTACTTATTATCACATACTTGATGATTGCTACACTTGAAGAGAAAGCATCAAACCTTTCCTCCTCAAGAGAGCAGCATTGTGGATACCTGTTTAAAAGATGAGGTGGAACTAGAGCAGCATGCCTGAGGAAAACTTACATTTGTGGTCAGAATAGGGGTTGCTCTCAAAAGGCAGTTGTGAAGGCTGTTGTCCATATAATCACTGCATCCAAATTCCTTAGAAACATGCTTCTTTGCACTCTCTTTCCTTCTGTGACAGTCAGCCACAGTGCTCTTTGAGGGAAAATAAATAGCAATAGAATTAATTAGTGAAAAAAAGAAATTTATAAAAGGAATCCATCGAGGATGAAGTTCAGAAAAGAGATAAGTATTTTAAATTAACTCTTTCTTTCATTTAGGGAAAATGAATTACCCTAGGAGCTAATAACTACTTAGCACTAAATCTTCAGTTTTACACACTACATAAGCTGCACAAAGGAAAGACAAAAATGGTGCAATGAGATCTGAAGCACATTTCAAAAAATAACTTCTAAATTTGAAAGAAAAAGAGGAACAGATGGAAATGACAGATGGGTCAGCTACAGATAACCTGTGCCAGGAGTGCATAACTCTGAGGCTCGACTATTAGGGCCATGGTCTGTAAAAAGGGTCTTTGGCAGGTAGAGACAAGCAAACTCTATTATTATTTCACCAGTCAAATGTACCAGCCCTGAGCCAGCAGCCACATCGCCACAGTGCTGAGCCCAGTGCCAGTTCCTTGCCTCTTGGCAGGACATAATATACAATTTCACAGCAAAAGGCAGATGTACAGGAAAGGCAGGGATAGCACGGCTGATGCATGGCTGGGTCAGGCCTGTTGGCATCATGGAAACAACATGGCAGCAGTGCCTACCTGTACAAACCTGCCCACTGAAGCTGCCAGTCCCAGTGGAGTTGAAGGTTCCTCAGTCCTCATAAACTCCCTTTTCTGAGGCCAGTTAGTATTTAACAGCTGCATACTAGTATAGATCTAAAATTGATGCTTGTCTTTTCTCCTGTAAAGTGAGTCCATTTCTAAGTCAATTCTCCTAGCATGCTTTCTCAAAGCAAGTCAAAGTTGGTTTTGATTTTCAGATCATGGCACCTGGACATTAGATTCCAGAATCAATTCACTTCCCATTCCTTAATTGTCCCGTCCTTTGCAGTGCATTAGGTCTAACAGCATATTGGTTCGAACAACATTAATTTATTAGTGCTTTTATTTCTTCTTTTATACTATTTTATGCTTCAAGTCACCCATAACCACAATTTTATCTACAAGTGTTTGTTCAATTATAGCAAAGTGTATCTAATTTTTTTTTTTTGCCATGAGATACTTTGTATAGCTGTTTTATTTGCCGATTAGTCCCCCTCTAGACCCTAATTGCTTTTCTACACTAGGTCAGTTCTCTATACACACTTCTATTCTCATAGCTACACACAATCAAACTCTAATCTTATCACTGCAGGACTGATGGTGTCTCAATGTTTATAACTGAAAATCTCATTAAAAAATTATTCTGGCCTTTTTCACAGATGGATGGAATCTTATCGTGTGTCCAAACCTAATTCCACCTTCAATAATCATATTCTCCTATTTAAATTTACATTGTTTTTATTCATCTCTCAGACATTTGATTCATGTCTCTGCCATTGTCCAGCATCACTGTGTACCAAGCACTGTGTTTTATTATGGACAGTTGTGTTTCCATAATGGGTGAGGTGGGTCCGGATGAAAAAGGGATTAGTCTTACTGGAACACTGTTGGTAGTAGACAGAGAGATCAGCTGGTGCTCTCAAGGGGCCCAGGTAATGAGAAGGCTTAGCAGGGTTTGTCAGGTGTTGCCATGACAAAAACTATTGGGAATGCAGTGATTGATGACACAACCAAACAGATTGTGTACAGGGACTATGTGAATATCACTGTCACTGTAGCACCTCCCCAGGTAGGTACCCTAGATGCTTTGTCTGTGGGTCCTGCAGCCTTGGGCCTGAAATGACCATATACTTTGAACCAGCTCAACTTTGAGCCTCTCTGCAGTAGAAACTTACTTGTGAGGCTGATCTTATAAATGAGACACCTGATACATTGTGGACTGCTGAGATGAGTGTCCGGGGAAGATGGAGGACCAAGAATATTCTGCCACTGTACTAGGAGATGTAGTAACAAGGCCAATATAGATCTCAGCGATTAATGAGTAGGGCCAAGTTAAGGAAACTCTTTTTTTCGTGGACTCATGAGGAGATAGATGTAGATAGATGTGTACATACATACATATGTACATATATATATATATGTGTGTGTGTATATATATGAGTTGGACTCAATAAGCCTTCTGGATCCCTTCCAATTCAGTATATTCTATGATTCTGTGATTTAGTGAAGAGAGCCTGGACAATGAAAGGCTTGTCTGAGGAGACAAATATTTCAGGTGACAAGAACTGCAAAAGGAATTACCAGAAAAATCCCTTGTTCAGTTCCTTCATTTTTCCCTCACAAAAACCCCTTCAAAATTCTCAAAACAAGCCTGCATTACAGGAATGTCTCTAGCAGCTGCAAAGCACCATTAAATCCTCAGGCATGGAAGAAGGGAATGGAGGTACCAAGTCATCTGTTACCTGAACATAAATGGTGGATTTTTACACTCAAACAGGCAATAGATGTGGATGTGTCTTTGAAGGCCCAGGGAATGTCTCTGGATTATAAGATTGGCATTCTTCAGAAATCATTTTCATCTTGAGCACCTTTATTCCCTTTCTTCTGTAACATGTTCATTTATGCCATTTGTTTGATAAATAAAATGCCTGGGTTGAACCACTGGGATTTATGATTTCCTACTGTTAACATACTTCACCTTAGTGCAATTTATACTTCCCTCACTGCTCAACAATATCTCCCTATTCCTTACTCAGGCACCCATAGCATGGAATAGCCCCATTCTGTACCACACATACCCCATGTCAGAAGAGAGAAGAGACAATCTCATTCCACCCCTCCTCTTCCACATCTCTGCCAGGGCTATGTTCTCCGTGTCAGGGACCCAGACTCTATGCCTTTAATAAACAACATACCTTTCAGGGAGACTCAGTTCTTTCTACAACAGGCTCAATATATTTGCATTAATTCATTAATTAAATATTGATACCAATCTTCTCACTAAATATTTACTTATCAGCTTCATAACTGTTAGCATACCAGAGTGGGTCATTCTCATTTTGCCACTTGAGACTACCAACTAGACCCCAGTGTTTTATCTTTCTCTCCTTTTAACCTTCTAATCTGACTCTGTTGCTCATAGCTCTATCAGCAAGGAAAAAAAATGAGAAAACACAGAATGGAGGCATAGCTGTGTCCACTTTCTGTCTATGTGACTGAAAGAACTCCATATATATCTAAAAAAAAATATTTTTTTTTAATTTTGAAATGGGGTTTTGTGAAGAGAAAAGCATCCAGATTGATTGGAGGGGGATTTGAGATTTCTGAGAAGCCATAAGGAGACGGCCACTGGAACCTTCTAAAAACTGTGCTGTAGCAACTAGAAAGGCTTAGCAGTTCCTCAAAGTGATTGGACCACAGAATTATCAAAGCAGACAGGTTGTGCAGGTATTAACATACTCCAAGCATGGTTGACAAAATGGAAGAAAAGCAGAATACTTAGTGTTAAGAACAGATCAGAAAGGACCTCCTTACTCTAGGTTCTACTAGTTTCTCTTTTAATCAGTCCTCAGAAGATGGGAGGCAAACCAAGGAACGAACTCAAGCACATCTCAGTCCCATATATAGCTCATGTTGACTAATTTGTGTCGTACAGTTATCATGTGGCTCTGAGACTGAGACAAGGAGAAGCTGCTTGTCACCACACTTTCTGTGAAGTATCTCTGACCCTCAACACCAACTGCTTTTCATGCCCTCTGAACGGTTAAACACAGGAAGCGATACCACCTGGTACCCGTTGCCCACATATTCAAATGTATTTGTTCTTGCTGTAGACTGTATTATCTCTCTTTCACATTTCTTTGGCCTTTCTTCTAAGACAAGGTCTGCCAAGTAAGCCACATTTCCACAGACTCTCAGTCTTGCATGGTGTGGGGCACCCCAGTTCCCATTTATCAGTTTAGGAAGCCAAGTGTGGGACCAGACCTCCTCTTTGCTCAGCTACACTGTCCTGCTGACCCAGCCACGCGTGGTCTGATGGTTGTTTTGTATGACTATCTTGTTTGTGGTAGAGGGTCATTGAAGGTTCACTTGAAATCTAGACTCTTCTTTCAACGCCGTAATCTGTAGGCAACTAACAATCATCTTTGCTACTTTTAACAAGTCTTTTCAAAATCTATTCCCTTTTCTTCATGCATACTGAGGTCTTAAGTGGTCAACTTAAATCCATATATCTTGATAAAGTGGCTGAATTACTGCTGCTGAACGCTAGGCCATTATCTACAATTAGTTTATGGCTCTTAATAGCTATTATTGCAAAAGATGGATTTCTCTATAGCATAAGTGTCTTACCAATGATCCTGTTAGGACTCTTGCTTATGAAAAGTTAAGTGGTAGCTGCTTTCTGGAAAAGATCAAGTTACTCTCCAAGATGAAATAAACCTGTACCAGCTTATTACTATGGGTAATAAATAGGTTATGTGCAGTATGAGGACTCTCTGGTTCTTCGTTATGTACAGTGTGTAATAACATAAACACAGCACTATATAGATAAAGAGACTGAAAAAATGATGTGAGAATGTCACCATCTGGTTTAAGGGAAAAACACCAAACATCTGTCAGTCATAAGCAGAAGAGGTAGTAACTTGCCTCATAGTGGCAACTTTTTCTATATATAGAAGTATAATGGTTTGAACAGTTAGAATAAGCATGTGCCAATTCATTGGAGAAAACTATGGATTCATGAATCTCCTTGAGGAAATGTCTTCTGATGAAGGACATGAAGGAGCAGACTAGAGGCAGAGTAGATGGGGTCACGAACTTCATTTTACTTCTCATCACAAGTAATAGTGCTAAACTGATAGTCAGTCAGATCTCTCATTTTCTTTAATTTAACGCTATTCTTCTTGCTCCTTGCATTACTGACCCCACATTAGAACCAAAATGTGTTTTATTACAATGCTAAGCACTGCTTTAAATGCACATGAGATGTTTCAGTGCTTTTTATACTGCTCAGTTATGTGTGGTGAGTTTTGTTCTTTCCACGTAAAGAACCATCTCAGAGCTAACAACTTATATTATTTTAATCAAGTCTCATTTCATACAGGTTGTGAACTTTAATACAGATTGCCATTTCTTCTGGGCTTTAAATAAAATGCACAGCTCAGCACAAGCCTGACCTCTGTGGTTTCTTATCGGCACGTACTTGCTGAAGGCACTTCATTAGACACCAGTGGCAATAGAGCTGTCATCCTTTTTACTAGCTTTCTTCAGACCTGCTGATGATTACCAGTCTCTGCATTTTAACCAACGACGTCTTGCATGTGTGTTAAACATAGTAAGCACAAGTATATTTTCGAATAGGCAGAAATATTTTCAGGCTGCTCTCATGTTGCTCTTCTAGCTCAATTCCTAGCTCAGATTTTGCATGCTAAGGAGAGAGTCTTTAATTTTTCAGTAAACATTTTCCCCTACTACTTGATGCATATAGAATTTTTTGAGCTAAAGGGATTTATATTTAATGTTTACATTGTGATAGTATCTATAGAATAACAAATTGTGATCCCATGGAACAAAACATGAAAAGATACAGAAAATGTGCACTCATGCCTCACAGCCAGCAGCTGGGAGGAGGCTTCTGTGAGCATAGGAGGTTCTGAACCTAGTGTCTTCATCAAGCATCTTTATTACCAGCTCTGTACCTTGTATTTCCAGAGCTGTTGCTGGGTTTTATGATCAATATATCAAAAGCACAGGATGCTACTACAAATGTTGTCAGTTAGCCTTCAAGGGTAGCATTCAGCTTGTCTACCACTGGCTAAGTTGGACATCATCTCCAAAGTGAGAGTTATAGACACAGTTTCAAACACCTGAGGAAGGGGTGGATTTTTCTGATATTGTAAAATATCAGTTTCTCTTGTCTATAGAATACTTTAAATTAATATTTCAGGTTTAGGGGTCTATATTTTAGAGGGGTAAAATGAAATTAATATTATTTCTAACTAATTCTAATTAAGAACAAACTAGAGGGGGTTTTGTTAGGATTTACCAGGAACAAAGGTCTGACTAATTTTGATCACAGTTGGTTTTAACATGTGAAAGCACTGGCCCATGTGCTAAGCAGCTAGCAAAAGCAGAACTTAACCATTTAGGTTACAGCAGAACTCTCAAAACCCACTGGTTTGATTTCAGTAGAGGAGGCAAATATGTAGACTGAACGTAAGTAGAACATTGAGTCCTTTATCATTGTGTCATCCACTGTTCCCTACAGAATTATGTTATGGCTTAAAGAAGTCTTATCCAACCCTCATACTTAGGCTCGGTTGGTGTTTTGGGAGGGGACACAGCCAGGACAGCTGATCCAACCTAGCCAAAGGGATATTCCATACTGTGACATCATGCTCAGTGTATAAGATAGGGACCTAGGCAGGGAGGACACGTCACTTCTTAGGGACAGGCTGGGCATTGGCTTCAGGGCACTGAGGTAATTTTATTGTGTACCACCTGCACTGTAATTTTTTTATAAGTATTGCTGTTCTTATTTTCCTCTTCCTTTGCTGTCCTAATCAATTGTCCTTATCCCAACCCACAAATGTTACCTTTTTTTTTCCAATTCTTCTCCCCATCCCACTGAGGGAGGGAATGGCCACGTAGTGTTTAGCTGCTTTCTGGGACTAAGCCACAACATGGCAGTCACATCTTTATTCAGAGTCTAGAACTAAGAAGTAAATTTGGATTTTTATAGGCTTGTTAAATTTGCTTCTTAAATCGGTTTTGCTCTGGCTGCTACAAGCTAATTATACTGTTTTCCTGCAGTGCTGCAGTTCCAACTGATCATTGCCTACGTCACAGTCATCTATTCATTTTCTCACTTCCTTGTATTGTGTTTTGGTTTCATTCTAATCTACATGTATAACTTTACACATTGCTGGCGGGTTTTTTTAATAGAGATTTGATCTACCTATTTTACTCTCTGGTGCTGCTTCTGATTCCATGAATAAAAAGCATTTATTTCAGAAGTGCAGCTCTTCATTCTCCTAAAAGTCTCAAACTTCTTCAATTTATATCTGTATTTCATAACTTCCCATGAATTTGAAAGCATTTTTAGATGGTCTGTTAAGTATGTTTTCTCAGCATGAAACACACCTATGCCCATGACAAGCAGCATGAAGGATGACCCAAAATCACTATCTGCTTTGGATGTAGAAGGAGCCCTAGTAAACCTGTTAGTGAAACTTGACAAAATCTTTAAATGACCTGGAAGAAACTATCAGATGTTCGTAAGCATTATTGTTATTGATACTACTGTGCTTGCAGTGAACCCAGAGATTTTTTTCTGATTATCTTTTATTAGCAAAACTCATAATTTTTACCTGAACAAAAGGATTATAACATGTCTTCCTTCTTTATGTGGACAAAGAGGACAGGACTCAGTATATGCCATGTAATATTCCATCTTGATTAAGTTTTTTCTGATATTTTAGTGCTAGCTACACCAGACAGACACAACTATATTATTTCCATGTTACTCTTCACTATATTTGGGAGCCTCTATGTTTCAGAGGTCCTTGATTTTCATTCCTCCCAAGCCCCTTTTCTGTTTCTCTATCTTCATTGTGCAGAATTAAGATAAGGATTTGCTGAGTCCCTCTTCAATCATTCTAAAAAAATACCTTTTTTCTTTTACGATTATTGCCTCAGGTCAGTGCAAGTTCTAAAAGAAATACGAGTACAGGAGACATCTGTGATCCCTTTGGTGTACATGTTATCAAATGGCTGGAAGATGCTGTACAAACTAAATGCGCAAATGATAGAAAAATGGGAAATGGCTCATCATTTCCAAGTCCTTTAAATAGAGGTAATCAGACATCCCAAAATCTGCTGTGCTGAAGCTGGGGAAAGGACTGAGCAAACAAATGACTCTGCTCTTCCTGCTAGTGGTGCAGCCAGATCCAATTCTATGGGCCTTACTCAAGTAAAACAGCCCAGAAAATCAGATGGAGCTTTACATGAAGAAGTCTTCCAGGTCACTGTCCACTGTTGCCAGTTGAAAAGCAATGCCAGTGTCTTAGAGGACTATGAGTAGGCAAGTAATAAATGCCATAGCAAAAGAAGACTGTAGAAAACCTTGAAAAAGGCAAAGTAAATGTTAACCAGTTAATGAACTGGTCATTAGTAAACACAATTAGAACACAATTATAGCTTTTATCATTACAGCTTAGTTATAGCTACCAGCAGCAAAATGATCCCCTGAAGCAGAGGTTTGGCACTGTGAGCACATTTTTTAAACTTGGTGTGAAACCTGCTTAAACACAAATTCAAGTATATTGAAACAGTTACTGGAGAGCACTTAAAAATACTATCTATTTTATATGTGACTCTAGAATCTACATGGACAGAATTATTAAATTAAAATGAAGAGAAGTGGTTCATTAGGCAAACCTTTGTCCAGGTTTTCTAAGCATTTAATGTACAAGTTCAGCTGTCTCTTTTCTGAAGACTTTGCACTGAAGGCCTAACAAGAAGATACACAGCTTAGTCGTATTACTGCCTTCAGCACTTAATTAAAGAGGGTGCTACTAGAAAAGTGGATTTAATCCCAGTGTTTTAATTAAATTCTAACTTGGCACAAGTCCACCTGTCTGGATTCAATTGGATATAGTTCTCCTTCCTTCTTGCTCCAGACAGTACCATTGCCTGCTCCCAATGAATTGCTGCAGTGATTCTCCCATTGCATTTCAGCGCAAATAAAGGCAGTCAAATACAGAAAGCCCCTTGCATAAAAGGGGTGAAACATCAGAGCTACTGTTTAAGGCTAAAGTGTCACACCATTTACATGTTTGAATTGTTGGGGCAGGCAGTTCTGTTCTCATTCTGATCCCATACTGAGTGTGGTGGTGTAGTCATGCATGAAGCTCAGTGAAGACTATTAAAATCAGTTTGGAAAGGCATCATCTGTACTCAGAGCAAGAATGAAATTGTCACTTCAAAATTGCACTGGACAAGTTCATACAAACTGCGGCAACTTCATGAATAATCGCAGGGGGGATAAAGATTTCCCAAAGTGGCAGAGAGAGTGAAGCCAAAATCCTAACTGCATTGAAGGTAGGCAGTGTTTTGTGGTTTCATTTCACTCATCTTTGAAAATCCTAACTACCTAAACACAAAAGCTTTCAGAGAAGCAAATTTCTTGGGAGTAGGGCCGTAACGAGGAAGTTGCAAAACTTCTGATACTAAAATTCCTAAGTCAGTGGTCTGTAGATGGTAAAACTCCTGGTAGTGGAGAGGAACTGGGTATGACCCAAGGTCATACTTCAGTTGTTCTTATGGGGGAAGGAGCTCTGAATGGTGTGGGTAAGTATAGCCACCAGGCTATCATTCCTTCACCAGAAAAAAAATAAGGCAACACAAAATTAAGGTCTCGATTTGTTCCACTGCATACAACAAGTTTTAAACCCTGACCTTACTCTTGAAACAAAAACCTCGGTCATTCGCTGTCTCTTGCCAAACTGTAGCTGAGACATCTTATAGGGAGGAGGAGAGTACAAGGGTGGAAGGAATCAAGGAAAGGGGCTTGGAAGTAGAAAACTTGAAAGAAGAGTTAACATTCTCCTACAAAACACCAGAGAAAGATATCAAGCACTGAGTAAGAGCAGTGGGATTCATCTCTAGTCATCCAAAAGTGAAGTCTAAGCCCACCATCCAGTTTTCTTCTGTGAGTAGAGGTGGTCAACTCAGATCACAATTCATGGACATCTGTTTTAGAAAAAAACAAATCCCTGGTGTGTTCCAGAAGCCATGTAGCTACATGCCACCACTGACTCAAGGCTTCTTAATTAGAGTTGAAATGTCAATATATGCATCACTCACCACTCACACAGCCTTAATCCTCTCACATCTAACTGTTACTGCTCATCTTTTTACTCCCTTCTTCAGGCATAGGAACAAACTGTTGAAAGACATTTGAATTTCTAGAAAAAATACTGCTGGTAAAGGAGAAATCACAGATCATATGAATCATTTTATTTTAGAACAACTGAAAAACAGACGCGTCTCAGCACAGATACCGGTGGCTCTGTTTCCCTTTAAGTGACATATGTGAAATACTGAGACTACACCCCCTGCCCACATGAAAGCAAATACTGAGAAGTGCCTATGTTTACCAGTCTGAAAGTGGTGCCACTTCAGTACTGTTACGACCTGTCAGGCACTTGCCTACACTCTCGATTTGCCTACCCATTCTCCTCCTAAAACAAAGACTCTTTTGCACACAAGCACTAGCACCTGAGAAGGAGATGGTGAGGGAGAGGGAGAAAGAAAAGACGTTTCTTACTGAAAATAACTGTAAAATTAAGGAATAAACCGTACCACAGTGCGCATTGTTAGGCTTGTTGAACTTATGTGACTCCAGCATATTATGAAACTAAATGCATTCAGGTACCTGGCAGGAGGCAAACATCTCACTCAAAGTGGTATGTTCCCAGATTCATCTCTATAGAAAACTACAAAATAGCCAAAGGCATGTTTTGGTTTGTTTTAATTCAGAAGCTGCAGTGATTCACAAGATGCGCGAGACTTCATACTGGGAAAATTCTAGAGATTAAATAGCCCCTTTTAATCTCATCTAAACCTCACATGCCCAATAACACCAGGTCTTCCCCAGGACTTCCAGGTCTCTGGCTTCAACCAGGTGGTCCAGGGAGCAGTTAGCTCACTGCCCTGAGCCACTGGTGGCATTTTCCCGAAGGAGAAGCAATGATCCACACCCGCATCTTTGCCAGAGTTCTCTTTCATGACTTGTGTTTTTAAGAAACACCAATACCACAGACAGGCAATCTTCTTTTCCTCAGTGAGGCAGTGCCCTCCTCTCTGCCACGTTGTAGACATCTTGGTATTTTGTGAGTTACTTTATAGTTGCAATTAGTCTTCCAGCCTCTGGGAAGCCTAGAATAGGAACTGTTTAGAGATAAATGATTTAGAAGTATTTTTATGCTCTTAGTTCCTCTAACACTAGCTAGACTATTTGGTTATTTTTCATTTTACACTGATATGGGGAGATGTCACAAAAGAGAAATTGATAGCCCTAATCAAATGCAGACCTAAGAAGTCTCCACAAACTTTCACTCACTGAGACCAAAAAACAAGTTACAGGCACTAAACATGATTCCTGTCAAAACTTCATCAGCCATTCTTCCCTTGCTCTTGGAACAGCCATGCTGTTTTCTCACTCCTTCCCCGTCTACCGGTCCCCCAATGTCTGCAGGAGGCTCCTATTTGGTCCCACACCTTCTGTGACAGTACTGATGCCCCAAGAGGAACTGAGAGTGAGAGAAGTCCCCAACAGCCAGGTACCCTGCCTGAGCCTGACACAGAGATCATGCTAGCTGAGCACAAAGATGAAAGCGCTTCTCAAAGTACAGTCTCCTCTCTTTCAGAGCTAACCTCCCACCGTGGTGCCTTTGCTTTGCAGTCCCAGCACTTCAGAACCACACTACAGGGCGGCCAAACAGCTCTCTGTGATCCACACGCAACTTGGCAGCACCCCCAGCCTGCTCTCATTTTCTTACACCAGAAGCACCAGAGCCAGGGTGGGAACAGCATGTCAAACCACAGGATGGGGATGGCTGTGGCTGGTAAAGAGGCCCCTTTGCTTATGGAGGCCTGCTGTAAGCAGGAGGGGTGACACACACATGTCTGCATCTCTCCAGCTCCGCGAACTCCATGAGACACACAAGGAGACAGCAGATTGCAAAACATGCCTGTGCCATGCGACATGTCACTGCGGGTGCTGGAGGCGCTGCTGCTGCCCACTGCCTGCTGCCACAGCCGCTGCAGCACTAAGCAGGCATCAGCTAGGACCTACAGCAGAGGCAGTGGGCTGGCAGCTGCAAGGTGTGATTGCCCAGGCTGCTTGGAGAGGTGGGAGCTTGGGAGAGGCGGTGAGGGGTTCAGGTGGTTGGGAGGATTCAGAAAAGCAGAGGAGGACTGGGGCATGGTCTGGGGTGACATCTGAGTTAGGGCAAGGGGACTCATGGGGTGGCTGAGGGAGAGGCTCTCAGCCAAAAGAAAATTTTGGATTGTGGCTTGTAGGACCTGGCAATCTGGGCACCCCTGTCATAAGCATTTAGAGGCACTTTGGGCTGTGTCTTTCCCAAATGAGTACTTGTAAGTCGCCTTGATGTTAATGAGAATTACATGCACACATCAGGGAAAGAATAGTCCCTCTACAATGGGCATGTGACAGCTAAAGTGCATCAGTCAGCAGGGAAACAAAAGAGGTCATAATTTATGTAAAAGGTTCATTTTTAATGTAAATTCTGCCCCCAAATGTTCTGCTTACCAGCCTGAATCTGTGGTATTTGGCAGTGGAAAATGAAAGGGGTGAAAAACTCACTGCTGGCAGGTAAATGCATAATGTGATAGATTGATTTAAAATCCTTGTCATCTTTCTTTTTCACCTGCATACATAACGATCCTCTGTTAGTCATTAGGGCTCCTTGTACCTTCAGAGCTCTAAAAAAATATTGGCTTTGAAATGATACTTCATTGTTAAGGAATTTTTGTCAGCTAGCTCCATTTATCGAAGTATCAAAGCCATTTTACAAGAGATAGGCTCCACTTTGGCACCGATAGCGCATACATTACGTGCCTTGTGAGGACTTGCATCTCATTCCAGCACTGAGTGGAAGTGCCAAGTGCCACAGCAGTACATAATGAGACATGTCACCCAGCACTGGGGACAGCAAGAAGACGCGAATGAATTGGCCCCTGATGTTTTCTCCTGGCCAGACATGAGAGGAGCAGGGACGTCAGGGGTCTCAGCAGATACATGCTTAGGGTGCAACTCTGCACAGGGTAACTGAGGACCCTGCTGTCAGAGCCCCCGGGGTGGAGGTAGCATATGCCACCAAGATGCGTTTTTCTGTTGATATATTTACACCTCCTCCCCAGACAGCAAGAGCCAAGCCCAGGAAATACTCTTTTCTGTAACCATATGTGTGTCTGCAACAAGGGGCTTTTTCAGCACACAGGTGATAACTGGGGTATCACACTTTCTGTGAGCAAAATTTCGTAGCATAAACCAAACCATAGAAAGACTACTACCAAGTAACTACGTTTAAAGCTCTTCGGGCTGGCTTGTGAATTAAATCGGCTTGCTTTGTCTTTTTGTTTAGATCTTTACCTTCTGTTGCCAAGCAACTGCAGGAGAAAGCTAATGGCAAAGCTCCTATTTTTCGACCAGGCAGGTAGGAGGTCTTTGAACTGTGGGGTCTGGTGTGGAAAAGACAAGGTCTGAGAGAGGAGAAAAAGCCCGTGGTTGTTTGGATCTTCTTGTATTTTCCATCCATCCTAAAAACAGAGGATGCTGCAGCAGATAGGCAAAGATAGGGCTTTCCTGTACATTGTTTATTACCATGTCAGTTCAAGGAAATAGAACCCAAACAGACTATGTGCTGAGAGGTGTCAAAAAGAAAATATTGTCGCACCAGTGATTTCCACCACTCCGAATTACACTACTACCAGGATTTCTACTTCAAAAGGAAAATCACGACCCAATTCACTGCCATTCAAACACTCATAAGCCTCTGCACCCCAAGAAGGAATATCTGCCTCCATTAAATTATGCTGAAGTTGTGAATGATGCCACAGCTTCTGGCCAGAAATACCTACTGTGCCTTCCAGATGATAATCTCAAAGCCCCCGGATCCCTGCAAACTGGGACATGTATTTTTCAAGCTGAGGTTTCCTAGCTTACATAGTAAAAGAGGTGTCCAGGACACAAGAAAGTGTTGCCTCATACTGCCTCCCACACTCAATCTGCACAGTTCTCTGCACAGTCAGAGGACTCGAGGAGTCCTGACCACTGGGCACTTCTACCCACTGTCACCAAAGACTCCTGAGCCTGGACTTTTCCATTCATCGCCTCGCCTTTTCTTTTAGGAGTATTGTTAGTGATCCCAGTCCTGTTTTCTAGTTATACCACATAACATCCATGCCTTTCAAAGACAGGATTTCAAAGGACTGGTATTACTTCTAATTACATGCTTCATTTTGTAAACACTTGGTTTTAGAGGGTATTAATTAAATTGGCCTAGTTAGTAGCATTTCCAATTCACAATTTTACCATGCCTCGTACATTTGGCATTTCTCCCAGGGGCTCAGCTGCTGGACTCAGGACACTGCATGGGGACACTTCCAGTTCTCTTGGCAAAGAAGAAACCCTAGGAAAGTCAAAGCTTTTGCACCTGAAAAATTAGGAGAGCACCAAAAATGTATTAGTTAAAAACAAGCCTCTTGAGAATTTAAACCAATCAAGTCAGTACAATGATATTAGAGGTCCTCTCTGACCTTTTTTAATACCAGTAATAGTAAGTTGATTCAGTATGAACTCAAATATTTAAGCCCTGGTCTAGACAGATCCAAAACAGAGGAATTCCTCTCCAAAAGCTGTATGTGTTATTTGTGCCTCATTTAATCTCTAAGCACCAATAAATGCATTAGTAGGAACATGCAAGAAGTGTGCATGGAAGCCAGACTCGATAAGAAGATGTTTTGGTGTCTGCTGGCTATTTATGGAAGCCACAAGCATGGAAAAAGACATGGGAAAGGCAGAGAACTGCTGAGGGCTCAGGGGATGAACTTAGCAGTCCCAAATGGAGCATGAGAGAAGTCACGCTTCATAAGGGGGCAGATCTGAAACAACCTCTGTCTCTCTATAACTGTCAAACCTATTTTGAAATGAGCATTATTCTGTGTCCATCATTCTCCACATTTGAAAAGAAATTACTAACACTGATGAAAAACTGTATCATGGTAAACAGAAACTGCAATCAAGCCTAATTTTTGTGACACAGTAATCTGGATGCAGAAATATGAGCACTGCACTGAGCTTTGGCTAAAAATACTCTAAGTTTATAGGCTGATTTGACCCAGCAGTTCCTGTGTTTCTATCTAGTCTAGTATCCTGTCTGAGAAATGCTAACACCAGCAGCTTCAGAAGACAAGAGATGAAACCTCTCACAGTCAGGTGGCACATACTACTCTATAAAAATATTATTCAGAGTCGTAACAGCAAAAGATTGATTACTGAAGACAAAGTAGCTCAACTCTGGAACATGCTTCATCTTCAATAACAGCAGGCTATTTACAGCTCATATGCACTTAAAATCAAAACATCTTTTCTTTATCACTAACAGAGTCATGGACTTCTAACAGCCTTAGAGCTGTACACTGAGACAACCATTTTATCCACAAACTGTCAACTCTCTTTTGCTACTTTTTCCTGAACACAGTAAAGGTTATTTAACCTGGCAAGGTGAATTCAGTTGTGAGCTGTAAGAAATAGGAAATGCTTCTGTAGGATAAAAATCAAGGAGATCCAACTTTAAGAACTCAGCTAAAACCCAGACTATAATGTAATTGTACGCAGCCCAACTCACATTACTAATATAGTCTAGTACTAGTTTTGTCCAAAACTATCAAACATTTTAAATTTTTGAAATTAAAAGTATTTGTGCGCATATCACAGAATCACAGAATCATAGGGGTTGGACCCTCAAGAGGGATCACCTCAAGAGATCATCGAGACCCTCAAGAGGGGTGACCTCAAGAGATCATCGAGTCCAACCTCCTTTCCACAGCATATATATATATATATATATATATGTATATGTATACAGGTACATATATATAGATGTGCATATATATATATAAAAAATAAAAGATCAATATCCCCTTATTTTTCTTACTTCTAAACAGGAAATGGCACTGGAGATTTTCTAAGATCTCTGATAAAGTTCACACATGTGTCCATATGTGTATGTATATATATATATATATACACACACCTGTGTGTGTATGTAGTTTTTGTTAAAACCTGTGGTTTTTACACGTTTCTGTGTGACAAGATGTGTTCACACCTCACAAACCTCTTTAACAGGAACAATAATAATAAATTTCACTCTGTAAGCATTCTGCTACTTCAGAATCACCTAACCACCATTAAAGCCTTCCTGGTTCTTTGCTAACCTACATTAATTAATATTAGTTATATATTAGTAAAAATATACGGTGGCAGACATAGCAATTCTAGACAGACTATAGATCAAATTGGATCTTTAATTTTATTTTAAAAGAGGAAAAAAAAATTCTACATAATGCTATTGAAGCTAAGAGGACTAGGAGTATGCTGTGCTCGTTCTGTCCTCCTTTAAGAGAGATAAGACTGACAGGAAACCATGAGGTAAATATATACACAGAGCTAAAAGAAAATGCCTCATGAGTTTCATTGGTTTCATTGGTTCTCATGAGATTTTATTCTCTCTCCTCCCACAGTCAAACAGATCAATGTGGATGACCACGTTTTGGTTACACATACATTGTTTGCCGAGAAGCACCAAAGATCTCCACTGAAGATCTCGGACAACCTCAGAGAGGCCCTTGCCCCAGGGCCAGCTGCAAAAAGAGTGTGAAGAAGAAAACAGGCCACCTCCAAACTAACTTATGGAAGAAACCAGAAAGAATAAGTCCTTGTAAGGGCTGCCATGCTTCTGCTTTGCTCCCCAGCTGGCAGGCAGAAACCTTCTGCCTGCATTGCTGGACATCTGAACTGCAGCTTTCTGAAGATGAGGACAGCTACTGACACTGTGAAAAAAAACCACGATGCATGTTCTAAGGATAGATTCTGAGCAATCATGTATGCATCTATGACTGTGTTACACTATCTGTGGCCAATCTTATTACCAGACACTACTGGAAAATCAGGGTCTTTTCCGATGAATAAGATGCCTTCTTCAGGTGGTATTCAGAGATGAGACTTCAGGTTGTGAGGAGCTCTTGGGAGCACAGGCATGAACTATGGAAGACTATCTGTAGTCATGTGGGCCACCATTGTGTGTCTGCAATGAAAAGTTTTATACACCTCTGAGAAATGAACTCAGTCCCCCCTGACATTTCTCCCACCAGCTTCTCATGCTAATAATTTTCAATTTACCATAGTGCATTGATCTGGCTATTTGAACCTCCCAGTTATATTTGTGTTATTTTTTTTCCCCCAAGAATGGTAGTCAGTTGTTCAATACAAAATGCTGTAGGCAGGAAATCTGCTTTTCTTTCTGTTCCCAGTTCTGGCACTGCCTCCCTCTGTCCATCAGCATTGTCTCAGGGCTCTCGCCCTCCCTATGCATACAGACGATTCCAATGCTACACAACTTGGAAGAACATGCTGGTTACATTTGACCAGCCCCATATCAATACCAGAAGTTTTAAGAGCAAGGAATGCTCTATATGACATATGGCGTTGATATTAATATATCAATAAATTTCTCCCTAACTGCAACAGATGCTCAAGTCAGTAGTTTAACCATACAAAACAATGCACTGTTGTGCCTTTTTCTGTGAGCAAGGATAAGCCAGATGCTTTTCCACAACATATTGGCAGAAATATGGTGCTACACAGTCTAAGAAAGCAAACTTTACCTCTGCCACAGATGAGCCTCTACAGAACTGCTTTTTAAATTTTGCTTTCTTAAAGGTGATTAATTCTGACAAAAGATTTACCTACCAATAGCTATCCAGATGATCAAATACTCCTGGAACTGAGACCGATGTATCATCAAGGAATATGAAATTCCCCTAATGTCACAATTATATTTTTCTTACTTCTTTTTATAATACCATTAGACAAAGGAAATAAATGAGTAATTTTCATTTTTCCTCCATTAACTATTTTTTTGCTTTTTTTTATCTTCTCTATTCATTCTCATTTGTCTTCCTTCTCATTTCCTCAGAGAGCAAACAGTGCTAACCTGCTTTCCCGCTTCTCTCATTAAATATAATTTTAATTATTTTTACTTCACCCTTACCCATTAGTTCTCTAAAGTTCTCTTCCAGCTGCATATATTAACACCTCACTATTCTAATCATTCTCTGTTGCAAATATCATCACCTAATTCTGGCACTTGAAGCTTTGCTCTTTGATCCTTTAATTGGCACGTACTGTTGAATTCCCGTGGGGATGCACTATTTCACTATTCACCTCCCCTGGATTTCACATCAGACTCCTAAGCCTCCATACCTCACTATGTCAGGATGTGCTTTCAAAAACGGTTTAAACCACCTTAAGACTTCATGGCCACCAAAAAGGGAGACCCTCCCAATACACTCAGTTGCACTTTCCCACCCCACTGCTGGCCCTGGCATTACCACTTGCACAACCACACAGCCCGCCAAACCGCAGCTGTTCTTTCAGTTCTTTGTGCTTGTTTTGGTAGGGTAAATCTTCTGCCACATCGGTTACTGCCTGCTCAGGGGAGGCGGCAGGACTGCCTGCCCAGCCAGGAAGGCAGGGCTGCATCTTTAGGCCTCAGAGCACAGGGATAGATTCACAGCACATATGACACTGCTGCCTGGCAAGTGCCAAACTGCAGAGTGACAGGCAGGAATGTGCACTTAGGTTCCTTCCAGCTACCGCTTCTCTGTGTTAATCACAGTCACAGTTTTATGCAGGGCACTGCATTATCCTTTTGGGGAAGGGGTTGCTATTTTCTTCGCTGAACCGTTGAACCTTGCCAGACCTTCAGTTCAGCCAAAAGCAAAACTCGCTACAAGAAACGGACTGGTCTTGCAATCCTTAGCCATCAGCTCCGACAGGAGTTTGTCTGGAGGGGGAGGGAAAACCGTTAACGAATAGGTCTAAAAATAAAGGCCAGGGTTTCCTGACATTGTTTTCTGGTCTTCTGTAATCCCCTTATGAGGAAAAAAAGAACAGTGGGATTGAAACTGCATTTTAGTTTCTTGCTAAAATTCAGAAGCCAAGGAAATATGTAAGTAAAAAGCAGGACTCAGAAATAAGAGCAGGTCTTGATTGTAGCCATGATGGCCTTCGCTTCTATTGCTCCTGGGGTTTGCAAGAGAGAAAAGAAATTGCTCACCATTTCTAATCCCCTTTCAAATTATTTATGACCAAAGAATTAACACTTAAAGGACTATTTTCCCTCCAAAAACTAGACCACTTTAATAGAAGGAAACAGTATGCTACATTTATAGGTAACATCTTAAACTCCTATGTGTCAGAGAATGTAATGAAAGCCCTAATTGTTTCTTTCAGTATCTTCAGGGAACCTGTCAGAAATTCTCCCACATCTGCAGCAGCCAAATACACAACTGTTCTAGCAATGTATCTATCTATGTCATAGGACAGGCTTAAAAAAGAAGCAGCAGTATTGATCTTTCAGAAATCTATACAAAAACTATTTAGGTTCATCTATCTTGGATACCATAATTATAGAGCACAGCTCTGGCTGCTAGATTCCTTGATACATGCTGAAAACTAGTAGTTTGAGTATTTATTTTCTCCTTCAGGGTATCTCATTGCAATCTGCCCTAAAGATGCTAGGAGAAAAACCACAAGGGTTTTTTTATGGTTTGCACAAGGTTTCTTTTAGGGTTTCTTTTTCTGTTCTGCAAGGTCTATACAGACAAACTCCACTGTACAGACAAACTCCACTGGGGTCTGGAGGTACCTAGTGTCTGTTGTGCTGGTGTAGCAATCACCTGGGAGGTACTATGGTGAAATGAACAAAGGACACACAGGAGGTGCTGAGCTGGGTACTGCCAATTGCTCCCAAACTTGTAGATAGCACAACTACAACAACCACCTATGTGCTCATTTCTGCACCAAACCTGGGCTGTTTTGTGAGAATTATTAGAGTAGCAGGAAATTTGCTTCTGCTCCATCATATCTTAGAAGAAAATGTCTACAACCACATCAAAGCTAAAATGAATATAATAGAACCAGCGGGATGCACTTATGTACTGGGTTTGGCTGGAATGGAGTTAATTTTTCCTCATAGCAGCCCATACAGTGCTATGTTTAGCATCTCTAGCCAAAATAGTGTTGATAACAGACTGATGTTTTAACTATCACTGAGTAGAAGCACTACTCAGCATATACACAGCATCAAGGCCTTCTGCTCCTCACCCCACCCCACCAGTGAGTAGGCTGGCGGTGCACAAGGAGTTGGGAAGGGACACAGCTGGGACAGCTGACCTCAAATGACCAAAGGGATATTCCAGAGCATATGGTGTCATGCTCAGCATTTAAAGCAGAGGGAAATAAGGAGAAAGCAAAGGACATTTGTATATATGGTGTGAATCTTCCCTGGTACCTGTTACCTGTTACGCATGATGGAGCTCTGCTTTCCTGGAAATGACTGAGCATCTGTCCACTGATAGGGAGGGGAGAATTAATTCCTTGGTTGGCTTTACTTGTGTGCACAGATTTGGTTTAACTATTAAAATGTCTTTACTTTGACCACAAGTTTTCTCAGTTTTGCTCTTCTGATGTTCTCCTCCATGCAGCTGCAGGGGAGTGAGCAAGTGCCTGTGAGGGACAGAGCTGCCTACCATGCCTCCAAGGTTAACCTATAGCCATTTTTCTCTTTTTTTTTTTTTTAATTTTTTTGCATGCCAGTCCCCCTTGTCTTTATTTCACTGAGTTTAAGATCCTGAAGGATTATTGGTTCACCTTGTATGACCCTCAGTACACAGAAAGTGTAATTCACTCCCAGCCTGATGTCAAAGTTATTTGTTTGACTAAGGGTTTCCAGTGTGAGGTACAAGGGTCAGTTTAACTGTTATTATTTGCTGCAGGATCTGCTCCTTACATGGCTTGCTGCTGCCCAGGTTGCTTGTCCTGGACCTTGGCCCCTGCAACACCCACAGATGCTCTGGCAGTTCCTTACAGCACACTCAGGTGTTTCCCTGCACCTTGCAAACCTGCTGGGATTCTGTATCCTCTTGGCCTGGGTGAGCAGCTATCCATCACCACCCTGGCTTCTGCTAGGCAGGAATTAAAGAAGTCCAGGGCCACAGTCCTGTCTTAAGTGCTACTCTTTCATCCTTTAGTTCCTACCCATCAAGTCACACTGCTCTTGTTTGTAAGGGGGCAGAGTGCCTTGAAAAGAAGATGGAGATGTTATCAGCATTATTTCTGTATATGTATCCTGTTTTGGTCCTTTTTTTCTTTCAGGTTCTGCCCTCCCTGTGACTTCTCAATGACCTTACCACTTGCTCTGTGTGAGTGCCTCTGGTTATTGTGCATCTATGCTCAGATGCTTTCCTGTTATTGCTTTACCTTGATCTGCTGCGTATGTTCCCAGCAGACAAAAACAAGTGGGAGAAGGCTGAAGCTGTAGTCAAAATGCATTAATTTGAAATAATTGTATAGCTATCTGAGGGACAAGAGAATAAAAAAGACCTCAAAACTGAAAAAAGTGTGCTAGATATAACAGGCTGCATCCACAGGTTCCCTTTTTATTTCTGATGTAGTTTAATGTGACAGTTCAGCTTACAGAGAAGATCTGGGTGCTGTTCTCTCTGATCTGTTCAGGGAGCATTAGTATTTAAGTACTTAAATGTTACCTAAACTCATTAGAGACGATTTGGAAAATATTCATCTACAGACCTAGGGCTGCCACCCTTTGTTTGAATTTTCACTCTCCATCTCAACAGCTCAGAGCTTTTGCTTTTCTGGAGAGTAGTGTGTATCTGGATGACTGGTGAAGGTAGGCCAGGAGGCAGCTGTCTCCTCTACAGTGATTCAGGCCAGTCACAAGCTCAAAGCCCTTCTCCAGATCCTGCTCATCTCCTGATGATATAATTTCTTGATCAAGCTCCAATCACATCAAAGATAAACGTTCTGAACCGTGATGTGATCACAGGACAGTGAAAATTTAATAGACAGGACGAAGGATACAACAGGAGCTTTTACAGTCAGGACAGAACTAGAAAAAGAACATTTTTGGATGCAGAGCATTTGCTACAGACATTCTTTGTCACAAGAAAAGACTGATTGGAAGTTTTATTCATTGTATAAACATAAAAATGATGCATGAATATACAATTGGGGCTATTTGCTGTAAAGCTATGAATGTAGTTTGAAGCTGGAATGGACCACTGTGATCATCTAACTTGATCTCCTATGTGGCATTAACTATTGGAATTCCCTGATTTTTTTTAAAAATAGTTTGACAAATTTTATTACAAGGCCATGACTAATTGGTCTCCTTACTAATAAACTGTAATTTCATCACTGCAAATTGACGTAAAATGTTGTAGTTCTATATTGAAAGTAAGGGAGCAAAAAATTGGATCCTTTTCTTGTAAAACATTGAATCTACAGGTTAAAATTAATATTAATTTTTAAATATGTAAATAGATATTTTCATTGTTGTGACAGTCTTTAAAAATAGTCAAATACATATAGTGTTGGCATTACTGAAAACCTGTGTAGAAACCTGGTTTGTATAAAAAGTCAGTTAATCTCTTTCCAAAACGCATTATAAATAAGAATTGATTTGGTAACATTTTAAAATTGTATTATCAAGAAAGCCAGGTCTAAACGTACCATTTTAACTTGATTTGCCATTTCTCATTATCATTTTACTATTTATTTTGTCCCATTTTTCAATTGAATGACTTAAGTATTGCCCTTGAGATGCTCCTATTTATAGCATATCTTAGAATTTATTAGGTTCACAAAAATTCAGTCGATGATGTTGACCTTTACAAGAAAGAATCACTCAGACTCCTTAATTCCATTTCACTGCATTGCAGTGGTAGCTATCTTTCTTTCTGCATTTATCTAAATTTTACTTATTAATTTCACTATTCTAAGGCTGTCTCAAACTGGAGGACATTTCCAAGATTCAGTTTTTCAGAGCTTCTTTATTAAATGCAAATTTTCTCCTTTTAGAGTTTTTCTTTTCATTGAAAACTTAGGATAAGAGACAAATAAACTGTCTAAGAAAAAAGTGCTAGTTAGTGAGTTCCCAATGTAAGGTATATTCTGCAAAGACAAAGAAGCCTTACCTTTCACAAAAGCATGGCCAAGTCCAAACTAGGGCTAAGAATCAATCCAAAAGAATGACAATCCGTGTCACCTTTCAGTAATGTGGGTTATCTACTTCAAAATTAATAGAAAGACCAGGTGAATTAGAAATATCAGCACACAAGAAAAAAAACCCAGGTAAAACTGAATTAACTTCATAGATTATGAAGAAGAGGTTAAATAAAATGTCAGCATTGGGAGGAGCGAACATCACTGAAAAACTTCATCATACCGAGTGGATAGTGCAACTACTGATTCACAGAAAAGAAGGTGATGGCAGGTTAATTAACCACATTTCAGGTAGCTGTAGAAAGATCACGAAAGGATCAGGCACTCAGAAATTGTGGTAAAATCTGCTGTATTTTAACTTTCAAAGCAGGAATGGCATGGGGTTTTGTACTTGCTATCACTAACTGCTGTTTCATCCTGGTGTTCAGTGAGCAATGCTGCAACAGAAAGGTTCATTTAAAAGCTCAAGAGAAGCTAGAAGGATGGTGA
The DNA here is from genome assembly GCA_027925045.1 of Hypotaenidia okinawae. Classification (NCBI taxonomy): domain Eukaryota; kingdom Metazoa; phylum Chordata; class Aves; order Gruiformes; family Rallidae; genus Hypotaenidia; species Hypotaenidia okinawae. The sequence goes on from BSDF01000002.1 coordinate 16,498,035, forward strand.
GTTCAGACAGAATCACAATATTTACTCAACCAGAGCCAAAGTCAAAACCAAAAGCTCCAATGCAATGATATAACACACAGAAGAGGCATGTTCATAAGGTGGTTTTACCACATAGAAGGGTCAGGAGAATTTTGAGTTCCAGCCTTTCTTCTCACTTTCTTATGATTATGAAAAAAGTGGCAAAACAGCTCCCTCATTCCAAACTAACATTGTTTCTATATCACAGGGCACCTCTGCTAGGAGAGCCACTGGAGCGGGTGAGCATCCCAACCCCACTGAAGCATCATGACACAAAGGAAGTGATGTCCAGATCCACACCCTGGAAACCTCTCTCCTCCTCTCCAGTTTAGACAGTCAAACCTACCTGTTTACAGCAGGCATTTGCAGACAAATGGACACTACCTTACAGCCTCTGTGGAGACTTGTAACCATGCCTACATTGTGCATTACTCTGGGAGAAATCCAGCAATTGCAATAATTGAAATGACAGTACCCAGTGTCTACCTGGTAATAGCAAATCTGTTTATTTCTACAACAAAAGATAAACACCATTTCATTTTGTAATTCACAGATTTAAATGGATCCACAATAACAAAATTGCAACAGAATAATACAAGCCTGGAATATATCCTTCTAAGATGTACCTATCAACCAAGATTTTCCCAGTTCCTTGTGCGCAGGAGCTAGCTTGTGAGGCTGGGCTATTTACCTCCTCACCCTGAGGGCTTTTCCAGAAAGGACAACACCATCTCAGTTGTTATGGTTAGAGATGGCTGTCCCTGCCGGTCACCTTTGCCATGCTGGAAAATCTTCTTTTCTACCAGGGTTTGCCATTTTCTGTGACATGTCACAGGGCAGTGTGAGAAACTAGATTATTATCCTTTCCCTTCTTCCTGGACGGGATATTGACAAGTCACATACCCATTGGATCCCTCTGCTACTTTTCCCATGAGGCGCATTTCTAGGGGGCAGGTGAAAAGGAAGGGAGAATGAAATTAGTCATCTCACAGACAAAAGTCTCTGGAGTGTGCTATTTATGGGACACATCTACCTTCTCACTGACCTTGCCTCCTTTGCACGTTTATATGACCATTAGAATTTATTAACTATGAATACATTAGGCTCCAGGTGCATAACAAAGTGTCTAGAAAACGTATTTTAATAAAATATCCAAACAGCATGTCCAGATAATGCCTGCAATGTCCCCATATGTCTCACTACACGGATCACACGACTTAGTGTGTCGTGGTAATACGATCTGCAATAGGTATCATCAGCTACATTCATTACCATTTAAGATAGGACAAAAAGGCAAGCTACTATTAAGTGTTTTCAGTTTTCTAACTGTTCTATTTGCTACTTAAGAGCATAATATTTTAATTAAGTTTTCCCCATTATGGAAATCATTTTGAAGCAACTTTCCTCCTGGTTGCTTAAGCAGGTTCATTACAATGCAATGCAATTTACCCAGCTGGACAGGTCCGCAGGTGGCCAGAAACCCATTAGAGAGGTACCTACCTACTACAGGGGAAACTAATATTCAGGAGACAGGAAATCTCACAGGGACTTCGATTTTGCCAGGCATTAACACAGTTGACTGGGTAGCAGGTGGCTGGAAGCATAAATTTCCCTGTAACTTATTTATTAGGGCTCCCTTGCCTCCTTCCTTCTAGAATTATAACATGCTCTTGGCATTGATAAAGCCCAGCAAGGGCACACTGTAAAGATACAAGTAGCAAAGTCTTGATAAGTATTTTTATCTGTTTGACCTAAACTATTTGAGCCAAACTGAAGCCTTATGTGGATTTTTGTTTGTTTTCCGAGGAGAAAATAAAGTACTATGATGCAAACTTCCTCATTTAGAAATAATACATAACTGCCTGTCTTCCGGAACAGAACAAGAGTCAAAGAGGCTTTATGTTCTTCTGTCACAGCTCCAACCCTCCTCTCTGCCAACTCTCTGCTTGGAAAGGTCTCCATCAACTTTTTTCACTCCACCATAGTCTGTTTTTCCTCTGTGGCTTTTTCCACTCTCCATGTTTCCATGATGTTTTCTCTCCCACTAAAGCCCTACTCCCCACGCTCATTCCTTTGAAAATCTTTTGAGCCACAACATTCAGTTTTCACTCAACATAAGCCTGCATACTGTTCATATCTTTCAGTTATCCAGTGCCCCAGAGGAACCCATATGTAGTTTTTGCTTCCCTGGGAGGAAAGCTCATGGCCACACTCACCAGCAATAAAGATGCTTACTTTTGTGTATAACGAGAACACAGAAAAGAGGAATAATTTCTATTCGTCCTGGGACGAAAAGCATAGAAAATTCTGTCATGAGTGCTTTGGGTCTAGTTATTCAAACTCTCTATATTTTTTTAAAAATTTCAGCATCAACTCACAAATACCAAAGTCTGTATGATTGCACCGCATTACATATACAGGAGCTTGTGAACCAGCACTCTTGACACTCTCAGTTTCACAGCACGCTCACCCCTTCTGCTAGAGCACAGCAGAAATGTTACATTGAGACACTGAAAGCTGGGAAAAACAGTTAATTCAGAACAATCTCATATTCGTTTTCCAGCCCCGCAACCACACGTGCTATGTGTGGCTGGCTGTGGATGTGTGTGGAATGTGATGGGCTGGTCAGGAAAGCCTCACACTAAGGATCCCTGCCAACTGACGCAGAGCTGCTGCGTGTGACACATGTCCTGCACCACGTGGTCTGACACCCCCTTACCTCCCGTACTGCAGGAAGAGGTCCTGGAGAGGCCCAGGAGTTTATGGAGAGCAGCAGTATCCATCTTTCAAGCCCATTTTTCTTTTTGGCAAATGTTTTGCCTTATGCAAATTAAAGAAATACTTCTCCCTGCCCACTCCCTGCTAATGCCCACACATTTTTTCCTGGAACTCATAGTCTCCAAGTAAGCAACAGATCCAGAAAGTTGAAAGTTACTGTAAGTGGTTTGGAGAATGGAAGTAGGTCTTGTGTCTGCTTCTAAGAAATCTCATTAATAAGTAAACATATCCATAAATATTCTGAATAAAACAGGGGCAAGAAAGACAGGCATATCAGCCACTTAGAAGCAGGAAAAGCAAGGAAGGATTTCTTTTCACAGACTCTTCCTGTATATTATATGGAAGAGCAGCATAAATCGTCTTTGACCTCGTTTATCCACACACTGTGTTTTCCTGTTAAAACATTCAGGTACAATTAAGTATCCACAGGCAGACAGGAGCAGAGATTGTGGAGATGTAGGAGTCTGCCACAGAAATAGACTTCTCTTCACAATACAAATTACAAAAATCTCTAAAACAATCAATGTAAATTTAATCTGTTGAAAACTGGCTTTAACTTATTGTCATTTCCTTTGTCCTTTCTCCCAAATCGTTCCAACTTTTCTCCGCTAAAGTCAGCACACAGAAAACAAATAGTAACAGTTATTTCTCTTGTTCTCAGCCCTTTAGTACCACACACCGTTACCAGACAAATCCTGCAGGCTTTATTCACACGCATCCCTTCTTAATGACAGGCTAAGGCCTTTTAAAATGAGCTGTTAAATAATAAACTCAGCCACAAATATACAACCATTGCAATAAATTCACATTAGGCATTCAGACTATGGCAATAAGTGGTTAGACGACTAGAGAGACACTCTTAAAACTACTTAAAAACACAATTACAAAGGAAATGCTATCAGCTGTGTTTTCCCTTTAAAAAGAAAAATGCACTGTTTCTTCAGCACCTTCAGTTCTCTCGTGCCTTCTTTCCACATGGAAGAAAAGAGAGCCATTTTGCCACCTGTTGACCCCAAAGAAAAAGTCCACATTAATCTCCCAGACTTCTGGGATTGGCCTCAAAATACTTCAGTAACAGCCATGTCACGTAAATGAGCCTCATTTCGCCTTTGGAATATATGGGACAAACAAGTGCTTCTAACATCTATGGACACCCACCCTGACCCTGTTCAGCCAAGGTGTCACCGTGGCATGAGTACGGGCAGCTCTGGCCTGGTGTTACTCAGCATGTTGGAGCTGCCTGGCCCAGAATTTCCCTCCACTCATTACACACATGGCAGAGAGCAACTTCTTTGGACGATTTTGTGTTCAGAGCCAGAAACCACTTGTGTTTCCTTCCAAGAGTCACTGGGCGCAACATGCAGTCAGGACTGATGGCAGGACCAAAGCCTTTCTTTTGCCCCTTACTCCTGTGTCTTGTGTTTCACTCGCATGACGGCTCTGCACAGGTGGGAGCAAGCACTGCTTCACTCACAACTGTCCTGGAGGTTTATGGTAAAAGCACTAGCCTGGGAAGTGGTAGGTGTTTCTTAGCAAATGCCTTTCTTCTGAGCAGTGTCCTGAGCAGCAAATGCCATCACATCCTCAGCAACTGGGCACCTACCCTCAAAAGCTGATGTACTTATTCCCAAATCAACAAGACACCAACTGCAAATGGACCCAAGTGTGAGGCACCTCTTCACCATCAGGCACATCCTAAGAGGCAGTGTTTCATATTGGCTAGTCTCAGAGCTCTTTGTTCCATGTGCAGGAGCCCTACATCAACCCATGCAGGATACTAAGCTCCCTGTTTTAGCAATGGAAAAAGCGTTTCATTCACATGTTTTACACAGGTCTTCAGGGTTACTCAGTCTCTGCAGTGATTGCAGAAGTCTATGCACCTAATTTCAGCAGTCTGAGTTCCTCCTGCCAAGACTAAACACCCACTCACAAGGTTTTTGACTGCCTAAATACTGATGGCAGGTGATCAGAATCTGGCCTAATCCCACATAAAAGTCTCTGTGGGTGAATCATCCCAAAGAAATGTATTGAGCTTAATTGTCTGGTAGGAAGAAATAACTTTGCTCATGAAGTTGACCCTTTGTGGAGTGAAGTTGATGCAAGCTATACATTTTACTTGTTTCTTCTCTAATATGTCTTGTCTTTTTTATTTTTAAGTCTTTCTATTGCTTTCCCCCCCTTTGCAATTAGGCAAAAGTATTGTTTACTATCTCATTAAGCTCAATTGAGAACAATTGCAAGCTCCATTAGACCACACTGACAATATATGGCTTTAATTATTTTTTCATAGAAAACTCACACTGGAGCAGAATAGCAGAGTGGTTGTGACATCTTGCTACAAATTCTTATGTGGGAGTGTGCAGTGGGAACAGGACCTGTGGAGGGCCAATGGAGAGCCAGGAGAAGGAAGTACCATTCTTTGGGTTTTCTTTTAGGAGAAGGATCTGGGCGAAATATTTCTGTATGTCACATATGCTAAAAGAGCTTCCATCTTTAATGTCATCTGGTCAGATTTATGCATTCATAATGCACTAAAATCTAAATCAGGTCATTGGTTACTTTTTGAGATATTAATCGTACTTTCATTAAAACTTTCAAGTAGTTCTGAGCTGATAATTTCCATCACACTTAATTTGTAAGCCATATTCTGCTGTTCCAGTGTTTGCTGTTTAGCCTGTCTTCTGTCAGAGTAAAAAGTCCTGCCATCTGGCAAAACACTCGCAACCTTCCAAATTAGAACATAATTCTATATTTTTTTGTTTCCTTGGCAAAGATTTTGTCCCAAAATACGAATTCTCCTTACAAGCTAGAAAATATTTCCTAAGATATTTAGAGCCAGAAAGACTTTAGTACAAAGTGTCTCTTCTTACCAACTCATGCTGTTTCTAAAGGCAGGGAAAAATAGGCCTCAACTTCCTTAATGCTCTTGGCTTTCACTTCATCACGGCTTTTCTGTTGAAGCATTCAGTACTGTTGATATGAGAATTCTTGTGCTGGCAAGATGGTTTTCCTCTTTCAAGGGATCGTAAAATAGTGTTATGCATTGAGAGGAACTTTATTCATATGCTACGTAGTAGAGCTTATTCCACTGGCAAGTTTGCTGAGGCCTAAACCTTGGTCTCTCTTTTCCATCTCCAAGATACTTGTCATAACTTCATCTCTAAAGAACTGTAATTTTTTCCTCCAATCTCCCCTACATATACTTAAAGAGGCTTGAATTCTCCACCAAGTCAGTTTAGGGGTATACATGCAACCTGTGAACCCCCTACCCAGAGAAGACAGCAGGCTCTTCATGAAGCATCCAGGTGGTACAAGGACAGCCATACTCAGATTTCCTACAGTCAAGAGGCTGTTGCCCATGGAGGGAGGCATAGGGCAGCCTTGTAGGCAGGGGTCTGTGAAAGGCCCGGTGGAAAGTAATTTACTCCTTCAGCTTCCTCTAAATCCCCAATATTTTTCAAAGTAGCCATCTAGGTCCTGTGAACGGGCATGACACCATTGACTTTCTGTTAGTTTAGAGAGGACTTTAGACTCATTGTTTCCATTCCAGGCTCACTTCCTTAGAACAAATAGTGTATATTGAGTGTATAAATATGCACAGAATTCCAGAAATTTCCAAAATTGCAATTCAGTTGTTCTACTGTGACCTTTAGTTCTCAGGGGTCCTTAGCCCTTGTCAGTGAAATCCTGATAGTGAGGAGCAGATAATTACCTTGGCATAAAATTTCAGCCTTGGTGTTACCTAGCAATACGTGCACGAAACCATTATGTTTTAACAGCCATTTGAAAGCATGGGAAGATTGTCAGCTATTCAAATATTGTCATAGATCTGATATTTCTCCAGTTCCCCCTATAGACACTCAGAAATGAGACCAGCCTTCCAAGGAGAAAAGACAGCTGGAATCAAGACATCTCCATTTATATACCCTGAAAACTTCCTAAGCAAACAGCTATATCTGCCTTTGGGTTGGGCATGTGGATGCCCTCACTTCACACCAGGGAATAAGCACCCCTCTCCATTCCCTGCTGCCTGGAGGAAGCAGGTTCCCATTGAATTGGATGGACAGGAGCATTACAGACCCAGCTTTTCTAACATGGAGACCTATCAGTGTGTCTCTGACATACCTACATGATTGCCATACTGTGTTTACTGTGGATTTCTGCTTCCTGGTCCTTAAAATGGAAGCCCAAGAAGCTATAGTAAACCTTGAAGGACTCATCTGCAAGCCCAAATTCATCCTTTCCGCCATCACTTCATCGATCTACCTGTCTGCTCCAGGCCTGTTAGCTCTCTCCAAATAAAATCCTGCCAATGGGCAAAGGGCACCAGATGTAACCTCAGCTGATGTGCTCTGCTCCCTGATTGGTTATTTATCCTTTTGCTATGCCCCACCACTGCAGACTTTGGGGCTGGGCCTGTCATTTTGAACTGGGGCTGCTATGCCCTGAGATGACAAGGGCTAATATATACCATAATAAAAATTAATAAATGAGAAACTAGGCAGTCTTTGTCCTGCTTCACATTACAGTGCTCAGAAGATCTTTGTCCTATGGTTTCCTCCATGTATGTTTGTCCAAGACAGAAACTTACTTCTCAAGCAAATGTGACTGGACATAATAACTCCCTTTGAGAGGTTTAGTGCTCTATTCCTTGGAAACGTGCTCCATTTTAACATCCTGCATTCTCTTCTGTGGAAGCATCTTCAGAGCTGGACAGAATAAAACAGGAAATGAAGAATGGCTGAAACCAAACAATGTGGAAGGTCAGAGGAAAGGGTAAATAACTTCACAGATATTTGGTCTTCCCCTCCTCTCACAGGAAGGAGCAGCCCCTCTCTTCAAATTGAGGACAAAACTCCTCTGCACAACCCTCTCCATAGTCTCCCACCACTGCTAACAATACTCCAGATGCTGTCTCAAAGAACCTGCTCATTTGAGTTAAAATTCTGTTTGTACTGAAATGCAGCAGTAGCTCATTAAACTTTTCTTAGATAAATTGTTTGGACTAAGTAATTCTCTCCTTTCCTCCCTTTCTGTTGCCAGCCTATTGTTTATAGCCAGCATTCCAGGCTGTGTGTGATGAAAATGCTGATGTGTTTCCTGAGTTACAGACCCAAGCTTTATCTCATCTTTCATTTAGGAAACTGGCTGCTTTATCATTTTATGCTGCTGTGTGCAATGTTTATTTGTCCCCCATTATTAACATTCTATAGGAGGATGTGGCCAGCCCCGTCAGCTGTTTGTGGCATTGTGCATACCATAGACACACACACAGAGAAGAAAAAAAGGGAAGAAAAAAAAAAGGAATAAATAGTGTAATAGTTTGGGGAAATACAGTTCACAAATTTCTTTTGATACTGAGGACAACCTCTGGACAACAGTGTCAATGCATAGCTATGTCCTTTGCACACTATCGTAACTGTGGAGTTTGCTGGCACTCTCTGCTGTCTTTAACTTCCATTTTTTAATCAATATCCACAGGATGTGACAAGGAAAACTGCCACCCCTTGCACAGACTTAACCACGAGCATCTATTCATCTAGTATCCTCTCTGAAAGAAGTAAGTCCTCCTCAGCTCTTCCTCTGTTTGAATTCCAGGGGAGAAATTACTAAGCAGTGACTCAGATGACGGATCGTGAAGGCAGATAAGGGGACCAGGGGTTACACATGAATCTTTGACTAGATATTCTGGTCAATAACAAACTAATTGGAAAAGTCAGAGACATAGCCTATGATTTAGAGAAGCTATGTTTAGGAGGAAAAGTATCTCAAATTTCCAATAGGATTTTGATTTAAATCCAAAGAATACACAAGTGGTTAGGAAAAGGAGGCAGATACATACTCTTTTTGTCTACAAGAGACATCTCTTGGGCTAGTTCAAGTGCATTGATTCTTTTTAATCGATTTTTGCAAAACCTGTTTAACTTTTTGCTTTAACTCCTGAAAGAAGTAAGTACTGGAAGAAAAGATACTACAATATTAGAAAGAGGATCAGCAGAAGTTGCAGCGGCCAAAAGCAGCCAATTAAAAGATGTCATTAAGAGATGCTGTGAAGGTGTAAATTTGCCCGTTTTGGACCATGTGCTGCCCACGAGGGTAGCTTCTAAGTCTGAAACATTCTCACATGTGGTAGTCACTACAATTGTTTTCAGCAACTCTTTTATCAAGTATGATGGATTTATTGCATGATCACAGTGGATTGCCCCAGATTTGTGAACAGTCCCAAAAATAAGATTATCACATACTTTTACTGTCAGTCAGTTCAATTCTTTCTTAGTGATTCTATCAACTGCTGTTCTTGAACCACTCCTGTTTTAATATTAATAAGCATTTTAACAATAATCATCATTCGAATAGAAAGCATTTTCATTCTGAACTCTACCTACAATAGTATATGCAGAAAATGAGTTACCAGATCAGTATTTCTTTCCACATTGTTTATCTACATTTGCTTCTACTGACCTTCCTTCTGAAAGAACTCTCAAAAATGTTTTATGCTTACTTAAACTGGAACAAAGAGGCCTGATAAAAACATGGCCTGTCAAAATCCAACTTAATTTAGACTTGCTTCTCAGGTCTGCTTCCTTCCCTCCCTACACCCAGAAATATTCTCTTTCCCTAATTCAAATATTTTCAGTTCCACTTAATGTTCCCTTTCTCAACTCCTTACTTCCTCATTAATTCACAAAACGATGTATGGTTTCAAATGTTTGCCCTGTGGTCATCCACAAAACTCACAGAAGCAATGCCAGAGCTAAATGACCCTCTCCAAGGCTGAGCTGTCTGAGGCTTGAGCTATGTGGATTCAGTTTTCTAAATTTTCACAGAAATTTTGTTACAACCTTGGGCAAATTTAAACCACCTTCTTGTTACTGCATTCCCTGCAAGTTTCTCAGTGCTCCAGTCATATTTTGTTTACGCTATTTAAAATTAGTCTCTTACTAACCGTGACACCCATCTCAAGGTATTCAGTGTAGTTATTTTTGGATCAATAAACACAGACGTACTGGAGACATACTAAGCCAGAATAGTTTATAAAGATGAGGCAGACCACTCTTCTCGTTGTGAGGAAGGTATCTCCTGCGAGGCCACTGGCCACGAGGCCCATGCAGTACCAAAACAGGATCTGAACTGCACTGAATCTATATTCAGACTTCCATTATATCCATCTGCAGCACAGGGACATTCAGTCCATTTTCTTTAAGGCAAAATTCTGTTCTTCACGTTCAGGGGCTGTCACAGCATCGATGTGATCCTTGGTATATTTTAGTGCGACCCACAGGTGATATTTAAGATGCGGTATCTATCTATAATCTGAAAGAATGGGTTTAGTGCTCTCCCCATCACCACCACCCTTCCCTTGCTTCCTTCCCTTTCCCAACCCTGGTGCCACCGCAGCTCCGCAGCCTCCTGCCTACCCCCACTTGGGCACGGGGAGCGGGGGAGACTGGCTATGGTCCTTAAAGTGCAGGATGCAGACCACCCACTCCAAAGAAATTGGGCAAGCCTCCTCAGACAGTCTGCTTCAGATGAGGAACACTAGATGGCACACAACCACCGCTGTTTCGCTTCTTTTTTTGGTTCAGAAAGCCAAAAATGGGTTTTAAGGCATCAGCCTGGAATGTGACTAAAGGACTCGGTGCAAAACATGAGCCCGCACAAGCTATAAAAACCCACTGGGAAGATAACCTTTCCAATGAAACCTCACCCTGCTTCCTCCATCAGAATTATTATTTTCCTATTTTTAACTCTGCCTATCTTGGCAGCTTCAGAAAGTAAACACAAATTGTATTTAGTGGCTTGTTCAGAAGCAAGGGAATGCTGTCATTTCTGCACAATATAAAATAATTGAGTGGCACACAAAGGAAAGCCCACTTGGCTCAGCAACATCTACAATTCAACAGACAACTGCTGGGATGAGATTAAAGAGGTATAACCACCTATCACATGGATTCTGTTAAAGGATATGTGCTTCAGTTTGTAACTAAAACCAAGTACACCTTCCCACTCTTTACAGACCAATAAGTATTGTTTCCTTGTCCTAAGAGGTGTAAAAGCCCAGGGACACAGATACACTTCACTATTCCAACTTCTTACACTTTACTGTCTTAGTGCTTAATACAGCTCTGGGCCGGGGGAATCACCCAATAAACATTCTTTTGGTAAAAAGAATCCCTTACATTCTGTTGTTCATAAAAACACAGTGTTTAACAAGGGAAAGCATTTACTCTGCACACTTCAGCTCCAAAACTATGAAGCAATCAGTTCCTGGTGCCACTTTACAGATCCATCACAACAGCGTGAAGTGCTGCAGCTTCTGCATAATGGGTCAGGTTATGATTTAACTGAAAAGATGTGAACTTTCAGCTTCCTGCAGACTGATAGCAATTGGCATGGCTTCTCTGGAAAACAGCACCATGTCTGTGATTACCTGACAGCGGCCCAGTTCTAAAATCACCTAAGCAGGAAGCCATAAACGCCAATTTACTGGCAGAAGGCTGCAAAATCTTCCTTGCTTGTATTAACACAAACAAGCTGATGTAGGAGTAGAGAAGGGAGACTTGACTCTGAGATTCATTCCCCTTCTTCTCAGAAGCAGGCTAGAAGGAAACCAAGTGGCAGCCTAGGAGAGGACTCTTCTGTGAAAGCAACCTCAAGCTGTAGAGTCAAGACCAGTATAAGCCACACACCGGGCTGAGATGCCAGAGTCCCTGGCAGAGATGAGTGTTAGGTGTTTTTCTTAACTCTCATTTCCGTTCTCATATTCTTGCATGGTTTGTATTTCATGCAAACTGTTTTCAACTGTGCAAATAAATATGTTTATATGGTTTTAGCTTTGAATTGTGTCAAAACCAACTTCTGAGTAATGTAACTGGCTGAACCTTACAGTATTTCAGTCTTCTAGGATAGCAATCCTAAAAAAAATAGAGTCCTGAGAACCTCTCCCCTGCTTCTTCTCTTTGTCTCATATGAGGCACGGTTCCACATAGCTGCAGGGACCAGTCCAAGATGGCAAAGTAGATGCCTTAGAGAAGAATTTATGCCTGCAAGTATCATTAACCTAGAAAGGTCTCTTGATTTAGGTAAAAAAAGAGAGGGAGGAAGCAGAGATAAATTCATTGAATTTTTAAGGAACATGTAATAGTAATTATTGGTATCTTATTTTTCAGTCTTAAGTTAAACTCCTTTCCTACCGAGCACTTTAGTCAGTTTGAGTACAGTAATATCTGTCTCAAGGATGCCAAAGTATGAAAACTGATGAAAAAATTTTACTGCTAAGTAAATCCATATTTTGGCTTGCAAGAAATACACTTCCAAAAATACTATCACAAAGTTCTGAGTGCGTGTTGACAATTTGCTGTAATGACTGTATATAATTATGGGATGGAAAGGAGCTAAGTAGATGTAAACAGTTTTCCCATTTTTTGTAAAGAGTCATAAATTTTTATGATACTTGGAGCTATAGTTGCTGATTCTAAGTATGTTGCTTGAAATGAATGGCGTTTTTATTGGATTTGTTATGTATCCAAAAGATTTCATGCAAGATATTAACTTCAGTTAAGCCATCTACATGCCCACTTCTGTACTTCTTCCACCTCCATAACATGTTACAAATTAATACCATAAAATCCTCCATTCTTCAGGACCAGATTTGTTATGGCATCACATTAGAGCACAACAACAAAAATTAATGAAGAGTGATTTCGATCTTCTGAACAGTGTGAGAATGGTTGAACACACCTCTCCCACGCATAAGGACAGAGTGAGAGCAACGTCAGGGGGCAGGATCCTGTGCTTGGTGCTGATGCAGCTCTACCACTTTCAGAGCTACACTAGTACATACCTCCACATGATGCTGACCTGTTCCATACAGTTTTGCTGGAGTGACAGGAAATAAGGAAAGTAGCAAGAAGCCAATCCTGGCAAGGGCACTGAGGTCTGATGCCTACCCACCCGTCTGGAAATGCCCTGGTGTCTCCACATCTTTGACATATACAAAGATACATATCAGTAACACCCTAGAGTAATTCTTGAAAATTGGTCTTAGGACCTTAGTAACACATAATTAACGAAACTGCACAGAAAATTAATGTTAATATTTTCCCTAACAGTTCCTCTAGACATATCCTATTATTCTACTCTATATTGTGTTCTATCTATTACACAAGAAAAATGTAAAACTGTGACACAAGGGGAACCAAGCAGAATGGAAACAAGAGCAGTGTAATCTAGGCTGTAGGCTGGCAAGAGGCTTCAGGCAGTAAATTGCAAGCACAAGAACATGCAAAGGTTGTGGTGGATACCCCACCAGTTGAGGCTTTCAAGGAAGAGTGAAAAGCTCTGTGAAAGATAGGCTTTATTCAGCCAGGCATTTATGCAAGGCTTGCGTTATGCTGGAGATGGACTACATGATCTCAAGGATCCCTTATGGCTTTATAGTCTATGAATAAAGAACCTCTTTCACTGTAACAAACTCAGTATTACAGCTACTTCGGTCCCAATGTGGTGTTAGCTGGACTGCCACAAAGCAGGAATTGTGTTAGATACTTCCAAAGCTGCGAAGGCCCCTGCAGAACACAATGGGAGACAAGTGTGTGAAAGAAGTTCTTTCAGTGCCCCATCAGGTCAGTGGTTTGAGCACAAAGCACTGCTGAGCAAGGAAGTACAGTATCTTTGTTCTATCCTCATGTTATGAATCCCTTTCCCTGACATACCCGTGGACCCATTAAATGTGATATTATGGCTGCACAAACATGAAGTCTTCCCAGATTGGTGAGAGGTATTTAGGTCTTCTGCTTTTCCATTTCATGTAATCATTACTGTTTGGGGGAAAGGGGGAAGTTCAGAATGGAGTTGAACTTGGTTTACAAGAAAATCTTTCAGGCTCAAAAGTGGTTTGCTTTTGGTTTTGTTGTTGGGTTTTTTTAAAGGTTAAAAGAGAAATACTGACAGGTTGGCTGCTCCAAATTCCAAATTCTAGAAAAATTGATACATTAGTACAAGCAAATATTAGTGACTAGGCAACAGAAGAGCTGGGTTATAAAAAAAATCACATCTGATAAAACATGACACTTTGTTCTTATAAAAATGAACACAATTTAATAGATGTTATGTGCAGCAACTTGAGCTTGTAACAGTAACTATTACATCTTAGATGCTGAATATCATTACTAGTTTCTGCAACATTGACTAATACAGATAAGTTGTTTCTCTGCATATACTTCAGATATTACCAGAAACATGACCGCAACACCACAGGCAAGCTCCACAGAGCTTAACCACAGGGCCTTCCCAGATGCACAGTACAAATCATTCTGAGTTCCAAGAGCTAGCACTAACCAAGCTAGTTTGCATCTGAGGCCAGATCAGATAGGCTTTTTTCATTCAGTACCAGTTACATTGGTCACTGAAATATAAGCGTGCACAAGAGTGGCAAGTGAAGAAATACAAAATAATACTGAATGAAGCAATTCTGAGCTGGAAGAAAGAAGATTACATGTCCAAGAGGAAAGCTGATAGAAGTTGTCCTGGTTCTGACCAGGCCAGAGCTAACCTCCCCAAGCAGCCAGCCCAAGTGAGCTGAGTTAGCCCAGGGTGTTTCCTCACCGCCTGACATCACTCCCCCATAAAAGGGCCTGGTTGGGGAGCGGTGCTCCTGGTGCCTATAGGGCAGTCTGAGTGTGGCCAGGATGTCAGGGCAGTCCTCAAGTCATGCATCACTCTGTAACTGTCAGGTGGGTAAGGTACACTGTTATCTCTGGGTGTGAGTGTACCTGGCTGTTATTGTTCTACTTGCACGATAATTTTGTCAGTAAACTGTCTTTATCCCAACCTGTGGAGGCTCTGTCTGTTTCTCATATGGGAGTGAGCAAGCAGCGTGTGGTGCTCAGACACTGCTTGGGGCTGAACCACCACATAAGTCCTATTTAAAATATTTGTTAAAGATTTAGAAGAGGAATAAGCAGTACTTTTTAAAATGAAAATTGTATTCATTTATAATGGTTTGCATATCTACAGCTCACACAAATCACCAGTTATTTCTGGAATGTAAAAAATATCTCAAGAAGAAATATTTGCTATCACAATCCACTCAAAACCCAAATTCTTGTCTTGTTTACTGGAGTAAGTTTCAGTTCAAAGGTTACTTCTTGCTGCCCTTCAAAAATAAGCATATTAGATATGTCCTTCTTGGTGTAGCTTAACTTCATGGGTGTTTATGTTTCTCTAGTTCATTAGCATTAGGGATAGCAGCCAAAGTCTTCAGCTCAGTGAGGCAAAAGCTAGGGAGAAGCAGAAGAGGAACAGTCCCAGCTCAGTACCAATTTTAAGCATGTACATTCTTTCTCTCTCCTACACTTCCCCCTGCCCCCTTTTGCTAACAGTGCCACAACATTTAATGAGTAAGAGCTTCCTCTTTGTTTCTGCACCCTCATTTCCTGCTGTGTCCATCCTGTAAAAACTCCTTCAGGACTCTTCTCAAAGCATTTCCACCCCCAGGCTAGGAGAATGCACTGAACTGAAAAGATGGTGGGAGAGATGATGTAGAAGAAGAAATAGAAAAGGAACTAAGAGAGAAAAAGATGAGAACACATGGAAATGGAAAGGGCAGGTATAAATTAAATTGAGAAAATGAGAAGGAAGGACAGAAATAAATGAAAGAATGGGCATGGTGAACAGCAAAGTAGAAGCAACAGGGAGTCTCTACTGCTTCCTATCACTTCTGAGTACTGGTCCATGGAATGAAAAAAAAAAAAACAACCAAAAGAACACTTTAATATGCACTATTAGTAAGAAAAATAAACCAGGCAATTTCTCTAAAATGTAGCTGAGCTGGTAATGTCATATGATGCAGACAAATCCTCCAAACCCTGATGCTACATTGGCAGATAAACAGAAGAAAAACTGTCCCTCTGCATGCAGAGGTTCTAAGGTAGGTTTAATGAACAACTAAAGAGTACATCTGAGAGCACAGATCTTAAGAAAGTCTCGTGCTATACAATCTCACATCTTAAAAATAGATAACTTTCTGGTATGGCTACATTCCAAACACTGTGTGCATTTCTGATCCCTCAATGAAAAAACTGCAAGGGTTACCTGGACCAAAATTCATCTAAGACTGTCTCAGAAAGCAGGACAGAGATTGATACTGATCTCACATCTTCATCTCAGCAGTGCAGATTTCATATAGCTTCAGATATGTTCCCTGAATAAGTCATGGGGTTGAGATATTCCAGTTACATTTTTTTAAAAATAGAAAACCCAGACTTTTGGTACATGAGAAAGTAAATGTCCAAAAGTGTACAGCTTTCATATGTAACTCCCATAACAAGGCAGCAAACATGGGTTTGGGGCTTATTTTGAGCAGTCCTGTAATCACCCGGTTTGAGAAGGCTTTTCATTTTCTTAGAAAGGGGCTAGGAGGCCAAGCCACAAATATTTCCAGGCAAGTTGCTCAAAAAAATTGAGGGGAAGGTTCTGCTCTTCTCACAGATCAGGTTAGTCAGGCAGACAAGTCCATTCTAGTACCACGTAAAGATGTCTGAACATGCACTAGCAACCCATGTTCTGTATTCTGGGCTGGTAGGTGCTCTCTGAAACTACACCATGCATCTCTGTCACCAGCACTTCAAGTGCATCTCTGCCACTTTTCAGAAGAGGACAACGGCATCAAGTGGGACAGGTGAAGTTGAGGGTTTGAGGGTTTTTTTTTCATCAGCAATTAAGTCTCCCAGAGCTCCAAACACCCAGGGCTGTGCTACTTACATGCTTACTCAGTGGATACAAGCTGAAGCTGGCTCTCTTCACACAGCCTTTGTTCTGCAGCCAAATCTACAGCTCTGCAGAGCCCTCCAGGCTCTGGATTTCCATCATGCCATGCCTCCAGGGTGCATCCCTACAGATAGAGCTTCAGGACTGGAGTCTTGGGCTGTAATTCTCTCAGGGTATGGATCGTGCCTTCCTTTTAGTCTTATTTTCTGTCTGTAAACTGCCACCACATAAATGATATCAATAACTTTTTTTTTTCTTTCTAGAGAATTTCATCCATGACTCTTGGGTCATCTTTTCCATCCTTCCAGTGCCTGCTTCCATACAGACTATTCCAGAGGACTCGGTAAATGATTAGGCATAAGGGTTTTATTTCTGGAGTCTCATCTACAAAGCAGCAAACCAGGGAAATTTTTTCCCTGTACTTGTCCAAAAAAAGGTTTTTGCTCTATTTTAGTTATTCTTGACTCTAGTATAAGCCCTTGGATACTCCTAGAAAATTCCTCTCCCGCCCTGATGTCAGTGCCCTTTGAATATTTGTAGGTATTAATCCTCTTCCTCCTGTTATCTATCCAAATTCTGCATATTTATATTGTTTCATTTTCTTACATATGTTGTAAGAAAAACTCAGTGGAGGGACAGAGATCTCTTTAGAAAAATTTACAAAAACCTGCAGAGGAAAGAAATGTGTCAAATCTCACAGAGGGGAAAGCTGCAAGATCAGCCCATGTCCTGGTAGGCAGCAGCAAATGGATCTGGAAGTAAATCTACAGAAGGAGGGAATATATATTATTGCTTGAGAGCAGAAAAAGCTTCAATGAGGGTTTGTCCTTGTATACCAAAAAATGTGAGAATGATTATACCACAGCCACTTTATCTCTGGCCATGTCTCCAGCAATGATCAATAGCCTCTGGATGAACCAAAACAAGCAGACACTACCACTTCCCCAGAAGTATCACTCTGGAGCCATACAGCCCAGGTGTCTCAGTTCCTGTTCCTACCACCACCAGCAAAGGGATGCTGCCAAGCTCCAGTGAGCCAATGCCTGCATCACAATCTTTATGAAGGCACAGAAACGCAAAACTCTGTTTATAAGCTCTATTAAAATCATTATTTAAGCTAAAATTAGCCCAAGGTCACATTAAAAGATAGTATCTCCTATCTCTGTGCTTGGTGCCATAGCAAAAGCAAAGTTATTTAAGCTAAAACTAATCAGAAGTTTTGCCAAAAAAAAAAAGAAATAAAAAATCTGCATTGCTGATAGTGAGATGGTCTATCTGGAATAGCTTTTAGGTGGCAGTTCTTTGCCAAGCCTGGGGGTTGCCTGACTGGACACCACCAGAGGCAGCAGAGCTTGAGAGCCCTGAGGTCAGGTACAGCTCTCCGTGGGGAGACACATGGGTCCAGCAACTTCTGGCTAATCAAAACATTTTCAGACTAAGCTGGGGAAAAAATGTTGCGTGGTTTGTTGTTTGTCTTGTTTTTTTAAAAAATAAATGTGCTGCAAATAAAAAGTCTTCATTTTAATCAGCTGCTATAAAGTCAATTGACACTATCTCAGTACTGATGTACGTCTCTCCACTACTCAATTTAGTGCAGGGATGATGAAGAAAACTAGAGTTTCAGGTTTGTTGGCACTATTTCAATTTTCATGAAGCTATAAGAGGAACATGTTTTCCTTTCTTCCTGCCCAAGAAAACAAGAGACAGGAGAGCCTACTACCAGCTGTGCCTTTTCCCCACCCTCCAGTAGAGGATGAGTGTCTCTGTATGCTAAATGCAGGTATTTTCAATTCTCTTTAAAAAGTTGTTACCTCTTTTTTTTTCCTAATTTTTTGTGCATGAAGGATTTCGATTTGGTTTAATAAAATGCAATTTAAAAATATTTTGGCAACATTTAGTGGAAAAAAAAAATCACAGCATAACCACTCACTCCACAGTGTCAAAATGAGACAATCCCACACAAAGCACTTCTGCCCTGCCTTGCAGAATTATTACCCAGAGGAAAAGCACACCACACCTACTGTTCAGCTTCTATCTTCAGAAGCCTTTGCCAGGACCTGGAGGGTGCTGTTTTCTTTCACTGTCTATACAAGTGAGTAACATAAAAACTAAGAAGCTTATTCTGTATTATTAAACTAGAAAATGAAAACAAAATATAACACAAAATGGCTATTTAAGGTATTAGAGGGGAAAAAAAGTTTTGTCATGTGAAATATAATTGTGCTATAGTCTCTGCTTTTCCATTTTTGTTCTTTATACTGTTATAACATTAAAAATACACTCTAAGATACAGGGACTTCTGGATTTAGGAGCTCAGAAGAAAATGAGCCCAGTATTTGCAAAAACGGCTGCTCAGGATATCTTGCAAGATGAAAACCATGCTTGATTTCAACTAATTCCCCTTTTCAGTACTACGGTTAAAGTCAGCCTATGAGGCTGAAGGACTCCAGACTAAATGGGCTTAGCCAACTATTACAACCAAATCGGTAATTTCTGATAGCCATCCCTTCTGGGGAAAGTTCCTGCAAAGCACCTAAAGAAAAAACTCCTCTGTGCAGTAGAATTGTGAAGGAAAAGACTTGGAAATCTGTCAGGGAGGAAACCACTGGATTTACACTTTAATAGATCCAGTAGTTACAATAGAGATGTGGATGAGGACAACAGCTGGGAACAGAGCTCACATACACCCCCTCCTGTTTCCATGGAGCTTCCGCCAAGCCCTATTATTTATTCAGAAGCTATTTTCCAGGAAAACAGCCAGCCAGCCTGCAAAAGTGCTTTCAAGAAAATAATTTCCAAAGGATGGTGGAACAAAAGAATAAGAAGTCCACAGATACCAGGTGGCCAGGGTTACCTTACTTGTGATAATACTTTTAAAAGTACTATATATGCAATATTTCTACTCTGTATGGCCAAAAGATATTTCTACAGTGTTTGCTCAATTTTTAGCCCAGTTTTTTCATCCCATCACTAGAAGCAGGTGTATGTATGTGCATCCAATTGGACAGGCTGAGAGATTTGGACTTGTTCAGTCTGGAGAAGAGAAGGCTCCAGGGTGGCCTAATTGCAGAGTACCAATATTTAAAGGGGTCATACAAGAAGGTGAGAGAGGGGCTGTTCACCAGGGAGTGTAGTGACAGGACAAGGGGCAAAGGCTTTAAGCTGAGAGAGGGTAGGTTTAGATTAGATATTAGGAAGAAATTCTTCACTATGAAGGTGGTGAGGTCCTGGCACAGGTTGTCCAGAGAAGTTGTGGAAGCCCCATCCCTGGAGGCATTGATTAGATGGGACTTTGGGCAACCTGGTCTAGTGAGGCAGGGGGCTGGCACCAGATGATCTTTGAGGTCCCTTCCAACCCAAAGCACTCTATGATTTAGTGGATTTCCAGAATGAGACAAGACATGAATACTTTTTGTTGCCCAAGGAACACTTTTTACAGAAGAATGTGCCTTGAATTACCAAATGACTTTTTGGTTTTTTGCTTTTTAAGGCATGCCTTTCTTCCTGCTCTGCCCTCACTTCTACTCAGATGGATTTTTAGTTACAATTGTTTCTGTCCAGTCAGTGAAAGCTTTGTCCAAAGCCAGAGGTTCAACCAGGAAAGCAGCAGCACAAGAGAAGATATGCAGGAGACATAAGATCTGGCCAGCAGCACCAGTAGCCAAAAAGACAGCGGTAACTGAGCAGCTGGGAAAGCTCTCAAGAAGAGGCATGATGCTTCAGGCAGCCAGAGACAGACCAAGGCTGATAGCCTGGGAGGAGGGTTTATGTAGAGGGGAGAGGTTTGGTCATCGGGGTATGGGCTACTTGAAACAAAAAAAGTGTTGTGAAACAAAAAGCTTTGGCAGTCATCATGGAACACTTCCTCACTGAGATAACTCAAACTGGGGGCTCGCGTGAGGAGAATGCCATAAGCACAGGAGTGCTGTGCTACTGGCGTAGCACAGCATCATCCTTCATGCTGTCAGAAATAGGGTGCTGCAACCATAAATATAGCACTCTGCATGCTGCTCCCCAAACATCCCATGGGAGAAGGGAAAAACAATTTTTGCCTCATGTATATTGTTATCAAATTGAAATATTACCATAGCTCATTCAAAAAGCAAGGAGACCAAAAGGACACAAATGCTCAGCAAAACAGGCTTCACTACTTTCTCCTGAACTCATGTGCTTACTAAGGTTCATGTTTTCACTAGAAAAATGATGAGTAGCGGTAGTGTCCAAGGGCCATGCGGTAGCATTTGGTAGCATAAGTTAGAGCAATTAACTATCCATAATCCAGTGTAACAAATCTCACTTATCTCTAGAACTAATAGGAACACCAGAGGGATATGAAACATGGGAAAGTAAATGCTGATATGAGATGTGTCACTCTTCTCAGAGAATGTTGTAGCAACGCTGCCAAAGAAATCAAAGGAACTACTTTTGCCATGAATTTAGCCCATAAGGTTTAGCCTATACAGCTTTAAGAAATTATTAAACAGCTTTCATCTAGATGAGTTACTGAAATGTTTAGAATCAATGCTAAAACCAGATGGCATAGACAGTCACCACTTTGATACAGTTTAAAAAAGAAGCATTTTTAACACAAAAGAGAAACTGGTCTCTTCCTACAAGAGGATGAGAGCAGAAAAATTTAAAATGTTTAGAAATCACATTCATACATATATATGTTTTTTATAAGTGTGTATGTATATGTACAGACATAAACAGATCAAGGTTTAGATTCATTTCACATAGTAATTAATCCACCACTTTTTCCTTACTTCAAGAAATGTAAAACCAGAAACATTTGTCTTTTATTTACCAGTACTGGAAAGAAAGGAAGCTGGCAGGGGTGACATCTGAAATTTAAGGAGTCAGATGCAAGAATTTGCCGTGCTTCCTCAGCCAGAAAAGCACTCTGTGCCATTGGGGGGACACTGTCACTGGATCTAAGCTGCAAACACCACGTGCTGGGACAAGCTACTCAAAGGACTGCTACCTGAAATTAACTGCATACAGCGTCATACGAGACTTCCTCTGTCATATAACAGATCATTTAATACAACAGTCCTGGGATTTCCTTTTAGACATAAATTATGTCTAAATAGGTGACTAAGCGCTATTGTCTTCTTGCACCAGCCTGTCCTTCATACTTCCTCCTCCAGTGTAAAACGACTAAATCAAATTTCAGAGTACTGCAGAGTAAAACTGTAACAAATAACTATTTCTGGGTGCCAAAAATACACAATTATCTCATAATTTAGTATTTCTTTTACTAGGTGATTCAACAATTTCTGCAAAAAGACAAAAATTATTAAAATGACCTAGTGAAAAAGAATCTGTTACATCAGTTCAATTTTCTGTGTTCCAGGAAAAAAATTATTTCCAGAAATACCACAGTACTTTTAAGGTAGGAATTCCAGTAAGATAAAGATGTTAAGGTGATACAAGTAGTTCAGTATACGGGTTTATCAGTGCCATGTCGTTTGGTTTTACTCCAACAACTGAATCAGAGCAAAGGACAAACCTTCTGCTGCAGGTAAAGTGTCTCAAGCAAGTCTGGACCTCTTCCCAGAGGTGAATCAAGTTCCTGTTTGCACTTGGAAGTCAAGGCTGCTCCTAAGAGTATGACTGGTATGAAAACATCCAGATAGCAAGAATGACAACCTGCATTTCCACTTCAGTACTGTCCCTTCCCAACAACAAAAAAAACCCCAAACCAAACCCAAAAAAAAACCCAAAACAAAAACAAAAACAAAACCAAAACAACAGAAAAAAAAAAGCCTGCACACAAACAATACCCCACTTGTATAGCATTTACCCCCACTGAAAAGGGCAAGGTGTAACAAAAGAACATCAAAGGGCTGCCTGGTATAAAATGAAATTTTAAATAAGGGAGAATATATGAGTCTCTTGAAAGCCCTAAACATTTTGTATAAATAATCTGTGATGCTATCCAGAATCAGCTGAGCTGTAGACATCATCCGCCCCAACCGTGAGTCAGCTTGAGTCAGTTCAGTGTACTTTTATGGTGCTCTCATAGTCAGAAAATAGAACCCTCGGCAGCACAAAAGAAGTCTCTGAAATACGGAACAAGTATTTGGTGGGAAGCCACTCTCTACTGTAAGCTGGTGATAAAATTAGTGGAATAAGTAAAATGCCAGCATAATTAACATTTCTGTCTCTTTATTTTTAGCCCAAACTGAAATCAAGGCATGAAATAGAAAGCAAATCATGTGTTCTTAAGGTCAAACAATTTGAAACTCTTTGCGAACTGTTCCTTCTGTGCAGCAAAGCTCCGACTGTGCAAAGGGCTATGGCAATATGGACTCAGTAAACAGAGACTGCTTCCAGCTGTTTGCATCCCTCCCACTCCCAGTATGCATAACATCCTGGCTGGTAGAAGTTATATTTGTGTTTAAACATGATAAGACTGATTTATATTAGAGGAATGTTTCTGATCAATCATTCATGCTGAATAGCCAGTGACTAAGTGGAAATGCTTCACAGAAAGTACCGATGAAAAACAACTGAGGAAGAAGTTCATAAAACTTCAGGACATGGCCAATGGTCTCTAATCTACTTAGTATACAGCATGCAACTTCCTGTAACAGCTTACACTGAGAGCACACACATTTCTCCCGGTGCTCCCTTTCACTGTGGGGGTGATGGAGCACTGGGACAGGCTGCCCAGAGAGGCTGTGGAGTCTCCTTCTCTGGAGACATTCAAAACCCACCTGGATGCATTCCTGCGTGATTTAGTCTGGGTGATCCTGCTCTGGCAGGTGGGTTAGACTAGATGATCTTTCAAGGTCCCTTCCAACTCCTAATGTTTTGTGACTCTCTGATACTCAGCAGAGTCACAGTATTCATCACGGTGGAACATAAAAGGTAGGGAGGGTTTGTCGTACTTAACCTTGCCAATGAGAAGTTAGCTGCCAAGTACCAACTGATTATTATGGTCAACAGAGAGAGATCTGAGACTTTTCAGCCACTTAGCATGAATCACTCTGTCCATTATGGTATCAGGCTAGAAACTAATTAGCTGCCTCTGGGCTCAGGTACTGGCTAAGACTAAACCACGAGAGTCCTTTTTTGGTTCTCAGCATGGGTCTCGACGGGTTGAGACAGTGACAGGTCTGACCACAGAGCATGTCAAAACCAAGTTGTCGTACACATTTATTACATTAGCCAAACAGTCACCAGTCTCTATGGTGTCTTGTTTGTTCATGTGGCTGTGGCATGTATTCCCGTGCTTGCTGTATGTGTTCCCTGCCACACTGTCACCTCTGGGATAGGGGTCAGGACTCTCACCTTGCTGTACTGTATAATACTGACTCATGGTCTGATAACATCTCTGGCCAGGAGGTTATATTGATATCTGTATGGGGTACTGCTGTCATGCCTGTACTTTGGGTGGCATCTCTCAGAATTGATTAATAATTGCACCCAGTCTGTGGGGGGCAGTCAGGGGTAGTGGGGGTGGTGTCACTTTCTCCTGCTTTGTTACATCCCCTTTTCTCTTATGTCTGGTTGCAGCAGCTTTTGAGAATGTTGAAAACCCTTAGGATGTTCAAGCCAGCATGCTCTGGAGACAGCATTTCTAGGTCTTCTGAATGTGTTCTAAGTCCTGATCAGAATAACAATTTTAAGAATACCACCCAGACATCTGCCCTACAGCAGACTAGTCAGGGATGGCATGGCATGTGGGAGAATATGGGCAGGTGTCTGGAGAACTTCTGACCTCCAAAGGTCTAGTACTTTGCTCCTGAAGCAAGACCTGGATAAAGTGACAGAATGAAAGGAAAATGCTGTGGCTGTTCCAAAGAGGCACAGCTCACTGCATTGTGCTGGGCCATGGCCATAGTCTACCAAACACTGCTTGATAGTAGGCAGCACCCTCAGGGGAAGAGAGAGAAGACAGGCTGACAGGTGCTGTGGTTACTCCAGTCC
Organism: Hypotaenidia okinawae; assembly: GCA_027925045.1. Lineage (NCBI taxonomy): Eukaryota > Metazoa > Chordata > Aves > Gruiformes > Rallidae > Hypotaenidia > Hypotaenidia okinawae. Next base: position 16,522,539 of record BSDF01000002.1, read on the forward strand.
CAGTGACAGTGTGTCTACTCCAACACTGGCTACAGCCACAGTAGCTAAACAATAAAAAACAACCCGTACTGGTATCAGTCCCGCTATACAGAAGAAGAAATACAGAAAAAAAATCACTTAGTAAGGGACAATGAACCAGGACCATCACAGGAACAGGAGAAAGAGGCAGAACCAGAGGTCATCACCTGATCCCTGTCCCCAAGTGAGTTGTGAGCTATGAGAAAATATTTTAGCTGCCATCCAGGTGAGAATATTCTTACCTGACTGCTCTGGTGCTGGGATAACGGGGCCAGTAGCCTGGAATTAGAGGGTAGGGAGTACAAGCAGCTGGGATCCCTCTCTAGGGAACAGAGGCACTAACAAGGTGGTTGGAAAAGGGACACAAACTCAGCCTCTGGAGGCAACTTCTGTCAGGTGTGAGGGAAAGGTATCCCTTCAGTGAAGATGATGTATGTTGTCCAGGCAAGTGGACCACAATGGAGAGAGGTATCCAGTACCTGAGGGAATTAGCCGTGGAGAGATGGTTTATTATGACTCAGAGACCACAGTTACCCACAGATCCAGATGAAGTCCAATGTACCTGACCCACTTGATGGAAACTTGTGTGAAGCACATTGTTGTCATACACCAGCTCATTGGCAGTAATGGACTGGAAAAGGAGAAGAGCCACCAACAGTGGATGAAGTGGCTCGCCAACTCTGGCAATACAAAGAAAGCCCTTCTTTCCCCCCCATCTTGGCTGTGGAGAAACTGTTCTAGAAGGTCCAGAAACTCAAAAAGAGTATGTCCGATTCCACACCTGTATGGACCAGCATCTCATCTATAAAGACTAAGTACTCTTCTGCTCAAGTGAGAGGATATAGAGGATGCACACCATGAAGCACCCTGTGGTTTTACCTGCGTGACCATGGAGAGGACATGAGGAAGTGGGATAGAAAACCTACCTTAAAGTAAAGTAATTCCTGCAGCCTCCCATCCTTGGGGAAAAGTTTAGATGTTCAGCACTCAGTTGGGAACTATGAGCCATTAGAGGTATCCATGGCCTTTCTTATGACAGTTTAGTAAAGCAGGTTACTTTATGAGACTAGACTACCGCAGTTCACATGGATTTGATAGAAACTTACTAGCATTTGACATCTTCCAAGTTTTTATCTGCAGCAAGAACATCGCAGTCAGGAAAGAGCGGATGGGCAGGGTTTTCTTGGAACCTGCTGGTCCATCTTCAGAGGATGTGTGACACAGCTGCCCCTGAAACTCACCTTTCCTGAAAGGGAATTGAGACGAGATCAGTGCAGCTATAAAACATGAGCATGAGGGTGTAGGTGCCACTGCTGAAAGGGACAGCTCAGAGTCTACACCACCAACCAGAACAAGACTATTCAAAGCAGATGAGGAAATGTGGAGGGTGACCAATGGAGAATGGTCACAGGGAGAAATGGAAGGATGAAGCACAATGGAAGATGGAATATATAGGCAGCAAGTTTTCCTGTGATACAAGTACTAGTCGAGCAAAAAGAATGATGATTCACATTCACTAGTTTGAAGACAGTTCCATTTTAACCAGATCTCAGCTACCGCAGCAAGGCAATGCTACATATTCAAGTATGTGGTTACAGAAAATATCACAGCTCTTGTGTAAGCTGTATGACAAAAGGCTGAAAGCCAAATGCATTCTCACTACATAAGCAATGGGACATCCAGCACAACCTATGTGTACATCACCCTCACAGTAACTTTAAATACTATTTTGACATGAACTAGACTGATAAATTCACCTCTTTGTGATGTTCAGCCTCCTGAACTAGACAAATTCACCTCCTTGTGATGTTCCTCCTCGTTCTTTTTGAGCTTTTCTAAGAATTGCTTGTGAATCTTTCCATCATGTATTAGTTGACCACCAACAATCTCTTCACTTGCTGGGTCATTGCACTCAGTTGAAATCAGAAATGAACTTTGCAACAGCTGTAATATCAGCTGTGGCCAGAATATCTGAATGCTAAGGATACAAGTGAACTACAGTAATTTTTACTGAAGTTGCACACCTAAGATTTAATTAACGATGTATTTAATTTTAAAGCCTGCATCTGCAGATTGAGAAACTGAATTCTTCTCTTGATGAGTCCTGTGAGTTACACAGTTTACTGTTGCAAAATATTGCCACTGCTGGTAGACTCATAAAGGGAGAAAAGCACAACAGAGAGTCAGAATTGCTTTGTATTAGCCTCTGCCTAGATGACAAGGTATTTAAGCAAGACTGCAATTAAGTCCAAATGTAACATCTTAAGAACATTCATGACACTAGTGTGAGAAAGAGGACAATATATGGGGATCATGGAGAGTGTGCAAGCAAGAGACTTTGATGGTAAATCACTGGGATCTTCATGCAAACATCATGACTGCCAAAGCATTTTAGATATGAGTCTGGAAAATTAAAAAAAAAAAAAAGACAAAAAAAAAAGACTCAGTGATACAATTTTTTGAAGAAACAATAATGAAAATAACTCCAGGTGTGTAGGAAAGTAGAAAAAATTTGGCGTAGGAATGGGAAGGAAAAATTGGAGGTGTTCAGGACCATCTCAGCATAGGACTTTTGTATTATATGTGACAGAAATAGTGTTACAAAAATATTATGTTCTGACTTTTTTTGTCAGTGTTTGCTATTATACAGCAGTGGTTTGCCCAGATGTCCTTTCCCAGGGGTAACATTCCTATTTATTTCCTTCAGACTTTATTTCTCCTGTTTCTTGACTTCTAGTCTTGCTTAAAATCTTGCTGTTTTCTACATAGCACGTCTTTCCCCTATATACCAATGTACATGATCTGTCCTTACCTCTGCTCTCACAACACAAAGACTCTCACTGCTAGTAGGTCATTTTCCCTCCTCTGCTTTTTCTCCAGCAGATGAAATCAACATCCTCTTCTCTCATTCCTATTCCTCCTTTTCTCTGCAAAAGTCTAAGTTTCAGTTATTTCATGCTGTATTGAGCTTAAAAAGTTGCAGCATGTCTCTGACAGCAAAACTGTGCCGGAAGAATCGTGCAAAGGAAAGCTCTCTGGGAGCTGAGTGGAATTCATTTTTTCCCCAAATGAGCATGAGCTGCTTGTCTCAGCAGTGGGAATCCCCTGAGAAGGAGTGAATGGAATATGTAGGCATGTGATCTCAGAGCCTCACAGAATAAAAGCAGCACATGGTAAGAATTAACTAAGTGATGAATCTCAGGAAGTTATCATATATCAGAATTACCATTCTCTGGGGATATTTCTAATCTCCCATGAGCACCTTTTCTTGGATAATTAAACACTAAAATATTTTCAAGCCTGAAGTTTTTTAATCAAGTTTTCTTGAAAACGTGCTTTAGTTCAAGTAACATAAGGAGCTGACACAAAAGTTCTCTGCCCTGTGTTATCATGTTTGTGTTTCCTTTGAACATAAATCTCAGATTTTATCCTACTCATTTAACTCCTGTTCACTTCCCTACTTCGGAACACAGGAGGAAACTGTGCTTCATGATGAAGGATGAAAAAAGGTTCCTGCCTTGCTTACTGGGGGTCAAAATCTCATATAGAATTTCTACATTAAAAAAACTATCTTCACAGTCACATAGGAGTCCCAAATACAGCTTTGGAAGAAATATATCCAGGTGACAAACAGGAAAGAATGTATATGGCAATGGTAGCAGGGAAAATGTGGGACTGTAACGGCAACAGCTTAGCTTGTCCAAACATATGCACAAAAAAGGAGAGCAGCATTGCAGGTGAAGTAAATTCAGAAAAGGAATCAGAGGAGGACAGAAGGACAACAAGGCACAATGCTGCCCTTCAGCCCCTCCACCCTAACAGCCTGCTCCAAGCCCATGCAATGGAGGGCATGGGCCGGTCCCACCAGAACATCCATGTGCTCTGGCTGACCTTTCCTTTCTCCTTGCCTGACAGACAAAACGGGACACCTTCCTTTTTAAACACTGGTGAACTGAAGGAAGGGCTTGGTGGACTCTGACCTTTCCAGGCTCATGCTAGGCAGAGGACTGTTGACTGAACAGAGACCTAATTGTTGATCATAAACCAGGTGTTAATGTACCAGGCTGACTGCAGCTGAGCACTGAACATTGCTCCCGGCGTGGGAGGCAGGTCCAGCAGGTCATTCAGCGTCTTGCAGGTAAGATGATCTTGGAAACCAAACCTTTGCCCACAGACTACAACTTAGCGCAATCTTCCAGCTGCATGTATCCATGACTCACTTTGCTCCAGCCCTTGTGTGGGGCAGGAAAACCTCACTCCAGTGTAAACGTACAACTCCATATAATGGGCATGTTGCATGGGACTGACTAGCTGTCAGGTTTGCTCACTGCCTGCCTCCAGAGAAGTGTTCCCCATTGTTTGTGAGGGCACAAGCAGAGGTTATTATTGAAAGAAATTACCAAAACCATTTAGCACCATCGCTTCCTGTACTGAGTGTCCCTATTTTCTAATAATACTTTCCGTATTAATCTTGCATCCACATCTAACATCTCCTTCATCCTCTACACTTAGCCCAGTGCTGACAGGCTGCCAGCGAGTCTTCAGCATTCACAGTGCCCCTTCATGAGTAGACAGCCACTGCTGGAATAAAACAGCAGCAGCAGCAGCAGCTGCTCTGCTCTGAGGACAGGCCAGGAGAACCCTATGCTCCCACAGCCAGCACAGTGCAGGTGGCCACAGCCTGGTGCGGTCCCAGAAGACCTGCCTTCTGTTTCTGGCTCCAGTGCTAACCTTGGAAGAATGACTTTGGCTTTCTGTTTTCTCTCCCACCCCTTATCTGTCTTCTGTATTTAGACTACAGGTTTTTTAACTTGGGTTTATGATTTGGTTTTCTTTAGTTTGGAAAGAAAAGGTAGAGTAGGAGCATTTTGAAAAGGTAGGGAATGAAGAGGGGGAGAAAGTGCACACTCTGGTATCAGTAATAAAGTGTGTTGGGAAAGAGAAGCAGTACAAATAAAGTAACGCTCCCTGAGACAAAGGAGGGTGAGATATCTAGTGCAGTATGAAAAAGTAAAGGAGAAAAGCCCTGTGCTACTGGGTGGTGAGATTATGAAACTGCCCAGTGAGGCGCTCTGAGGGGAGGCACTGGGGGACTAATGTGCAAACCGTGGCACTCCTCATTGTGGCCCTAGATACAAAGTATGTCCTTTTAAACCCTTTGCAAACTTCAGGAGTGGAGGAGGCGATGGTGGGGAACAAGGTGAAAGCCCCCTGGATCTGTGGGCTTTAGTGACTCGGAGCTCCGTGGCTTGACAGCAACATGCAGCATCTGGGAAACTGCAGACAAGGAAATACTCTGATAACTGAGTAGGAGCTGCTGCAGCTTCTCCTACCAACCAGTTCCTGCTTCCCAGGAGACTGTGGTCCCCAAGGCACGTGAATGCCTGCTCTCCCCTGAGGTTACCAGCCAGGCACTGGGAGGGATGGCAGTGCAGCTGCCTGGCACTGGGATGCTCACCCCTGGCCATGGGCAGCAGCTGGGCACCCCTCCTTTACACAGATGGCCTCCACATGTGCAACATCAGGCATGCCAAACCCTGGTTTGGGATTCCTGGTGTTCCTATAAAAGTTATAATAAAACCCTCATCTGCAAGGTATGCTGTAGCTCCACCACAGAACATATTTACATTACATATATAAAATGGCTCACTGACAATACGCCAAAGATTCTCTGACTGTGACCCGCACACCACTGGTGCTCCACCAACCATTTCCCTGACATCAGGGCCTTTTTTGCCAACATCTTAGATTAAAAGATAGCTGGATAAAATGAAAATATATATATTTGAATGGGCTGTTAAAGGAAAACTGTTCTAGGTAATACCATGTAACTAAATCAGCTCTACCTACTAAGTAACATAATTTGCCAAATATACTGTAAATACTTCAAAAGCAATAACTAAAATACTAAACTATTTGTTCTTCTGATTACCAGTGTGAATTTTTCAATAATATAACCATAAAACAAAGTATTTTTCTATTTCTGCAAATATATCTGCTAGGGAGGTATATTCTAGAGCACAGAAATGTATTTCTTACTTTGTTCACAGAAAACAAAAATGTTATGCATAAACCAAAAGGTGTCATTACCAAATGACAGTCCATACTGTCTTCTAAATATAACCCTGGTATTAAATACACATTAACAAATCAGAGAAATTTGTCTTATTTTAATGTAATTTAGCCAATTACATTAAATTAAACTAACTGAAGTATTGTAATTCTGACATTTTCCAATTACTATATGGGTCTGACACATGCACGTACTTGGAGGAAGAAGAGTTGGAAACTTGTATCTTATCAGAAAGAACCAGGATCTCCCAAAATCACAGAAAAAAACCCAATAGCTAATACAAGAGCAAATCCAGCAGTATCAAAGTGAGACATATCAAGTGAATACATACAATCCATACCCAGTTCCCAGTGTCATCTGTGTTCTGTAAGATGCAAAGATGTGGAATCCCAGAAATGATACCCAAGCCTAACAGTGGCGCACACACTTTCTACCTCACTGCTCAAGCTGTGAAAACCCATCTTTTTCTTGACGCTTTCCATGGAAAACTGTTCATTCACTCTCCCAGATGTCTCCACAGTATGGAGATGCTACATTAAACATTTTGACATCATCTGTAATTGTGTCTGCTATCTCAGACAGATCCAGCACTTTTTTTCTGACATCTTAGTACTTCAGGAGTGTTGGAAAATAACAAATGGTGTTCATACACATCTGTACTCTCCACTGGAGTCCAGAAAGCAGCCAAATAATTCTGTATTATTTTTTTTTTCTTTCAGTCATTTGGAAGATGTTTTCCTGACAATTTCCTATTGCATGGCACAGTCAGCCACTGGCAACTCAACACACAAATATATGAGCTGAGCATTGGGTATTTACTCCTTATAGCCCCAGCAATCTGAGGCACATTTTTGCCAGTGCTTGTTTACAGTACACTACAGTGGACTCCTGCTCACCATTTGCACATAATGGTAAAATGTGCTTTCTCCCCTGCAATAAGGAAGCAGAGAATACCTTGGCTACAAGCCATTTTTCTACCCCAGTACTTAAATTTCTTACATTTTTGGCAGATCACTATCCCTCCAGCGTTTGCTTCTGTTTTACATGGCATACATTTCTACCATTTTCAAACTCCAGTTTTATGGCAGCTTCTTTCCCTGTTCCTGGCAACATTAATACTATATATAAAATTACCTGTTGCAACATATGGTCTCTGGCTGCCTTACCTGTGATTGCCAAAGTTATTTCTCTTTCCTTCGTTTGTCTAGTGCTCGATTTTGATGAAGTTGCTTGTAGCAGCAGCAGTCTATCACTTCTTGTTTTGTAACACCACTGAAACAGTTCTACATAGTTGTACCAGCATTAAAAGCTTCTGCTAATGCAGCTATGTTACTAGACTACATCCTAAACATCGGCACTGCCCGAATGGGACGTAGGGTTGAATCACAGGCTGTGCTTAAGAAGTAAGGCGGAAAGATTGTTAATTTTTTATTTTAAAGCACAGCACTTAACAGTGGAGGGGAAAAGGGATAAAAACTGCTATCGATTTGCAGCACTGCTCATTTAGTTAATCATAACGAAAATAAAAACCGATACCATCTTCAGCAGCCACAAATAAAGGCAGCTTTTACAACCGCGAGCCGCGTCCATAGCTGGAATTGCCCATCACTCACGGCCTCCAAAAGAAAGGTCTAATGCCACACTTTATTTATTTGTTTATTTATTAAACCAGTAGATGCTCAAAGAACCTAGTGCAAGGGCCACTGGAAAGCGCCAAGGGCACAGGCCGACCAGCAGCAGGGTCTGGCCGAGGGACTTGGAGTGTTCTGCTCTTTAGCTTGGATAGTCTATAAGCATCATGCCAAGCTCACCCGTCACTTACTGACTCACTGACATAGTTACGATAAAGAGGATCGGACGATTGCCATTTACCCAGATGCTTCTCCGCCCCCTCGCCTCTCCCAGCCCCGCATGTCCCGGGGACCTCCGGGCAGAGGCGGGGGGAACTAGGCAGTGCGGTGAGCAGGGGCAGGAGCTGCCCTGAAAAAGAAGCACTGGGGTGGGGCAGCCCTTCGACCTCGGAGCGCCGAGGGAAGACGGCGGCAGCTGCGGGGCAGCCCGGTCCCCGCTGCCCGTCCCACGGGGGCTGCGGGACAGGGGCGCTAATAAAATCCCACCAAATAAGGCGGTGGCCACGAAGGGAAGCGGGGAACAAGCAGCGGGCATGCTGCCGCCCCCTCCCCCCGAGCAGGGAGAGTCCTTCCCTCCTTCCCTATTCCACCGCTGCACTCAGCGCCTCCTCCGTCCGGGATTGATGGCAGCGGACGGAACGGAAGGGATGTAATTCCGGGGGCGGGGAAAGCGTGGCCAAGCACGGACCTTCCCCTACTCTCTCCCCCCCTCCCCCGCTGTGGGCTCCCTCTCTGCGGCTCGGAGGCGAGGCGGTGGCGACGGCGACGGGCCGCCCCACGAGAAACGAGGCCGGGCGTCCCGCCGTCCCGCCGCGCCGCGCCCAGCCTAGCTCGGCCCGATCCCGGGACACCGGGGGAGCTTCAGTCAGTCAGGCGGGACGGAGCGCGCCCCCTGCCAGGAGCCAGCCGCGCCGCGGCCATGGAGGTAGCGGGAGGACGGGGCAGGGGTTGGAGCCGGCCGGGAACGGACAGAGCGGTGCCCGCCCGGCCCGCGGCGCGTCGTCTCGGCGCGCCCGCTAGAATCTGGGCAGGTCCCGGCGGGCAGTGCGGGACAGAGGGCGGCGAGTGCGGCTTCCCGCCGCCCGCCCGTGCGGGGGGCCCGCCGGCAACACCCAGGAGCCGCCGGGGCGCGGGTCCTGCAGCCTGCCGAAGGACGGAGCGCGTCTCCTCCCGTCGCGCCTGCCCCGGCGCCGGGGTGATCAGTTCTTCCCGGGCCAGTTTTGCCGGCGGCAGTAGGGAAAGGTGTCGGGACCAGCCTACGGCTTCCTGTGGCGGCGGGACGGCGGCTTCGGGCCTCCCGTCCCGGTGGGGACTAGCCAGGCCTTTGTCCGCCCGGGGCCCGGCCGTGCTCAGGCAGCGCCCGCGAACGGGCCGCCCCGATCCTTGCCCTCTCTACGAAGGTGGGACCATGTCCCGTTCAGAGCTGCCCTGTGCCGTCCGCGGCCTCGCGCCGGGAGGTGCCCGGGGAAGGGGCAGCACTGCGCTGGGCAAACTTTCCGGTGGCTTCCCCAGAGTGTGTGGGAGGGCGGGCGCCCGGTCTGGCGGCGGCTGAGCTGGAGGGGAAAGGCTTGCCTTCCGCGGGAAGCAGGCGCTGGGGAGATGGGAGCTACAGGAATGCGGCCGTAAGGAGTGAGGCACTGCAGGAACTTGGATATCTACGGTATTGACCGGTTTTTGCCCTGAGCTGGCTCTGAGCTTTTACAGCTTGCCCTAAGCTTGTGTCGGGGTGGAAATGGGAATGCTAGACTTCCATGTGTGGTTTATTTGACATGGAGACTTCTGAAATAACTTAGAGCAATAGGAGCTCAATGTTTTGTCGCATATTGTTACCTTCCTATACCAATATTTGGAAGGAAGCATGGTAGGAAATTCTTTCTGACTCACTATTTAGCCCAGGTCATGTGTCTTTATCTTATGGAATAAGTGTCTGACTGCCTGGTAAGCTCATCAGGTAGTCTGTGTGACTGTTTTTCTTTAGGAAAAAAAAACCCTAGAACAGTATTCTCAGTTCCTCCTGCATTTGCCCTTGGTATAATACAGCAGTCCATTCATACTAACGTGTGCACATACCTGTTGGGTGAAAATGTTGATTTTTCTGCTGAATTTATCATTGATCTTACAGTCTGGTTCATGCCAAGACACACAAACCTTTAAGAGTAAGGATTGTCTCCATTCATATTAATGGGACCACTCATGGCTAATGCTCCCTGTGTTCTTAAGTGTTGAAATGCATCAGGATTTTTATGTATTTGAAAAGAGATAGTCTGTACCCCGGCACATTAAATCATTCCATAGGTGATGGTGGTAGGGTGCAAAAAATCAGTTTGCTGTTATAAAATGAGGTGACTTGGTAGCAGCTTTTTTTTTTTTTAATTAAAAAGTATTGTACTACTAGAAAGTTGTAAATTAGACTAAATTAAACAAGACACTAAAAGCAGTGGAGATATTCATTGTCCACATCCATCCCAGTGGTGAAACTGATGATTCATTCTCCTGTCACAAAAAATATTACTTGCCTCTGGCAAATGATTAAGTAGCGTTTTGCAAGCCTGCCTAAGGCTATATTTAAAAGGGTTGCAAAAACAGTGAGCCATTGGCAATAGGTGGGCAAGACAAGGCAAGTTTAGGATGTGAACGCCTTCAACTTTTGTCCGTTTCAAAGATGTATCAGCTAAAAGGTGCAAACCTGACAGACACACGGAATTAAATCTTACCATAATCAAAGCTGAAGCTGGGAAGTGCTGTGTCTGTTTGCCAGCCACAAAAGTGAACCAGACTTACTTCTAAATGAAGTGTCAGCAGTTAAAAATCTGGTGTTTGTGTGTACAGCCAGCAAGCTCATTCTGCTCTGTACATTCAGTCATCCAATTGGCATCATGTTCCTAGTTATGCCCACCCTTGTGAAGAACTGATTCAGAGGGATATGTGTTTTTCTAATATATGCATGGATTTCTGATGTGAATGCAGAATTTTATTGCTTTGTCTTGTTGAGTTTCAAGTGACTCAAGTGGTTAATCTTCTACCACTTCCTTTGAGAAGTGATTCCCACAGCTGAAAACAAATTGTCCGGAAACTTTTCCTGCTGTTCTTTCTTCCTGATTCATTATTTAATCTTCTTGATCTTACCCATCCTCCCTATGCCTCTCTTGGGGTAGCTCTGCTGTGGTATAGGTTTGAAAAGAGCTTGTTTGTTAAAGCAGTTGGGTCAAGAAGTAGGTAACTCAGGTAGCAGAAAGGCAGGCTTGGAGAAAGTGATGCAAACGCGGGATGGACATGTGCTGTGTTTTCTCTTGCCCTGAGTATAAGTCCCTTGCTTGCCACTGGAATGAATGCTCTTCAGTTGTCTGTATATATTTGGCATGCCTAACTTTCCATCCAGGTTCCCTAGGACATATCATACAGGTAGGCATCCAGATGGGTCTTGAATATCTCCAGAGAAGGAGACTCCACAACCCCACTGGGCAGCCTATTCCAGTGCTCTGTCACCCTCACTGTGAAAAAGATGCACACTTAGCTTGTGGTTCTCCCAGCCCTCTGATCAGGCTGCTACAGGCTTCCTGGCTGTCCATGGCTCTTGGCAGCATGGCCTTCAAAAATGGTTCTGAGGGTGAGTACAGCACTGCTAAACAGGCTGGTGAAGCACCACCTCTTGAAGGGATCCTTTCCATAAGCCATCATCAAAGGCTGTAGTTCTGGAACAGGCTCCATCCAGTGGACAGCCCAGTCCTTGGCTGCTTCAGCACAGACCTGTTTGCATTGCCTGGTGCAGCCTTTGCTCAGGTCACCATTGTTTGTAAGATGTATGAGCTGTGCTGCTTTCTGTGCCCTGATAGCTGCACCCACCGCATGGTGCAGGCTGCACATTTTTTTTGGGAACAAGTAGAAGATGGATGGAGGTTTGCTGGCTGTTGGTATAATCAACCTCCTCTTCCTCACCTGCCCTTCCCAAATGTGTTTTATACTCCTTCTGTGTGAGAGAGTTTTGAGTACTGCAACGTCTCGCTGACTATAAAACTATATGATTTTCCTAATCACTATTAACTGTGGGAGGCTTGCTAGCTTTAAGATTGCTCATGCCTCCTCACTTGGCACTTGGAAGAGATATTCCTTATACAGATCCAGAAAGAAGAGAATCCAGACTTGCTGGTAACAGAGCCTATTCTGCCCTCATTTGCTTTTCTAGAACTTCAAGTGACTTATTTTTTCCAACTTTTTTAGGATGGCAAATCCCCTTGGCATCTTTTTTATTCTTAGGAGCTGCGGTCAGCCCTCTGAGAGGGAATCCTTGTTGGGAGTGTCTTATATTTTTTTCTTTCCTTTTTTTTGGTATCTATTGGTAAAGCTCATAAGCAAGCACATAAATAGTACTTTAAAATGTGATTAAGGCAATATGTAGTTAGGTTTATTTTTGAAGTTTCATTAAAAACTACTTGCTGATATGTGTTCTATACCCCCATGACTAGATAGATCTTTAAGTGATCTTCTACATTCTGTGCCCTGTAGAAAATACCCTGTCTCCCAGCAGCAGAAAACATGGAGTTAAATCTGTTCTCCTACCTCTCATGTCCTGTAATGCGTGTTCTTTTATATTTCTGATTCTACATGTTGTTCCCACTTGCTCTACTCACCTTGCTTTGAAGGCACTTAAATAGTAGCTGTATTTTCATTAGCAGTCTCTTTAGATGACTCAGGGTTTTTCAGGCATCTGTTTTGGGGTGTGTGTGCATGCCTGGGTGTTTCTTATACAAGCACGTGCATTTCAAGACTTTGTGGGAAAATGAAATTTTGGTGTAGGGGAAACTTAGCTGTTGTTTCTTAAGAGGGTGTTTGTTTGTTTTTCACTAGGGAGTGTCACAGAATCAAGAACAAATGAAGGGATGGACAAATTCTGTGGCTTAGTCTCCAAACAGACACTGGTCTCCAAACAGACACTGATTTAAGGCTTTTTTGTCAAAAAATTGAAAAAATGAAAAATGTTAGTTAGTTCTGCTGTTGAATAATGTCATTTATGGTTGCTGATGGAATCTCCTTTTCCTTCTGTAGTTCCTTCTCTGTGTTGCTGTATTCTGTTGTGTTTTCTGTTGCCAACTTTCTGAAAAGGATGTTACCTGCCATGCAGTAACCATAGGGGACTACAATACTGACCAGTATCTGTTGACTGTCTTGATGATGCAGTTTCTCAGGTGGTCTACAAAATCATTTTTGTGTTTGCCCTGAAATGGGAAGACAAATTTTTTATATATTTTTTAAATTACTTGTCCTGCACAGGTGTGTTGTAGTAACCTAAACTGTTCAAACTGTAAAATTGTCAGGATGAATTTATGAGACTTTTCTCTAAACTTTGGTCTCTCCTACCATGTGGATAAGCAGTGTAAGGACCAGTAAAATGTATATACAGCTTCATTGTAAGAAACGGCCCTGTGCTTTAGCTGTGTTTGTAACAGGCTGTATGAGTTCCTAGCCCGATTCAGGACGTGTGTAGGCTTGCTGAATAGCTTGTATTGGGGATGTCATGCAGATAAAATGAACATTGTGACTTAAAATGAGATACTGGGCACTAAATAGCAGAGTTGCCTTTCTCAGTACTAAAGGTGTTCTCTTTAGCAGAACGTTGTTATTTAACATCCTGCCTTTTCTGTTCTTTAATCAGAGTGGTTTGCGGACTTCCTAGGCTATCATATTCCCCCACTAACAGATTGAAGATGTTCATGGAGATGGTAAAGTCACCAGTGCAGAATTTACACATGGTAGGGAAAGTAGCCTGATGAGACAGTGCTACTAATGGTTTCTTTTGGAAAAGGTAATAGGATTCCTACCTGACCTGTGGTCCTCTGGGGTGTCACTGAGTAAAGATTCTGAAATGTATTAGAGTGATATTTTTTTTCTGTATCTTTCTCAATTTCTCATCACAGTCAGATGCAAAGATGAAATACACTTTCAATCCTAAAAGCAGGTTCCTGCGCTCCCCTCCTTGTCCAATGGCAGCAGTAAAATGTCATTAGCATTCTTCTGGTTTTTATTAGAGGGGAAGATTTGAGCAACAAAAATGGGGCAGGAATCTTTGTTATTGCTAGTAAGAGCTGAGAAGATATTTCTCACCATTCTTTTCTTTCTCCCACAGCACAACATCTTGAGTATCTTTGATAAATTCATTCTCACATTTTACCAACAACTCATTAGTTTTCTGTCTGTAGTTGTTTTCTTTAAACTTCTCATTTGTAAGACCAAGTGCAGATTCTTCTTAAAATGCTCATGAACTGTTACATATGCAATATATAGGATCAATATTTTCTCCCTCAAAAATACTGACATAATATTTGCAATTTGTTTTTCTTACTTGTGTTTTTGTATTAGATCACTTATGCTTAATTTAGTCCTAGTTTTGACATAGCTTAGTCTTAACTTCTATGCTTGGTACAGTCTAGTGTATCAGCGGGAAGGAGAGATGTTGTTTATATGGATTATTATTGTATTAAGCTATGAATAATATATACATACTATATAGACATACTTACATGTAGTTATTTTCTGCTATAAACAAATAAATTTACCTTTAGAGCTGTACAATTAAAGGTACTTTTGATGTGGGAGCTCAACAGAAAAAGTGAAAGCTTTTTTGTTCTTCACTTGTCCTTTGTGGTAGAATGAAAAACAATAAATACATACTGGGTTGAACTGAAAGACTCAACTTATCCTCATGTGAAGGTGACTGATTTGTGGTTTTTTTAAAATAAAAGAAAAATTGTGTTAAATTAACTCAGTATTTCACTTAGGAAATGGTGATACTGTGAGTCAAAGGTAGTATGTTGGATACTACTGCATACTTTGTCCTTGCGGTCATGGTTTTGAAGAACAAACCTGAGAGCAGGATGATTGGGTTAGCACAGCCTTGACCCTAAAACATGCACTGAGATAAAGATGCAGGGGCTGTTCCTTTTGCAAAGGGAAACAGAGGGTAAGCTGCTGTTCTAAGGGTTGTTAATGTTCTTTGGTGGAATTGCAGTTTAGTGTGTCTTAACACAGCGCTAACCTCAGGCATTGGTGTCGAGAGTCGTGTCTGTCTGTCCTGCAGCTAGCTACTCTGCAAAGCCATTTGATCTATCCTTGGATGCTCTGTGTCTTTGTAGGCTGGCTGGACCCTTGAGGATCTGTGTGTGGCCTTGTGCTGCCACAACACAGATCACAGGATGGTTTCCCAGTGAGTTGCAGAGTAACCTAAGTGTCAGGAGCATATTGGGGACTGTAGGAGGTCATTTGAAGGACCTGGCAAAATCATAGCTTGGCCAGCATCCTCTGCCAATTCAATTGCTCAAGTATGAAGTTGGGCAATATGTGAGCGCTGCCTAGACCTTCAGCAGTCTGGTCTTCCAGATCTAGGTAAAAGGGTTTTGCATGAAGTTGAGTGCACCAAAACTAATTGCCTATTTCTGAAGAGGAGATAACTACAAAAGAATGTATTCTTTTTCATGTTATATTAAAATTACTCTCCCAGGGATCAAAAAATTACACATTTTAGTAGTTGGTTATCATTAAAATGGAATTAATTTTTCCACCAATATGACTTATCAATTTATTAACACGTTTTTTGGTGGTGGAATAGTCAAAGACTGTTGTGCTTTGTCCAGTCAGCAAGTGAAATGCTCCCTCTTCTGACAGTAAAGAAGAAGGATGAAGAAATATTTGCTAGCATCACCCACAAGATTGACTTGGTTGATTAGGTGCTGCCAGTGTGCTCTGGGTGGGCTTTTTCTTATTAGACTTATGTTTTATTTTCTTTTGTATTAGGAAATTAGTTTTGGTGGGCATAGGATATAGACATGAATTACCTTCTCTTGAGGTTCCTTTTGTGTTTTTTGCAAGGTTCTATTTTGTTCACATTAATGTGCTTGCTTTTTGGTGGAACAGTCTTCTAGTTAAAGATTGTCCCAAGGACAAAGGAAAAGAGTATTTCAGTCCATCTGTATAAAATAAAAGACTTGACTGCTTTTTGAGTCATTAATTTAGCTTTGTGTCACAATAGATTAAAAATCAGTGTCTCAGTTGTGCATGAACATAACCTGTATGCGTTTCAGAAACATCTGTACCCGTAATATTTTAGGAGACAACATATTTTATGTCTACAGCTTTTACAGTACAGATCAAAAATGGGAAATGTCTTAGTGCTGTTTTTGTCATTGCTCTGCAAATGCAAATCTACGTGAGAAATTAATGTTCAAGAATTTCACTGTATTTTTTTCCTGGGTGTGGACTTGAGTGAAAAAGGAAACAGCAAAATTTCCCTTTTCAGAAGAACATATTTGTTATAGGCTGTTCAAAGGTCATAATAAATTGGTAAACGCTGATAAACTTTTTTTCCTATGTATGTTACATCTCAGCTACAGATGTCTCATAACTGTTCAAAGGCTAGACTAAAATGTTGCATAGTCATGTTGCTGATATCACCAGTTTCACTGAAAAATTCAACTTCAGCATTAAGGAAAGCGTGTAAGATTGCTGCCAACATTTTTATCACCTCCAACAGACCAATTTGGGGAGTGTTTAGTAAAAAAAAAGTTTGCACCCATAGTGGCACTTTTTGATCTATAGTTGACAATGCAGTTTCACTTTCACTTCATGTCTGTAGTTTGCTGGTAGCAAAACTCTGTCTCTCTGCAGAGTTTTAAATAAAAAAGCTCACTCATTAGAACCCAAAACTCCCAGTAGACAAGTGGTTTTCAAGTAAATAAAAAAAAGAGCTCATTTATTAGCCATAACTCAAAACTCCCCAGTAGACAAGTGGTTCTCAAATTTACCTGGATTTCATGCTTTGTAAAAATGTTCCAGTGGCACTTGAAGTCTGAATTTAACTGAAATGTGGTTTATTTTCATAGGAAAATGGCTTTGCAGCAATTTATACCAATGTAGGTGTCAACCGTCCCTCCTGCCTGTAGCTGTGTAGTCTTGCCATCTTCCTCACATCAGCAGTGGAACTCATGAGGCTGTACAGTAAGTCATCAGAGTAGCTGATCTGGTTGAAGAAGAGCTTGGCAAAAAAATAATACTCCTCTAGATCAGCCTTTGCAGTTGAGTGACCGTGTGCGTTACTGGTGACACACCTCAGGCCACGCGGTACTAGTGAAGGCGTCAGGCCAGGGGGAGGAATAGAATGTACAGACAGCTCATAGCGAGAGGAGTGTGGGGCTGCCTGGTACTGTCGAGATAAGCTGGCATAAACTGCTGTGCCACTTCTAGAATCAACTCATGCACAGGCCAGTGCTCTTTATGACTGGCTTTACCCATCTGAGTTTGCCAGATCAGGTGAAAAGTAACTCAGCAAGGCATTAATTGCTCTGTTCCACTGCCTCATTTAAGATGTGAAAGTATCCTCTGTAGTTGGCACCACACAGATGAAAGGGGCAAACTGGGGAATTTTAAGGCCCAGGGAAGTTGAGCTGTCTCCTGTTCAGTAATGGCAGACTGGTAAATCAACTTGGCTACTTGTAAGAAACCTTTTTTAAGTCTTTTGGAGTCCTCTTAGAAGCAGCCTGTGAACTCCAGGCTTAAAATCTTGCACTGGAAAGCAGGATTGTTCAAACAAGTACTGCTTTTTGTAAAGTACTTTGACAGGTCTGTTTTTAAGAAAAAAAAACCCCAAACAACAGCTTTTAACATAAAGTAATTTATTTTCCCAAGATCGGTAGGCTTTTTGCAAGTGCTCAATCTTGAGGATTAAAATCTGGATGAAGTCCTGTTTGTTTCACTGCATGCATATACCTAGCCAGTTATCACTGCCATGGAATTAATAACCATCATAATTTTATATATAACTAATTTTGTGTATATATATATATGTTACATATAAAGACATATGGAATTAAATATATATATTTTTAAAATCTCATAAATAGATACAAATTTATAAGTCTTTTATTTAGTTCTGTGGGATGACCAGATTATTATTTCTGCATGTTCTTTTCCTTGACCACGTAGCCAATGTTGAAAGTATGTTGAGAATGAGAGTTGTTTCAGTACAGTTCTCATTCTAAATTGTGTTAGTGAATCTTTAAAAACCCCAAACCCTTACAATTAAATGTTTCTATACTATTTGTAAGTACTATTCTATGTACTTGCCATTCAAATCCTGAATTAAAAAAGAACAACCCCCCCAAACCCAAAAGAACTCCTCTTCCTCTCCCCCCCCCACCCCCCAATAAAAAAACCCAAACCCAACAACAAGAAAGAAGAACCTTCAGTGTTTTGGTCTTTGCTTGTTCCAATTTATTATTTTTTTTTACAATCTAATTTATTCTAATAGCTTCTTGGAAAAAAATACAATAGTTCCCTGAACTGGAAGTGTTGGAGAGCATTCATAAGCTATTCACCCAAGGCCAGCAGAGGAGGAAGGTGGTCCCTGTGACAGCCTTGATTTAGCCTGGTTTAGCAGCACTCAAAGAGCCCTTTGTAATTTCTGGGGTCAGTCAGTCTGACAGCCACCTGCTATTTTATAGAAGTTGTTTCCTCAGCACTCCTCTGTCCATTTAGAGACCTGGTGCTGTTCACTGAAGCTTATAGAAAGTGGGTTTCAATGTGGAAGGGAAAGAGTTGACTCAAGTTGTGACTCTACCAGCCCAGCACGTGGAGCTGGCTTGAGGTGGTGGTGGAGATTCACAGAGAATAGGAGTTGTTTTTCACTAGCAGCAGTTAGCTTTCCTCTCGGTTTGGTGGCTGAAAATGTGCCCAGAGCGTTAATCATAGCCACTTGTGAGGGAACATTGTCATATAACCAACCAACTGCGGTTTCCGCAGAGTGTACCAGCCTGTGCCAGCTTCTGGCTTCCTGCAGTACCTGGTGCAATAGCCAGTAAGATGCTTGCAACTGTTTCCTTTCTTAAAGAAATAGATGAGCAAGACATTCTATTAACTGCAACTCTCTGGGTTTTTACTCAGTAATGTATGTGCCTCTGTTTTGCTTTTTCTTTAAAAGAAAAACTTGGATTAAAGTTAAGTTTAGTCAGAAATTGGGACAGTCGTGGATGTTACTAAGGCAGTATAGCCTCAGAAAGCATCAGTTATGGTCAACTGTGTAAGAGCTATATTTATATGTTTAACTAAACTTTTTCATTTCCCCTGTGCAGATGATTGTGAGGTTTAAGTTGCACAAAATTAAATAGTCTATTTATGGGAGTAGAAAGTGGTGTGGAGTGTGCAGGAATTTAATACTACCACAAGGAACAGACACCCATGTTTGCCACATAATGATTTAAGCCAATCTGGTAGAATTCCTAATTGTAGTCTGTCCAAGGTGGAAATGCTAAACTTGGCCAAAAAATGCTGTAGACTAGAAGGACCTATGTAAACAAGCTAAATATTTCATTCACACTCTACCCCACCAAAAATTGTCACATTTAAGCAAGAGGAGAAATTAAATAATTATGGCAAAAATGACTAGTGGGTCTAAAAGCATTTGAGAAGTGATGAAGCAACAGAGGGTTTTTTCCTCTGCTTTAATTGCAATTGTGTAAAGAGGAGCTTGTAATAATGAAAAACCTGAAATATTTATTATCAAAAAAATGCCTACTGATAGTGAGATTGGGTGCAGTAAGAATCCTTATGAATTTGTTGAGACAATGTGCTATGAGTCACTGTAAGGCTTTGATGGACTTGAGCTACTGGAAATTTCTGTTTGTGAGAGTATGGAAAGTGGGTATTTTTGACAGTGACGGTTTAAAGGGGAAAAAATTTGGTGACTTGGTTCTTAACATTTAAATGTCCTCATGACATATTTATCTTTAAAGAGGAAACTTTCAAGGTGTGCGTGTACAGAAGCTGCTGAAGGTATGGAAAAGAGTAGCAGCAAGCTCAGTATCAGTGGGGGTTGCTGTGCTAGCTGTAGAGAGGTGCTGTCTTTGATGTGCTTGCATGCTAACGTAAGCAGCATATGAATAGCTTCTACTGTTTTATCCTTGCTAAAAATTCAAATTCATAATGACCTTGTAGGGAGTCCCAGCTTTCTCTGGGCATGATGCACCAACATGGGATTTCTTAGCGACAGAGGGGAGTACATGTGTGTGGTGGTGGGGTGTCCTGCCTTTTTATTCTGTACTTTAGTAAACATAATAGTTTGAGAGGTGTAGGGTAACAAAGTAGTTACAGACTGGCCCTTTGGGAAAAGATGCAAATGTTCTAGTTGAAGCTAGGTGTTAAGCCATAAGTAATAAACAGTAAAAGCATATGACCGGTGTTTTAATTAGATGTAACTGCAGGCCTCTGCCTGCTTTGCTTGAGAATATGCAGTTGTCTCCTAAATTAGTCTCCTAATTTAATGATGAAAATGAAGCACAATATACTTGTTTGATAGTCTAGTTTTCCAAAATACAGAATTTGCCTTCTAAATTGCAGTCTGTGGATAATTGCATTTTAAAAATATCTAAACAAACTTTTGTGGAAAAAAGAATATTTTCATGAGAAGGGGCACCTCAATTGGTTTCCTATATGTGGTGATCATACACAGACAGGTGGTTGTTCACATGAGCTGTGTCAAAGTACTACTCACTCTTCAAGCATCAAAAGGTTTTCCAAAGCAACCCTTAAACTGTGAGATCTTGGCTTCAAACTATAATTCAACCGGTCAAGACAACATTATGCAAAGTGTCCCTTTATCTGCGCTAGAACCAAGCCAGGGACAAGGATGATTAATAGAGCAAAAGGTTCTTCTTAAGTTAAAAATTATTGGTGGTATGGTTGTACTGAGGAGGTCTAGTCATGATTTACAAACCTTGGCGGTATGTACATAAATTATTTGAGAAAAGGTCCTTACTTCAAAAGTGGTGCTGACTAACTAACATTAGTCCTGCCCACACGGCAGTGCCCTCCAAAAGGCCTTAGAACAAAGGGAAGAGATCAAGGTTGTGCTTGGGGTTTGCTGACTTGACAGGTGAAGGCTCTCTGTCAGTTACAGAGTCTTCATGTTATCCCTGAGTGTCTTTTCTCATTCTTTTGCTGTCACTATCATCAGCATAAAATCTGGGCTTGTGTGACTTCTTAAATAGAAATATGTAACAAAAAGACACATTGAGAAGGTAGTAAGCACTGGTACTCTTACTACACAACTTGTTCCTGCTTGTGATGTGTACTGTTTGGATTTGCAGACACTTAAAGGAGTTTGTCATTAAGTTAAATTATTAATCGCTTTTGCTAATGAAAACATGTATAGAAATGCAGTCCCATGAAATAAAACATGGTATGCAGTCTTTCCTGCCTAAATAGGTTTGTTGTGTTCCACAGAAGTCTACATTCAGTTTCTGATTACCAGAAACTCTCTGTCTGCCTTTAGTTGCTTGTTGGAGGATAAGTACTCACTTTAACAGTTTGTAGAGAAGTTCATCCAGGTCACATTGGTCAGGTCTGCAGTTAGAGAGGGATTTCTGCTCAAGTGCACACTAGTCATGTAGTTGCAAGAGTACATGAGGTTTGCAATCAAAGCGCTCTGTCTGAGAGTGAAAATACATCAGTTTCCTGTCACTTTTCACCAGGTTTAGGCATTCTAATGAGACTAAAGCTCATTCTCTCAATCTTGTTATCAAGGTTCTCTTAGCTCTTATTTTACAGGATATTGCCAATGGATCTGTATGTGTATATTGCAGGGAACTCCACTTAGATCTTTCTTCTACTTCACACCACCTGAGTGCTTCAGGAAATAAAAGTCAGAACTTTATCAACTCCTTTTCTGTCTGTGCCTTTTGTTCTTGGTTGCATAGCAGCTTTTGTTTAATAAGAGTAGTGGAGAACCTTCTTCCTAGTACATCCTGTAAGCTGATAGAGCATTCCCAGGAGACGTGAATTCAAACCCTTTGGGGAGGAGGAGGGGCTGGCACCCAGTTCCCTTACTTCTTGGGTATGCCTCAGTGCTGTAAAACATCTGGGAACCATTGTTACCCTCTGTCATATGAACTGTATCAAAACTGGATCTACCATGTTTTATGTTAAGGTGTAGAGATGTCAAATGTCAAAAAGCTTTATCTGCAGTTGTTCTAAAATCATACCTCTTTTTCCCCTCATTATTCTATCAAGAAAAATCCCCATCATTGCCCCCTCCCTGCAGACAGGCATCTAACTTGGGCAGATTTGTTTCCCCTTAGTAATTCAAATCAAGGTCAAAAAATACTTTTCAGAAAAATACCTAATTGCTTTTTGTTTCACTGTTTGGAACTGTCAGTAAGTTGAGGTCTCCTGTGAAATCCAAGAACAAATAAATACTAATAACTTTTCTATAAAAGGAATAATATGGTCGAACCATGTGAGTGCTTGTGAAGTTAGCTGTTCCATCTTGAAGCAGCTGTGCCCTTTGTAAACTCACAAACACCCTGTGTTCTGGGGACGATATGAACAGCTTTCCACACCTTTTCTGAAGAGCTGTGGCCTCAGCCTCCTGGTACCTGCATGTGAATACTTTCATGCATGCAGCTGAAGAAGCAGGTGCCCGTTTCTAGTTTCCTTTGTGGTTTCAGTCTTTCAGAATCTAACACTTACTGATCTATTTTTTCCCTCATTTAATTTCATCATGAATTTTAAGTGACTTGATTTCTTCAAAATTTGTTTTAGAGCTGTAACTATGAATAAACTATGGGTAGTAATGCACTGTAACAGAGAGTCTTAGCGAACCAGATGTGTTAGCATGGATGTTTGTATGCCTTACCAAACATGGGAGTGGCACAGGGGGTTCCCTGTAGGTTCTGCAGATTTGTGATTTGTTGATAATGTTTCCCTGTGTTTCTGTGTGTTCCTATCTTTTTTTTTTTTTTTATTTTTTCTTTTTTCTTTTGACTCCCAACTCTGCAAGGAGATCTGAACTGAGCAGTGACACAAGCTAAATGTGGCAGATAACTATACTGGAGCAGCTGGTCTCCCTAACCTATGCAGAAAATTAATTTCCTGTAGATTTTAACTCTTTGTTATTAACATTTAAGTCCAAACTGGTTTATTTTATGTTATTGTAACATGTGATGCACTACTAAAACAGAGTGGTTATCTTATCATGAGTATTTGGTGACTATATTTTATTCCATTAATCTAGAGACAATAACTGACAGAAATGAAGTCCAATGTAAAATACTGTTGATTATTTTATCCTGTAGTGTCTCATAACTGAATGGTTATGCCCTTGAAGCTTTTTCAGGACACAGCTCAAGTAAGCAGTATTGATATGATAAATTTTTATTGTAAAAGCTAAATAGTTTCTTACTTTGCACATTAACCTGGGTTAATGTCCCCTTCTTTCCACCTTACTGCAAGCAGTTCAAGACCTGCTCCATTAATATCTGTCAGGTTGCCAGGGGGAGAGAGAACATCATGGTCTTGATATGCCATGGTATTGGTGGGCTGGTAGATAAATATGCTGTTGAAGGCAGGCTTGCTTCTAGTATTTTGGTATGGTTTGAGCTGCTGCAAAGTCCTGCTCTTGAGACTGCACTTCTGTCATCTGCATTGAGTGTTCCCATCAAGCTTATTTCCCCAACATAGTGATAATCTGCTAGCCCATCTCTGATGGTGCAAGATGGGGAACTGGTCCTCTCTGTAAAGGGCAGCCATCACAGAGCTGGTCCACATCCATGGAACAGAGTTTTACAGAGTGGGTTAATGCTTTGTATTTTTGATTAAAACTTCTTACTTTTCAGTGACCAGTGCTTACTCCAAATCTCTGTTTCCATGAAGAAGAATGCATCATGTTTCTTGGTCTGGTGATCCTGGAATTTACTCTGCAAGCAGAGTATGCCAGCTAAGATTCATCAGTATTACAGTAACATTTACATTTATTTAAGTAAATAAGATAGCTGTTAAGGTCACAAATGAAGAATTACCTATTTAAGATTCATTGGAAAATTAAATCTCCTTCCCACAAACTGGGAAGTCTTAATCAAAAGTAACTCCTTGGTGTGAAACACTTAATGTCTGTACCTGTGCTTTTCTGAGCAATA
This sequence comes from Hypotaenidia okinawae, assembly GCA_027925045.1. NCBI lineage: Eukaryota > Metazoa > Chordata > Aves > Gruiformes > Rallidae > Hypotaenidia > Hypotaenidia okinawae. The sequence goes on from BSDF01000002.1 coordinate 16,546,214, forward strand.
TACCTCTCTCAAGAGGGCAGCAGGATGAGACTGTTTTACCACTGTCTTTTATAGTGAATTGCCTCTCTGCAGTGAACTGTTGTACAAGCAGACATGCTCAGCAATCTTAGAGTTGTTGAGTGTCGTCAAATTTGGGTTTATAATTAATGATGTCTGTTGTGGGAGAGCTGGCCATCAGGTGTGGGTCTCTGCTAGAGGTATCTGTGTAACTGCTGTCCCATGTCACAAGGGTTGTTTGGTTTTTCCAGTCTCTTTATCTCTTTTTTTCTTTTTTTCCCCCAGAAATGTGAATGGGATTCTTCTTGCCAGTCCATAAAATTTGCGCTGAAAAGCGTTGCTCCCAGGTTAAGCCAGAAAACTTTTTGGAGTGAGGGAGGAAGTAACTCTTTTTAGCAGGGTAGCCATCAAGTCCTGAAATGGGTATCTCCAGAGACTACTTAATTCTGCTTATTTTAGAAACATGTCTCTTCCTGCTCCTTGTATAACCAGAGCCTTGATGACGGGGGTGAGGGCTGTCTGTGTGAGCACTATAGTCAGCACACAGCTATGGACTCTGGCCTAGAAGCATTTTTTCCCTGCAGTTCTTTCTTCATTCCCATATTGCCACCTTTGCCATGCCAGGACAAGGGTTTTTTTTTTTGTACCCAGATAACTGAATCTAGATGCTTTCTCTGTTGCATTAGCACTTCAGCCAGATGTTTTCCTTGCTCCAGTGCGCCTTGATGGCTGCACAAATGCTAGCACTAGTCAGAAAGGAAAGCAGTTAGAATAATCAACCAGAAGGTTGATTAACAAGAGGGAATAGTCAATGGGGAGGATGGGGCAGCTCTCTTGCATGACTTTCCATCCTTGCGCTAGATGAAAGTGGTTGTAACTAATCTCAGCTCTAAGAAGAATCAATTCCAGACAGCATTTCTGAATCAGGCTTTAAATCCCTGAAAACACAGCTGATGCAGGAACTGTGAACGCCACAGAGGTGTGAGTTGTTTATTCATTTCTAGCTTTATAAGTGGTCTGTGTGGGTATGACGAAGTAGGCTGCCTGGTTATTGCCTCTAAAAGGCGGCTTTTGCACCTCTCCACTCTCACTGTACCTTTAAATGTTTCCCCTGTGGTCTAGAACGTGGTTATGCAGTAGGGCAGCAAGGTTTGCAACAAGGTTTGCAACAAGGCATGCTTCAGTAAGCGACAGAGGCCGATGCCTTGTAGTGTTTTGTTTTGCTTGGCTGTGGCTTGGTGGATGTGGGCACACTGGGTCAGATGAGGAGCTGCTCAGCCGAGTGGAACAGTACTGCAGAGGCCTCATGGCTTGTTTGCAATGTTGCCTTAATATTGGTACAAACTGTGGCCTGCGTCAGGTGGGGAGGTGCTGAGGTGAAGGGTGCTGAGAGGAGAGCAGCATAGCCAGCAATACTTGACTTCAAAACAATTAATGTTTCTGTAACTCTTACCCTTTTTTCTTGATCCTGTTTGCCCAGTTAATACTCTGCACAGATGCTGCTATTCTGATAAATAAAGAAGCTGCACAAGGCTTTGGGGCTGTGGAGTAGTAAACTTAAATTCTAAATATTTTGATGATTAGCAGAATACATTGGTGCTAAATGCTTGATTTACAAATTTAAGATTAGGCTTGCTGTGGAGAATTAATCCATTTTCCTGTTGTCGCTTAATGAGTCTTTCATTTCAAATTAACAGCTCCAGAGCTTTCTATCAGAGCTAGGTTTATTAAAAAAAAAAAGAGAGAAAAATCTCTAAGCATTACTGTTTATAGAGGCAGTTAGTAAAGAAAACTTGGAAAGCAGTGAGTCCAAACATTGAAGGTTATGTCCATGTTTGTCTTCCTAAAATATTCAACAAGACTAGAGTATGGTGCAAATATAATTTTAAGACGTGTTTTTCAACAGCACACCATTTGCAGCCCTTTAAAGAGAATCCAGCCAGCAATATAGCTGTTAGAGATTTCAGTTCTTGGTAAGCTTACATTTTGTAAGCTTTGAGCTGCTTTTTGGAGGCGAGAGTGAGGAGGGAAGAGAATCACTTTTTCAGCAATTCTGAGATCGTTTTCAAGGATTTAATTACAAAGAGGAGAATAAGTATAATAGAAAATATGTAAATGTTGCGCAAAAAAATAATTAAAATATTTCTTGTAACAATGGGTTCTTCTCTGTTCCCATCATCTGTGGTTGAATACTGACACGGGATTTAGTTCCAGCTCCACCAGCGGTTTCCAGAGGCTTCCTTTGACTGTCTCCTGTAGTTAGGCGTTACTTGTTTTGGTTCTTTCCCTTAATAGAAAAATCTGCACAAGGACTATCCACAGTGCTAGCCAGTGACTTGCAGGAGAATGTATTTCACACTGCTGTGACCTGACTGCTGCAGTGATCAGGAGGAGGTTTGGAGGCTGTGGATAGGCATCGCTTTGCTTCCATTAAAGAACAATCAGAACTGAATCCAAATTAGCAGATCTTCACTCAAATTTTTCCAAACCTCAGCAGATGGAAAAGCTATTAAGCAGTGGAGGTAAAGGAAGCGAGCTAGTGTGTGTCGGAGGGCAGGCAGCTTGCGTTAGGAGAGACATTGCCTCAGCCATATATGGAAGAGGAAATTTTCCTTGTTAACTTTATGAGGAATCTGTGCCCAGCACTACATTCATCATGCGGATGCATTTCCACAGGAACGTTTCTCTTCCAATGGTCTTAGTCATAGTTTTAGCACTGTGTCACAGCTTTGCTGACTTATTTATATAGTCTGCATGGGCTTGCTGTGCATCTGCTGCTAGTCTGCCCTAAAAAGGTGAACTGTTTATAATATTCTCGTTTTGGCTAACAGAAAAGACAGTGCTAAACTGATGCAAGCAGCTTAGATTCTTTCTTACTGAAAAGCCACCCAGTTCTGGGCTGTATTTAAAGCAAAAGTTTTTTCTAGAGTAACAAAATATCCCCTCACTTGTGTAAAGTAAAGGGATGAAAAAGAATTAAAGTTTGTTAAAAACAGAACATACTCCTATAAAACCAGAAAAGAAGGAACATAACAGTTGAGCAACCTGTCAAGGCTTTCTCCTCCAGACTCCTAGTCTGATTGGTATGCTCCTACACCCTGTAACTACCCTGTATAACCTTGATTCAGTCCTTTCATCCATCTTCTGCCTACTTGGATTTGTTGGGTCATGTTTTCTCTCTGATCAAGGTTTGGGGTTGTGGAGGTTTAATTTAGGTGGTTGTTTACAAAGGGGATTTAATAAAAGAGTTTTTGAGAATGAAGGACTGAGCATGTCTGCAGCAATGGGTAGAGGGAAAAATTGTAGTTAGTTATGTGCAATCCATAATGCTCAAAGGGTAAATAAGGTATAATTCACAGTCCAATTATTTTACTTTTTTTTAAAATCAGTTCTTTCTTACGGGCGTATGCATAACATCTCACAAAGTCATTCCACAGCAAATTCTCTTTTAATTCTCCTATGTCTAAACTTCCTCCCCAGCCATCTGGCTACAACATCCACTGAAGAGTGGGCCAAAATGATTTATCAGAAAAATATGAACCATCTAATACTGTTGTTGGATACAATTTGTTAGCTAAAGGTTGGCTTCTGTTTGAAACCTTCTCCACAAGATTTTAGAGCAGCTATCTCTTCTCTGTTAGGTCTGGTTTGGTGTGCAAAATAACAGTTACAAATGACCCAGAATTACTGGGGGGAAAACCAAAGTTCAACTGCTGTGCTTATTTAAGCATTGCTCACCTTGCTGCTAATTTATGTGAATATCCCATCTAGAAAATGACAGGTTCATTTTAAACAACTCTGCAAAATTAACTTTTCCTTTGCTATATTGGGAGATATTTTTTAGAACAAAAGAGTATTAAGAATATTTATGTTTCTAGGATGACTGGAAAGGCTTTAATTAGCAATAACATTTTAGGATGACAAAGGAAATTGGCAGCCAGGGTCCAGGTTCTCAGAATTTTTATAATGAATAAAAGAGAAATAGAATTTAAAATATAGTACCAAAATTTCAAAGATGGGACAGCTGACCCATGCTAAGTACCTGCTATTAGAACAGGGGAAAATTTACAGAAAAATGATCTATTTGAAACCTATTTTTAGAACATAGTCCTAACGCTGGGCTACGAAGTGAAATCTCACCACTAATTAGGGAAAAGGACAAGTCAGCAGCCCTAAATTGTGGTTTATAGGCGTTCAGATCTTTGTCTCATAAAACATACAGATTGTATAGTTTGTATGTATTTTTTTTTCTGCCAGGCTTTCATTAAGAAGTGCTGAGTTTATATCATGGATGCTTTGTGTTACATATTGTGAGAATAAATTTCTAGTTTGGAGGATGAGGTACAAAGTTACACTGTAAAATAACTGTTGAAGATTCTGCAGAAAATATTTTGGAAAGGGCTGTCAAGTTTAGTTTATTCTAAAATAGGTACTTGAGTAGAAAAGTTCCATTTCCGTTTTGTTTTTCTGCGGTATCTTTATTTAGAACTCTCTCTGTTATAGCTTCTTACAAAGAATGTTTATGTTTTGAACTTTAATAGAATGGTTTGTGTTCTTCTCCCTGCCCCCAACTGAACAGCATTTCGAATTTCTCACAGCTTGATAATTTACCTGACATAATAGTATTTCAATAATTTAAGAAGAAGTGACCCTGTTTGCTGCCTTCTAAGTTTAGCCCACAAATATGGTCGTATCAGAGCAAAACTACCTGGCTGGTACAACTAAGATCATTTGACTTGCATCTGCTACATGTTCCATGTCTCCTCCAAAACAGTTACATGTCTGCAGTTTCATGCAACTTCTTTTATTTTTCTTTTTTTGCTTGCTTGTTACAATAAATCATACAATTTGAGCCTCTGTTCATGTATTTCAGACTAACTTGAAATTTCTCCTGTGGGCTGGTGTCTGCTGTTGCTTGATGTGGAATGGAATTGCTCAGCAGGGTAAGTACTTTCATTGCAGTAGCTTAATGTTGCTTCAAATCTATATATATTTCACAATTATTTATGCAAATGTCATTGTTAGAGGAGTGCTGATGGCAATATGCCAATCATATCTCATGTTAATAACCTGTTTGTAATTAGAACTTAATTTACCAAGCCAGAATGAGGCAATCTCTCTGTGGTTGTTAGCACTTTTTTTATAAACAAAGTGGCTAATCTGTTTTTATTCCTAGGTGGGAGTGACTGCATAAAAGCTAATGCAAAATCATGTGGTGAATGTATACAAGCAGGACCAAACTGTGGTTGGTGTAAAAAAACAGTAAGTGTTTCAAATTCCTTTTATGGGGGTTCTTTTCCTCACATTGGTTTCAATGTTAGTAAATGTTTTAAATATATAAAAACGTCTATTTTTTTAATAAGTTTCCTGTAGCTTTTCAATTTGATGTTCTGATTGGAGTCGAATGTATTTACTTCTCCTTTTCTAAATCTTGTATACAGACTCTGTATACAGGGGTCATAGTTATTTGAAATCATTCCGGCATGGAATCTGGGTGTGCTTAATTATATTCTTCCAGTGGCATTAGAGCAAGAGGCAATTTTAGACAGATATAGGTGGAGCAGGGGAAGAGATTGAAGGTTTTCTCTTATAAAAGGAAAATATGTTCAAATTCTAGCTTTCTGTTGCTGGTAAATCTGTGGGACAGGAGATTGGTTTGTGTGGGCGGGATGTTTGCTTCAGTATGAAACATAAGGAGTACTTTCTTATGTAATTAAAAATTCAGAAAACACAAAGCGTAAGGTGATCTTAGATTGTGTTGCTTTAAACACTTCCTCATATACTGGTTCTTCAAGTTAGAAACAAGAAAATGCTTCCTACATTTGCTCTTTGGGGTTTTTTTGAAAACTGGGAAAACTTACTGTTTCTTGCTAGAAAATGATAATGTATATAGGTCCTAGTCATCGCGAATGGACAAGCTTTAAGATATTTATATGCATGTTTGTGGAGGAGAAATCGGAATTGCCAAGTTTCTTAATTAGAAGCCTTATCTATTCATATTTGAGGATAGAGCTTTTTTTAGATTTGAGGTAGTGGCAATTTGTTGTTAAGAACAACGGTATGCATTGGTTTTGCTTATGGATCTTACTTTCATATTGAATTTCCCCAAAATAAGAGTGTTTCACCCTCCCCTGTCAGCGCATTGCCATTATTTTGTAGTGTAGTACCAAGGCACACTTCCATTAATTAAAAAAAAAAAAAAAAAAGTAAAAGGAAGGGTAGTTGTCAAGCAGGTTGCACAAATACCTTCAAGGGTATTGATGACATGAAGATGAGAGCTCTTTCCACCTGACCATCACTTTTAAAGTAGCCGATGTAAAAGGATGTCTTGCTTTCGTCAGAGGTGACATTGAGCATTTTTTTTTCTTTCAGCTTGCTTACATCTTATATGTAGAGAAGTATAAGTAGATACAAATTCCTGGACTAAATAGTAGTCACTGATGTGTTTACTATAATTTAACATATTTCAGGTCTGTGTGTTTTATTACCGAACTTCAGAAAACAAATAATGGAGTCATTGTAAAAAGTGTTCCTGTGGGTAGAACACATTACAGATAGCTCTAAACCTGATACTCCTTTGCCTGTGTTTTCTAGGACTTTTTGCAAGAGGGAGAGCCAACATCTGCCCGATGCGATGACTTGGCAGCACTAAAGAGTAAAGGCTGCCCTATGGAAGATATAGAAAATCCCAGAGGTAGCAAGCAGGTGCTTGAAGACAGAGAAGTAACGAATCGTAAGATAGGTGCTGCGGAGAAGCTGAAACCAGAGGCCATTACACAGATTCAACCACAAAAACTAGTACTAAAACTAAGAGTCGGTAAGGACAATTTCATTCTAATCTTCAGATGATTTTTCTGTTGACACCACCTCTGCATTTTTTTTGTTTTGAACATGTAACTGTTTTATTGTGGAAACTGCTATTATTCTCATAACCTGAAAAAAGCAGAGCCTCTCAGGTCAGCCCCTAGGAGATACTCCAAATACTGTTGGATTTTATTATTTTTTATGAAAGGTTAGCTAACAATATTTTTACCATTTGCTCCAAATATAACTTCTGAGAAATACAGATACAGCATGGATTGATAGATATATCGGAAAGGTAAAATCATTTTGTTAGCAGTATTTTGTAGTTGGTTTTTCATAATGTGTCTTCTTAGAATGAAAGTAGAGCAGCATGCAAAAGAAATTGAGAGCATTTCCTTGAAGTACTGCTGTCACCTAAATTCTGCTTAGTCTGCTTGTCTGAGCCAAATGGTTTTGTAGTTATTCAGCAAGTTTTTTGGATTGTTACGTAAAATACCTAGTGTCTGGAGGCTAACAATGTGGGCACAGGGCTACAAAAATCAGAACAAAGTAGTTGTGTACCACTCCCATCCCCTATAGAGAATTTTATTCAACTCAAGTGGTAGGGAAAAAACAGGGATAGTAGCTCATACAGTACTCTGAAGAAGCGTAGCACAGCATGGAGAGGGAAGGACAGGAAAATAATGGAAGTTATTTTGCAGTTTTGGTATTGCCTCTGTTTATTTCTAACGAGACACTTTCAGCTTCAAACCAAATTTTACTGCCCTTTCTGGCACAAAAGTTTGTTCATCAGAGCATATGACAGACCTGAGCAGCCAGAACCTAACTACCGAAAAGATTAGTGCTTCTTGTGGTCACAAGTTCTCTGACAGCGGTCTGTGTACTTGCAGAGGGGAACATTTGCTTTCTGTGGAGGCTTTTTTAAAAAGTAGGTTAGGAAAATGTAAAGCTTTTAGGTATTTTGTTTTTTTGGTGAAAACCATGCTGTGTAGCTGCACGATCCATATGCTCTTCACTTTGCCAATCTAATGGATTGCCCAGTTTGCTATTTTTTTTCATATTAGGCAAATGTTTGCTAATTTTTAAGTAGCAGTAATGTGGCCTTTTAACTTCAATGACTGAGGGGGCTGGGGAAAAAAACCTACTAATTCTATTCCTTACTTCATATATAATGAGCAAAATAATACCTTCACACTTTTTTATGGGGTGGGTAGTTGTTCTGCAGTGTCTTTCAACATCAGAGTGAAACCAGATGCTGCTGTTGGCAAAACTTAGGGTTTGGGCTTACAATTGTAACAGATAGTAACTTGCCACTACCTAACTGCCATTTCTGTACTCTTAGCCTGTATTTGGTGCAACATATCTTGACTGATTTTTCTTTTATAAACCTATTCAGACAATGGTTTTTTAAACTAAACTCTTAATATTTGTGAAGTCATCTTGGATGCAGATAGATATGGAAAATTTGTGCTATTAGATTTTATAGGAGCCTTGTTAAAATTGATGCAAGTATCAAGATTTGAAATAGCAGCAGCTAAGAGAGGCTCAATTGGCAGGCTAGTATTTTCTACAGGAAGAAAAAATACCTTGGAAATATGAAGTTGGACATCTGAAAGAAATACTTCAGGTTTTGGGTTTTTTGCATCATGATTTGCTGTGAAGCATTTCAGTTAACAGGGGAAAAAAATACCTTGTGTTCAGAACCTTCATCAGTATTTCAAAGACTTTCCTTAAAAAGGCATGTTCTTGTTGGTGCAGTTACAGAATTTATAATGACTTCTGTCGGTTTAATCTCTGAAACAGGGGAACCCCAAACAATATCGTTAAAATTTAAGAGAGCTGAAGACTACCCCATTGACCTGTATTATCTTATGGACCTCTCCTATTCTATGAAAGATGATTTAGAGAATGTGAAAAGTCTTGGAACAGCACTGATGTTAGAAATGGGAAAAATAACTTCAGACTTTCGAATTGGTGAGAAAGATTTACCTATTCTAAAAAAAAATGTTTCCTTCTGTATGCTTTTTGTTTTTTTTTTTAAATTAGCTGTATTTTGGGAATTGTTCTAATACACAGAATGTTTTGAAGAATGTAAAAGTACTTGGTGGAGAAAGTGGAATGTAAACAAGTATGAGAGCTATTTCTGATGTATTTTAGCTGAAATTACATTTGCATTTTATTGTATCATGATATAAATAAGAGAATTCAATTTTTCAACTTACTGGGCTTTTATTGTTCTGTCTTAGGCTTTGGCTCTTTTGTGGAAAAAACCGTGATGCCATATATAAGTACAACACCAGCCAAACTCAGAAATCCTTGTACAGGTGACCAGAACTGTACAAGTCCATTTAGCTATAAAAATGTGCTCAGCCTTACCAGTGAAGGGAATAAATTCAATGAACTTGTAGGTAAACAGCACATTTCTGGGAATTTAGATTCTCCTGAAGGTGGATTTGATGCAATAATGCAGGTTGCTGTTTGTGGGGTAAGTGTGTATTGGTTTTCTTTACCATTCGATAAAATTGTTTGAATAAAGCCTTAGTGTTTTATGATGGCTGATGTTGGAACACGTCACCTCATGCTAGGCACACAAGGTAGACTAGGCAGACTGTGTGGATACACGCATTTGTCTTTTGTAGGGACCTCTAGTGACAAATGAAACCAGGAAATGTGAAAGTGCTGACTGGAGGTCATGTTCACAGCAGCTAGACAATGTTTTTAAGGGTTGCTGTGAAAGAAGAATTAAATTCTGCTGACAGATGTATGAAATACTAAATGAGCACCTATTCTTCAAATACTTCAAAGCTTTATATGCTGCTTCTAGCTGTTGTTTCAGAACAGTTTGGTGAATTGTAATTTCTACTAGCTTCTTGGAAAAAAATAGATGGAAACCTGATTTTCTGTTTGTTTTTGAAGATCTGCTGTAGGTACTGCACTCTTCTTTGTTTCCAGAGTCTGAGTATGCACTTGTACAATGTGAACTCCCAAGAAAGTTACCTCCAAGTTCCCTGCTTTGTCATGATATTATTGTGCCATTGATCAGTTGAGTCAGGACTTGCTGATACAATCTGGAGTATTAGTTTACAAGTGCAGCATCAGTCTTTTTATATGGTCTTCTCCCCTTAAATTAACTGGGGCTTTAACTCTGGAATAATAATAACAATAATAGAAAAAAATAGGAAAGGGCAGGTTACAGAAATAGGCCCTGCAGTTGTGGGTCAGAATGCTCGTGGACAGTCCTCTGGGAAGCTCTGTGTTGAGTACAAATCTGAACTAGACTGGTAAAGCCTGATGATTCTTCAGAGCCTAACACCAGGCACACCGTAATCTTCTGATTCGAGATTGCAGCACTGCTCTACACACGTTGTCCTCTGTGCTCAGACTGCGTGGTAGTGACATAGAGCAGACTTGAGAGCATTAAAGAGCTGGACTGTCGTGCCCAACTGCTAAAAACCCTATTACTCTTCAGATACTCTAATGAGAACTGAACAGACCAAAGTACACTTCAAAAAGAATGATTCTTGTCTCTGGCAAAAGTCCTGCAGCAGATGTTTATAGCAGACACTTCATTAAGTGAATTACATGATATCCATGGTGACACTTTCATGGTACAGCTTCTTCTGTCTACTCCTCCATGCATTTCTCTCTCAAGTGTTGGTCTCTGTTGCTATGACATGACTTGGTCCAAAATACCAAAAAATTTATTTTTGTGTCCCAAGGAACAAATTGGCTGGAGAAATGTTACAAGACTACTGGTGTTTTCCACGGATGCTGGCTTTCACTTTGCAGGAGATGGTAAACTTGGTGGAATTGTTTTACCAAATGATGGGAAATGTCACCTGGAAAACAATATGTACACAATGAGCCACTATTATGTAAGTCGTTTTAGGAAAATTTTAGGAAAATTTAGGAAAATTTATATTTTTTGATGCTTAAGCTCAAAAAAACCCTCATCTGGTACAGTTTCAGACCACTACATCTTTTGAACTTTACCCATTTATCTCTGTATTACATTAAGTGACTTTAGCTTAACTAAAGTGAATCTGCAGTAATTAATCCAGTCTTGATTGGAATACACGATGATTCTTGGTGTTGGATTTGCTAATCAGTAATGCTGCATGTCCACTGGCAAACTGTTGGCTTTGTGTGAGAAGTATTTTGCTGCTGTAAAAAATAATGTAAAATAGGGAGCCCCCTATGAGTTGTTGTTTTTTTTTAATGACTGCTTGAAATCTTACGATGCAAGGTTTGTGATAAAAGTATGCTTAGGAAAAAAACCACAATCACGTTTACGGGGTGGAGTAAACACAGTAAGCTTTACAAATCTTATGTGTTCCTATATTCCTAAAGTCCAGTGGGTATTGCGCAATAAAAACCCAGAATTAACTCAATTTTGCACTGTTACTTGAAGAAAAGATGAAGTAAAAGGTGGTGATTTTCACTGACATAAATCACAAGGGAAACTACCAAAGGTCATTTTCTAACAACATTGAGATTAGGGATTTAACCTGGGGACTTTAAATGGGAATACAGTAATATCATGGAAAACCCACCGACCTTCCTGGGGCATGTATGGAATCTTTTCAATGTGTGTTTGTTTTCTCAGGTTGCTTTTGTTAAATCTATGACATAAGCTGGCTAGTTAGAAGTCTTGTGCGTGCTTTGAAAGGTGTTTTGTATTTATGATATCAGAGTCCTGATTATTTTCTAGCATGTGTCCCAGACTTCAATTGCATTTTATGCTTGATTATTTTTTTTATAGGATTATCCCTCTATTGCTCATCTGGTACAGAAGCTCAGTGAGAACAATATTCAGACAATCTTTGCTGTTACAGAAGAGTTTCAGGCAGTTTATAAGGTAAAAGTAATTAACATAAATTTCTGCTCTCTGTACTTTTTTTTTTTCAAACACGAAGACTGACTCAGATTTGCTCTGAAATCATTACAATTGCTTGATTTGAAATTGAAGTAAATATGGAAATAAGTGATGGTGAGAGTAATATTTTGCTACTCACGTTTTTATTATGAAGTCCTTTTTGACTTGTTCAAATCGATACCGAATGCGTTTGTGTGACTTCCGAAGAGAAAGTGCCCCTCCTGACCCGCTTTATAGGTAGGAGGGGGTGGAGAACATATTTGCAGTGCTACTTTTTATGAACATTTTTACAGCAAAATAGCAGAAGGGGTGTGTGAACACTGAATCAAGAGACACACTTATCAAAAAGCATATTTTGTCCTTTGTGGTCTATTTATATTCCTGATGTTTAAAATGAACTAAACTGCTGGATGTGATTGTGAAATAGGTAATGACTGTGTAAAGGAGATACATATTTTTCCACATTTTAATCTAACAATGTATTTTTCTTTTTTAGCTACATTCAAATTGTAAGCTTTTTCTCTTTTGTTGGAAATCATCTTTTATTTGTCTCAATGTTCTAGAAGTGAGGTGCCACTTCTTTAAGATCTTGAAGATATACTATGGGGGGTTAACTTGTATGAGAGAAGGTCTTAGAATTCTGTTACCAAATTTAATATGAAAATGCAGAGGAAGAGGCCAAATATGTGTTTATACTGGTAGGGCTGTGTATAACATCAGAAAATCATGCAGATCTCTGGTAACACTTGAGCCTTGTTTTATGAAGTACTTGATATTGCCTCGTTAGTCCATTAAAGTATAATATCACCATACAGATATTTATAGTACAAACTGCAAGTTGTTTGTTAGTAAGACTTTAATTTTCGTTTTGCTTTTGTAAATATTGAAAGGAATTGAAAAACCTGATACCAAAATCAGCAGTGGGAACATTGTCTTCAAACTCCAGCAATGTGATTCAGCTGATCATTGATGCATACAATGTAAGTTAAGATTTTATTTGGGTTGTATTTATTTTTATCACTTTAAAGTTTTGAGTTTTTCAGATACTCAAAGGTGGAATTTTTTTCCCTACAAAATAGAAATTTAGTACACTAAACCATAAATGTACTGCCATTGTAGTAAAACCACATTAGACAGATAGGCAACAAGGCAATAAGAGGTTAGATGATTAGAAAGAGGTACTAAGCCACTTAAAACAGAACTACAAAGAAAAAGTTATCATCTGTGTTTTCTCTTCTAAAAAAGTAAAACCCACAACCAGAAACCCCAGTGTTTCTTCAGCACCTTCAGTTCTCATCTTCTTTTCAATGGAAAAGAGTTATTTTGCTCCTCTTGACCCCAGAGAAAATGTCTAACTCAACCTTAGACTCCTGGGTTTGACCCCAAAATATTGTCTTCATGGCTGTTGTGTAGAGGAGCCATACTTCTTTGGAATACATGGGTCAGAGTAGTGCCTCCAGTGTCCGTGAAGGCCTGGCCTGACCCTGCGTAACAGGGTTCAGCTGTGAGACGGGGTCACCACAGCGTGACTCTGGGCAGCCCTGAGCTGGTGCTTCTCAGCATGTTAGAACTTGGCTGACTCCAGTGTGCCTATGGGATTTGCACTGAGACTGTGTAATGTCTTTTCTTCAGTGACATGCTTATGAAACTGAATTTGAAGTTAGCTAACAACTATTATTTTAGTCCCTTTCTTCAGAGGTTATCCTGGAAAACACTAAGCTACCAAAAGGAGTGACAATCAGTTACAAGTCTTTCTGCAAGAACGGAGTGAATGACACACAAGAAGATGGAAGGAAATGTTCTAACATTTCAATCGGAGATGAGGTAGCTTACAGGATACATGCTGCTATTCAAATACAATATTCATTTAAAATATCCAACACTAAGTATTATTTTTTATAGTACAGGCAAAACTCCTTTCAGTAATGTGGCACTTCATTTCTTTTTCTCTGCAGGTTAAATTTGAGATTAATGTAACAGCTAATGAATGTCCAAAGAAAGGACAAAATGAGACAATTAAAATTAAACCACTGGGATTCACTGAAGAAGTGGAAATTAATCTCCAGTTCATCTGTGAATGTCAGTGTCAAAGTGAAGGAGAACCTAATAGCCCAGCCTGCCATGAAGGAAATGGAACATTTGAATGTGGTGCATGCAGGTAAATAAATAGACATTTTGCTTAGTTTTGTGAGAGAGAGAGATGAGCAAGACCTTTGTTTCCTTAATGAACATTGTTGTTTGTTTGTTTGTTTTTTTAGTGAAAGGACCAGAATTGCTGTTACAGGCAGACCTGTTTCTTTTAGGATGTTTTGACATACTGCCTTATCTCTGCAAAAAATCCCAATGCTACAATTCATACTACTGATAATTAGAGTGACAGTATTGTACAAGTTAGAATTTGGCCTGGAGTCAGTCCTTCTAAAGGATGTAGGTCTTCTTGCTTTTTCTGGTTAGGGGGCCATACCTCAGTCTTTCAAACACCCCATTAATTACCTCCACAGACTTTAGCAGGCGGATGTTAGTCCAAGGTACCCCCAAAGGAGAAGCATCTGTAAACTGAGGAATAAGCCACTTTGTATCCAGTATTCATGATCCATTGCCCCTTTTTGCTGCCAGTTTCAATGTACCCTTCAAATAAGGAGAACAGATTTTCCCATCTCTGTAGGAAGGCTTCTTAAACTTGGTGTACTGTCACCAGTGTCCCCATGATTTTGGATGGGAGAGAACAGGCCTGTGGGTAAGAACAGCCTTTTGATGTTGCAACAGTAGCAGTTTCCTGTTGGGAACCATTTTCCCTGATGCCCCACAACACTTTGTCAGTCACGGCTGGGAACAAGAACAGCCTCCATTTATTCGTCAATATTTTAACCTTGATAATGAGAAGCGGTGCAGCTCTGAAGATCATCGAGTCTCCTGCCTAATTGATGTTCATGGGACATCTTTTCATTGAAGCATGACAGCAGCATGAGAATAATTATTGTTCTGTCACATGAGAGAGGGATTGTGGCTATGTGGCAATTTAGTTATAGGTGGAGACACATAGTTTCTCACCTGGAAGGAATGAGCAACATAGGAGGAGCAGTTTGCTGTGGTGGCTTCAGGAATGGCTACATAGATAATCAGCCGGAAGCCTCATTTTGACTTGGAATATTGCTTGGGAGAATAGTCACTTGTACTCCTGTTCTTTGTGCTGGTTTTGCAGTCTTTCTGTTGCCTGACATTTTCAGTCATGTTTTTACCTTGCAGGTGTAATGAAGGACGTATCGGAAGACTATGTGAATGTAGCACAGATGAAGTAAATAGTGAGGATATGGATGCTTACTGCAGGCGGGAGAACAGTACAGAAATATGCAGTAACAATGGAGAATGCATTTGTGGACAATGTGTATGCAAGAAAAGAGAAAACACCAATGAAGTGTATTCTGGCAAATACTGTGAATGTGATAACTTCAACTGTGATCGATCGAATGGTTTGATTTGTGGAGGTGAGAAACTATTTCAAGAGATTTTTGCAAGCAAGGCTGACCAGCAGTTTACAAGTCTGTCAATTCTAGCCTGTGAAGCAGTGTTACATAGCTTCTAGATCATAGCTACTTGATAAGAGATGAGAATATCCACAGATCTAGTGATTGAAGGCTTCTATTAATAAAACAGCCCTCTGATCATAAGCCTAATAGTGTGTTAGTACACATAACACCTTCCCTGAGTCACGGCTCCAAGAATGATGTAAAGTGAACTTGACTTCTGCTGTTTATTATAGAATTACCCTCGGGTATTAAAGAATGCTGAGACAACTGGCCTGAGATTATAATGTTCTACTGGCTCAGTGTAGCCACTGTGTCAATAAAAAGAGATGGTGACCTCAGCTTACTTGTAATAGGGAGTGCTTGACTCAGTACTTGACAAGATACCAGTGAGATGCTATCTTGATACTGTTCTAAAAGCCAAGTGAAGATTAGAACATGCAAGATCGAGAAAAACCTTAATTGCTTGAAAGAAGGCTTTCTCTGATGGCAGTTAACTACAAAAGCAATTTAGAAAATCATCCAGAAGCCAGTGCCTAGTCTGCTGCATGTATTTTTGTCCTGCAGCTTCCCTAGGCTGCTTTGCTTGTGGAAATACATGGTAGGAGTGTAACTACTGCCTCAATTTTGACCATAGCATGAAAAATAAAATGGAGGAGCCACTGAGCTTTAACTGAATTATTAGAATACATTATGGTTTGCTCAAAATACACTATTGCTCACCAGCTCCGTTGTGTCCAACATACATGGTGACAAATAAGTATTGACCTAAACACTTTATCCTCAGCAGAGGAGGAGGAGTGTAGCCAGAGATCTTTCCATTTCTTCCAAATCACCCTTATGGAGATAATGGTATCTTGTATCCTGTGTAGGTGGTGTAAGGAGTATGAAGTTTGGTTGGGTGGATGAGGTCAGAAGTGCAGCAGCTGGAAGGTGGTGTTCTAGGGAGCCAAATCTGTTTCATTTTTCTGTGTAGTTAGTGTATTGCTTATCTTTTAGGTTTTTATGAATTTACATAGCGATAGCTATGAAGAGAGCAGTGGTCAGTGCGTCTGCATACATATAAAATTGTGAAGTGAAGCAGTGCTGTACTGCTCTCCACCCAGCTGATATGGCCATCGCATACAGTTCTTGATGAACTTTCCTTAGTCTTATTTAGTTTAAAAGGAAATGCAAATGCAGGAGTGTAGTTAAAAGGGGAGAAATGCCTGTAAGTAGTTTTTTGAGGAGGTAAATTTTCTTTTGTAGCTCTTAGTTCATCGGTGTTTTCATAATCTCACCACCAGGATTTTCTTTACCCTGTATCAGTCCTGAGATGGCAAATATTTATTTCTTACAGTCACGAATGTCATGTTTTACATTAGACTTCATTTTGCTGTCTTATCTTTTCAATGCACAGGAAATGGTATCTGCAAATGCAGAGTGTGTGAGTGTTTCCCCAACTTCACTGGCAGCGCCTGCGATTGTTCCTTGGATACTTTCCCATGTATGGCATCTAACGGGCAGATTTGCAACGGAAGAGGAACCTGCGAGTGCGGGACCTGTAACTGTACAGATCCCAAATTCCAAGGCCCCACGTGTGAAACGTGTCAGACCTGCCTTGGTGTCTGTGCAGAGCACAAGTGAGTACCTAGAAAACCCAAGTCCCAGTTTCTGTGGGTTTGTGGTATTTTTGTGCCAGTTTTTTTAAATGAGACTTTTGATAGTGTGCTTTATTCTGCCCTGTTACGTGGAGGCATTGTATTGTCCCTTTAGACAGTAAAAGTTGTTGGGTGAGAATCAAGAATTACAAACAACACATTATTAATACAGTATTTGGATTACTTCCAGGAAGGCTTATTATTTAAGTACTTTCCCTGCCTATTTTTATTAGGCATAGAAAAGTGTACATTATGGCAAAACAGTTTTAACCATGCACGTTTACTTGGGCAGGTTACAGCTTTCCCCTGTTTCATGTATGGTTACTGACAGCCAACCTTCCACAGAGCTGGAGGGAACGTGGGTCGTAGTGGGGCAGGCTGTGAAGTCCCATCATCTGTCATCATGACCTTTTGAAATGAATGTAACTATAGTACAGATACACTATGCAATTCCCAGAATAGTTAAAACTTCAGCTAAGCTTTTTACTTAAAACTTCTATCTGAAGCACTATTAAAATGTCAAAATATCCTGACAGTCAAAAACTAACCCTAGATTTGTGTGGTCCAGTGAACTTTTTATCCTTGTCTTTGGAAATCCCGGTTTTTGGAATCCAAGCATTTTTTGCATGGCAACTTCGAGAGTTTATGATGTGGCTGGGCTGATTCCTGGCTTTGTGCAGCTGACTTTAAGGTTTTCTCTCAGCACAGGCTTTTTAGTATAAAAATCCTGCTCATTCTGTTTTTTTCAGTGAGTTACTCAGAGTGATACCCTACTGTAAAAGCTGAGAGTACTCATTTTCTGGGTGGAGGTATTGAAAAAGTTTTAACCTTATTTCCTTTTAGACATCTGGGTCACTTTTTTCTTTTTCTTTCCTTTTTTTTTTTTCCCCTCCTGTCCTTGGAGCCTGTGGGTCCTCCAGGGAAAGAGGAATTTATTAAAGGCAGCTTTTGTTAATAGCGAGGTACATAAATGTTCTGACCGGTAAAAAGCTGTGTCTTGCTTTATTTTCCCTGTCTCTTACGGCGTGAGGGTTGGTTTTGTTGAGGGTTTTTCCCACATTTTCTCCTTTACATTCCTTTAGATTAGAAATCTTCCATGAATGTGCTAAAAAGCATTGCTTCTCATTTGTACTCCTGCAGGGACTGCGTTCAGTGCAGAGCTTTTGATAAGGGAGAAAAGAAGGAGACGTGTTCTCAGGAATGCATGCACTTCAACATGACACGGGTAGAAAGTCGAGACAAGCTGCCGCAGCCCGGGCAGCCAGATCCATTGTCTCATTGCAAGGAGAAGGATGTTGATGACTGCTGGTTCTACTTCACATACTCTGTCAATTCAAATGGTGAAGCTAGTGTCCATGTGGTAGAGACGCCAGGTATGAACGTGATGTTGCCTACTCTCCCTTTCTTAATTTGCATCCTTGTTATGTACTGCAAAGTAGATCTTGCTGATTTGCACAATTTAGGTGCATTTGGAAATAGGTACCTATTCCCTGAGTGAGAGTTACGGCTTTAGAAAAACATCTGTCTCTCTAGAGCTTTTTTTCCAAATGTTCAGGCTGACAGAAACAGGTTTTGTGCTTTAAAAATGAAGTTAATCAGATATTTATGTTTATTAAAGCATTTCATGTTTCCACTTGACCTACTTTGCTGCCTTGTTTTACATGTCCTGTAGCCAACCTTAGATATCTAAATTTTCATGTTTATTTTTTTACTAGATTCGTGCTACAGGTTAGAAACAAATGGCACCCATGGGGTTTTGAAGCTTTTTTCTTTTCCTTTTTCTAATAATATGAGACCTGTCTCTCACCAGAAAAAAACAAACCAAAAAAAAACAACCCACAAACACCACAAAATTGTGTACTGTGCCGCAAACCACTTAAATTATTTCATGCTGGCAGCCTTTGCTTTTTAATTAGAAGGTACTTTCAGGAACTGAGGTATTTTCAAGAATATGGCTGAAAAGAGTTTTGCTTTGTTAATCCTTGATAGTCGACCATTTTTGACTTTGTTCAATCGCTTGATACAAAAAAGAACAATTCTGTAGCTCCATCAGTAATTTACAGTTATTTACATTAAGTATTGTGAGCTTCAGTCACTGGACTTTGCATCTAACAGTGCATAACCTCTGTTTTTGTACATTAGCAGTGTCTGGTCTCATGATTCTGTTTATAAGCCTGATACAAAATACAAACCTTAATTTGTGTGTCAGAAGGTTTAGTGGTGATGTCTACTGAAGGCACTTTCAGAACTGGTCATTTGGGCCATCATCTCTTAATGTAGATCAGTTGTTAGTGGCTCTTAATGATAAATACCACTTCCATTCAGAACGTTTTAAATTCTCTAAAAGTGTAATCTGAAGTAGAGAAGAGGACCTTGAGCCCCAGCTTCTTTAAAGACAACTCAAAACGTGCCCTACACTTTTGGGGTCTGAACCGTTCTCCATGGATACGCTTCTCTTGCCCTAGTTAAGAGCTGAATCAAGCCTTCATGCAGCAAGAGACACCTTAAATTTTGTCATACAAGTGCTGAAGGAACAAGATCTAGTTCAGGAGAGCTGTATTCAGTGTTCCTTACTGATTCGCCGGGAATTCCTGTAGTGTCCTTTCTCTCTTCCCTCACTCCTGTGGAGGCAGTTATCAAGATGAGGAGTCTGCAGTTTGAGGGGAAGCAGTGTTCCTACTGACATCACAGGAGTTGTGGTTTTTTTGCTTCTGACCCCTTCAGTCTGTGCATTGAGCTCTGCAAAAGGCTTTGTTCTGTTTGTGGCTTTTGTACTAATTAAAAACTCTATAAGAGTTGGGTCTTATTTTGGAGGATTATTATTTCTGTGTAAGTCACCTTAAATAATTTTGCAGCCGGATTGCTCTTTTCAAACATACTTCACTTACTTTGAAAGTATGTGTTATCTTTATCCAAAGTAGATATGCCTGTTTAAAATACTTTATTCCAGCAGAGATTAATTCCCCAGGTGAGGAAATAACCCTAAAAAAATATAAATCAGTCTCAGAAGCACAGTCATTGCTCATCTCTCTGTTACTAACAGTAACAGCCATTTGAGGTAAAATGAGGAATACGCTTTTTTCTGTAGCACTGTTGATAAGTGTGTGGAGGCTGTTTTTCTAATCAGTGTTTGTACTCCAGCTGGTTTATCCCCTCCAGCACCACCTTTGACTTGGAGCTCTTGCACATTTAAAACACAGCTTCTAGTTGTTTTACTCCAGTGCTCTAGCTTAATAGCTTAAGGGGTTAGCAGCGTGTACACTTTATCATCTCATCATGAATTGTTCTGTTGCTAAGATTAAACACAAATTAGAAGGATAAAAATAAGCTGGAATGTTACAGGACGTTACAGGATTCCAAAACTTCCATTATTTGAAGGGAAAACAGTATTGGCATATTTCTGATATTCAAAATACTGGCTTCGGTACAAAATAAAGCTTTGAAAGTGTCTGGATATGCATTGCCTTTAGCATTCCATAAACTCCTGCTTCCCTTGCTTTGTTCACTAGAATGCCCCAGCGGCCCTGACATCATTCCCATCGTAGCTGGTGTGGTTGCTGGAATTGTTCTTATTGGACTTGCATTATTATTGATTTGGAAGCTACTAATGATCATTCATGACAGAAGAGAATTTGCTAAATTTGAAAAGGAAAAGATGAATGCCAAGTGGGATACGGTAAGTCAGGAGCCTTTTTTCTGCATAAAAGCTACAGTAGTTGAGGAAGAATATAAGATTTTTGTTCACATGCCCCAGCAGACTCTGTTCTATTTGACCTATTGAGGAACAGAAATGTCCTTATTTTCAGTCAACTTTAGAAGTTGGGGGTGGGGAGGTGTTACCACTAGCGGGGGAGAACCCAACCAACAGTCCCTCTTTCAGAAGTACCTCTTGGGTCAGAAAAGCAAGTAATAACTTCAGCTGAAATAAAATTTCAGAGAGAAAATGTGATGGTGACAGAATATTTCAGTTTTGCAGTTGTACCACACTTCACAAATGAAGATGGAAATTTTGCACTTATGAAAGAGGCCTCATAAATACTTCTGCAGGTTTAGTTGGAGATCTCAATAACTGGTCACAAAATCATGGCTGGTGCTGGTTTGTGGAACCCCTTGACAATGAAAAAGCATGCAAGAAAACAAGCCTGTGGTCTGTAGGCTTACATAGGGCTGCTGCCTTGGGAAATGTGAAGTCATAGAATCATCAAGGTTGGAAAAGACCTTTAAGATCATAAAATTCAAATGTCAGCCCCACAGCACCATAACCTCTAAACCTCCTGAAGCTCCTCATACACCTGTTTTTTAAATACCCCAGGGACAGCGACTCCACCACCTCCCTGGACAGCCTGTTCCAGTGCTTCACCACTCTCGGTGAAGACATTTTTCCAAATCTACCAAAACCCCTTTGCTACACTTCCATAGAAGTCAACACCCAAGTACACTTGATGAGAGAGTAATTTTTTTTTAAATCTCCTGGGAAGCTTTTTGGTTTTATTTAAGAAAATTGATTGATTCTGTGCTGGAAAAAAATGATTGCTGACTTTTCTTTACATATAGCATGATAGTTTTCAGTGATAGATGAGAGTAATATTTTTTTCCCTGTTGAATTATTCGCCATTGACCATTTCTTTTACTTCAGCAAGAAAATCCAATATACAAGAGCCCTATTAACAATTTCAAGAATCCAAACTATGGACGTAAAGCTGGTCTCTAAGTCTCAGTTTGTATCTTCTTTCATTTTCTTCCTTTTTTTCCCCCTTTGCATGTCACTTCAAACTCGCTGTGTGTCACAGTTAATTAATCATAGTTTGAGTCTTGCTCAGTTTCTCTACTGCTGCTTTGATTCTGAGCTTTTAAAGAATGCAGCTTGAACATTTTTAACTTGTTTTGACAGCAAGATTGCTTGCTTACTAATAGCACCAGGACTGGCTTAAACTATTCTGTAACTGAATTCGGGGAGGGCAGGGGAGATAAATCTGCTAGAACAGCTGTTAGGTTTGAAGAGGCTCTTTGGATGGATGTTGGAGAGAGACAGTGTTCAAGGGAGAGTTTGTCCTTCTGTTTCCTGAAATCAGCAGTCAGTTTGCATAAAGTTGATATGTTTGCAGAGCTCATTTAGATATTCCTCAGATATCCCAGCCTATAAATATCACTGGGTTTATGAGAATAACTCTGGGAACATTCAGAGTAGCCTTACAGATTTATTTATTTTTTAACTGCTTTGGCTTCTTAACCTAGTATAGTACTAGCTTGTATTTAAAGTGTGACAGACATATACTCTAGTGATTCAATAACTAAACACAAATCTTGATTTTTCCATCCCGATTTCTTTTGAAAGTGGCAATATCAAAGGCTCCTTGTATACAGCCCAGCAGGCTTTAGGGTCTGGGGTTCAGGGTGGGGACAGGCGGAAAGAAGTGTTCTTGTCCCCTCCAGATGCATTTCACCCCCCAGTTTCTTAGTTCCTCCTACACACCTCCTGAACACCTCATTTCTGTTTGGAAATGCTGACTTCAGAAAGAACAGTATCCAGAATAGCACATCAGTAAACCAGAAGTGATGGCTATCTTCTGCAGGCTTGGAGGTTGCTTTTTTTTTTTTTATGCTTTAGGTGTTTTCCTCCTTTTCTGGGATCCCTAGCTGCTGGGAAAGGAGTGAAAAAGGGAGGGTGAGATGGGGAATGGATGTCAGAGGAGTGTTGAGAGATAAGAAGTAGAGAGATCAGATTAGAGGGAGCACATCCCTTTAAATACCCCAGAGCTTTTTTTCAAGAGCCAGTGGAAGGGAGGCCTCTGTGTATCTAATTTTATTCTGTCTGCTGCCCCCCTTTTCAGTGTTGCACTCAAAAGATTTTGTGAAGGAGGAATGAGGGGAGAAGGCAGGAATTAAGGGTACTTAGGCTTTTATCTGCCCTTGCTATGACATTTTCAAATATTTTGTCTAGCATTCTGAGCCCTTCCTTGATGAAACGTGCTTTCCTTTTCTCTTTGCAATCATTTCACTTTCGAGTGTGTCCAAAATTGATTGTGGAAACATTCATTTTGATTGCCACACTGACCACGTTCACCTCCTTCCCATTTTTCTTCTCAGAGTCGATTATTCTAGAGGAGGAAATGGGTTTCTGGTTCCTTTCTAACATTTCACGTCATCCATCTGGTTAAGTCTCTTCCCTTCTCTTCTGCTGTTCATTGTGTATTCTCTGTTGCATGCAGGACCAGCACCTAGCAAACCATAGGGTGTGTAACTGCCATTCTGTGCTCTCGTTCTCTGCCCCACAGCTCTCAGGAGCTAACGTCCTCAGTGCTGCCGTTTCTCCTCAGAATGTACTTCTGGCAGAAAGCTCTCCTCTAGTGTAGGTGGAGGGATTGACTTCTGCCTTTTTCTTTCACTCACTATGAAGATTAAGAGTGTGGTGGGTTTTTTTAACGTTTACTTTATCCTCTTCGGCATTCATAGAAATTTTAGAACTTTGGGGAGAGAGAGGAGGGTTTAGCTTTATTGGCCACCAGAAAGGAGGGATCGATATTGGCAGAATAGGTGGCCCACAAGAAGTAAAAGAAGAAAAATTGTCCTAATCTAATAACTAAGATTTTCTGGGGTTTTTAGACTGAAGTAACCTTTCATTTAGGTGAAGAAAGAGTTGCCTTGTAATGCCAAGGCAAGAAAGTAATCAGAATTCTCAAATAGAAGATTCTGCTGGAGTAGGTTCCCTCGAGGTGTATACCTGCACGATAAACTGTGTGCATTGTGTCACCCTTCCCCTCTCCCACAGCAGCCAGATGCACACGTGGCTTGGTTACAGCAGCGCCACAAAGCTTCTCACGGACCAGGCGCACGGGTCCTGCGCTGTGATGTGGTGAATAATGTGTCACCACAGCATCCTTGCAGTCGATGCTCAAGCCAGCTGGGTTGAGCCAAATTCAATTAGTCCTTGGCCTGAAGCAGAGCTCCTTAGCGTCCTTTCACAGCTGCTGGGCCTTTCTGCCTTTGCTGCCTGGTTTGGATTGGTGCCATTAAGAAAGTATTTAATTACTTGCAGGCTTGCTGCTCTCCTCTAGCCTTCCAGCCACGGTAGATGATGCCCTCTGTTGCTCACTTTGCCTTTGCTTTGGCCTCTGGCACAACAACTGTATTTAAGGGCTGACAGATGACTCCTTTGATATCGCTGCAAAGTAAGGATGGGTGTTAATGAGAGCTGAAAATAGTGAGAACCAGCACGTGGAGGAGTTCAGATATTCCAGAGTGTAGTTTTTTGCAGTGACTTAAGGCTTAAGCAGACTGTAAAGGAGTGACTGTTGAAACAGTAAGTCTGTGGAGAAAAAAAGGAATGAAGAGGTTAATCAGACATCCTATGTAACAGGTTCCTCTTTATGCAATGCTAGACGGAGCTGTAACCTCCAAACAGCCCAGTCTAGTTGAAAATGAATACTGTTGCAAGACCACAGCTCTTTATTCTGTGCTGAAAATATTATTTAAGAATGCCTCCATCTTTATTGTACCTCGCTCAATCCTGTGTGTAGTTATTGTTTGCTGATTTTTTGGTTTAAGCATGCATGGTGTTTTCATTTGTAGGGGCATGTGGCAAATGTGTTTTCCCTAACTTTGCATGCTTAAACCAGTGTATTCTCTGCGGTGGCTTAAAGAACACGGGTTTATTTAAAAACAGGAGTCTTTGCCTAAGGCAGCAAGTTTGGAACACCATGTTTCAGTGGCCAGTTAAAAATTGAGAATGCTGCTGATATCTGGAATTTCATACCACATGCTAGCTGTGAGGGGCTCTACGTGAGGCGAGGGTTGTCTTGGGCTAGCGGACACTTAATAACCACCTCCACGTTAGTTTTAGTAATAAGCTATCTGTGGAACATGGGGAGGCCAGGGCTGCGCCATGGTGATGGAGTGTGGCTGGAAGGGCCAGGGCCGTGGCTGCCTATCTGACAGAAGGTGGCAAGGGAAGAAATGCAAATCTGTTGGGCGCCTGTGGTGCGGTTATAAGCAGTGGAGCCTCAGGAGCCATTTGGCTGATAAAGGCAAGGTTGGGTTAAGCCTAATAGTTCTCTGTTTTGACTGAACCTCCATAATTTGTCATGGGAACTGACATTCAACTGACATGGGGAGACACCTAGTCAAATGCCTTATTTAGTGACCTAAATCCCACCGAGTGCTTCTGAGAGAGTTCTTGGGAACATGAAGTGCAAGTACAGGGAAAGGCAGTACAGTGTTCTATTCCTCTGTAAATAGGATTTATGCTGAATAAAGAGCATGGGAAGCTCAAATTCTGACTTCTCTTGAAAAAAACATAGTAGAAAATTCACAATCATATTATGTAAATTGCATTTTAAACCTGGTTCCAAATTCCCATGAATTGTATGAGCAGCACCATGTGAATTTCCAAGATTTAGTTCCTACCTTCTGGCTAATTCCTACACTTCCTGATAGAAGAGGTCTCTGTTTCACACACAAGATGTAAACACGTACCTCCTGTGTGTGCTGGGGGCACTCAGTTCTGTAAAATGCTGAAGATTTGAAAGAGCAGTACAAGAAGTGTTAGATAATGTCTTGCCAGTGAAAAACTGCAGTATTTTCTAGTGTGCACATGACACAGCCTGTGAACCTTACAGATTTACCCTGCATCACAAACTCTACTGATTTATATTTTTTAAGAATTCTGAATTAAGACTTGCCAATGTAAGTATTTTGTTTCTTCAACAAGAACTTTGAGGCATAATGAGATACTTCAGTAGAGATTAAACCCCTCATCCCTGGACACCCAGTTCCTCCCTTCATCCCAAGCCAGATAATGTTGACTCAGATAGAAGAGTGACAGAGATCATTGACTTCCACTGTCCAGCAATCCTGATTTTGGCTGGAATTGTGAGTCTGGGATGGAGTCTTTCAGGTCTAGGCGGGATTAATGTGCTTCGTTGCTCTTTGCATGGAGAGAAGCTGGCTTTGAGAAGAAACACCCTCTTTCTGTGAGAGGAACCATGGCAGAAAGGTGGCACGCCTGCTAAGAGGTCTTCCTTAGCAGCAGCCAATGCTGTTGCAGTAGGTGGGTTACTTGCCCCCTACCACATCTTGCAAATAGAAGGCAACAAACCTCCCAGGAACTGGTAGGACAGTTTCACCCCACTCTGGTTTCCTGCTTGCCTTGTCACCGTTTGGCACATCCCGTGGAATTCCCAGTCGATCTTCCAGTTTTATGACCCTGGGGAATACAGACACACCTGGTGTTTGTGTATCTAGGGGAGGATTTCCTTTCATTGACTGTAGGAAAAATGGTTTTAGCTTGAAATATTTTAAATGCTGTGTGATTTAAAGGAGTAGAATTAAATTAACATGGCCGTCTCGGGTTTTGGGGACATGAAAGGGAGAGAGGTTCTACTGCCAGTGAAGGCCAGGTACGGTTCTGGCCAGAATGCAGCTCCAGCTCACATCTGCACAGCACTGCATTTCCCTGGAATTATTTGTTTAAGCACAAAAGAGCTTCATGCTGGTAAAAAGCATTTATTTTGGTTGCAGTTCAGGCTGTGATAAGAGCACTGTTCTGCACATCCAGGCTCTTATCAGTAGAGGCACAGCAGCAGCCCATTCTTCTTCTGAGATTTATCTATTAATATTGAGTTCAAGCTGTTCATCTGAGGTGTGCAAGGATGCTGTAAATGGAGTACGTTTTGCTGAGATAAAAGGAAACCTGGGAACAAAGGAAATCTTAAAATAAGCTTAATTTAGGGGTTTTTCCATCTTGGCAAGAGAGATACAAGCAGTTGTTCTGTAGGGATTTCTCCTATCAGTAGAAATAATGGGTATTTACAGCGTTTGTGGCAGTGCAGGGGGTTCTTAGGTTTAACTGCATCTTGCACACCTGCGAGTTCAGGGAACCTGCAGGAATAAAACGAGAACGGCAAGTATTAAACGTTCAATGCATTTATTGGATGTGTATTATCAACATAGTACAGGCTTGCTGCTTTGTTTCTGGAATTAAACAGTAATACAAGATAAGCTATTTGAATGTTGATAGTAGCAGAACGTGGTCTGTCATGGTTTCAAACAACGTTGTTTACAATTCTGTTCTTCAACAACACATCATGGGCTGCAGACCCCAGAGAGCTGATGGCTCAGCCCTGAGATGACGGTAGGAGGTTCAGCAGCTTTGAAGGAAATCTGTGGTGTGAACTGAGCAGGACCGTGCCCTAACCCTTTGCTTTATTAGCCCGGCATGCCTTGGTTCCAGTTGCTAGAGGGAAAATTAGTTTGTCTCCAACTGTTTGTGTGTACAAATAAAACATGAGTGGGTAATTTCTTAAGCTAATTTCTTAGGCTAATCTTTACACTTCTCACAAACACAGTGCTTTTTTCAGCTTTTTAATATAAGGTGTTTTTTTCTTTTTCTAGGGTGAAAATCCTATTTACAAGAGTGCAGTGACAACTGTGGTCAATCCTAAATATGAGGGAAAATGAACACTGCTTGTATAACTTCACAACACTGTATGCAACGTAGCAATTTTTGTAGTCACAGTAAGATAGATATAGGGCAAACTGCAGTGATTTTACTAATTCATTACATATAGGTTTGTTTTCCTGTGCAGGTTTTGAGAAATGTACTATATGTAATTTGAATTCTTTTGTTTTCCTTTTTTTTTTTTTTTTTTAAATTTTTTTGCAAATGAAATAATCAGTGCCAGGGGTATGACAAAAAAACTTGAGACTGTGTAGCCTAGACAGCTAAGGTCACATGGTGCCTTTTGGACCTTTTCCACTCCCGTGCTGTGAATCCGGGTCTTCTGCCGTGGGCGGTGTCGCTGCAGCATGACTAGGAGGGAGGTGGCTCCAGCACTCAGCATGAGGGCTCTGCCTAGCCATGTAGTATTAAACCTTTTTAGCTTTACAGGGAAATCAGGGCTTGAGTTTGCAGATATAATTAAACTCATGTAGCATGGAGCTGGTGGTTAATTGATCTTCGGCTTGCTAGACGTATGATTAAGTAAATGGTAAGTTGAGAGAGTTGGAAGTGAGCAGTGTAAAAGACTGAAAAGCATGTGCATACTTATTTTTAACTTAAGTTGCTTATAGCCAGGTTCTGGTTTAAGATGAAAGAAGCTTGAGAAGAATGTTACGAAGGAAAAAAATAGCTTTAAAATATGTGCCATTACTGAAAAAGTTGCTGAGCGGTGACTTCCTTAGTTTTCCTTTGTAAATTCAAGCCCTGGGTGGCAGTATCATGAAGTACCTTACCGAGACATCCTCAAAACACATAAGGGCCTTACATCATACTGTGTCTTCATTCTGTAACATTTCCTTGGTTTGAAGCCTGGTGCTTTGTCACCTGTCTAATCTTTTTAACGTATTTGGTTGTGATTCTTTTTGTAATATTTTTGTATCGACACAAGGTATTTTTTCCTTTCCTTCTTTCCGGGCAGTCTTAGCTGTAAATTTGCCTTTACCCTGTAGCTAAGATTGCATTGTTTGTCATGTGACATGAGTCATGCATCGTCCTTGACATGTGCCATGTATATTTGCCTTTGACCATTCAAACTGCATCATAGTCATATTCTTGTTTTAAGTGCCTTTTTATTTTAACAGATGTTCACTTTTTACAGTGCTATTACTGAAGTTATTTATTAAATAAAAGTACCTTAAAATACTTATGTCTCATCTCTTTATTTTGCAGAAGTTGATTCTGTCCAAAAAACCTGGGAACCATGTCTGTTTAGGAGAGGGGGTGATAGAGGTGGCAGTAAGATGTAATTAATAGAGGTGGTAATAATACCAAGTACGTCCTGTAGCTCAGATCTGAGGCAAGGTAAGCAGGAGTGATCTTGGGTGGCAAGGGTTAGCTGTGCTGTAAAATGCACGAAGGCCGGGGCACTGCCCAGCTCCCCATGTTGCTGCAGTGGCCGTCGCTGTGAAGCCGCAGGCTTCCCTTTGCTAGAGAAGTTCTGGGGTTAGTAACTGGTGGTTATCTGGTTCATGGTGTTTCACAACCCATGACAGTTGAGAGTACATTTTTAGGAAAAGGCCGTCTTCCACATTATTTTTTTTTGAAAAGGCTGTAATGTGCCAGATTAGTCACAAAGGGGGTTTGATACTTTAAGAGAGTCCTAAACCAAATCCACATGATTTGCTTTTTTTATCTTTTCACCACTGGTACTTTGGGTTCCTCTGGGGAGCTATGGGTGGGCATCTGTTCTAAAAGTTCCCTTTAGCCTCCATCTGAGGGCCCGAGAAGCCCATGAAAGGAGGCAGGAGTGGCATGGATGGAGAGTGCAGCCCCTGTGTGTGTCTGTCTGTCTCAATCTCACCCAGGCTCCAGGGACCAGTTCCGAAGCAGATGGGGTTGTCCAAAGCCAGTTACTGGAGGGATCTGCAGTGTGGGTAGGCGCATGTGGAGATGGGTGTGCAAGGTTGGGGGTGTTCCAGCAGACACTTCACAAGGCAGGCATGGGCAGAGTGCAATTCAGGGGCAGCTGCTGGACAGAGCATGTGTCTGTGCCCAGCTGTGGGGGGATATGGTCACTTCCCCAATAAAACAGGTTTTCAATAGCTCCATAAGATGCAGAAATTTCTCCTAAACACATTCTTCATTACCTGTCCATGAAAAAGGTCTTTGCTGGAGACAAGGCAGCTAAACAGGGTCATTTCTGACTTTCACAGCTGTTGTTTTTTCAATATTCTAGGAAGATTAATCCCAAATTTCTCTGTCAGACGATCAAAATCCCCTTCAGCTCACGCTCCTCCTCTCAGTCTTTCCCAGACTGCACACAGCACTGGCATCCTGAACCAAGCGGAATTCGTGTCACGGGGAGAGCGGGATGCTGACCTTCAGTAAAGGTGTGTGCTTTAACCTGTCCACTCACGTTACTTCGGCAGTTTCCTTCACGAGTCTGGCTTCACAGTGCTTTTGTGGATTGTTAGACAACTGTGTTGTGGAGCTGCCCTGAAGGGTTTGAATTCAAGTGGCCTGTTGGGGGGGGCTTTTTATAAATCCATGTTTAAACTGGGTTCATAGTAGCCACTTCCAGACAGATGGAAGCTGCTTAGGATCTCCCAGTGAACAGTTGCTTAAGGAGGGAGGACAGCTGCCACCCCACAGCACCAGAGTCAAGACACGGTCGGTGTCACTGAGGTCTGGTTTGCTTTAAAGCAGGACTGGATGTTTGAGCTGAGGGAGATGATGTAATCCAGGTATGATAAATTTTAGGTGCTGGAACACAGATGTAGCTGTGTTTTGGAGTGAGGAACTCACCCTCAGCTCTGCAAGCTGGCGAAGCAGTGAACGTTATAACAGCCCAACAGAAGCGCAGACTGCGAGGTCTGTGTGATCCCACGCAAGCTGGCTGTACGATCCCAGCTGTTTGAAAAGCATGACTTTCACACAGGTATAACCACTGTCCAGCTGTCCTTGAGCCATCCATTTCCCCAACTCCTGACCAAAAGAGCTAAGCTAGCATTGCTTTATTGTTAGTAAAACAAAGCTGCTTTGCCTGGATTGAAACCGTAACAGCTGAAGTACATGTGAGCTAAAGAAACCAGCACTCTAATCATGCAGTTTAGTGAGTACCAGCTCTGGACTAACCTTGCAACGGGAGGTTGTGCCTCTTGCCTTAGCCTGCCTGTGGCTGGACAGAAGGTTTGCAGTTCCGGCACAAACTGCAACAGCTCTTGGCAGCCTTGAGCACCGTTATGTGGGGGAATCTGGACTGATAGACACATCCTTCCTTTGAGGTTCTGCTGGTTTCCTTTTCTGCACAACTGCTCTGCTGTGAAACAGAACCTTTTTTCCATAAAAAAAGAAATTAATTCTCAGAGGAGCACAGCATGAGAGGAAAAATAAAATTAAAAACCAAAAAACCCAGACTTTTACTTTAAAAAAACTTACTTGCTAAAGCTTTGGTATTGATCAAGTAAGGAGCAGTGGAAGAACACCTTCTGCTATTTAGAGGGTGCAACTATTTAGAGGGTTTTACTGTTTAGAAGTCCAAGCGCTTCTGTTCCATGCCTGATTTTGCATACAAGAGGGGGACTGTCAGAGCAGACATTAACACACACTTAAAATTTAAAGAACAAGACTTCTGTTACTGGAGCTTTGCACAGCAACCTTGAATATTCTTTTACATGAGTGGCATATTTTCCTTGCTCTCTGGAAGTTCCAAGCTGCATCTTCTTACCCGGATACTCATTTCCAGCTGGAGAGACCTCACTGGGAAGAATGAGCAGCAGATGAAGGCGTAGATTATTCTTCCTTTATCCCAGATGTTGTTGATCCATCCATTGACCACAGCCTGCTTTTCCCAGCGTGCTCTGCTTCCTGAGGGCACAATGCACCCAAGGAGAGAAGGGAGCTCCCACGGGGCACACGAGGTACGTTGGGTGGTGTTTGTAACGGGGTGGGTGTCACAAATGGGTTTTGGAGCGAGGAATGAACTGAGTGGCCAGGAGAATACTGGAGGTGGGGAAAAGAAAGGGATAATCCACCTTTCTGAAGTTCATGAACCAAGTGCCAGCTAGTGTAATCCTTAGCCCTGTAATCCTCTGTGCTCCTGTTTGAAGTATTGTCTGCAGGCAACAAATAAGCAATATTAAAGGTAAAACTTTGTGTCAGTTACTGGTCTTCACTCTTTAGTGGCATCTTCATCCATGTGGCATCTTCATCCTTGCAGGATCCAGAGCACCGGGCTGTGGGCAAGTACACTGCCATGTAGCACTGGAGTACACTGTTGAGTAACAGAGCTTTACTGGACCCCATTCCTTGTTGAAACAGGATTGCTGTGCAGGTAGAAACCTAGAAATCTCTCAGGCAGGTGGCAGCCAGGAAAGTGTGATGCTCTCTAACAAGGTCATTTAAGACATTCTGCTGCTGCTGAACTGGCCTCCTTGGTTTAAGCATCTCAGTTCTCCTGTCTTAAGTGCCAAAGGAAGGAAGGGTCTGTCTTCTGCAGACACGGATCTCCCCTCTGACACTGCCCAGCAGATTTTCCTCAACTTTCCTCAACTTCCTTTTGAGATAAAAACAATAAAATAACCCATTTTTATTTCACACATCACAAAGCTGCCAGGTTTGCAGTGACAGGGCAGTTACTCCACCTTTACCTGATTTCATAACACAAACATATTTCTGCAAAACTTGAGCAATTTGAAGACTCAGCTTTGCCAGTGCTGGGATTGCTATTAATGAATGGGGTAACCAGCACTGCTGAAGACAAAAATCAGGTGGGTTTGCATGTCATCACCTTCCATAAAACAATACCGAGTGACATCAGTTATTGTTTCCTTCCCTTAGTTTTCTATTAATGTAGTCCTGCTAAATTATTCTATCCAAGATCAATATCGAGCTGATATTGTCCTATAGACCCTTTTAGAGCACCAGCACAGAAGCAGCTCCGTTACAGCTCTCTGGAAATCTTCCAGTGTTTCAAGAAGGACTGTAAATTAATTTCAACTGTCCAGACAGCACCTCAATCAGCTCATTTATTCAGGACCCTTATGAAGCAATCTTCAGCTCAGAAGTATGTAATCAGCTAATGCATACGCTGCCTGGAACGCTACCTATGCCCCTGTACAAAACTTTCAGCCCGAGTTTAATACTCATTTCCCTTACATAGCACGTTTTCTGAAATATCTCATCCATTCCATTAGAGTGTAATAAAACCTGACACAAATCAGTACAACAAATGTTCCCAACCCAAGTTTTTCCTGCTCTTGGAAAATCTTTCAAAGTTTAAATAACTTGGAAAGATACAATCAGAATTTAAAATCTCCCCATGGGCAATGTTATATCAGGATGGGTTCTTGCAACAGGGGATCTTTACATTTCTGCATTAAGTTCATGTGTTAAAATCTCACCAGCCACGTAACAACAGCAGATGGCTATTCAGTTACAATTTGTACTCAGGTATAAAACATACTGTAGCTGACACCTTAAAGCATCATACTGTTTTTCAGAGGTGACAGTCATACAGTACAAACAAGGTAGCCGCAGCAGGAATAGAGGAGGCAAACAGCCTGCGAGACCCACTCTGCAGCTTCCACAGGACCACAGGGGCATAACTCATCACTGGCTACAGCCAAAAGAATGCAAAGGAAAAGGCCACACAAATGAACTCTGCCTCCCATGCTTTGGAACGAAGGCCTTCAAGGAACCTAGCTGTAATATCACAAAATTGTATTTTAAAACTTACTGAGGACCTTAAGGTAAACTCCATTAATGTTAAACTTACTTAAATGTGCATTCAGACCATTAGATAAATTTTTTCAGTTCTATTAAGTACAGAATTGGGTGGGAAAATATGAGAGATCTATCAAAAAAGAATTTAGTCTTCTGATTTGTTTGCCTGTCTTGATAGGGCAGAAGACTCAAGGTTAACCATCTTTTATAGCACTCACTTCAACGAGTATGAAATTTAATCACCTAACATATACCAACTCAGACACAAGTGATGATAACGCATATTTTCCATACAAAACGAGTCATTTAAGCATCCGTCCCCAGAGTGGCTGCCAAAGCCACAATTTGTACTGATTGTAGATGAAGATGAACGCGATACAGGGTCTCAACTTCAGACCCACGTTGGCCATGCTGATGTGCTACGGAAGTCTCCGCTTCGTGGAGGTCTTTCAGTTTTGTCGCCAGACTTGCAGCTAAAATCTTTTTTTAGCTCACATCCTCTCTTCTCTATAGAGAATAACACATATATTAGTCCATTTAAAGTTTTACAAGCTCTTGTAATAGAAGATTTTAAGCTGCAGTGTTTAGTGTTGAGAAGTCGCCTTTGCATTTTCATGGTAAATGCCGTATACTAAATACTAGCCACAGCAAACACTCAAAGTTTGGGGTTTGGTTTTTAGATATTTAAATTGAAGAAACCATTCTATAAACTGCTATGGACTATCCAGCAAGGCAAAATGCAGGTACCTAGTACTCCCTATACAGCTTAAAGAATAAAAGCAAATAATTCCTGTCGGGTGCAGAGTGTATCTTTGCTTACACTTTCCAATTTTAATGACAACCTGACATTGCAGACAGAGATTGGAAGTTTATTTTTATGCAAAATGAATTATTCTCTGAATAATTTAAGTACATTAATTAAATTTATTTAATTGCAATTAAATGTATTTAAAATGTATTTTCTTAAACAACTGTAGCATTCAGTCAGCCTAAAATGTCACTCCCCAATGTCGGAACTTTCATCAATGACCACTTCCACCTCTGTGATTGTAGATATTCCCTTCAGCTTCTTGCTTTTTCTACATAAGCCTCAAGCAAGAGAATTCTAAACATTAAAATCTGGTAAAATCATTTCCGTGTTTATAGAAAGCCAGTCCTTGTGCTCTTACTCCTGGAAGACAGGAATGTCTCGGTGATTCTGCTCTGTGGCCACACAAAACTCTTAGTGAAGGACTAGCGTGGTGTCAGACATGTCAGCTGTGTCCTCACTGTCCCTGCTGCCTGTTTGGGCAGCTGCCTGAGCCAGCGCTTCCTGCAGGCCTTGCAGATTCAATTTTGATGTTGCAGGAAGCTTATGGTTTGGTGGCTTATTTCATCTGTCATCTGCAGTGGGTGCAAAGTACCAGTTGCTAGTTGAAAAACTACATTTATATACTTCCTTTTAAAACTGAATCCTATCAGGTGGATCTTGAACTTCAAATGTAGTTTATATTGGAAAGGACACCCATGATATAATAATTAGCCTATACTGAAGTAATGTTTAAAAGGAATGTCTAAGCCTTGAAAAGAAAGCATTGCCATTTGCTCATATTTAAGTAATCCTCAAGCTAGAAAGTGCATAAGGAATGAAAAAAATGGCATTTTTATTCTCTGGTGAACCCTGCCCTCATGAATGTGTAATATTCAGATTTAAGCCCTGCAAAACAAAGATGATCCTTTCCTTTGTATCACAATGTAACTGTGATTCTCATTCTCACCTCTGCATCACAATATTTTATTTTTCCATGTTAGATATTACCATAGCAAAAAGGAATTATAGTCAGACATAGGACAGGGGATGAATTCCTGACCCTAATTAAAGCAATCATAAAATTCTTGGTGCCTGCATGGTAAGTGGCTAAACAGTGCAAATTACCTGGGCCCAGAGTGCAACCTGTTTGCCCTTCCCAGGGCTCAGCTGCCTGTGGTCAAGGACAATTCTGGCATGATGCAGCATGGTAACACACGGAGAAGACTGCTGTGAGAAAAAGTTGGGAGAGAAGGGTCTCTTCTCCTCAGCTTGAGTGAGCCTTCAGGCCCTTGCCTAAGCTATGCTGTAGGCCTGCCCTTGCCCAGACATGATTCTCACTGATCTTGACCTGCTCACTTGATTTCCTGGTTTGAGTTTGGACTTGCCTTGTCATTATAGATTTGCCTGAACCTGGTTGCTGTCACCAGCCCTGATTCTGACCCTGACATGCTGACTTGTCTTCATGTTGGGTCTTACCATTTTGGATGTGCCCTGTGATCTGGACTGTTGGATGATCCTAATCATCAGGCCCAGCCCAATGCCACTTGCCTTGCCCAGCTACTGTGGGACTCTGCCCTTGCCAAAGAAGACATTTTCCCCTATCGTTTTCCAGTCATCAGCATCTCCCAGGTGGCCTTCTCTTGTGGAGCAGCCTATTCTTGCTGCTCCCTGGCATACATAATCTCGCTGTCCTTCATCTCCCATCTTCTCTTTCTCTTGCCTTCTTCTTATTTTTGATGCCACTCATCATTTTGCCTTCCTGGCATTTTACACCCACTGGGCTTGAAGATAATTTTTTTTTCTCAGTTCTTTTCAAGACTGTTCTTTTAGCTCATCTTTTGATGAGCCTTTTCACCCTTTCATCACTCTCATTATTCCCCAGGGCAGTGTCTATAGCCTTTTGCTCATGTTATATTATGTTCTCTCTCCAAGAAGCTTCATCAGCTGACACGTCTTCAATTATCCTCTCCATGCTGATGACTAACAAATCAAGCTCAGCATCATTAATTGTTCTAGCAATGTTCTCCATCTCTCCTTCTCTCAAATTATGTCACTTCAAGGTTTTATCAGTTTTAACTAAACTTGGGGAAAAGAACTAATATCTTTCCTTCAAAAAAATTGCCTTGTATTTCTGTCCAAAAAAAATTTCTGGTCCATAATCTCAGGAGACTTCCAAAGATTTCCCTCACATTGCTCTTAATTATAAAAAAAACCAAAACACATGCCTTTTTGGGATCCTGCTTTTATTCAACATCCTCTTTCTTTCTTTGTCTAAACAGAGAGGGCCTCCTCTCAGTCCTTGTAAAATTAAAAACTCTGAAAAAAAACCCTTGTGGTGTGTTCATGCAATGCCTTTTCCTTAACACCATCCCATCTGGATTCTTCTACCAGCTCCCAGTTGTCTTCAACATCAAATTCACATTTTTCAGTATTGTTTTTAAGTGTCCAGGTAACATATAAATCTACATCTTAAAAAAAAAAACAAACCAAACTAAAACTTGTATTCAGTAAACTCTACCTAGTTCCCAGGTTGAGCTAGTTTTAAATTAGGCAGGTATTGACAGAATTCAGTTAGCACCAGTGAAATAACACCAGCAACAGTGGTACTAAGCTACTTGGCTGGATGCATTGTCTCACACACAACTTCATGCATTCGTGGATGAACATCCTTCCTGTTCTTCCATCTAGCTTTACTGTTCCCTCATTATGCATCCTCTCATTAGGCTTTCTGCTTATTTGCTTTTTCAGGTTCTGCCATTATTCCCAGACTTGTTTCATTTGTTTGACATTCTGTCATCTAGATAGCAAATTATGTGAAGTCTTTTAGCCTTTTCACATTGAAGTTCCTCTTAAAATGTTTCTGTTTTTCACGGTGTCTCCAGTAACTTTCACTCAATGTCTGCTGCTTCACCTGGAGACCAGGAGCTTGAATAAAGGCATATGAGGTGTTAGAGTAAATTAGACAGGGACCTAAATAATTGAATACAGGTCTCTACATTTAGTCTGCATTTACCAGTATTTCTGTCTGTTCTACCATCTTCAAAAGCTTCCTTGCCTTTCACATCTCCTACCCCTGGTGACAGCTTAGCAAGTGTGCTGTGCAAAAGCTCAACTGTTTTCTTCCCTACGTAAGGATAAAAGCTACTCAAAAAGATGTTCCATAGACAAAACATCTAAACAGCTTCTCATGTTTTTTCTCTAGAAGCTGGCAGATGGTATTTTCTAAAAAGAGTCAAGTAAACTTTCTGGAACTCTTAGGTATTAGAGTTTCTTGCATTTCTTGCTGCAGGTGTGTGTATTCCATACAGTTTCATCCAACAGTGAAGACAACGTATGTACCAGACCAGATACTGGGATTTTGGCTCATTTTGGAAAGCACATGCATAGCACAGATGTAGGTAGTTTCTTCCTCACATGAAGATTTTTGATTTTTTGCTGAAGAGCCTTTTTACATCATCCTGTATTATCTCGTCTTTATTAGCTATTTCATACAGATAGATGAGGAACTGGCACAAGTTTAAGATTTTATAGTGTTGGTCAATTTTTAATAACATTTGGAAAAAAGAAAGCACTTCATTGTGGGCAGACTGTTAACATCTTCAGGAAGGCTTTAATGTTCTCTTACCAGGTCCCTACATGATTAGCTTTCCACTTGCCAGTTTTCAGGACAGCTTCTGCTGGTGACAGTGTTGATACTTGTTGCATTTTACTCACTTGATTTATTACTGGAAGTCTTCCTCCAGTTAAGAGAAGTTCTATCTCCTTGGGAATGTGGCACAATCAAAAAGTTACATTAGGAGAACACAGAGGTCTTCATCTAGGACACAGAAACAGAGTAACATTTTACTTTAAAACTATGTTCTATATTTATTGCTGTGATCTTTCTGTACTATAGTATTATATATCTAAATACATAATACCTTGATTATCATTTATATCAAAGACACCGTTTACTCTCCTGTTAATGTAATGAAGCCTTAAAATGGCCCCACTGGTATGAAACACATTCAGGCTTATGTTTATTGTTAATCTAAAGATCAAAAAAGGATTAAGATGCATCAGATTTCTGTTGTTATGTGTTTACCTAAACCCAAGCCTTTATTACGTTGTACAAACTCATCTGCAAGGTAAGAGTACGTGCCCAACATGCAAAAGTATCTGAAGGTAAGAATTGTTTTCTCTTTTTACAGAAGCAAAAACTGAAGGCTCAGGGGACAGGAATGAACCAGTCTGCAAATGGTGATGAAGTAAATTAATTGCCAGTATGGAAATACCTGTGCAGCATCTGAACAGTTTCCTTTTCTGTCTAAAAAGGCTGTAAACACACATAGACAAACACCAGTTCTCTTGGCTAAATATCAAACAAGGTTATTTCATTAATTTGTAGAATTTTAAAAACAATTTTATGTTGCCATACTTTTTAAAACACAAACAATGAGCATGTAAGGCTGACAGTTGCTCCAGGAATGGCATCAGACACCTCAACAGGGCCAGATGTGTCTTTTTTCTTCATAACCCTGCAAGTTCTGGCATTTATCAATTAAGAAGACATGATGTAGTCGTTTGAGGAAGACTGAATGCCACAGAAAATAACCCATAATAATCTGTGGAGTCACTTTGAAAATAATCATTGTCATTCTAGGGAACCTACATTATTGTTTGTCTGGATCTAATGAGATTATGGTTATTTTCTGCTTGTAGCATACGCTCCTCATTTGACAACTATTACAAAAATAACAGCTTTACTTGTGTAAATATTCCCCATGCAGCAAAAATACTTTTTAATAGCAGAACACATCCATGCACGTGAAGTTTCATCATATATTATGATCACAGTTATTTCAAATTCCTGCATATCAGCATGACAGAATGTGTTCTATGTATCATCAACACAGTAAGAAATCCATTCATTGGTATAACAAATTCTCAGTATATCAGAGAGAAATGATTTTCAGTACCATTAAAATATTGGATTTGGGAAGCCTGTTCCAAGGGGTCTAGGAATCTTTGGCATGATGGTACTCCATACAATCATATGCTTTTCTTTCAAAAGAAAATATTTGTCTTTAACAACTAATATTTCTTCTTCGAGTCCATGGAAGATTTTCTTCTTTGGGTAAGATGATTTCCACATTTACATTCTATAATGAAAAATAATAGCATTACATTAGATCATTTGCTGTTATTACCAGCATAGTCCAAATCCTTATTACCAGCATAGTTCTCCAAATCCTGAATAAAGTCATTCAAACTACAAATTAATGACTTATCTTTAAGAACTCAGAAGTAACTAGTCAGTTTACTTTAGTAATTTATTTTTAAATAATTTCTTAACAGGTAAATGGAGTAATTTTTCAGCCTTTTTTCTCAGTTTGATTTACTCAACAAATTCACAGAACTTTATGCAGAAAGGGAGCTCCATTGTCACTTTTTTACATCAGCTTGCTCAAGACTGGAGAATTTGATATTGAACCAGTGAAATTCTGGCTACTGATAATTTAAAAGAAATTCTTCAATATTTGGAAAATGACAGCATAATCTATTATCTTTGTGAGGGCTCTCAGAAGGTACATATTTTGAACTGCTGAACTACAGGAACAGCGCTGGACAAAGAATAGATCTCTCACGCAGCAGTGCTGGAGAGACTGTGGCATCTGCCAGTGAACAAAGGAACGCAGAGATGCTAGAAGTTTGCTGTAGATTACTGCTGCTGCTGCTGCTACCAGAAAACCCCTTAGAATCATACTAATCATTTCTATATGGCTAACAACCATGGAAGTATTTTACTCCAAAATATGTTGTTGATTATATCCTAGCACTTTTACAGGATAATCTTATGTATTCCAATGTCTGTGTTAGACTTTTACCTCCTTATCTGATGAGGTTCTTGAAGCCCCTTCTCAGATTAGAATACTGTAATGTAAGCATAATCTAACTCAAAAGCATTCCACTACACTCTCTGCTACTTCTGTCACACAGAAGAGCTGATGAAGTCCCAGATAGAAAATCTTTTCATGCAGAAGTCCACAAAAGCCAAACATGCTGTGTTCAACTGCTGAACAATAATTTATCTGCTTCACTATCATCTGAGGAAGCAAAACTCATGAAGACATTTAAACAGGGAACTAAGAGTACCCAAGAGCCAATGGATTATTTTGGAAATAATAAGAAACACTCTCTTTCTCCTTTTAATCATGATTCATTTTCTTTGTGTTTCTATTTTCATCCCCCAAAACAATGAGAAACAGAAAATTTTACAATGCTGCTATGTTTTGGGTTTCACAAAACTGAGAAAACAATGGTACAGGGAAGAAAACAAAAGAATCCCTTCTCCTGCAACCCACTTCTCCTGCAATCTGCTTCTCCTGCATCCCACTTCTGCAATCTGCTTCTCCAAGTTTAAACAGCTGCAGTTCAGGTTGCAAACACATGCGTTTCTCACTGAATGAAGCTGTGCTGTGTATGTTGCTGACATGTAGAGAGCACTAACACAGAAGTATTGTAGTAATAAAAAATTACTAAATTCACTTGTCCAGAGTTTAAGGGAATTGAATCAACTCTGTCCTCGTTTGCCTCTGTGTCTTCTTCTGAAATATTTTATTACTATAGAAGTTCCCAGGGCAGACTTGAAGGTTGGAACAGACCAAATGCAATGTAAATTTGCAGGTACTATGGTGACCAACAGCTTGGAAAAGAAATATTTCAGAGTTTTTTTAGTTATTTCTTCCAAAAATCATCAATTGTTATTTGGGCTGAAGTTCACTGGTTTATTTGGCATCGATACTGATTTTAAAAGTTTCTACCATACCTCACTCCCAGGCAGTATTCCCTCCAGTGCACTACAGTTCCCTGCCTTCTCAATTGTGCTGCTGCAATGATTTGTAAGACTGCAGGCTGAAATGACCTACATTTAAAAAAAAAAAAAGTTTACTGATTCTGCTTTTTACTACTGCACTGAACTCTGCCTAATCTCCAAGGCCCACTGAAAACACTAGCATCCAGCTCCTTCAGAGTAAAAAGCACCAGAAAAAATACATCCTGCTTGCAGGAGCTAGAGGGAACTAATTAATTTGATCAATTTTTGCTATATTAGGCTTCCAGCTATTTACTGTAAAACAGAGGCAGTTATCATAGTTAATTCCTGATAGTGTATTAGCCAAAAAAAAAAAAAAAGTCTTGGAAATAGATGACTCTTCCTCAGAAAACGACAAGCACAACTATCCCATCCCCTCCTCCTTCAGAACTGCTCTTTTTTGAGACTATGAAGGAAACCTGCATGAAAACTGGATGCATTTAGAATTTACATGACTGAAATACAAGGCTTTTCTGTTTGGATGGAGATGAAAGAAACAAAACAAGTGCTGAATGCTGACATAACTCAGAACAATCATTAGAGATGCTGTAAATTATACTGACATCATGTACTTTTGTGGCAGAACCTAAATTACTACCTGTGAGACCCTGGCAAAATCATTACCTCCTTGTATCACAAATTTCATCTGCAGCATGTGGATAACAATGTTTATCCATCTTTATAAATAATAATTTTAATAACTTGAGATTAAAATTATTGTATGACTCAGTCCTGTGAAGGCCAAAGGACCGGAGTGCAAATGCACCAGTTTTGTCTTGTCTTTTGGAGATTGGTTGGGCTGAATCTTCTTGTATATTTCAAGACTTGGGTAATAATTGTGCTTGATAGTTTTTAAGGAGAAATGTGATGAAGTTGAGGAAGAAATCAGGTCTACTGATTTCTACTGAGTATAACTGAATATAACTAGTTCTACTGAATATAACTGGCTTTAGTATTACTGGACAGTTTGGAAATAATACTTTTAAACTAGAGTATTACCCAAAATGAAGCCATGCTACTAATGAAAGGGTCAGTAAGACTCTGGCCAGTCATTCAGAGCACTTTGGGACTATCTTTATTCACAGTGAGGAAGAAACTGCAGTCCCTGGGCCAACTGAGACAAATCCATTTAAGCCCGGAATCCACACTGGCTGTGTTGATGCCTCCTAGGAGAGGAGGTATGATGCTCCTGTCACCCCATACATAAACACACACCGCTTTCAACATTCATCTGCCTCCTGCCCAACACATGAATGTGCCAGTAGTCTTAATATAAGGGTTTGTGCTTGACAGGTCCTTAGTAAATGTTGCTCACCTGTGAGTACATCCTAGTTCATCACCCCTTATCTATGGGCCATGCTCATCCTCCAGAAAGGAACAGCTAAGCCGTTACTGCGTGGACAGTTAGGGACACCCTGAAGAAAGAGCACCCCTGGAAGAATTAGTTGTACTAAAACTGCAGGAATAGGGAAATACTTTCTGAGCAGTGGCATGTTCCAGCACCCTGAGTTTCTGGCATCAGGCTGAGTCACTAATGCTATGGTAAGCTTCCTTCTGCTCAGAGAAGGGTTTGAATCCCAGGAGAAAGGTACCTCCTTGCCAACATTACATCATGCTCTATCTCAAATGACTCAGCAGCAAGCGTAGTTTGGATAGAGTGAACACTTGCACACAGAGAAGAAAAATCCCATGGAGTTCCTGCAGCCCTTTACCAGCAGGCAGTTTACAGGGGCAAGGCCATTGGTGATTTCCTGAACCATCAGAATGTCCAAATCTGCATGCATTAGCAACACCAGTGGGCTGCATGGACCAGTCCTCAGTGAGACTTGGGTCAAATGCAGGAGATGTAGCCAGATTCAGTCCTCCCCAAAGTCTGAGTCACACCTCCCACTGAGAAGCATGCTCGCTCTTCATTTGGATCCCAAATTTCCTCAGGGTCAAGGCTGAGATGGAATTTAATTAACTGACAGGGAAGTAGAAAAAATGACCAAGTATAAACAGAGGTAAACAGGATGCAAGTGTGGAACACTTCAGCCTCACCTCCAGCAGGAGAATGTGAGCCAGCACTTTCAGAATAAGGTCTCATGCACAGTCTGGTACTGCTGTTATTACAAGCACCCCAGGCTTCTGCAGAAGCATGT
Organism: Hypotaenidia okinawae; assembly: GCA_027925045.1. NCBI lineage: Eukaryota > Metazoa > Chordata > Aves > Gruiformes > Rallidae > Hypotaenidia > Hypotaenidia okinawae. Next base: position 16,588,998 of record BSDF01000002.1, read on the forward strand.
AAGAACACAATGTCTCCTGCACTCCTCCTCCAGCTCAGGGCTAGTTCTGCCCAAAAAACAGCAGGTAGTTCTCCAAGGTTAATGAGTATGCTTAATATCAACACTGTAATTTATGCTGATCATTCTTGGAAGAAAATACCCCAACCATAAATGGTGTTGAATTTTCATCAATTCATCCTGTCTTTAAAAAAACAAACAACAACATAAATGTAAACAAAAAAGAAAACATAAAAACTCTGATTTTCTGTTTGGTCTTGCTGCTGTTGACCATTGCTGGGTGTTACCAGGTAAAACTGATGTTGGTTCCTCATCAGCATGCTTAGAATACTGTACATTTTCATGTTCGGACGGGTAAGCAGCAAGTCTTGGGGTCTTCAAAGACAAGAACTAATTCTTTATGTTCATCCAACTCTCCTTAATTCTGACCATTGTGTTTTCCTTGTAACTTGTTTGCTGAAAGCCCATGATTGTCACACTTTTCTTTTATTTTTTGAGATGGTGCTGCAACTCATACAGTTTCTGTCATTTCTGCAGGACTTTGTTGCTTGTTTCCCTTGTCTCTATGCTGCTGTACGGATGAATTCTGTACTAATTCATCAGCTTCAGTAATGGACTTGGATGGTAACACTGTATGGTCTTCTCCATGACTTTAACTGTATTTCTTGGCCTTTGCTAGATGTATCTTCAGCATATCTTTCAGAGCAGTGTCAGAAACATCAATGTTACCCTCTTCTGCATTTTTGTAACTGAAAGACTTTGTGTCTTGAATAAGAATAGATTCTGCTAGGTTTGTGAGTTGCTTGTTAGCATTTTCAGCTCCTGTTAAAGTATACATTGTAAACGTTAAAATGATGTTGCTGTTTAGGTTATTTCAATGCATTTAAAAGCTTCCTTAAGCCCTTCTCAACTCAAGCATATACTCAAGTACTTCAAATTTTAAAATTGTTTAAGCTTCATGTCAAACACACACTTAAATAGTATTTGCATCACAGCTACAGAGAAACACCTTTAAATATGAAAGTAATATGTAACAAGTGGTTAATCCATTACTTTAAGTTTTTCAAATAAGAATGAACTGAAAATAGAAGAGATTAGTTAAATTTTTATAAGTAATTATTAAAAAATTTCCCCAAGAGTTTAAAGTTCCCCTACCTTTAAGTTAAAATTTATTCAAGACATTAAAATGTAACACCTTTCCTAATAAGAATTATACAAATTACAAAATGGAAGTTTAAAATAAAAGCTAGGAAAGAAAAATTAATGTTCCAGTAGATACATAATTTCACCATTCTTTCTACATTTCTATATTGTTAAATGTCCAGCACTTACTACAGCAGACGCAGAATGATCAAACTTCCATTTCCTGTTATTTCTAAGCTGCCATAGTTAGCCTTCCATCAGTGTTTTCAGTATGTAGGGAGTGTTTTTCAATATTCCAATTAAAAATCCGGACAAGTTGTAATCTGCTATAATATTGCAGAGAAAGTCTAAGATTCATCTCATTTAATGTTTCCATGTCCGAATTTGAATTAGACTCTAATTAAACTTGTTTGTCCTTCTAGAGTGTGGAAAGAAATGATATTTCTAGAACACAATTAATCTTATCCCAAAATAAAGACTTAAAACAGGTCAGATAAATTGTTCATTAGAAATGCCTGATTATCTCTGTTAACTGTATAAACAGTTTAGTAGATCAGCTCTGATAAAAATGTCCATGTGACAGATCTCTAATGTTCAGTGGAATTAATCTGATGCTAGGCTTCCCTTTTCTTTGAAAGAGCTAAAAAAGTCCACTACAGCAATTTTGCCACACTCTGGGAATTTCTCCTTTCATTTCCCAAATTTAAAAAATGTTATTCCTCATAAGAAAGGCATTAAAAAATAAATCCAAACCAAAACCACATCACATTAAAGGGAAAATAAAGAAGATTGTTCTCCTTTCCTCAACTACTTCTTCCCAACACCCAGATCTTTCTTCCATTGCCTTATTCCAGACACACTCATATCCAGCTGCAGGATATTTTGGGGAAAATAGACTATTTTTTCTTTCTTGAAAATATCTGGTATTATTACAATTTATTAAGGATACCAAATTAACAGAGGAGTGATCTAAACTAAAATGGCAGTCATTAAGTTTCTTTTAGAAGCTGTTAGCAAATGCTCTTCAAATGAAATAAATAAATTGTATTTCATACTACTGAGGATAGTGAACTGCACAGAAAAGAGCTTTTTAGATAGAAATGTATAACTTTTTTTTCTTCTAAAACTGACATTACAAACTGATTATTTCCCCAAAATAATAGGAAAGCAAAAAACTACATATATCCACAAAAATACACTTCCGAACTCAGAACTTTTACTGCTCTTTGAACTTTTCCTCCAGGATTTTATTCTTTCTTAATTGCAAACATTCATTTGCTGTATGAAGACAGGCTATCAGATACTGTGACTCTTTCATGTTTATCTTTTGAATCCAAGCCACCTTCTTGCACTTCTTTCAGAGATGGCAAATGTCAGTTTAAAGGAAAAAAAGATATGATTTCAATCTGATAAGATGCCCTTTTGGTAAGTGAAAATCCTGCTGTAGATGTAGCAATTACAGCAAGGCCTTGATAAACAAATTTGTTCTGAAACACTTAAGTTAGGTTTTACAGGAAGACAAGCAAGAGACAGCTCTGTCTGAACTACAGACATATTTTAATGTGACTTGAAATAATTTTGTAGGTAAATGGATCAGTAGAGATTAATATATGAACATACACCAACACTAATCTATACCTGCCCTCATATAAAATTAACAGCTATGCTGTTGCAGAGATTAGAAGTGATCTTAAATTAAAGACCTGTACTGTCTCAGAGTGCTAAGTGACCTTAGGTAATTCATATAAGCAATCCATGCCTCTGTGTCCCAGTTTGTCAAATGACTATAGCAGTCTCCTATTTCACAGAGATATGCCACCATTTAATGAATATTTGTAAGATACTCAAGTACTACATAAGGCATAAATAAAATAGACTGTATTCTAGTTTAACATTGTGATGTTAATAAACTGATGATAAAGAGAATTGCATTCACAGAAATAATAATTCACAGAAGCCTCACATGACCCAACAAGTGAAAAAATAGAATCATTACAGAAAATACGTATCATTGCTAATTAAGAGGCCACTGATTAATGGTTATGTCTCAAGTATTTTATTTTGCTTAAAGGCAAATAGTTAATGTACTGTGAAAACTAATTTGCACGTGACATTCAACATACCTGCCTGTTGATCTAGCAATAAGCATATTCTGATGCTCTAGTAGATCATTTGCTCTTCTAGTAAAAAGCTACAAGAACACGAAGCTGTCAGTGAAGAATTCTAAAAGCAATACATGGACCAAAATGCAATAATTGCTTTTAGAGCCATTGTGATAAACTGTGCTGACAAAACACTGCTCAAAACTGGTTATTAATCAAAGGCTTGCATAACCTAAGTCATGATATTTTACTTAGGTCAACAGACTGCAGAAATTCTTCTGAACTTCAGGAAATTTTCCCAAGAGATAAATTATTTTTTGTTTTCCAATATAACTTAAAGACACACAGTTTCTTTGGTGACATTGTTACAGTATGATTGTCCAGTGTGCAACTATTAACCAAAAAACCTTTCCTAGCTCCTTGCATTTCCACAATCAAAATGAAAGGAGACTTTTAGTTCAAACTGAAAGATATAAATGGGAAAACAATTTTTGTTGATCTGGCAATAAAAAGATAAGTTTTTCAAAGGAGAAAGAAAAACTACGGCAGAATTTGACTGTAAATTGTAAAGGTGGCATTTTTCACTATTACCATTGACATATTACCCTGAAAGTAGCCAATATCTATTGTCAGCTGCCTTTGATCCAAAAGACAATTACCACAGATTTAGTTTAAATTACAAATGTGTCAACTACGCCCTTTCAGGTTCAAGACATAAAATAGTGAGGTCTCTATATCATGAAACAAGTTTAGAAAGTTCTCAGGTACTGTCTGAGGTATTGAAAATCACATGGACAGGATTCAGACGAGTTACCCAACCGACCCAGAGAAGATCTGGTTTTTTCCTCACTGAAAATGCAAAGATGGTCCAGAGCAGATGTTTCAAACTAACCAACCAACCCTCATACCCACACAGCAGTTAATGAAAACTATGTAGAAAAGAAATGAGGGCCAGGGAAGGAAAGATGTGGCTACAGTTACATTTCCCCCAGTGACAGCAGCTGTCCTCTGCCATGGCCTAGGTGCATCACAGGTCTATAAGGGTAAATGCTGGGACTGGATGAAATGCTTAATGTGCCATAAACGTCTCACAGAAAAATGCAATAAAACTATTTCTAACCCACACAATTGGGGTAAGCCACAGGTTATGTCAGTTTGGTCACAGACTGTTTTTATTTTGCTTTAAGCCCCACGCCGCTGCTCACTCACCTCTCGAGGAGAATGGGAAAAAACCCGTGGGTTGAGATAAAGACAGTTTGGTAGGACAACAAAGGAAGGGAATAATAACAATGATAATGATAGTAATAATAATAATAATAATAATAATAATAATAATAATAATAATAAAAGACAAGTGATGCACAAATGCAATTGCTCACCACATGCAGAACACCCTCCTGATGCCCAGTCCGGTTCCAACCATTGATTACCCCCTCACGGCTCGCTTCCACAGTGATACATGGAGCATGGCATTCCACAGTTTTAATATTATTCTCCTAGTTAGTATTAGTACACCAGACCAATATGAAACTAGTGCTTAGACACTGAAAATTTATTTTCAGGTAAATAACTACAGGTATCACCCTTTTCCTTCTGTGTCACTGCCAGTATGAGGAAGATGGGCAAAATAACTTACTACATTTCCCAAAGCTTTTCCTGTCTGGCTAAGACAGACGGTAACATTACTCCCGATGTGCAGTTTCTCACGAGAATAAAACAACCTGTGAAAAGCCACAGGCTGTTACCATTGACACTGCTTCTCTACGTACAACTTACTCAGACTACAAATGGCCAATACGGTAAATATCAGTGAAATGAGGTAAGAATTCAGATGAGATTAGAAATTGAAGAGGTTAAAATGAACCTAAATAGATAGTTTTAAATCAACTGAGCTGGCCAAAAGGAGATTATAACTGCTATACTGTATGTAATCACTGCTGCTCTAGGTCTTTAGTAGCAGCTAGCAACAACTGAGAAAGAGTGGAAAACTAGTACATATAGAATGTATTCTGACTCATATCTCCACCCCCTAGCAAGCCTAAGCAAAAAATTATACGAAGACCACTGCGTTCAACAGTATCTCATAGAACTGTCTTCCAACGTATGCAACACCCTCTAACTATTCATACAACATATAAACAACTAAATATGGCTGCTTAAGTGTTGGTGTTGACATGGGAAGGGGACATCTGAGCTGGTGACACTGGATTTCCATTTCAGTCAACAGAAATTCAGTCAGCCTCCACCAGAAAAGACACCTACACTTCATCAAGTGAATTAACATTCAAGGCTCCCTATAAAGTTAATGAATAGAGAGATGTTTGGTACATGTCCTTACTTGGCTGGCACATAGAACCATAACATTGTAGATTAGCCAGAGAAGCTGTGGCTGCCCCTTCCCTGGCAGTGTTCAGGGCCAGGCTGGGTGGGGCTTCCGGCAACCTGGGCTAGTGGAGGGTGTCCCAGCCCATGGCAGGGGGTTGGGACTAGATGAGCTTTGAGGTCCCTTCTAACCCAAACCATTCTGGGATTTTGGGATTCCAAACCCAGTCTCTAATCCAGTATTAAAGAAATGAAATCACTGTGAGCAATGGAACTGTGGTATTATTTTTAAACCACACAAAAATATAAAGAAAACAGATAAGCAAGAAAATGTTGTGTTTACTTTTAAGACTATGGATTATTGGTTTTGTAGTAACAGTATATCTGCAATGATTGAATACAAAAAACAAAACATAAAACTTTTATCTACATTGAGAAAGCACAGAACACAGAATACTATGCACTTTTATATAGGTTCACAATAACTTTTAATACATTTCAAAGCAAAATGTACAGCACCACATAAAAAAGTAATGCTACAACGATAATAAAAAGCCTTTGGTACATTTCAGGATACACACAAGTCTTCACAGCCAAGTCAAAAATTAGAAGGCACTACACAGTTCCACAATGATCAGAGACAAAATGCTGCAGCATGATCACATTTCCTAAAGTGTTAAATCTGAAAGAGTTCTCAGGCTTGGCTAATTCAGTTGGACAACACATTCTGCCTCTGAGCACCATCAAAACCACAGCATAAAAACACCTTTGAGCTTCCATCCCTTGAGTTCAGCATGCAAATCAGAGAGCATTTATCTTTTCTATCCCTATTATTTTTCTTAAGTAGATTTTTTTTACTTACACTTTATTCCTATTTTATTTTCTAATTTTATGTATATATTGATTTTTAAACTAAAAATCAAAGTTTAGGTTAAAGAAACCAGAGGAATATGATAGAATATGATAGGAGTAGGTCCTAATCTTTTTATATTTTTACTATCATGAATCAAGGTCTTTAGTCTGACTATAATTGCCACTACTGCATTCACAAGTTCTGTACTTGCAGAAAACCTCCCTATAGCTGCAAACATTCATGAATTTCAAAGGACAGTTCTATTAGTGGAAATTTAGAGACACCTTGACATTACAATAGAACAAATATGTACCCAAAAAACAGAAGAAGGAATATTCTAAGACTTTCCTGTTTCTCAGCAGATAGAAACTTTTTCCCACTCCAAAAATAATTAAACAGAAATATCCGAGTAAGAAGTCCGTTTAAGTAAAGATAATGGTCCAATTAAGTAAATCAGTATCTATTTGTCTCCTGCCTAAACACCCTTTTCTTATCAAATTTAACTGTTTTCTGTAACAACCACACCACCATGAAAATGACCCCACTTCACTTCTGCACTGTGGGATAATTTTCTCCCAAGTACATAGTACAGGGCTAAGGGTTGGATATGTGCTAAACCGGTGTTGGCAACACAGGGGTGTTTGTGTTACTGCTGAGCAGGGCTTACACAAAGCCAAGGCCTTTTCTGCTCCTCACCCCACCCCACCAGCAGGATGCCTGGGGGTGCACAAGGAGTTGGGAGGGGACACAACCAGGACAGCTGACCTTGACTGACCAAAGGGATATTCCAGACCATGGTGTCACACTCAGCAGATAAAGTTGTGGTGGGAGGAGAAAGAAGAAAGAGGGGGATGTTCAGAATGATGGTGTCTATCTTCCCAAGTCACCGTTACATGTGATGGAGCCCTGCTTCTTTTGAGATGGCTGGACACCTGCCTGCCCATGGGAAGTGGGGAATTAATTCCTTGGTTTGCTATATTTGTGTGAGTAGCTTTTGCTTTACCTATTAAACTGTCTGTATCTCAACTGATGAGTTTTCTCACCTTTACTCTTTCAGTTGTTTCCTCACCTTGGGGAGTGAGCAAGTGGCTGGGGGTGGCTTAGTCACAGGTAGGGGTTAAACCAAAAAACTTCAGTTGTTTGAAGAGATGTCAGTAATACAACCACAAATCAGTAAAAGCAATATTGGTGCCCATCTCACTTGAAAAAGCCTCTTTTACTATTTTTAGGGGTAGTCAAGATAAAATATAAATATTTTCTTATCTTTCACAAAGCAGGTTCCAGACCAGACACCCAACATGTACCTATTCAGGGAATTACATTCCCTGGGTAATCAGCAACATGTCCCCTAACAGCTCTGCATCACCCATTTCAAGGAACAGGTCAGGACCCAGAGAGGTTTCTGCTCCCTCTCACAGCAGCACCTGGATCTGGGGGGTTTCTGGGGCATTTCAGTGGCTTCTTGAACAGTATGTGATCCAGACCCAAAAACCAAGAAGTGCAGAACTGCATAACACTTTTTGTTTGGGATGCCTGACAGGGGACAGGTTCTGGGCATGGACACAAGGGCCACAGAAGCAGCCATCCACCTTCCAGCAATTTCCTTCCCAGTTCTCCTGGTCACATCTATATCTGTCATTTGCTGGTGGGGACCATATTGTCCCAATGTCTGCTCCACACCAAGAGCCCCAAAGCCCTCCATCATGAGTATGAGGGAGTCTAATTATTATATTATCTGCATAATAGCTTATGATAATTGTTGAGAAAGCTCTTCCATGTCTAAAGATAACACCAGGTAGGCCAGCAGAACAATTTTGGCTGTGCAGGTCTACCTGAGGAAGGTGAGGAGAAGAAGGGAGGCAGTGGACAGGGGCACTGCAAGCAGTCACAGGCAGCACCCCGAGATCCCTGTGCAGTGCAGCAGCCCTGTCAGAGGCTCAGAGCAGGACTGCTGGTGGCTGAGGTGGGGGACAGTGGGCCCTATGCTCTGCCTGCCCCACCGCTCTGCCTGGCTTTGGGAAGCACCAGCCATCCCTTGCAGCCGCCCATAGTTCAAACTGCCACCTCAGCCAGGCCGCGTTCGTTGCCTGTCATGGTTAAAAGGCAAGCATCACTAAAAAAATAACTACAATACCAGCAAGTCAACCTGATAAAGGGATTTCCATTCCAGAGGATGCACCTGTTTATTTAGTACAATAAAACGGCTTTGAAAGAAGGACAGCTAAAATAATGACATTTGATGTGTGTGTGTTTCGTTGGTGTAGCGACACAAAATGCAGGAAACACGGGCCCTGTGGTGCAGCTCTGGTTGGGCCGCCAGCACCATGGCTGTGTGCAGGCGGTCACTCAGCAGTGGGACCCTGGGTGCTTCAGGCAGCCCCGCTGGGACCATGCAACCAGAAAGGAATGCTGTAGGGTGTCAAACAGTTAATGAGTAATTTAGAGTGCTTATTGTTACTGGGGACTTAGGGTTTAATTAAGATAATCCACTATCAAAACGCAACTGTATGTTGCTTCTAACATCAATACTGACCGCTTCCACACATCCCATCCAAACAAGAACCCCAAGTGACCCTCTCAGGCAGCAGAAAGGGGAAGCTCCTTCTCACCCTGGGAGAAAAGGAATTTTTTCTATACAGCGCACTTAGTAAATACATAAACCCCCCAAAGGAAATTATCTTTTAAAGTGTGGAGGAGAGGGAGGGTGCTAAGCACACAATGGAACTTGTTTAACAGAAAATTCTCCAATTACAACCAACCTACCTCCATCAAATATAAATTCAAGGCAAAGCTTAAGATGCAACAATATAGTGCAATAAATTAATTAACTGAAAATATAAATAGCACTCCTGGACATGTGCATGTCATTTTAATTCAGAATTCACAGGTTCAGTGAGACAGAAATCATTTCTGAATAAGCAAACAGAAACCCCATCCTAAGTCACAATGCCCATAATAAAACAGAGTAATGTTTACACAATAAATTGGGTAAAACAAGAATCATAGTATCATAGAATGCTTTGGGTTGAAAGGGACCTCAAAGATAAATAAGAACAACTAATAACTTTAAAATACAAAAATAGGGAAACTGCAACTGCATGTTTATTTATCCATTCTCTCTCCACTACACTGTAACATTTCTAAGACACAAATCATGCAACCAGACAAACAGATGAATGTGATGGCTCACTTTAGAAAGGTAGAACCTGAACAGCTTGTAAAAACATATGAACTATGTGTTCATATTTCATAATTAATACAATGAGGAGCATAGTCCTGAGCAGATTACCAGACTAGACTATTAGTATTGAATTTGCATATAAACTAGACTATTAGTATTGAATTTGCATATAAACTGTATTTAAATATTTATTGTTGCACAATCAAGTACTTGCAGGTTAAGAAATGCCATAACTAAGTTTGCACATATAACTTCAGTTGCCATCTCTGTGCTTTACACGTCTTAAGGTCTCATGGAAAAATTGATGTATTTTGATGTACCTAAAACAACTTCATCTTACAAGGTGAGAACCCCTAAGCCAGCAGCTATTGATAATTTCATTCTTGTCAAATTATTGATGTGCATTACACAGTTTTCAAATCATGCTTTGGAAATGGGTTATTATGGTTTTACAATGTAGGTTAGCACTGAAAGTACAAACATTAACTCATGCATTTACAAAGACACTTCACATGGCAGATGAGGTGGTGGTGTAATTTACTTGCAACTGTGGCATATCTTTAAAATTGAGCTTTGTGTGGTGCTTTTTCTTTTGCTTTAATATGAATATATTTTCACAAACATTTAAAAAAATACAAAAGAAAGGAGACAGATACAATACTGAACCATTCAGATTGGCAGCATAGACAACAGCCCAGTAGTAACTTGTCTCTGTCTTCTACACAGAGAATTCAGATGAGGTTAATTCCAGGCTCTCAGAGGAGTTTATCAATTCTGCTTTTGTTTTCTCCTCCTAATCAAGTTCCCATTGTCTTCTTTAATACGCAGCTGTCCAGCAGGCTTGTTTTCCAGTCAGACTGCATCCGAAAGCTCTCCACACATTAGTGGTTGGACAAGGAAAATCTCAGGCATTACTCACAGTCTTAGTTTTAGCACCACAGTAACTTTGAGTACCGTAACAGAAATGTTAGATGTTCTCTTGAGCTCTGGAGTCCTCAGATGAAGTTACCTCTTTGTTAGCCAGCAGGGAGGCAGAGCTATAGCAACAGCTGTAAGGATCCGATGACCACACTACTTCCAAGATGCAGCAGAGCAAGAGTTCAGTTCATATATAGGAGCCACGTGGCAATGGAGAACTATATATATAGATACAATCTTTCTAAAGATTACAAGATATGCAAGGTTTGCATGTAGAAACGAAAACAATAAAATCGGGTAGTTTATAGGTAAGAGTAACCTATTAGTATTTACTGAACAGATGGGAATTGTTTTTCTGGGGCTTATTTGGCCAAAAATTGATGGCAGTCATAAAAATAGCAAATTCATATCACTAGTATCACAGTGGTTCTGCTGCCAAATTCCAAGTCCCTGCTCCAAAATGTGGCAATACTAGACCTGATAGTTTTAAATTCTCAGTACCAGGGAAATAAAATGTGAGAAGCACGATCCTTTCATAAGGGCTCCCAGGATGATCCTGGAAACTCTGAACTACTATATATACCTGGGGAGGAGTCACCATCACTTCAGTAAGTATAAAATAAAGCACACTGGGTAAAATAGAATGCAATTACTTTTATATAAAGATGGATTCGAAGTTGATATTAATTCCTCCTCCCTCTCCTGAAAAGAATGGAGGTTATCAAGGTTAGTTCTCCAAAGGGAACTAACTCTTACTTAGTATTGAGTAAATAATGTTAATAGCTATTGGAATATGAAAATAAAAATCAGCAGAGGATAATAACCAAAGAAAACTAAACTTCAGAAGAAAACAGAATTTCCTGCTGTATGTATGCCCACACCTTAACTAATACATCTACCTCTGGCATTCCTACCTAGGAGTAATTGGTAAAAAAATGCAGAGAATGTGTCAAAGATAACAAGAAGCATTGAACAGTTTCACTTCAAGTCTAGAACTCGCTTTCATTGAATTAAGTCTCCCCCATAATACAACCAGGTCCAACAGACATGATAATAGTATAGAATTAGGATTGATTGGAGAATGTGAGTTGGAAATCATTATTTGTCATTTCTAAAGAGAAAGAAACAGGGCATTATGTTAGAAAATCAATCGGCCATTTACAATTTAAGTGAAACTGGACATCATTGGATGATACAGAAGCTAAAAATATTAATGGCTTTTAAAAATTTTGAAAAAAATGGGAATGTATGTCCCTTGGTAGCTAATGAGCATTGTGAACCAGATACACAAACGAGCTTCAGCAATCCCTAACTCACAACCTGTCAGAAGCTCAGCGTGTTTACCAATGCAGGGATCACTCTATACCTGACCCGTTTCCTATAATCCTCCCTAGGTATCTGCTATCATTAGCAGCAGCAGCCTGACATTTCATTTCAGTCTCTGGCTGTTCTCACTTTCTTACATTACCGCACGATATTAGCACAGCAAGCCTATGCCAGACAAACAAGCAAAAGCATTCACCAATCTGCATGTGGCCTAGATTCCCATGCTTTTTTCAGTTTCTGCTAATTGTGTATTTGCTCTGTTTTCACACCAAAGAAAATGTTTCATTAATACCATGAAAGGTCTCCTCTTCCCTATCACCAAGAACTACTCATTTATGGAGGCACCTTGTTCTCCTACATGTGTTTAAATCCTAGTTTGTTATTCTATGGTATTTAAAATTATAATCAGCTGAAACAGTAAGATGAGCTTTGTCAGAAAAAAATGTTTTACTTCTTAAAGTCATGCAGCTAGGCTTCTCACTGATTTCTCTAATTCCACAAATGGGGTCAATGCATATGAGAAAGCATCCATTTCACACGTACTCTTTGGAAGCTCAGGATATGATCATAAATGAACTCTTAACATGGTGATGGAGCAAAAAAATAAAAGATGTCCCCCCAAACTGATGGCACTTTATTGAAAAATAAGTACTAAGAACTTTAAGTTCTGAAAGCAGTGGAATGACAGGAGCAGAGTCTCTACAGTAGAACTTCTTTGTGCATTTTTTTAAAGATTTTCTTCAGCTGGGTTATTAATCTAGTGTGTTTCTGTTTTAATTTAACAGATTAATATATTTAAGTACATATCACACTAGGAGCTTCCCAAACTCTGATTGTCATTAGACATTCGAATTTTGCATACAAAACCAGACTGAGACACAGTTTCTTCCTGCCAAATATGATCGGCCAGCAGGTTAAGAAATTATGAGAGACAGACTGCAATACATGACTGTGCAACCCTAATTTCCCCAAGAAATCTGCTACAAAGCCCTGTGAGAAATTTAAGGGGAGAGCTGGAGAGAAAGAAAGGAATTCTGGACCCTATTATAATGGAGACAAGCTAGGCTAGTGTAAAAGGGATAAAAAGACAGTGTTAACCAAGTAAACAAAAAGGTCAGAGAAGCATTTAAAGAAACTATAAACTCCAAGGGACATCTCAAAGTGGCATTACTCTGAATGGGAACACATTTTTGGAAGCCTGAAGTACTGTATACTGTCACTCGTTTAGCAAGCAACAGGTACAAAGAATCAATGGTTCAAAGTATACATCAGATGCTGTCCAAATATCCATCAGCTTCAAGACAGAAGGCATATGTAAGTACAGACATTTGAGAATTATTAGAAAAGATTCATCTTGAAGTTACCTGTAGCCATTCAGTAATCATACCTTAACACATCCATACACTGTTAGAACTCTTAAGTTTGACTTTGATCTTCTTGATAAGTTTATTGGAAAATAATGAGGCCCTTCATGTCTGTACTGGTCTGGATAACTGCAAAAGGGACAACTAATCGTTCTTCCAAATTGAATTTTTTTTTTCTTTTACACTGTATCATTCAAGAAAAAACATATTCTTACAAATTTTACAGCCAAGTATATCAAGAAAGTAAATGAATGAGAAAACAGGTGCAAATGAATGAGAAAACAGGTGCAAATGAATGTACAATAGTGACAAATTGATCTGCAGGTTCTAGATTTTCCTAATTAGTCACTGAACTTTTTGCTGCAAAGAACTTGAGCTGAATAAGTGTTGAATTAGGGTACTGAAATTATAAACCATTAGGATGCTGTATAACATTCATTAAGTACTTTTAGTTTAAACATAGCTACTATTTCATGAATTGCATAAGTATATAATTTATGTATCACTAGGATCTACTAATATACGTTCACAAAAGGACTCTACCCAAAATATCTATGGCAGGTACAAGACTAAAAGTGTTAACGCACTGTTGAACTTTATTCATGTGAAGTGTTAGGAAAGTGGGGAACAACTTTGTTTATAGGCAAGTTCACAAATAAAAAGAGCCCCAATAGTAAAACTATATAAAAAAATGATCATGTTTTTTAGACTAATCTTATCTAATACCTCTAAAGAAGCATTAACAGGTGTAGTATGGGCTTCAATGCCCATAAAAAAAGAATATTCTTCAAAAGAACCCTTATTACTCCCAGCCTTTTTAAAGTATCTGATTCTTTTTCCATTTTTATTTAACCCCAGTTGAATTATTGCTACAAAACTCTTTTCTTCCTTTCTTTTCAAGATGTTAAGCTATTAATATTGTAGTAATAAAATCAATTTGATTTTATGTTGGCTCAATAGTCTCCCAAGTCTATTTGGTGGTTTGTTTGATAAATGAGGAAATTCAATGAAGTGTGAGTAGGTTAACTAGTGATTGATCAAATGATATCCAGCAAGTAATGAGAAAAACATGTAAACAGTGGAGAGAAGGCCTTTTGGCTCAGAAAAGTGAATGACACTAAAACCACGTAAACCCAGCTAAAGTGCTGCTTAGTTGTTTGGGTTTTTTTCATTGTGGCAGAAATACTTATAACAATCCTCTCTGACAAATGTCTACCTAATATAAAGGTCTATGCTAAGCTTTACAAAAACAACCAAGAAGAGCATGTGGGAGCTCAGGTCTATCTTGTGTAAAATAATTAACTCAGTCACGAGTTCAGAGTGCTTGTGAAGTCCTTTGCATAAAAGTATTATTAGTGCTATGAAGTACTTCCAGGCAATATGAACTATCTGAGTTCATAGTTCATTTTAATACTTCACAACTGGCATGAAGAGATAAAAATGATGGTGAAACTACCAAACATTTTTGTGCACAGTTTCATCATCATTATTTCTTCATGTCTAAACAAAAACTGCTGCCTCTCTACTTGCAACAATTCATGGAACTTATTTACTAACAGTAGATAGTAAAGCCCTGCTGCTGATTCTCACAGAAGTTATCAAGCCCTATATAAGTGTTCTGGCATTAGTTAGTCCTAGACGTCCCATTTGGCAAATACACAGAAGGTACTTTGCTGTTATTTAACATTTTGTTTTTAAGTCAAGTAACTATGATATGCACCTGGGTACCATCAACCGCTTCCACACAGCTGCAGGTCTCTCATCTGGAAGTTTTCTTTAGCATTCACGTTTGAAATAACACTAGCATGTGCTGCTAAATACATGAGAGTGGACATCAGGGCTCATGTTAGAATCAGAGGGGATGAAAAAGCTCTGGTCCAGTTAAAACTTAAGGGTCAATACTTTGGTGCAGGTGTTAAAGCAACCACTGTGGAAAAAGGGATGGAGAATGGAAGCTTCAAGGCTGTTACCCATCATCAAGGTGTGTGTGGTTCACTGGAGGATATTTACATAGGAGGTGGGCTGCAGTACTCTTAGCACGTTTAATAAATTTCCAATTGCTCTGACGTATGTCGAGTACAGGAATTAGCTCAGAAGAACTAGTCAATGGTGGAATTAAAAGGTCTGGTATGTGATTTCATTACAGTCTGAGTCAGAAAATGAAGTTATTTTAAATAATTCCATCAAGGCTGTTTTACTCTGTGAAACCTATTAATTACATGAAACATGCATTGGGGCCAAAAACCTCCCTGTATTACAGGCTAGAAGACATACACAGCAATCACGGGTTTCACTGGGGGTCTGGGTTAATAAGACGTGATAGAATTAGAGTAAGGTTATTTTCATATTTTTTCACAAGTCAGATATTAAAAAGACTTTGTACCACATATTACTCTACTAGATCCAGTCCTGGCAATATGAAAACAGATGCAGAACTGAATAATGACTTTAGGGCAACAAAATAGTCTAAAACCATGTAACGTTTTACTTACCATTTAGAAAGAATCATTGGGTTAAATCCACACATTACTGAGATAAGCTTTGGGAAAAATTCTCCAGGTAGACTCTACAGATAGTTTTCTGCATGCCTACAGACATGGGAGGATTTTTAGCTTATTTTTCCAGGACTATTGATTTAAAGAGTCTGTAGCAGAATGAACAGATAAGACATATAGTGTGGACTCCATTTTGAGGGATATTTTTTAATCTCCTGTGGGCAGATCACCAAGACTTAGATGTGGACTTTTGAAAACAAAATAAACCACAAAGGCTAGTGCTGCAAAATTCCTTTTTATTTTTATCTTGTTATTTTAGAAGCTGCTGGGTTTGGGCCCTTCCTAGATTGCCAGCACTATTCCTCACCTCTCTGATTACAGTTGCACAAAAAGCTTTAAAAGGCTTGATTTGGTGTTCCTGTCCATTAAAACTAGTAGTCAAAAAGGAATAATTTGTATCTCAGATAAACTGATTTTCCTTCAAGTTTTGGTGCAGCTATGAAAAACCAGCACCTAAAGGAGTTGTAAGACTTGGCCTCTTAAACAGTGAACTCAGAAAAAACCTGAAACACGTAAAATAGTAGAAAGCAGTTCCAAACTGAAGACATTCAAATTAAGTTCTTTTTCAGCTGCTTTCAGAGTGAGATTCAAGGTGAAGGGGTAATTTGACTTGTATGGCCCAGTTCAGACAGAGGTTAAAGCGGGTTCAGGGCTGCTCTAGCTGTTTGATGAGGGTTGCTATTATGCTGTTGTGCCATCTAGGGATCATGAGTGCAATACCCAGGGGCATACTCCATCTAATTCAGAGCCTGGTAAACTATGGTTCTATATCTGAGCCTCGGCTACTTCCAGTTAAAGGATCATTCTAGCCAGCAGTCACATCTGCATTTCTTCCTCCTATCTTTGTGTAAGTCAAAGGAGATGGAACCAAGGCTGACCCAAAATATGTTAATTTAGGCGACATCAGTTACTGTGTGAGAGCTTTAATCTCTGTACTCAAAACCAAGTAAGAATCCCTCAAACTGAAACGCTGCACTGCTTTGATCATCTTTGGGGCCATCCTTTGGACCCTCTCTACTCTGCCTGCAACTTTCATGAATTGTGGGGACCAAAACTGTATGGGGTATTCCAGCTGTGGCCTGACAAGTGGGGAGTGGGGTGATTACATCTCCATCTCTGCCAGTTACATCCCTGTGGATGCAGCCCAGGATCCAATTTTATCTTTCTTGCTGCTGTGGCACACTGCTGACTCAGTTCAGGATAAACAGACCTGTCTGGGAGCAGAAATAAAACCTTAGGGGTGTATGATATCCCAGTATTACATTGAGCAGTGATGGACAGTTAACACCCAACATTAACTTGGGGAAAATGTTAACTCACTGCCCAGTTCCCAGTCAATGGGGCTTGCTTGTCCCTCCGTCACTGAAGAGACAGACTGCAGGTAGGCTCTTACAGGCTTTGCCAGCTGCATGACTGTCCTTGTTTTGGCTGAGACAGCGTTTCCAGTAGCTGGTACAGTGCTGTGGTTTCGATTGAGTATGAAAATAATGTTGATAACACGTTGATTTTTTAGGTGTTGCTGGGCAGTTGGGCTGTATACGCAAAGTCAAAGACCTCTCAGCTGCTCATGCCCTGGCAGGTGCACAAGAGGCTGGGAGCGCACAGCCAGGACAGCTGACCCTGGCTGGTCAGAGGGATATTCCCTGCTATGGAGTGTTATGTTCTGGATATAAATGGGGAAGTGAGCTAGGATCACTGCTCAGAAACAGATGGCATCGGGTTGTTTTTTTCTGCATGTGGTGAGCAATTGTATTGTGTGTTGGTTTTTCTATCATTGTTACTATTATTGTTGTTGGTTGTTGTTACTATTATTATCATTCTCTTCCTTTGTTATCCTATTAAACTCTCTTTATCTCAACACATGAGGGTTTTCTCCACCCTCCTCCCCCTCGCCCTAGAGAGAGGAGGAATGAACATGTGTCTGAGTGGTGCTCAGCTGCTGGCTAGGGCTAAACCATGACAATGAATCAATACCTTCTCATGGTACATATTTCAGTGTATGCTTAGGTCCCATCTATAAAGGATTCAGTGGCAATGGGGACCCTACTTGCATTTTACATTTCAATATTTTAGTTTAAGCGTTGAATGACAAGATTAGGAATGTTTTTCATACAAGGAACTTGAGGTCCTAATGAACATGTACTAGAACAGACACCTATGCTGACAATAAATATCTTGTCATGTGCTCCCCTTAAGATTTCTAGTCATAAAGCAACAAATACAGATGAAAACAAATTTTAAACTAAAAAAAAAAATTAAGACTAATACAGATTTTTTCAAACTGAGCTACTAGTTCTTCCAGGTTTTAATAGTATTCCATTGCAAATAATTATCCTCTGTTTTCAGAAAATATGTATTCTTAAAAATACATATTTTGATTCTCAAAAATTATTTAATTGTAAGCTAAATAGTTTTAGGGACAGTTTTATAAGGAGAAATGTTAGTGGTTATTTATAAGGTAAAAGCTAAAGTTCTATCATCACAAAAGAAATCTGACACAATTTTTAAAAATTAAGAGGAACCTGAGGTAAAATAAGCAGCTATGAACATAAAGAATGTAATCACAAACAGCTGAATTCCCCTTTCTTTCATTTGTGGACTGATGCACCTATTTTAAGTTGGCCTATGTGGGTAAAGTGGAAGTAAAGGCTTTCTTTCTGCCTCATACCAGGCTGTGCAGCACATCTCTGTGAAGTCTGGATGTCAGTGTTCCAAGCGCGGCTCTTCGCTTGCAGGTGTGCCACTTAAAAGCCACTCAGAAACATTTACATGAAGATTTCTGTGCAGCCTCGGATGCTGTGCATATTCTTTCATTGCTAAGACCAAAAGGGCTCTGGCAATGCTTCTTGGAAATTTCCTGTACAAGTAAAACATTGTGATGCAGCTGGCAATCTGTGCACTAGATCTAGCCTGTAGACTATTTTCTTTTGGCCTGATGGTTCTTTGCTTTGTGGAAACTACAGAGTATTTTTTGACAGAAGAGAAAGGCTCTTCTTGCCCCTTGCTAAGAGATACTGCTATGATTAGGTCCATATGAGTGGAAACAGCAGGACAAGGAGCACATTCCTTACTGACATGGGCAGCACAGGAATCAGTGTTATTATTGCCTCTGCAGCATATCGAGGGAGGGCAAAATTTAGACCAGTATGACATAAGATATACAAGATATTACATAAAAAGACTGCATCCCTACAACATGGTATGTCTACTAATATAGACCACTTCTTGCTGATTTATTACATTTCTAATCAACAAGATAATTAAGTTTGGTCAACTTAGTCTTCAGGCATTTTTCTAACATTAATAAAAAGGCTAATAGTAAACACATTGTTTAAACTCAAAAATAGGGAAATTGCCAATAAATACATACTGTGAGTCAGAATATCTAGAAAATCAATAAGGATGTGAAAAAGCAAAGAATATTTGATTAGCAAAATTAGGGATATGAGAAAATTTAAGAAAATTCAGGTCATAAGTATTGTTTTTGTCTCTGAGGGGTTTGAAATGTTACAGCTGATAATAATAATGCAGAAGAGCAGATATGTCAAATAGGCAATTTTATATTTGATAATATGATGGACAATGTATAAAACCAGAGGATGCATATGAACTACTTTGTTTTGCAACAGCAACTAGTAATGGCAAGAAAAAACAGTCACTGTGTTCTGATATCTTAAAATAATTAATGCTTTATTATTTGCGTCGTGGAAATTCTGATGAGCTGACCAATGAATGCATTGAGCTTGCTAATCAGAGTTTGTGCTGCCTGATTCTAGTTCCTCAGTGAAAAGTACTCAAATTGAATTAGTATTATCTATAAAAAGCTAAACTTTATAATAAACAATAAGAAATGTTATGATTGCAGTTCATAGACTTGCTGAATTTTGAATTGTAAAGGACTTTGATTTGATCACCTCAGACCTTATACATAACCTCAAAGTTATATACAACTGTAGGCTTTTCTTAAATTCCCTTGATATCCTCTTCCTATGCTCATCAAGCTTTTGCTGACTATACTGGCTTCCATTCAGTATGTCACGAGCATCAGAACATTTCAAAAAGGAAAACTGAATTGTGACAGCACTGCCTTCACCATACAGATGGTGCATTTTGTTTGCAGCAGCAGTAAAAGTGAACACCATGAGTGACTCTGAACAGTTCTGAGATGTTTTCAACAGTAGCCCTTTATTCTGAATGACAAACATGAGTTCAGAAAAGAACAGATAAAATCTGCTGAACACATAAACCAGTCAACAGGCAAGTCAGCGGAACACAGATGGACTGCAGCCATTATTCACCTTATCTGAATCCATGGCGTTTCTGCTGAAATTTCTTAGGTATAATAAATCGCATGGAAAAATGGTCTTCAATAGTAGCTCATCCAATAAAATCCATACGGGATCCCCTTAACTGTCAGAAGATGAAAATGTGAGAAGACAACAGGACGTATTTACTAAAGCAAAGGCGTCAATTGCATGTTCCCTTGTTTTGGCACAACACACTGTAAACAATCCACAAGCAGTAGCAACAGCTGTATCTTACAGTCTGGGAACAATGCTCACACAAGAACCACTGTGGGCATAAAAAAGGAAAGCAAGCAAGTGAAAAAGATGCCTTATCAGTGACCTCTGCTTACAGACATCTCAGTAAGTACTCAGCATCAACTTTAATACAATGAGAATCCAATGCTTGGATTCAAAAGCACTAAGTAACCTCCCACCTGAAATGCCAAGACCCGGACCAAAGCTGATGTGATTCTCTTTCAAATATGAGCACATAACAGCGAAAGTATGCAGAACAATCCCAATCAAGCAGTTGCCAAAGTTAAGAGGATGGTTTCACAGTGAGCTTTTTTTTCCTTTGGAATTTATTGTAAGTTTTTTTTCTGAAATCACACCCAGTATTTCCCCACCAGCTTCATCCAATTAAATACAGGCAACTAAGAGGCCAAGTGTTTTAAAAATATATCTGTGCCAACGTGGTGTGGCAAAAGTATTCTTTTAATAAGTATACTACCATATAGGACTTTTCACATGGACATAAATTAAATTCTGAAAGGATTAGACATTTTAATTCCTACAACGATTCAACAGAAGATACCTTCCAAAACTCATGAGGATTGTTAAATGCATAGAAAGATGTAGGTATGAGCTGACCAATACGTACAACGGGTCTGAGTAGCTACTTTCAGACCATCATACAAGGATGCAACAGGGGGAGTGAAGCTATCCTAAGAGATGTGCGGCATACCTTGGCAACCAACCGCAAGGGATGTTTCAGAGGTTTATTTCTGGGGGGTTTATTTTCAGAGCACTCTCGTGCATGTTTGTAACAAATCACTTTTCCACCTGTATTGACTTGGCTCTTTTTCCACAGCTTTTTCCATTGAATATCATCCTAAAACCATCTGAACTGTCACTGGCAGGACTTCTGATGTGAAAAGGATGAATGACATATCAATCTGTGACAATACTGTCATATAAATCTATTTGATCTAATCATAAAGTATTTGAGGTCCCTGTACAAGGAAAGAAATTCAGCAGTGCAACTTCAGTGTCTGAAACAAAGAAAAACATTGCTAGAAGTAAGATTAATGAGATAAGAAATCTTTTCTGATGCTCAAGTACTGCAGAGTTTGGATGAGAGGAAAACAGTGGTGAATGGGTTCCTGGCAAAAGGCATCTTGGATCAGGTTATTAAGGTGGGCAGGAGTACAGCAGTTTGTGTATCTGTGTACAGGCAAAGGCAAAATTCTGAGAGCAGTTCTAAGTCTGCTGACAGAAGAATTGAGAAGGTACAATTGAGAAGGGGTAACTGCAAAGGATACAGAAATTAAGAGGATGAAATTAACAAAATTGTGGGATATACAGAAAAAAATACCAGGAGTTCCCTTACCTTATTATGGGGCAAGTAGTGTGACTGTTATTGGCATATTGCGTTTGTTTCTAATGTCCATGACTCGTGAAGCATTAAGATTGCTAATAAACTGCAGAAGCATGACAATCACATCACACTCATAACAGAGAGTAACATTTTCTGAGTCTTATATATTCAAACAAAACCAGAAGTTAGGTAGAGAGATGTAGAGAGGAGGTTTAGTAAGTTACAAAGCTTTTAAAAAATATCTGACCTGGGTCAAACAAGAATTAAACTCAGAAAATCTATGTCCTCCTTTATAATACAGTCAGGCATCAATGATCCATTCTTATCATAGAATCATAGAACTGCAGGGGTTGGAAGGGACCTCGAGAGATCATCGGGTCCAACCCCCAAATTATGCTATAATTTATGTATTTTCCAAATTACAGCAAATCAGGTTTTTAGATGCTTCAAGAGCAATTATGCAGCTATGTGAACATTGTGCATTGAATAAAAATGCAAAATATTTATGCATTTGGTGATCTTTCAACTGAAAAATATTCAGAACCATTTTCATGAAAAGGAAACAAATTATCGTTTACATACCAGTTGCAAAATCACTTTGATATTCTTCAGCTATTGCTATCTACCTACTGATTTACTGACTAAACAGGACAGATAATTCACTTCTTAAAGACATCAATAAAAGACTGTCAAATGAAGATCAGTGTAATTTGTTTATTACAACTGTAGAGGCAGAGACCTATCTGGAAAATATAGCAGCGAAGTTAAAGCTTTATGGGCAAGATAAAGATTAATGAAAACAAAAGCAAAAAAAGAATAATAAAAGCAATTATACAACAAGCAAAATATAAGAAGTGGTTTCACTAATTTGTGTAAGACATTATTTGAATGCTGTCGGGTTTTAGCCGGTGTTAGTCTGAATCCTCAAACAGAGCTAGTTTGTTTCTTTGCTCCCATACCAATATTCTCTTTCCCTGCATTTGGAGTAAAACCTTGAGATGAACATTCACACTGAGCACTGGACAAAGCTTTTAAAAAGGAAGAGTACAGAATGGGTGGTGGTGCTCTTTGGAGTTACTCTGCTCAACAAGAAATTTGGGGAAACTTGACAACAACTTAAGCAAGGGTTATTCTTCAAGAAGAGGAACACATTGTTCAGCTTTTCTGGGAACATTTATTTAGATTTTTTTAAAAAGCCACAATGTGCATGTCAATCACTATCTCAATTCTCACCATTTAGCCCTTGATATACACCGGTTTCAGTTAAAACCGATGATGGGATAAAACACAACAGAAAATGACCCTGGTTTAAACAGTTACCAAGCATTGGTTCATTTGCAGAACTAGCGAGCTTTAAGTCAGAAGAAAATTTGGGGAAGTTCGGTTTAGTTTAGCCAGTCACAAAAGAATCCAGTGACATTCTTTCACGTTTGCCACACCATAACATTTCGGCAGACATTCACCGAGGCCCATCTCATTTGAGGTTACTGACTTCGCAGTGTTTAGCCCCATGTTGTGTCATGGCTAGCAACGGACTTAAGAGCTTGTCAGATTTTTTCTGTAGTAAATGCAAGCTTATCTAAGGTATTTTCATGCAAAAGAATGACAAAAAATTGTCAAATACATGCGTGCTGTTACTGCAATGCCACTACTAAATGGGGGAGGGAGAGAGAAGGGAGGAAGGAAATTTAAAAACCTACATAACATAACAAAGAACATACTAAGAGGTGTATGAGCTTATGGCTTGCTCTCCTGGATGTAGCTATGACCTAAAAGAGCCTCATGGCCCTTCCTGGCCCTTCACTCTGTGGTGAGGGCTGTGTCAGGGCATTTACTTTCTGAAGGATGCAGAGATGAAGGCTTCTCAAAAAAACAGGTGAGAGGAGAAGGAACTTTCCCAGTGTGCATGGTTGCTTTGGTCCCAACCCTCCTGTGTGCTTATCTAATTGTATTAACAAGTTCGAGGTGACCCTTTAGTAAGCAGGTATTTGTATAAATAGCACTACCACCAAGAGCAGTGCTTATGAATTCCCTAAATATGAGTTAGGACACTATCAACACATAGTCCTCAAACTAACAGCAACAACACTTTCATTCCTATGAAAAGCATGCTGTGTATTTTTAAAAATTAATTAAATCTCAGCAGCTACATCTCTTCAGGCCCATGTAACTTGAACTGCTCTCTCTTTTTTTCTAGGACTTGTTAACTGCTAGTGGGCCTGGTTTAGGATTTTTCCATGTCACCCTGCATTTGGATCCTTTCATTGCTTCTCCTGTATCAAACATAAGCTTTGCATCTGCATGTCCAGTGCTCCCATGGCCTGCTACTCCCCTCCTCTAGATATTTTCTATCATTATAAAAAAAAAAAAAGACAATTTGATTAGACTTCTGTAGTTCGCCTGCTGCTTCTTCAAACAAACATCTCTGCAGTTTCTTCCATGCTGCCCTTCTTGTTGGAGTTTTCCTCCCACAGCCACAAAACCAAACTATTTTCTTCATCAAATCCCACCTTATGTCTTCTTTGCCACAATGTATACACAGAAACAATAGTTAAGCTGATGGTGTGTTGCAAACTGTGCCTTCCCAGCTGATCAATACAGTCTCATTGTTTCTCTCATCTGTCTGTAGCCATCTGCTCTCTTTTGTCTTATACTTATGAGCTCTTCAAGGCAGGAATTATCTTTTTGCCCTATATTTCGATACAGTATATCATCATAATCATAGTTCAGGATTAAGGCCATCAGGTAGCAGGATAATACAAGCCAATAATAATGATAATGTACAAATTTGCTCTAAGTTCTTTGCAATTTATTTTTTTTTTCAGCTAAGGCCTGGAAATAGGAGGTGGTTCAGGAAAAACCACACTGACTTCACCGGTGGTTTCAGTGCCTCTGAAAAGGGTTTAGAATAGCAGTGGATTGGAATATTAATTCAGGTCTTGTAACACAGCACTGGATCAGGCTCAGCAGGTCTGACAGCCCATCTCCATTGTAACTCCTACTAAAGGCAGGAAAAGGACTCTCAAGGGAAATGGATCAGGCCCTATGGAGCTGTGAGGCAGTGTGCACTAGTACCTGTCAAGACGGGTGGGTGACTCGGCTAGAGGACCATGTATCCACATTTTTATCATGGACTCTAATTTAAATATGCCATATATTGCTGGGTTTGTTTTTTTTTTCTTTTGAAGGCAAATGTCCACAAAGTTCAAGGGCTGCAACACAATATGAGGTCATAATATGAGAAAATCCAAGGTTATTTCCACAGAGACGGTAATTTAGGTGGGCTACTGTGAAACCCAAATGCCAAAACAGAAGCATTACAAAGAGTGTGCTTCCATGCAAGAGGCCTGAGCGTCAGTAACCGCCGAGAATCCTCATTCCCACGTCCTCTCCGCGCCCACACGCTCGCTCAGGAGGCAGGATGATGTCAGGGGGGTCATTTTCTCTTGCGCTGGACACTGGGAGCGTGCGAAGGCGCCCATCTTCTCGGAGCACGTTTCCAGCAGGGACTACCTGACTCAGCTCGCAAACTAGAGCCACAGCATCAAATTTCCCAGCCCACTTAATTTGAAAGCCTGCCAAGATAGGTGAAAGCCCTTATAAATATGTAAAGCAGGAAGTTCAAATTACACAGTGATGTAAATTCCCAGTGATTGATGCCCTTTTAAAAAACAATAAAAATCCTCGAGAAAAGTACAACGTGGGTAAATGTGCTTTGCTCCCCGCGGTGCCTGGTGGGGCCGTACGGAGTTTGGATGATGTATTGTACTTTTCGTGCGGATTTTATTTCGGATTTCTACCACTTCCTGAAGGCCAGGGGGAGGCACGGTGGGAGGAACCAAAAAACTCGGTGCCACAGCCATTTTGTTTGTGGGCAGCATGGTAGAATTCTGTCAGTCAGTATAAGGAGGGGTTTTTAAAACAGTATTTATGGAAAAACTATTCCTGCCGTAGCGGATGTATCTGTTGAATTTAGTGTTAATTTAGTTCTTTCGTAAGGTAGGTGTTTATATTTGTTAGCAAACGGAGTATTTGTTGGGATCCAAGCCTCCCCACTTTCCAGGAATCATGGATTTTGTTTCAGGCATGACTGGCTTTTTTAGATGCTGCGAGGTGGCTGGAGTACGGCAGGGCTGGGGTGCGGGCTGCGGGCTCGCCCGATGCCCTGGGGGAGGGCGGAGGGATGCGCTTATCGGCAGAAACTTGCTCCAGGGTGAGGAGTGGGGGCTGGGGCGGGGGAAGGGAGACAGGGAGGCAAAACGGCAAAGTCTCCGAATTATTTTCTCCAGCTGTCTTGCTTTATTAATTCTCAAGAGGCGGCTGTTCTCATTGAAAGGGGGTGGGGGGGCGTGTTGTGTGGAGCGAGCCGTAGTTTTGCAGTGTCACTGGAAAACCAGCGCTAGACTTTGGTCCTGTGTGTTTCAAAGGCGGGTGTAAAATGGCACACTGCATTTTTCCAGGAGGCGGTAGCGGCGGCGGGGGGAGCGGGGAGCGAGGGGAGGGGGGCGGCGGGGCCGCTGCCCGCGGAGCCCATCGAGCCGCCGCCGGCCCTGGCAAAGTTGTGACCCCGGCGGCGCCGGGCTCCCCTGCTCCGGTTCCCGGCCGCCCGCCTGCATCGCCCGCAGACCCTCGGGGAAGCCGCCTCCGTCCTTAGCCGGCGATCCCGGTGGGGGTGAGGAGGGGGGAGCTGGAAGGAAGGAGGGAAGGAAGGAAGAAGGAGAAAAAGATGAGGAAAAAAAAAAGTCTCACTTTTTGCATTTGCGAAATATTTTAAGGATGTTCGGGGAGCCCTTTGCAGCATGGAGGTGGCTGGTTGTAGGAGAGCGAGTATGCAGTCCATATTGTTACAGCCGTCTTGCGAGGACTGCCTTTTCCGACGGTAAGTTTGTGTTTTTAACCAAAAATATTAATTGCTGCGGGTTTCGGGGTTTTTTGGGGTTTTTGTTGGTGGGGGGTTTTTGTTGGTTTGGTTTTGTTGGGGTTTTTTTATGGCGTGTGTCAGTGGTGTGGAAGGTTTTCGTTGTGTTGCTGAAGAAAACGTAGCCTTGTATTTCTCTTAGCTTTGATCTCATGTATCCCACCCAGCGATGTCTCTTTAATATCGACAATTACTGAAGTCAGTTTGGTTTCCTCTTTAAAATTTTATACACGCGAAGCTGAACAGCAACTTAGGTTCCATTTCAGAGTGTAACAACTCAGATATTTTCCAGATGGGGTTTTGGGGTTTTTTGATTCTGGCTTTTTGTTTGGGGGGTTTCTTTACCGAGTAATAAACGGATCCAGGACCAAATATGTGATTGCCTTTATAAATGTAACGTAGCTCTAATATACGAGGCAGCATATTATGTTGCTGCTATATAGTCTGTTCGTGGCTAAAAGAGTTTACAATGCCATTTGTGATGGCTCTTGATGGATTACTTTGGTCTAAAGTACGGGGGAAACTGCCCTTGGTGTGGTGAAGATGGAGATTGACATAAGAGGGTTTATATTAAGTATGTCTCTTACTAAACAGTGACCTTTTTATTTGCAAATTAGCGCTCTTGTGGCAATTAGCTTGGAGCATTAGTTATATAAAGGTTCTTATTTCACCGCACTTCATTTAGATGTGGTGGTTTGTTGTTTGGTTTGGTTTGGATTTTTGGGGAGGGGGGTGGGTGGGAGAGGAGTGGTTTGTTTGTTTGTTTGTTCTTTTTCCTCCAAGAAGGTACATTTGGGAGACATTTTGTAATTTTTGGCATTTTTCTAGGCTTTTTTTTTTTTTTTCTCACGGTGGGAGCCCTTTTTTGTTTTGCGTTACTCGGTGCTGGTGGCGCTGCGGAGCCCCGAAACAATTCGTGTCCCTGGCTGTGACGGGGGAGGGGGCCGGGGAGCGCAAAAGGTGGGGCACGGCTTCAGCTATTGTATCTTTGCCTTTTCTCTCCATCAAAAGTCACCGCGGATCACTTAGAAAGGCGATTAAATTGTGCCTCTGGGGAAAAAAAAACCTAAAAATATGGAAGCGTTGCTTGAACTGTGGCCCGGAGCAGGCATGACCTCACCCTTTCCCTGATTTGTGTAACGAAGCAGATTTTTGTTATTAATTTAATTTTTTTCCCCCAATCCTACCTAGAGACCGGTTTTCTTCAGCAATGAGATCTTTTTTTCTTTGCGGCCCCACCCCCTAAATGATTCTACAGCAGCTGGAGACGAAAGGCTTTCTAATGATTCTTACACACAATATGGAAGGCTTTGGTACACACTTATTGTGCAACTAGTCCATTGTTTGGGAGTGGGGAAGTTAAAGGTTGTGTTGGCCGCTCCTTTCTAAACCCCGAGGTCCCTCTTGCTTTGCCTATGCAGATTCCTGGTTGAGTTTGGATTGTGTACGAAGGTGGGATTGTAAAGAAGGGAAAACCTAACATAGTCCTTCAGGTTGTAGCAGGAGTCACCTGAAGTGGGTGGGTTTTTTCTTTCCTGTTGCTAACCAGAGCATGTGTTTTACGTGTATTTATAAATAGATATATATTAATGTGACTTGGCTTTTCTTTTGTTAAAACCTACAGATCACTGTGCGAGTGCTTTAGGAGGCTTTCTGCTAAAATCCATGTTGGGTGTTTAAGAAAACAGAAGTGATTAATGTTCTAAGGTGGCAGGTGGGAAGACATAGTCAAGCCTATGATCAGATCATATATTAAAAAAATCAACAGGTTCAAGAATAAATTTAACAATAAATTCAACACATTTTTAAAGAATCAATGTGTCTTATTATTTTGGAGTGATATGAAGCTGACAGTTTTCAAGAGCTTTGCATCTATTTTGCATATTAATGTCTTCATTATTTTCAAATAACAGATTTGATAAATACTGTACTGTTTGAAACAGTCTCTAAATTTCTTATGAGCATTTCAGTCTTCTAAAATGCATTTAGATTTTGTTTTTAAAGAGGAAGCTTGCTCATTACGTTATTTTTATGGAAACTGATACACAATTGCAAGTAGGTCTCTATAATGGTGTCCTTTTTTTATTTTAAAGGAAGGTAAAATTTGCTTCTATGTTGTGTAAATATATACTGTAACCTTCTTTCAGTTAGAGACATCTATATCCAAGAGAGCAGTCAGCTTTCATCTCTCCTCTGTCAGACAACATCTGCTTTTATGAAGCCTTGGCTGGAGCACAGGGTCCTGCTGGCCAATGACGGTGCGATATGACCATGACATCTCCAGTGTCCTGGGTACGATTCAGGTCTTGAGGACAAGTATCAAGATGTGAACCCTCCAAGAAAGTGTGGATTTTGGGCATCTTCCACCTCTGAGACCTGGTCACTGGGTCACAAATTGGCATTTTGGGTCATGCCATTGGAAGTAGAACCAATTGTTCTTAAATCTACTCCAGTAATTATAAATCTGGGCTACTTACATCTGAGTAATTCTGATACTTTCATTCTCTTCTTTACATTGTGTAGACCAGTGTTCAGTTTGCTTATCCATGGACAACAGTCCAAACGATAAACTACTGAAGGTAGTTTCATGCTTCTGCTCCTCTTGTCATCCTGGACTATGGAGGTGGTGATTCCTTGTGACTGCAGCCTCTCCACGCAGGCCATGAAGGAACTGATTGCCAGTGATCTTCCAGCTCAGGGGCAGCTTCTAGCTCAGTGAAGTCAGGAAGGACATGACTGCTGAAGAGAAACTTCCTTTACACTTGCTCTTCTTTCTCCCATTCAGTTGGGGTTACCCATAACATTGGTTATGGTTTTGCAACTTTGATGCTGCATCTGGTGAAAGTGTCTGTTCTCACACCTACCAAGAAGTCATAATGGGAGGAGTGAAGTGCTGATGTTTTGCAACACAGCAACTTCCTTGCTTCTCTCCTTCCTTTTTGAGCCATTGTTGAAGATTAAATAGTTCCCAGCAGATGTTGCAAATGAAGTATAAGAATTTATTCAGATGTAGCGTTCTCTCAAAGTTAAATGACAAGTAATTAATCTCCAGCAGAAATGCCTGGAAGAGTCATTACTGAGCAGTGACTCTGTCTTGCTTGGGTGTTTTTCCCAACACTGCTCCTGAAATGCCTGCCTGTGGAATACCAGGACCAAAACCAAAATAGATTATTTATTTTTTAGATCCTTAATTTTGTTCCCTATGTGTCCTTCCCTTTCTAAGATGGCAAAACTAACATATTTTTCTCCCAATACAGTTCCCGTTTTACCTAGGAATTCTATATGTTCTCCAGACAACTTTCAAAGGTATTTGGCTCTCCTGGTTTAAAACTATTAGAAGTATAGCATGCTACTGTAAACCAAATCATCATCTCTAAGATCTTAATTCATCCTGACACTCCAAAATGTTCTGTGTGCCCTCACAGAAGCATAGAATGCATTAGGTTGGAAGGGACCTTTAAAGGTCATCTAGTCCGACCCTCCTGCAGTAAGCAGGGGTGTCTTCACTAGATCAGGTTGCTCAGAGCCCCATCAAGTCTGACTTTGAATATCTCCAGGGGTGGGGCCTCCACTGCCTCTTGACATTCCTCCTACCAGTGTTGCAGTTGTCATATACTCAAGTAAGAGGTGCAGGGTAAAGATGGCTGGCTGTCTACAGCTGTCACAGAAGTGCAGATGTGTAGATACCAGGCAAATTTAACCAGCTTTCAAAGTTAACCAATAATACTGCGAATACAGTTTCCCAGCTGTGTTCTAGCGGTATAAAAGAACTCTGTTCAGATGAAAGCTGTAACTCTGGCTTCATTCATTCCATATCAGCGTTCTGTTTTCCTATGGGTGATAGCACCTTGGCAGCTGACACTCCTGGCTCTTCCCTTTCAAGAACTCTACACTATTCATTGTTTCCTTGATTCAATGCTCAACAAGGCTTCAGGACTGTGGGGTGGAAGGTATCTTTATGTTCTAAATCTTGTGATGTAGAGTCCCACCTTTTTCATTCCATTCCTTTATCTGTAGTACTCCATGTCATACATGTCAGCATCAAGTCATAGCCAGGAATAATTTTTAAAAACCTGCCTCAAGGATCACCTGTGCCCCAGCTGTGAACAAAGGCTGATGTACTTATTGCTTGCTTCAGATTCTTGTATTCTAGAATGTTGGGTTCCCCTACACCTCTTCCAGAATGGCATTTGCATGGCTTTTCAGGGCTAAGAAATAATGCACTCCACCTCTTATATGCCAGAGAAAACCGCTATGGTTAGTGCATCTTTCCACATTTTAGCATTCGTCATATTTTTCCTCTTACCAAATGCTCAAAAAGTTAATAAGTTAATTCATGTTGTAGCAAAGAGGTCCAAGTCTTGGAGACAATCCTAGATTTCAGATGCTTTAGTAAATATGGACTTGTTTCTCCCAGAGTAGTCTTGTCTCTTTTTTTGTTGTTGTTTTTTTGTTTTTTTTTTTTTTTTTGTGTGTGTGGTTCGATTCTGGTTTTCCTCTGGGCCCTGTGCTCACAAGTGAGTGGCTAAATATCTGGGTTATGACCCTGTAAGGTGGTGTTAACTCATTCTTCAATGGATTAATGGTAAACTATGCTTCTAAGAACTGGAATCACTGCATTATAAACACCAGATGTAGAGCTTGCTTCATCTGACTCTAGATGGGTATTCTAAAATCTGTAATCCTAGTCATTGAAAGGAAACGGGTCAAGTAATTCACTTCTTTGAGAAAAACCTAAACAAACCAAACAACAAAGACTCCAGAAAGAAGAAAAAACATTTATGCTGTGATATGAACCATATTATAAATTTCACTTATCCTGACTAGATTTCCATTTGCCTAGCATGATTGGCTCGAATGTGAATGGCCTCACTTAATCAGATAGTACTTACACTGTGCATGTGAACTCTGGAGGACATGATCAAAGGATCTAAGTTGTGTATGACTTAAGTAAATGAAAAGTTAGGTCCCGATCTTCTCTCCCCTTCAGAGCTTTAAGAAACTTGCTAAACAGAAGCAAGACCTCCCTGGCCTCACAAGTGTTCATTGACATAAATAAGAAAGACTTTTGTGTTCAAACAGGCTAAAAAAACAAAAGAGGTCACTTGGATCTTGGCTTTTTTGCATTATAGGAACCCATTAGATCCTTCATCTGTTTACTAGAAATCTTGGTGCCACAATAAACTGATGACTAAAAGGATAACTTCTTCCTTTTTACCTGACCAGATTTTCATCTATAATGCCAGGCATAAACAGGGCATGTTATCTGGATGATTTGGGTCAGAGTTTTTTCTTAAGAAAATTTAAAATTTAATTTCAAATGTAATAATGAGGAGCAGTTGTTATTTCAGATGGTCTTAAAGGTATCCATACAGGATAGAATATGTTGATACCTTTAGACAGCGTGATTGTGTATTCACAATTCAAGAGAAGTGCCACAATCAGCATCTTGTGAGGAGAAGCCATGCTAGATAATGGAAGGTGAAAATCTGACATCTGACAACTCTGCATACATGCATTCTGTTTGGCCCATATCCATTTAAAACTACGTAAGGAATGAAAAAGTATTTTGATTTCTTTGTCATCTCTGAAGCAGTTTACAAGTTAAAAATTGGGTATTGTAGGAATCTGAGGAATGCAAGAGCTCTAGTCAAGCAGCCTTTCACAAGAGCTACTTGAGCGTGAGAAACTGTTTTCGTTATCTTCTATATTCTCTTTTTTCTTTTTTGCCAGTTGTTTATTTCAAAAGGTCATGTCTTTTTGTGCTAACATGCTTCTTGAGTTCCTTATCAGATGAGGTTCAGTACACTTGGTGCTTGTGACCAGTACCTGGCTTGTGCACAGGTGGCCCCTGTATCTGTCGTCTTCTCTAGGACTGATAACCAGAGTGCCAGACAATGTAAAACTAACACATTATTTAATAAGAGAAATGAGAATGTAGTGTCTGTATTGGAGAGGAGTTGAGGGAGTGAAAGCCTTAACTGCTTGTACTCTAACATCTGTCCAACTCTCACTAGTTTTTTTTATATTCTCTAAGTCTTGAAAGACCCCTGAAGATGTATTTTCTTTAGGTGGGCCCTAACAGAGTCTATTTTTGTTTCTGCTGATACTGTTTAAAAAAAAATAAATTAAAATGCCACCCAAATACTCAGATCGGGTTTGTATTCAGAACTAGCCTCCTCTGCTGGACATACATATATTCAAACTTAATTCCTTAGCTTTCTTCACTAAAACAGTGTTACTAGAGATTTCTGATGTGTGTATCTAAGTGTTCAGTTATAATGATTAATTTGTATCCTGGAGGCCCACATGAACTGCATGAAATTGAACAAGGCCAAGTGCAAGGTCCTGTGCGTGGGTCAGTGCAATCCCAAGCACAACTACAGGCTGGGTGGGGAATGGATTGAGAGCAGCCCTGAGGAAAAGGACTTGGGGGTGCTCATCAATGACAAGCTCAACATGAGCCAGCAGCCTGTGCTAGCAGCTCAGACAGCCAAGCATGTCTTGGGCTGCATCAAGAACAGCGTGGCCAGCAGGTCCAGGAAGGGGATTCTGCCTCTCAGCTCTCCAGGTAAGACCCAATCTGGAGTACGGTGTCCAGTTCTGGGGTCCTCAGTACAAGAAAGACATGGAGCTGTTGGAGCAAGTCCAGAGGAGGGCACAAAGATAATGAGAGGGCTGGAGCACCTCTCCTATGAAGACAGACTGAAAGAACTGGGCTTGTTCAGCCTGGAGAAGAGAAAGGTCTGGGGAGACTTAATTGGGGCCTACCAGTGCTTTAAGGAGGCTACAGGAAGTGGGTGAGAGGCTTTTTATCAGGGAATGTGGTGATACAACAAGGAACAATGGCTTTAACCTGACGGAGGGTAGGTTTAGATTAGATGTTAGGAAGAGCTTTTTCTCTGCGAGGCTGGTGAGTTCCTGCCACAGGCTGCCCCAAGCAGTTGTGGCTGACCCCTCCCTAAGCAGTGTTCAGGGCCAGGCTGGATGGGGCTTTGGGCAACGTGGGCTAGCGGAGGGTGTCCCTGCCCATGGCACGAGGTTGGGACTAGAGCTTTAAGGTCACTTCCAACCCATTCTGGGCTTCTATGATTTTAAGACAAATAATATCTCTCTAACATTCTATTTTATGTCATATAAATCAAACTACAGTGTGTAGTGTAAAGAAATCCACATCTGAGGTTGGAAGATTATTTTGTGTGTGTGTGTTCTTGCACACTAATAATGTCAGACTTTTGATCTTCAAAAGTGGAGTTATTTGTGGGTTTTTTCATTCTTTGAAGAAATGTATTTATCTCAAGTAAAGATTGTATAATTTGTATTAAGTACTTAGTAATGCAGTCCTATTAATTTGGTCTGGAATTAATGAGCTGGGTAGGTAGATCCCACTAATGCTTTTTTTTTTTTTAAAAAAAAAAAAAAAGCAAAACTTCACCACCCTCTCTAAATCTGAACATCCAGAAATGCTGCTTCATTCTAAGTATGCTTTCTGGCACCAAAAGATTTCTGAAACCTAGCTAATTCCTATCTGGGCATAAATCAGTGTTTTCCTGAATTGCCCGAGGCAAGCAGATATACTACTTTCTTTCTGATTCAGGAGCTGCAATTTAAAGTTATTTGAAATTACAGAGTAGATACCAGACTGGAAATCCACATTATTTAACATCAGCAATATAATACTGTAGTGATGCAAACATTTAATCATGCTTTCCAGAAGTTCTGAAGGACTTGAAACAATTTTCATAGATTGACGTGGAAGATAAAATCTTACCTTGGGAGAGTAAAGTAATAGAGTAAATTATTTTTTTAAAAAAAAATTTAAAAGTTAGTGCATATGGGCTTACCAGGATTGGATTTGCTATATATTTGTGCATATACTGAACCATGCAATTAAGGGTGTAGTAGTAAGTGTTTCAGTTATGCAGTGTAGCTTGTCCCCAGTATATTCTTTTTTCTGGGTTAGTGTGTGGCAGTCTGGGGGTTGTGGTGGATGTTTTGGTTTGTTTTTATCTTAATGGACAGCTGAAGGATTCAGGAGAGTGTGCATCTCTGCCTACCATCAGTCCCATGCACAACCACAACACCTCTACGGCTGTTCTATGTTTTTAGCCTTTCACCTTATCCTGTACAGAATGTCAAAGTAAGCTGTAATTAGCTTTCATGAATGAATTAGCAGTTGTGTTTGCAAGAGCAGGCGGGGCTTTTTTATTTGGCTTGTGGTTTTGTGTTTAGTTGGCTTGCGTTTTGTTTGTGGTTTGTTGGGGTTTGGGTTTTTTTCTGGGGGGGAGGCGTGGGGGTGGAGATGTTTGGTTTTTTTAAGCCCAATTGCATTTCCAGCAAGAAAAGGATAACATTTTTGCCGTTTTATGGCTCTTCTACTGCAAATTTGTAATCATATGGTTGATTTCCCTTGACTCAGAAATATGTTATAAACCAATGTTTGCAGAAGCCCATGCCTAAGAAAGAGGTGACTTCCCTGTCTGCACAGCTCATTTTATTTACCATAATATTTTAGAGTAATTAGCATGAAAGAAGAATAAATCATGATTTAAATACTATGATTGTTTTGAATTTCGGAATACAGACTGGTTTAGATAAAAGTTTAAAAAACAAATGAAAAAGCCCCCAAACCAGTGAGGCATTTAAAAAAAAATTCTGGTCCTCCATTTTCTTTTCTTTTTTTTTTTAACTTCACAAAAAAGCTAAATTTTAAAACTAACTTTATTGTAGTCTTTGTTTTAGAAAGGAATCTTTTAGGATTGAATTTCTGTAGATGACTAAAGCAGGCATTCGAAGTGTGACTAGCATAAAAATTTGGAGGGAATACGTGTTGTGTAATGGAAGAGTGAAGAAGAAACTCGTACATCAATGTATCTTTTAGCCCTTACAATTCTTACTGAATTTAGAATAGTTATCATAAAACTCAGAGAAAAATATCTTTCAGTCTTTCAATACAGAAGAGTCTTAGCATAAACTCTTTTTACCACTGCCATATCTAGCAGAATAACTGCTTCCAGTGTTGTTTTCCCTACACACATAAAAACTCAAGTCAGCTGAAGAAGCCACATAAAAAGTTAATTCCTTCCTGATAGGGTTTGTGGGAGTCTTGCACTTTGTGCTTTCAGATAGATTTTAGAGCTGGTTTTACCATTCTCTTGTCTATTTGTGCAGGTGATGTTGGGACAAATGTTGAGTCTGTAAAATAATAATCCCCTTGCAGTCTTTCTGTGCCTCCTATGGAGGCTGTTGCCTCCACCATCCCTGACAGCTTAGCTATAGTTGCACAAGTAGAAATGTAGAAATGTGGTAATAGCTTTTGCTGCTCCTCTGCTAGCTTTGTTTCTTCTCACTAGGAGAAATGCTGGCTAGTGGTCTCATTTTCTGGATATAGCTTGGTAGCTGAACACACTTCAGGTTCAGACAGTTTACCTGCCTGACGGATGCTGGACTCTACTTTTGAACATATGTGTGGCTGACAATGCATTCTCCAAATAAGATTACACCATTAAATTGCCTTCTATCTGCTTTCATTCATGTAGGAAAATTGTCTGTTATATATGTGTTTGAAACCGTAAAACCCCACCCATACCCAGTGGTATGTAACCAGTCTGAAAGGAAATAGTAAGTGCTTCACTTAGACCAGTTCGGGCACCAGTCTGGTAGGCAAAGGTTTTCCAATGCAGCGTGTGGCCTGGTATTACTGTTCTGAGTGCACATGAAATTGCATGGACAGTTGTATAATTTTCAAATCCTTTTGCACATCTCTGTTACCGTTCTGGACTACTGTATTCTGTAGCTTTTACAAACAGGATCGTGTGAAGGAAGAGAGCAGTGACAGTGAGCTGCACCTACTGGGGGATCTTTCAAGTGGCTTTTTTCTGATCTGTGTAGGTGTTTGGGGTTTTTTTGCTGAGTTGCTGAAGTATCTGACCAGATTCCCAGTTGGTACCAGGTGCAGCTCTGTAGGCCACTGTGCTGACACAAAGGAAGGGGCAGTGTGGCTACAGATGAGAAACACTGAATGGCAGGGCAGAAAGTGGGAGCGTGGTGCCTTAAACCAATATTGTTAACAAAGCAACACATTAGGAAGTGCTACTCTCACAGGGAGACCCTGAGAAGTGACAGCAGTGTCGTTCATTCCGGGCTGTCTGCTGCTGTTAACATTTTTTGCATTAGGTAATGCTGCCTTGTGATTTCCTGCATGACATTTTAAGGCGTGAAGCACATTGATCACATGGTAATTCCTTATCAAGGTTTTTATGTGGCCACTTGCAACAAAGTGTTAAAACTTCAGATTTTGTTGCAAGAAAGTCAGCAGGCCAGCCCCTGTGCCTGTTCTAAATGTTACAGGCACATCTACCTCAGTAGTGCTGCTTTACTGGCCGCTCCTAATAACATAGTGCTCATGAGAGCAGCAGTTGTTGGATTTCTAGTGGAAATAATCCCGTGCTTGTGTTTAACACTGCAGAGCTGCTCGTTTTACTAGGCTGTTATATCTCTGAATTTAAATTTATTTTTAGGCAGTTTGGGAATCTGAAAGATCATGTTTGCTTACTGGCTGTTGAACTGTAACAGAAGTAGGAGATTAAATGCAGTATTACTATCTCTGGTATTCTGCAGTGTAAATTAAAAGTGCTTACAAAAAACCAAAAGGTAATGAAAAGATTTGGACATGCAGTACATCTACCTACCTGTTTACTACAGGAACAAAATTTAATATGGATATATAAAAAGGACTTTCCCCTCATGGAGATAAGAACAGAGGAAGAGATTTACTTGGTCACTGCTTCAAACTGTGATTCAGAAAGAACTTCAAACTTTGCACTTATTGCATCTCAACCATGAGCATGTAAAATAACAATGTTAATTTATCCTACCATAGTGTTAGCTTTTTAACACTAAATTGTCTTAAAAGAAAAAAGCATTCTAGACCAATTTTGCAATAGGGTTGTGTGAGCCCTTTCAATATGTGTGACAGTTCCATGATCTCTTTCAGAACATGCAGCTGACACCAGCAAATAAGGTGAAATTCACTATGAATTGCATTAGTGCATTTATGGTTGAAATCTTCATGCTGTTCAGAAAATTTCTGTATGCATCTACTTACTACTATAATGTGACATTTTGTAAAATAATGAAGAACCTCCACTGCCATACTTGCCTATGTTTATCTCATTAAAACTCCAGGTAGCTCACTGAGATGATAGAAAAAACATAGCTGTCTGTAAGGACATAAAACATAAACAACAAAAAAAAGCAGAGAAGTACATTTCAGCAGAAGCTTCACCAGCAAGTGTAAAAAAGTAATATACATAGAGAATCTGTAATAGCATTCTACCTACAGAACAAAAGAGCCACCTATCACTTTCCAAATAGCCCTAAGAGATGGGGGGAGGAGGAGAAGACCAGGGGTAGTTTTATCAGTTCAGAGTAGTCTGCGTTTATAGAGATAAAAAGCAAAAAGCAGGACAACAAAACTGCTATATAAATAAATGATGAGTTAAAGAGCTCTGCAGTAGTAGAAGTGGGGTGTAAAGTGGCCCCCCAGAAAAATAAACTGCAAACATTTATGGATATGCACCTAGTGTGCAGTTTAGTGTGCTCTGCATATTCCTCAGCTTATGGGGGAAAAGAAGTATTGTCTCTGTATCCAGCAATGGTTGGTAAATGAGAAACATTTACCTTTACTGTATTCCACTTTTAATTGTCATCTGTTTTAACAGAAAAATAGGACTAGGGGAAACAAATGTATGTAAGGAATCAAATGTACTTGGTGTCTAATCCCAGTTTGACTCTGGATTTCAGTGTATCTGCTCAATTTCAGAAGACACCAAAAATGACCCAGAGCTTAACCTACATGAACTTTATTCATAGCCATGTTGTGACTAGAAACAGGATTGCTGCTAGAACAGGAGACAATAGAGGACTTCAGAAGACTGCATCTCATGCTTAACTACTGGAAGTCTGCCTTTGACTCAGAGGGAGTTTAAGTCACAACACTACATAAATACTAGCATTTGGTAAAACTTGTCCAATGGTGCATAGAACTTGCACATCAAAGTAGCAATTTAGGTTTTAACTGGAGTTAGATGACATCAGAAGAGACCCCTTTCTGTAACTACGGACCAAGTTGTTGGATCTTTGCCCTTAATGCTTAGTCTGAATTTAGTGTCTTTGAATTTACATTGAAAGGGTTACATTTACCCCCTATGTGTTGACGGACAAAGCTCTTTTGTTTTAGTAAAGCTTGTTCTTTTAAGTGTTTTGAGATCATAAAAAGATGGAGCCTCAAATAAATGCCTCCAGTGTTAAAGATCTAATTTCAGCAGTTTGTTCAAAAAAAGAACAGCAGTTCAAAATTTGTTTTCAGCTACCTTACACTTTGCTAAATTTCATTTTTAAAAACAGACACATAGTACTTTGATACAACAAATGAGTTTACATTTACTGGTTGATTGGGAATTTAGTTTTTTGTTTGGTTTTTTTTTTTCCTGATATCTAGCAAAGAGCATTTTGGTCATTATGCAAAACATACTAATTTTACATTTTCTACTGCCGTGGCAGCTCTTGATACGTACAACTGTAATGTGAACATTTTGGTAAATGCTACAAAATGTCAAAACTTAAAATATATCTGCATCTCATAACCGAAAGGAGGATAAAATAGAAACCTCATTCTGTTCATGTTCCATACTTTTTCCCATTACCACCTTTGCAGAACAGAAATTAGGGCTGATGCTGCATTGTTTTCAAATATCACACATTTCCCCTTACTAGTAAATTAATTCAGGCAATTTTGAGGACTAATCAACTTAAATGATTAGTGATATCCCATCTATTTTATTGGCAAAACATTACAAGCTGGCGAGTCCAAGAGTTTCAGGCCAAACCTTTTCCTTAATGCATTCTGTCCTGTTTGTATCCAAGTGTTATTGTCCATTCTGCTTGTTCTGCACTTCTCAAGCCTGTGGTAGGGTTAGAAATGCAAAGGTCAATTAAGGATAAGTTTAAACCGGAATAGCCTTTCTTTATCGTTCAGGATGTTTTTTATACTTTGCTTTTTATTATGTATTGTTTTTCTTTCATCAGTGGGAGCAGACAGTTACTTTTAAAGGCCTTTTTTTTTTTTTTGCTTAGCTGACAGGTATTTCATTTTCATTTAGTGTTTTAGGTCAAAGCCAATCTATGATAGCATATTGCTACTTTTTTTTTTCTTCCCTTGCTAGTTGGATAAACTAAATTATTCAGTATTTGTGGAAAACTCTGTAGATGTTTTATGTGCAATTTATTTTAGGATTACTATTTCTAGCCAGCATGTACTTTAAGCTGTAAAATTACCATTAAGAGCAATATGCACTTTTTAATACCCAGTTCTGATGTAACTACTGAGATACAATGAAAATTAAAACAATTCTATGCCTTAGTTCATGCCACTATTAAAAAAAACAAACCGAAACCAACAACAAACATCATTCTACCTAGCAGCTGCTTTCCACGTTCCCCACTTGCAACACACAATTTCCCATCCCAGAGAGGTTGTGAAGCTGGATTACTTGCAGGTGAAACAGTTTGAGGCACCTATAGGGAATTCAGACATGCAAATCTGGCTTGACACTGCTGCTAACAACTGCATCTAGCAGGATTTCATCCGGTGGCTAGGAGTTGCTTAGGGACAAGGATGGTGGTATTACTATTGAATTGGTAATGTACTTTTAGAAAATGGGGTTTGCTTCTGTTACAGCAGATTTTTAAGGTTACTAAGCAAAATACAGCTTTTCTAATGCTTACATCTAAGTCCTGTTTCTGAAAGCTCTGTTTTCCAAGAGAGATGTGTGCTTAAGAACAGGTTCTGTCTACTGATTCTCATGTAACAGCACAAACTACAGTTTTGCTTTAAAAGTGAGGAATACTTAAATTCAAAAACCCTGTTTTCTTTATTTTCATCAAAAAGATAACTTCAAGGAGGTGGGTTTACTTACGATTTACCTGCAGCACTAGACCCTCGTTATCATCTAGCCCAGGACCGTAAGGCGCAAACCAGGTGCCGCGTTCCTTAGCCCCAGCCAGGGCCTGGGAGAAACGGGGGGGAGATGGTTGACGTTTTTATGGCCGGGCCGACCCGGGGCACGCAGAGACATCCCTGAGACAAGTGAGGCTCTACATTCCCTATCCCTGGCTTATAACAGGGGAATAACGCATCAGTTTAATCAAATCAGGGAGACGCAAACGAGCTTACCTAATGAGACGCGCTTAAATTAGTCCTAACTTCTGCCTGTAGCGAGCTCGCTTGAGCAAGTAACCGGTAACTGAAATCCAAGCAAGGGTTAAACTAGTTCACTTGTCTGCACTTCGTTTCTGGACCGGGCTTGCGAACGAACGCCCCAGAGAAACGGATTGGAAACGCTGTGGCGGAGGTGACCGGTGCTCAGAGTCCCCCGCGTTTCCAGGGAGGTCCCTGCGCTTCGCCTTCGTTTAGCACAAACGCGAACTCGGTGCCGCGACGCAGGGAGGGACGGAGCTCGGCGGGCAGGTGCTGCTGAGAGGGCGGGAGGTGCCGCGGGGCACCGGGACAGGTGCCGCTGCCGCCCGCCGCGGGGCTCGAGCCGGGCCCTGAGCCGAGGAGCACTTCCCCCTCGCCGGGGAAGCGCTCCTTCAGCCGCTCCGCAGTCGGACCCACAGCCGCCGCTCCGGCCGCTGCTGCGGGGGGCGCCGCGCTCGAAGGGGACGGGGCGGCCGAGCCGAGCGCTCAGGGTACGCTTTCCTGCGGTCCGGCGCCCAGCCGGACCCCGAGCTGCCGTAAGGTCGCGGGAGTGCGGCACTTTCCCGCTCTATCCTCCTTCTGGTTCCCCGTGCTTCCCGTAGCTAGGAGGCTGTTGGGGAGCGGCGTCGCTCCTCGAAGGGCAGCGAAGGCTT
Organism: Hypotaenidia okinawae; assembly: GCA_027925045.1. Classification (NCBI taxonomy): domain Eukaryota; kingdom Metazoa; phylum Chordata; class Aves; order Gruiformes; family Rallidae; genus Hypotaenidia; species Hypotaenidia okinawae. The sequence goes on from BSDF01000002.1 coordinate 16,630,473, forward strand.
CCCTTCGGGGCAGCTGGGGCCGGCCGAACCGCCCTGCCCCCGCAGGAGCGGAGCGCGCCTTCCCCGGCGCAGCCCAGAGGCAGGTGAGCGCGCGGCACGGGCCGCACGCGTAGGGAGAGCTCTTACGTGCACGCACACCCCCACGCGAGACGGGACCCGGCTGCGCCCCCGCACCCCCCTCCCGCGAGCGGTGCCCCGTGCCTGCCGCCCGGCCGCCGCGAGCTCGCCCGCGCTCCCGAGCCCGCGCTCCCGTGCCCGCGCTGCGCGCGCTCTCCCCCGGGCGGCGCTGTGCCCGCGCCCCTGCGCGATGCAGTGTGGGAATGGCTGTGGCGCTGGGGTTGGCTGAAAGAGGCGGCCAGTCGAGGTTTAATGTCCGCCATGTTGGCCGTGGCGTATTGAGCGGAGCCGGAGCGGCGGAGGAGAGAAGCCAGCGCCCAGCCCAGCCGCGCCAGCCGGCGCCGCCGGGCCTCGTGTCGGAGTGCGCCCCGCCCTGCCGGGGGAGCTGCGGTCCCTCCATGAGAGCGCTCGGCGGGGTCCGGCTCTCAGCTCGGAGCGCGCTTGCTGTCGCCCCCCTCCCCAGCCGGAGCCGCCATCGCCGCCTAACATGAGCAAACTGTCGTTCCGGGCCCGGGCGCTGGACGCGTCCAAGCCGCTGCCCGTCTTCCGCTGCGAGGACCTGCCCGACTTGGCCGAATATGCCTCCATTAACCGGGCCGTGCCGCAGATGCCCACGGGCATGGAGAAGGAAGAGGAGTCGGTACGTGAGACCCCCCCCCCCCCCTCGGCCGGGTCCCTCCATCCCCCCGCACCCGGGGCCCCCACCTTCGCCTCTGCGCAAGCACAAAATGGCCGCCATCTTCTCCCCGCTCTCCCCGCCCGCCGGGAGGGGGGGGATACACACGGGAAGGGAAGGCGCCGAGCCCGGCGGCCCCTTACCGCACCTTCCCCAGCGCTTCCCCGCGGCCCCCTCTCCCCCCAGCCCGCGCCCCGCGGTGGCTGGCAGCCCTTTCGTGAGGCCCCGAAAGGCACAAAGGGGGTCACGTGATAGCGTGGACGGCCGCCATTTTGTCTCTCTTTTCTTGGGCCGGGCCTTGTGCGGCAGCGGCGGGGAGACGGGCCTCGGCGTCACCGTGCCCGCTCTGCGCCGCCGGGTGGCGCTCCTGAGCCGGCCGCCGCCGCAGGGGGCGCTCGGCGGCGGGGTGGCGCGAGGAAGTTGTGGGTGCTTGCTAGCGCGGGAGCGCGCGCCCGCCCAGGCCGCCTTCGGGCGGGAAGTACCGGCCGGGGGCGGGTGGGGAGCGGGCTTTGGGGCTCCGGGCGCGGGGACCTGAGCGGAGCTCGTCGCTGGCTGATGCGTTGTTGTCTTTACCGGCATAGCCGCGCACGTGTTGTGGCGGCGTGCCTCCTGACGGGCGGTAACGCTCGGGCTGCCGCTAGTCAGCGCAGAGCCGGCGGGAGCTCGGGGCCGCCGCCGAGCTGCCCCAGCAGGAACTTAGATCTGTGCTGCTGTACGACTTTGTGTGCTGCTAGAAATAGAAAGTGGAAGCGTCTCTGTTCAGGTTTATTTGAAGACGCCAGCAGGGCCTTCAAGGGCAGGCGTGATGCGATGTAAATAAAATCGTGATGTTCGTTGTCTGGAAATGCAGAAGTCGGTGCTACTCCGAGTAACAGAACCCGAGGTCTGAAGCGAAAAGTCTGTCACTTCCTTCTCGGTTCTTCTGTCTCAATGGAGAATGAAACTTAAACCCTTCTGAATTTCCAGATCGCTTAATCACTTAATTCGCTTAATGCCTCCCAGGATGGGTATGGCATTCGATAGCTGTTACCGCTGGAGACTCCTGCTGAAGAGGGTTATCTGTTATTTTCAATGTTTGCAGATCTTGAAATATTTCCTTAGTATAGCGTTTTCCTCATTCGCACATGAAGCACGGCAAATAAGAGTGAACCATAGAAATATGGTTATGTAAACAGGTCTTGAAATTTAGTGGTAGGAACAAATGTGACAATTTCGTGAGCTGTCAGGCTGCCATTGTCCTTTGAAGGTGGCAGGCTGTAAAGTTCCTTTTTGTATTTCTAGTTGTGGCAAACTTTGATTTACTTCTCTGAAACTTAAAATACACATATCTGCTTTAAATTTAGCCTTGTTTTTGTTGGCACTAGTGCTCTAACTTCAATGGTTCTGTCTGCAGAGTAGTACTCTGCATGTTGCTTTCTCCATTCAGTAACTGTTCTCTGAGGCTTTTTCTAGTGTATTTGCCTACCGCTTTAACATACTTCAATGTTTCTTACTACTGTGCAGGTCATAAGTTGCTTTAAACATCCACTAAAATGTATGTTGTGAAGTGGGATTGGGGAGGGAGTTATGGCTTTGTTTTGGTGGTTGGGTTTTTTGTGAAGGTTCTCAAAACTTCGGCATGGTATCCATATAGTAGTAGCATTTAGGTAGTAGGTAGCTATGCACAGATGCTTATGCTTTGTTTGATACAGATGTCTTCAGAATTGATACCTGTAGTTTTTGAGTATGAGAGGGAGCACCCTTCATTTCCACTTGTATCAGAATTTTAAAGTTGTTTGCTGTGATGCTTGCCGAGTTTATTTCTCAGTTAAAGCGAGGAAATGTGTATGCACGCGTGCATTTATGTAGAAATGTCAGGCTCTTCACCTCTCTTACTGCTTGCCTGGCAGATACAAGTCTTCAGGTCGCAAAATTAATGGGGTAACTATATAGCTTCCCCAAACCCAGATATATTTCCTAGCTAAGGAAAAGTAGTTATGGACGAGGGAGGATTTGATTTTTAATGTTAATTATAAGACTTGTTTCTGTGGTTAGTGTGACGGTTTTGTTTACTAAATCTAGCTCTGAGGGTTAAACTTGAGAGCTGCGGGTGTAAGTAGTTTTCCACAGTTCGTTCATGCCTCTGTTTTACATATGTATGCATATGCACCCAAACACACACCCTCAAGAGAAAGTACTTTGTCATCAGTAAATGCAGGTGTGTGCAGACTTTCTCAATTCCCTTCCTTCCCTCTTGTTGCTCCCCGGAAACTTGGTGTTGACAGCAGAGTGACATAGTAACTGACTGAAGTTATGGCAAGCCTCGTGGGTATAATACCCTACTACATTCTGTTTCCCAGACTTCATACTGTGCAGGATTTAGGAAAGTTGGGAGTTGTTTGTGTTATATAGCAGTTGAAGGCTTGAATTTTTTTATCATACTTTGAGAATAATAGATACTTTTTATTACCCATTTCTGTAGAAACAAATGGCAAAGTGTCCATAAAAATCTAGGGGAGTGGGCATCTTCAACTAATGTCACAGACATTTATAACTTTTATAAACAGAATTCTAATGCTGCTTTGAGTTTTGCATAAACCTTAAATAAACACACATTTGGAGTAAAGAGCACTCCTCCTGACTAAATACCTTTCCCTAGGGAAAAGTGTAATCAAAGAGATTTAAGATTCAAGCATCAAGTCACAAGATATTTAAATGACTAATTAGTATTTTGATGCACAAAAAGGAATCTATTTTGCTTCCCTTTCATCTTATCTTTCTCCCATCCCCTTCCTACAAGGACTAAATATGGAAAATAGCATATGTTCATTATGACAACTGGAAGCCTCACTTAAGCAGTGATATTCTGTAAGTCTTCTGAAGGAAAACCAACTTTGCTAAGTTGATCTGAGTTCACAAATAGACAGTTGGCAAGAGGGATAGTGACTCTTTAAAAAGTGGTAACTAAGGGCCTTAAAGCCATGTTAATTCTGTTAACGAGTTTTAGCTTAGTAAGTGGTAGCTTTGGTTAGTGGTTTTGTTTGGAGGTAAAATAGTAAAAAGCTGTTTGGAACACGGACAGTGGTACTTGGAATTACAACTGATGATGTGTTCTGACAGTTGGTTTAGCTCCCAAGTTTCTAGGGTAAAGGCGTTGTGGGTGTTGCCATGTCTGTTGCTAAATCGAAGAAACTGAAAACTATGAGGAGACATACACATCTCTCAAAGAAAAAAAAAGCCTTCAAAATGTAATGACATGTCTTATGTAACACTAAACATTCCCAGTATTACCTAAAAATCATGCATTTGAGCAAGACACATCCTTAATGCCTTATTTTGAGAACCAGACAATAGATCACTGTTCGTAATATAGTAATGCTGATTTGGCTAATGAGTCTATTTTAATAAATAGTTGCCTGAATAAAAAAGTAGATGATTGGATTTGCTTATCCTTTGTGAAACTTTTTTTTTTAAAAAAAAGGTGTTAATTTGTATGGCCTGTTTTGTGTTTTCTGAGGGGGGTGTGTTGCTTTAACTGGAAATTCAGCTCCTAGACTAAAAGGAGAACCGCCCGAAAAGCAGAGCAAAGCTAACTTGAGACAGAATGCTTTACTGAGAAAATAATACGGACTGAAACTTTGTGAACATGTTCAGTAACTTGTTTCAGAAAGCAAGCATTCATAGCTTTACAGGCATCCTAGATTTGATAGCCTACAGTAAACGAGGGAAAACTATACCTTTTTTCCCTGCCTTTTTCTGAAAGGAAAGGAGATGGGAGACACGCTGCATCCCCAGCCTCTAGATTGATTCTCTTGGATTTAAAAAACAAAACAATAAAAAAAATAATTTGGGAGGGGGTTGAGGCTTTGTAGATAATTTTAAAATCTGTGGAAAAATCTTGTCACTAAAGATATTTGTTGGGTTTTTTATTGGGTTTTTTAAATGAGTTAAACACAACGTGTTTGAAGCACCTTATGTCAGCATTTATAAGGTATATCAGGAAGTATGAACTTCTTCAGCTGAAGCAGTGAGTGCTTCAACAAAGATTAGTGTGTGAGCAGAAATGCTTTTAACTAAATCCCCTAGCATACATCAGAGATGTGAATTACCTACATAGGAAAACAGGTCTATGTTGAAGACCTTTCCAGGGGTATTAGCGGTCCTGTCTGTATGACAGTTATCACGGATCTGAAGTTTCTTTTATTTTTTCTTAAGTTTGTTACCCGGTTGTAAGTGCTGATATTATGATGGTCATACTAAGGTTTTGGAAGTTACGTTTCCATTTACTCTTTTGCATGTTCAGATTTGCATAGTTTAAATGCACATATTCCATCTGGTAAGTTTTCATAAATCCTGATGTCTCTATCCTTGCTATTGAGGCAGGGAAGAGAGTATCAAGTGGTGAGAAGTCCTGTTGCTTTATTGTATTGCTCTTAACTTCCTCTTCCTACTTGGATCATGGTCTGATGGTTAATCTTTGCCCTCGTATGAACTCTGGAGTAGCAGCTTTCTTGTCCCCCCTAGATTTGTCAGGTGGACGACCTACGTGTATCACTGTGTGCAGTGCACTGTTCTTAAGGTTCAGAGTTGAAAATTTGAGCTTGCTTTCTAATTTTAGTGAGTGTTGCTAGTAGTGGGTAGAATTAAGCACCCAGAGTCTGAAATTAGAAGCTGTACAGCTGTTCATTCAGTTCTTACTGTTTTCCTTTGCATATGTGTTATGATGTAACTAACAGGTTGCACAAAAGGTGGAATTAAGTCTGCATGTGCAGTTGTCATACTCAGTTACTTGGTGTTCGAGCAAATTCTTTAAATAGTTTAAAATGTGCCTTTGATACCTTCAAATCCATAGTTGTTATTTTCCTAGCCATGGCTTTGGAGGTCTTTAAGAAAAGGGTTTTTTTTTCTTCTTAACGTGTGTACAAATATATTATTAGACATGACTGTTTTTCCTCTAATATCAGCACGACCTCTTAGTATTTGCTAAATACTGCATCCTGATTGTTTTGCTGCTGAAATACCTGGTTTTACCTTATGAAGGAAAAAAGCTGGTAAGGAACATACAGGAAGGGACTGATATGCCAATGTTTAAGATGTGATTTCTGTGAAGTGAGCGTATAGCTGAGATGTATTGAGTCGGTATACCAGTGGTCTTGGAATTACTGTAGTGGTTTGATCCTGGCTGGAGGCCAGAAGACCACCGAACCTGCTCTGTCACTCCCCTTTCTGCACAGGTGAGAGGACGAGGACGTAAAACAAAAGGCTTGGGAGTCAAGATAAGGACAGGGAGAGATCATTCAGCAATTACTGTCATGGACAAAACAGACGCGCTTGACCTGGAAAAAATTAATCCAATCAAAACAGAGTAAGGTCATGAGAAAAAACCCCATATATTAAAACACCTCCCCCTGCTCTTTCTTTCTTTCTGGGCTCGACTTCAGTCCCTGTTTCTTTCCATCCTCCACCCAGCAGCACAAGGGGAGTGGGAAGTGGGTTGGGGTCAGTTAATCACACATTGCCTATGCCAGTCGTTCCTCCTGTCAGGAGGGGGGACGACTCCTCACATTCCACCCTTGCTGCTCTGTGGCATCCCTCTTATGGGTGACAGTCCTCCAATATGAGCCCTTCCCATGGGCTGCAGTTCTTCACAAACTGCTCCAGCATGGGTCCCTTCCTTGGGTAGCAGACCTTCAGGAACAGACTGCTCCAGCATGGGGAGTTGCAGGTCCTGACAGGAGCTTGCTCTAGCGTGGGCTTCCCATCCTGTCAAAGCTGCCTTCAGGTGTATCCACCGGCTCCTGTGTGGGGTCCTCCACGGGTTGCAGCTGGGTATCTGCTCCACAATCATCCTCCATGGAGTGCAGGGGATATCTTTTTTCTGGCTCCTGGAGTGCCTCCTCCCTCTCCTTCACTGACCTTGGTGTCTGCAGAGTTTCTCATATCTTCTCGCTCCTCTCTAGCGACAAAAAGCTGATGCTAGTTTGGGCTTTTGTCCTTAAATACATTAACTTGGAGGTGCTGCTGCTGCTGACCTTGGCCTTTGCCAATGGTGGGCCTGGGGTATCTTGGAGCCAGCTGGCATTGACTGTCTGACCTAGGGGAGGCTTCTTGAATCTTATCTTTTTACAGAAGCCACCACTGTGGCCCTGTTGTACCAAAGCTTTGCCACGCAAACCCAAAACAATTACATACGTAAATTGCACTAAAGGTCCCACAGTCTTCTGTTCATTAGGTTCTTGCTGTTTAAGAAACTGAATTCTGTATATGTTTCCGCTGTTAACTAAACAACTGTATACTCTTAAAATAACTTATCTTGCTGATGAACAGTTCACTCATATTAAGTGTTTAAGAATCAGAATTATGTGAATGCAAAATTTTAACAGATACTGTAACTGAATCATAGTTCCAAGTCTGGGTTTTCTTTTTTCTTTGTTGTAAAGTTAGGAAAGTCTCTATTAGCTTACTGACAGAGAAGAATCTACATGTCCCAGCTACCACCACCCCCAGCCTTGGTAGTAGAAGTTAAGAACTTCAGTGATCTCTTAGATCAGAGGAGCTAAAACATTAAGAGATCATAAAGCAGGTGGGGGTTTTGCAACCCTGTGACTTAGGATTCCCACGAACTGGAAGAGTGTTATTTCCTGTTTACGTCATGTTCTCCTTTGTCCAGCTTTTCTGCTAGCTCATAGTAGGAGGCATAAATTTTATATACCAGTCTAATCTTTCTTGTTCTTAATTTTAAACACAGTTAAGTCATAGATGGGATTGCTGACAACACATGTGTTTGATTTGGTAGGAGGGAAATGACACAAGGGTTTGCAATTATGTCTGAAGAGCTGGAAGAGATTTTTCTGTGAGCTTGTGTAATTGCCTTAATTTTATCTTTTAGTTTGCTGTTGAGCTTAGTAACTCTTAGTGGCTCTATGCATAGCTGAATTAACTGCAGTGAGACTGACTGACTGTTCAGACTTCAGATAAAAAAGGTGAGACTTACTTAGTACTTTTGTAGTGAGGATGGTTAACCACTGGAAGAGATTAAAAATCACTTTCAAACTATTTATGGTAAGACTGGGGAAAAAACCCTGGAAGATAATTCTGTTAGTGTTCTTAACAGCACAAGAAGGTATGCAACTGGCAGGGGTTTGGAGTTAAAGGAGAGAAGCTTATGTCAGGGTAAACTGTAAGTCATTTTAGGGCCAGGTCTGTATGGAAAGACTTTCTTGGGAATTTTCACAGCTTGTCTCGAGGAGCCTCATGGTTATTTTCCTGACTGTTCAGCAAGAATTATATATTAATTGCATACAGTAAAATATTAATAGAATTAGTAATAGGAAGGGGCAGGAATTCAGTAGTGTAAGGATCAGGGTGATGTCACTTTATTTTCTTTTCATAGCTAACATCCTGTATAATATTCTGGTAAACCTGAAGTTGCTCACAGGAACCTGCTTAATAGTAATTTGTTTTGGGTGGGAAAAAGTGCAATGTGGCAAGGCCTTAGATCTGCTCTTATCTTTGATTAGAGCACTTTGCTTGTCACTGTCTCTATAATTGTGCCATAATTACATTATATTCCTCAGAAATGTATATTTCTTCAAGTCTTTGTTTTAAAGGAGTGTGTGTGTGTAGGAGTCTGTTCTTACTAGAAAAGAACACTGTAAGTTGCTGGCCTTAGGTATATGTAATAAGTTACTTGTTCTTTTTCCACTTAATTTTCACACTGTACTTGTAAGAGGAACAGCTAGACATAATATCAAGGAATGCATAAAATGACTAATGCATCAGAACAAAAAATATGCTGTTGCTTTTGTATCTGTATATATCCTCTTCCTGTTTAATGAGCCTCTTTGTACACTGCTCTCCCTTCCACAAGTGTATGTCTGTTTCTGTGTATTCAGCTGTATGTGCTTACAAGAACTAACCATGTTCTAACAGGATCTTACTAGTGAAACAAATCAGTGAAGGTGAATTGTATTAATTCAGGATGGAATAAAAGTTTGAAAACTTCCTGTGCTTGAAGAGACTGACAGACCAGGAAGTTTGAATGAGAGAGGAAACACTTCTTAAGGCTTAAGTACTACCTCTTCATGATTTGTTTCCTCAGTATTTAATCAGGAGTTAAGAAATTTATGCTTTCTGATGTGAAAGCTTTCAAGAGGGTGATGTTGGAAAGCAGCCCTTTCCAAAATCCATTTACATTCACTTACTAATTTCATGACTTGATGGTTGTTTCTTCCTAATTGTAAATACAAACTAGAGAACTTGTAACCTGCCTGGAAGACTTATCAAGCTTACGTTTGAGCAGAGAGATTTTTAGCAAAGGCTGCCCTATGTATATATTTTGTGCTATTGCCTCTTCTGTGTTACAATTTGAAGGGCTGTAGTAGAAGAGGTAGAATAGAACAGCCTATTTCCATCGGAAGGGGTCTACAACAATCACAGAGTCCAACTGCCTGACCAATTTGGGGCTGTCCAAGTTAAAGCATGTTGTTACAGGTGTTATCCAACTGTGTCTTAAATAGTGACAGGCTAGGGGCATCCATCATCTCTCCACAAAGCCTGTCTCAGTGTTTGACCAGTCTCTCAATAAAGTCTTCAGATTTTTCACTGATCAGATGTTCAGCTCAAAGCTTTGTTGTTGGAGTTAGCATGAGAAGTAGAATTCTGCATAGGCTTCCCTGTGCAGATTTTCCTTTTCAAAACTTGAGGATTTTTTTGGAAGGTTGGTGGTGTTCTGAAAGTGCAGTAATAGTGGGCTAAAGATGCAAAATTCTTTTTGGAAAAGGAAGAAAAGTTTTAAGTTGCTTTGCCAAGCTATTGATCTGTAATGAGTATGACCCAGAATGCCCCAAAGGGGTATGGAAACACTTGGCATAACTTGTTTACTCTCTGTCTGCCATTACCATTCCCTAAGTTAGTCTGTCTGTGTAGTACATGACGTATTCCAGGCATTTCCCAAGATTTAGTTATTTGTAATGTGGTTTTAAATTCTCCGGTTCTGTTCTCTTTAGTTTCTTTAAACACTGGTGATAAAATTGTATTCTGGTTTCCTCTGTGCCTTTATGTTTTTGCCTAAGAAACACAGCTCTTAACTGTGTGGAAAATACACACCCCCAATCCTGTAATTAGTATTTCAGCAGGATGTGTCCTGTGTGCCTCTTTGATAATTGATTTGTCTCAGTAATGGAAGTACAAGAAAAAAGAGTTCTGAAAGGTGTGTAGAAAATAGGAATTCACTTCAGGAAGATCTTAACAATATTTCGATATGGTTTATAGTATTTACAACTTGGTAACCCAGACATATCTCACATCAGAGCTGAGTTTTAAAAAAAACAGGTGGTTTAATTTGGAAGTTAAGGGGTGAGATTAGAGGCAAGAGCCAACTGCACAATTTCTGTATTTCGAATAGTTACTGGAATCCTTTAAGAGGATTAATTCCACAAAACTGTTGGATCCTTTGGATGCTTAAGGATAAACTTGTGCACATTCTTCGGTATACTAACAATTTTTTTTTCCCCACTATGATGTTCTCTGCCAAACATGATGACCTTGTTTCTCTTTTTATTGCTATTTTGTTTTGTAATAATTTTTGAATATAATATTTGTGCACTAGCTTTGCTCTCTGAAGGTGCTGTGGCCTTAAAGTAAGCCAAGAACTGTATGAGACTTTGAGGAATAAAGGTAGTTTAATATACACAGTCCATCTTGGGCAGCTAACATTTATCAAGTTTAAACTTCAAGTCAATAGGTAAGACTCTTTGCTTGCGGTTTGTGCAGGGAAGGAACTTGAGCTACCAAAACCGGAGTAAGCCAACTTCCCCTGTTTCTGTTGGTGATGCAAGGTTCAGTGTGGAAAAAAGCATACAACTTTGTGTTGCATGTTCGTTCTCTTGGCCTTCCTCTGAAGAGAGGCATTTCCTCTGAGATGTCTTGTCACAAAGATGTTTAGAAATTTGCTTAATGATAGCTAAATACCAAAACCAAAGTTGACATGTCTTGGGCTGGAATAGGAAGCAGTGAAGAGGGTGGGGTTTTTTAATAATCTTAAGGGGCTTATTGGAGGAAGTTTTTGCAGTTCTTGCATGAACCCTTATATCTGGCCCTCTTTTGCATAGCATCTGTATTATTACTATAGGAAGACTTAGAGCTGGTAGATAGTAGTTGTTAAATACTGTGTTTGAGAGCTTTAGCTGGCTTTTAGGTACTTGGGCTATTGAATGTCCTGGAAATAAAGCCAAAAACTATAGAATTGATAAAATCTTGAGAACCTTGTACAGGAAGAGCAGCACTGAAGTACTCCTAGTAAGTTTTTGTTACTGAGGGAAGTGTACCACAAACTACTTACTCCCTGCAGTTGTCTAAGTGTTAATGTCATGGGTCTCTCGTGTGACTAGTCCAGTCAGAAAGTAATAGGTTTTGTTTTATGCAAGACAATATGAAGTACAGAAGCCATCTGCAACCACTAGGAAAAACGTGAACGGATGCTCCTGTTGGTAAATAGCAACCTATCAAAAAAATCCAACCTGTAAAACTAAACTCTTCATTTAATTATGATTGGTTCATTTCAGCAGGTAAAAAAAGGTCCCTGTGCATGATTTTATAACCTGCTGTTTTTAAATGTGTCCAGGATGACTTAACTATGTAACTTGAAAAAAAATAAAGTGAGGTAGCTGGTGGGTTGTTCTGGCTTGTATTAAATTGTAATTTCCCTGGTACAAATTGGGGGGCAGGAAGTATGTTTTTCCATGTAAATTGTCTTATGAATATAATCTTCCTGTGTCTCAGCAATGTAAATATGAGTTCTTACTTGATATGTGCTCAGAACTCTGGATAAGAGGTATCTTTTAAGTTAAATGGAGAAGGGGAAAACTGCAATAAACTTGCTGGAGAGACTCTCTTATCCCAGCCAATGTTGCACTATGGTCAGAACTGTATGAACAGTTCCATGTTTATACAGTTGTTTGTCTTGTTTTTTGTGATTTATTCCCACCATTAACAAGGAGAGTGAGTATGCATGTATGTGAAGCTGCAGCATAACTTCTTTTTAAGATGGTCTTGGGGCTAAAGGGTAGCTGAGAAGTGTACTCTGGGTTGTTTCAATACTTTGCTCTTTCACACTTGCTAAATATGAATTACACATTGACATTGCCTGAGGACGTTAGCATTTATTGCTGAGTATTTGAAGGAAATTATACCACCACTTTAGCAGGTGGCATTGTCTGCACAGGCGGTATTGGAATTTGAGAACCTAAGACAACCTTTGACAGCAGTGTAATTTCCAGGGATGGAGACATTGTCATCATACTTTGGCTTACAGTTACTGGATTGACAGTATTTGGTCAAATCTTTGTCAATACTGAAACAGCTTAGTACATTATAGGCTAGTTCCCTTTTAACTGAGCAAGTGGGAAAGGAATAAAACCTACTTAAAGAAAAAGCCATACAGTACCGTGCATTTGAGAACATAGTATCAGTGCAAGTGTGCTACCAGAAATACCCAAAGTTTCAAAATAAAGATTTGAAAAACCTAGGTGTCTTCAAGCTGCTATTACAAAAAAACTCTGAAGTACTAGTCCTGAAGACTTCTTTTTCCATATTCAATAATGTTGTATTGATTAACCTAAGGGAAACAGCATACCCCAAAACATGTCAGCTTAAGTGTTAGGGTCTGAAGTACCATGGAGACTTCTTTATGATAGCAAACTGTGGCAGATACTGTCATCTCTATTAGAATTTTTTGTTAACAACACAATGAATGTTATTCCTAATTCTTCTCACTTTGCATTATACCATTGATTTTGCTTTCTCTTGATCCTTTGGTGCTTCGTTTCTAGCATGGTGTGGAAGGAGGAAATTCAAGAATTACATAGAATGATCAAACCATTTCATGTGAGCTGCTTGAAACTGTGACTCTTGGCAATTTAAAAGCATGACATAATAGGCCACTCTGAGTTTTGTTCTGTGAGAATGTATGCAGTGTCAAGTTGATGCTTTTCAAGATACGATGTGCTAAATAATCTTTTAAATACACTTGTTAATGACAATATAGCTAAAATGGCCCGTGCACAGAAGGGATGTGATCAATTCATGCAAACCTCCGGTAGTTTATATGCCACTAAATGGTAAGGTGGGGGAGGTAGGGTTTCTATTGCAACAGGGTATTTGCTGAAGTCCTATAAATTAGTTTCTCTGCTAATGTGTGGGCTGTATTGGACTCAGTATTTGAGAAGGACACAAAGCAGTATCTAAAATGTCTGTTACGCTTAAGTGTATTAATATATATTATATAGGCACATTTAATCATGGGTATTCATATGACTAACACGTTTCTGGTCCTTGAGAGATCAAGCGTAGTTAACTTGTGTTGTGGGTAGAGGCCATTACTAATGCAGTAGAACTAAAGAGTGAAGCCCTAAGGTGAAGGGGGGTTGTGTTGCATTTTGTTGGTGGTATTGGGTTGGGAGGGGTGTTAATAAATGAAGGTTACAAACTGGCATGAATGCTGGGTAAGAGAAAGGTGATAAATGCAACTTCATTGGAAGGGGGACAAACAAAAAGGCCTTGGCTGTGCTAAAATTGACTGAACTAATTGATTGATGCTGACTGCTGGTAAATGGCATTCAGTGATGTAGTCCTGTTTTGTCCCAGTCAGATGCTTAACTCTCAGTGTATACACAGAGAGAATTACAACTCATTGTGCTTAGGAGTGTTAAAGAAATGCTTATCCTTGTCATAGACCTTATCCATTCACTTCTCTTCTTCCTTTCTCTATATAGCTTTACTGTCTTTTACCTGTACTAGATGTTCAGTGGTTTATAGCAGCCTCAAAAACAAGTTCAATCGTAATTGCACATAAAAGGTCATAAATTTGAAATGCTAGTCAGTCTTGTATTTTTAAAGGCAATCTAAATAAACATGGAGATTACAAGACACCAAGAATAGCTGACCTATAAAGCATAATGATTTGGCACCTGACTCATAGTGCATGTAGTAGTTTATCATTCAAAACATATTTTTACTGATCCAGGAAAGTTTTAAGTTGGTATTTAGTCTGAGCTTTTCAGCCTAATACAGGTCTCTGTTCTAGGTAGCATCCCTGCATTCAAATGCAAATGTAGCAGTGTTCGGAGAAGAGCATCTAAATGTGTAGATTTGTAAGCTGAATACTGACATCTGCAGCGGGAAATAATACCTAGATAAGCTCATCATAGTGGTGTAATCATCGGAAGTTCTATTTGAAGTTATTCAGTATTGCACCTGCTACTGTCAGTGTTGAAGGAAGCACTTTTTCACCTTTGTCAAAAGTTTTGACAAAACTTGGTTCTACACTAACTGCTAAATAAACACCGTCTACTAGATGCCTTATGCAGTATAACCCTTGAGTGTGTCTCTTCCAATGCTTATACTTTGGGGGGGTGTACTTTATTTTTACTCAAATGTCTTAGCAGCTCTCTTGATAGTTTGCTGTCTTGGTACATGAAAAAGCCTCTCGCTAATTTACACTGAAATGCTAGGGTTTTTTTCTTAGAAGTTGTAAAATGGAGAATGTGAGATGGGGACTTTGGTATCATATACCATGGGGGCCAGCCTGTGCGTATTTGTGCTGCCCATGCTTCTGCTCATCACTCTGTGACAGTTTATTTCCATTGTGTGTTATGCAGAGGAATATAAAGTATTTAAAATACAGATACGGTCAAGTCTATAAAAGTGTGTTTTTAAAGTCAGGCATTTAGTCATTACCGTGACGGCAGCATGTGCGATGCTACAGGGAGGAAATAGTCTGTGGAAAAATAAATGGATAATGCTAAAAGATTTTGTTTGGTTTTGAAATCAGGAATAAGCTTGATAATTTTAAGTGACACTCTGGAAGCGATAGTATGAATTTTTTTAATTCATCTGTTTGTATATGAGTTGTCTTTATGGAATGCACATTTGACTTCTTAAAAGAGGCTTCGATTGTTTGGGTTGTTACTGCAAACGTTTTTTGGCTGGCTGACATGAAGTCCTGAGCCTTAACTGTGAATGAACAAATTTACACAAATGTTGATACTGGTTTTCTTCATAGTGGATTTGATGTTTTGCTGTCCCCTCATAAATAGTGTATATTGTTCAGTGTATGTGTAGATCAGGTTCCATTGATACTTAAACATGAATGACTGCCTGGGGTAATGAAGCTCTACTTCACCAAAGAGGTGGTTAAAACTGGCTAGAATGTTGTAAACAAAGCAGTCTTAAGGGAAGGTACAGCTGTTCCCAACCAACCAAAAATAAAGTTGTGCATGTCTGGTATCTTTCAAGCCTCTGTATTAACGCTAAAGTTGCATAGTACTGGAAGAGGTTCATGGAAGAAGAAACACAGACTAAAAGAAATGGGACTTGTATTCCCAGCTTTTGATGTCCTGTGGCTCATGGAGATAACAGCTGTGGAAGTATGGCTGTGTTGTTTTGGTTTTTTTACTGTTCCTTGGTACTGTGTGCCCACAGGCTCCTTTTTGAGATTGTGTTAGCAAAGTGGCACTGATAAAATCCACACTTGTCTTGCAGTTAGTTTCCAAACATGCTTCTGCCTTCTTTGAAGAGTTTGGTTAGTAGTAATGTCTAGCACTTAGGTTAGCCTAATCAGCCAGTTTGGATGCTTGTTTATTTAAAATCCTTGGGTAGTTGTGGAATTTGATGTTTAGATATTTGACCTTTAGGCTGCATGTAGTGTTTTAGAGTCTTGCTGCAACTTGTGAGGTGAAAAATAGTTCTATGTACTGTTTTTAAGATCTGTTTTTAACGCTTTTTAACAAAGGAATCCCGTTTTTACAGTTCTTAATCTCATAACACATGTAAACCTGGAGCCTGTTGAACTCATCAATTTGTACAGTCTGGCCTGTGGAAGGGAATCCTTAAGCCTTCAGTGGACGAATATTGGGAACATAAGAGTGCTCCTTAGTCTATATGTTAGAGCTTTTTTCCTTTGTCTGATGTTTCTCCCTCCCTTGATTCTGTACTCCTGATGAGTTGATTAATAGATCCACATTAAAATACGCCTTGATGAGGGTCATTTGAAACCCGAGAAACAACTCCTATGCCAGGAGGGGTAGATCTTTTTCTATAGCTGACAAAAACCCTGAGAAATGTATAAAATTTTACCAAACCCATTGCCTGTTACCTATATAAATGTAGACTTACAATGTGACTTTAACTTCACCCAGTGCTGTGGATGGTATTTCTACTATGATACGTAACTGGAATATTTGAGGCACCCTGTCTATGTTGGGAACACACAGCCTTGTCTGCATCTGCTTATTATTAGAATTGTTCAGAAGAACAGTGAACAGAATAGAAACTTGCTTGTTATGAAGTTGGGCCACCATGTTACTCATTCAAATGACACCTTTTTTAATCAGTCCTCAGTACTGCTAAGAGTAGTGAGAAGTCCCTGTAACCCATAAAAGTGCTGGAATCCAAGCATATGGCCTTTGCCATCCAAAATTGAAATTAACTGACTAACAGTAATGTTTTGCTGCATTTAAGTTTGAGTCAACTGGTAAAATGATCTTGAGGTTCTGTTTCCATTCTCCCCATGCAAGGGGAGAATAATTTTTGCTATAAAGATCTATTGAGGCTTTCCTACATGGTTCTCTAGCTGAAACCTTAGGTAAAGAAAGACTAAATTCCAAGGGCTGTCCTCGTTACAGTGTAGACTACGCTTATGCTGAAAGCTGTATTCTTGCCCACTATATCAAATCGTTGTTCATGTTGTGTTCCAGTCTGATGTCAGCATTGAGGTCATGCCCTGGACTAATTAAATATTAAAAGTATCATAATATGTTCTTTGGAATCTTTTATTTAAGGGGGATTTATTTGGTTAGTAAGCTACGTTCTGTTTAATATAGATCACTGAAACACTTTTGATACATTGCAGTCTCACAGATTACAGCAGTACAGTAAGCTGTGATAAGCAAAGGGTACTTCAACAGGTTTGCAGCTAGGTCTGGAATCTTGTGAAATGTGTCTGTGCAGCAGTCACATGAGGTGGGCTGAGCTGGTTTAACTGTGCTGGTATTGAAAAGAGGCAGTTCTACTGTTTTCCTGGAGCTTGCCATGATCTTTGCATTACAACCTGAGAACTGATTTAGCTCACAGTAGAAGACTGGCCTAAGAATAACTCTCCTCCATGGATCTACAGGGCAGAGGAGTTCCATGAAAGCCCTAGTCACTGCAAAGGGAAAAGATAGGGAGCTTTTACCATTGTGACCAATGCTGAGGAGATGGGATAACTCCTCCTGCTAGTAGTAGGCTGCTAGCAGTTCCTGAACTAAAGTATTTCAGACCAGTGGCTCTAAATGCCTGTAGTGCTTGGCAAGCAGCGGAGTTTGCAAAGCCTAGGTAGTCTGGACAAAACCCGTGCCTGCAAAGACTGAGGTGTTAAATTCCATTTGTGGACTGTACTGTGTAATTAATGTACATGTTAAGTACTAAAGTGTTTCAGATCCCCAAGGCTCCTAGATTGTGTACATTACCCTCTGTAGAATGTCTCAAGACAATTTAATTCATGTCTTCATCTCTGCCTGTCTTCCACAGTAGTTTAAAATAAGAAATTAATTTCAGTCTCCTGGTTGCAGGACAGCAAAATCACTCTATTTCTTCTAGCATTATCGTGATCTCTCCTACTAATGTTTTTAGACTTCTGGGTCAGATGCCCTCTGTATCTTCTACCTCCCACCATTCACTGAACAAGCACAACAGGTGAAAATTTCCCAGAAGTTGTCAGAATTTGCTTCTGGAAATCCACAAATGGAGAAGCAAGATTTTTCTAAGAAAAGGATGGACTTCTTGCATGCTCTTAGAAGTGCCTGATTTGAACACAGGGAAAGCGGTCAACTATGATAATCGAGGTGGTGTGCCTGACCTCATTTCTTGTGTTCCAGATAAAGCTAATAATTAGTTAGGTTTATTGAAAGTCTGTTAATTACAAACCCACATTTTTAAAAGTATTTTAGGTCGCATTTGCAATATAATCCTGTGCAGCTATTTTAAGTTGGCATTTGTAGCAGAGATCTAATTGTTACAGTAATTACAATGGAATCCTTCTTAATTGACTGCTCATGAGACTGACGTTGGTTGATTAACAGAAGTGATCTCTGTAGTGGTTTTTTTCCTCAGTGTTTGAATATGAAGGGACAGTGTTAGGCTCTGCTAGAATAACAATAAAATCTCTGCTACACAGAAGGATTTAGGTCGTTGAGAGATCTTGGCAGCCTCAGAAGGGAAGATCTACAGCCACATGATTGGGGAGAATCTTCAGGCAGTTTAAATTCATGTGAGAAAGTGCTTACCCTGTGTATGTATCTACAGAAAGATGGCTTACAATTGCTTCTGGGTGAGACTGGAGCATGGGGATTGATCTGCTGTCTTCCTCTGGACCCATCACAGGGTGAAAACAAGGAATGACATAATGCTGCTGCTCTGTGACCCACCACCTCTGTCCTGTTTCAATCATGTTTGCTGTCACCAGATTTAAACTACTGCTAGCACATTATATGGTGTACATGTACTTTTGGGGTCAAGAGAGTAGAAGCTGCATTTATTCTTACCAATAAAAACGCTGCTTTGCCATTATCAAAGGTCGGATCTATAAGCTGGTATCCAGGAGTTGGAGTTTGCTATCTCACAGTCAAGGATCGGTGTAAGACAGAGACTGGTCTTGTGCCAGAGTACCTGTTGAAGACACCTGTGCTCTGCAAGGCAAGCTCAGATTGCCCTTGTCAGTATGACTTGTCAGGTTTGAAGCTCTTCACTGGCAGTTGCTTGAAAACAAATACTGTAACAAGCTTGTTATGTGTTTTGCATGTAGTAATGGGTGATTGGATATGCATGTGAGGTAGTAAAAGGAAAAGTGTGTGGTATAACTTCTTCTGTAATAAGCTGCAAAGCCTGTTGTTCAGGACGAACTGAGTGTTTTTTGCTTTCAGTCATACTGGAAGCCACTGGACCCACTGCTGCCCTAAGGATAAGAAAAATGCAAAGGAAATCTGGAGTGTCTGTGGGCAGTTCATATTGTTCTAAAGTGGTACTATGTTGTTCTTGCTTGCAGCATTGGTGGCATTTACCTGTCTCTGGGTGAACCCTTTCTATTGCAGTAGCAGATAATTGCGCACCCCATGACCGCCCCCAGAGTCCCACAGAAACAGATTCCTGATGCCTGGAAGGGTGCTAGGGAGGGAGAAAGCATAATGGGAGTGAAGAATAAAGGGATAAACCCCCTGTATTATCTTAATTTTTTTTTAATGCAATTGAGACCACTATCCATGATCCTCCTAATCTTGGGTATAAATTGTGTCTGGTTGCAGAACAAGTAAGGTTATCATGCAGGTTACTGAGATCCTTGCATGGCTGAGGTAGATGTGAACCAAGGAAGGGGGTAAGTTGGGAAGTGGTGTGTTTGCAGTAGGTCACAGAAGTGCTTCAGCAGTCTCTGCCATATGTTATGGGGTGAGTTAGTGTGAATGGTCTTGATGTGCAGCTCTGTTGTCTTCCAGTATACTTCCACATTGCTGATGTGAGGGAATCTAGGTCTAAACAGTATTGCCTGTGTGAATATAGCAGCTAAAAATCTCATAGCCTGGAATCACATTGCTCTTCTACCAGTTCATCACCTCTGGATGACACAGTGAATAATTGATTTTTCCAGTTCCTGATTTCTTATTTCATCATCATTATAATGTGTTGTGTTAAAAGATGAGCTGCAACTTTGTTGGATTCTTATGGGTTTTTTCTAAAAGTTTTGGATCACAAGTTGCTTAGAAGGTAACGTGTATAAAAGATGAGTTTGAGTTTGTATGCCTGTGTGTTCTTGATTCTGTCACAGTTGGGATCTGTTCTAGGCTAACTGTTGTGAAACGCTTCTTGACAACCACCTGTTGAAACTTGTATTTTTTCTTTTTAGTTCTTGCACCTTAAATGTTGTAGTGTGAGCTGTGAGGTGGTCACCTTGGAAAGCACTTCTGTCAGGCGAGGGGTGGATTTGAAGAGGATTCTCCTCAATCATACTGATGTAAATCATAAGGCTTGTGGAGATGAGTGGGTGAGCAGGGGCTTGATGTGAAGACCAGTAATGACAGAATCAGTTATGTCCTCTTGTATAATTTTTGTATTTCAGAGGCAAAGATTGATGAGCATAGATGTAAACTGGTCTGTGTCCTTTTTATAAGTACAAGCTTGCTGTTTGTGGTTTCCTCCACCATCTCATACTTTGGTGCCCCCAACAAAGAGCATTCCCTTCCTTAGGTTAGGTTTTGAGAATTTGGAGGCTTTTTGCTCTGCTCTGTGCACTGGACTTGAGTTGGCTTTTTTGGTCGTTTCCATAAATGATTATTTTATTTAAGAGTTCTGGAATATGAGAAATTATATGAAGAAACATGCAGTCAAGTGTTTCTTTCACTTGTAACATGATGGCACTCATTGCTACTGCTGTAATGTTTCTCAATTTACTTTCTAACATGATAATAAGCATTGTGTCCCTTTGTTTTGTTCCACTGGTAATGACAGGGTTATGTCGCTTAGTCTTTCAATGCCTTGTAATCTTACTTGGATATCTCACACCTTAGTCTCCAAGGTGTGCTGCATAGTAAATATGTTGTCAAATCTTGGTGCTCTGTAAGGGCCAGATCTCTTTGAGAAGCTGTAACTAACTTGAAATCCATCAGTCCTCTTGCCAAGGCTTTACTAAGCATTAGCAAAGTGCAAAAGGCGGCAAATGGTGCTTTCAGTTGCTGCACTCCTGTACTTGGAGGCAAGAGTGCCTACTTGTCATGTTGAACCACAATTACACTATCCTTTCTTTTGTGTTCTTATTATCTCTCTGATCTGTTGAACGTGTATGACAATAACTGATGCAGTAAGAGCAAATAAGAATCAAAATGCTTTTCTAGACAGGAGTATAGAGGGATGAGTAAGTGTAGTTCTGTGTTACTGGCTGGGTGTTGCAAAAAGCAATGAGGGCTGGTCTCCTCAGATGACTTTTGTCTGGGCAGAGTGCTGCTGCTGTATCACTCTGACTCTGGGATTGACCATATGATGAGTCATTGTAGGAAGCTAATCTGATAGAAAATTAACGGGGGGGGGTGGTAACAAGCAGATTTTTAGGTTTTGGATTAACTCAGTAGCTTTAAATACACATTTGGATGAATATTTGTTTCAAAGTAGGAGGAATTAGATTTGAGGAACAGTGCCATCATTCTGAGAGTTACTGGGTCAGGTTGCATTGCATCACAGCTAGCTCCCAGAGTTGTTTGATAGCTTTTCTGTTGCGCATAGGAAGCAATGGAAGAGGGAAACTTTTCTGGATATAAACCTAATTCTTAATTTGGAAATAGTCCATTACAAAAGTGGAAAGCTATTTCAGTGAGAACAACTACAAGTTGAGAAGCAGAATACGTGCAAAACATCCAGGACAGGCAAGCTGAGAGAGGGAAGAAACTGGTAAGACTCCTGTGTTCTTCAGTAGTTCAGAAGGTATTAGTTTTAATAAGGAACCTACCTTAACACAGAAATCTGAAGAATGCACTGAAGGTGGAAGCTGATAAATGGGAACAAATAATATATGAACAATTGATTTTTTTACATGAAAGGCTTACCTTCAAAGGAGAAACAAGATCTTTGATCTACCAATGAAAATGCACAATAGTCTGTAAATATTTGTAGTAAAAGGAAACTTTTTATTTGATACTGAGATGGTTGAAATGTTTATCCACCACAGCTTTTCATGAGCCTTTATCTTTTTTTCCCTTGATACTCATTTTTATATGTGGTTTGTCAGGTCTTTTTTTTTTTTTAATTTTTTTTAGTGATACAGCTAAGCCAGTTTAATGGCTAGCTGCTACCAAAGGGAATCACCTTTCTCTTTTCTGTCCTTCCTTTCCTCCCTACCTCCCTCCATCTGCTTCAGCGGTTCAGGGAGCTAATTAGTGAGAAGACTAATTGTTTCTAATTATTTTCAGGGGAAGTAACAGGAGAGTAATTGCTTTCTGTGGGTTTGGTTTCCCTAAGCTGTCATCATAGGTTCAGTCTGGCATAAGGCAGTGGTAATATGGAGAATGACAGCAAGGGCAATGCTGCTCCTTAAGATGGTAACTATAAAGATTGGTTTCTTTCAAACATGACAGATTACAGCCCTTGAGCCTGAATAACCTTCTTAAATTCATACTAGGAATTTCAAGAAACACTCTGAAATAAATTCATAGCTATTGAAGAGCTTCCAAGGGGCAGATGATGTTCCCCAAGCAAATAGGAAAAGGCACTGTAACTGTGCTGCTCTAATGAACAAAAAAACCCGCCAAACCCACAACAAACATCATAAAGCCCACAAAAATCCATAAACTCCCTAAACTAAAACCCCGTAACAGCCTGTTGCAAAGATAGGAGCTAGAGGGTTACAAACAGGTTATCTGAACAGCAGTTCCTGAAGGAATATGAATTAATGTAATTACTTGGCCCCAGTAGTCACATGAAATGTACTAATCTTTTTGTGAACAATTAACACAAAGGTTTTTCAATAACAAACCCTAGTTAATCCAGTCTAACTTCTTTCTGTGTCACGACAAGGGTCCTAGTGGAGTTAGGTCTTCACTTTTTAAAAAGTCTCTTTGATACTGCTCTGTTCTGCAATAAATGGAAACGGTATTATAGAAACTGTTGTATAGTGCAAATGTATCTGGTTGGAAAACCTCTGTTACGTTTCTGAAGAGGTCTATCTTTTAAATAATGTTGCTGTTACAGGAGTGACTTTTACTCCAGTATTTACATATTAAATCAGGATTACGTGAAGGTTAGCCAGCATGCTTGCTTCAGATTTGGAATTCAAAATAAATATAACAAACTGAGAAAAACGACTGCATTTTTAAATGGAAGTCTGGCGTTTCACATGAATGAGGTATTGCTTTGTGTGGGGGAGTGATCAGCTGTGCAATCACAGAGAAGAATGACTGCAGAATAAAAAATAGAAGCTGTAGTAGGCTGTAGTTATTTAACATGTTTTCAGGTTTAAAAATTAGTGCTTTTAGAGTTATCAATCACATTATATGTATTATCAGGGTAGAGGTGTGCTGAGCCACCAGGTATGTTGAAGTTGGAGGTAGTGTCACTGTTGTTGATTTCTGTCCAGATAAGTGAGAACATGGTGTGTGAGGGTGTACAGAGTAGGTTGTCTTCTCTGTTTATCTTTTATTTAGTGGAGTGTCTTTGTGATGAATTGAAATACAAACAGCAGATTAGTTTACCTGTTTCAGTAGAGCAACTTTTATTTGGCTGCTTTCATGATATGTGATTTGTGCTTCTGTTTCAATAATACTGTTAAGATTTCTTGAACTACTTGTTACTGAAGCCTAAGAAATTTTACAGGCTGCTGGCAGTAACCAGCAGTACCCATTTCCGTATCAGAGAAATTGAAATACTAATTTAGTGTCCAGCACCCTTTTCTGAAACAAAGCATTTTTTTGTGCTTAAAAATATATTGGGATAAATGCTCCAGGAATCCTGCATTTGATTGTAAAACCAATAAGCCTTTGCTGTTACTCAAAACCCATTGGCTATTACTATGTATTTGGCACAGACTCCTACTGTGCTACTAGACAATTAAGCTTAATACTCTGTTCTGCAACTGTTGAGGAAAAAAATCCTGAAGAATTGTTATTCCTTACCCAAATTTGAGGGGTCTAGCAGTGGGGCTTCACTAAAAAGTGAGAAAGACATGTTGTACCATACCCAAGAAATAATTTTACTTTCCACATCTCCTAGATAGCTCTAGCTTAACAAATGCAGAGGATCAAAATTGATCCTGTGAATTTTACTTGTAACTAACTATATATCTCTTATTCTCACAATTAGCCTCTTTTTGTGAAGGAACTTTTTAAAACAGGGAAAATGTATGAGGAAAAAGTCTCTGCAGCTTGTTTGGAGATAAAGATAGGCTAAATTCCTGTGAATTCTTGTAGCAGAATTACACTTTGGAAGAGATGGCAGTTTGAAACTGCATTGACTGCAGTTTACAGTGAAGACAGATATTGATTGTCTTTGTACTGAAGAGGGGGTAAATTTAAGTCAGACAAGAATATAAGATCATACAGATGAACACTGATACATGTTTATTTCAGTATTAAACCCATTTATCCCTGCTGCCCTTTTTCTGTAGTTCCCATTTCAAGTATTTCTATAATCTGTTTTATAGTATCAGTGATAGTTGTATTGATGCAACTGATGAAACACTGGTTTACTGAGCACCTACTCAGGAATAGTATAAAAATTTAAGAAACCAGCTTTGGTTCTGGGGGGGAAATACCATGTTAAATCATCAGTAAACCATACACATATACATCTTTTTGTGTGTGTTTTTGTGATAACTCTGTATGAACTCCACTGATACTTGACAGCACTACAGGAAGAATGAAATTGAATAGTAGTATTAAAACGAATTCATAATGTTACCATTACTTCTGTTGCAGTAATGAGCAGAGTAATTTAAGCTTGAGAAACAATTTCAGATGTCTAAAAGTTAATTATTCTTGCCTGCATGGTTTAGTTCAATAATAAACTTTATTTGATGGTTTATGAGGGGAAAAAGGATAATGATAGTGGTGGGAAGTGTTGGAGTAAATGTGGATGTCTAGTAGTTGCTTCTCATCTTACTAGGAGATGATAGCAGGCCTCCTTTCTGGTTTTCTGGCATCACTGGCAATAAATGGCTGTCTCAAATACAGAATAATACCAGAGTTAATATCTGTCTGCAGCTACTTGTTATAATCTGTATGTCTAATCAATCTTAAGTGTCTCTCCAGAAATACGTAAAGATGGATTTATGTAGCTCACTGTGCCAAGAACATGCAACTTGGCTTACTAAGTTTAGGAACTGAAGTGTTGTGTGTCTTTGTGTAAGAGGGAGAGCTCCACCTCCTGGAAGAACCGTCCAGTTTATGGAATGCATTTTAAGTCAGGGGTGCAATAGTGATTTCGTAGGTCTGGTTGGGGGTATTTGGGATGAGAGCATTTGCAAAGAAGGAAACTTCCTTCAACTTTGAGAAGTTTGAATTCTGAAAGTATTACCTCAGATTTTTATGTTGGTTTTTTTGTTTGTTTGTTTATAGGAACATCACCTCCAGCGGGCTATCTCAGCACAACAAGTATATGGAGAGAAGAGGGATAACATGGTTATACCAGTTCCAGAAGCGGAAAGTAATATTGCATACTATGAATCTATATATCCTGGAGAATTTAAAATGCCAAAGCAGCTGATTCACATACAGCGTAAGTAAAGTAACTCTTGCACTGCATTGAAGCCTACACTGAAAACTTGTATTTTGCTAGTAGTTCAAGAGATTACCCTTAAAAGTCTATTGAGCTTGCATCAAGACTGACTTCTGAGAATTAATTTTTTCCAACATGTAAAGGAGTGCTACTTTTTACTGAAGAGATGTGTGTATATATTAGTTCTCAGTCAAGATGTAGATAAATGTACTTGAGTCTCTGCCTCTGAGTTAACACTTTGAGATTGCCAGATTTAAAGGCCTGTTTCTGCTCTCTGTAAAACTCAGTAGTTACCATTTGCAGGGAAATGCAGGTTTGCTAGCAAGAACAGACACAAACCTACTTGAAGATGAGAATGTGTAATACATAGTTAAGAAACAGAGTACCTGCTCCATGAAGCTTAAACAGGGTAAAATGACAGTAGAACAGATCAGGAAGCCAAGAAGAAATGGCAGTAGTAGTAATATTTGCCTATGCCAGGATGGAAGTACTCCACATCTAAAAATAGGTGTGATTTGGTATCACCGATGACTTGCAAAAGTGTTGGGAATTTGTTTTGTTGGAACATAGCAGCTGTTTTGTATGGATACAGCCCTTGATGTGGGCACCACATTGCTTTGGATAACTTTTGAAAACATTTTTAAAAACACATAATCTATTGCAGAATTCTGTTACACAGTGTAATTAGTAGTATTTAAAAAGTAGTAGTATTTAAAAAGTAGTATCTCTGCTATGTAAATAGATCTCACGCATAATTAACTTTGGTTAAATCTTAGCCCTTTATATCAGTGTAAGCTTTCTTGATGGCTTAAAGTATTAAATCATCATTTATTTTGGAAGGGACCTTTAAAGGCCAGGTAGTCCAACCCCCCTGCAGTGAGCAGGGACAATTTCCATTTGATTGGGTAGATCTAGCATGTTGGTCTGTTCCTAAGCAAATGAAGAGTCTAATAGTAGCTGTCTTCCATGCTGATATTAAGGTTATGCTTTTTCATTCTTCTTTTCTGTATCTGGTGGTCTAACAGCTAGAATGGTGATTTTCATCTGTAATGTACTCTGCTTATTAAAAGCAAGTGATGTTTTCCACTATGCACTTCCAAATGTGCATTTGGGAAAAAGAATTGTGTGTTATGAACTAGAACAACTTGAATGAGGTATGAGAACTAGGGAGATCTTGTCATGAATGCAGAATACCACCTTTTCATAGGGTATTTTGGCAAACAAAATAGTTTTGTTGTACAGAACATTGGAAGATGCCTTGCTGCATGAGGTAGATGGTGCTTGTCTAGTTCAGTCTGACTTGTATGCATCACAGAAATTACTGATGAGATCATGCATATGGCCATTGCAATACAGCCTGCACTGAAGTGTGTTTGGGCTGAAGTCTGAACTATTCATAATACATAAAACTGCAGAATACTAGACAGCACTGAAAATTTTGACCAATTTGAAAACTTCTTAGAGAAAGCAGTAGGTATAGAAGGCTGCTAGCTGATCTAACCACTAGTAAGCTTCCATTGGTTAATAAAAGCATAGTCCAGTAAATACCAACTTTTATCACTAATTTTTTTTAACGGTGTGGTTTTTTTCGAGGAAAATCTAGATACAACTTCAAAGTAGCATCACTGCTACATGCAGATAATTTTGATTTTGTCTTCAAAAGAATCTGGCGCGTACTCCAGACACTGCTATTAGAACAAAGCATTTCTATAGTAAAACTAACTTTAATTTTCACTGTATCATTCAGCTTTTAGTTTGGATGCTGAGCAACCGGATTATGACTTGGATTCAGAAGACGAGATCTTTGTGAATAAGTTGAAGAAAAGAATGGACATCTCTCCTTTGCAGTTTGAGGAGATGATAGACAGACTAGAAAAGGGCAGCGGTCAGCAGGTACAATGGTACTTTGAATAAAGAATTTGAAATAAACACTCTGTATGTTGCTATATGAAAGTGACATGCTGGGTTTTACATTTAGCCAGTCAGCCTGCAAGAGGCCAAGCTGTTGCTGAAGGAAGATGATGAATTGATCAGAGAAGTGTATGAGTACTGGATTAAAAAGAGGAAAAACTGTCGAGGTCCTTCTCTTATCCCAGCAGTGAAACAAGAGAAGCGAGATGGTTCCAGCACAAATGATCCTTACGTTGCTTTTAGAAGACGAACAGAAAAGATGCAGACACGAAAAGTAAGTAGATCAACACTATCTTCTGCTTTCTCTCCCTTCTCCTGCCTCTCAAAAAGTAGGTGATACAAACAATTCTGCTATGTAATATGAAACAAGGAAAGTTGGTGCGTTCTTTACTTTTAATCTGCAAGGGTAAAAACTTAAAAGAAGCTACTTTAGAACAGCTCTTGAATGAAAGCTTGTGATTTTTTTCACTAAATCTGCTAAATTTACAGTGTTGGTAAACTGTAGTTCATTGATAATGTGCACGTGCTTCTCTTTGTATTACATGAGATTTTTAAAATACATCTATGCATTTAGAATTTAAATTACTTAATTTAAATGAAGTGGGGAAACATATACACTATATATCTACAGAATCGAAAAAATGATGAAGCATCTTATGAGAAGATGCTTAAGCTGCGTCGAGATCTGAGTCGTGCAGTAACCATCCTGGAGATGATAAAGAGGAGGGAAAAAAGCAAGAGAGAGTTGCTGCATTTAACACTGGAAATTATGGAAAAGAGGTAATATTTATTGAAAATTTGCTGCAGAAAGCTTTGGAAAATACTTTGTATTCCAGTTCCCACCAGTGCTTAAAACAGTGGGGGATTTTTAGAATAAGTAGATGTCTTCACCTTTATAAGAGTATTTTTTTCATATATGGCTATGGAGAGCAAAGCAAAATGTTAGGAAGTTGCTTATTACAGGAAAGTAGCCTGTCACACAAATCTACATTGTCTTGTTATATGTATGCATGTATTCAATTCTATCTACGTATATCCCATATATTATACAAGAAGAGACATCACAGTTTCAGGTAAACTCATTTGTGAATTTGTGTCAAACCGAAATACATAGTTTAAAGAACTCCCAGATAATTTTGAAGCCATTTCCAGTTGTTACCATTCTTGGGGTTTTTTATTATCACTATTTGTTTTAGCAAAGTTTAATCTAATGCCCTCTTGAGGAAAACAAATACACGCCTCATACAGTGTAAAATGTTGTTCTGAGTTATCTTCAACCAGTGCTGCTTTTGAGATGCTCTTTCAGCTGTGCTGAAACCCAAGTGCTCTGCTCTGTCAACTGTCGCTTTCCCAATCAGCCGAGAATCACATTTGTAATGTGGAGTTGTTCCTTAGGTTGATACTGGAAATCTGAATAGACTTCTCTAGCTTAGGCATTCATTTATGAAAACAAATGTTTTGAGTCAGTAGTTTAAAGCTCTAAAACTAGCTTAGCCTGGCTTCTTAAGGAGACAAATTGAATGTCTCTAGTGGAGGCACTGACCATTCTCAGTAGAACTAGAGAAGGGAGAAATCTCAAATATCGTTTCCAGTAGCTTTTCCAGAAAAATAAGCTGTTGAATAGAGGAAAGACTCTTAATGCCTCCCGTCAGAATGGAAAACTGCATTTCATCTCCACGCTTTACACAGGACTTAAAATGCAGTGTTTTGTGATTCTGTTGGTTGTGAAAATACTCCATAACACACAGGAGGGAAGTTGATGATGAATAAAGCACTCTGCCTCACTGTATTAGTAATGTGGAAGCTTCATTGCAACTAGTCCCTTCTCTGGAACAATGTTTTCTGTACTTCTTGCTGTTGTCGTCTTGGATACCCATTTACTCCCAAGTTGCAAGTGTTAATCTGTTTCCCTGTCACTCAGGTTTTTATTGGATGTATGTTGTAAAAGTTCCAACAAATGAAAACACATTCTGATTTCAGGTATAATTTGGGTGACTACAGTGGAGAGATCATGTCTGAGGTCATGGCACAGCGGCAGCCGATGAAACCTACCTATGCTATTCCCATCATTCCTGTCTCTAACAGCAGTCCTTTTAAACATCAAGAAGCTATGGAACTGAAAGAATTTAAAGTTAAGGTAATGTCAATAACACAGTTACTAGTTCAAGCTGTTATATGTGCAAAATATATAGCATTTTAGGATGGGAGGGGGAGAAAGCTTGTTGAAACTGGAAATAGTACTCCAACTGCAGCTTTGCTAGTCTAATGCTGTGTCTGGTACTATTATAGACTGCTGACTTCCTCAAGACAGAAATAAATGTGGTATAGATGAACAGCAGATGAGGACATAGGCACTTAGATTCTTATTCTGGAGGATGTGAATGTTTTTCTCTAATACTGTCTGTAGAACAAAACTGGCTTTTATTGCCTAGATACTTTACAAAGATGAAGTATCTAGGCAACATCAAGTATCAAACATTAGATAGGACATAACAAGATAGGGAGTTTACCTTGTTAAAATTCATGTAATTACTTTAATCTGGAGGGTTTGGGGGTTTGTGTGATGTTTGGGGTTTTTTTAATATGAACCACTGATATTCCTAGTGTGCTCTGTATCTTTGCCTGGCTTTATATTTAAGTAAGCTATCAGTCTTGCTTACCAGCGCTTTTTTCTTTTTAATTTTGTGTCATACAAAGCATAGCTACAGTGCCAACAACTGAGCATATTAAATAGGTCAGGTAACACAGGAGAAATGCTGAGGTATAATTTCAATTTTCAACAAAGGCTTACTATAACTGAGGAATGTCCAAGGGCAGTTCTGAATCCAGCACGGTGCCTTGAATCAGTGAATAACCTCCATTGATAGCAGAGCATTGTCATTGAGGTTGCCAGAGTGTACTTAACCTACTCATGCAATATTGTGCAGTGTGGAAGAAATCTGTTTCTTGGAAACTTGGGAAATGGATTTAAATTTCCATAGTATGGGAAAATGGGTTTTGTTTTTATAGGTTTTTCTGAGTTTCTGGGTATCTTTAAAAAGTCTAATTTCTATTTTTGCCTTTAGAGCGTTGCTTGGTGCTTGTTAATTCTTCTTGTGGCATAAATGCCTATCAATTTAAAATGTTAGAAAATAGAAGTGGTGTCTTCTGTCATCGCTGCATACATTTTAGTCCGCTTCTCCAAAGTAGTAGTTACCTTAAACACTAGTGTTTTATTTGGCCTGGATTGAGCAATCAGTGCTTGGTTTTTACCTTGTCTGTTGAGCATTTCAATTACTGGAATGATAAGTCATTAAATGACTACTTGTATTGCTGTCAAGGTGGTGGAGAGTTGAGTTTGCTTTTTAGCTTGCTTACTACACATGGGCTTTCTAAAACTCCAGTTTTAATCTAATTTGCTCATGTGTGTGATTTTTACACTGCCGCCTTTTTTTTTCTTGCAGCAAGATAAACCTGATGTTATTAGACCCAAAAGAAAGTATGAGAAGAAGCCAAAAGTCTTACCTTCATCTGCTGCTGCTACTCCTCAACAGACAAGTCCTGCTGCACTGCCAGTCTTTAATGCTAAAGATTTGAATCAGTATGATTTTCCTAGTTCAGATGAAGAACCACTCTCCCAGGTAGGGCCTATAGAGTTCTGTGCTGCTCTTGGGGACAGGATAGAAGTAAAACTCATTAATCTTCTAATACCTCTCTTCATATACTCCTTTGTCTCCTCTTTAAAGGTTTTGTCTGGTTCTTCGGAGGCTGAGGAAGAAAATGATCCCGATGGTCCTTTTGCCTTCCGTAGGAAAGCAGGCTGTCAGTACTATGCTGTAAGTAGAGTTTCCTTATGTATCATAAGAGAGAACATAACTGGGAAAGTATCTTGTGTTTAATTGGTAAAATTATTTTAAGCCTCATTTAGACCAACCGGGCAACTGGCCATGGAGTAGCCCTAAAGAGGGAAGACTAGGAGATGTGCGTTACAGATACTGCTTAACCACCCTCACTGTACCCCAGCGGTGTATTGGGTTTGCACGAAGACGAGTCGGCCGCGGCGGAAGGTAAGTGCCACGTAATTGATGCTGGCTTTAAAAGCAGAACTAAAAAAACCAAACAAGCAAATGAAAAATCAGTAAGACATCTTCTAAAAAAAAAAAAATTTAGGAAAACACACCAAAACCCCACCCACAAAATGAATCTCTCAATTTGAGACATTAGAGGGCTTGACTTTTTAAATGCTTTGCATTTCATATAGATTCTCGTAGTTGATCATGTTTATTTTTCAGTAATACAAGCCACTTTAACACTGTTTTCTTAAGTGTTTCTAAAGGGGTAGGGTTTTATGGCTGGCACTCCCAAGTTCTGAGGTGAAGATACATACATGTTTTTGTTTGTAATTGGTTTGTATTCAAGTGATCTGAATAGTTGTCTTCAAATAGTAATATTTTAAAACAGCAAAAATCACATTTTTCAGGAAATGCTTTTATGAGTATGGACAGTGTTTGGTGATTTGTCAGTTGTAGAGGAGAATTTCAAAGGAATTCTTAAAAGTGACAGTAACTCTTAAATTTCAAACCTTGTCAAACATACCAAGGAACTAAGGACTGGTTTCAGACATTTTGGTTCTAAGCATCTTTATCAAAAACAATTTATAAATTCTTCAGTGTAGAATTGCTGTTTCTTAAATATTTGATGTCTTTTAAAAAAAATGGTGGATTGGGATTTTAATTGTAAAAAAAGTCAGAACATGATTTGGCTTTCAGACTAATGCTTAGAACCTCTTCACATACTGTTAAGTCAGATCGACAAATCAGCAAAATTAGAATGAGGGCTGAAGGTGCTTACTGGGATTTTGCAAGGGGATCTGGAAGTTAGTGTGTGGCATCCTCGCTTTCTTGGGATGGGTGTAGGTGCGTTCAGTATTTATGGGAGTAAGGCTTTTTGAACAGAAGTTAAGTTTATGAGGGCATTTGAATTGTTTTTTCATTACTTAAGTGATTTTATTCTGTATAATTTTTTTCTTTGCTTTGTGGAATGCTGTGTTTGGCCTGATCTTAAAAAAAAGGAAAAAAAAAAAAAAAGAAGAAAAAAAGCCAAGCTGTTGCAGTGTCTCAGTATATACATGATGATGTACATCAGCTGTACAAACAGAAAAGCCAGAATATACATGTGAAGAGAAACCTAAACTTCCTGTAAAATAAGTCATACGTTCCATGTCTGTTATGGGGAGAGCTGGCTTGTTCCAGGACAGTTTTGTGTAGTTTCTTCTGTTCCTTTGTCACCCCTGAGCACACAGGGCAAACGAGTGACTGTCTTGGTATTGCCACTGTATAATTCTGCATTGTTTTCTTGTTTTTAGGGTGCTACTAGACAGAGCGCATTCGGACTACGATAATACATTTCATCAGCTGGATGTAGAAATGCTTTCCTCATCACAACACTCTTCAATCAGTCAATTTGCCAATACCTCAGAAACAAATACCTCGGACAAATCTTTCTCAAAAGACCTCAGTCAGATACTAGTCAATATCAAATCATGTAGATGGCGGCATTTTAGGCCTCGGACACCATCCCTACATGACAGTCACAATGACGAACTCTCCTGTAGGAAATTATACAGGGGTATAAATCGAACAGGCACAGCACAACCCGGGACCCAGACATGCAGTACCTCTATACAAAGTAAAAGTAGCAGTGGTTCAGCACACTTTGGTATGTTTATTTTGACAAACTCGCTTCTAGAAATTTTAAACTTCGCTTGGAAAATCTGCAGTATTGTTAGGTCATCCATACTTGACATTGTGGTCTGTTTTGATGGTTAACAGCCCATCTTCACTTTTATTTCTTTTTATGCTACATAGGATGTTTATTTGTATTTATTCCTAGCAGTAGTGTACTGCATCTCAAATCTAAGCAAATGCTACCTTGATGTATGTAATTCTGATTTTACAAATATGAAAGCTTACAAACCAGTATTGGGTAGGGTTTAACTTGACTCTGAAGATCTGCATTTTTAAAATTAAAAATATTTTGATTGAAATGTTGATACAAACACTACATTCCAATCTTTTTCTAGTATAAGGTGCGGTGGTGGGAAATGGCTAGTTGCATTTAAATTCCCGGCATGTTACTATTTCATATACGAAATTCCAGTGAATGCCATTTCCCATCTAAAAAAATACCCACCCCACTCCCACTGATGTACCTGCTCATGCTTGGCAAAACTCTCAGACTTATCACCTGTACATCTTGTCAGCAAGTGGCAGATCACGTTTTACAGATCCCGAATTACAGAATTGAGGAGCTGGCTGTTAAAACCTGATATAGCGATACTTGGTTTTTAATAGGAATACCATTGTGTAGCATCTCTCTTTACTCTGGAAGATTGGGCGGTTATGTGGTTAAAGTGTAACTTTAATTTTTTAATTTTAATAAGTCAGTACATCGAATGTCATCTTTTTAATAGCAAGCACCATAGGTTTTTTCAAAGAACTAAGTAAAAGTTATTTGGTAAGGAGTCTCTAGAATCTTGCTTTCCTTGTCATGGTGAATTACAGCTGTGGAAATAAATCAGGAAACATGCATACTGTAGGAATTGCATGGGGAGAGCTGTAGAAACCTAGTAAACTCTCCAGACTGGGCTGTTTTGGAGATCTGCTGAAAGTTAGTTACCTAGGTGTCAGATGACTTTAACCTTCCTGTTTCCCAATACATTTTGTACCTTTTGTTCCTGTACCACCAGGAACCAACTGATGGTGGTTCTGTTTTGTGATTTGAAGTGTGACACTTGATAATTAAATTCTGCCTCTCCAATGGTTCACATCAGTAAACAAAAGTCCAGAGGGGAGCATGACCTGGCTGGTGGTCAGTCTGAACTGTGATAAAATGGAAGTGTGAAAACAAAACTAATATGTGATGAGTAAATTATAAATACACTATAAAGTAGTAATGGACAATACATTACGTCTGAAAATCACATAGACTTGAAAAATTGGCTCTATAAATTGAGTTTTAAGCATACATTTTTGTGTGTATATAAACACACACAACGCTATAGAATATTTTTCCTTAAAGAGGTGATTAAGGTATTTGTCTATATCCATTTAGGAATTAAATGCAGTTGTTACTTATGGTGATGCATTCAGTATAAAGTTTTAGTTGTGTAGTTGTATTTTGAAGCCTGTGGGAAAGTAATACCTAAATATAAATGCTTAGCATATTATATTCATTTGTGCTTGGCATTCTGTGCAGGTAGTTTCTCATCTGTGTAAAGTATGTTAGCTTTTTTCAAATTTAAATGTGAAGTTTAGATTTCTATTTGTATTGTTTGGTACAGGAATTAAATAACAAAATATCACTGAAACCATAGGTACACATTAGTTACCACAGTCTTTGGGGGGGGGAGGGGTGTCACTTGTTATTAATATAATCAAGTAGGTTGTACATAACCTTAATTGGGATTCTTGTAGTGTTGGAGGTGTATGTGAGTTTCTGTGTATGTGGTGGTGGCTGTTGAGGGGTAGGTGTTTGAAAGGAATATGTAATTTAAGTCCTCTCAGTACCATGATTCTTTAACGTGCACTGTCTGCACAGATCACAGGTGATTTATGTATGTGTTTGATTTCGTAAAGTGCGTGCCTGTCAGGGCTGCAGCGTTTGTGTTAATGTCATCTTACTTTCTGTAGCAAATACTGTAATCAGGTATCCAACATCCCTACTCAAGTCTTTCTAATCCTGCAGCAGATTGCAATCTTGTAGAGTGACCCTGTATCTTTTTCTTAGTTGTCTTAAAAGCTGAGAGTGTGTTGTGGACGTGGATTTTTTTTTTTTTAAGGTTTGTTCTCTTTGCCACTTCAAAACACTAAAAGGCAGTAGGTCTTTTTACCGGAAAATACTAATGCATCTCTCTTTAAAAATCCTCTTAGCCTTCTGTTGTTGCTGTGAGTTGCAGTCAAACTATATTGCTTGTCTTTTCAGTGAAACTCATCCTGAGATTTAAGTAGTGACCAGTAGAGGTGGTTGTATTGCTGTGTCCGTTGTGCACCATGTTATGTTATATCTCTTTCTGTATTGAAGTTCTGAAGTCTTGACTCTTTCTCCACCTTGAATGATCCAGACAACATGCTGCTGACATAGAAAAACAGCTGTGAAAAACCTTACTGTTGAAGTCTGTTGCACGTGAGGGAAGTTGAGATGGTATCTCTGATCTGCAGTTAATCAGAGGACAGGTGATAAAAGCTGTGCTGTCATCTACAGCTCTCTGTCTACCCAAAACACTGAAGATCGGAGAGAGATTTCCCCAAAGTGTCAGGTGTTTTATAAACATTAAGTGCCTTTAATCCTGAAGAATTGCAAGTTGCTCTAGTTCTGGCTTTCAGAGTGGAAGATGAAGTAGTTCTTTCGAGAGATGTTGTGTAAACTCAGGATGGATGTATTAAAAAATCCCTTACGGGCTACTTGAAATAGGGCTAATACTGGACTTGTGTGTGACTTTGGCAGCAGGATCAAGTGGCCAAGAAAATTAGCATGACTTTTGAAGAGGGTGGTTCCCTTGCATCTTACTGAAGAATTAGGAAAAAGCATCCTCTGCACTCTCGCAAGAAGAGCTGATTCAAGGATCTTCAGGCATATGTTACACAGAACACCACAGAGAAGCAGCCAAGAGCATAAAAGCATGATTCTTGTGGAAGAAAAACTTATTAAGTGCAGCAGCTATTTGCTGAACAAAACACAACAAACTTATTTCAGAAAAGGAGCCTGTATTATCGACAATCTCAAGTTTTTGAATCATAATCTTCAGAGGCAGAGCCTTGTGTCTTATATCTGGAGTCTACAGCAGCCATGAATATTCATTTGAATGAAGCATTTGTGTCCTAGGAATTTACTCTTCCTTGTTAGATCGATCTAGCTCTGTCAGGCAAAGAGTAGTCTTCAAACTGCATCTCATTTTGGAGAGACTGTGTGTTCTGCTGGAGACTTGCTGTTAAATGTTACATTCATATCTATGAGTGCTTGTATCTAATAATGAAAAGTTTGATACACAGGCAGTGAAACTTTAAGTAATTTTGTTGCAGCCTTGTGTTTAGGAGGCAGACCAGAGATACCAATCACTAGTGAAAGATCCCAGGCCCCACAGTAAGACCAGAGAACTACCTTGTGTTCTGTTCTTATCTGCATCCTTTATACAGAAGCAGGGTCACTTTGGAGAGTCTTCAGGCTGTCAAGACAAAAGAAACTAGCAGTTAACTAGAGTCTACTCACTAAGTCTCTAAGTGTTTGAGAAGAAGCTTAAGTAAGCCAGCAGAAACTTCACTGTAAATTCTTAGAGCTGACATGTTTGGTATTGTGGACCTTACTGTGCATAAAAAAACTACAGGCACTCAGAGTATAGTTAGAGAATCCAGAGTATCTTAACTTGCACTTTCATGTAAACTAGAGATTTAAATGATGTGCTGTGAGTTGTGCGTTACTATTCAGTAACTCTTTGTGGGAATTCAATAGAAATAATATTTTTCCCAGTAAACTTGGTGGGGGGGTTTGCATCTCTTACTCTGCTTTTTAAAGAAAGTTTTCATGCTTGGGGGTCTGGCAGGGTGGTAAACTGTACTTCCATTTCCTAAATGTGTGTTTAGCATTTCCACTCCAAATTTGTAGTGTTGGTGATTGGATCTATACTGGGTTTTTTGAGTCCTCATTAAGGATACCGTAACCAGTCCTCAGACATCCCATTACTAGAAAGAAGAAGGAAGAAGCTCCTCAGTCCTTATTGCAGTTCCTTTTGCCATCGTAGTTCTTATCCTATCTCTTCCCATTGTCTTTCTGCCATCATTGGCTGTATTTAGATCTTTTTATTTAACCCTTGTACCTGTAATAGTTCAACATTGCTGGCTTACTGTGTTCCCTTTTCCAAATGCTTGTTTTTACATTGTGGTATAAACCTGGTCAGAAAAAAAAAGAGATGTTTGTAGTGGCTGTTCTCCTGTTTTGGAACTTGACAGGTTTGGCCCATTTGTAGCTGAGAGATTGAGATCCTGGTTGAAGAAGTAATAGCTTTGAGAGTAACAGGTTTATAGCCCACCTTAGGCTTAGTTAAAGTAGGAAATCTTGAAAAGTGCCTTTGGTCTAGAAGATGTGACAGGAAGGGGGAGAGTGAACACTGACTGAAATCTGAGAACTTGTGCAGACTTTGAGACTTGGTAGTTTCACTGGATCTTCTCATTTGGTGTCAGACCACTTGGAGTAATACTTTGCTCCGAAGTGCTGGATCTTTGGGCTTATGTGAACTGTTACGCTTGGCATCCTGTGCAAAGATGGTTGTGTTTGTAACTGCTGAGTTAACACTGTATGACAGCTGGCCTGTGACATTTTAGTACAAACTGAGTGATGGGCCAACAGTAGAAGTGCAGAGTGAGCATTTCTAGCTTTGATTTATTGGCTAGTAAAAATTCATTATTACTGTCTCTTTTTCTTGGACTTGCCAGGTAGGGAGTGCCAATACAGATCTTGTATCTAGTTTTTCATCTCTGTATCTCTGATGTAAGGCACTTCATGCTTAAGTTCTGTTGGGGCTGATATAAGGATGCTGTAGTAATAATCAAGGGCATAATGATTCATGTTCTCATAGTGTCTAATAATGCCATGTTTAAGTAAAATCAATCTTGAACTTCTTTTCAGAAAGTGAAACATCTTTGGGCCTGGTGCATCAAATACTAAATCACACTGATGGCTCTAAGTCTCTCCAATCTTCCGAATTCACTGGTGAGAACTTGCTATATAGTAGAAAATCTTTAACCAGGCAATGTAAACCAGATAACTTCTTTTGTAAGACAGAGATTAAAAAATGTGATGTTCTGGATTACTTGGTATTGTGAATGATGTTTGCTTTGCATGCACTTTGGCATTAGTAACCACTAATTGTTCTCTTGCACAGCAGGGATGCAATGCTTTCATGTGTTTCCCTTAAGCAAACATTGTAACATGATATATCATCTTTCCACACACTTCAGCTGTTCAGTAGTTTGAGATTTTCATGTTATTTACATGATCTTTCTTACGTTACCTGATCAAAACTGCTTTTGTAATGGCTATCAGCTCAGCTGGAAGGATCAGGGAATCCCGAATGGCTTTTTAGAGAGGCTCTTTGAACCCAGTATAATCTTAATACTTCAGTTTCATTACTGAAATAGTATTTCAGCTCATGAGCATAGATACTTGGTGTTATGAACCAAACGCTTTCTTAAGTTCCTGATTTAAATAGCTAATTCTTTAGGTGTTTAACAGGGCTGAAGCATTTGCTGAAAGGTTAATTAAGCTGGTTTTGTATCTCAGTATTTAATTGGTTTTAATCTTTTTTTAACAAGAAATAGGCTTACCTGGATAGGTTGTTGCATTTACTCCACAAAGCTTGCTTGGTTCCCTGGCAAATCTAGTGTGCTTCCTCTATTCAAGAATTTAAAAGGAATGCTGCTAAAGAGACCAGGAGTTCATACGTGCATTTTCTGCTTTCCAGGATATGCTTTCCTGGTTTTTAAGAAACTGGTACTTATGGTCAGTTGTTTTATAAGGCTATTTTCCTACTTCAGGGAAGCAGAATGATGGCTCATGAGTCACCTGACAGAAGACCGTGTATCAGTGATTGAGAAGGGAGGCTGTGACTGTTAACTGTACAAAGAGCAATCTGCCTATACACGCTTCACAGCCAGACCCCCTGCCCCCACTGGTTTCAGCCATTTCTGGGAAGAACTTGCATTTTCAAAGGAGCTAAATGTTAGCTATAGCACTGCAAGACTAGCATGTGTTAAATGCTGTAGTAATGCTACTTAGTACTGTAAAATTAATTTTAGATAGCAGTATAAAACTACTGCTAACTGTGGATCTTTAAGTCCATTGACAGCATCACTATTGCTCTCTGCTCCAGAAAACACCACCTGTTGAGTATCAGCATCCCACAGAATCTTATAGATACATAAACAGCATCATCCAATTGAAAGGTATTACTCCGTAGGTTAGTTTGAAGCAGTGGGGGGAATGGTGTGTAATCATCCCAAAGATTAGAAACATCTTGCTTATAGTCACGTAACTGACTGTAGGAAGACATTCATAGTGTAGTGTGGTGTTAAAAAATTACATTGCATAAGGTTTGTGGCTGTTGCTGAGGAGATACTAAGCAATCATTTATCCTGTCAGTCTCAGTAACATACAGTGTTTCTTGTATTCATAGCTGCAAGCTCCTGAAGCTTTTGCTTCTAATTCCCATTCCTTTTTGCAGTCTGTAAGCCAGAAAACATTTCTTTTATTTGATGTCAAAGTGTAGCACTAGTACAGATGCAAAATAGATGTGTATGTTGTCCTGAGCTGCTAGATAGAGGGGATAACAGCAGAAAATTATGTACTGGCTTAAAATCCTATAGGTTGTTTCAGCTGAAATGTTATAAGGTGTTTCTGGGAGAATTCCAAATCATTTCAGAAGCACACTGAATTTTAATTGTTCCAGTTCAGATAAGTAAGAAGCATTCATATTGCCTCATTGCAGTAAAACTTGTGCTACCCATCTTCTGACAACCATCTTGAGATGTAGGTAATTCCACATAGAGTTGTGCCTTAAGGTCAGGAAAGGAGTCAGGTTAGGTTAATTTAAGGAGTCAGGTGACTTGCATAAATGAGTGAAAGTGTCTTGGAAAGTTGTGGAAGTTGTGGGGGAAGGTACAGTTGTTAGCTATGACAGTTTAGAGATTCTGTAATAACATTCTTGTCAGTAGTGTGGTTGAGATGCTCCCACCTCCATCCCTTCCTAGATTCTGTGTAGTGAACAAAACTGGATGGTTTGTCACTGTCCAATTCAGTAAATTCTATACTATTAAATAGTCATTACTGGATGATGGAATGACGATCACTGTGACCCCAGCATGCTGTTTGAGAAGAGTCTGTAAATGCTGCACTCCTGTCTAGCGCTGCTGAAGCAAGAATCTTAATCTCATGTGTTGTCTTTAACCATTGAACACTATGTTTTGTCCCTTTTTTAACTTGAAGCTGTTGTCTGTTGCTTTATTGATTTTGTTAAAGCTTGATGGTCTCCAGTAATACTAGGAGTATATAACTTTGTGTAGCTTTACGTAGTGATACACTTCTGAGTTACTAGAAATCTGGCTGCTGACACAAGCGTACAGAAAAAGTCAGGGACTGCTTCTTCCATGCTGGGTTTTTTTTTCAGGCAGATAGACCGGTGTATGACAGCAAAGTTATTAGGGATGCTGTTACTGTTCTCCCAGAGAAAGGGATGTTAACCAGATACTAAGTTGAGCATCTGCAGTTGAATCTATGCTAGCTTTGCAGGCAAGAAAAAATAGTAATCTAATTAACCCATTGATAGTTCGTACATTTTGATGGTCTGTGGTGCATTCTACTTGAATTGCTTTTTTAAATAGTTGAAATTAGACTAGCTCTTGGAGAAGTTCAGGACTGTGTCTGCAGGCCTAGAGGCACAGACAGTCAGTACCTGTGATTTCACTGTGCTGAGCATTGAGGGTTCTTGACAGGCTGGAAAGGTGGGCCCGGGTGAACCTAATGAGGCTCAACACTGCCAAGTGTAAGGTGTTGCTCTTGGCCTGGAAGAATCCCAGACAGATACAGACTGGGAGAAGAGCTCCTTGAGAGTAGCCCTGCTGAGAAGGACGTGGGGATTCTGGTAGATGAGAAACTTAGCATGAGCCAGCAGTGTGCTCTTGCAGCTCAGAAGGCCAATGGTATCCTGGGCTCCATCAGAAGAGGGGTGGCCAGGGACAGGGAGGTGATTGTCCCTCTCTACTCTGCCCTCGTGAGGCCCCATCTGGAGTACT
This sequence comes from Hypotaenidia okinawae, assembly GCA_027925045.1. Taxonomy (NCBI): domain Eukaryota; kingdom Metazoa; phylum Chordata; class Aves; order Gruiformes; family Rallidae; genus Hypotaenidia; species Hypotaenidia okinawae. The sequence continues at coordinate 16,671,261 of BSDF01000002.1, forward strand.
GTGTCCAGATCTGGGGCCTGCAATACAACAAAGATGTAGAACTGTTGGAGAGGGTCCAGAGAAGGGCCATGAAGATGATTAGAGGGCTGGAGCACCTCCACTATGAAGAGAGCTCGTTCAGCCTGGAGAAGAGAAAGCTGCGGCGGGACCTCAGTGCAGCCTTCCAGTACCTGAAGGGAGCATATTAACAGGAGGGGAATCAACTTTTTGAAAGGTTTATGGCAGGACAAGGGGGAATGGATTAAAGCTAAAGGAGGGAAGGTTTAGATTAGATATTAGGGGGAAGTTTTTCACAGAGAGTGTAGTGAGGTGCTGGAACAGGCTGCCCAGAGAGGTGGTGGATGCCCTGTCCCTGGAAGTGTTCAAGGCCAGGTTGGATGGGGCCCTGGGCAACCTTGTGTAGATCCAGGCCTGAGGTTGGTGGCCCTGCCTGTGGCGGGGGGTTGGAGCTCTATGATCCTTGGGGACCCTTCCAACCCATGCCATTCTATGATTCTGTGATATGGGACTTCCCCAGAAAGCCTCTCTCAATTCCAGTCGTAGTTTTGTGCCACAGAAAATGAATATACGAGGTTAAATAGGTGAGAGTAACTTCATGTACAGTATATCCAAAGGTGGTTGGGGTTTTTTTTACATGGGAATTAGAGTTTTCAGAAGCAACTTCTCTCTCGCAATCACTAGGCTTGTTTTTTCAATTGAAGTCAGACAGACTGTACACTGAGAGCAGGAGGTAATGATGCAGTGCCTGGTGGCCTCTAACAAAAGAGGAATGAAATGAGGTGTGTTATCTTGGTTTGTAGAAATAGCTTCTTGCAATTGTGACCTATAACCTCCTGGTACATGAGTGTATCTGAATGTGCTGTGGAATGGAAGAGGAATATTCATCAGGTTATTTTAGGAGGCCTTAGCTTGCAGCAGCTCTTTATGGGCAGTGTTGCGTATCTAAACGGGATGCACTGATCCCCTCAGAATCTGGCACTAAATACCTGATAGCATTTTAAGTAGCATTTTGAAATGTCTAGTAGTCTTTTACCTTTAAAAAGGGAAATGGCAAAAATGTTGCTGAATGAATGTTTTAAACTAAACTCAAAAACCTGAAATAAACCTCTAGAGTATACTTTCAAATATGACAGGTAAATAGCCATTTCCATTGCATTTTCAAGGTGGTACCTGTGTGTTTGCATATTTGAGCAGAAGTAAGAGAAGCAATTGGAGCATAGGTGAGGGTGGTAGTTTCATGGGGTGGTTCTGTTGCTTGTTTACTTTTACATGACAGCTGCCTAACTTTTTATAGTGGTGGAAACTTAGAGCTGTCAGGCTCAGAGATTACTTGAATATACTGGTGCACAATTTGAAAAATGTAGTCCTTTTCAGTGTTGCTTCCAGAAAGAATGGGGAGCACTTAAAGACTGTCCTAAATAATGGCTATCTTAAACAAGCACAGTTTGTCTCAATAAAGATTATTTACTGGGTTTTTTTCCAAAATAAAACAATATGTAGCTGGTTAAACCAACATAGGAGACTGTATACTACAACTCCAATTTTAGATTTTAGCTATAAAATAGCATATGACTTTAAAGCTAAAAGTAAGATGGTTATGATGGTGAAAAATTTAACCTTAATTCAGTCAAAGATGGTGTTATGTCAGTCTGGAAGTTTTCTTTTTTTACATCACTTAGGCAACCTGTTGCTAAGCAATATATTTACAGTGTCATCCTGTAGAATAAAATACACTAGTAATACATGGAATTTTCAATGTCATTGGCACAATGTTGGGTAAATTTTAGGATTTTTTTTAAAGGTAATAAGTCACTACTGGCTGATGGATATAAATGCAGTATCTATCAGTACCATAACAGTACATCCAATTTTCTCTCTCTGCTGCTCAGCTTTCTACATGCTAATCTTTGTGTGCTAAAGCTTTCTTGCTCTAACTTTTAACTTTTGTTTGGTGACAGGTTAAAAAAAAGCTAAAGAACTTTTAATATAAAGTAGAATTCAAATTTAAACAGCCAACTCATAAATATTTGATCAATTGATTCTAGTGGTGGGGATTGTGGAGGTGGGTTTTTAGGTGGTTGTTTTTGTGGGTTGGTTGTGTTGGTTTGGTTTCTTTTATAGTAAGGGTGTTTGAGTGGTGCTACTACTAAGCTATTTACCTATGAATAAGTAGAAGGTGTTGAAGAAATTAAGCAAATTGAAGTGAGATTTAACAGTTAAAGAGTATTGGGAAGTAGTTTGTCGTTTATGGAAGTTCCTGCTTGCTGAAGAATGTTACTTTAAAAAAACGCGCTTGAATATAACAACTGAATAAAACTTTGGCAAATTAATGGTGGTAATTTAATGCTGTTTCCAGTGCATAATAGAAGGATTTGGAACATTAAAGATAAATCTCAAATACACTGGAAATATGCATACTCAGCTGTATTAGCTCTTCTTCTAAATACAAATTCTTTGGTTAGCTATTTGCATTGACTTGTTATCCACGTTTATATGTAGGATATAGCTGCTTTTCAGAATTCTGTTGTATCCTGAAGCAGGGCATGATTAATTTTGATAGAAACAGATTTTCTTGAGGCAGGCAAGCCTACTGAAGGAGTAAATCAACAACAACAACAAAATAATTTAAATTGCAATTTGTGAACAGGGTTTAAGTGTGATGGTGATTTGTTGCCAAACAGTAGTGAATGTCCCCAAAAATCAACTTCCACTGCATTCTAGAAGTATGAATGCTGTTTGCAGCACTTAGTTGGAAGTATCTATGCAATCTTAAGATAAAATTGAAGGAAAAATCTGAATGGTGTGTCCTAGGTTTAATTTCCAGGAGGGCTGGAAATTTCAGCCTCAATTCACTTTTAAATTGCAAACTGAGAATTCATTTAATTTTGTAAATGTAAATAATAATTTTTAAAATCCATATTTTACGAAGCTAATAAATGAACTAATGACACCTCACACACACCAGTGTGCATCCCCTTGTGAATAAGTACAAATAATGTTTATCGATTTATACTTGTGGGTTAGCTGGATAAAATCTATTTGACTTAGGTCACCAGTACTCAGTGTATCCCTTTCTAACATTTTAAAGAGCAACATAGTTCTATCAGATTCTGTATTTATGGAGTTGCTTCTGTGTGTTGGATTTAAACCAACAAAAACTGTACCGCAATAGCCTGTGCAGTTGTAGCCATGCCCAATTTATTGGTTTAATCTAAACTTAAACATAAATTTTAGTGGGCACTTGCTGTCTTCAATATACTGTGAAGACTGAAAGCATGCAGTTCCCAGGTTTTGCATATAAACTTTACTAAAAATACTGTGGTCTCAGTAGGAGAAAACTATGATGCCATTTCTACCTGTAATTTCTTTTTAAGCAGCTATTAGTTTTTGGTGGTTTTGATTGTGGTTTGGTTCCTCCTTCTGCATTCCTTTCAACACCCTGAGCTAAATGCAGCAGAGCAATGAAAGCCTATATACTAAACACCAGCTTAAAAAGGGCAGCCTTAATTTGAAGAGAAAATTCTGGCAGTATGTTAGCCTTTTTGTCATAAAGGTGCATTAAGGCTTGTAACTTGCTGTGGTGTATTATTATTATTTATTTTTTAGGATTATAAAATAGATGTGTTTCTATACACAACACCTACAGATTTTGATGTAGTATTTTCTCATTTTATATTTTGTTCAGCATTTACAGCCGAACAATACCAGCAACATCAACAGCAACTGGCACTAATGCAGAA